>OU015548.1:3906978-5209304 GCA_907165065.1 Caprimulgus europaeus | reverse complement strand
TTTGTGGACAAAAGGCTTCTAAAATACCTCACTCAAAACACCAGCTAAAATCTAGAAGCTGTAGCTTTCCAGGGATGCCTCAAAAGCTTCATGCCCCCCAAATCTTGCTGTGCAACCTAGAGCTGCAAGAAAAGCATCTTCCTCAGAGTCTGCTGGCTCCATGAGCTCTGGGATAAAAATATAACAGTGTCTGTGCACAGGAGGGTGAAACAAAGGTGTTCAGCTGTGGCAGTTGCCTTAGGAAATACCTCAGAGAGGTGGCAGAGTGGTAGGAGCTGGATCTGTTGGGGTTGCTGAGAAAATAGAGGTGATGGTTCTACTGTCAGGACTGGGGTTTGTTGGAGGGTTTTACTCTTGTCTCTCTCTTGTCTGTGTGATGGAGGAATAAGATTGAATCAGTTTGGCATGTGCATCAGCACACAACTTGCATCGTGGCTGTTCTGCTGATTTCCCATGCTGCTGGTGCTGCCTCTTATTAAACATAAATAGCTGTGAAATGGACTGCGGGGGAGTTCTCTATCCCGAGCTATGGAGCTTACTTTAGATGGAGCCAGCAAAGTTGCTTATAGCCAAGACTGCCCATTATAAGATCCTGTTTGCAGCAAGTTAACTCTCTGCCAAGTGATAATTGTTCAGGCTAAAAATTTCCATGCTGTAAGTTTGCCCTGGGCTAGATGAAATTGTGGCAGAGGGGGTGGATTTTTGTCCTTTTTTAAATAAAAAAAGGTAACTTCACACCAGAGCTGAAGAGATCCAGTCTCTCCATGAGATGGAGGCAGAGACTTGGAGTTTGGCAGGGGGATGAGAAGCTGAGATTCAGCAGTGGGTAAGAGCAGGGAGAGGAGCAGTGGGTCTAGTGAGAGATAACTGTCTATTTTCATTACTATTGACTTGTAAACAGGAGATTCTGCTGCTGCTCTAATCACTGCTGTTGTCTTCATCCCCATACAGGCTGGTTGGTTAATGTGGTTCTCCTGGCTAGATAGAGAAAATGTTCAGGAGAGATTGTTAAAGGAGCTTGATTAAAGGTATAGCAATTTAGGAAATAGCAGAAGGCTTCTCATTCAGCCTTAATTTGGCCATTTGCATGGGTTTGTTCACTGTGATTGTTCTGAATGATGTAATTGGGTGTTATTTTCTCTATGGGAGCGCTTTATCTATTGCAAGGAAGTGCTAGCTACAGCACAAACATCCCTCCCTGGGTTCTGGTTTGTCTCATCCTGCCAGCAGGAATAACCATCAACAACAAAAAGACAGGACAGGCTGGAGATGTCCTTGGCTGCTGGTTTCCAGAAGCTTGAGGGTTAGGGACTTCCTGAGCTAGATGGAAGATTCAGTTCCTATTCCAAAACCTTTATCTCCTTGAATTTGATCTCTTACTGACCCCACCCACACTTTTGCCTTCCACAGCACCCTGTTGCAACGAGTTTGACAGAGCTAATTGTGTATGTGCACGTGCACAGAGGGAACATTTACTTTGGTCTTGCATTGAACCCTTCAAAAAAACAGTCAACTTCAGACCTGCTCGTTCCTCCTGGTGCTAGTGGAGAGAGCCAGCGAGCTGTATCCTTTCCCCTCTCCCCTGGGAAGGATGCTGGGCTGTGGTGGTATCCCAGGCCCCCTCCCCAAAGGCGAGGAGATGGGCTGGCAGTGCTGCAGCAGAGCTGGGCGGTGTGAATGCCTCCCTGCATGTGCCAGCTGATTAGAAAGCAGAAGAATGGCAAGAGAAAATGAAAATGGGAAGGAGCTTGACAGCCCATGGAGAGGTATTTCAGCTGCAACACAAAACATTTGGTGGTAATTATAGAATAACCTTCATTTAAATGCAAATAAGCCTGTAATTAAGATAAGGGCTCTGTCATTTGCCAGTATTCCTCCTTCCCTCCCTTGCCAGCCATGGGTTTTGAGATGTTCCCCATCTCACTGTGGCACTGCCTGTTTGTCTGAGGGCTCCTTTGGCGAGGGCCAGAGAGATGAGCAATATAGGGAACATCTTCTGCTGCACTTTGAGCTCATCCCAGCCAAGCAGAGGACTCTGAGACAGGACTGTGTGTCCTACTTGGACCCTGTGGCTGACAGCTTCAGCTAAAACCCCAGCTCCCAAAGATTCTCAACCCTCCAAGGCTTGAAAGCTGCATTTGGGCTGTGCTTGGGTATTGCTGAGATGCACATCTTCTCCTCAGGCCATGCTGGAGTCTTGCAATGGGGTTGTGATGCTTGGCAGAGGCTGCAGGAGCAGAACTCATCTGCCATGTCCTGCTGCATCTGGGATGAGCTTGGAGCCCAGTTTGAATGGAAGTTTAGCAGCTGACTGTTCCCATTGTGGAGATGAGGTGCAGGCAGCATTGTGGGGAGTGTTTCCAGCCCTGCTTGTAGCTAGGACTTTCAAGAGACTGGTCTTCACTTGGAGAAAAAGTTGTTACCCTTTGGCCTCAGCCAAGACACCGTGAACCAGATGAAGACAAGTTGGTAGGTTGAGTGGGAGTGAGCTCCACGTGTACTTACAGACAGGGCTGGTGGACAGGCTGTAATAATGTAATAACAACATTGAGGCACTCCATCCTGGAAGCATCAGGGTCACAGCACTGGAAAAAAAGCAGATGATGACTTGTAACACTTGGAAATAGCAGTGTGTGGGGTGGCAGCATCTTGCCATTGTACTGGGAGCACTTGCATGGGCAGCAGCTGGGCTTACACAGGGTCTCCTTGCTGGGGAGGGAAACCAGAGAGCTGGAAACAGCCGTTGCTGGAAAGGTTAGCCAGCAACCTTTGCTTAAACTGTCTCAATCTGTATGAAATGTTATCTCTCTGCCTGACTAAAGATATGTGAGCTGAGGGAGCGGAGATGCTCCAGGATTGTGTTTATCTAGCCCTTTGAAAGGGCATTTGAGGAATTAACTCGGCAGCTTAGGAGAACTTTAATGTTTCGATAAGTGGCTGCTGCCGTGGCTCCGGCTACTGCAGCGTGACACCTGCGATGGAGCAGCTCTGTGAGCAGACATGGCCTGGTTAAGAGGAGCTAAACTCCTTGTACTAGCTGTGCAGAAGCTGCCAAACTCCCTGGTGCTTCTGGTGCTCCTTCTCTCCCAGGCTCTTCCCCTCCCACCCCCCTGGGAGCAGGCACTGCTGTCTGGATCCATCCCTTGGAGCTGGGAGCGGGAGATGCTCTGACTGAACTGACTTCCCCGAGTCCATCTGCATTGCAGATTCCCATGAAAATGATGCCTGGTATATTAATGTATTCCCTTTTTCTTCTCCTTCCTTCTCTGGAGGCTTGGGCAGGTGTTGGAGGAGGGGGAAAGGCAGATGCAGACCCTGTTGTGTTGGAAGCTGAGGTGACTCCAACCTGGAGCAGGATCTGGGGTGTTTTCTTGGGATGATGGTGGGATTTGGGAATTACAGAGCTGGGGATCTTGCAGCAGCAAGGTCCTGCTTAGTGGCTGCTGGGAATGGAGGTAGAAAGGGAGACAACCAGAAGCAGTTGAAATAGGTAATGTTGTAGATTCCTTTCTTGGACCTGTCTAGTTAATTAATCTATAGGGGAGAGCAGAAGACCTTGTCACCTCTCCTAAATACTGGCAGTGGGATTTCCTCCTGAGACTGAACTGAACAAAGGAGATGGGAGAGGCTGAAGTTCCCTCTCTAGCAGGTTTTCCTGGCTGGAGAGGACCAGAAATTTACATTTTGCTGGCCTGGATGATGCCTGTGGTCCCAGCAAAAAGGTCTACCTGGTCTCCATCCAAAGAGAAAGAGCATGTCAGGGAGCATAAAAGTCCAGTTCAACAGCAAGACACATCAGCAGACCCTCAGGCTGCTCGGGAAAGAGTCTAAAGGAGGAAAAAAGGAAAGAGCAATTTACTGGGGAAAGTGTTCTTGAATATACAAAGAATATGTCAATATAACTCTTGCTTTTAATATTTGATATGAGCCTATGAATAATTAATCTAAATGTACAACTTGGTGACCTCTGAAGTGATATTGCCTGTACCTGGGGGAGCAAAGAGTGCGTGGACTTGGGATAAATGCTTTATAATGGTACAGGGGACAAAGAAACCCTGGGGGTACCCACGGGGGAAGAGTCCCTGTGCTCTCTTCCCACTGCCCACGAGATGGCAGACGGTGCCCATGCAGGCACCCACACCTGAGCACCCACCAGGAAGGGAGCTGGGTTGGGGGAGATAAAACCTCCCTTTGGTCCAAGCTACCTGACTTGTGGGGAAAAACAAACAAACCCCCCATCACTTGGGCTCTGTTAGCACACCTGAAGTCGTGTGTTGCTGTTGCATCCCAAAAAGTGTGAGAAGCTGAAGAAGCTTGGTGCTGTGGTCCCCTGTAGATGGGAAGGAAGAGGTAGGATTACTTCTAGAAGCTAGGCTTGCTGCTTGGTCAGGCTCCTCAGCTGAAATGCCAATCCTTGGGATCCTCTCAGAGACAGGAAGGACCCTTCATCAGTTTTTCAAGGAATCCCAGACTGGTTTGGGTTGGGAGGGACCTCAAAGCTCATCCAGTCCCAACCCCCCTGCCAGCAGCAGGGACACCTTCCACTAGACCAGGTTGCTCAAAGCCTCATCCAACCTGGCCGAGAACACTTCCAGGGAGGAGCAGCCACAGCTTCTCTGGCCAGCCTGGGCCAGTGTCTCACCACCCTCACAGTGAAGAATTTCTTCCTAATATCTCATCTAAACTTACCCTCTAAAGCTCTTTCCCTCTTGTAGGCTGGCAGGTGGACCTGCTCATGGATGCTGGCAAAGAGCCTTTAACATGGTGATGGACATGGGAGGGGGGCCTGTTCCCCTGGGGAGATGTTGCTGGACAGGCTGGGGGGTTTTCCCATCATTAGCTGTCTAATTGCTCTCCCAGGCTGAGCAGAGGTCTCAGTGTTGGGCTTCTGATGCTTTATTGATTACTGCCACTTGTAACACTTCATTTTCTCCATTTCTTCCAAATCCAAGCAGCTGATGGATTTATTTTCTCCCTCCTCCTGTCTCCTCTGAAATCACTTTGAAGGTTTATTTGTGATTTCCTATGTGTTAAATTTGTACTGAAGTTGAAAAAAACAAAACAGAAGTTGTGAAAGGATTCAACCTGGTCCTTGCCTGTGCTGTGAGGGGTCTGCACCTGCCTCACCTGGAATGTCATGGAGCAACTTTCTCATCATCCCCCCCACCATGACCTTAACAGGCAGAGTGCTGCAAGGAAAAGGCCAACCATCTTCTGAGTTGTAGGAAGCAACTGTGTCACCCCTACCCCAGCTGCCAGATGTTTTCTGTGATCTTAGAACTGGATTTGTTTGCCAGAAAAGCACACATATGGGTGCTGCAAGCAGCAGGTGGACAACAATGTCCTGTTCATGTGATGGGTTGGTGACTTCTTGTTGGTACTTTATGGGGTTTCCCATTTTCTGTGGCTTACTTCAGTGCATTGCTAAGAAAAGGGGGTGATGTCCACCAGAGAAACCCTTCCTGGAGAGGTGGGAGAGCTGGTCCTTGCTCTGGTTTTGGGAAGAAACGTGCTCAGGTTTTCCTGCAATGCACACCCATCTGTTGCTGGGGGTGTGAAAAGGGGATGTGGTCCATGGTCCAAGTTGGGGGGATCTAGGTTGGTTTTTTTTTGCTTTGCATCATGTGCCTAAAAATGAAAGGACTTGCTCTGGCTCAAAGGGCTTTAATCACCAAGAAACTCATTTGCTTTTGTTTTGGTGGAGAAGAAAGAAACACTGAAGGTCTGGTGGAGCTGATCACACAGCACTGACTATGCATCATAGCCAATGAAAGCCATGTTCATTAAGGAGTGGAGTCCAGAGTGGTGTTCTCACTGACTAATTAGAAATACTGTGAAAGGACCTGGGGACATCCTGCTCTCCTTGAGGTGAGATGCTTGAGGAAGGGCAAGGATGCTGCTGCTGTGCCTCAGTGGTGTGGGATGACTGGCAGAAGCAGCCTCATGTCCCTGAGCTGTTAATACCCATTTTTTGAGTGTTTGCACACAAAGTGACAAGGACAAATGAGGAAAGGGACAGGAGAGCCCTTGGTTTTGGCTTCTGAGTGTGCTCTTGCATCAGCTGAATTAAGTGGTCCCTAGCTGGGCTGTGAAGTCCTGCTTGAACATGGCATCCTCGTCTGGAGTGGGTTGAGTTGACCTTAGTTTGACTCTTGGTATATGTCTGGCTTAAATTATTACTGTGGGAAAAACTGTCACAGTAGGTGTGAGATGAAGTGAGTGACATTGGATATTCATGTCTGCTTGGTAATGAGGTTCTGCTCAAGCCCCTTTGGGGCAGGAGGGTGCTGGCAGGCTTACTTAAAGCATGTTATTTCCTACCTACTACAGGGTGCCGGAGACTCTACTCTGGCTTTGCAAGCTCCTTGAGTAACAACAATAAGAGTAAGCCAACGGGACAGCTCTTTTTTTGTGAGGAGGGGGATTTACCAGGAAGGCTGGCTAGCAAGAAGGATTTGAAACCTTATTTTTATTCATTCAGGGTTGAAATTGGCAGCCAAATTCTGAGAGTTGGATGCCGAGAGAAATCCATAGTTTCCATAACAACCAACAAACTATAATTAGTCAAAGAGTTGAGGAGAGGGGTCCAAAGAACAAATGGAAAAAGGAACAGCTCTTTGAGGGATGTGGATAGAGATCACAAAGCCTGGTCACAAGCCTGTTACGGGAGAACTAATCTCTCCAGAAGCTGTTCTGTCTTTAGGCCACCAGTAGAGATGTTTGAAGCTCTATAAACTCTGGATTTTTTTTTTGATGTTTTCACTTCTTGAGGACAGAAGGATTAGAAACACCCCATGCATTGAGGCTGGTGCTTTTGAGGTGTGATTGGGTTGTACTGGCAGAGCCATGTAGGCTGATAAAGGGGTTGTAGAGTTTTTTCTTAGAGAGGTGAGCTGTAGGATGTGAGGAAGACACAGGTTTGGTGTTACCTGCTCTGAGCCTCAGTGTGATCAGGATGATGTGAGTTTAGTGTCCTGGTTTATCTAGGGAAGCAAACTAGGGTCCAGCAGAGCTGGTGGGCTTCCTGGGCTCTGCTCTGCTCTCCTACCACAAGCTCCCAGAGCCTGAAAACTGGTTTATTTCCCCCCCCTAACTTTTCCCTTTAAAAACTACTGCTCTTCACTTTGGCTCATTTGGGACTTTGCCATCATTAAGAGTGAAAATAGTTACCAAAGTTACAAGAAGCATTAGCAAAACCAGCTTTTAGCAGCAGAAAACAATCCCATGGCAATTTAGGTCAGGATTTAGCAGAAAAGTCCTTTCACAGCCTGTGGGACAGAAATCCCTGGTTGCTTTTTTTTTCTCTGTTCCTTATTTGCAGCCTGGCCTGGTATGAGCAGCTCTGCTCTGGGGGCGTCCCAGCTCTGCTCTGGGGTGTCCCAGCTCTGCTAAGGGAGCAGTGGCAATAAACAAGTGTAGTGGGTTGGGGGGGAGAAGATAATTAGTTCAATTATGACCATGAGCAGCATTGCCCCAGCTCCCTGCCCTCTTACCCCTTTGCCTCTTCATTTCTGAGGAGGCTGTACTCATGGACACAGGGGCAAGAGCAAGGCAGGCAGCATCCACATGGAAAAAGTCATGCTATCATGGAAAAAAAAAAAATACCCATGGAACACCTCACAGACAATATAGAACAAAAAAAAAAAATTATAATATGTCTAGAATACAATAGAAGCAAAATCTCCTGGCAGCAAACATTCATGCACTTGACTGCCAAGAAAAAAGGACCTTACAGAAGATGAGACATGAAAGGGATCCCTGCACAAAAAACTAAAAGTCAGAACACAATAGTATATATTTCAGGCATATGAAAAGGAAGTGAGACAGTAATACTAAGGAGACAAGATACTCTAACAGAACCAGGAGCTGAGGAGAGAAGAAACTCAATCAGCAGTGACACAGGAGGCTTGGAAAAGGCAGCTCTTTGAATGGATCAGAGTACTTTAAAAAAAAACCAACAGGCAATCCTGCTTATTTATTTATTTTTTTTCACTGAGAATTAATCTTTCTCCATTTTTCTCAGCTTGTACAGGAACAAGGGAGCACATGAATAATACATTGCCAAGACCAAAAAGATACAAGGGGCTGTATGCACAGGAACTCAACAGCATCGATAAAATATATTACACTGTGATCATCACAAGGATGATGCTGCTGGCTTTTGGCAGTGGCAAGGGGAAATGGGAACCAGGAGGAGGTGAGGAGTGGGTCTGCTGCTGGGTTTGCTTCTTGGAGGAGAAGAGAAGATGAGGAGAAGGAGCAGAGCAAGACAGGGCTGGGCCCAGGGTGGTGTAGGAGTTCCTGCTTGCTTCTCACCTGGACTGGTGTCTATCAAAAAATAGGTTTATTTCTGGCAATAAAAGATTTGCAGTGATTCTAATTGCGGTCACAAGGATTTGGCATCTGTTTGGGGCTTGCTGTGCTGCCTGCTGGAGCCTTTCCAATGCAAAAGGCACTGGTGTAGCTCATGTTGGTGCTGGGGGTACAGCTGACAGTGCTGTGAGGGAGGGATGCTCAGAGAGAAATCCTTGAGCTGCTTCCTCACTGTCATCCTGGTGACAAGGAGGGAATTCCCAGCTGGGTGTCTTGCACATCTCTTCCCTGTCAGACTCTAAGCATGACTTTCTACCTAGCCTTAGCAATTTTGTGTGTGTGTGTGTGCTTATATTTAACAAAAGAGGTGATTTTTGTCCCACTGCTGTGTGACTTCAGCTGGTGCTTCAAGGGGAATTGCCTCTCACTGAGCTAAAACTGCAGGAATTGTCAGTTTTAGCTCAGTGAGAGGCCTCAACTCTCCTGGTCAAATGAATTGGTGCCAAAGTGGTACAAGAGCTGATTTTTAAAAAGAATAAATATTCAAATACAGTTGAAGGGCTGAAGCCTGGTGGTTTTTATGTCCTTGAAAGGTATAAGAGCCCGGAGGCAGAGTCTAGGGCTTTCCAACAGTTTGATGGCTCTGTGTGAGAGGCTAAATTCCTGTTTAATAGGTTGTTCTCTCTATCCAAGATCAGAGAGCAGCTCGCCTTTCCCCTTCGCTCGTCCCTGGCAAGGTCCTGCTGTCTGCAGTTCAAGCACATACATTATTTTTAATGATGTCCTGTAACAAGAAGCCTCCTGCAATCATCCTGTCTAGATCTGGAGCCCCTAAAAGATGGCTCAGAAAATCTGAAGTGCTGAAGCACCTTGGAAAGAAACAAAAACCTCTGCCAGGTATTTCCATGCTATGGTAGCCCAGGGTCCTGCAGCTGGGAGATTGCAGCCCTGATGCCACAGCCGAGGGCTGGAAGGGGCATTGATTTAATTACCTGTGATTTCTCCAATTGAGCACCATTTTAGAGCCTTGAAGGCAACAAAGGGGGGTTTTTGGTCTGACCCAGCATGGCTCTGCTGATGGTCCTTGCCCTAAAGCAGGTGTTTGGCTGCAATCTCATAGGCTGACTATCCTTCAGAAACAAAATATTCAATTGAGGGCAGCCTTTTATTATTAATTAGGTTTGTTTTGCAAGGAGTGAGTTTTCAAAAAGAAAACTCTGATGCTATTTTAGTCAAATTTATCCCCATAGGGCAGGAAGGGGATAGGTAAGGATGAAATAATCCCATTCCCAGGCTAGAAATTCTCAATATCCTGAGCCAAATTCAGCTCATCTCTCTAGGAAGAGGCTGACCAGGGGTATAATCTTAGGTAGCTTGTGCTGAAGATGAGTCTGCAGAAATGTGAGCATAGCTTGAATGAGCATCCTGTCCCTGGGGACACGTGGGGAAGGTCCCTGCCTGCCACCTGGTAGCAGGTTCTTCCCACGCTGGAGAGGAGCAGAGAGGACAGGATGCTCTTGATTTGTCTGGCTGTTACTTTATTTACCTGTCCTAATGCTTTTTTTATGGAGCTGCCATAAAAAAAAAAACCCACAACACCCAAACACCTACTCATTAGACAGCGTTGATATTCATTAATGTTGATTCACCAAAAGCTTAATCAATCTTCTGTGACCAACGACCCCGTTCCCGAGGGAGAACAAAGCTGTTGAACAAATTAGCCTTACAGATTGGAGGCAGAGCTTGCAGATGTGACAGCCTGGGTACCAAAGCGGGCGGTGCGTGGATTTGTGTAACATGCCCAGGAATAATAGCACTCAGCTGATTTGGTTTTGGGTTTTTTGTGTTTTATTTTTCTTTTTTTTGTTTTATTTTGTAATTTCCATCTTGACTGAAGCATGCTGGCAAGGTGGCTCAGCCCTTCTCTTGTCTCACTTTCTCTGTTACGAGCCCTGCAGTCTGCAGGCACAGGAAGATGGAGCAAAGAGGAGAGTTGTTAATGGATTTGGCTGAGATTAAACATTCTTTGTTTGCTACCTGGCTCTGCTGCAGTGTCCTGCAGTGGCCATCAAGTCCCTTGTCCCTCAGTGCTGTGATACTTTGCCCTTAACAATGAATGCAATGCTTTTACACTTCCTGGGGGGCTTGTGAGGGTATAACCACATCAATTGGAGAGGATTTGGTTTTGCAGCCAGAGATTTGTTAAAAACAGACAATATCAAAGTGTGCTCTTCATCTCAATTTGACCAAACTGCTTGGGGCATGCTGGAGAGGGACAGAAATGCTTTGAGTGTTTTCCATAAACGAGAGGGAATATCCAGGGAGGGGATGAGATGCTGCTAAGCACATCTAGGAGGATGGATCCAGACCCCATGATCTAAGAGCAAGGGTCTGCAGCATCCCTCCTGGCAGGAAGTGATGGGACTTGGTTGCGGGTAGATGTGGAGGATGCTCTGTGATGCTTTGTCACATTCCCTCTGGCTTTGTGGCATCAGACTGGTGTTGCTCAAAGGTTCTGCAACCTGTTCCTCGGGGCTTGCAGACCCACTGACTCATTTCACACTGGCTGCCGCCTGGACATCAGGTTAGTAATGACTTTCCTTCTTCCTCCTGGGCTGGATTTGAGTGGCTGGTCGGGAGGTGAAAGGCCCCCGTTCCCATTACCGATCCAATTTCCTGGACTTTTACCAGGTAGATAGGAATTGCCAGAGCGGAACAACCTGATGGGGCATCGAGCCCGGTGTGTCTCCTCTCTGACAGCAGCTTGTGTTTGGCGTGTAATTAAAAGCCTTTGTACTATTTGACTTGTAATTTAATATCACGCTGCCACGTACATATCTCATTCAAGAAAGAATAGGCTCTGACATTTGTAAAGATGGTGACAAGCCACCTTCCTTGCATGCCACATCCACGGGGTCTGCTCTGCATCCACGCTGTGCATCACTCGCCGTGCGTGGGCAGAGACTCTGTGCCCTGCTGCCTGTGTTTCATCTGAGGTTCAGCACACTGGCAGGAATCCTTCCCTCTGGGAAACCTGGGGAGAGCAGAGTTTGCAGGGAGCAGTGTTGTGGGGGAGTTGCTCTGTGATTTATGAGGTTCTGCAGCAAACACTGAGATGAAGGAAAATGCCTTAAATGGTTCTTAAAAGCTGGCTGTGGTGGAAAAGATGAGCCTGTGTGATTACACCCTGTCTGCACGGGCTCGCTTGAGCCCCTCTGGGCTGACGTTGCCTCCTGACTTAGCGCTGGAGCAGATAAGGAGGGTGCACACCCTGTCCATCAGCTCTGCTGCCAGGGCAGGTCGGGGAGCAGGAGGCAGCCCTGCATCAAGCCACACTCAGAGGGTTTGGCAGATGAGTTCCTGCTCTTGGAGTCTTAACAGCGGGGTTGGGTTGATCTGCCTTGCAGCAATCACCACGGGGGAGATGGCAATCTGCTGTGGCCACCTTGGCTGCTCTCTGTCCTGGGTAAGGGTCTGTGCTGTGGGTGATAAAGTGATGCTGCTCCATATAGATGTGCTCTGTGTGGTGCTTTCCCTATAGCTTGCCCTTTGTTTTGCTGATGGGCTGGTTCCCACCCTTGCTGGAGAAGCTGTTTATCATAGGTGATACTCATCCAAAAATGCATGAGGGTGTGAGGCAGAGGAGGGACCACTCGAGTCACAATGAGACCAGTTGGGTGTGGAGGACTGGATGTGAAAGCTTTTTGGGTCTCAAATCATTCTGCTTTTGATCAGAGGCAGAGAGAACTTCTGAAACTCAATTGTAGTGGGACTGAGATGAAGCTGAACACCTTGGGCTGGCTGTTTGGCCAGGATAAAGCTCACCTCGGCAGGTGCTGCTCTGTGAGGGTTTGCATCAGCACCAGGGCTTGCCAAGCCCATCTCTGTAGGGAGGCTCTACTTAAGACTGATTAATTTGCCTACCTGTGTGCTATTCCTTCTAATTGACTGAGCCTACAAGAAAACAAACCTGGGCTGATCAATAGAGAAATAATTTTGCAAATTGTGGGCATAAATCACTCCTGATCAGCTTGTGCTCACGTTCATTAATGAGTAAACCAAACTAAATCAATTTTCTTTATTAAAACACAATTGTTTTATCTATTATGACTTTCAGCAGGCGGTATGAGGAAGGGGACAGCAGTTGCTCACCTACAACATGCTCGTTGTGCTGAGATGTGATCAGGGAGCTGTGTGTGCATGGCATGAGCGGGTGCACAATGCCTTCAGATGGTGCAGAGTGAGGAAACATCTTCCTTTGGGAAGCTGTATGCCCAGCCAGCCAAGTGTCATGGGGTATTAATTAGCCTGGTTACTGCAATATTTCTATCTGCAAGGAGGAGATAAAGGAACCAGGTGACTGTGGTGGTGTTTTGTGTCACCACTGTTGTCACCCGTTGCTCACGCTGCGGTCGCTCAGCCCCTGGGATGGGAGCCCAGAGGGATCTCCCAGCTCCAGTCTCAGGTCCTGGGTATTTTTTGGTGGCTCATCCCACTGCATTCCTTTCCCTCCAGGAGATCTTCCTTCTTGGTCTGTGTGTTTTGCTGCTGTCAGAGCTGGAATTGGCCAGCCAGGCAATTGATGTCTTGTTCTGTCCTTGGGTCTTTCCTATCATCAAACTGTGGTGATTTTCCCCTTGTGAAGCACTTCCAGGTCTGGAGAGGCTCTGATCTGCATCTGGGCATCCAAACCACTGCCCTACTCAGAGGTGAAAAGCCATTTTCTATTCCCTCAACAACAGAAAAAGGATCAGGGCTGCTTTGTGTCCTGATTTACAGCCTTTCTGGCCAGGAGGAGAGTTGCTCTGGGTTGTTTGCCTCTTGCTATATGTGATAACAGCCTTTGAGAGCCATGCAGGTGCCCTAAGTGTCTGTTAGGGAGCCCCATCTTTTTATTGATTTTTGAATAGTACAAATGAACAAATAACAGTGCAACAATAAAAACAGAGGGATAAATAATCTGGTACTTGGCACGCTCAGCTGAACGGAGCCAAGTGAAATGCAGCTCAGATGCACACTTGGAGAAGGTCAAGTTTTTAAATCTAAACTGGAGCTAAGTAAAATATTGGCTAACTAACTGGATTCCAAAGCTCATAAAAGGTTGATAGTGCTGAATGTCGGCTGGAATATCTGTCCTCATCTTTTAGACAGGGAGCTGGTGCTTTCCTTGCTCTTCCTTCCCTGGGGAGATGCTCCTGGGGAGCAGAAGAGAGCCTGTCAAGTGGCTTGTTTTCCTCTGTGTTGGCAGGGCAGAGCCAGAAAGGTCGCTCGGGTTAAGAGCAGCAGGAGAAAGCGAAGCTACAAGCGGCGCTTCAAGTTGCTGTGCTTTGATTTCTTAAGCTGAGCTGCGGGTTGGGATGGTTGCAGAGGATGCTGAGGAGAGGAGCTCTGGGCTCAGACCCAGGCTGAGCATTTCCCTGCTGGTGTTGAGCACGAGAAGAGGGTTTGGGTGCAGGAGGTGAGAAGGGGTGTGTATGGCTCCTTAGCTGGGCCCCAGTGTCCTCCTGCCATGCAGGAGATCACCTTTGCATTCATGTCTTGGACTTCATCTGTCGTGGACTTGACATGAGGATGGATGTTGTTCCAGATGAGATCTTCCACTATAATGGTTTAATAAATCTGAGGGTTCAGGTTGATGAAGAAACCACTTGTGCTGATCCTTCTTTACCCTGGCAGAGCCCACCAGCCCCCTGGGAAGGACAGGATGGTACCCAGGAGCCATCATTGGATGCACCAGCTTAAAACTGCAGAGCCTGCAAAGCTTTAGGCTGGGGACTGAACCAAGCTGCTCCTGCAGCACAGAAAATAATAGTGCCTACCACAAAGAGATGTTGGGAAGACAAGTCAGTTAATGTTCATGCACTGCTTTGAAACTTGGAGGCTTTTGAAGTCAGGATTCGGTTCTTTGCTGTTCTTTCTTCTTTGTTCCCTTCAACGCTCTGTAAGGAGTGTGGCTCTGGTGTGCTGGTATCAAGGTTGGATGGCCTCTTGCTCCCTGGGAGAATTATGTTCTCCCTCAATGGCTCCACTTCAAGGCAGCGTGTTCAATTGCTATTCTCTGTATGGCACTGGCTCTTGCACATAGTGCATTTTTATTCAAATAGTGGTATTGATCGTGGAAAAAGTAATGGAGAAAATAAATGAAAACAAATAAACACCGAGGATTTGTATGAAACTTACTCAAAATCTGGTTCTGAAAGTCAGGGAACCATCTGTGTCCTCCATAGGAGCAGTGACTGGTACCTCCTGTATTAGTGTGTGCTTTTGTCAGCAGAAGTGGTGTAGATATGTGAATAGTTGGGGAAGGCACCTGCTTGTAAATACCCACCACAACCACCTGTGGTCAACCCCAGTTATGAAGATATCCTGACAAATATACCTACCAAATGGGGTACTGCACCAGCTCAGCTCGTGGGAGAGGAGATGGACTGCTGCATCTCCTTGCCAAGGTGCTTTGTGTGGTCTGCTTGCTTGGTTTGGACAAGCTTTTAGTTTGCAAAAGCCATTTTGAAAGATCTAAGGCTTGTGCTTTGGGTCATGGTCCATCTTCTATCATTTATCAGCTTGAAAGCTGGCATAACAACCCTGCTTTTGCATTTGATGCCAGGGATGTAATCAATAGTTTGAAGCATCAGAAGCATCATTCCCATCTCGTACCAGTTGAAGATGAACTTCAGAACAGAACTACAGCTTTAAAAATTAATCTTTCCTTCCTACAACAGTCATTTCACTGATCTTTCTTGCTCCTTTGAGAGTTTGGTGATGGGGAGAGACTCTTATTTTTTGTTGGAAACATTTTCAGGCCTTGTGGTTGGTATGAAGGCATTGTCTGAAACACTTGGAGGGACTACAATTTTCAATTTGTTCATGGTCTTGGTGTTTTGTTGTTTTCCAAAGATGTTTAAGGGTGAGTCTTTATAGGATAGGACTTCCTTTCTTGTTTGTATTGGACTAAATATTTCTAGATGAAAAAGCAACCAAAGAAATGAAATTGTGTTCTCAACTCAAAAGCATCAGCTTGGTTTAGGGGATGCCCTTTCCCACCTCAGGACAGAAAGGTGCAGAGATGGGATGACACAGCCACCAAGGAGCAAATACCCCAAAATTCCCCTCCAGCCCTTCCTCTAACCTGTTCCCTGACCACAGGGCACCATCCTCTCCCAGATCAGACATGGCCTTTGGGTGATCCAGGTGGGCATTTTACCTGGTTCTGGTGCGTGGCTCCTGCGAGGGTTTGCGTGGCAGCACGTGAGTGATGGAGTGTGCCGGGGGAGCTGGCTGCTTCCAGCTGACAAGATAATGAACTGCCAAATAAAGCACGGGAGAAAGGGAAATCCATGATAAATCCACCTCTCATGTGCTGCAGAGGAGATGGATAAACTCCCTGTCTCCTCCTGACAGAGGGATTTTTCTCTCCTGTGCCCACTGCAAGAGATGTGGCAAGGATGCTGCTCCCACCGCTGCCCCTTGCTGCCCTCTGGCACTGGCAGACAGACAGATGGACACACAGAGGGGATGGACATCATCACACCATGCTGCACTGTGTCTTCCTGGAAGGCTGTGCATGGTTGGGGCCAGCAGTGTCCCTTCAGTGTCAAGGGACTGTCGAGTCCTTGTGCTTGACCAGTGACAATGTTGAGGCTCTTGTGTGGAGAGGTCCTTGCTCCTTCCTCAGCTGGATGCTGTAAAGTGCAAAATCTAATCCCAGCTCCCAAATCCAGACCCTGCTGCTGCTCCTCCTTCCATTGCTCTCTTCATGTGGAGATGAGAGAGCATCTTAAACTCTTAAATTTTCTTTGCAACGAGGGAAAAGCACGTGCTGGTGAGATAAATGGGAGTCAGCAGAGCGTTTGGAGATGGTGAGCTGGGGTATTTTGGGTGCAGGTTGCTCGCTGCACAGGCTGTGCTGGCAGTGCATTAGCAGAGAAGCAAGGCAGGAGATGAGGTGCATCAGAAAAGCAATTTAGTGTGTGGGCCATGGACTGGAATAATGAAGATGGTGGCAGGTCAGCCTTGGGATTCAGCCCCTAGAATAGTGCCATTGGGGTGTCCTGCAAAGCGTGACAGAGCAGTGTCACCTGCCCAGGCTGGGGTCAAGACAGCTCTCAGCTCTCCTGGGCTTTGCCCAGTGACTTGGAAGAGGTCAACCTCTTCTTTTCAGTGCTCTTACTCTCCCAACTCTTTTTTTTTCCATGTCTGATTAATAAATCATGAAATTTGCCCAAGACTCCCTCCATCCCCACCCAAATACAAACATTCCCCGTCATCACCACCTTGCAACTAGCAAAGCTGCTCCCTCTGACAATCAATTACCCTCCGGAGATGAAATTATTGTTTAATGGCTTTTGGAACAGGCTCCTGCTCTGACATTCATCACAATCAATAATGCATCAGCGGGGACAAAAGAAATTACCTGCCTCCTGCTAAGTGAAAGAGTCCATTTGTATTCTGCACGGCCCCTTCACACCCACTGAGCCGGCAGCCGCGGGTGGATCGTGCCGACGGCACGGAGAGTTTGCTACGAGTTAGTTGTTGGTGGTCTTGTTAGCAAGGCTGGGTGAGGGAGCCAGGATGGAGGGTGATGAAGGATGTCTAGGGATGGGGAATGCAGGTTTTGGGACAGGCTTTCCGTAGGATGAGGTTAAGATTGAGGTTGTGTCTTGCTGCAAATAGAGCTGGGATGGAAAGCCTTGCTGCTGGATTAATGAGGGTGTCTGTGGTGTGGAGTTAATGGGTTAGGGTGGGAGAGCTGTGGAGGAACTGGGAAGGCTGGAAGGAGAAATAGGAGCATGATGGGGCAGCCAAGGAGGTGGTAGATATCCCCAAGCAGTGGTATTAAGCCTGGCCCAGGGATTATTTTGCTGCTCAACACAGCTGCAGCTTGGTCCTTATCTCCAAGACGGCAGGAAGCTGCTTTGGTCTTTGCTCAAAGCAAAGAGGACAAAGTGTCCTCCAAGGGACAGCTCTGATCCATCTAACTCATCTCCTGAGATGTGGTGTGATATCAACGTGTCCCTGCAAAGGGACCAGTGTGATGGATGCATCTGCAATGTGAGCAACGTGTCTCTTAACGTGTCTGCAACATGGTGTGTCTGCAGCCAGGTCTCCAGGTTATTCAAGGACCCCAGTGAGGGAGACCTCTCACCTTGGGTCCAGCATGTGTTGGTGCAGCATTAGGGAGCAGTGCTGCATCCCAGCAATCCTAAAGAAACCAGTTGTTAGCACAGGCTGAGTGTTTGCAAATAGTTTTGGTTTTTTGTGCCTTTAAATCTTCAGATAAAAACCCCAAATACTCAATAGACAGAGGATGATCCTGCTGCTGCTTCCCTTAATGTGACTTTTAAGGTCTCCAGCAGCATCAGTCTCCCACTGATGGCATGGCCTGTGCCTTGGAGGATCTCACAGTGATTAGGTAGCATTATTTTAAGCAGCCATCCTAATTAGTGATGAAGTGGGGAGTCTCATCAGCTCAGTGCCTTGAACACCACTTATATCAGAGCTACTTGGTTGTTATTGTTTGTTTTCCCACCTCAGCTGCTGCTTTACTCTAAGTGTAACTGTGGGATCTGGGATCAAGGAGGTGATGGATCAGGAGGGACCAAGTGTGTCAAGCAAGCTGCTGAGGGTCCTGTGGTTCTCTGAGCAAGGGAATTCTCTGCTGTTGGAGGAGAAAAAGTGTCTTAAATTCCCAAAGTCTTGATTTATTGCTTGAAAAATAACATCTTTGATAGGGAGCATCAAGACCTTGGGAATGTTTTCATAAAGACCTTGGGATTTTGGCAACCTCTAGGGCTTCGCAGGACATGAGCTGACTTCCACTCAGAGATGGAGTATGACTAAAAGCACTTAACTTCTCAATTTCCCCAGACATTGTCTCATCATGGGGCTCTTTGCTGCTGCTTTCAGCACATGGGCACCTCTTCCTGCATCAGGGCTATAAGCCCTGAAGAGCCTCCTGTGCAGCATTGGTGCTGAGTAGCACCACGCTTCTGCAAGGGGAGGATTGCATGGCAAAATCGGGCTCTTCTAGGATTTTAGGGACCCCAAATTGTATTCTTGCTGGTGATAAGTTGAACAGAGAGGTTTGCCTCCTTGCTTAGTTCCAAACACCTTGCTTTGAGGGATATCTCATAGTGTTGGGGTTTTGCTGGCCATCCTCTCTCGCTTTTGTGATTCCCGAGCAGCAGTGAGAGGATGTCGAGCAAGGAGCAGGAGGAGGTGAGAGAAGCCAGCACTGTGCCCTTGTGGCCAGGAAGGCCAATGGCATCCTGGGGGGCATTAGAAGGGGTGTGGTTAGTAGGTTAAGAGAGGTTGTTCTTCCCCTCTACTCTGCCCTGGTGAGGCCACATCTGGAATATTGTGTCCAGTTCTGGGCCCCCCAGTTCAAGAGGGACAGGGAGCTGCTGGAGAGAGTCCAGCACAGAGCCACCAAGATGATGGAGTGGAGCATCTCCCTGATGAGGAAAGGCTGAGGGAGCTGGGGCTCTTTAGCTTGGAGAAGAGAAGGCTGAGGGGGGACCTCATTAATATTTATCAATATCTGAAGGGTGAGTGTCAGGAGGATGGAGCCAGGCTCTTCTCAGTGGTGTCCAATGGTAGGACAAGGGGCAATGGGTGTGAGCTGGAACACAGGAGGTTCTGCTTGGATTTGAGAAGGAACTTCTTTACTGTGAGGGTGCCAGAGCCCTGGGCCAGGCTGCCCAGGGAGGGTGTGGAGTCTCCTTCTCTGGAGACATTCAAGCCCCACCTGGACGCCTTCCTGTGTGAACTCATTCAGGTGTTCCTGCTCTGGCAGGGGGATTGGACTGGGTGAGCTTTCGAGGTCCCTTCCAATCCCAAACATCCTGTGATTCTGTGAAACACCTTGCTTTGAGGGATATCTCACAGTGTTGGGGTTTTGCTGACGATCCTCCCTTGCTTTTGTGATTCCCAAGCAGCAGCGAGCAGATGTGGAGCGAGGAGCAGGAGAAGGTGAGAGAAGGCAATGAGAGAAGCAAACAGCACTCACACCGGCGCCGTGTTTAGCTGTAATGTAACATGACTTTCCCCTCTGTTGGCCAAGGGGAGCACATGATGTTAACATTCATTATCATGTCATATTCGATTGACTGCCAGAACGCATTAGGCTTTCTCCCGTAACGCCGCTGGATCCTGACAAACCCCATTCGCTCGCTCCTCAAAGGTCTGCGCCTCGGAATTGTCGTGGCGTGTTGGGGAGGTGGAAGTTCATCGATACAAATGTAATGAGTGTCATTCCCCAGTGGAGAATTTCCCCCCTTCCCTCCTCCCTGCTGCTGCTGCTTGCAGGAGGAGTGACTGCTGGGTTGGGATGTGGCTGTGCAGGAGGCTCCTTTGCAAAATAAATTATTATTAATAATAATAATAATTAGAAAAAGCACAGTTAAAAAGATAAGCAGTGTGCAGCAGGAGAGAAAACATACTCATGAAATGGTTTGGGTTGGAAGGGACCTTCACAGACCATCTAGTCCAACCCCTCTGCAGTGAGCAGGGACATCTTCAACCAGATCAAGTTGCTCAGAGCTTTGGCCAACCTCACCTTGAATGTTTCCAGGGATGGGGTTTCTACCACCCCTGTGAGCAACATGGGCCAGTGTCTCACCACCCTCATTTAAAAAAAAAATGAAATAAAAAATTATATTTAATCTAAATCTCTCCCATTACCCCTTTCCCTATTATGGATTACCCAGGGCAGTGGTGGAGTCCCCATCCCTGGAGGGACTGAAGAGTCGTGTAGACACAGTGCTGAGGGACATGGGTCAGTCGGGGACTTGTCAGTGTGAGGTTCATAATTAGACTCAATGTTTTTAAAGCTCTTTTCCAATTGAGGCAATTCTGGGGTTGCTCAAATCCCTTTGCCCTGGTTTTTTCCCCTCCCAGGCTGAGGTTTCTCCAACTCTACCAACTTTACCCCAACTCCCTATTGATTGACTCGGTGATGAAGCTGTTGAATCAGCGCTGCCATCTTTGTAGTGTCGAACTGTCATTTTTCTCCCCAAGATCTTAAAAGGATTTTTAACTGTCAGCTATATCCTGAGTATATGCTCCTAATAATCAATATTGATTTTCTTGTAATACCCTCCATCTAGATGCCATGCCTTATTTGTTCCAAGATTAGAGTTTTGATGAGCTTATAAAATAAAGCACATATTTTCCTCATGTGTCTTGCACGTGTGCCTATGCAGAAATACCCTATGAAGAGAATTATCTTGCTGGAAAAAAGTCATGTTCTCCAGCTGCAAAAAAACCCAAAACCCCCACAATTTGGCTACTTTGCTTTAAGATGATTTGTCATTAATATTAGGGATATTAATATAGAGATATTAATATAATATCTCTCCAGATATCCTGGCCTTGGGATGCTGCTGCCCATAGGGAGGGAGCTGGTCTGGGATCCAGGTCCTGGCTGCTGTTGTTGCAGTTTTCTTGGATGTGTGATCCTGTCCAGGGAAGATGTTGGATGTTAAATTGTAAAACCAGGGTTTGTAAAGGCATTTTAAAAAAGATTTTCCCCTCCACAAAAGGATTGATTTGAATAATGGTAATTTCTGACCTTGAAGCTTGATGGCAGTTTGTATTTCTAAATGTTGTTGATTTGGTTTGGTTGATTTTGGTTTTGGTTTTTAATTAATACTGGTACATTGTTGTTAGAAACCATGAAACTGGGTTTACTGGTTGTGTTTAATCCCTCTGCACCTTGGGACTGGCCAAAAATCACTGTTTTTTGCTGAGCAATTAATATAGGACATAAAAACTACCCTAATTATGTGGCTAAAATGTTCTTCATGCCATTACCTGCCTAAGTAATAAGTGATATTCTTATGTTGGGTGGGGTTTTTTTTTCAGGAATCTTAAAGCTGATTAATTTTTTTAGTCAGAGGATGTTAAAATTTAACTGGAGACAACCTCCTGTTTCCTAAGCAGGAAAAGATTTTTCTATAAGGAGATGTTATCAGAGAGAACATAAAAACAAAAGATGATTGAATGTGACTGAAAATATACCTCAGAAAGTATAAGGTTTTACCCAAACTGGTGGAAGAAAAAGTCGATTTTTCCCATCTTTGACAGAGGACTGCCAGATAAGATGCTTCAAATCGGCTTATTGAATTATAAAACGCCGACATTTTGAAGCAGAACACTTGACTTTGAAGTGAAATGTTGAGATTTTTTCATTCTGACATTTCCCAATTGATATTTTTGGTAACTTTCTGCACACCTGGTAAAAGTGAGATATTGTGGGGGGAACATGGATGAGGGGGATGGAAATGCAAGGTATTAAAATAACTGACTTGCTGAATGGGTTAAAAAAAAATGCCATTCTCTAGATAGTTCTCATTAAAACCAGGCTGTTTGGTTTCTGCTTCATCTCTCCATCACTATTCATAATCATGGCCCAAAGTACCCAGCAGCCTGGTTCTTTTTTCTTTTCTTTTTCTTTTTTTTTAAGTGTGGCAAAGATCCCATTGAGTTTTGTGTCTCTAAACCATTGGAGGGGCTTTTTTTTAAATATAAAGATTTTTTTTCTCTTCTTTGCCACTGAAAACTTCCTGATTATTGAAATTAACTCCCAAGGGAGGGGGTTGGAAATTTCTGCTTTGCAGTGGTTTCATTCCTTTTTATTTTTATTTTTTTTTATGGTTGGTATAAAAATATTGTTTCCCTTTGGGTTTGCTGCAAGGGGGAATTTCTGGGAGAAAACTTGATAAATTATTCTTGATTACACACATTTCAATGTGAAGTTAAGCAGGATAATAAACTTGCTGCTCTTGCTAGAAATAGCTGTTGCACTTGAGACAGAGAAGTGAATTGTTTTGGTTCGCTTGGGGTTTTTCTAATTCCCTGATTTTCATCTAGGAGGGGGCAGAGCCCAAAATAGGGGGGGTCACCACAGAGCCTGGGAAGTATTTGGGGGAGGAAAACAGATTGGAGATTGATCTGATCCCTCCAGGTAGTCTATTTTTTGTGTGTTGGTTCCAAAATCTCTCCTGGCAGAGGATGTGCATCGGTTTCCCATCGGGCACGTTTTGACTTGGTCCTCATCAACCCCTCTATGGGCTCTTGGCCATGGGATTTGTCTCTCCCTCCTTTCTGCAATAGGGATGCTTTTTGTATGGGAATGTGCATGGAGAGGAGGTTACAGGCTTGGAATATGCACCATAAAGTGCCTTAAAAAAAAAAAAAAAGGAGGAATAAATAAAACTAAGGAGAGAAAAAAAAATTAAACATCAAAAGAAATGAAAAGGCAGCAAAAGGCAAAGTGAAGTTTTGCTTCTCAAGCGTCTTTTGTGGCTCCCTCTGCGCATCCCACTTGGATTTCCTCTTGGTTTGGGGTCTGGAGGAAGGGGGGCAGAAAGCTGAGGCTGAGCAAAGCTGAGCCAAGGCTGCTTGGTATGGTAATAACCCCTCCTGAGAGTCCCAGAGCGCCGCGCACATGAAAGCCCTGCCCCTGGCACTGCTGATTAAACAGCCTCTAATTGTCTCCCATGTCTGCTCACAACGTAAATACCGGAGAAGAGAGAAACCTAGATACTCTCTGCTGAGCTAGCCAAGCCAGCCAAGCTCCTCAAATAAATCCCAGTTGCATTTTTTGGATGGTACAGTTGGGTATGAGCAAGCCATGGGTCCTTCCCATGCAAGGATGGCTGGGCTCAGGGCTGTGGTGATGCCAAAGATCTCCTCAGCCTGGAGAGGGGACGTGTGTTTGGGTTAGTTTTGGGTAAAGCTTCAGCTTAGCCACATGTGCTCAATAAAGCTTTGAGCTCAATACCTCTTAATGCTTAAACCTCAGTGTATTAACTCAAGATTTCCCTGCCATCGGGGCATAAACATCCACGAGCTCTTACTGCAAAGAAAACATTGGATGCTTCCCTCAATATTAGATAAAAGCAGGACATATCTTCTCTCCTTCTGCATATTGTCATGTAGTTCAAGCTGCACATGTGCTTTGACTCATATCTGGGACCTTTTTTGGTCCTTGGAGGACCAGCATCACCCCAGCACAGTCCTGGGGAGATGAGGAGGGGGCCCGTGGTCTCCCTGCTCTCGGGAGTCCCTCCCTGTGGCTCTGACTCATATCTGGGACCTTTTTTGGTCCTTGGAGGACCAGCATCACCCCAGCACAGTCCTGGGGCGATGAGGAGGGGGATATCCCTGTGGCCTCCCTGCTCTCGGGGTCCCTTTGCAGATGCCTGGCCAGACACTCAGCTCCACATGACAAATATTTCAGGCAAGTGTTGTTCTCACATGGTGTGCATTTGCAAAGGAGCAATTTATCAGAGCGATTTTTATCCTCATTAAGGCAAATTAAGCCCACAAAGCTGGCAAGGGAAGGGGAGAGGGGGGAAAAAAAATATAAAAAATTGGTGTTCATGAAATATTTATTAAAAACAGCCATTGTAATAAATATTTGAAAGCTGGTTATTAACGTTAAATCATATCAATGTCAAGTGAGTGTTTCACATCATCTGTTCTGCTAATTGGGTGCAGGGGTCAGCAGACCCTTTGTGCCACAGGTCAGCCAGTGCTGGGCACCCAGTGCTGATGGTGATGCTTTGCTTTTGGAAAATAAAGCCTAAAATGCAGTAGATGATAGAAATAAGTGGAAAGGAGAGCAAGCCTGAGGGCTTGTTGCAAGTAGCATGACTCTTCTGCACCCCTGTTCCTCTGTGCGTGCCCCGATCGTAACCCAAACGCCCCCGTGCCAAAGCTGATGATGATTTTCCAATATGATGTAAACACCGTGGCTTGTCCATGGTGGGGGGAGATAATTATCCTGAGGAGGTATAAAATCAGGGTTTATACTATAAACCACCCATCTCCAGGCGATGCAAAACAAGAAAATAAATCTCCAAACTGGGATAATAACCCAGGCAGTAAAATCAATATTGATTATTAGAAAAAGGGGCTGTAAAACTCGCTGTGAGGCAAAGGTAAGATTATTGTGGAGAGCTGCTGCTTAAGTGATGAGCTGTGTGGGGGTGAGGGCTTTTCCCAGGGGACCTGTGTGTGGTTTGGCTCTTTATCAGAACCTTGGACTTGATGCACGAGTCATTAAAGGATGAAGGAGTGGAGGAAGGGTCTGTGTTTAAGCCAGGAAGGCCCATGGTGGGTTTGGGGTATTTCCATCTCTACAGCAGGATGTGCCACCATCAACATTCAGGTGAGGCTGGCAGGAGGTAGGAACCAGGTGAGACTTAGTGGGAGAAACCTCAAGTGTTTGGCCATTCTGCATGGTTTTCCCCAAGCTGTCAATGTCTGGGGAAAAAAAAAAAAAATACATAAAAGTGTCAATTAATAACAGAAGCAGGTTTTGGTTCAGCTGACCTTTAGTTTGAAACATCCTTTATATTTATTAGAAAACAAAAAAGCAATAAAAGCTTGAGATGGAAGCAAAACACTTGATCAAATCCCAAAGCTGATTCCCATCTTTCCCTCCTTTCTTGCAATAGCTGCTGGAGATGCCTTGTAGCTGGTGCTCATGGATGTGAATGTGCTGCCTCAAATGGGGTGGGTTTGACTCTATCTTAAAAGTCTTTTCCAACCAAAATAACTTTATGGGCATCCTTTATTTTTCTTGGAAACCTCCCACTGCTTTACTATCAGGCTTTTGGGAAGTAATGCTTCTCCGTGCCTCAGTTTCTCTCCCTTGAAGGTGGTTATTTTATGCATAATTACTCAGAGACTGGTGGTAATTATTTAATGTATAATTATTCAGAGACTAGTGGGGACATAAAGCATGCCAAGCAGCTGGATGGACACCCAGGAGCTGCGTGAACAAAGCTCCTGGCTCCACATCAGTCTGATCCTGCTCATCCCTCCCAGGCACCAGGTCAGGGAAGGAGGATCCCACTACTGAATCAGCTCAACTCCTCGTGTGGGAGGGACCCGTGGTGGCTCTGTTCCATCCAGTCCCCTTTGTCAAATACATTTTAGTGATGCCAACCCTCCAATCTGAGCAGTAGAGAGTATTTTATTTTTAAATATTTGAAGCAAGCAAATAAATAAATGGTAATTTAGTCAGGGACCCAACCCAGCCTCCCATAAAAGCTGCTGTAGAGCAGATTTACAGCACCGTGCTGAGATGCTTTTATGTGAAACAGAGCTTCAGAGGGGAAGCCATCTATCAGGCAAGGAGCTGGAGTGAATGAGATTTAAAAGGCAGCTTCCTTTTGTTCCCTAATAAGTTGGACACTTTGGTGTGAAAGTGGGGGAGGTGGGAAGGGGGAAATCAGAAGGTGTTAGGAATGACACTTGTAATGCCGACACTGCACACCTATTTTGGTAATGGGCTTTAAACATTTAACAAGGTGAATCCTTTTATTGCCTCTGTTTTTCTCCATGGCTGTAAATTTATCAGTTGGGGTGGCCTCTGCTGCAAGCTGTGAGGAACCAGATGCAAAATGAGAGACTCTGGGTCCTCATTAGAGCAGGGAACCTGTAATTTTCCAGGCTGCAAATCTCCTGTGTTAATTTGAGTTTGCTTTTTGAACTTGCTGTGATCATTGTCTAGTGGCCATGGGCTCTCCAACATCCCTCTTCTCCTCTCAGAACTCAGCTGGGGCTGGGAGGTGGGATCCTTTGGCAGATCCCATCCAGCACTGATGCTTTGCTGGATCACTGATGCTCTTGCTGTCTCTATATCTGGAGGCAGTGGCTGGCTGGTGACCACCTCCCTCACCTCTCTGGTAGCCAACCTTGGGCTGAAATCCCCAGGCTGGCAAGTCAAGGCTGGGCTAGACATCCCCCCAACCCCCAAACTGACCAGTAAAGCTCATTCTCCTGCTGTTTAGCTGGGAATTAGGTAGTCCCCTGACAGCTTCATTTTCCTAAAAACTTAATTTTCCTCTGGGAAAACCAGGGCACTGCCCTGCCTCATTTTTGGGCTGAGGTTGGAGCAATGCTTGTCCCCCCTCCACCTTCCTGAAGCTGCTGCTGCTGCTCTTCACACATGCAAAGGTGATTTGCAATGTCATTTGCACTTGCTACGGGCTTTTTACTCCAGAGAAGTACAGGCCAGTAATTCCTACAGAAAAGGGAAAAAAAAATAATGATTAGCTTTAATCTTTGTGAAGGGAAGAGCAGGTTGAGGGAACAAAGAAACAGGGAAAGCAGGAAAAAGAAAAGGGTGGATGAGAGGGTGTGGAAGGAAAGTTGGCATGCAGAGAGATCAGATGGGAGAGACGGCTTTCAAGGGTGCAGGTGTGAGGAAGAGGATGAAGGGCTGAAGGCAGGGGCTGGTGGTGAGCAGGAGCCCCCCAGGACTTCTCATTTTGGGGGTGCTCAGTGCCAACCACATGGGTGCCACCTCCCTGCTCTGCCTGGGTCCAATATTGGCTCTTTCTGCCCTGTCTCCACACACAAATCCTTTCTTTGCTGTGGCATGTCCCCTCCTGGGTGACGAAGACAGCATCCCCCCCTCCCTGTCCCTGGGCAGCCCTTGATCCCACTCCCTCCCAGTGCCAACAGGATCCAGAGCCAGTGGTCACAGGCATCACCAGTGACTCAAAGCCTGGGCTCAAGCTGGGGCTGTTTATCTCTCGTACCCTGGTAGAACCAGAGGTTGGGGAGGGAAAAAGGAGCAGGCATTGCAGGAAACTGGGATCCTGCAGCAATTAGAGGCTGTGGCTGATGGAATTTTGTGCTTTTCCCAACATGGATACGCTGCAAATGGAGCATCTTGCTTTGCTTTTAGTCCTTGGGATGGTCCTACCAGAGCTGAGTCCCTCTGGTCCATCTCTCTGCAGACCTGGTGTTTGAGGAAAAACAAAGTTTGCTTAAGCACAAGCATTGTGCCTCTGAGCCTCTCCTCAGGGAAGGGATGGGAAAACCAAGTTTTCTATAGGAAAACCAAGTTTTTTACTGGCTGTCCTGTAACATCTAAGGTGCTCAGGTGCTTCAGTGATAAGGATATTCTAAGGGACTCTGATAAGGGGAAGGTGTACAAGATCTGCTGGGAAAAGAAGTTGTCCCTATAATGGGATATCCAGGTGATTCAGATTGACACGAATCAACCCCTTGAATGAGAAAACAGTTTCTAAAAAGACAAAATGCATTGGCTTTTTATTTGGGCTTTGAAATGACTCAGCAGTACAGGTGGCTGGAGAAAACAAAAAGGTGGTGGAAATGCAATGTTTTGGGGGTGATCAGAAGTTGTTCCCTGCTTCCCTTTGGTTTTCCCCTTTATCCCTGCTTAGACATAGGCCAGAAAATACTATTTTTGCAGGAGAACTAGAAAAGTTGTCTGGTTTGGGCATCAGTGCCCTGAGCTCAGGGTTTGGGATGGGGAAGCAATTCCCCATTCAGCTCAGAGGCGCAGGCTGGAGCGATGTCTGGAGCGAGCGCTGGCTGAGCGCTTACAGGATATGATTTCAACTATTACTATAACTATCCTGTATTGCATAGTCTAATAAAGACATCAATTTAAACCTCTTACAAGTGGCAATTACCTAATAAAATGCAGTCAGGATCTTCCAAGTTGGCAGTAAAATTAGCATTACCAGGTTTTAATTAATAGCCCAAGCCTGAATGCTTCTTCTATGTCCTGTGCAAGAGGAATGGCTGCATGATCGTGCATGCAGACGGGACAAGATTAGGAAAAAGAAGTTAATTAGCCCCAAAAGAGCTCCTTGCCCAGGAGACAGATGGGTGCTGGAGGTGTCAAGCAGCAGAGGGGACATGTAGGGTCCAGCTTGAGGTACTGGATGGAGTGATGGGATGGCTGCGCTGTCCTGTGGGTCACTTGCTCCTGATGCCACTTCCCCATGGACCAAGTAGCAACGCTGTTGGCATCACAGCCCAGTGGCATGAGAAATCCCCCACCCCTTCTGCACCCATCGAGGGTGCTGA
This sequence comes from Caprimulgus europaeus, assembly GCA_907165065.1. Next base: position 5,181,128 of record OU015548.1, on the reverse strand, counting down.
TGTTCTCTTCAAAGTTATTTACCCCAGATTTGTCCCACATCGTGCAGCCCCCATCCAGGCTGGATGCCAGCAGGGTCCCTTCCCTGCCGAAGCGAAGCTCTGCCGCGATGGTGACGCTGCCTCTTGGGATTTGGGTGAGATCTCCCCCGCTGTTCCAGCAGCACACACAGACAATATTTGATCCAGTGTAAAACGGGGCTGCTACAAAGTCAACCTGTCAAAAACCACTGAACAAATTTGAAATGGCAGGGTGACTTTATACCTCGCCCGGCGTTTTCTATCATGTAACCGCAGGATTTTTGATGCGGTACAAGAAGCCCTAGAGCTAGGCTGACTTGTGCTGTCAAACCCTGGTCCTCCTTGTGCTTTTTTTTCCTCATTCTCCATCCTGTTTTCCTCTGCAAATTGGTAGTTGGTGGCTAGCTGGCAAGCTGCCTGGTGGAAGCAAATGGCAGGGGACACTGTGCTGATGGAGGGAAGGACCCCCAGTGTGTTTCTCAGGAGGGTGGCTCCATCAGACGGAGAAATCACAACGCGCCAACAAGATTGCACATTCTGAGCAGGGTGGGGGGAGAGAGAGAGAAAGAAAGCACAATCTGCCTGCAAATGTGTCTGTTGGAGAAAGGAAGAAAAATCAAACTGCTGCATTTAGCAAAGCCAATTTTCTCTGGGACTGGGAGGCGGCGGGGTGGTGAGGGAAGCGGTAGCTCAGATTGGTGCTTCCTGAGCTAATTGTATTGACAAAATAATGAAAGTATTTGTATGCACTTGTTCTTCCTGTATGTAAACTAGAGCAAATAGAAAGCCACAGGAATTTTTTTTGTCTTGTTTTGTTTGATATTGCTATTCACATGCAATTTGGAGCTGGGAAATGATGGGAATTCACTGTGTTGGTGGGTTAGCAGGAGACTTCGTGTCCCACCGTGCTCCTGCCCTCGCTGCCCAAGGAAGAGCAGGGGGATGGAGGGATGGGGTTTAGTCCTGGCTGTGCCACCAACATGCCTCATGGCCCTGCAAAAACCTCACACCATCTGTTTTCTCCCCTGATACTCCTTAATTTTAGAGGGTGGCTTTTGATTAAGGAGCACGAGCCGGGTTGATGGGTTGTCTCTGAGGCAGAGACCTGGTGTGGCTGTGAGGAGCTTCCCAAGCCCTCAGGATCTGTGTGAGCAAGCATGGGGTTGATTTCTGGCAAAGATGAGCAAAATGCCATCCCCAAACACATGGCTCCTGTACCCACAGCAGCTGTGCACTGTCCCCTGTCAGAAAACCTGTCCACTTCTGCTGAGTTCATACTATGGGGTGGCTTTTTATTTTCTATTTTGTTTGATTTAAGATCAAGCTGCCCATATTCAGGCAGTTTGGAGCCAGGGATGGATCCTGCAGCTATTTGTGGTCTGATGTGATATGTTACTGGAGTTGCAGGTATAGCTGTGTGGGGCACAGCCTGGTGTCTTCTCGTTCAGGGTTGTGGAGTCCAGACCTAAGACTTCTGGATGTGGTTGTGGGATAGACAAGGGATCTGCTCTGGGAAAGGCTTGTAGCTGCTTAAACAAGGGGGTTACTGCAAATATCTCTGCTTTGTGGAGAAAGGGATGGAGAAGAGGAGCTAAATGACCTGTGCTGCTGCTCTCCAGGCATCTTTGTGGTCTTTTTTTTCCTTGCAAGCCCTCAGCTCCCTCATCCTCTGCCAGTGCCATGTGAGAGGGAGCCCTGCTGCTGAACAGCCCTTTCAGCATTTCCAACAGCCTGGCTTATCCAGGGCAAAGCTGGTAGAGAAGGGACCAATAACTTTGGAGACAGTAAAGAAAAGCCAAGAGCCCCTTCATAAAATGTCACTGATGTGGAAATACAGGATCAAATGAGTAGCAATTCGTGTGTCACCGCATGACAGAACAAAACCCTCTACCGAGGAATTAAAGCCATAAATATCCTACAGGGCCCCTTCCTGCTAACATGTTCCTGACATCTGGAGTGGCAGCCCACTGGAACCTATCTGCTGTCAAAGAGCTGCTGCAATTAAGTCGTGAATGTAGAAAGGAGAAGGGGGAAAACAATTTTTTTTATTTTAATTTTTTTTTAAATGATTTGGCAGGTGATGGAAAACCAAAATACCCTTTTCCATTAACATGAGCAAATTTCCCTTAAAAGGAACTGGGTTAGAGACTAAGGAAGTTAATTGCTGGAGTCATTCAGTCAGTTTTTGGTCTCCTTGGGGCTGGTGAGGGAGTGATGGAGGGTCTGTGGTTGGGTTCCCTTCTAGGTTTATGCTGCTGCAATATTTAACAGTTTCTCAGGCTTCTGTGCTCTGCCATGGCTCAATGGGCACACAATGATGTGGAAATGCAGCTGTGGCCAGCGATGGGGAGGCAGAGGAGGGTTTTGCTCAAGTGAGGAGCAAACTTGGCCACTTAGAGGTCACCATGGTGTAGTAACTGCTCTGAAATTGCTATTCTCCTCAAAGTCAACAAGGTTTTGTTGGGTTTTTTTTCTCTGCTAGCCCAATTAGGTGCTGTGCAGTCCCTTGCAGATAGTCCCCATCCTGCTGTCCCTCCTGCATGGCAGGATTTCACATGCCTCAACTGGGCATCAACCACAGCATTCATACAAACCTTGACCACCCTGCAGAGCATCACAAACACAATCCTGTGCAAGCAGGGCACACGAGGCTGCCCAGCCTGTCTGTCTGTCCCCCCCACCATCAGCAAACACTTCAGCAATAGTTCCTGCAAAGCCTCATTTGAATTCTGCCTGGCTGCTCGGTGCCATCCCGCTCGCTCTCGGTGCTCTTCTCGGAGGTGGGACTGAGCTCGATGCAATTTGCATTTCTGGAGTTTACAGGAGGTGTCACAGAGCAGATCTACTGGCAAGCTGTGTCTCGCAGAGAATTTATTTTGTCGGGGCTTTGCTCCCTCCTTTCCAATCTGGCCAGCTTGATTTCGATTAAAGCATCGAGCTGCTTTGCTACATTAGAAGATGCCAAACCCAAGAGCAGGCTTTGTGTCGGGCTTGGTTTTTTTCCTTCTCCTTGCCCCGTTGTTTGGCTCATCTCCAAAGGGCCAGGCATTGTGAGCCTGCCACGCACAAGCACTGGGAATTTTTCTTACTGGCCATCTAAAAATCAGGAAGCAGAACTGATCCCCTGCGCCTCGGATGACCAAGCTCAGCTCAGAAATAACGAATCGCAGTTAATCAGAGGCTGAGAAGTTCAAAGGTGCTTCGGTGGCTTTGCACATTTCTCTTCATCTTAGTTGAAATACCTGTTTTTCAGAAGGAAAGTGCCCAGTCTTGTCTAAAGATTGGTCCTTTTAAGAGGCTGTTTGAAAATTGACAGTTACTTTTGGCTGACATTTGCTAAATATTAAATTTTTCCACCCGCAGTTTGATCTTGATCAAACTGTTTTCTGTAATTATTTTTCCCCCTCATAATTTGCATGAATGGAGGGGGAAAAAAAAAGACCCAAGTTGAATAATCTGTGGCAAATAGTCAGAGCTGTTCTTGTGTTTGCTCCCTTTTGCTTTAAAAGTGATTATATTTCTTTCCAAGCCCTGTCTGATTCAGCACCCGCTCTTGAAGGCTGTTTGGGAGGGTCAGGGTTTCTTGGAGCCAAAATAAACACAAGGTCTGTGGTGTTGGCTGAAGAGGAGTGTGGTTCTTGCTGTCCTCCTGGGGTTGAGTCCATCTCCCAAAAGTGAGGGAGGAACCTATCCTTGAAGGAGCTCCAAGAAGTCCTCATCTCTCCTTCTGAGAGTCCATCACCTCTCCATGGGCAGCTGGTGAGGGCTGATGGGCTTTAAACATTTTAATCTGCTTTATAGATGGGCAGACTGTGGTCTTGAAGTTTGTCTGTGGTTTTGTAGGAGGAAAGGGGTTAGAACAGCTCTGACTGAGTCCTGCCACACATGGATATGGCATGGAAGAGCTGAGTGAGGAGCAGGGATGGGGAGAAGAGCAGCGGTGTGTTTTCTTGCCAGCTCTGATGAGCAAAGTGATGGCAGGCTGGGTGCAGTGGTTTCAAGGGTAATGTGTCCATTAGTCACCATCCAAGCTGTTCCTTGCTGCATGCACATGATGCAAAGCTCAAAACACCCATCAAAATCAGGCAGGACTTTGCCCCCTCTTCAAATCTCACCTGGCAGAGCCTGTGCTGGAGCATCAGCCAGGTTGCCTGAGCTATGTGGCCATCCTCTTGTATTATTCCAGGTAAAAAACCATTCAGTTTTTCACTCAGAGCAAATGCTGTCTGAATCCATGTGACAATTTTGGGCCAACTTGCAGTCTCTGGGAGTTTAACTCTCCAATTTTGGTCTGCAGCAGCGCTGGGTAAATTGCTCGCAGCAACTAGTTTATTCACCCCCAAACGTGGTTTAGTGCTAACCCAAGCAGTCTACTCAGCACAAGTTTTCAGCTAGGAAAAAATAAATTAAAAAGAAAAAAGCAAATTGTTTCCAAATGGTGCATGTTTTCTATACAGCCAGCTATATAGAATTTTTTTAAGGGTTGGTGGAGGAAAAAGGCTGTCTGAAAGCAGTGTATTTCAGCTAGTTCCACTGCTCTGCTCATATTTTCAGCCCTACAAACACATGTCCATGTTTCTCATTGACCTGTTATGTTGGTGGCTTGTTCTTTTGAGTTTTATCAGGAGGACAAACATCCTCTGTATCTTCCCTGTATGGGAAAATTGAGGGGAAAGCATTGAAATAAGAACTACCTTTTTTGTACATGCTGTTGGAGAACCCTTTAGACTGATTTTAGATTTAGACCACGATGATACAAGGTCCCTAGGCATCATCTTGATTTCTTTCAATGTGAAGAACCACAGGCTTTTAATGAATAGTTTAACCCTTTTCTTTAGCCTCACAGATTGAGGCCCATCCCTGCTCCAGCTCTTTTCCAGCTGTTTTCTGGACAAGAACCCACCTTGACTCTCTCAGGGTCACCTCAGTAGTGGCACTGAAGGCTTTATTTCCCCTGGAGCCAGCTTTGGATGGCTGTTCTGGTACATAAAGCTGAAGGGCATCTCTATCTCCCTCTCCAAGCCCTTCTGGCTCGTATCACACACCCCTTAGGCTGCTCAGGAGATTGGGAACTGGCAGCTCTCTAACAAAAAAAGACCTGGAAACACAGAGTGGTGCCTTGGCAGAGTTTTCTGAGCATGTTTATTGCACAGACCCTGATTATTTATAGACAGCTCTAAGTCTTTTGCTATGTCTTACCAGACTTGATGTTTCTTCTGAGATGGGCTGCTCAGATATGTGCTGGAGCTGACAAAAACACATGGCACCCCAGCTCCTAGACATTGTTCTCCATCCTGGGGTCATGGTTTGGCTTCAAACACCACTCCATGAATTTATTGATGAGAATCTGAGCCTTGAGGTCTGCACCTTACCATGGGGAAGAGCTGCCTGAGCAGTTCTTGTCCCAAAAGTTTATGGATGTCCTACAGCAAATGGGCTCCCTGGAGAGAGGCAGAGCTGAGGCACTTTGAGATGGGTGAAACGCTGTGACAACAGTTGTGGTTCAGAAAAAAGGAGAGAGTTGGTGATGGTTTTTGTCTTATTTAATGCTGACATCCTGAGGTCAAACCCTTCCTCTCCAAGGAAAGCTCAGCAACATTAGTCAAACACAAAAAAATCTCTAGCTTTGTAGTTTTGCTGCATGTTTTATAAGCCACAAGGGTAAAAGAAAGTTTTCCTCTGAATATACGAAGGGAATATTTTGATCCTTTAATTTCCTTGTTGTGTTCTCTTCCTCATTTCAGCTTGAGTTTTACGACACCAAAGCACTGGATTTTGGCTCTCCTGGTACCTGTTTGTAGGACTCTGTATCCTACCACGTCTGGCTGCTAGCTCTTGCCAATTGTGCAGCAGTGATCCAGCACATAGCCACCCCCACCCTAGATTTCTTTAAATGAGCACCTCCTGTTTCAAAATAGATGGTAAAATAATAGTAATATATATAATATGTTGCATCTTCTGGCATGGGAGCAAGAAATCAATTTTCAAGCCACTTGGCAATGAGTGGCACAAGCTTTGTCGGTGCTCAGAGCAGCTGAAATCCAGGTCTGTCCTGGCCTTGGGACAGAAAATTACTTTTTTTTAGCCTTGAGCCCTTCTGTGGTGTTAGGGAAATGTCATCTTATCCCTCCCTGTGACCATAAAATGGGTGTTGAAGGGACTAGGGTGGTTATTGCTGCTCTTGACTGGTCCTTGTGTTTTGACTTAGAGACCAAATGACACCGTGTGAGCTGCTGATCAGGTCAAAAAGTAAAACCCTCTTTTTAGGAAAGATTTTAAAATGATGAAGGCTTTGTTTCATTTTGCATTTGCAACTCTAATGTATTCTTCCCCTGCACTCCCACCCACTCCTCACACTCAACCCCAGACTTTCTACTCACATGGCTATCAGTGTCACTTCTAAAACATGTCTTTCCTTGAAAATCCAGCTTTTCATCAATTAAACATTTTTTTTTGACAGCTTTTCTAAACCAAATCCTTTTTTTTTCTTCTTTTTTTTTAAATACTCTTTGCTTTCTTGCAAAGTTTTGGTGGTTTTACCTTAAAAGACTTCAGCAGCGCTAATGCAAAGGGGGCTGGGTGACCCCACCTTGAACAGCAAGATTTTGGGGGAGCTTTGAGCTGCTCCCATGGCTGCTGTGGGAAACAGCCCCACGCCTGTAGCTTGTCACTCTTGTTTTTAATTGAGTGCTAATTACTCCTTGTGCAAGTCACTGGCAGGAAGGATTGGAGAGGCTTGGGGTGGAGATATGTGTGTGTTGGGTGCTGTGGTGCTTTGCTGATGTCCTCAGGTCTCCAGATGATTCACTTGCAGGGTGTTTTATTTCTTGTCCTCTTGCATCTCCTTCCTTCCTCCCCTAAAATCCTCCAAGTAACAACCCCATCCTTCCCCTGTGGCCAAACCCCCTCTCCCCATCCCCTCCTGCCTGCTTGGGTTGGTGTATTTGCATTGTTGGTTTGACTGGCTGGGTTCTGGCTCTCTCCCAGTCCAGCCCAACTTGCTGCTGGCTGTTTTTTGTGATGATTTCTAAGCAGATAAAACATGACTGTGCCATTTGTAACGAGGGACTCATTTCTGGACCCGTGGTCCCATGGTGTGGGCTGCAGGTGTGAGGTTTGCACAAGGTGTTCCCTGCCTTGGTTCTCATCAGCTGGTGAGCTGTTTGGTTTTTTTTTGCTCTCACAGGAGCAGGTAAATCTCTTGCTTACTTAATCATTTTTATCCTCTTCTGCTGCCTGACTTGAGTCCTTCAATGTGACAAAAGAGTTTATGATCTGAAATCACTCTCCCTCTCTCTCCAGAGTACGTTCCCTACAGTGATTCCCCTTCTTGCTTGTGTTTGCAGCATCCTCTCTTTAGGGAGCAAGGACTGAGCATCACAACCCAGACATGCCAACTCCCTTATAAACCATAAACAGAACAATCATGTCCTTTAGGTAAAAAGCAGAAAAGCTAGCAATAGATTTGCACATTTAACCTCTGTGGCCAACTTTGCCCTTTAGCCTGAGAAGAGATCCCATATGTTCTATCTTCTATAAATACCATTTATACAGTCTACTCCTTTGCCCTTCCCTGAAAACACTTCTCTTTTTCATCCATCCTTCTCCTCCCATCTGAATCGGATTTAATTTTCTTGCCTAGCAGCACTTTGAAACCCCTAATGAACAGAAGGCCCCATCCCTTAGTGCCAGTCATACAAAATTGGTTTTGTGGGCATACAAATGCTTAAATGATAAGACTGAACTGGCAGGACATGATGGCTTTGCAATGACTTGCAGACTCCTTTAATTAAGGTGAACATGTTTAGCTGGGAAAAAAAGCACAGTCCATGAAAGTATGCTAAGCATGTTGATTTAATTGGCAATTACTGAATTTAAAGTAAGCATCCAAGTGTAGCCAAACCTCTTGTAAGACAAAGACTTAACCCAAAGTCCTCTGAGGCAAGCACCAAGAAAATGAGGCACAGAGAAAGATTAAATGCTTTGCCCAAGGTCGTGGGGAAAGATGTGCCAGAGCTGGGAACCGAGCTGGTTTATGCTGGAGCAGGCTGTCCCATGGCTGTCCATTCTCCACAGCATCGTTGGTGTCCAGGGAGGTTTCTTCTCTCTCCCCATCAAACTCTGCTTCTCCAGCAGTATTGTAGAGTTTGAGGAGGCTTTTTTAACATCATCTTCTCTTCTAAGTTGGCTTTAATGACTTGGTGTTATTCCCTTCTCGCGATCCAGTGGTGTTGAGAATGTCATTGAGCAGCTGGCAGGAGGTTTGTGGTCAGTATCTGTCTTCTGTATTACTGGCCCAAAATAGTCTCCTGCCACCTTTCCACTCTGAATGCAGCAGAGTTTCGGTTCTGGGGCCGTGTTTGCAACAGCCACAAACCAGAATACCAAATCCCAGCACCTTTAACCTTAGAGGAGCTTAGTTTTTGTTCATTAGCAGCAGATGCAGAATTCTAATTACTCTCATTAGGGGTGTTTACTCTTCCCTCTGTTTTTGAGGATCCTTCTGCATTAAACATCCTTTCCAAAGTGCGTGGGGAGAGCTGACAGTCGCTTCCCTTCCCTGTAACAGAATCACCTGCCTGGGCACAGACGTGATGCTGTGGCACTGAGCATGTTTGGAGGGACAATGTGTGAGGAGAGAGGCTGTGTGCAGCCAAGCCAGGATGGAAAGCACCAGCCGAGGACTGACAGAACTCAGTGGTGCGTGTCAGAAAGTGGCATTTGTGCTTTTTATTCAAATACAGATGGTTTTGGGTTTTTTTGCTCTGAAAAGGACCAATTTGTGAATTTTACTGAGGTTTTCCCACAAGCTCTTCCAAGCTTCCTTTGGGGGAAGAAATGTTTGAGTAGGAAGTTTTTGGGGAAACCTCAGAGCTGTTAAGCTGAACCCTTTATTTGCTGCAAAGGCTTATTTAAATTATGCTTTTTTAGTAGGAAAATATGCATTTGGCAGCCAAGCATCTGAAACTAGGTGCCTCCCAGAGCTTTGCAAGGAAGGGAATCTCCCTCCTGCAACTGCTACCCTTCCTTTGAACAGCAGTGATAGTTTTAGGACTGTCTTAAGGCTTGCTAAAATAAATGGAAAGCCTTGCCAACGTGCCAAGGCACAGGTCAGCCCCTGCACGGCTGCTCCTCTGCACACCAGTGCCTGCACCCATTATGGTTCTGCACTTCTGACCTTCCCTGCTGAACTTCCATCGAGGAAACACAGAGAAATCAATTAAATCCAGCACCATTTCCATTTGTTTTCTGGCCCCTCCAAACAGCAATAAATCGTGGTGCAGTTGGGGAAAGCTTGTTGTATTTGGAAGCTTTACATCCTGTATCTGAGTTGTGGATAGTAGTAAGCTGTGGGTGTGGGTAGGTGGTGCAGAGGTGGACAGGGATGATGGAAAAGGCTTCTACAAGGTGGTGGCTTCTGCAATGAGCTCCTCAGGACCTAAAGGAGGGAGGGATTTCTGTGTTAAGTGCTGACCTAGAGAAGTGAAGGTGCCACGCGTGCGAGGAGGGAGAAGGGGCTTTGGGCAGAGATAGAGGGGCTTCCAGCCTGGCAAGGAGGGGTGTGCCAAGGACAGGGGCCAGAAATCAAGGGAGCAGGGCCAGGGTGATTATAATTCCTTGGAGGATTGATTTGTCAGCTACTAAAGCAAAAGGAAGCAGCACCCTGAAATTGAGACTAGCTATTTTGCAGCAATTAGCTGTCACTGCCACTGCTGCTTTTGGAGGGGAGCCGAGGGCAAGCTGAGGGGGGGTTTGTGCCCATGTTGGTTTGGGGTGGGCTGCTTACACCCCTCACTGACACACTGGGGATGTCTGTCAGACCCTGGTGCTGTCAGGATGAATGCATGTGGTGTTTGGAGAGAAGGGAATACTTGCTGTCCTCTAAATAGTGAAGGGGGAGCTGCTGTAGGGTCTTCAGATGAGTAAATAAGAAATAAATAATGCTGGGGGTCTTCAGATGAATAAACAAGAAATAAATAATGCTGGGGGTCTTCAGATGAATAAACAAGAAATAAGTAATGCTGAGGGTCCTCAGAAGCTGCAGGCATCGTGGTGTGGGAAGGGACACTGCTCTCTGCCAGCCTTAGAGAGCTGCCTGCAAGGGTCCAGCCCTCTCCAAAGCCCCTAAAACCAGGATCTCCAGCAAGCAAAGAGTTAAATGGGCACATGCATTGCTGTGAGAGCCTGTCCCCAACTGCATGGCATATCGATATACATGCCACTTAGGTTTTTACACCATGATTGTGGCTGTAGCACATGCATGTGCTCTGCAAATACCTGCCCGTGCTGCCGGAGCGTGGGACGAGTCGGTTGAGGGGGTGGGAGGATGATGGCAGGAGTCTCTTCTTTTTTTTTTTTTTCTTTTTTCTTTTTTTTTTAACAGAAGGTGAAAAATCAATCCTTGACCTTTAAAGGAGTTTATGAATTCCTGGCTTAGGGATCGATGCACATTGATTTTTGTGTGTCTGCGTGGGCTCGCCGTGTACACTATCAGGTGATGAAAGCTGAGTTTTTGCTGAGTCTGGAGCGGGCAGAAGCAGGTGCTGTCTCTGTCGAGTTGCCAGGAGTGAAAACATTATTTTTTTTCTTCTTATTCTTTCTTCTCTGCCTTTTTCTACGTGGCAGCTGTTCAGTTGAGGTCACTCAGAGATACTGTTTGGTATTTTCAGTGGCATAGCATCTTCCTGCCCCACTGCATGGGGGTTCTGCATCAGAGAAGAGCATCTGAGATGCAGAGCATCTGAGAAGATGCTCCTGCCACCTCCTATGCCCCACAGACCTGCCCAGGGATGTTGCAGGCCATCTGGCTTCATTATTTAGAGGGTCTGCAAGAAGAGGAAGCCAGTGGCTTTGTCTTGGGGGGCAACACTGTTGATACCCCCCCATAATTGGGGATAGGACTGTGACTTGCTTGCTCAGGGGTGATTTTGGCAGTGTATGGGCACAGCTGTGTGGTGGAGAAGAGGACGGAGAGCTGGCAGTCAGGGTTGTCACTCTTGTATTAACCCTTGGATGAAGTGCCCAAGCCCAGGCTAGCAGAGAAGGTGCTGGTGGGAACCCAAATTCTGGTGATGCCTGCTTGGGTAGTAAAACTTTCTCATTTCTACCCCAATAAATCAGCAGTTTTCTCCAGGACTGCAGACTCAGCCAGCACTGAAGTTTGCTTAATGAATTAAAACTTGACCTCAGAGGTGTGACATTCCTTCTTGTGAATGAGAATTTAAGGGAGGGGGTGTGCTGGCAACCCATTTCCTGACCTGCTCCCACGAGATGTGTGAGCAGAAGCAAGACCCTCCTGTGCACATTTCTATATATATATATATATTTGGTGTATATTTGTTTCCACCCACTGATCTCCTGAGATGAAGCCCTGTGAGCTGACAGCTGCAGAGGAGCAGAGAGGTGCTGGGGGTGGGATGGGAACAGAAGGCTCTGAAGCATGTTCAGCTGCTACAGGCAAGGAAACAGAAAGGCTGACGTGTCTCAGCTCACAAACGTTGGAGGAGGCACGGTACAAAATATCAGTGCCCCACAGCACGGGTCTAAGTCGAGGCTCTGGCATAGCCTAAGGGTAACTGGTGTTTTCTGCAGCAAACCCCAGTTCCTAATGGGTTAAAAGCACTAACTGATATTTAAGGGGACTGTCCTGAGGTTTGGGATAGATAGGTTTGAAAAGCTATTTCTTCATCCCATGAAGTGTGGGGAAAAAAAAGCAATGATGTTTAATCTCATAATGGGGAAACTGAGGCACGGAGAGAGTGGTAACCCAAGGAGTCTGCAGCAGAGCCAGGAAGCAAATTCAGGCTCATCTCAAGGCATTTTTTCAGAAAATCCATATTTTCCCCTTGCTTCATCTCCCTTGGGGTATTTTCCACATCTTTCATAGAATCATTAAGGTTGGAAACGACCTCTAAGATCAAGTCCAACCATGAACCCAACACCAGACCTTCCCTTGCAAAAAAAAACAAACTACTGATTCCCCTGAATCCTAGAGCTATCAGCCCTGATGTGGTGGGAAAAGGGTGGATGGAAGGAGCAAGTGAATCAGGAGATGGGAGGTGAGTCCTTATTGACACTGGGGGCTTTATTCCCCATCCCAGGAACCTGCTGGTCTCTCTGTGGTTGGTGGTGCCCAGGCAGGCTTTATTCCCCATCCCAGGAACCTGCTGGTCTCTCTGTGGTTGGTGGTGCCCAGGCAGGGTTTGGGGGTGGGGAGGGTCTGTAGGATGGGAGCTGCAAAAGCAAAACAACCCACTTGGTCAGTGGGGATTCTGATGCTGTTTTATTTAATCCAACAATTTCTCCAGCCTCTCCTACTGTCTCTTCTAATGTATTCGTATTTGTTTGATCTCCTACAAACTTCCCCTCTCTGATCTTCTGATGAAATAATAAATCTGGGGCCCTTGAAGACGCTTCACGGCAGGAGAGTCTAAACGAAAACCCTTTTAAGCATTTAGAGGTTTTTAATGTGACAATCCCCTCCTGCAAGGGTACCGTATATACTCGATTGCTCAGGGCTCTTCTCTCTGAAATCCAGGACCATAAAACCTTTGTTATTTTCCAAGGTTGGGGTTTGCTTCCTTGTCTGTGGAAATACAAAGATCTGGACTAATATCCTCCTGCCATGTGGCTGAACAGCTGATGAGCAGATGTGGAGGATACTCTGTACCCTTGGAATGATGCACACCTGTATCCAAGGTGTGATAGGTTTGAGGCAGACCTGCTGTACACACAGCGTGATGGGGAGAAAAGAGGAGTTTGAAGGAAGGTATTGCTTATTTTCACTCCTTAAATTGCTCTTAAAGATTAAAAAAACCTCAACAAAATAGATAGGAATGTGTTTTTCTGATACCTGGCTGGTGAATGAAAGAAATAAGGGTAATTATGGGCAGCTCTACTCATTATAAATAGTGATAACAACCTTTGTACAAGCTGTGGTCTGATTTGTTTGCAGCCCTTGCTATTCTAGTTGTAAAGGCAGGAATTAATTAAAACCAACAGCCTGGGAACTGCAGACAAGTTGAATCCATGTCTTGAGTTATACTGGGAGCTCCTTAACGTCATAAAAGCTCTTGGAATACCCACAGATGACACCAAAGTCTCTTTTTATTCCACTTGAGACATGAGAAAGTGCCTGTGTATGAACTGATCAAGCTGCTCCAAGCACGCTGAGCGCTCGGTGCCTGCCGCAGAGCTCCCTCCTGCCCCTGGTGTGACGGAGAGCACCTCTGCCCTGGATGGAAATGGAGTTTAAATGATGCTGTTAGAGAGAGACAGCCAAGGCTGCTGGAGCTGCCATCATCAGAGCTGCCCAGTAGTGACCTCAGCTTGAGTGTCTTCCAGCACTTGGGTATGGATGCTCTGCAAAGCCTCTGCTGAGCCTGCAGGGATCTGTGAGATCTTTGCAACTTTCCTGCTAAACCTGAGCTTTTCCTGCTCACCATTCCTATAGGCACAGCCTGGGAATGACTCTCTTTTGGGTTCATATTAATATTTCAGGTGTGTCATGCTGTGTTGTCCTTGCAGCTCTCTCCTTATACCAACTCTGAGAAGCAAAGCAACCATTCCCCTTGCTGCATTGTGTCCTGCACAGCCAGGCACTGCTGCAAACCCTCTGAAATCAGAGGGCTCTGGAAAACACAGGCTTTACTCCTGGTACCTGCTTGCAAGGTGGGGACAGAGGCTTGGTGTCCCCATGCAGCTCTCCAAAGCCATCCCTGGGATGTATTCCCTGTCTCTTACCTCTTTCCAGTGTGTAATGATGTTTTGTCTGTTTAGTGGTTCATCTGCTGTTGTTCTTCGTTGCACTGGATCCCTCAATCTGCAGCATCTGATTACATCAGCCTCCAGGAGCTCCCTAATCGTGTTTGCTGGCATTTAGGTATCACAGAGGAGAAGGAGGAGGAGGAGGAGGGCAGGTTTGGGGAAGCCAGCAGTGAAAGAGCATCTAGTGCTGGGAAATGAGGTGGCTCTGATCCAGGTTGTGCATTTTTGTAGGGCAGAACCATATTTAGGGAGTCTCTGGAGTATGAAGCTGTGTGTGGTGGCAGCAAATGGGTTGTCCTGGGTCTCTGATGCCCCAGTACTGTGGGGTTTTGAGCTGCTGGGTACTTGGAGGCTGGTAGACATCCAAAGCCCATCCTAGCTCTGAAATAGCAAGTTTGCCACACATGGAGCTTGTGCCATTGGGTAACTGACCCACCAGGTTTGCACCCAGAAGTTATACCTCAAAGTGTCTTCAATTAGATAAAATAACGCCCTGTGGAAAGACAACACTCTGCAAAGGCATCAGCAAAGCCCTCTGAGCTGCAGGGAGAGCTCCTGCTGCCCTCCCTGCTGTAAAGGGGGAGGATTACCTGGTGATATGGTCATGCGGGTAGAAATGCCACCAAATGGCTTTGGGAAATGTGTTGTGTGCCAGGTCTAGACCCTGACCCACACAAGGCTTGTGCTCACGAGCCACTGCAAGGGACTGTCTTCTCGCTGAAGGGTGGCAAAGCCCCAAAGTGTATAAAAAATGCAAATCCTTCATTTCTAGCCAAGGGGAGGTACCTTTACTTCCTCTTGCCTTGGAGTGGAGATGATAATTCCCTTTCTTGTGAGCTAATGGATGTCACCAAGTGCTTTGCAAAAGCATGCATGGCTGTAGAAGTGGGAAGCACTGTTATTTGTCACATCCCAGTGGCCTGGCAAAACTTTGGTCAAGAGCAAGACCACCACTTTGTGCTGAATTTGCACGTGGGCTGGCCACAGCTCTGCTTGGAGAAAAAGGAGGAGGCAGTGGAGATGGACAAAATGCCTTACTCAAGTTAACTGAAGGAGAAAACAGAGCAGGTATTTTTATTTTCAGGACCAATATCCTTTCCTTCTGCATCTTATCATCATAGTTCTTCTTTTTTTAATTCCCTTTTCCAATGTTGGCACCTGCTGTTTCAATCCCATCCGTCGTGAGCGTTCTGGCAGTCAAACACCTGTATTGGCTAAACATCCTTAAGTGACTTTAAAAGGAGGGGAAAAACATGAGCTAGGAAGAAAATAATGAAGTTTGTGGCTCTGAATCTTAAGCAGTGGCTTTGGTTGGGTCTGCGTGGTGCACGGGGATGAACTCACCCCTGTGCAAAGCTTGCCAGCCAATTGGAGGTTCCCTCAAGCCAAGCTGCTTTATAATTAAGTGATAATTGTTTTTGCTGGGGAGCACACAAGAAAGATAAACAGCTTGAGGAATCAATAAGCATCAAGGTCATAGGCTGAGTTATTTACTGAATCATCTGCAATTTATCTCCCAACTTTTCTGTATGAAAGAAAAGAGTGACTATTTCACAGAGGGTTTCCTGGGGTGAGCATCGTTGCTTTAAAACAAAACATTGCAAATTTGGTGATTTCATTTAAAAAAAACCCTTCAGAATTAAGCAAAGAAGAAGGTTTGGGGGCAAACTGCCAAGGTGCCATAGAGTTATTCACACACGTGCATTCACACATGCACTTGCTGTCTTACATTGGTTTAACCAAATCGATGTAAAACCTTGCCTGGACACTTCTCATTAGCTTAAATTTGTCCCTAATTGACATAGACCAAACTGTGGTGAACTTGGTTTAAGCTCAGCTGTGAGCAGCCCCTCACATCTGTGGATTTGAGTTGCTTTGAAGCTGAACTCTTGCTTGGCTGAGGCCAGTTTGCAGTGTTGGGCGGTCGATGAGCGTGGCAGAGGGGTGGAGGGAGCAGGAGGACCTGTGGAGATGGACAGCAATGGGTTGGTTTGTTTTGCTAGCAGCTGCTGACAGTGATCTCTCTGTACAAGGGCTGTTGTGGTGGTCCCAGCTTTGCTCTTGGCTTGATCCAGTTGCAAATGGATGGTTCCATGCATGCTACCCTAAACCAAGAGACTGCTCTTGTGGGGTTGCTAATGCATCGATGCATGTAGGTGATGGGTTTGTCTTCTCCTTTGTGGTATCTCATGCAGGCTTTGCTGGCGACCTTCCACATGTTCTCCAATCCCTGAAATAACAATTATGAAGCCTTTACCTTTGGGGGACCTTAAATCTGTTTATTACTACTATTTTACTTAGGAGCAAGCAAAGAGAACCCAGTAGGGGATTTAACTTGCTCAAGGTTATCTCCTGAGCCAGCAGCAGAGTGGGGACCCCAGCTCCCAGCCTGGTATGTTACCCACTGGGCAGCACCATCCCCTTGCACTATGGTCTAAAGGAGATGTTCAATTTACACAGCCTCAAGTGAAGTGCAGGTAAGACTTATCCCTGGGTAGTGACATGCATTATCCTTATTACCTATGTGAAATCCACATAACAGCGAGCTGCAGGACTGATAAATGAATAAATAACCCAGATGTAGGACCTGCACTTCCACCACTCAGCTGCCCTTGAGTGTTCTCTGGGTGGGAAAACATCTCTATTTAAGATATTCCCCCTTTGCTGAGGGTTTGGAGGAAGGCATCACATGCTGCTTCACCCACAGCAGCCACCGTGCTGCTGGCTGGCCCCAAAACAGATTAATGAGATCAAAATCAATCTGGCAGCTGGCTCGCTGGCGTGGGAAGGCTTTTGCCAGCGCCGTGGCTGCGAGCAGCTCTCCCGCCACGGTAATCTCTTCGTGCTGGATTCCACCTCCCTGCCTCTGGCTGGATTGATTAAGTCATGTCACTGCTGGGCTTGTTTTAGATAAAGTAGCTTTTTGTGGCTGGTGAAGGGCTGGGTGGATGCGGGTGCTCCTGGCTGTCACTGTGGTGGGAGGTTTCTGGCAGGGGGTTTCTAGAAGAGCTTGAGCCTGACGTGCTCCTCTCTGCTCACTGAGCTTCGGGTCGCTGCAGGACCATGCTCTGTGGCTTTTCCTTTGTGCCAGTTTTCTAAAACACTGCTGGACTCTCCAAATCCTACGGTTTTAGCATGCCTAATCTCTTGCTGGCTTGCCTAGCTCTTCCCCCTGTTCTCCATAAAAGCATCCCTCCACTTTTTCAGTCTCCTGCTTTGTAATACCCTGATGATCTCCGTTGCTTCCCCCTGCTCTGACCTGCAGCGTCTATTAGTCTCCCTTACGTGGCTGCCAAAGCATCCCTCTATTTCTATTTCTCAGCCCTGTTTTTCTGGGAGCAGAAGTGCTGGAGCAGGTACTCAGAACCTGCCGTGCTCATTTCCCTGTGCCATTGGAGCTGAATTTAAACGAGGGTTGGAGAAGGGCTGGCTCAGTCAGCTACCAGGTCCCCAGTGCTTATAAATAAGGAGCTGGTGTGTTAGCAGGGATTATACAGCCCGTAGCTGTGTCACTCCCTACTGTCCTGCCCTCTGCAGCCAGCCTGGACAGCACAGCAGATTTTTGGCATCAATTTTTGTTAACATCTTTACTAACTGCCTTGTGTAGTAACATTTCAGACAAGGTCTGTGGGTCTCCTTGGACTCAGAGGAATGATATTTCATTTTTCTTCCCCCCCTAATCTGCCTGGTCGAGATGCTTCTCATGCGATGGAGTTCACGGGTTCAAGTAGCCATCAGAATGATGTTATGTGGGTATCTCTGATGGGGAGAAAAAGCAGGGTTGTTTGACCCAGAGGTTTCCCTTCCAGTCCCTCATACAAGTCTCTTTTGTTCAGCTCTTTACTCGAACGTAAACCAGGCGAGCCCTGCCACAACCCCCTTTCCTGCGCATCTGCGCTTGTGCCACCAGATGCTTTCTAAGTACCGAGCCTGTTATCTCCCATTCCTTTATCTAATGAATTTATCATATCAAGGAAGCAATTCACACACCTCCTTCTCCCTCAGCAAAGGCTGGAGTGCATTACCCGTCATGCTAGCGTCCAAAATTACAACTTGGCATAGATCAATCCCGGCTTTTGAAATGCATTTAAATGGATGTAGTGATCTCCAGCGAGTGAGGCTGGAGAAAAGAGATGCTGTGTTAATCTGTAATGAAACAAGAACTAACCCTGAAGGGAAAGACAAGCCAGGGTGAATGGGGCTCTTGTTGGAATGAGCATTTCCCGTGATGTTCTCATTCTCTTTCCATTTTTGCTATATACCCTCTCTTTTTTTCTCTCTCTCCCTTTATCCTTTCTCTCTCCACGTCGCCTTTTTCCTTTGGAGTTGCTCTCTATAATGATCCCATCACTTCAGTTTTCCTGAGCAGAAACGAGCTCACTCTTTTATTTCATTTACTCACGACCCTAAGACATTTTTAAATGGAAATAGTGTTAGTGAAATGCAAGCTGTAAGCACTGAGATGACAACCTTATATTATATTTATAAAGTCTGCCTTTAGATTAGTTTGAATATACTTTTTATTTTCTACTTCAGGAAAGAAACTTTTGAAATTACGCTCCCACATTACAATTAAATTAATTTCTTCAAGTTGAAGAGTTTGCAAAGTCAAAAAGTGCTTCCACTTGCTGTATCTGTGTCATAAACTTCCTCTGCTTTCCAACACAAATTAAGCTGTTTTGAAGCTCGAGACTGAATTTTTCACAAGTGCCTAAAGCTGGTTGAAAAAAAAATTCCTAATGAAACAGTTTTCAAAATGAAAACGTGGATTTTCTGAAATCAAATAGTTTTGTGGGGCCATCACCATTTTCTTATTTAAAATTTCATCAAAAATGTTTTATTTCAATGAAGCCAAATCCCCTTGGTTCAGCTGTGTGTGGAGGCTGCATGGCAGTTTGTGGTAGGAAATGATGTTATAAGAGGAAAACAAAGCCTTTGGGATTGGTGTGATGTTGCTGAGGTCAACTTTTTTTTAATTGTTTTGGGGAGGTGGGAAACTTTTGGGTTAATGAATAAAACCAATGCAAGATGGAATTTCTCAAGGACAAAAATGTGTCTGCTCTAGCTGTGGTCTGGGTCCCAATTTCTATTGAGGTTTCTTTCAGCACTGGCCCCATCCACCCAACCCTTTCCCATCTCCTCTGTCAGAGGAGCTCAGCTGTCGCCACAACTCATAAATCAAAACTTGGTCTGCAGTGTAGCCAGGACGAGATTGCTTTGAAGATTAATTCCTTGGAAAGATTAGGGCTGAGGGCAAGATTAGGACCTTTCTCACCCCTTGAAATGGCAGCAGTGATGTGAAATGTCTCGAGGTCTGAAGGACATGGCAGGGCTGGGTCATTGTGGACGTGGTTGTGTTTTGGGGAGGGTTTGTCTGGAGCAGTGGGGCAGAGAGTGCCCAGTGAGCAGAGGTTGTGTTGCGTGGTGGGTCACCATAAGTCATGCATATGCCTTCAGCATCCTTGTGTACATCTGCTCTTGAGGAACATGTTTCCACTGGCAATCTGGGAATCCTGGAGGCCTGTGCTCCCTCAGATCCCATTCTTGTACCAAGCCATGGGGATCTGCTCTTCTCAGCACACTCATACAATTCTTCTCCAAGTCTCTGTTGTGCTTTGGTTGAAGCCCATAAACGTGGTGCCATCACTTGTGCACCACAGTCTCTCCATATGCAACAGAAAATGGTAATTCCCTTTAAATGTAGAATATTATCTTCTGGGGTATGGTCTGAGTGACAGGACTCCATCTGAGGTCAAACCTTCCTGTGCTAGTTGTTGAAAAAATGAAGGAATTGTCCATGTCTTGAGCAGCTTCTTGTCTAGTAGGTGAGCAAAGTGTGGAGGGAAGAGTGGAAGGTATTTCAACCTTACATCATATGCAGCAAAACAGCACTGAGGTGACTCAGAGAGGAGCCACCATCCTGATAAAAGACTTTCCCAGTCTCTTCAGAGCTCAGCCTTGCTCCCTGTGCTGCTTTTTGCTAGGATAGGGTTAATTTTCCTCTTAGTAGTTAAAATGCTGTGGTTTAGTTTCAGTGTAGAACTTGTTATGAGAGGAGCCCAGTTTTGGTACATCCCTCATGCCAGTGGTGTTTGGTAATTTGCCCCATTGTTTCATGATGCAGAATTGGGGTGAAAACCTCATCCCTGAGGTCCTTTCCTGCTTCTACTTCCAGTGGATATTGACACCTTTGTGGTGCAAAATCCTGTGAGCACGCTGGGCTGGCTGGGCAGGAGGGTTTTCATTTTCCTAGTGCTGGCAGGTGCAATGGGAGGGTTGGGATTTAGGGCTTGGTCCAGTCATTTCTCCTGCCTCTTTGCCAATTAATCCCTTGCTGAGTAAATGTATTCCCTATGCTTTATCATCCTGCAAAGAGTCTTAAAAACAAACAGAAACACAAGAAGGAAACAAAACAAACCACTCACCAGTAAATTAAATACACCAAGGAAAACATAGAAAAGACCAAGCCAAACCCCAAGCAGCCCCTTCCTCTGAGTTAATTAATTGGAGCCCTGGTTGAGGACAAGCACCCTCTTAAATCCCCTGTGGCTGTGTGCAATTTCCTGGGTACAATCACTCAGTGTCCCTGATGGACAGGAGCACAATCACTTCTCGACAGAAGGCGAGTGCTGCTGCAGCACCTGAGTGAAAATAAGAGGTTTGGGTTTTTTTAACACTACTGCAAGGCTTGTAAATACCTAATGAGAAATAATTCCCCTCCTTGACCAACTCTCTTGTCCCCATGAAGAGGCCACCACTGATAGATGTTCCTGGGCTTCAGGTGGTGTTTCTGAGGAGACACTATGAGGAGGCCACCACTGATAGATGTTCCTGGGCTTCAGGTGGTGTTTCTGAGGAGACATGGTGGTGGTTGACTTCTCCTGCAAACAACTGGGCTGTGGGATGTGGTAGATGATATTTTTTATGGAGGCAAAGACTGGGCTGATCCCCCCTGCCTATCCCCGGGGTGGGAGGACAACATCTTGGGGTGTGCAACCAGGCTGGGAAGGAGAAAGGTTGGATGGGAATTCCATACATGTGAGTAAAACTCCAGGATATATTTTTGAGTAGCTCTGAGTGCCTTTTAGTTGTGAAATTGCCAGCTGTGTCCTTGACTATAAACCAGCCTTGATTTTTTTGGTGGTTGCCTATGTAGCACACTGACCAGCCAGGATGGGTCATAGAGGTCAGAGCTATTAAAGACCTAATTCTCAGATACAAGGCTAACAACTTAACTATGTTTATAATATCAGCGAGAACCCATGTCAAATCCATTGTTGCATGATGTGACCAAATCCATTACTGCACACATGGAAATCAATTACTGCACATTAGGGAACATTTAACACTTGAGCCTTTTCCGCCGTGTTGTTTGCACGGAGTGGCTGGAGGAATCGTTATCTGCCACTCTGGAAATGGATTTTAGGGGTTTTTTTTTAATTATTTAATTATTATTATTTTTTTTAAAACATCTGTAACAAATGTGCACAGAGCTGTGAGCAAAACACACGTGTGAAAGCGCTCGGTTAATGGCAAAGGGCTGAAGCAGAGCTGGTGTGGTCTGGGGGTGATGGGGAATGTGTGGGCCAGTGTTATAACCAACAGCAATTAATCCAAATGAGTGGGAATATGTTTTCCTCTGCCATGTTCTCACCTATTTCTGTGATATCTCATCTCATTTCTATGATATCTGATGTTTGTCTCTCAGAGCCTCCTCTCCCACGCAGGCAGCAGGCATCCCTGCGCTCGTTGGCCAACACTTTTACATTTCTTTTATCTTTTCTGTGTATTTAACAAAAAAAACAAGCCCAAAAAACCTCTGACAAACAGCCAACCCTGCATGTTCACGCTGGTGGTGATCAAGCAAGAAAAGGGTGTGTTTGGGGACGTGCTTTGGTGGTGGTAGGTGGAGGAGAGACTGTCCTGGCTGGTGCTCGAGGAGATTTGGCTTCACCTTTGTCTGTAAATGCTTTTGTCTCTTGATGTTTGCAAAGGCTGAGAAGGGATTTGAGGACATAGATAGACAAAAGGAATGTATAATAGCAGGAAAGGAGAATCCTTCTCCTGCATAACAGGATGGAATGGAGCTCTTTCCCACCCTGGAGCATCCCTTCCCATCTTGGGGGTGGATTTGGAGCCCTGATGCATCTCTCATTTAGCAGCAGCCCTGTGCACCCCTCTCCTTGCACCCTCTCCTAAATTCTCAGCCCCACATCAGGTTTTTTCTCTCTACACCTGCTTGTAGGTCCCACTTTTCCCCCCAGTGCTCACCTCACCACCTTCCTCCTCCTGCCCAGAGATGAAGGAACTGGATGAAGGTTAATTTTTTTGGTTCCTCTCATAATGACTCATCCATAACGATTTCTATTGGTTATATTTCCTTGTGTGACAGAAACAATTTACTGCATTCCTGCAAAGCCTATTTTCTCTGCATGATCTGCTTGTGTAGAGGTTTGGGGAAGTAATTTACAGATATTTTGCCTCAAAATAGCTTACAAAGACAAAAGAGTCTTGTTGACACCAAGGTGCACTCCTCGCGAGCTAGGGAAACGGGATAAAACAGCTTAAAAATAAAAGCACTTTATTATAGTCACTCAAAGTCAAATTCTACATCTCACAATGAAGTCAAAAAGCTCTTTTTGTTGGTGGGGACTCGGGGAGGTGCAGGGATTCTCTGAGGGCTGCTTGGGTTGTAGGAAGATCCTTAATGACATAAATCAGCAGGAGCTTCAGTGGGGGTTTTGGGATGCTCCTTATGGATCTGGCTCTGTAAATCCTGCTCTAGGGGAAAGCCAGCCACAGGGCTGCACCCAACTTGTGTTGGGTATGATTTTGGGGTGTCTTGCTGTAGGATCAGGACCTGTGAGGAAGCAGGGGGTCATGAAAGGAAGCATTTTGGCAGAGCCCAGGTTAGTTGCCCCCCCTCCCCAGCCAGGCTGCTGCCTGCGCTTGCAGCTCTCTCCCCGCTCCGTGAGCAATAAGCTCGGAGTTAATGACTATTCAAGGTAATTTGCTCAGGCAAATGCTTTTGCTAATGTGCTCGATGCTCTGTGATGGATAGCTTGGTTATTTCTTGGGTGTCCACTACTCCAAGACCTAATCCCCTCCCTCCTTCCTGCTTGTTTTCATCACCCCACAAAGCTCAACATCTCCTGTGTGTAGCAGGGCACGGGCATCACCCGTGGCTGATTCAAATGGAAGCAGTGGGGGAGCATTTCATGTTTGCTTCTCCATCTGCTCCTACACTTGGTCTTGAATTTAGTTAGAGGGCATGGTGGCAGAAAGGTGAGCATTGCCATCCTCTATGAAAGCCAGCTGGGTTTTCCTTTCTCCTGCAGTCACTGATGTGGATAACAACCCCCCGGGGCTGGGAGCAAAAGCCACTGTCACTGTCACGCCAGAAGCTGTACGGGGTTGGAGGCAGGTCAATGTGCCAGGCGCTGGGGATAAATTAAAGAGGGCAAGAGGAGTGAGAAGGGTTTCCATGCTGAAGAGCTGGGCTGAGCTGACAGTCACGGCTGGAGTCAAAAGGATGCGATGCGTGTGACGCATTGGAAACCTGGGAGCCAGAGCAAGAACATTTGGTGTGAAGAACCTGGGCTGGATTAACTCAGGCTAGGGGAGCATAAAAAGGTACCAACTGGCCTCAACTTTGTGCTTTGCACCCAGATTGAATCCAATCTGCATGCTGCAACTGACCTGTCAGTGGTACCTGCCTCCTAATTGTTTGGGATTTATTAGGAACTCGTTACTGCCTTTTTGCATTCCCTTATTTCCATGTTCTGTTGGTTTTTTTGGGGGAAAGAAAAAAACCCAACAAACTCCTTTTGTGACTTGGTGCTATGAAACCTAAATAGCCCAGAAATTTCTTGACACATGCTACTTTAATACATGCTGCTCTTAGAAGAATTACAAGCTAATTGCAGGTGTCAAGGTCAGGACAAGCATTGGCTGTGTCTCTACGTGCCACTTTAAAATGATCCATCACTCTTCATCTTAATCTAGGGGTGTATTTTGGAGGCAGAAGGATAAAGGGGCTGTGTGTCAGCAAGGTGTAGGGGCTGGCACAATCCCTCTTGATCCCACGGAGCTCCCTGTCAATCATTGTGTCTGGAGTTGGATGGAAACCAGGGTTTGGCTCTTGCTTGGACCCCCTCCCTCTTATTTTTGCATAAGCTGTGGGTGTCACGCTCCAAAATATGGATAACGGTAAAAACCAGAGCTGTGGTGCTAGAGGGAAGTGCTTGTGCTGCCGGCATCGCTCTCCCTGTGCCCTGGAGAGCCTGAGTCAGGCACTTGAGCACCGTCCCTGCCTCCTCCAGCGTCAGAGTGTCCCTTGCTGTCCCCTCACAGGGCAGCACCACAGTGCTGGGGTGTTGGAGGGGGTCAGGGCAAGCATGGGGAAGGCAGGCACTTGGTGGTGGGTGTGGGTCAGCCAGTAACACCAGTGACAGCAAACACTGGCTCTTTATCTCCCTCTTGCCCTGCAAAACATAAGCCCTGTTTTTTCTGCACACCACAGTCACAGCAGAGCCTGAGGAGAGGGTTCGAGTGCAGCCACAGGCTCTGGCCAAGGGCTGGAGCCATCGTCAGCCGAGCTCTCAACGGGCCCTTTGTGCCAGGAGCAAAGGCAGATGGCTGGGATGTGAAGCCTGTTGCCTTTCCTCGTGCTGTGGGTGACCAAATACGATGTGGCTTTGTCACATCAGTCCCTGCTGTGGCACAGGGACTGGAGGGAATTGGTTGCACTGAGTGCCTGCAGTCCTGGTTGTGTTTGGTGCTGAACAAAGCCAGGAAGAAGCAGCAGCATCCTTGTTCTCCATCTCTTCCCATCACCACGTTTCTCCTCTTTTTCCTACCTTGCCCAGCTCCCTGTGGGCAAGTTGTCTCACAAAGGTTCAGAGGCTGCTTTTGCAGCTCAGGAGCATCTGTGGATGCTGTTGTCCATGTATGAGGACTGCAGAGCTATGCTTAACCATCTCCAGGAGCCTCCTGGAGATGAAAAAAGGTGATGCTTCTCCTCCTGAGAGCAGTGGAGGAGACTGCATGGAGGTTTTAACCTCTCCTTTGTGAAAGTCATGTTGATGGCCATTCCCTGTGAGTGGCAACTGAAGAGGGGAATAGGTTGCTGCAGATGGACAATAGGACAATTTAATGCTTTGCTGGTAAGCCAAATTACAGCCCAGTGTGCCCATGTATATCTGATATCATCATCATCTGCTTCAGCTTTTGTGTCTCCTGAAAGGTCTGAAAGATCACCTCAGTCAGGTCTAATGCCAAGGGCTGGTTGCTGTGCTGCTTTCTCAATTTTTTGGGTTTTTTTTTTTGAGGGAAACTTATTTGAGGTGCTGCACGTTGGCCCAACTCAATTAAATTTGTTGTAGACAATTAGGGAGTATAATTGGTTGATTTGATTTGAGAGGTATAAGGCCACAAGTTGCTTTTCTGCTGGTGTATTCTGCATCTGAAGCTCCTGAAAGTGGGGCTCCTGGAGTAAAGCTGATTTGGGGTCCATTCCCAAATTCAAAAGAACTATGTGATCCATGACATGGGATGTCTGGTATGACCCACATCCTCCAAAAAAGTTATGAATTCTGAGAATTCATTATCAGAGCTATTTGGACCCAAAGTTCCCCTGAAATACCAAGTGATTGCCCATAATTTTGCTGATTTTTTGAATTTAGAGATGATCCAGCTTTGATGCAAAATTCCCACCTGAAATTTCAGCTATTGAAAACTCCCCTTTGAAAATCTAAAACGAGTTTCCTGGATGCTGAACATCTTTGTTCTAAATGTGCTTTGAGCATATATATTTATTCAAGGCCTTTTTAGAAAAACCATCCACAAATCTGGAAGATTTCTTCCTCGAGCCATCCCCACCCACTGTGAATATTCACTTCAGTCCCAAACGATACTTGGAGCAGGTCTACACTTAGAGATCTGCTCTTGAAGAGTTCAGGGAATGATTTAAGGGCTGTCCACACCTCTTATATGAATTTGTTGGCAAAAAGCTGAATTTATCCCCAATTTAAGCAGCTTTAAGTGTTCAAGGGGCTGCATTTCATCTCCTTTTTTGTTTCCACCCTGCCTGTTGTAACAGGACAAAGCCTGGAACCACTGAGATGCAGAGCAGGTAGCTGGGATCTTGTGTAACAGAGCCCCAAAAGAGCATCCTTGGCTGGTGAGGTTGGTTTCTGTGCTAATTTGAAATGAGGTGAGCACGATGGCAAATTGAGTTTCAAGGGCAGCAGAGACAAGTTGTCAATTTAGCTTCGGCTCCTCTCTGTCGGTGCAATCCTGAGGAGCTGGAGCTGGAGCTTTGTTTACGGCAGTGGATATAATAGCTGCAATCCCCCAGGTAGATTAAGCAATTTCTTCATTTAGGACTCTCAAAACTCGATGACATTTAGGAGGGATTTTTCTTGACCTTGTGAAGGGAGAGTGTTGCCTTCCCCACCACCCTTTTTCTAATGACTCCATGGGGGGGGAAATTAGAGCTTGTCAGAATGGAAACTGCTGTGGTGTTGGGTTTGTTGGGGAGGTGTGGGTCTGAGCTCTGCAGAGGAGTCTTCCCACCACCTTGTCTGTTGGATTTTAGTGATTGTAGCCCCAGCTGGGCATGTGGTTCTTGGAGTAATGGGTGAGCAAGTCCTGTTCTCTTTGTGTGCCTCAGTTTCCCTGTCTTAAAAGGCACTTTGTTTAAAAACCAAAATAAAACCACTTAGAGATTTTCTGGCAACATGTGTTGGGCAAAAGGAAGGAAAGATTATTTACACCCACAGTAGCATCCAAAAATCACACAAGTGCTTTGTGAATACAGGAGTTAGCCCCTGTCTGAACAATGAAGCACTTAGAAGAAAACATCAGATGGTGAAGTACCGGGGGAGATGTCGAGACAACAGCGGTGTCGGGGAGAAAAGGCGTGAGCCAGCTGTGAAGACTGTTGCCCTAGACACAGATTTGGAAAGCTGTCAACCTTGTGACTCCAATCTAAAGCCTGAGTTTGTACTTGTGGAGCAGAAGGGCTCACCTGACCCCGCTGGTGCTACAGCCTGGTTTGTGGGGATGAGTTAGCACATAAACCTGGAAGCAGATGCTCCTATGTCAAGGTCTACGCACTGCCAGGGACTGGGTGGTTGCAGTGTGAGCTGTAGATGGTGTTGTCTTGGCCCTTCCTGGGTGAAATAGCAGCTGAGAGCTGCTGAGGGGGTTTTGTGGGGGATTTTTCAGGGGGGGCAGTGGACCACAGCCATGCAAAACCCTCAGCAAAGCTTGAGCAGGCGATGCATTTACCTCCTGCAGGGTTCAACAGGGAACAGGTCCCTCCAGCTTGTGCATGTGAGAATCCCACCAGGCAACAGATCTGCATCTTTAGGTACCTAAATGTCTTTGCAAATCTGTCTCTCAGTACCTACCAGAACAGATCAGAGGGATAATGCATCCAGCCAAGAACCCCATCCACAGTTGCAGGCACCTCTGGGTGCCCAGGGAAGGGTGGAAAAGAGAGTTTGCACCGGAGCAGGCAGAGAAGGTCAGAGGAAGGGATAAATCACCATGAGCAGGGGCGTTAGTGGAGTAAACAGGCAGTGAGGAGTCTCTGCTTGGATGCTGAAACTCTTCAAGCAGAAAAAAAAGAAAAGCAAATGGAACTTTTTACATTTTAAAGAAAAAAAAAATGAAACCATCCCCAAACACAGCAGCAACCTGAAAGCTTTCAAGGCAGGGGAGAGGTTGGTGACATCCCTGCTTACCTCCCTGCTCGGCGTGCGGCTGATACACTGTCTGATTAAGTCTCAGTAGCATGAATGTTCACAGCTGCATGTAGGACATGGAAAGTGCCTAATGACTGCTGGAGCTGGCGTAATTCCTAAGTAGGGATGGCATGTGGTTGTTCTGTAAAGGATTTTGGGACTGACAGTCTGTGAAAAGTGATAGAGGAGAAAGTAATGCCAGAGCAGGGAATTAAACACATGCACAGATTGAATGGACTCAGGACTGACAAAGCAGCACTGCTCTGGTGTTTGCCTGAGCCTGGCTTAGATGTGCCTGGCTGGGGAATGTTTTGGGGTGCAGGCATGGAAAAAGGGTGAGGTTGGTGTGTAGGGATGGGGTGTGCAGAGTGAGCGCTGGGTTCACCCAGTCCTCATCTTTCGGTGATGCCTCCTGGGATTTCTTGGATGCTCTGGACGTTTCCACGTGGTGCTGCAGGCACCAAGCAGCAGCTTGTCTCCTAACAGCTTTCTGTGCCTTTTGAGGTAATATTTAGGGTAGAAAAGCACAGGATCCAACCCCCTGGCCTTTGGGTTTGGGGCTGTCTTGCTGTATAGACACTTAATTGGGGGAATTATGGCTTATAAATCTCTTTCTCTGTCTATTTTCACCTCTCCTGCTGTGTCCTACCAGCCCTCCCTCCTTTCCACACATACATCCTTTCCCTAGGTTTTCATTATGATAATTAGGGAATTAAAATAATTTTCAATATTTTTAAACCAAATTATGAACTCATGGGCTGCTTTTCCTACTGCCATATTGCTAAGTGTCTTAATAGGCCTATTTTCTATTTAAATATACTTCATATGTCATTGCTCAGATGGTCAATGTGCAAAAGCCACTATAACCATTCCTGGTTATGCAGTTGAGAGTAAGTGACCAGTTTGTGGAAGCCTAATAAAAGAAATTATCAGCATTTTGGAACAGAAATAAATACCTGGCAAGGAGTGTGTAGCTTAGGAGAGCAGTATGTGGATGCTGTGATATTTTTGCATCAGAATGCTGGTTGAAATGCAAAAAGTGGGGTCCTCCAGGCCATGGGGACTGGCTGGGTCACTTCTTTTTATTCCTTGTACCCTTATTTTACAACATAGTTGCATGGGGGAAAGCAGCAGTAAACAGGAGATGAGCAGGGAGAAGATTGTGCACTCCAAAGATGAGTTCTTAAATTCATATTTTGGGGCAGGATACTGCTCCAGGCTCTTGGGCTTGATCTCTAATGTTGGAAAAGCCTCTTGTTGGCTTCAATGAGCTGCTAAAGCTTGGTGAAAAGCAGGAGGTTGTTTGCTCCTTGATTCCTGGATACTCTAAAAAGCAAGTAGGAGCTCAGCCTGACTCTTAATTCACATGAAAGGGGCACAGGTAGGTTTGCTCTCAGCTGGAGCAGGCTTTCTTCCATCCCTCCCTTTGGGGCTGTCAGGGCTGTGATAAAGCAAATGAAATCAATAGTCCAGGGGGAAAAAAGAAAACAAAAAAACCCAAAACCAACCCAGTACCCAAAAGAAGTCAAAAGTATCACAATAAAGCATAAAGTGTTGAAATAAATATTATTAGAACGTCCTCAGCAGCAATAAAAAGATTAATTTGCTATTGCAGAAAAGAAAAAAAAACCCACAACAATATATTTATGCTAAAAATTGCTGCCAAGAATTGCTTTTCATCTAGTACATTGTATTTTATTGGGGTTTTTTTTTTTTGCTTTTCACCCTCCCCTTCTTCCCTCATCTCTGGGAGATATCTGTATTGCTGTAGGTGATTGTGAAGGTCTGATCTATTGGTAGAATATCCCTCAAACATCTCACATTTCCCCAGGGCTCTGACTTGAGATTTTACTTTTTTTTTTAATTTTCTATTTCTTTTTTATTTTATTTATTTTTCTCTCACCCTGAAGAATCTGATTTTCAGTGGCTGCTCTAAGAGGGTTTATGCATACTAGACTGGCAATATCTGATGTATGGCCACATTTGGAGCCATAGACTACACACCAGCCTTAATAACATTCTTCTTTACAAAGTGCTTGCTGTTAAATATTTATGAGATGATGCAAAAAACAACCACTGCCATGGTTTGGGAGTGTGTGAGCATCCCTCCTCCCTGTGCTTTAATGGGCTTGTGTTTTTGGAAGGCAGGTGGGCAACCTCCCCTTTATTATTCCTCTATAGTTCTGGGCTTGCCAAGCCTTGACCTGCCCTTAATAATGGTGTTTTTAATAGCTGAATATTGGGCATTACAGATGTCCTCAGGGCAAGGGGCTTGGTGTGCAGTCAAAGGGCTGTGGGGGTTTTTTTTAAGTCCTTTTAACTGCTCCAGCCTGGCTGGGGTCCCAGGGGATGTGATTTTTGTTGATGTGCAGAGGATGGAGGCTCGTGGTGAGCGTTTGGCTGCGGAGTGGGAAGAGTTAGAATGAGATAAAGTCCTGTTCTGAGATGCTTTTTGTTTTTTCTGCTTGTTTTTTTTAATATATTCTCAATTTAGGGTCAAACTCTTCCTCTTACTTTAGCTCCCACCACTCCCTGGGAGATCTCAGAGGCTTTTTACACCTCCAGTTTGGCTCTCATCCTACCTCTAAATCTTTTAAAATCTGAAAATACCAGTTAGGTGCTGTTGAAAGAGTGGCTGGAGGGGACAGAGGTGACTTTTTTCTGCCCACGAGGAGGATAAAAGCACGGCTGCCTCTGGCTAATGATGCTTTTCCTTTGCTTTAGGAAGGTTTATTTTGACAGTGGCAGATCCCAGCTCTGTTCTCCGTGGTGGGAATGTATCACTGCTGGCAATTCTAGCGTTACTTACATGCAACATCATTAAAGGGTATATTATATCCCAAGGGGAGATGGTCTAAACTCAACATTTCCAATTGTTTTAAAGTTATCAGATTTTTATCTGAGCGATAACGATCTACAAATTGCGCTAGTCATCTCGGGAATCGGGCTTGGCTGTAATGTCCTCTTTGTGTTGGCTGCTGGGGAATTGCTTTAATAAGCATAACTAGCTCTTATTAGCATTTCCACCCGTGGGTTTGGAGCTTTTTTTTATGGAGTTGGTGGCTTCACCCATCACTTTGCAAAGAGGGAAGGGGAAGCACAACCAGGACAGCCCAGGCTGCCTTGAGGTGTGTTGGCATTTCTGCCAAGCTCCCCAAAACCCACATGAAAATGCACAGAGTGGCTTTAAATCCTTCTAATATTGCCTTCTTAATTTTTTTAACCTCAGGAAAAGGAGGGTTGTGGTTCAGCACCAGGCTGAGTTTCCAGTCAGTGCTCCCTTATTTTTATTGTGTTATCTGAACACGGAGGGGATGGTGAACACGTTCGTAGCCTCCAATTCAGCATCAAGCGATAACGCCGTGCGACTGAAATGCTCTTTACTCCAGTAACTTCCACTTGATGATAGGGAAGGAGCTCTAAAACCCGGTCACAGTGGCAGAGCAGTGTTTCTGTACAGCCTACTGCAAGCCAAGGCTTCTTTAATAAAGAAATTTAAAATCAAGGGTAGAGAAATTGGGGTGATTCGGGTGATTCTCTAGCTTGCTGCTTGCTACCTGTTTATAAGGGGTCCCTCAGGATTGTCCTGTGCTCAGGGGAGGTACACAGATATAGTCAGGGTTGTGTATTCCCAGCTCCTGGACCATTTAATTGCAGGTTTAACCCTCTCAGAGGAAGCTTTTAACCCTTTTAACAGCTTTTTTAACCCCTTGACTGCTGTCAAAGGCCAAAGAAAAAGGACTAATTTATGTACATCTTTGTGTATAAAAGTATTTATGTACTCTCATGGTTTTATGATTACCTGAGGACATTTGGGGCATGGAAGACTTAAGGTATATATATTTAGTTTAGTGCATATACATTTAGTTTCTTGGTGTGTCTGTATGACAGTTGCATACACAGGGTGTGTGTGATGTGTAGGTGACTCAGTGCTGTGGGGTTGACTGTCCTAGAAGCCTCCTTCACCTCCCAACATCTATTTTATAGTGCCAGGGGCACAGTGAGTGACAACCATGGGACATCTGGGCTGGGTGAAGAGGGGAGGAAGGGGATGAAGGACCAAGCCCTGAGATGGAATGATTTGGCAGGACACTGATGCTGGAAATGTCATCTGGCTTGACAGTTGCTGCTGTAGGCTTGAAACCATCCCAGCCATTAGATTGCTTGTTGCTGCTGGGTGAGACCCCAGGACGTGTGTGTTGAGCTGTAAATGGGACACATAACATTATTAATAATTTCACAGACAGCTCTGTTCGTTTCTGAAGTGAGAGGAGACACTTGTGCCATTCTGCCTGCCTCTCTTTATGGTCTAATCTCCCATTGAGATTCCAGGCACAGCTCTGCTAATTAAAATGATGAATGCCAGAGGAAGGGTTTCAGTTTGGAATTTTTTATTTATTATTATATATTTTTTTTCCCTTTTTCTGGTAGGTCTAGCTGGTATCTCCACACACAGAGACTGCTTCAGGCAGAGGATATTTGCTTGCTGGCTGAATACCCAGGATAGATAGAAACGCTCCCTTACCCAGACACAAATAGTGGCTGAGAGATACCTGAGCCCCACTAAAAGCTCCTACAAGCTGGGGTTTGTGCTGGTGCACGCAGCCATCACGGCCTCGTGCTCTGCACCTTTGGGAACCAGCCTTGTGCAACATCAGAGCTGATGTCCCCCAGCAACCATCTCACCTGCCTCTCAGGCTGAGCTTCTGGGTTGGGTGGCTTCGTGGGTTGAGCATCCTTGCAGTGGTGAGGTGCAGGTCTCCTGGGGACACTGGTGTAGGCATCTGAGCTGGGGCATGATGTGCTGGAGCTCCTTCAGAGACCAGGACGCTTCTCCAGTGCTGTCCCAAATGTTCTGAAGAGCTGATGTGCTGCTGTCTACTAGCAGCCACATATTGGTGACATAACATTTTATTTTATTTTTTCATTTTGCAAATGAAGCTTCAGCTTCATCCCAGCCCCTGGGGCAGACAGCGAGGAGCACGGGCAGCAGTTGCTTGTGCATCACTTACCTTCCCAAAACACCACCAGGGGCTTTGCTTTCAGTTGCCCACCAACACTTTTCTACTTTAAATATCTTGTTTTTTAATTAATAAAAAGACAGGCTAAATTAAGAGATTTGATGGGCTCTCTTATGCTGTAATTAAAGCCCTTTTTTTTTGGAGTACAGCCTCGAGTACAGGCGTGGAAGCACTCGAGAACAGAGTTTCCATGCGGTTGGGAAGATCTGGGAGCAGATGTGTACTCCGGTGGGATGTGACTGAAGGGAATGAATGAGGAGAAAATGCATCAGGATGGTTCGTGGTGGGGATTGAAGTGTCTGTGTCATGTGCTGTCAGCAGAGCTTTAAATAGGAGCTTTCTATAAGGTGCTTGCATAACTGGTGTGCTAATATTAGCTCCTGCATGGGGCAGGGAAGCTATGTGGGGAAAAGGGGCTAATCTAGAGAAAGCAGGATTATTTTTCTTGGTGTGTTTTGTGCTTTCTTTTTTTTCTTTCCCCTGTTGCACTCTCATTGTTCTTGTATTTCTGAGCTGGAAATGATGACCAGGTTGGATGTGACCCCAAGGGTTATGCATGCAAAAGGCAGCAGGGAGGCTGCCACATCCCCATGGTGCCGTACGAGCTTGTGCCGGCCGGGCTGAGGGCCATTCACTATTGTTTCTCCTCCTGACAAAGTGGCTCTTGTCCAAGTATTGGTGTTCAGCTGGGGCATCCCATGTCAGAGGTGTCCCAGGGATGTGTGGTCCTCCCTCAAGGGATGGAGAGAGCTGCCTCTGGCTCCCTGTCCAACTTTGCCTGCCCTGGGAGAAGTTTGCATTTAGCTTCTTGCTTCCCCAGGTCGGAGCGGGCTGGAAGAGTTTGATTTAAGAATTAAGTGTTACAAAAAGAACTCCAGAGGGAGATCCCAAGTGATTTCATCAGTGCCTGCTTGTGTCCCCTGAGCATGCAAGGAACAAGTGACAGCCTTGGGAAAGGGGTGACATGCCTTGCCCCAGGGTCCAAGCCCAGGGAGCAGAGGGGATGAGCGTATTGCCCCTGCTGAAGTTGGTTTTTTTGGCTCTGGAGCTCCTCCATTTAATATTCTGAATCACATCCAAGAGGGTGGCAACCCTGCACGTGCTTTTTTTTCTACTCAGCTCCTCTTTGAATAGTGCAAAACCCCAAAAATGGTGAAATTCAGGTCGTCCCTGTGCTGTCACCTAAGTCTCCCCTTGGGACACAGCTCGGCGTGGTGAGATCTCACCTCGTCGTGCGAGCAGATAACTCCCAGCTTTGGGCTCAATTCCGTCAGTCTTGGGCTGGCAGTTTTTGCAGCTACCTCCTCCACCTCTGATCCAACCAGCTGTGCTCGTGGGGGCATGGGAAGGCAAGGAGATCTTCAGGCAGATGCTCCAACTGCTCTTTAATTCAGATGATTTAAATGGGAACCATGAGAGTTTACTGCGGGACGAGTCCAGCCGCTCCGCGGCAGTTGAGCGTTGTGCATTTTACCATCAGAGCTTTTGCAGGACTGGATTAGTTTGTTTTTGTTTCTCCTCTTGCCTGCTGATCATCCAACTGTCTCAATGTTTGGGTGAGATGCAAAGATGCTTAGAAATAGCAATAATAATTAGAAATAACAGGCAGTAGAACCCAAACTGCAGCCTGCAGTTTGGCTAGTGGCCATTGGAAACAGCTCGGTCCTGAAGCAGAGAGATAGGACTTGCATGAAAACTTCATGTTCTGGTGATCCTGGGTGGTGGTGGGGGGGGTTTTGATGGATAGCAGCCCCCAACCCTTTCTCTATCTCCCCCCTGGAGCTTGTGTTTTATGACCTGTAAAGGTATTTTCTATCTACATCAAGTCAGTTGACTTGAGCGTCTCCCCCTCTGAACCCATCTGGCTTTCTGCCCACAAGATTATGTTATATAAACCACCCTTAAATGCAGTGTCTGGGAAAGTGCCTTTATGTTTTAATTCCCAAATAGGCAGGCAAAATTGAGTGCTCTGATTGGCATCTGCAATCAGAGCCCCATTCAGTGGGAGCTGTGAAGGGAGCTGATTGCAACGAGAGCTGCTCTGACCTTCTGGGGCCTCCGCTGCTGCCTCTGCTTCATTAACAGGATAAATATTTCTCCAGAAACAACATTTTGGAGCTGCCAGAAGTCATGACAGGGATGGGGACTATTCTGTGGCATGGTCTGCGTTGAGGCAGTGCTCTCATGCACTCTGTGGCTTAAGATTTGGGGGATAAATAGGTATTTTGAGCAGGTTGGTGATGCTGCCTGGGATGTGCATGGGGACACCTGGGCTCTGTTCCCGCACTGCCACCGAGTGGCACAGTGTGATCCTCCCTCCTTCCATGCTTGCTTGCTTCCCTCAGCAGCTTTCCTTCCTCCTTTTCCATTGAGTTCATGAGCAATGCAGAGCAAAGACCCTATTTTGGGAATATTTTGTCTCATAGACCCTGGATATGGTCTCAGTGGTCTTGGGATAATGTCCCAGCACTTATAGTGGTAGTGGGGAAAATAAGGAGTGACTGGAGATCTGTATCCCAGGAGCATTCCTGGAGCACATCAGGGTCTTGGGCATGGCTGATCACTCCCAGCCCTGTGCTGTGAGCATGCTGCAGTGCCCACGAGTTGGTACAACATCCAACACCACAGAGTGCCAGAGCTTGGTGCTTGGATAACAGCATCTGCCACATCAGCTGAGCCCCTCCAGTGAGTTACAGCCTGGTCTCTGCTCCAGGGGCCTCTTAGCATCCTGCAGCCGGTAATAGATGTTTTTAATTCTCAGGGAATTATTGAACAAACATCAGGGAAATATGTTTTACAGTCCAGAGCTGGCTCTGAGCATCGTTAACATTGTTATTGGAGACGAGGTGGATGATTTAAACAGGGACCTCTGACAAAGACACACACCTGTCCATGAATAAAAGGCTGCAGTTTAATACCTGCACTGTTAATTAAGGAGAGGATGAGGGTCAAGTGTAGTGCCCGTTTCAAAGGTCTCCCAAACTGGCAGGCAAGGTGACAGCAATAATGCTTCCTTCAGAGCTCCTTGGCATGTTGAGTGGGCATGGGCTGTGAGATGGGGGCTCATAAGGGCACGGGAGTGTTGGACATCTCGTGTCAGCTGTGGTCTGATGCCACGTAATCTCAGCGCAGAGCCAAGCGGTGTGGCGATGGCAATGAGCAGATGCTGCCAGCTGAGAGCGGGAGCGTGTCCATCTCCTATCAGAGCAGAGCAGACTGCCCTTCTGGGCCAGGTCCTGAGAGCTGTCAGCATCCATGGGGAAAGGCTGGAGTGGGGAAAGGCTGGCACATCCCTTCATGGCATGACAGTGCCTTAGTGGGGATGGCTTCCCCCCGACCTGCCCCAGTGTTGAGGTTTTGGGGTTTCATCTGTTTGTTTGGCATTGAACAAAAGATTTCCTGTCACCCTGCAGCAGTGAGCTCCTGAGCAGTGCTCCTGAGCATCTCACCAGTGATGGTCCAAGCAGGTTAAGCTTTGCTCAAGTGAGGAAAATACTCTGATTTGGGCATTGTGGTCTTTGTGCAGAGATCCTAAACCTGAGTGGTCGCGTCCCCGTCAGCAATGCAGCGCTGAGTCCGAGCGCTCAGGGCAGCGTGTGCTCTGGCTGTTAAGAAAACACTATTTTCCTTAATTTCTATTGCACAGTTGCACATCATTGCTCCTTGCTTTGGAGCTTTGCTAGGCATGAGTGCAACGAGGTGATCACATCTCCCAAGTGATAGATCCTGACTGGCCATGGCTGTTGTTGCAGACACAGCCGCACCAGAAATGCTGTATTTGTATCAGTTTGGTGTATTTGGTATAAATAATCATAACCCATGTGCCTGGGTGCTCTGCAGCATGAACCCCAACAGAGGAGTGATGCCAGAGCAATGTCCCTGTGAGCTGAACTCAGAGGGAAGGGTGAAGCAGGGAATTACATCTTCATGCTGTTGTCGGGTGAGATGGTAAAGGGAGAACTTGTGTGACTGTAGCAGGGGAAAAAGCTCTGTTTCCACTCCCTTCACCATCCTTCCTTGGTCTACTGAGGTTCCTCCTGTTGTATTAGGGCTTGAAAAGACTTACTGGGCTGCTTGAACCCACCTGCCTTGGTCACAGCACGCACCAAGGTATGGTACCTCCTGCCCTGCTTGGTCCCTCTCATCACCAACATCTTTGCTAGTGACTGAAAAAGTTGATTAAAGAGAAGGCAATAAACCTAGGAGGGCTTCAGAAGCTGAAATCTTGTCTTTTTGGCTGTCAGTGAGCTCTAGAAATGCTGGTAAACACAGATTTTGCTTCATTTGGATGCAGAGAGGAGCCTATGGGAGATTTAGAGGCAGCAGAGCTTGTTTGCATGCATGTTTAAGCGCACAGGCGTAGTCGTACACATGTTGGCATCGAGTTTGGTTCACTTCACTTGCATCCCGCGTAGGCAGCCATGCAAGAAAATTACTTCTGCATCAGTTGTGTTACTCTATTACAATAAAGGACCAGCAGCTGGTGAGCTCCTACTGTTCCTCATCTGCCTCCCCTTGGACCAAACAACATTTTTTTCCAGTGTAACTTATTTCTCCCCCCCACCCACACATCTCAAAATCCTTTTCAGTGTCCTACTCTACAGCTTTCCTACTGCCTGTGGATGCTAGCAGAGAAGGGGGGGTGATGAAAATGCTTTAAAGTGGTGAAATGCTGGTTTTTGATAAGGAGAAGGGCTCTGTCCTGCTGCCTGTGTCATCTATGTGTCCTTGTGTGAATGGCTCAAGTCTTGCAGGCAGCAGCCTTGGTTGGAAAGTCCCCAACAAGCTCTTTGCAGATGGATTTTGGGGGAAGCAGCACCCGTGGGGCTCTGGATGAGCCTGTGATACTTGTTCAGTGTTTTTAACCAAACTGAGGTGTGGTGGGTGTAGTGTAGGCAGTTTGGTGGGGAGGAGAGGACCCACCCAGTGAAAGCTGCTGAAGGAGGAGAGGCAAAGACGTGAGCTCATCCTTTCCTAGAGGATCCCCTTGGAGGATCCCCAGATGAGTGGATTGTTACGAATTCCCCAATGGTGGGGGAAAAAACTTTGATCAGAGCTTGCACCTCATTAGACATCAGAGAATTGAGCTGTGAGATGCAGATCCATAGGCAGCCAGGCTTCATTAGCTGTGCTGCTCATGGGGCTGCTTGTTTAAGGAACACGTAGATGCTACAAAACTGACTTTTGGTTTTAATTATTTTTTATGAGGACTTGGTCTCCCCCTCCCCATGGTTTTTTTTTTTTGCTCGGAGGGCTCTAGCCTAGCTCAGAGCCTCTTTGCAGCAGGCTTTGGGCAGCCAAAATCAGTGTTTTGCTTTGTCAAAGCAAGCCAAGAGTTTTCTTTTAGTTGAATATTAATGTGCATTTCCATCTGCTGTGCCCAAGGGATTATATTTTGGATTATGGGCCCCATGGGCCAGGTTCCCAGCTCGGGCCCCTCATCCCCCATGGCATGTCCATGTATCTCCTGATGCTGCATTGCAGGAACTGAATCCCAAGTTGATGTTTTGATTGAGCCCAAAAAGCCCAAGTTAAACACTGCAGTTCAAGAAGGCCAGGCAGCAGAAATGTCAAAAAGAAACATTTCGACATTTCCCAACCGAACCTTTTCAGAACTCTCTTAAAAACAAATAGATGGGAAAAGCAGAAAGACTTGTCAGCCATGGTTTGGGGGCAAACAAGCAGATTTCAGAGCAGCAGAAGTCTCTATGAGATGGAAATCTGGGCTGGCTTGAGCTGTTAAGGCAGAAGTGGCTGCAGTTTGGGGCTGGGTTTGGAGAGCTTTGTGCCATGGGGTTGGGTGAGCTGAGCTGCCTGGTTTCTGTGCTCAGCTCTGCCTCTGCCCATGGCTTTGGAGGAGGCTCCACCTTGAGCATCTCTTCCCACAGAGCAAGGCAGAGGACAGCCCCGAGCATGGACAGCGTGGCGTTGTGTCCGTAAGCATAACTCCTGTAACACTCCTCTGTTGAAAAATGTGGAGGAAGATAAATAGGGCTCTAAAAAGCCTGATTTGTACCATTCTCCTTCTCAGCTGTGCTCTGAGAAGAGAAGTGGCAAAACACAGAAGCCCTACGTGCTACAGACAGACCCCAGAGCTGAAGGGAAGGAATTACGTGCTCACAGACCGTGTTCCAGTTGAGATCATAGCTCAGTGAGAAAATAGAAGCAGGAGAGGTAGTCCTGCTATTGCCTCCAACCTACCTGGTACAGAAATGGAGAAGAAAAGCTGAGTGCAGAGCAGATGAGAGAGACATTTGCCTCCTTGTGTGCAGGCTGACAAGAACCAGGGATGGAGGAATTCATTGCAGGTTTTCTGTCAAGTGGAGGGGGGAAATAGGAAGCTATCCAAGCTGATTAGTGAGAGATCTCTCAAAGAGACAGGCTGGCTGGATTTAATTCCCTAGTCAGCATTCCCAGTACATTGATCTCCTCCTAAGTAGGAGGGAGGGGGAGTGGAGAGAGGGATGGTGAGGAGGAGATAAAAATATGGGTTAGGAAGTGGTGAGAGAATGAAGGCAGAGGGATAAAAATGAGGAGTGGAAGTAGAGAGGGGAAAACAGAGGAAAACAGCAGGGATGCAGAAGGTGGTGGGGATGCAGAACCAGGCTTGGTTATGCTCCAGCTGTGCCATCAGCCAGTACCAGAGCTGCCACATGTGATGAAGGCCTTGTGTGATGGAGGTATTGCTGGTGAATAATGAGGGAATCCAGCTTGGTTGTCCTCAGCTTGGTCCTAGTAGGGATGGGGCAATGCTCTGTCACACTGCTGGCTGTGATCAAGGAAGGGGATACAGGAGCAGCTGGATGAACTCCTGAACTGTCTGGGTGGGGAATGAGGATGATCAGATGCTTAGAGATGTGCTCCAGGGGCAGTTTTATCATCTGATACCTCCTGCAACACTAGGGCTGGAGATAGGAGAGATTAAGTCTTTGCAAGACAGGATCCCCCACTTGCAACAAGCATGAAGCTTTAATTTCCAGCCCCAGCTGGTTGTGAGATATTGGGCATTAAAAGCACATTATTCTGATTACTGTCTTACTTCTTTTTTCCACTGTTATTCCTCACTTGGATTCCAGCTTGATTTTTTTAGTGTATACTCCCTCAAGATCCACCAGTGCCAGAAGTCAGTGCAGTATACCATCCGAAAGCTCAGGCTCTCAGCTTTCTGATGGTATAATTAAAGCATTAATCTCTTACTCCAGCAGCCTGTAAGACAGCAGCTGTTAAAATAACATGGAAGGACTGCTACAAAAAAAAAGTGCTTTGCTTCTATGAGAACTACAACAACTTTTGGGGTCAGCAAACACCCTCTCGTGCTGGGGAGGACTAAAGAGTGGCTACTGGAGTGTGACTTGGAGATCACTCACCTGTGAGGCTGGGGATGTTTGTTGCCACTTGACAGAAGGGTGACAGTGAGGGTTTAGCCTTGTATAAACACCAAGTTTTGGCTTCAGAAGTTCCCCAACCCCACGAGTCCCAACGGAGCTTGAATCTTTTCTCTCCTGTTCCTTGTGCATCCAGTTGCACAGGGCAAAACATCTGCAAGGTACAAGGGGAAGGTTTGGGATCTGGACTCACCTTTGTGAAGGTCCAGTTTGGGGTTTGTATAAGCATGGGGAAAAAGGAGTAACACGGGGAGAAATGGTACCCTGAAGCTTGTGGAGATGCCCTGCTCACTTGTAGGCTGGGATGGCACCATACCTCTGGTAGTGGGACCCGTGGTGATGAGCTCAGGTAGTGGGACCCGTGGTGATGAGCCCAGGTAGTGGGGCCCGTGGTGATGAGCCCAGGTAGTGGGGCCCGTGGTGATGAGCCCAGGTAGTGGGACCCGTGGTGATGAGCTCAGGTAGTGGGACCCGTGGTGATGAGCCCAGGTAGTGGGACCCATGGTGATGAGCTCTGGTAGTGGGACCCGTGGTGATGAGCTCTGGTAGTGGGAGAACAGACTCCTCCCAAGGGTTTCTCTTCATCAAGGCATGAGCTGCCAATGATTTTCATTGCTTCATTAGCGCTCTTCAGACAGATTTCCAGTGGCTGCTGCAGAGGAGCAGAAGATGGATGTTTTCCATTACTTGATGTCATGAGTGTGAGGCAGCCTAATGAAACCTTTACAAGCAAAGTTTACAAAGAGCCCACAAACAGTGATCAATAGCTGGAGCTCCAGTGCATAGATTAGTGGGGGGCCATGCTGCAAGGAGACCAGCAGGGATGGAGTCAGGAGCACTGGAATGGGGAAAGGACAGAGGAGGAGTTATGTCTTGGCTGTGAGACAGGATATGCAATGAGAGGAGGTGGGAGATGATGGTTTGGGGTTTTTTTTGCTCCTAAAACTCCTGCCTGCGTTGTTCAGCTCTCCAGTGCAGTGTTGCTGGCTTTTGCATTCCCTCTGGGGGAAAATCATTGCATCTCCAGGCTCTAAATTGCTTTCAGAGCTCTCTTGCTACCTTCCTTCAGCTGCAGTGCCCTCAAGGAAGAAGGAAGGAGCACAAAATCCTTGGGAATTGGGAAAAAATTCTCCCAGAAGAATCAAAGTGGGTCTATGCTGAAAGAAAGCAAAATAAATCTCTTGGCTACATCCAGGAGCTACTTGAAGCTCCATGCTGCCCATCCAACCCAGGGGAACCGTGGCCAAAGCAAGCCCTGACCCAGGCTGCTTGGATGAGCATTGCATCAGTCTCCTCTGTGTCCTGGTTCTGCCAAATGAAAAATCAGTGCAGCACAACCAGTTTTAACTGACTGACCTGCTGGTGGGTGGACAATAGCTCCAGGAAAGTGATCTAAGTGTACACTTAGGGCTACCTCTGCATGCATGGCTGCAACACAGTGCTGGAAACTTGCTTTACGGAATGGACTTCATCACACCGAGAGCAGGAAAGTGTGCTCTGTAATTTTCAGCTGAGTGAACAGGTCAGGCATGGTGTCAGCAAAACATCATCTGTGTTAAGCAGGAGATGTCTAAGCTTTTGCTTGTTGCAGGAGACAACTCCTTCAAGTCCCTATCTCCTCCTTTGCAGCTGGTGGTTCCCCAGTGTGGGAGCTGTGGTGTTGGGAGGGCAGGGATGTGGTGTTGGGAGGGCAGGGATGTGGTGTTGGGAGGGCAGGGATGTGGTGTTGGAGCATTGCAAGGTGTCAGTGGTGGTGGGATCCACCTGCTAAGCACACAATGCTGGAGGAATGAAAAATGCTCCATTTTATCTCAGGAATAGCTGCAATTAACAAAAACTGAGCAACTGAGGGCTGGATTCATCTTGTGGAAGCTGTGGGAGACAGCTTGAAATGTACCCACAAGCACTGATTTGGGTCTCAAGCCTAATTAGCCCTCAGGAGGCACCCAGTTAGGATGTGAGACTGATGTGGTGTGGGCTGCAGGAAGGTCTTTCCCACACAGGAGCGTGGTGAGCTGCTCTGAGGAAGGGCTGAACGCCGTCCTCGAGGTGCTGTGAACCTGCAGCTCTAGCAGAAAGGGTGTGTGGGCAATGTCAGAGCCTCTGCTGTGCTGGGCAGAGCCATTGCCCTGCTATCTGCTGCTGGAATCCTGCCAGAAGCCTTCTCCAGCCCTGAAGGAAGGCTTGGGCTGTGCAGACTAAATCACTAAGCTCTGTCAAGTGTGATTATCTGCAATTTTAGTGGCAGGCTGCAAACAGAGACACTCACATCCACCCTCATACCCCCCAGGATGTGACCACTCTGAGCCTCCCTCCTCAAAATGCAGGAGACTTCTCCAGACCATGGGCACTTTTGGTTAACACCATCCAGATGTGGCACAGCTGTATCCACCCAGCTCTATCCTCCTGGGAAATGGTGCTGAAGTCAGGCAGAGCCCCTGGGGTTGTACCAAGGAACGCTGCAGTTTATATATATATATATATATATATATATATATATATATATTATAAGGACAGAGCAGTAGATTATGGCTCTGGACCTGTGTTTTATTCATGACTCAGCCATTTCCCCATCTACAAAATGAGGATAATGATTCATTCTTCCTTTAGAAAGAGCTTGTCATCTCCCAGTGCGTTAAAAACACCAGCAACAATGCACATTAATTGAACATTGTCACTTTTTTGAGTTCCAAGAGGAAGTTTTCAGAGATGATAATTCTTATTTTATCTGTATTTACTACTGTGAGGTGCGTGGCAGAGTAAAGATGGTCACATCCAAGGCAGGAAGAGGAGAAAGGACTCTTTGAGTCCACTCTCTTGTGGCACTGGGGCTTAACGTGCTGAGTAAGCACTTGTAAATCAAGCTAGCAAAAATTAAAGGCCCCAGTAATAGGTTGGATTAATCTGCTCTGACTTCCATGTCTAAAAGTTAGATGTCAGCGTCGGGGTTGGTTGCCTCAGGCTTCCTCCTAGTCGGTGAAAAGAAATAGGCATCTCCAGAGGCCATTTATCTCCTTCCAGACAGGCTGGTTGGATGAATTGTCCTCTGGAGGTGCTGGTTTCTCTGCATTGACAAAGACAGTTCTGGATATGTCTTCTATATTTATATTAAAAATATACAGGGGAGGATGAAGGTGAATCCTGTCTGTTGGGATTGAAAAGAGGATGGGTCTGCTGTTCTACAGGGACTTGGGTGCAAGGTTGCTCTCAGAAGCTGGTGCAAGGCTGTATCTAAAGCAAAGGGATAACCAGCCTTTTAGGAGTTGCCCCTTCCTGTGTTTTTTGCATCCCAAGGAGTATTTCCCCACTGAATCACCCAACCAAAACTCAAGTTTTTTAGTGTTATAGTCACATATTCTTCATGGTTTGATAGAAAAACTGGGCAGATGCTCTACAAGCATTGGCTGCATCTCACCCACAGGCACAGGACCCTTAAAATATTGGTTTTCATGAATACTAGTGAGCAAATAACCCAGGTTCAACTAGCTAAAATTTGCATGGAGACACTAGAATGATGAGCAACATTATAAAATCATAAAATAGAGGAAATGAAATTTCTGGGTTCCTAACAACCAAACCCCTATGCTCCATGTGTTTTGTCTTCCTAAAAAAACTATTCCAGAGATGTCAGAAACAAACTAGGAGCTTCCAGAGTCTCTCGTGTCCTCCTTCTGTATTTCAAATGAATAATAGATAAAGGAATCATTTTATTTAAAGAGAATGAGCTGAATGGAGTTTGCTTTTTTTTTTTAAAGAAATTCCACACAAAAAAGCACCGTGGCACTCGTCCCTGATTGCTATTATAAAAGAAAACTTCCTTTTTTTCATTTATTATTGAAGTAAATTAGGTTGATTGTCAGAAACTTGTGTGTTGGGTAAAAACGTTGCCATTGTGAGTTGGAGTGAGATGAATGCATTTAATTTACCCCTCTGGTATGTTCAGCAGGCGGCTGGTGAGTGGCTGTGACTCTCAACTCTCTTGCTTCCAAGTTTTCCTGGGGGATTTTCCATAGTAGGATTTAGTTCCTTTGCAGGAACATCTTGTCCCCCTGCCCTAGGGCTGGGTAAGAGAAAAAGATGACAAGGAGATGTGTTGGTTTCTTGTCCCCCTGTCCTAGGGCTGGGTAAGAGAAAAAGAGGACAAGGAGATGTGTTGGTTTCTTGTCCCCCTGTCCTAGGGCTGAGTAGGGAAAAAGAGGACAAGGAGATGTGTTGGTTTCTTCTCCCTCTGCCAGCATGCCAGAGCAGCCAAGTCCTTGCCTGGTTTTGGGGGGTTTTTGGTTTTTTGGGGTTTTTTTAAGCCAAAAAAATGCCTGAAATTGCTCAGAACAGGCAGGAGTCAGGTGTTGCTTCCAGATTGCCTTGGCCTGTGGTTCCTTCCATCAGAGCAAGGCTGCATCCCCAGGGAAGGATGAATTGGCACTCAAAGGGGGATGTGGGGTTTTTGGGAGGGTTGCTGGGGCTTTTCTGGGTACCCGAGTGTGCAACGAAGTCATATGAGAGAGAAAATTATTTCGGTGCCCATGGGCAGCTTGTGACTTGGTTGGAAGTCAAGCTGTGGATAAACAATTTTCAGCTTGGGACAAGGCACAACAGATC
Source organism: Caprimulgus europaeus (assembly GCA_907165065.1). The sequence continues at coordinate 5,136,587 of OU015548.1, read as the reverse complement.
TGTTGGTAGCCCTCCAAAAGCACCGTTTCTGATCTTGCTCGGATAAGAGGGATGCTGCTGACTTCAGGCCTGCATCCAGCTCTTCCATGGGTAAATGCAACCTCTTCCTAGCTTGTGCTGGAGAAGACATCATTCCTGTCTTCCTCTGGTGCTTCCAGGTGCCAGGAACAAGTCAAGAGAGCGTTGGTGTCTTGGACATCAGAGAGGTGGGATCCTATTAAATGTGCTGCAGGAGTGTGGGGGGTGGAAGGAGAGCTTCTGGCAGGGGCAGTGCGAGCAGAAGTGTGCCCAAGGCAGGGCAAGGTGTTCATCAGCCAGGGTTCATGGGACTGATGGAGAGGGAAGATGCCACTGTTGATATTTCAACCCCATTGCATGGTGAAGGAGCCGTTGAATTTCAGGTTATTGCTTGTTCACTGCTCGTAGTGTGCAGGCCAGCCAGGCAAAGGTTGCATCTCCGTGTTTCCATTGATTGCGTGCAAAATCATGTCTGGGTCAACGGTGGTAGAGGCTGAGATAAGTGAAAAAGTCCTGGGGGAGGCCCAGCTCAGGAGAAGACACTGGTTGAACCGTGTGTTTTGCTGCTAAATACTGGTGGTGCTGGGAAATCCGTTGCTGGAAGAGCAAGTGAACCCAGAACAAATGAAGGGCAAAGTCTTGAAGTGGAAAAGAAGAGAAGGAGGGGTTGCAACCAGGTCCGTGCTAAGAAGTGGTTGGTGATATAAATCAGCAGTGAAAGGAGATCTTAAGAGGAGGGAGATGCTGGGCTATGCTCTGTTTGTATATATTAGCTTAACATGCAGGTGAGAACCACGTGTTTGTGTTTAAAACTCACCTCACCCAACGCTGTGACCGTGCTGTGTCTCCTGCGTGCTGTCCTCCACCCCATAGTCATGTCTCCAGGCTATGCAGGAGCTCGGGGTGTTTATCAGGTGATGCACAGCACAGTAACCATCAGGTGAGCTACACAAATCTCCAGTGACTTCTGCTGATCACTGAGCATGATTGCTCAGGGCAAGAGCAAATGAAGGACATCATCTTGGAAAAGAAAGGCAGAGAGAAGGAGCCACAGCAGACCTTGGCACTTGAAATGTTTGCTGCTATAATATTGCTGGCTGGAAGCATGATTTCTCCCCCTGCTAGTAGGTTTAGGTACACAAAATTTCCACTGTGGTTGCAATTACACCACTCTGAAGTGTTCTTCTGTCATTGCTTGTTCTGCCCAAGGAGCAGGACAACCTGTCCTGGTAACCTGTCCACACTCCACAGCGCAAAGCCACTTGTATGCAGTCTCTGGGTGCCTGGCAAAGCCAGGGTGGCTGCTTGAGTCGATTTGTTTCTTGTCTGGATTTGTCAAATTGAAGTCAGAAACAACTTCTCAAGAATAATCTCTCCAGCCACCCTTTTTGTGCTTTATTCTCACCAAAAGTCAACCGCAAACACAAAGGAGAAGGCAAAGAGGGAGAAGGTTTGATTGAAACTTTCCCCCATGTCATTGTGTTTGGTTTATCTTGATTGTGAGGCAAGGCACAGGTAGGAGATGGTGATAGCAGAGATAGTGAGCAGCTTCAATGCCAACCTTTAGGGTTTGATTTCAGGGTTGGCCACGCAGGATTGTGCTTCCCAAGATCAATTGAGGATCAGCTGCAGCTGCACAATGAATTTAGGGCCAGAAGGGACTTTTAGATCACATAAACAGGCCCCAGAAAGTCATTAGATAGCTCTTTCCTGAGCCTAGGATTTCGTGTTTGTCAAACATAAATCTTCCAAAAAGGTGTTCAGGGTTGATTTAAGGATCTCGGGAGATGCTGAATCGGGGACTGCCATTGGTGGTGGATTTTAAAGGTTAATCACCCCTGCTGCTAAACATTTGTGCTGTATTTAATTTGTCTGTCCTTTAACTTTTGGTTGTTGGTTATTGCTGTGTCTTTCCTTGCTAGGAGAAATCACCTGGCATTTTCTTCTTTGATCAAACTGGACTTTCCTCTTCTCTTCCCCCCCCAATCTAAAGAGGTTCTCACTGTCCTTCAGCTCAGTTTTTCTTTAAAATCACTTAATCTATCATTTTAGCTCTTATACTTTCTGTTTATCTCTTAACTTCTCTATTTTTTAGTTAATTTTTAATATGAATACTAAGAAAAAAAAAGCAATAGCTCTGCAAAATTGAGGGGAGGCTTAAAAAGCCAGCAGGATTCAGGGGATAGGAGAGGGAATGGTCTGTGTCATGTTCCTCCACCACAGAAATAGTCCCTGCTAAGCACAGGGGGAGCCTGGCTACTGCTGGGCTTGGGCCAGAAACAGAGGGGAGGGAGAAGGGGGAAAAAAAAAAAAGCTTTATGTTTTAAAAATGTAATAGATTTTAAATTGCATTTCCTTTAATGAATGAGTCACCCAATTACCACAGCCTGAACACCTGTGCCCGAGATTTGAAGTCTCCAGAGAGACTTTCACTTTTAACAATATTTATGATGATGAGTGTTATTGCATTAGAGGGAATGAGCAAAGGAGGGAGGCTATGGTCATGGACAGCACTGGGGCAGTGGTGGGTTGTCTTCTTCCCACATGCCCCAATGATGCCACCAGCACATGTAACATGAATTTCCAAATGTGCTTCTCCTGGTGATGTCCCCAAAGCACTTTGTCCCTTTCCATCTTGCTAACCCCTCGCTCTTATCTGGCTCTTAAAGGAGGACAGGAGGTTGATTGGCCCAAAACTCTGCTTATTGTGGGTGGGCTGATTCCCTGGGTGGCCCAGGACCATCCAAGTAGGTAGAATTTGCCTTGAGCTGCAACCTGGAGACACAAAGAGCTCTATATTTTTATTTTATTTTATTTTATTTTATTTTATTTTATTTTATTTTATTTTATTTTATTTTATTTTATTTTATTTTATTTTATTTTATTTTATTTTATTTTATTTTATTTTATTTTATTTTATTTTATTTTATTTTATTTTATTTTATATTTTATTTTATATTTTATTTTATATTTTATTTTATATTTTATTTTATTTTATATTTTATTTTATTTTATATTTTGTTTGCTTTTGTTTTTTTTTATTTTTTGGCTTAACAAGTGGGAATAAAACTTCTGGGGGTGTTGTGGGTGAAGATGTATTTTTGCAGCAAGGAAGCCAGGTGCCTGTTGGAGTTAGAAAACCCACATCTTGGAGGTGTGGGAGTTGGGAGAAGCTCAATTTTGACCCCTCTTGCAAACCAGGGGATGATTTGAGAAGGGAATTAGATAACATCTTGCCTGATAATTTTACATCCCTCCCAGTCCAGCATCAAAAGCCTGTTGTGTGGGGATGGGTGAGCTGTTTTGGAGCTGTGGCCATGCAGGCTGTACAAAGACAGAGGTATAATTATCCCAGCTCTTGTCTCTCTTCGTGCTCTGCCAACACTTCTGCAGGCCAGAGGGCTCAGCTGATGTATTTATGCACCTTCTCCTGTCTGTGTTTAAACAGCACCTTGGAAAATGCAGTAAAAGAAGCCACAACTCTTCTCAGTGTCCTCTAGGGGTTTTAATTTATTTTTATTGTGTTGAATGCTCGTTTCATTGTGGTTGGTTTAGTTAGTTGGGTTTTTTTGTTTGGGTTTTTTTTTTCCTAGTACTAGAAGTTGGCTTTGGAGATGGTACAAAGAAATAGAGGCCAGTGAAGAGCAGAGTGTTAATAGCTATGATGAGTTAGCGTGGAGGGATGTAGTAGAGCTGTCAATAAGCTCTGCATTACTTCAGCTCCATGTTTAATAACAAGTTTGTATTTTTTTTCCCCAAAGTTACAATGGATTTGGGTTCCTGTTTTCCCTGGGGCACAGCCTGAATTCCTTCCTCTGTCAATTTGTGCAACCAGGCACTTCTGCATCCTCATGCACAGATCCTGGTGTGGGCTGAGGATGCTCAGTGCTTGAGGATAGTGTTACCTCAAAAAAACATGCTCAAAACAAAAATTGCTCTGGAGTTTCTTACATTTCCCAGCTCAGGATTGGATTGTGCAACAGGGAAGGCATAAAAGAACATTTCTACGCATCTCCTTAGGCCATTTTATTATGCTCATTAAAAAATGGTTTTATTTTTCTGCCCCCAGTAACTAAACTAGCAAGAAATAGTTGAATTCTCAGCACCTTGCATGAACAAACACCCTCTCTTCATTGCAGGCAGGGCTAGGCTGGCTCACACTTCTGGCTGCGTTGGACCGTTGCATCACCTGGAGAAGACATCTCCAAGGTACTGTAGCCTGGTTTTTATTTCTGATTACAAGATGATATTGGGTCTGAAGAGTGTAAATCCAGTTTCAAAGCATTGAGGGTGGTTTGTACTGTTGTCTGCGAGGCGTGAAGTTGTCCGCGCGGTGAGTTTTTGGGAGCGTGGTTTCATCTGGCTGTTGTGAGGTAATTCTGCTTAATCCTGAGCTGGAACCTTTTGAAAAGTGATTTTTTTTTTTTGGTAACCTGGAGATATTTCAAGCTTGTGAGGCTTTTGACCTGTCTGGTTTATGCTCACTTCTTGTCTTGCTAAGGGAGAGGCTTAGAAATGTGAATTATGTGAAATATGCTGTGAAATCTTTTGAGATATCTAAATCGTGTGCATATACACCTTGATGCTTTCATTGCCTTAGAACTTCATCTCTCCTTCCTTGGTTGATCCATGTCTGGTTCCATGATGCTGTAGCAGAGTGGGTAGGAGCTGGTGAAGGATGTGGAGTTACACTCCCCGTCTCCTTTCCCCAGTGGCATCCTCCCCTCTTTCTACTTTTCTCTCCAGGATCCAATTGCAACGTCCTCATTCAGATCCAGGCTCAGATGTAGGGATGATGGGAACCCATTACACGTGTTTATGATCATTTTTTTTTTCTGTCCTATTTTGTAAAGCTGAGAACCATGTCAGCAAATATCTATTAGGCTGTGAAATCAATATTTATTCCTACATGTAAGTTTCCAGACTCTAGCTGTTTTTCATACATGGCTTGTGTGCTCTTCCTGCTGCTTTTCCTAGCAGATGCTTTGTTGTTGCAAGGCTCAGACCTGTTGGTCGTGCTCTGGGTCCCTCCTGTGCTGCACAACCATTTTCAGTGGCCTTTGGTCTGTTGAAGATAATAAATTTAAGTGTATGGCAGGTGGTGGTGGAGGTGTGGGGGTGCGAGTGGGCTGTGTGTCATCTTTCCAAGGATATTGGTGGAAAAAACCTCCAAAACTTCAAAGCTTTTGAAGGTTGCAGCTGTTAGAGGCTGACTTTCTAATTGCTGGTTCTCCCAGTCCCATCCTACCTCGGTGTCTATGATTCCAGCCAGCTGCTCCAGTGCAACGTTGGCATCATGCAGTGCCCATGGTGAGATCTGAGGGCAGAGACAATTCTTCTTCCTCCTTGTAGCATCAGAATGGTGTGAGAGCCCCTTCCCAAGGCTGCTGCAGTTGAAGGGGAAGGAGAGGAGGAAGGAAACAGCAAGGAAAGGCAAAAAAAGAGGGAAGGAAATGGAGGTGGAACAAGCAAGGGGATTTGAACAACCTTAACGATCCCAGGATTTTCCAGTCATTCAGTGATACTGTGTATTTGCCACCTAATTTCATCTCAAACTCCCTAAACTGAAAATAAAGAGCTGTTTAATAAACAGCAGTCAGCATTTCATTTTCCTGAATGTTCTGGTAGCAACCCCTAATTATTCCAATGATTTCCCCCCACTGTAATTATTCGGAACCGACTATTCACAGATTCCTCCGTTGACTTAGGTATCTGTACACGCACACGCTGAAATATGGATATATTTTGGTGTCCTATTGAAAATTCAATAGGATCCAATTTCAATTGCTCTTGCCTTCCCCCCCTTGTGCCTTCCCTCTCCAATTTCCCAATGCTCCAGCTGCACGATGGAGAAGAAAAGGATGCAGAGTCTAGCACGGACGTAAACAGCAACGTCCAACTGAAATGGGCAGAGAAAAATTACTTCCTTGTACTACCACGCTCCTGACAAGAGCTGGTTCTTTCTTTTACTCTATTTTTTTTTTCTCCCCCCTCTCTTTTCCTTTTTTCTACCACTTTCAATTTTCTGACTCTTCTGGGCAGGTTACAGAACTAATCTTGAACGTGCTTTGAGCCTACTGTATAACAGCACAAGGCTTTAAAGATTGGGGTGAGGGGAGAGGGGAAAAAGAACATGCAGGGAATGCAATTAGTTTGGGGCAGCAGGATGAGCTGGAGAAGCTAAAATTGCAAATGCTGGTTATTTAGGGGGAAAAAAAAAATAATAATCTTGTTCCTCCCAAGATTGGCTTTACCTGGGTTTCTTTTTTAGTAGCTGGAGAGTGGGAGACGTGAATTAAATAGGGGGAAAAATTCCCTAGACAGTCTGCAGGGTCTGAAATGGTGCATTCATCACTAAGTGTTTTGCAATGTGTACATTTATTTTTCCCTCTGCCTTCAGCTGGAGTACAAAGGCTCTCATGTTTGAGGCCTGCCAAGGATCGACCGGTAATTAGAGGCTGGGCTGGATTCAGAGGTGTCACAGTGGCTCTTGAAAGTAAAATAGGTGTTGGGTGTGTTTGAGCACTGCAGCAAAGGCATCACCTCTGCTGTGCTGAGGCTGGCCCTTCCAGAATTGAGAATATTGGTCAATAAATATCATCTGATGGTTTTCTGTGTGTTCTCAGGTCCTGCTGAGTTTGCTCAAGGTGAGATCACCTGAGACATAAAGTTGGCTGCAGATTCCTTTGTTGTCTGCAAGCCAAACTGGTGTGCTGGGTCTCTGCTGAGCCCTGGCCATCTCACCATGACCAATACCTTCAGAGGGGCTGGAGAAGAGCTGTGCAAATGGCTTTTTTTTCTTCTAAAATTAATATCTCATTGTCAATTTTGAAAAGAGGTTAGAAATATAAAAATCTTGAGAGCAGGTATTTAAAAACCAGCAAGTCCTGCAGCATCTTCCAGGACAGCTGTCTTGAGTCTTTTGTCTTCACTCTCCAAGTCCCAGAGAGGGTGGTAGAGAGCTTGATGAGGAACAAAATGAAAAGAAACATAGGGATGCACCAAGGCTGTGTCACCCTCAAGCCCAGAAGCACGTACAAGGTGGTAAACATCTTCTATCTCCTCAAGCCATCTGTTTGCAGAGTTTTCACCCGTGCAACTGTGCCTCTTCCCCAGGTGGACTTGTTGCCTCCTTGTAATCCGTAGGTAAATAGACATCTAATCAACTGGAAGGCAGGGAGCAGAGGCAGTGGGCTGTGATAAGAGTCCACTTGGGACAAGGACTAATGGCAGGACGTGCTCAGGCAGGTGGGATGGTGGAAAATGTCCCTGCAAAATCTTTGGAATAAATAAATATTTGGTTTGTTTTTGGGGGGAAGGAATAAATTAAAGGGGATAGTGGGACCAAGCAGACTGTGGCTGTTGAGCACCCCTCCAATGGTTCTTAGCACCTTCTCAGATCAAATCCTGTTGTCTCAAGTGCTTGAAATTGGGAAAATGGGATTTTCCAGGTAATGCAGATGACCAGTCCTTGTGCTCAAAGCGAGGGCATGGTTTGCAAGCACGACGCTGTGTGTGTTCCCTCCCTGCAGGGATGCTGGTCACAGCTCCTTCTCCAGCTACTTTTTCTTTGTGCTTTGAAGATCACGTTGTCCCTCAGCATGTAATTTGCCATCAGTTCAGTCTGAATGGGAAACAAGGTGTGCTCAGCACTGGAGCTGCTGGTTGCTGAGGTTTTTATCTCCAAAGGGTTCCATGCCAAGTGCTCCATGGGGGCTTGCTGCTTGGGAGAGGGGCTGGTGTGCATTAGGCATTGCAGACTTGAGCTAAAAGCTGGTCCAGCAAGAGGGAGCTGTGTTTTGGGGAAGGTGTTATGGGGCATTCAGAGCTGGGTGGGTGACCCAGTGCCCTTTAGTACACGGCATTATCGTGTCTAATGTACTCAGCGCTAATCTTTCTCTAAACAGAAGCGATCTTGCTGAGTTCAGCACTGAAGGAGCAATAACCAATGAAGGAGATGAGATTAAGAAAACTCACAAGAATCAAATGTGCTAGAAAAGGCTGGGGAAGTGCCAGGGGCACTGCAGTAAATGACCTCCCTGGGAATCGAGGACAAATAAAAGCCATGCCCCGTCTCTCTTCTCCCAGGCATCTCATGCCGACGCCTGAGCTCTCCCCTCCCTGGTGCAACTCATCCATGTTGCTTTCAGGGTTATTTTTGCACTGGAGTACAACAAATCCTCCGTGTTACGGGGCCGAGATGAGGATCCGTGTAGCTGCACTCAGAAGAACCAAGCTCTCGAGCTCAAGGAGAGCTGCTTCAGTTGGCAGTAGCATTAGGTGCTTTGTTCTGTCTGGAACAGCCTTGAGAGGGCAAACAAAACCTCTCTGCTGTGGCTCCTGTTTCCAAAGGCTCTCTGCAGGCAGGGTTGACAGTGATTGTGGCTGCTTTTTCTTTCTCTGAGTCAGAAATGGAGCCCAAAATTTGCTTAAATGTCATCAGGCTGGGATGAAAATGGGGTGCAGCAACTGAAAGGACTCGGTGGTCCCAGTCTGAGCTCTGCCGGGCTTGGTGTGGGTGTAGGAAAGTCTTCTGCTCCTCTTCCCATGGAGCTGTTGCACATGCTTGATGGGGATTGTGGGGCTTTCATCTGAAATGAAGTGGAGGTGGTGGTAGGATTTGGATTTTAATTTTATTTTATTTTATTATTTTATTTTATTATTTTATTTTATTATTTTATTTTATTATTTTATTTTATTATTTTATTTTATTATTTTATTTTCCACCTGAGAGCATTAAGGGTGGTAAATATCTCAGTGATGGGCTGGATGGGGAGGTATTTCCCCAGTGGGTTTGCTCACCTTCAGCATGGTCCCCACAGCAGCGTGACAATGTCCTTCACAGAGCCTGAGCATCCCAAAACATCTCGAGAGCATCCTTACCCCTAGCACCATGCAGACTCAGAGGCTGCAAGGATGACTTGGCAGTGATATATTTACTACAATTACCATCTCTCTTCCCAGAGGAGGGGAAAAAAAATAGATGAATAATATGTTTTGAAGGTGTCATGGAGTGAAAGCAAGAGAGGAGCTTGAGCCTGAACTTATGAATAACTTATAGGCTTCCTCCCTTCATGCAGTCACTCCATTTGGGCTTATCTTTCTCACCCGTAGGAGGTGTAATTAAAGGAGCAAAGCCGAGCAGCCACGTGCACGGCGGCTGCCTGTGGCCACGCGTCTGTCTGGCTCCGTGTGTCCTGTGCACACAAGGGCACGGGAGTGACAAAATGCCTTTGCACACAGACAGGGGCTGGGGTATGTGTTAAGCTTTACAAATCCTCCCCACTCAATCACTATCCCTCATAAAAAAAAACCCTAAAAATATATATATTATATATAATATAAAATAAATATATATATTATATATATAATATAAATATATATAAAATATATATATATTTAATTTTTTGCACATAATTCATCTTTGATATTTCGATATAACTGGTAGAAGTGTTCCCTTTTAACACTGGTGAAACTAGGAGCAGAAATAACCCAGGATGGTTAAACACTACAGGAGGAAGCAGGTGAGTCCTTGCAACCCTTACTTAAGACTTGAGAGATTATTATTTTTTTGTTGTTGTTCAGTTCTTGACACGGCTGGAAATTCCCTTCCTGACCTCATGCAGTGACTTAGCCTTTCCAAGTCTTATTTTTTCTAGCTATAAAATGAGAAGTAATTTGCTCTTGTCTCAACACCTTTCTCTATTTTGACTTTTAAGAGCTCAAGGGAGTGACTGGGTTTATTTTTTTTAACCAGGTGTACATACAGGGTCTAACATAATAGAACCAGGATCTTATCACAGGCTCATGAATGAGATTGTAATGCATATAGTAATTATAGGTATGGATATGTAGGGATGATGGAAAAAAAAAAATCCAATGAAACATGGCATTTCCCTCTGGAAAAATGTTAGCAGCATAAAACCACGCCTGGGAGTATGTCAGTTCCAGCAAAAAAAAAAGAAAAGTCTATTAAAAATTATGCAGTGCTGTTCAGCAAGGTCACAGAGCTCCTTTTAGAGCCAGTTAGAGGTTTCCTTTCAAAGCAGCATGTCCATTTTTTTCCCCCCCTGTGCAGACTTTTAGCTAAGGTGTTATATTTTGGTTTTCTACATAGATCTAGGAAGGAGAAGGGTGAAATCTAATTAAAATTGGGTAGAAATTTCTACCCAAAAAGGGTCCTTGAGCAGTTTGATGTGTATGGAGGTGTGGTATCCTTGTTTAACATGATATATACTATGTATATATATATGTATATGTATATATATAGATAGATATAGATATAGACATATAGATATAGATAGATATAGATATAGATATATAGATATAGATATATACATGTGATTTCCAATGAATAACTTGTTCCAGCTGTCCCTCTATCTCAGGAGTGCAGCCCTCCCATATCTATATGTTCATATCAGCCCAGCACATAGATATCCATGAGTGTAATGGATATTAAGCATTTATTGTGAGGGATTCTGTTGAACATCACCTGCTGTTCACCATGAAAAGTTGATGTTCTACAAAGCCACAAGCTGAAGGTTCCTGAAGAGCTGTTTTGGTGCATTGAGTAAATATATATGTGCATGGAAGAAGGGCTGTGTGGAGTAGTAATGCATAGAGTAAATCTGGAGGAAGAGCAGCCACTGCATAGGGCCACCTTAAAAACTGTGCTCTGTGGTTTAGGCAAATAGATAGGGAAGTTGGGGGTTTTTTTAAAGCATAATGGGTAGGTAATAAACTAAACTCACTTAATTAACTGCTGCCAGCTGCTTGAAGTATGGTGGGTAGCTGGCTTGGCACTTGGGGTCAGATTCAGAAGCATTGTGAAAGGTGGCATCTTAAGTTATCATAGGTAACTTGTGTTGATGGAGTAGCAGGGAAGAAGTGGAGAGGATGAGGTGATGTGGTGGAATCCCTTACCCCTTATCAAGCATCTCCCCACCCAAAACATCTAGCTGGAGGTCTCTGGGTCAGTGACAGATGTGTGCGTTGCTCTGTTGACCTTGAGGAACAGCTCAAGCTCTAACATCATGAAGACCAGGTATTAAATACCCCAAAGCCTTTATTTGCTTCCCCAAAAATGTCCTGCTGAACTGCAACGTGTGCAGCCCAGGACTGGGTCATTAGTGGTCCCATCACTGTTAGTTCTTCCCATCCTAATGAGCTGGGAGGTGCAGGCACTAGCAGGCTCTAGGCTTCTCCTGGTGGTGCTGTAAAGTGGAGGTGGAGAGCTCTGGATCAGTCCAACCTCCTCAGGTCTATGGTTTGACCCAAGCCTTGGGAGAGGAAAAGGAAGTAGAGCTGAAAAGTTCTCGGCATCTGGTTGCAGCTTTACATCAGCTGCTGTTTTGGCAAGACCCCCCCATGAAAAGTGATGGATGATCAATCCATCAGCAGTGGAGGTCTTGAGGAAAACCCAAGGGTGGTGAGATGTGTGTCCCCTCTTAGGGACAGCGTGATCCTGGGGTTGGTGGCAGGGATGTGCAGACATCAAACAGGGCTGTGGGGTATGATCGATCCCCTTTCCCAGCTGCCAACTTTTGATGTATGGATTGTTATTGTCAGACCTGTCAGTGGGGACATCAGGAGGGGAACTGGGGGGACTGGTGGCTGTGGTTTGTCACCTGTTCTCAGCAGAATGGTTGGCTCAGAGCTGACTCAGATTGTCTCTCTGAGCAGCAGCAATTGAGAGGGGAGAGAGAGAGAGAAACAGAGATCCAGCTGGATTTTCCAAGAGTTTGCAGCCAAATCTTCTTCTGAATTGCAAAGTGAACAGCTCAGATTTTGGAAGCCTCTGAGGAGGAATAAATACAAAAAGCCAAGATATCTCTTTTAAAAAAAAAAAAAAATATTTTATTATTTGTCATTTTTCTGCCTATAATGTTGTTTTAAGGGGCTATGAGTCACTTGGAGCAACAAAATGAGACATCCTTACCACTAATGAAAATAATGAATATTTAACAAGGTATTATTTATTTAGATGGGGTCAAATAGGAGTCTGGAGGTTCAATGCCTCTGGTATTTTCTGTGGTGGACACAGGTTGGAAAAAAAGAATGTAAAGTTTTGGTCTTGAGGTCCTTTTCTATGTAGGCATGTTGGTGTCATGGACAAATGTGGTGGGTTTAGGTATTTTGTGTTGGAGAAAGGTCTAGCTTGTGAAATGAGCTTCAGAAAATGGCACGAGGTGAGGAGTTTAATGGGAGTGTGTTCAAACCTCAGCAGGGTGCATGTGGCCCAGACGTGGCTTGGAGGAGGAGGTCTTGGTGTGACCACCAGGAATGGGATGAGTGTGGTTACAGCACAGAAAAGAGGGGGGAAAAAGGCTTAATATGGAATAAAAGTAGATTTTTGCTACAAATTGAGCAATTTCCTATTAAATTTGCTTTTAGAACAATTTCCATAGGGGATCCAGCCCTCTGGGGAGATGTTTGTTGGGGCTCTCTCTGTGCCCACCAGTCCCCCAAAAACAGAGGCAGATGCATTTTTTTGGTGGGTGTGGGGAATCTCCCTCCCATCAACACACAGGTGGTGAAACTGAGTCACAGCACCACTGCAGTCACCCTGGGGGGGGGAGTTTCACCCCCTTTTCCCCAGTGAGAAAGGGCAGTGTTGGGGTGGGGGTGGCGATGGGGGGGTGCTGATGTTGGTGGGGTGGATGCTGATGATGTTGGGGATGATGATGATGCTAAGAGGGTGCTGATATTTGTGGGGGGGGATGATGATGCTGGAGGGGTGTGGATGCTGGGGATGGGGGATGCTGATGTTGAGGATGATGAGGATGGTGGAGGGGTCAATGGTGATGTTGGGGATGATGATGCTGGGGGGTTGCTGATGTTGGGGGGGTGATGATGTTGATGCTGGGGGGGTGCTGATTTTGGGGGTGAGGATGATGACACTGGGGGGATGTGCTGATGTTGGGGGGATGCTGGGCATGGGGGATGCTGATGCTGAGGGGGTGCTGATTTTGGGGGTGATGCTGAGGGGGTGCTGATTTTGGGGGTGATGCTGAGGGGGTGCTGATTTTGGGGGTGATGCTGATGCTGAGGGGGTGCTGATTTAGAGAGGGATGCTGGGGATGGGGATGCTGATGCTGATGTTGAGGGTGCTGATTTTGGGGGTGAGGATGATGACACTGGGCGGGTGCTGATTTTGAGGGTGAGGATGATGATACTGGGGGGGTGCTGATGATGATGTTGGGGGGTGATGCTGATATTGGGGGGGTGCTGATGCTGATATTGGGGGTGATGATTTTGGGGGTGCTGATGCTGGGGCGGGGGGGTGGTGCAAATGCCGGTGATAGGATGATGCTGATGCTGAGGGGGGAGGATGCTGATGCCGGGGATGGGAGATGCTGGGGATGCTGATACTTGGGAGGGAGCGGGGGGTGCGGATGGCGGAGCGGGGGGGTTCCCGCAGCCAATGAGCGCGGCGCGGGGCCGGGCTGCCTGCGCGGCCGCGGCGGGTTGCGGGCGGGCGGCGTGTGCGGGCCGGAGCGGCGGGCACGGCAGCGCCTGTCCCTCACACCTTGCAACCCCTTCCGACCCCCTTTTCCCTTCCCCCTCCCCCCCTTTTTTTTTTAATTTTCCGATTTTTTTTCCCTCCCCCACCCTACAGTGCTTTTTATTTTTATTTTTTTTAAATTTAATTAATTTTTTTCCTGGTGTTTAATTCCTTCCTTCCCTTTCCCGCATCCTCCTGGGCTTTGCTCCGGGGAAACGCTGGATTTTAAACCTCTCCCCGCTCGGTGGTGAGAGGGGAAGGAGTGCGGGGGGGGAGGAAGAGAGAGAGAGAAACGCAACCCCGCGGTGAAACATGGCCCAGGCGAAAATGCAGCACCCCGTCTCTTGGGTGATCTTCGCCGGGATGGCCGCTCTCCTCCTCTCCCAAGGTAGGGGGATGCTGCGGGGAGGGATGCGGGGTGGGGGGGGCAGCACTGGGAGAGCTGGTCCCCAGCTCCGCTGCGAAGTTGCGGGGGGGGATGCGGATGCGGGCACAGAGATATCTCCCAATTCTTACTGCTTTCCCTTGGCTCAGGGAGGGGGAACTTCTCCCCTGGCGCAGCACCCCCCTGCTGACATATAAATTTATATATATTTATTTATTTTTAATTAATTCTTTATTTTTGGGCGGGGGGGGGAGCCAGTGCCGACCCACTCTGCCAGCTCAACTTAGTTCCTGCAAGAGAAATGCATCCAACAGTCTTGAAGGGGGGGGGGGGGGGGGGGGGGGATGAGGGGGTGCCATCCCCCCCTTTAAAAAAAAAAACCCCAAACATATTTTTTTTAATTATTATTTTTTTTGCATTGCCGGACCCGCCTGCAAGGTCGTCCCAAAAACTCGGTGTGGTCCTGGATCTTGTCCCCATCTCACTTGGCTGGGGAGTTGGGAAGTGCTTGTCCAGTCTGTCCCGGGGGGGCATAGCTGTCCGCCCCAACCCCCCAGGGGATGGTGCTTGGAGGAAGAGGGGCTGTGCAAGGAAAAAGGAAGGGGAGAAAGCAGGAGCCAGCCCCATCTGCCCAGGAGCCTGGCAGCCCCCCCTAAATCTCCTTCTGGAGGGGCTGCAGGAGCGGGGTTACCCCCGGGGGAGGTGGGGAGGGGGCCTCATCCTGCACCTTCTGCCTGGGAGCTGGGGCTGGGATGGGGGGATGCACTCAAGAGCTGGACCACACGGTGCCTGGGATGTGCCCAGCCCCACCACGGGTGGTACCCGGGGTTCTGGGGGGATGCAGGCACCCCAGGGGGCTGGACTCTCCTCATTCTGCACAGGGAAAGGGAGACCAGGCAGCAGCTGGAGGTGCCCACCAAGAGCTGGGGAGATGGTTTGGTACCCACATCCCCAAATCAACCCCCCCACAGCCAAGGTGCTTTGCAGCAGGACCCCAGTGGGTGTGAAACCCCTGTGTGCATGGGGTTGGGGGCTACCTGAGCTGGGTTGGGGGCTGGTAGAGTTGGGAGGAGATGGCCAACCATCATCTCCACTCAAACTTCTCTCTCCTGGGCAGACTGGGCCCGCTCTTGCAGAGAGCCACCCCTGCCATATCGACCGGCGCGGGCTGCTTAGCATGCACGGCACACGCCGAGGCATTTCTCCTCTTTGCCTTCTTCCCTCTCTTCTCCCAGCGCTCAAGCTGCTTGGGATGCTGGCATCCCTGCACCCCAGCTCCTGAGGGGATGGGATTCCCAACCCCCTTGGCTGCTGCCTTAGGTGGAGGGCTGGGGCTCCTCAGGTTTGGGGTGAAACTGCCCTTCCCCTCATTTCTCTTGCCCTGAATTTGTGCTTCTATTTATTTATTTATTCCCTTTTTTAGTGCATGCTTTTGGTCCTGACTTGGTTTCCTTGCAGTCTTCTTCCCTGCCTCTGGTCATCTCTCCTGCTTCCTCTCCCTGTTCCCATCAAAGCTTTATACATCAGAAAGTAGTTTGTTTTTCTTCTTTATTTTATTTTATTTTTTTTTTAATCTCCTCAGCAATAGAAGGATGGAAAGGAATGTGCTGCTTCCCCAGGCAAAAAAAATCCCCTGACCTGACCTCCCTGCCTTGCACAACTCAGTGGGTGTCAGAAGTCACTGCTGGGGTGGAGGGAAGCAGGGAGCTGCTGGGGGGGGACCCAGGGCTGAGCTGTGGGGTGCTGGGCAAAGTATTGCACCGGGCAGTAAAAAATTGGGGCCTTTTTTTGGGCTGGGACATGTTGGATATGCTGGGCTGTCACGTGGAAGAAGTCATCCCCCTGTCCCCTCTCAAGAGGTTTTCTTGCATAATTATAATTAAAAGAGGTATTAAAAAATAATAAAAATTCCCAGTAAAAATAATTTTACTTTGAGAAAAAACTTTGTAAGGAAGTTTGGAGAAACTGGGGGTGGTTCAGCCCCAAAGGTCGTATATAAATATCTGTGCCTTGCCAAATCTCAGCACTACGGTGCTGCTGCTTCGGGGCTCCTCTGGTACAGTATTTTTTGGGAATTTCTAACTTTTCTTTCTCACTTGGTCTACAAAAATAGAGCTGGCTTGTGTGGAAAAATATGTGCAAATTAATGTCATGCAGGAAAAGTGTGTTTTGCACAAATCTACTAGAAATCGCTCCGGAGATCTGTGCTGCCCTCTGCAGCAGTTTATCAATACTCCAGGTCATTTCCCTATTTACAGCCAATCAGACAATAAGAGAAGTGGTTTGTGAGTGTGCTTGAGAGTAAAGTGGGATAATTCATAAAGCCTTGACCATCTGCATTTCTGCCAACATTTGTAGGTCCTCCAAGTTTTGAAGATTTTGGTTGATTTTTTTTTGGAAAGGTGCCCCTGAAATGGGAGCTGTTGAGTGTGGTGTCCGTTAGGAAGGAGTTCTCTGAGCCCTGAAATGTCCAGCTTGCTTTTCCACACGGTGATGTTGCCATTCCCAAGGGTGATGTTGATACTAAAGAGCAAAGCTGGGGTGCTTGCTTGGTGCTGCATCTTCACAGGGATGAGATGCAGGTGCCCATCACGTTGGCACATGAGAAGGGTAGAAGGTCCAGTCGTGGTTTGGGGGCAGGAGCTGGGAAGAGGATGGTCTTGGGTGTGCCTAGTGTCCCTCACTTGCTCCCATCTGAATTTCTTGAGTGTTTCATTGAAGAAGAGGAGGGCTTGTGCAAAAAAAATCCCACCCCAGCACATTGGAATGGAAGAGAGAAGAAAACTCTGCCCTCAACCATGCGTAAAAGGATTAACCAGGCTAAAAGGTCATAGAAGATTTAGCTGGGCCCTTTAGCATCTGTAAGCCAAGAATTATGGGAATTTGATTTACAAATTAGCATAAAGACCTTATTCTAATAAGCATCCAAGCTGCAATAGGTATGGAAAATAATAGCATATGTCAACATCATCTGCAGAACGTTCCTCATCCAAAAGAATGATTCGCTCCGTCGCTGTGGCTGGGTTGCAGATAACTCTGCAACTTCTCTCTCTTCTTCTCCCAGCTCTCAAGCTGCTTGGGATGCTGGCATCCCTGCACCCCAGCTCCTGAGGGGATGGGATCCCCAACCCCCTTGGCTCCTGCCTCAGGTGGGGTGGTGGAGGACTGGGGCTCCTCAGGTTTGGGGTGAAACTGCCCTTCCCCTCATTTCTCTTGCCCTGAATTTGTGCTTTTATTTATTTATTTATGAAATAAATATATGGGCTGGGCTTGTGTGTGATGAAAAAGCCAGATCTGACCTAGAGACACATCTCCTGGTTGGGACTACACATCCCAGGAGGACTTTTCCTCATTGGAAGTGGGAGGGAAAAACCTTCTGGCAGTTGGTGCAAGAAAGTAATTGCACTAATGAATGTGTATAAGAAAAAAAATTATGTGTATCGACATCTTTCTGTGAATACCTGGATTTATTGTTCCCCAGGGAAAATATTAGCTGTGGCTTCGTGGTGGTTAATAGTTACCGTGCTGGGTCAATACAATGTGATATTCACCCCAACGGCAGAAAATAGCTATTTAATAGGTAATAACGGTAATAATCAATACTTACATGATTAGATAACCCAGTTATATGTAGTACATAAAAGGAAGGGAATGAGCTCTGGTTACTCAATGGCCTGATTTGGAGCTTTGCTGAACATCTGTCATTCTTGTTGATTTTAACTGAAGCTGTAAGCAGGTAGCCAGCACCTCTGGAAATCAGGCCACCAAGTGGGATTAATTGGCATATTTTTAAGACTCAGGAGAGTAAACAGGAACCCAAGGAGACCTTTGCCACTGGAAAAGGTGCTTTTGAAAGCAGACTGTGTTGTGCATAGGTGTGGGATGGCAGCAGAGGTGCTGGGTTGGTGCTTGGTTGTGGGTGCTTTGTGCAACCGTTGCATGTAGGTTTGGTTTTCATGCGTGGGAGGATGCTTCCCTGGGAGCATCCTCCACTGATCTGGTCATGCAGTGGTGGACTGGCAGGATACAGCAAGGAGTAAACCTGTGGTTGCTCTACACTGTGTATACAGAGAGATATCTATCAAAAGATTTGTCCTGTATGAGATACCTTATGGTGCAGTGTGATGGGGAACACGTGTTGGTGAACCCATGAACCCATGCTGGAGCTACAACCACTTTAGGAGCCCCAGTTGTGGAATAGAGATGTGTGAGGTCCCATACACACTGCCACAGGTTTTGGGACATGCAGTTGCTTACTCTGCTTAAAATGCAGGCATGAAGAAGGTGGCTGTGGTTATCTACAGTGGGATACATGAGGAGGTAATGAAGCAGACCTGGGCTGTATGACCACAGAATCACAGACTATCAGGGATTGGAAGGGACCTCGAAAGCTCATCCAGTCCAATCCCCCTGCTGGAGCAGGAACACCTGGATGAGATCACACAGGAAGGCATCCAGGCAGGTCTTGAATGTCTCCAGAGAAGGAGACTCCACACCCTCCCTGGGCAGCCTGGCCCAGGGCTCTGGCACCCTCACAGTAAAGAAGTTCTTTCTCAAATCCAAGCAGAACCTCCTGTGTTCCAGCTCACACCCATTGCCCCTTGTCCTATCATTGGACACCACTGAGAAGAGCCTGGCCCCATCCTCCTGACACTCACCCTTCAGATATTTATAAACATTAATGAGGTCCCCCCTCAGCCTCCTCTTCTCCAAGCTAAAGAGGCCCAGCTCCCTCAGCCTTTCCTCATCAGGGAGATGCTCCACTCCCTCCATCACCGTGGTGGCTCTGTGCTGGACTCTCTCAAGCAGCTCCCTGTCCTTCTTGACCAAGGAGATATGGGACAGGTCAGCCATCCCTGCATTTGGGGTGGGATTCACTGACTGGCTAAGAGGAGAGGAATTTGAGTTTGACAAGCAGAGATCAGGAAAAATCCTTGAGCTTGGGAAAACAACCTTGTCCAGTACAACTAAACTTCTAAAGCATCATGGGGACCATCCTTGTTTGTAAGACTTGGTGACAGCAACCAGTTTTGGGATGTCCCAGTGCTTAGTAAAAACTACTTTTTTTCTTCACCCCCATAGGCATTTTGACCCTCATAGTCACCCTGGCTTATGATTTCTCTCTTTCTCTTGTGCCAACTCTGACTTGTGCACGAGATGAATACATTCAATATTGGAAGTGTCTACTTTGTGTACTTTTTCCTGCTGCTTTTGCTTAAAAATATCCATATTTGTGACCGCTTCCCCCTTTATTTTTTTTTCCTATGGGGGAAAAAAAAATGATCAGCTGACAGATTTGGGTCAAGTTAACAAGCAGGACTTCCTGGGTTTTGTGACAATCTGAGGAGAGCTCACCAGCTTGATTCCCAGGCAACTCATAGTCAAATGGTGGTGGTGGGCTCCAGCCTTCCTACAAAGCACCTCGTGGGGAGGATCTTTCATGAGGATGAGGAAAAAACCTTATGTTGTGTCTCTTTCCTTCCCAATTTTCAATAGGGGTAGGAGAGGACAACATTGTCTTTGCTTGGTGCCCATTTGGAGGAATGCTTTACTAAAGCAAAGCTTTATAGAAGGTCAATGTGATTTTTAAATTATATTAATGGTTTTTTTGGTAGTGTTCCTTTGATGCACAGTGACAAACCTCTCATTAGACTCAGTGGGACCTAAACATGATCCATCTCAGACATTCATGGCAAAGGCTTGGAGCTGCCTTGGAGCTGTGACTTGGACTTGAGCTCGTGGTTTCAAATTAAGGGCCAAAGTGAGCAAGGTGCCAGGTTTGGGGGGTTCTGTTGTGGAAGTTCAAGCCATCTTGCTGTTTGTCATCTTCAGCCAGCATCCTGCACCTCTACAGGTGGGTCTTTCCATGCCCTTATAGTTTAAAAAAGGAGTTTGTGGAGGTTGAATTCTTTGTCACTGCATCCCCTGGAGCACCCAAATCCCAGTGAGCCCTTTTGTGGGTGCTGCTGCATCCTCCCAGCATCACACACCCCATGCTCTCAGCACCTCTGGAGCTGTGGCCGCTAGCCTGGAGCAGCTAGCCACCTCCTCCTCCTTCCTGGAGCATGCACCTTGCTCTTGGTTAATAATAAATCAGAGGTGCTGCCTTTGCTGTGCTCTGTTATCTCCCACCGAGGAGGAGATCATGGATTTTTGATGCGCTTACAGTTAATATGTCCAGTGCTGAAAGCTGTTGTAAATTAATTGACCCTTTGACCTCCTTGTCCCGTTGACTGTTCTCACTAAAGACAATGTTGGGTTCTTGGCATCCTCCCCCTCCTGCTTTCCCTTTCCTCTGACTCCTCCAACCTCCCACGTGCTTCGCTTCCTAATCGAGGGAGCCGAAAAAAGTCCGCTGAGCCGGGCTCCAACGCTTTGTAGCAGCCGTGAGGGGAAACCAGGATCCTGGGGACCCAACGTGCATAAATTACTGGTGGTTGGAATAATTCCTTTTAAATCACTGGGGAGGCGGTGATGGAAGCTGGCACGACATCCTCCGCCTTCCCACGGGGACAGAGGGATGGAGCTGTTAGCAAGCTTAAAAAAGTCACAGCACAGCACTGAGGACCCTCTGGAGGTGGGTGGACCTCAGCATCAGTGGGGTGTGAGGGTGCTCAGCACCTTGCTTGAGGGCATCTCTCACCATCCATGAGCGCTTGGTTCATGCCAAGCGCTTATTTGTGGAGCCACGGTGGGTCTGGCTTGCAGGGGGAGGATGGGGACGGGTGCTTGGTGGGGGCTTGGTGGGAAAGAAGGAAAGATTCTGCGTGCCTGGAGCTCCTGGACTGGGATGTGGGTCTTGAGTTCAAGTCCTTTGCTCATCCTGCAGCAATTTGGCCTCATTGCTTGGTCCTTCCTTGGCCATGCCACTCCCTAAGGATACCAGCCATCTTTCTCCTCTTGTGTCTGCTCCAGCCAGCCTGGATTTGCCTGGAAAATGGGATCTTTTCCCTCACTATGGAATTGTACATCCCTGAACATGGGGAAACTCTGATTGAGCTGGGAAAGGAGCTCGTCAAATCACAAATGCTCAGCCCACGTGGCTGATTCGCATCCTCCTGTGGCTTGTGATGGGAGACAGCAGCTGCTAAGAAGTAGTAGGAAATGCCACAGGAAATTGTGTAATATTAGAAACAAAGCAGAGGATTATTTTTTTTTGTTATTGTTTATTCTAAAATGGAATAAACCAGCACAATCCTAAATTCCCAGTGAAAGTAAATTCGAAGAAAAATGATTGATTTTTTTTTTTTGGAGTATTTTTATTCCGATTCAGAGCTGAGGAATTTTTATGTACAAAGTTGTGATTTCAAACCAGAAAAAAAAAAGAGATCCGAAGGCTACATTCCAGTGGTATCAAAAGAGCCTGGAGTCTCGAGCCTCGTTACATTTTTTATTGTTATTTCTTCAGAACAGATCCTCTGCTCATGTTTTGATTTTGCCAGAAAAACTGCATTCTTGATTGTAAAGAACTGGTTTGAAAGCCAAATCTGACCCACCTCATTGGAAGCGTGAGAAGCACTTGAAGCAAAGCAAGGTTCATTAATACTGTAATATTATCTTGCTGTTGAAGTGGTTTTTGTGGGTTTTTTTTTTGGTTTCCCCCCCTCCTCTTGGAGTTATCTAGTGAAGAACACTAAATTCCTGGGTTGGTTTGGTTGTTTTCTACCTTTATTCTATTTCTGCAGGACAGATGGTATTTATAGATCAGAAGGTGTCTGTGTTAGACTTTTAAATTTATTTATTTGAGTGCAAAGTCAATCCCCCAAAGCCAGCACTGGGGTTTTTGATAGCGGGCCAAGGAGAAAGAGAGCGACAGGGCTGGTTGGCAAGAGGTGAATTTGGATTTAGCATGAGTGACATCTCTCTTAATGAAGCCCTTTCTGGAACAAGGCTGGCGGGGAGCTGGGATCCATTAGAGGCCGGGGAAGTGACAAAGCCAAAGCTGCCTTGTCATTGAAGACAACATTTAAAAATTTGTATTATTTATTGTTTACCTTTTGTGCTGTTTTTCCACACGTCAGCGCTTCCCATTGTACATTCTGGGCTTCAAAACCTGACATCACATTAGCAGCCAGTTCCAAAGCTGGCAAATAATGCATAAACTATGATTATTCCTTCTGATCCACTTGTGTTTATGTAAATGGCTGGAAAAGCGGTTTTCAGCTTATTTTCAGCAGCTTAAGGGATTCATACCAAGCCTATTATTGAAAAATCAGAAAGTGAAAAGCAACTTCTGAGACAAGGAATTAGCAACTCAATGGCAAACGTGCGTGTCGCCGGCTGGACCGGATCCGGCTGTATCACAGATGGGAATTCCCTTGGGGTTCCCCCTTCCCCCCCTAAAAATATTAATTAAAAAATCAAACATGTGGCAACAGGTTGTTGGGGCTTTAGGGGGAGGGGAGACTCAATTAATCCAGAGGGAATTGGGCTGTAAACCATCAGTAGGGCTGGTGGTGATGATGTGTTTTGGCTGATGGTGTGCAAGGAGCACCCATCCGTCCCCAGTGTGGTTGTCCCTGCTGTGTACAAGCCTCTGTCCTAGGAGACATGGGAACAGATGTAAATCCTCTTTGGGGTACCAGCCCCTTCCAGCCAGCCCTGCAGCATCTCCTCCCTCCTCTCCTGCTTTTCTTAATTTTTTCCCCCCCTTGTTTGGTCCCTTTTTCCCCCCTTCTTTATGTTAATTTCCCACCTGAGCACCAAGTACTTTATAAATAGCAAATCTGAAATGAATTTCCTAGCAGCAATCATTATCTCCCTCGACAGCCATTAAACATTCACACAAGCAGAGCAAAATGACAAAGGGGATTGATTTTTACAGTATGTTGGGGGGAGGCAGGAGAAGGGAAATATGTTGACAAGGCTTTTTTTTTTTCCCCCATCACTCCCTCCTCCCTTCCACATCCTCATTTCTCAAGAAATTTAAAATCACCCAGTGACTCCTTTTTTTTTTTTTGAGATCAGATTGGAAAGGGGTGGGAGAGAACAAAGTTGGAAATAAATAAAAATAAATTAAGAAGAAAAAAAAAGCCCTATTTCCCTTCTCCTTCAGCCCCTGCAAGCCTTGGCTGCGTGCGACTGCTGAACGTGAAGTTGGTTACACGGCCCCGGCTGTTGAGATGAATATGTCAGAGTTAATGTCTCTGAAGATGGAAGGGTGGGCTGGGAGGGGAGGGAATTGTTGGGGGGGTAGGGGGAGGTTTGGACCCAATCTCTGCAGCCTTCTCAGCAAAATAAATGTGTTGATGCAATAGTTGGGAGCCGGCGAGTTGCTGCTGTATGAGGCACTGTAGCTGAAAATTTAACTTTGATTTCAATTTTCATATTTGTCAGCAATAATTAGATTCAAGAAATGTTTTTTTTTGCTGCTGTTCTAAAATACTAATAAGTAGGAGCCTTTGTAGTATGGCTAATAGAGTCTTTTTTTTCTTTTTTTTTCCTAGTGGGCTAGAAAAATTCCATTAAAGGGAAAAGTCATACTATATTACCATGCTTCAACATGCATTCTCTTTGCTGCCACAGGAATATCTGTACTGGGAGAACAGCAGTAGTGTAGCTTGGAACAGCAGGGATAGTGCTTGGGAATAGGGCTGGTGTCCCATGGTTGGCATCTGATGGGGCTTTCAGGGGAGGGCTTGAAGGGAAGGGGGAAGGTGGGGTGGGGGGTGATGCTCTTTGGGGCAGCTGGAGGCTTTTGAGATGATATTTCAGTGGTAGCCTGGCTCTCATCCAGCCTGCTCTAAATACCAATACAGAATTTGGTATTCCAAATTCCTGTGGGATTTGAAGCCTTCAATCAATCAGGGATCTCCCCTTGCCAGCTCTGCCAAAGGCAGAAAGCCCTTTCTCCCCTTCCCCACCCTGCTGCCTGGATTTCCCTGATGGCAAGTGCCAAGGTTTTATCCCAGAGCACTGCTGGAAAGGAAAGCAATATTAAATTTGCTGATGACATGCACAGCAAATGGGGGAAGCTCCAAGTTGTGTCATTCTCAAGTTACTTCAGCCTATTAAGCAAACAAAAGCACTTGTGGAGTGAGAAATGGAAATGGCCAACGCAGCCCGATTAATCCTGGATGTACAATTCCATTAATAAGCCAGTTTTTAATAGGTGGCTCTTTCCAGGAGCTGCTGGGACTAAGAATTGATGTATTCACTGTAATTGTATTGCAACTAATAGGATATGAAGAAAATTGTATGGAGAACCTGTTCCTCCACCACCGTTTTCCAATCAGTTGAAATAATGCTTCCCCCTGGAAGAACCCAGCAAGGAAATGATATTTAAATCTAAATGGAAACAGGAATATTTTTAATTTCAGTGGAGGTGATTTTTGGCTTGGACTTTTGCTTCTCCATAGGCACAAGGTGAAAACAGCAGTTTGGGAAAGTGGATTGGGATCCCAATGGGAATGGGCCAGTGGCTGGATAGCGGGGCTGCTGTCCTGGCTGGGTGATGGGATGCATCTGGTGATGCTGTACCAGGTTTGGGAGCCTCCAAGTTCCTCCTTGGGAGATGAGGAATGTTTCTGGGTGCCCAGGCAATGGGGCTGCCCCTCTGGCATCTCACCCAGAGCCTTTTATTTCCTTAATTAGCAATGAGAGGGGCCTTCACCCCTTGGCAGTGAGGTGGTTCATTGGGAGAGCTCATTAACCAGCCTGAGGTCCTGGCTCCATTCATCCCATGTTTATTCAGACCCAGGGCTCTGATGGTTTGCTGATGCTCTCATTGTAATAAACTCTTGTTTTCATACCCCTGCAAAAACCCACTTGCCTTGTAGCTGTGGCTCTGGGTCTCTGTGGTATTGGGACAGAGATTTGGGTTTTTATCAGGGAACATCTCTCCAAGGGCGATGCCGATGGTGCAGTGCTGTAAATCCCAGGTGAGCTGGGTGGATTGGCACATCCCAGGTAATGCACAGCAGTGCCCTGAGATGCAGATGTCCATAATATCAACACAATTGGGGGAATAACACACATTAAAGCAAAGGAAACATAAAGAGTGAGAGCTGATGCAAAATCTTTGCAGCCCCTGATTACTGCAGCCACTTATTTGTTAACGGGCTGGGGAATTTGGAGAAGTTTGCAGCCACTTCTAGTCTGTTCATTGCCACTGGTTCAGCGTTGTTTGGTTTTTTCCATCCTTCTCCCTATTTGTATGCATGCTCTGACCCTTCTTTAGTAGCAGGCTAGAGAGTAAATATAAAGGGGAGGGGGGGAAAAAAAGGCAAGAAAGAAAAAAAAGAGCCAAGGCACAGTTCAGCTGAAATCCCTGAGGAAACAGATGTGATTGCCTTACAGAAATGGCTCCAATAAGGCCAGAAAGGAATATTGCTTTTATAGCTTTTGGGATATAAAACATTTAGAAAATGTGATTGACTGGCAAGGCCTAATTTATCATTTAGCCATTTCTTGCTCACTCTCCATCCTCGTATCCACCCAAACACAAAAGCGTGCTTGGATGGACTCCTTTCCACCTTTTTAGCTGTCTCTCTCCTGCAGCTAACACGTGTGCAAGCCCACATTTCCTTGCACACTCAGCTGTGTGCATGCACACGTGTTCCCCCGTGCTCCTGACTCCCTGTCCCTCTGCCTGTGTCCCGGATTTATCATCATTCTGCTAAGCACTCGAACTCCTGTGGCTATTTATAATTAATGCTTAGAAACCTGCCAATCCATTTAATGACACCAGGAGGTCATGGCCTCCCTTATAGCTTCCCATTAATCATCATTAGAACAGTTCTGGGGTTTGTTTTTTTTTTTTACATTCTTTTTAAATGTTAATTCACCTTTATAATGCTCCTTTCAGCTTTGACTGTAAAGGGAGACTCTGTAGTGACTCCAGACTGTCTTGCAAGCCTGTGCAGGTGAAAGGCGCAGTGGGACGATTGCACTTGATAAAGTCTCTTGGATGTTTCCTGCTGGAATGAATTACACTCACAAACTCTGCCCAGATGGGATTTCTTCACTGCCCTCTGCTGCCTGCTCCTTGCAGGGATGGTGGCACTGCTCGCTCCATCTCTCGGGTACCAGCGAGCCCCTCGCGATCGATCCCTGCCCACAGAGACCCACGTGCTGCTGGGAAGCACTTCCCAAGGGGAATAAGCTCATGGATGCTGGCACAGAGCTTGAGAGCTGTGTGTGTGCCCTGCCAGGTTGTGCTCAGGCACGTCTCTGCTGGGATAACTTGCTTTGGCATCTTGCTTTTATGGGATTGTGGTTGTTGCATCCCCTCAGCATCCCGGTTTGGGTGGTGAGTCCATCTCCTTTTCTTTCCTGCTACCACCCTGGAAGGAGGAAACTCCAAACCCTTTCCCTGTGTCCTGAAGCATCCGCTGTCACCCTCACAGCCCCAGAGCTGGGAGCACAAGTGATGGCATGGCAGAGGCGACTTAGCAGAGATGTCAGGCAGCAGCTTGGAGGAAGGAAAGCTCCGGGGGCAATCTGGTAGCTTTTGGCAAGCAACAGCTTTTCTTAACTAGCCCTCTCCTGGCTTGTTCTCGGAAGCAATGGTCCCCTTTTTGGGGTCAATCTGCGCTCACCCCTAAGGGGAACGGGTCCGAAGCGGTGCGTGTCCCATCCAGATTCTGATTTTGATCCTTTTGGAATCCAAATGTTGATCCTTTTTGGATCCCTGATGTGGTGGTTGCACAGCTTTGCAGAACTTTGCCACAAAGTGTGGAGAGCCATGGGTGCTGCTTCTCTGATGGAGCTCCTGGAGACTTTTCATAGCCCTGGGTAATAAACCTGCAAAGCATCCCTTGATTCTTGCTCCATGATCATGCACTGCTCAGCAGCCCCAACACCCAGCCCTTTGGTGGGAGGCACCCACAGCCCTGTGTGGGCTTGGGATGGGCGAGGGCTGGTGCTGGCCTCACTTTTTTTGGGTGAAATGGATTCACTCCTGTTCCTTTGAGGAGTTCTGGTCTTGGTAAGAGCCAAGCCCAACCCTGTTTCTCTGAGTAAATACGCCAGCAGCATTTGGCTTAATGAACTGTGGCTTTTAATAAATGGCTCTTATCTTGCTGAAGTGCTGCTAAATTGTCAGGATTTAAAATTAGCCTAATAGATTTGTGGGCGATGTTTTATTCACTGGTTAGTTGGAAAGAGACAGAGAGAGAGGGAGAGATGGCTCCACCCAGTTCTTGAATTATACAAGAGTTATTTGTTTGTTTGGGCCAAAGGGGAAATGTTTTTGGATTAATGTGTGATGCCTCAGCACCTGACTTAATGAGAATTTAGAGACCTATCCCAAACTGATAGTCTCTAATTAATCATTTTGTGGCCCCTCTGTTTTGTTGTCCCTGGAATATATTTTTCAAAGGGATGGTGGGGTTGTGGTACTCACTACTGCTTGCCAGGGGACAGGGATGGATGAGGGAGTTTTTTGGGTGCTGTGGGGTCTTACAGGATCACTTCTTGCCACTTTGCTCTGTGTTGATGTTGAATTAGAGCCTATATATCCCATAGCCTCTGCCTATACCATATGTGTACCTGTGCAACTTGTGTTCTTGAGCATCAAGTTGAGCTGGTCCTTGCTCAGCTTCTGATATATCCCGTGAATTTGCAAAAGCCACTTTGTGCCTCTCAGCCTCTTGGCAATATGGAGCCAGTTATGATCCTGTTGACAGTTTGGAGACATATGGAGAATCAAGGCAGAACAGTGTTTTATAATAGAGTAATACGGGATCTGGTTGGGATGAAAGATGCCAGGGAAATGTCAATCACTATCATTATCCTAACAAACTGCTGTACCTGCAGAGATAATAATAATATTTAGCAATTATATAGCACCTAACAAGCTCGAACAGCACAGATGGGAGCTAATTTAATCTCCCAAGACTTCCTTTGGGTGGGTGTTTTCCTAAGAGCGTGGATGGGCTTCCGCCCCACAGTGGGTTTTGGGAAGTTAAATGTGCTTCTCCTCATTTCTTAGGTAGGGAAAGGTACCAGCCAGGCTGAAATTGCTCAGTAAGGGTGAGCCTGGGCTGGCAATGAGCAGTCTTGGCATTGCACTGTGCTCTTGGCTCCCTTGGCAAGAGCATTGTGTGACTTTGAGCAAGTGACGCAAGTGGCCAAAGGTGTTTGGATGCTGGATGCCTCGATGCACTCCTTGCTTGTCCTTTCTACAATAGAGGAGAGTTTGGGTGCTGGGTGTGTGAATGAGGACCCCACCAGCATCCCTCAGTGAAGCAGAGGTGGTGGTACAGATGGTCTGCAGTGCTGGGTGGTCAGTGGTGTGTTGTCTCCCTTGTCCTTCTGGCTTGCTTGGTTGCTGGTGGTTTTCCCCTCTGGTTCATCATTCCCCTGCCCATCCTGCATCCCTCTTCTTTGAGCTGCATCCCGAGAAAGCTTTCTGGAAGCTGATACTTCTCAACCAACATCCCAGATTTGGCTAGGGCATCCAAGATCACAGCGACTGAAAGCAAAACTTTCAACTTTTCCCCATTTGTGTTCTTCTCACCTTGTCATTTCTGGAAAGCAGCAGGTGAAACACTACGTGGTTGCTTGGATCCAGCCAGGATCCTCGACTGCTGCCCAGCAGTGTGCTGCCTCAGCCCGGTGAGGTAACAGTCTACCCTGTGACTTTGTGAAGGTCAGCCTTCGTGTCTGAAGTGGAGCTGGTAGCAGCAATGCATGATGCACAGTGTCAACCATAAAGGAAATATTGTATATAAAAGATAAGTTGGTTTTTTTTTCCCTTTCTTGTGGCAGAGGAACAAGGCGCCGGGTTCATTTAGCATTCATAAAGTCTTGCTTTGGAAACGCCTTTAAGTACTGCTGAGGGAGACTTGAAGGAGCATGTTTGAGAGTCAAATGCACATCTCCTTGGGCTCTCCTTTCATCTGCTTTAAAAAACACAATCTTTTCTTTTTTAATCTCTTTTTATTTTCACCCCCCTCTGTAAAAATACTAATCTTCTCCACCAGCAGCAGACACCCAGGGTGCAAGCGCTCAGCAATTAGTTTGGTGAACAGAATAAACGAGGAGCAGAGGGAAGGGGAGACTCAGCCAAGCACCGGGAGGGTGGTGAGATGCAGCCTGCTAATTAGGAGACAGCACAGCGTGGTACAGGGAGATGGCACCTGCTTGTAATTCGGGTGCAAAGCTGCTAAGTCACAACACGTGTCGTCTGTCCGGGTGGCAGCACACTCCCTGGGAGGCTGGAGTCCTCAGGGGTGGTGGGCTGACCTTCAGCAGAGTGGAGGGAATTTGGGTCTTGGTCTGGATCTGAAACCAAGTGGTGAAAGAGCTGGGGGAGGATGAGGTGAGGATGAAGCATGCAGCTTGGCTAGATTTACAGTCTAGTAAGCATTTTCCCCACTCCAAGCTGTTCACAAGTCTCTGTTGGGAGAAACATGTGGAGCTTTTGGCTTGAGTCATCTCTGGACTCTTGGCCAATGTGGGGAGAGGAGTGGCCATCCTCCAGAGGCTGGGCTTTCCCAGCAGAGAGTCATTGTGTTGGACTTTGTGTCAGCGTGGAAATTCAGTGTACAATTCCTGTTATTGTTGAAGGAGCTGAGACAGAAGGAGAAAGCGTGGAGAGAGAGGGAGAGAGAGGGAGGAAAGCAACAAGTGTTGTCATCACCCAGCCTTCTTCAGACTGTGAAGAGCCAGCTTCATAAGAATTGTCAGATGGGCAGAAGGTTCAGTTCAGCCTCTTCTTTTGGCTGAAACTTTTCTTGTCCTTGAAATCTTTCTCCTCTGCTCTTCACTTGTGGAAAGGGAATTTATTGCAATGAAATATGTTGTCTCGTGGCTTTTTATAAAAACAGCACATGTCACTGCCCCTATTTCCTGGAGCCAAAGGATGTGGCTGGATTTCAAAAAGAAAAGGACTGGATGATTTCATTATTGCTAACAACTGTTCCCACCAAGATAAGGACAGTCTAATCACATTCCCCGTGCAGAAGTACCAAGGGAACCAAAAAGGGAATGTTTCCATTTGATTTTCTGCATTGTCTTCTGTGTTTTGGTCGTCTTTGGTACCGTGCAGTGCCAGAAGCAGGCTGTGAGGCAAAATGGGCTTGGAGGGGGCAGGGGGCTTTATGGTTATCAGGACCCTGGTCCCCGGTTGGAGATGCTCTGCCAGTAGCAGCCCTTGTTCAACCTGGTGCAGGGATTTTTTTCCATTGACTGCCTGTGGTCAGGGCTTGAGCTCCCCTGTCCCAAACTCCTCAAGCAACATCTGAACCAATGATGGGGGCTCAGCACTGAGCAGTGGGGTGTTTTTTAGCCTTTTTTTCTAATTTGCATGTCCCCCAGAAGAGAAGTGCTACCCTCCACATTAAGACCAACCAAACACAGAGCTTGTTGCCTATAGGTTTGCTTTTCTTAATCACATTTTGCAGATTCCCTCTGCAGATACCCCTGAGAAATGATCTGTAGCTGAAAATTGCCTCCACAGTGAGCATGCTCCACCTTGTACTGCCAAGAGGTGCTGCTGGCCCTGGTGCAACCAGGTAGAGCCATTTCAACTCGTAACTGCTTGTCCAAAAGAAGGTGAGGACTAGGGCAGAGTAGAGTCAAGAGGTGGAGAGGACAAGCTTTGGCTGTGCTGTCTAACACGCTCTTCTTCTGCCTGCACAGAGCTGAGCTGCCACGTGTCCCCACTGGAAAGCTTTGTGTCACAGGGAAGGAACTCTCTAAGCTTTGATTTGCCTTGTAGCAAGAGATAACATTATCATCTCGTCCTTTAATGATTTGAGGACAGAATATTTTTCGTATCAATTGATCTATCTTGGTAGCCCTGATCCTGCTCTCGAGCTGCTGGCGGGTGGGTGGTGTAGAAATCAATGCAAGCGAAGGGGATGAAGTAACTCAGCCTTCCTCCTCTGTTCACGTGCCCTGGGCACTCTAGGAGCTCTGTGAAGTCACCAATCGATTGGTCTCGTTAGCACAGTTGGTGAAGAGTCATTGTTGGGTGAGCCAAGTGGGGTGCTCTCTTCTGGAGCAGAGGGTCATTGATTCGGGTCCTAGCAGGGACCTCCCAAAGAGAAAAGATGACTTATAATTACATTCATAATTGAAAGTGATTAATGGTAGTAAAAGAACTTGGAGCGATTTCTTGTAATTAAATACTAATTTTAATTCCTTTGCAGTGCTGAGCACCATATTTGCTTTACTGGTGATATTTATGGCTGTGCCTTAGCAGAGTTTAATATCTTAAAAATACATGCTAAGTGATTAATGTTTTTTTGTTATTGGGTAAACAAGCAAATATCAATTAATTTGTTTACTGTGTGTCTATAATTAGTGCTTATTATTTCATATGTTTGAAGATCTCTATTCTGGAGGATTTGTGGCTTTGTGTGGAAGCAGAGGAACCTTTGATGACTCCCAAGCCAGGGGAATCCTGATCTTTGTTCCAAGCTGCTCTGAAAGAGGTGGGAGAAGGAGGCAGGGATCACATCTGCAGTGGTTGAGGCTCAGAGGGCATCGTGGCCAGGTTTTGAGCCTGCTGGCAGCGAAGCCTCTTGTGAGGACTTGCTGCAAGAGGAAAGGAGTTGTCTGTGCACAGCAGATGCTCGCTGGCTGTTGCTTGGTCTTGAAGAACAGAAGTGTCACGAAATCAGCTGCTTCTGCCAGGTTTTTGCTGTCTGTAAGTGACACCTTTGCAGCTTGAGATGCTGCATATCAAGGGATGCTCGGGGCTGCCCTCCCTTCTCCCCTTGTTCCAGCTGCCAACCTCATCTCCTCCCCGCTGCTCTCTGGAGAAGGCATTTCCCTTGCTGATGTGTTCCGTAGCCTTGGATGGATCTTTGGGGATATATTTGCAGAATTTAATATTTAATCCTTAATACTATCATTGTATTTATTTGGTTTTGAATTTTGACGTGACAAGTAGCATGCCACCACTGGCCAGCATAGTTTGGGGTTTGACTGTGGACAGGGGGCTTGATGGATGCTGGTCTGAGTGGTTGTACCTGGGTGGAAGTGTAGGGGACCACCAAACCAGGCAAGATTCCCACCCTGGGGAGCATGGAGTACAGCAGGGACCTGCCAGTTCCCATGGAGAGCTCCAGGGATCTCCTCTAACGAGGAATACCATGAAGCCTGGGTTTGTTCATTGCCCACACCAGCTCTTTTTCAAGGACTATAGGATGAATATTACATGCCTGGATGTGCTCACGTCCTTCCTTGCACCTTGACAAAGTTGTTTTTGGATGAACCAGGCTGGGAATCTGTTTCCCAAAAAACTTGGTCCTGCTCACATAAGCAACACAGTGGGCCAGAAAGCACTTGATGGAAATCATGTCTCTTCCTCACCAGTTCCTTGATTCCTTGCTAATGATTTTCATTCCCTCTTGCTGCTTGAGAGAGCTGATGGTCTGATTAAATTAAGACAGACACAAAAGCAGCTGGCCTGCCAAAGCCGAGGATTTTATTAAAAATAATATTGTTTACAGACTTCTCTCCTTTTATGGTGCATATAAAACAGCGTGTTCCACCCGAGCAGCCGGCAGGCTCGCTGCAATTTACCCAGGAAGAGATGGAAAGACATTAAACCTTGTCTTGATAGGGAGTAGGGAGGGCAATGGAGGAGAGGGAGGTTGGGGATAGGAGACAGCGTAGCTGTGACAGCAAATGAGAGGGAAGGAAATGGAAAGAAAAAGAAAGAATGGTTCCCTGTTCCCCACCTCCCTTTCTCCCCTTGCTTACCTGTGCTGAAATGAAACATTCAAAAAGGAGAGAGATCATGGAAAAGAGGAGATAAACTAGGCCAAAGAGCTTCAGCTAGGGACCCAGCCTCCACTCGAGCGAGGAGGAGAGCTCCTTGCCCTCCTTGAAATATTCAGGAGCCTTTCCTGGGCCATCCATGCGGGTGGAAAGGCTCCTCAGCTCTCTTCTCAGCTTGTCTGAGATCTTGCAGATGCTTTTGTGAGCCCTCAGGCAGTGTGGCAAAGCAGTGCTGGAAGGTCTACCTAAGTGCCCCAACCTACTAAGACCTCACCAAAGGGTCTTCATGGTTTATAAATAATTTATTTGTGGTTTATTTGTATTTCAAGGCAAAGGGAGGGCATGAGGCTACGGTGCACAGCAATGGGTCACAGCATGAGGGGCTGGCAGTAAACTCAGAGACAAAGAGGTTTTTCCAAGGTCATAGAAGCATCTTGACATAGCACCTAAGCTTGAACCAAGGTCCCCACCTCCAACACACCCTTGTGCTGGGTAAAACAGGCTCGTGGCTTGTTTTGGGAGGCACAGAGGAGCCTTGCTAATGCCCTGCTGCAGGAGCACCCTGTCTCTGCTTTGCTTTCTCTCTTCTTTCTGTGTTGTCTTCTGTTTGTTTGATTTGGTTCCAAATAATTAATTGTAAAAACCCATGGCTAATGGTTTGACTGAAGGATGGTTGGATACTTTAATTAACTTGTGAAAGGATTATACACTTATGTTTTCAGTCTCCCTGACCCCAGCTGAAGTAACAAGGCTTGAACATCCCTGAATTTTGAGGGAGCCAAGCGTTGTCTGAACATGAAAGTGTGCTGGGGAGGGGGGATCAGCAGGAGGTCCCCTGGGGAAAGCCACTCTGACCGAGCCGGGAAAATTCAACTGTGATCCTCATTGTAGTTAGAACATGAGGGTCACTCTTCTTCCCTTTGTGGATGAGAGAAACACCTCCCACCCTATTTCCTTGGACCACTGTGGAGACCTTGGACCTCCCAGTGTGCTCATCACAGTCAACACCTTCTCTTGGCTGTTCACATGCTGGTTTTGACACCTTAAAGGGGTTTGGTGCAGGTGAGGGAAGTGTCCCATGAGTTATACAGAGACTTTAGGGATTGAATCCATTATATTTGGGGCTAATATATGTGAAATTTGGACTGAAGGTGAGCCAGCTGCCCCTTCTTAAGGTGCTTCTCATGCAAGCTTCAGAGGTCTAACACGAGAGCATGAGAAGAGATGGTATCTTGCTTTTTACCTTTGGGTGGCCCTGGGTCACTCCTTGCTAAGCCTGTAGGCAAACTGAAGCTTGATGGGTGTCAAAACCTGTATTGATTCCTCAGTCTGAAGGCAGTGAAAGGTTTGGGGCCATAGCAACAGGAGCTCCAGCCTCTGCAGCTCAAGGCTCGGGAGTTATTTGTGTCTCAAGAAGCGCTGAGTAAGACACTGAGCAAATCCTTGAAGGGAAAGTGTGAGCTCCCACCATCCTCCCAGCCTTTTTGAGCACTGTTCTTCCCAACCCATCCCCTAAACTAACTCCTCTCCATGCTTCCTCTGCTTTTTAGGATTGTGCTCAGAGATGAAAGCTAATTGACATTTTAATGAGCAAAGCAAATTGAGACCCGATTCCAGCAGGATTGGTGAAGGAGCAGGATTTTTGCAGCTGCAAAAGGTTCAGAAAGTTTGGACCAGGCTGGGCCAAATAATTTTCTGAATGAGTCAAAAGTGCTTTGAGTATCTCAGAGGGATGGGACTGTAGCTTCCATCATGCTCCTGAGTCACCAGGCAATTTCCCATCCTTCCCACGGCAAAACACTCCAGGTGGGAGCTTCAGCATTGCTGCTTAAAACAAGGCTGATTGGGCTGTTTCTGTCATGGAAAATGCATGAGAAAAAATGAATTTCCATGCTGTATTTTGGATCAAAAGCTGGTTTTACTCTAAACAAGACCTTTTAGGCCTTCTTTCAGGAGTGATATCTGCCCCTGGAATCCTCCTCACTTATCAGTCCCCCAGCAAGCCACTCTGTTTCATCACTAATCTACCTTATTATATTTTTAAACTCACTTTAATATTTTAGTTTTATTGACTATTTTTTTTTTTAAGGGCAAATTCCAGCTTCTGAAGTGGGTACCTCTCTCTTACTTCAATGACAGCCTTTCACGTTTGTCCCGAGGCGTAACATGGTCCTTACACTGTCCAAAATTAGATGCACTGATTAGAGCACCTCTAGACCGCTGCACCTCAAAGGACAACTGAGAGGAGAGGCTGGAAGTTGGAGCTTGGGAGTATTTATGTGCTCAGCATGTGATTTCTTAGGACTTGCACGCTTGTTGCAGCTCTCTTTTTCAAGTGACCTGGAAATCAAGTGTGCTTGTAGGTCATGAAATGCCTTGGTGGTGGTGTTGATGTGTTTGGTAGGAGGTCTATGATGTGCATGGTTGTAATTACTCCTTGGAGAAACCTCCCTTTGTTTAACAAGAGTTAAGGATTTTGTTAAGGAAATTAATTTATTTGTTTTGGGTTTTTTTTGTATTATTTTGGGGTTTTTTTATTCCTTCCACCTCAATGTGGTCTTGGGAAAATTGTGTATGCCATAGGGAGGAGGCGTGATGGAGAGGACATATGTTGCAGATGTGGGTTTGAGTTGATGATGATGGTACCTGAACTTGGCAAGAGGAGCAATCAGAACTTCTGGCAATGACATGTTTTGCTCTTAGAAATACTTTTCCCTCTTTAAATGTTTTCTCACCAAGACTGAAACTTTAATATGTCAGCACTTCAGGTAGGGACACTGAGCCCCTTAGGAGAAGGAGGATGTTTTTCACTGAGCTTCAGGAGCTGCTGGTCCCATTCAATTTGAGTGATGGGAGCTTGTCTGGGAGGTAGGGCTGTGCCCAGAGGCCTGACCTGGGGTCTCACTGGCCTCAGGGCAAATGATGTGATCCAAGTCAGTTTGGAGACAGGTACTTACCCACCACAATAACCTTCCAGCCTTCAAGTCTTTGCAAAACAGATAAAAGTCCATCTGTACTCTGAGGTCCAGCCTTGAAAATGAGTGTGATTAAAAGACTGTGGTGCTGGGAGGTGTGGAAATATGTTGGATATCTCTACTGAATTCAAGCTGGCAACCACCCTGCTTTTAATGACCAGCCCTTGCTGTCTCTCCAGGCAGGAGGAATATTTGTCTGAATTGGTTTAGCTGCTTCAGTTTCTAAAGATGGCCAGAAAACCTGGGCTGATTGAGTTGCCTCAGGACATGTTCAATGCTTCTGTCAGTTACTGTCTGAGCCTTGGCTGTCATTTTTGGGCTGAGCTTTTTACATCCTCCCCTTAGGAGAACCCATGAGTGTGTGTGAGAGGGGACAAACGAGTAATGGGATGGTCACCCCTGATGGGCTGAGATGGATGGGATCCCTCTCTAGTCAAAGCCAATGTTATTTCATGAACAGTGACATCACCATGTCCAAGTACCATGTAAAAAGGGGACAAGAGGTGGGGTGAGTAGAGAGGAGAGACTGATAACTCTATCCAGTGAAGCGGGTTATCCCTGGAAATAGGACATGAATAAGTAATCTGGATAAATAATGGAGCTGTCTGAACTGTAACAATAAAGAATAAAAGTGCTGAGTGTGGCTCACTGTGATTTGTGGGGTCACGCTGTCTGGATGGTGGAGCCCTTGCTCCCACGGGTGAGCAGGTGCTTGCAGACAGATCTCATTGATGGTGCAGAGAGAACTTGTACGGCGGTCGCTCGCTGACGGGAGGAAACTGTTCGTGGTCCGGTGCGTTGTTACGCTGCCACAAGACCTTGTGTGAAACCTGAAAGCTTGCTGTGTCCTAGCCTGCTGCTGAACAACCTCTGTGGGATTAAAGAACCATAGGGCTGGCTGGGATCCCAGCTGATGTTGCCCCACAGTGGAGCTGGGTATAGGTGGGACAATCCTTCATGGGTAACTGAGCTGCTCTTTGGTGATGGAGGTGGTGTAGCTTCCTGGAGATCTTCTTCATCAGCCTGTGTGAAAGCGATTCCAAGTACTCATCCAAAATGTCCTCTGCAGCAAATTAGGCTGTTTTCTTCTTGTTCCTCTTTGAAGGGATGTGGCAAATAATTATTCACTGCTTCCTTCATATGATATTTATGTATGGGGAGAGTGCTGTCATGTCTTACTCAATCTTTTCTTTTAGTGACAAAGCAAACCCCAGCGTCTTTCATCTTTTCTCCAGAGTTGTCTGCATCTCCCACCAGTTTCATTGCTATTCTGTGGACTCACTTCCACTCGTCCATGGCTCAGATGTGGAATCAATTGCATCTCCTCAGTTAGAGGTGTGTGTCTTGCATTGTGACAAACACAGTTTAGATTGACCTGAAAAGAAAGGGAACCTCCACCTGCGGGTTTGGCAGGGCCAGATGTGCTGAGGAGGAAGACAATGTGGTTAGTACAGGTCAGTGGATGGGTGCTGATGTGTTAAGCTGCAGAGACTTAACCTTTAGGTTTCTGAAAGCATGATGTCCTCCTCGGGATGAACTACTGTAGCTGAGGCTTTAAATTGAATCAAGTGGAGCAAAATAATTCTCCTTTGTCCTTCTTAAAATGCTCATGTTAACATAAGATGTGCTGTCTTTTGTAGCCTGGTTGATTCCTTTGTAGTTTGTGGTTGTCTGTAACACCCTGGTCCTCTTCTGCATGTGGTTCCCTAGCCAATCTTCCTCGTTTTCACATGTCCATTTGATTTCTCCTCCTTAAGTGTCACATCATGCCTTTCCATACTGGATTTCCTATTGCTCATTCCAAAGGTGATTTGAGATTCTGGTCCTACCCCTGGAGCCCTTCCAGCTCCTCTCCTTCTAGCTTGGCATCATCTACAAATCCTGGATCTGCTAATTTTAATCAGCATGTTCCTGGATCTGGAATGCAAGTTGTTAAATGCAGATGTTGGAGAGAGCAGGACTCAGGACAGGCCTCGGAGGAATCCCACTGTAGGTTGCCCTCCTAGTTTGGTTGTAAATAATAGATAAAGGCTCTTTGAGAGTGCTTTGTCAACAGGCTGTTATCCCTCCTCCCCTCTGCCCCCAGCCTCAGCAATTACATCCAGCCTGTGTTTCCTCAACTTGCCTCACAGGGGGACCAGCATCAGAAACCTTATTAAAGTCAAGGTACATCATGTCTACAGCTCTCCTCTTATCCGCCAAGTCTAGTTATCCTGTCAAGGTGGAAATTAGGTTGGTTTGACATGATCTACTCTTGACAAACTCATGTTGGTGGTTGTTGTGGGTTTGGTTTTTTTTTAGTTTGGTTTTTTTTTTTCTCCTCAGTTTATTAAATTCCTGGGACTTACAAGCTGAGATAGTTTCCTCGTTTGTTTTAGTATCTTCCTGGAGATTGAAGTTGAGCTGATTGCCTCCAGCTCCTGCCTTTTTTTTTTTTCTTAGAGATATGAAGATTTCTTGCCCTTTCTGCTGGCCTCCATGAGCTCCCCAAAGCAGCACTGCTGGCTCTGAGATGACTCTACCTGATTTTTCAATGCTCTTAAGAGAGCTTCCTCAGTCTCTGCCAGCTTATTTTTGTTTAACCCTCTTCCCTCCCTGCTCTGGCATCAACGCCCATCTCCTTCTTAACGTGGATTTTAGAGCTGTCTGCTCACCACACACCTTCCTTTATACAGATTATAATCAAACACAGCAGTGAAGATCTCTGCCTCACTCTTTCCTCTCTCCTTCTTGGTAATGGACCTAACCTTCCTTTTCCTCTCCTTTTAAACACATCCAAGAGCCTTTTTGTTCTCCTCTCATGTCCCTTGCTAATTGAAACTTGTTTTGCATGTGAGTGTGGCTGACTTTATCCCTGTATGCCATTGCGATTCTGTTAGACCCAGCCCTTGTTTCTGTATTTTATTATACTTTTTTTTTGTCTATAATTCTTTATTTTTAGGTCATTGAATGGCTCCTGACTCAGCCATAGCAGCCTCTTACTATGCTTCCTATCTCCCCTTTGCATGGGGATAGCCTGCTATTGTGCATGTAATAGAGTCTCTTTCAGTATCTGCCAGCTCTCCCCTTCTTTGTACCTTAGATTATTTTCCCAGGAGACCCCCATCTACCAGCTTCATGAATTTGTTGAAGTCTGGCTTTTGGAGTCAGTTATCCTTATTCTGTAGCTTTCTTTTCATCAGGTTATGAACTGTATCAATTCATCAGCACTCTCACCCAAATTCCCTTCCCCCTTAAAGCCTGCACTCCAGCTTTACTGGGCACACCACAGTCCCTGTGCCTTCCTAAACACTGAGCTCTCTTGAACATAACAGGGGCTTGATGGACCATGGTTTTGGTGGCCATGGCAGACCCCACAAGGCTGTGATGGACCCCCAGGCATGCTTCTGGTCACCAAGCTGGTGTCTGTCGTAGCAGCCAAGAAGG
Source organism: Caprimulgus europaeus (assembly GCA_907165065.1). The sequence continues at coordinate 5,097,601 of OU015548.1, read as the reverse complement.
CAAAAATAGCTTAGACTTAACTCTGGACTTTAAGACTGCAGACTTGGTGAGGCAAATCCCATCCTCTATAAGACAGATATGTGGGGTCAGGCTGGCAAAAGACCTTTAAATGTCAATAAAGCAATTGTGCACAGCCCACAAATCTCGGTCGAGAGCTCACAGGGGCTGCAGCGCTGGGCGCTGTCTGACTCAGGAGCAATGGGTCCATCTCGGAGCAGCCTCTAGTAGAGACAAGACCTGTGAAGTAGCCATGGTTGCAAGCCAAGGGGTCTCAGAAGGGTGTGCTGATGGTTGCTAGAGCAAATCCGTCTGCTTGAGTGGTTTTTGTGCTGGTAGTGGGATGGAGTTCCCTTTCCCATGGGCTTTGTAGTAGCTTTTTTTTTTAAGAGGAGGCAACACCAGGCTGTGGCAGCTCAAGTGTGGTTCATACAGGGCTTGGGTGCCCATGTGGTGATAGAGTGGCTGGATGGTGTCAAGAAACACTTGGCAAACTCTGGGGTTGCAAAACCTGAAATATCTCAGGAGAGCAGTCCTACTACCTTCAAGTCTAAGGTGAGCACAAGGGGAGGATTTGCCCCTCCAGCAGTGCCTGAGAAACCACCATCACTTATATTTTGCTTGTACAAAAAGCTGGCAGCAACCATGGTGGAGTTTAAACCCAACAGAAACCCCTGGCTGGCTCGTGCTTTGGGTTGGTGTTAAACACAGGGATTTTGGGGCTGAGCATCTCCCCAGCTGCTCTCTGTCCGGGTGGGGTGCAGGAGGCTAACACTTGGTTAGCCACACACAGTGGATGCAATTTGGCATCTCCTGAGAGGTCACAGCAGGGCTGTGTGTGCCACAGCAGTGTCCCAGCATGCCAACACCGTGGCTGGGATGTATGTGGGCTTGTTGACAGATGCCTGCTCAAACCAGGCTGTTTTGTCCTCAGCTTGTGCTTGGGGACGTGTCACCGGCACCTGGCCACTGACAGCTGGATGTGCTGCTGCTGAGGAAGAAGGAATGCACAGGCTTGGAGCTATGCTGCAATGGAAAATACATCCCCTAAAGCTCAGGCAGATGTGCTGTGGGGTGAGGTTGGTGGTGCCTGAGTCCCACAAAGCTGGCTGGGACCTGTCCCCTCCGTGCATAGGGTCAGAGAGATGCAATCCTTCTCAGTAGCCCATGAGGGTATTAAATTTAATGTGTTGATGTCCAGAAATTATCATATCTGGGAAACACTCATTAATCTCTGTCTGCCTCCTTGGGTTTTATTGTCTTCCCTTCTTGTGAGCCCTCCTCTGCCGTGACTCTTGCTCTCAATTCATGTCATCTTCTTTCCACCCAAGTTTTGTCTCCCACTCCTTCTCCCCTCCCACTCTGCACCCGGGGAAGCTCTTTGCTAAGTCTGCATCCCGGGGCCCATCGACCACAAACTGGGAGGCAGGGGCAGAGGTTTTTAACTCAAGCTAGGTTTTCTTGGTGGTTATTTTTATTGCTTTGTAAGACTGCAAAAGCAGAAGGGGACATGGTTGATGGTTTGGTTCTGGTTATGGGCAGGTGACAGGCAGGAGGCTGGTGAGCATCTCTCTGTCTCAGCCTGATCCCCAACATTCCCTGCTGGTTTTAGCATGAGGATGCTCTTCCACACCACTGGCTCTGCCTCTTCAATGGCTCTTTTGTCCCCAAGCTATACCACAGGGACCAGTCCCTCCTTGGTGCTGCTGCTCGGTGGCTAAACCTGCAGCCCTCCACCACAGCTCCAACCCAGTGCAATGATCCACAGCATCTCCTGTCCTCCCCTATATCCAAGCCCTGAATGAGCCTGGATTTCTTACTATCCCATCATACACACCATGAATTTTCCCTGCTCCAACACACAGCATGGTGAAAGGTAATAGCTGAGACTCCTGATGGTTCGCAACCATGCTGGGTCCATCCATCCCTTCTTTGGAAGTTTCCTGACTGCTAAGCACATTGATTTGTAGAAGTTGAGTAAAATAAGCTTTTTAACTTAATGAGTAAACTAATTTGTCAGGCGGGCACTGCTCTGTTTCCCTCCGCAGTGCAGGTCCTCTCTGCCAGCACTGCACATCTTGACGCGCCGGTTACTGTACGGTTGGGAATAGCTCGGCCCCATCAGCAGGGTTGTAATTTGGCACCAAAGCTCTTTCCACACAAAGATTTTTGTTTAATAAAGCATAAGACTGAACAGTTTGCTCTCACTCGTAGGTTTTGAAATATGCATTTAATTTAGGCTTAATGAGGAAATTATTGTATATAAAATGAAATGCCTTGCAATGGCTCTCCAGGATGGAGCTTCTGTGGGATGAGAGCTGTTAGGACAAGTTAAACTGGAAGATCTTGGGGATGGGGGATGCTGAGGGCTAGACCTGGAGTAATGAAGGATGGACCTGTAAGGCAAGGGGGAAAGATGCTTGTGGTGAAACCCTAGGAGGAGAGTGGCTGCAGCAAAGGAGAGCAGGGAGCTGTACAGAGGAATGGCTGGAATCTTCCAAGCACTTACAGACAAGTTTTCTCGTGTAAGTGATCCTCACCAGTGTCAGCAGAGCTGTTGGATGAGCACTGGTCTCCCTGGTGTGTGTGGTCTGTGGGTTGCAGAGGAGAAGACTGAGCTGCATCAGAGAAGCTCTGATAGTGCCTGTTGGATGTGCAGGGCTGGGATAGGGAGTCCATGCAGGGCAGAAGGTAAATGCCTGTCTTCAGGTATACACAGAAGGAACAGCAAGCAAAGAATTTGGACATCTTTAGCTAAAGGTGAGGGCTAATAACCAAGTGTGGTACCAAGTGTGGTATTCCCAGTGCCTCGACTTGGAGCACTTCATACCCATGTGTAATAAACGACCAAGCCTTGTAATCAAGGCAGGTTTAGTTTTATTTGCGAGGACAAAGTCAATAAAGCAAAAGCACAGCGCTGGGTGCTTGACCCAAGTCAGAGGCACCCCGGGAAAGTCACGTTATCCCTTTATATACACTTAGGGTTGCCTTAGTCATATACATATTCATTTTAAGGTTGGGTTATTATAATTAGTTTTAAAAAGGGGCAGGGTTATCCTAATTACTTTGAGGGGTCTTATTAAGATAAAATCTTATCTTTTCGTGCATGTGTACTACTGTCTGGTGGTTGTGGGAAAGGTCCTTGGCAGGAAGACCCACAGTTTTCTTCAGAGTGACTTCTTCACCCTGGTGAAGGGGTTATCTGACCTCCAGACCACCAGTTTGGTTCTCTCCAGATGGTGGATGTAGTGGTGTTTATATCTCCACAGTTCCTCAACTTCCCCCCTTTCTTCCCCCAGGACTGGTCATTTTCAGCCTCTTCATAAAATTCCTCATACGTCAGCAAAAAAAGAATTATTATGGCGAAAGCCAACAACACTCTCCCCTATTTTTCACACATGGAAAAACACAAAAAGTCTCAGTGGCTGTCTGTGATTCTAAACCATACTGGGTTATTTCAGATATTTAGGTATTTATTTGGATAATTCAGCAAATAAAGCAACCTGTGCAGGGTTGCAGTCTGTGAGGACAGACACTGGCTAGCTGAGGAATAGCCCTTTCTCTGGAAGGGCTAAAAGATGCCAGCTCCATCCATCCCCTCCAGTTACATGGTTAGAGCAGTTGGGGACGAGTTCAAAGCCACTGCACAAATAAACTCTAATAGCTTTCCTCTTGCATTTATGTTATTAGGGGGTTCGTTTGACTGGCATTATGATGATAAATGAAAAATGCTTTGCACCATTACGTTCGGCGCTAATGCGTAGTGGGAAGAATTTCTACTCATTTAAAAAAAGAAGGCAGTGGCAGAGGGGAATGTGATGGGTTTGTGCAGCAGCTCTGAGCTCTTTGCATGCAGCACAAACCTCACGTGTCCCCCACCCCTTTACCCCTTTGCTCTTGCTGGATTGGGGTAAGAGGGGGGGCTGCTGTGTGAAAGCAATCCTCTAAAGGGTTTGGGGGGGGCTGCTGTGTGAAAGCAATCCTCTAAAGGGTTGGGGGGGGGGCTGCTGTGTGAAAGCAGTCCTCTAAAGGGTTGGGGGGGGCTGCTGTGTGAAAGCAATCCTCTAAAGGGTTGGGGGGGGGCTGCTGTGTGAAAGCAATCCTCTAAAGGGTTGCTACCACCTTGTCATGAATAACTACACGTATCCACACCTCAGTATTGCTCCTGTTTGGTGGGTCACGTTCCCTTTTGCATTGTGTCCCACCTAACCTCAGCTCTGCAGGGTTTGGGTTGCTATCTCCATCCCCAGGTATGAACTGAGAGTCATAGCTTTAGGGTGAGGTGTGTGTTGGACCCCTGAAAACTCATACCAGAGGCTACAGCCACCCTTGGAAGCCAAAGGAGGAGTTTGACAGTCCAAAGGCTTTTCCTTCGTTTTAAAGCTGTGGAGCAAATTGAGTTCAGAGGGTCACTGTTACTCTCAGCTGCCGCGACAGAAATCCCTAATGCACCGTACGGCAGCTTTCTCCAAAGCTTCAGCTGCTTTTTTATGAGGCACTGTCACTCTATTATCTGTCTCTGAGTTGGTCTTTAGCTCTTTAACCTCATGAGAAGGGAGGGAAAAGGAACCTTGAAAAGAGAGAGAGGGGAAAAAAAAAAGAGAGAAAACAGGATGCTCTCGAGAGCAGCTTTTTATCTTTGGAGCTGTAATTGGGTGCTTGGTGAGAACCTCACTTGAAAGGGTCCTGTTCTGGGGGGGAAGCAGGGGTTGGCCATGCCCTTTGGGAGGCGGGGGTGAATGCAGGGGGTTGGAGATGATCAGAGGCACCAACATCAAACGGGGACCATCCACCCTTGGTGGTGTTGTGCTGCCACCCGCTTTGGTCCCCACCTGGTGTGTGGCCACAGAAGGGGAAGGGATGAGGTGGGGACACTGGCAGCAGGTAAGGCTCAAACGGGACAAGCCTCAGTCTGGGATGGAGGAGGAGAGCTTAAGGCTGGGCTGGTGGCTGTGGCATGGGGTGGGTGCTGGCATCAGCCATGGGTGCTTGCATACTGCTGCTGTCATTAGAGGTTGTGGGTCCTTTATGCAAGCTGGCAGGAGCTGTGAGGATGCAGCAGAGATGGGCTTCCCTGATGGAAGATGGGGCTGTAGGAAGAGGGGTGGTGGGATCCCAGCATCACTGCTCTGGGAGGGAAACTGAGGCAGAGAGCTTCAGCACCAAAGCCAAGCCTTACTTTGCAACCACGAGCTAAATGGGAAGAAGAGGGGGAGCAGTTGAGGGGCTGTGAATTCACCCACCACCCTGCTCCTTCCAGCAGCGTTTTGCTGCTCCTGGCCAGCTGCTTGGCAGAGCCTGTGCACCGTGGTGGGAGCCGGGGCTTTTGCTCAGCACTCTCTCCTGCATGCTAAACACGCCGGCTCCCTGCAGGATCCTGCAGCCTTCTGCACTGCTCTGCTGCAGAGGGGGTGGGGAGATGGCGTTCGGCTTCCAGCACAGCAGCAGATGGATGGCAGGGAGTTAGAAAGCAGCAGGATGGAGCCCTCCTTCCTTGGACACGTTCCTGTGGGTTTGTTCTCCCCCCAAAACCATCCCAGTTCTTGGGCAGTGAGCATCCAAACCCAAAATGCTGCTGCAGAATGTGAACAGCAGCTGCTTTCCCTATTGCACGTGCTGGGATGTGCAGCCCCTGAGCATCGTGTTGCTGCCCACCCTGGGGCTTTCTTTCTGCCTTTATTTCTGCTCCTCAAAGGGTCTGTGGGTGCTACTGTCCTGGTTTAGGGTTTGCAGATGCCAATCTCTTGCTTGGGATAAGGTGTTGCTGGTGTTGCATCCTGACCAGGGTGCTGAGGCCACTGATAGCATCTAACTGTGGGTGTGTGGGGTCTTTTCTGCATGTCCAAGTTGGAGTTGGTCCTGCATCAGTGCAGAAACCTTGTAGGAGAAGTCTGGGAGGAACCAGATCAGCTCTTACATTTCTTAGGTATCACATGTTTATTCATTCAGTTGAGTGAGATCCTCTCTCAAGTTTGTTGGGAGTACGTTGGGTTTGGTGTAATTTCTGGGACTTTCCCAGTGTTTATGTTTTTTTGTTTGTTTGTTTTTAAATACAAAAGCAAGCTCTTGGACTGGGTCTCATTCCTCCAAACTGACTTGGTTGGAGATGGTTTTCAGCCAGTGCAGCTCATTGTGAGCAGGAACAGCTTGGGCTGTGTGAGCTTTGGGGCTGTGGTGGTCTTTGAAGAGAGGATTGAGGGGAAATAAGCTGTGGAAGGATGCATGGCTGGAGGAGAAAAAACAATGAAGGCTTTTATCTTGCAACAAACCTTCAGGAGAGCAAGCTGTGGTAGGAGTGTGGAGAGCTAGGAAGCAGAGAAGTGATGGGGTGGTGTGTTTGGGAGGAGGTGAAGGCTCTTGGATGATTTACAGGGTGGAAGAAAATGAGGAATAGCTGGGACAAGGTGTTTGGGAGAGATCTGCAAAGTTGGAGGCTTGCAGGGACACTTGAGCAGTGGGATATGCTGGTGTCCACACAGGGTTGGATCTCCACATCCCCAAATAAAGTCCCACACCACAGCCACTGTCCTTGCTTAGGTTACTGGAGGGGTCTGCAGGGCAAGAGCACATAAGGCTTGTGGTCCTCCAGAAGCATCTCCCTGGTATTTCCAAGGTGCTCTGTATTTTTAAGCAAGAACCAGAAAAACATCTAATTGTGCTTTTTCCTCCTTTTCAGAGCTGAAATGAAGCACTGACAGAGAGGCAGAGTCCCCCCAAAATGAAATTAGTTTGGTTTTTTAAAAGTTTTTATTCATGCCTAACAAAAACCACCAAGAAAATGTCTGGTTTTTGGGGGGGAAAAGAGACATTTTGAATGGGGTGAGGATAGAGAAGGAAAGAGATCACATTTTAAAACTTCCACCAGCTCCAGTAATGAGATGAAAGGAGCTGCCAGATGAAACCATCTGCCTAATCTTTTACCCAGAGCCGCTCTGTTCCCAGCTTCCATCCAAGGATGGGACCAAAGCCACCTTCTGCCATGGACTGGCCTGACAGAAGATGCTCTGGTACCTGCCTCCATGCATCTGGGGAAGGACCTCTCTCTCTGAACACCAAGTTGTTCACTGCCAGCCACTGTGCTGAGCACCCAAGGAGGAAGTGGAAAGGAAAAGGGGAAGAAAAAAAAATAGAAGAGGGGGTGAAAAAAAAAAAGGCACTCATAAAAAAGACAGTTTGACATTTTCTTGACTGTTTTGAAATTTTCCTAGCACAACAAGCTGTTTATCCGCCACTCCAGCTCTTATTGAATTAAAGTGTGGAGGGGGGGTGTTAGGAAGAAATCAATTCGTGCTCCATATGCTGCTCTGTCGGGGAACGTGGCTCTCAGCACACTATGGAATATGTAGGGAAGGGGTGGGGGAAGGAGAGATAAATCCATCAGCTAACAAGATAAGTGCCTTGTTCCTCCATCTGTTACTGCTGTGTCCTTATCTGGGATTGCAGTGTGGCAGCAGTGATACATCTTGTGTCAGGTATTATATTCCAAATTCATATGAATGAATTTTCATGCTCACCACAATCCATGATCCAGCCGTGGCTCCGGGCTCTGCTACGGAGAGGCTGTGTCTTGCAGGTTTGTCGTCACCAGGCTCCTCTTTTTGCTGTTGTAATTTGTTATTTTGAAGAGGGATTAAGTAGTCACAGCACTGGTAAAACCAGGTGGAGAACCTGGAGGATGTCCAGCCTTGGGATACCCACAGTGCAGACATGTGCTTTGCAGAGAAGAACATCAGCTGGGGAATAAAGAGTGTGGTTAGAGGTGGCAGGAGGAACAAGAACTTCTCAGGTCTTTGCTTTTTTTGAGGTCTCTTCATGGTTATAATGAGCTAGAGCAGCTCTGGGACGTGGAGGCTGTGGTCCAGCCTGCATTAGGGTGGTTAGCAGGGAGAGAGGCAGTGCCAAAGCACAGTTAGATCATCCTTATGGTGGTATCATCAGTTATCATCCTTAGATAGAAGTTGGTGGGGTTTTTTTTAGAGGCATCAACCTCCACTCCTGATGGAGGTGCCAGATTTCTGTGTTGGACCAGATAGCTGAGTTTGTGGGAGCCAGAAGCTGGATGAGATGAATCCCCACCCTGCTGAGCAACCTTGGGGATCTCATTTCACTGTACATGCCCAAACTCCTGATGATCTTCTCTGCCCAGCTGCAAACCAACTCCAAATGCATCTGGCTGCAAAAGCACTGAATTTCTAGACGGTGCCTGTGTTTAAAATCAATTTAGTTCTGGATGAATCTCAAGACCTGTGCTGGATTCAGTGGTTCTATACGTGATAAGCCAGGCTCTTCAGAGCTGGGAGCTGCTCTCAAAGTCTAGTCTTAAGGTTAATCCAAAGGTGACCTGGCTGGATTGCTGGCACAGTTGTGACTGACCAGTACAAATTAAAGTTACTGGGGAATTTTATGGGTAGTTTTCAAAACTCTGGTCTCTATAACTTGAAATTGTGGTCATTACAACCATTTAGACATTTCTGCAGCTTGAAGGGATAAATCAAAATCTGCTCAGGATGCAACCAGGCTTGTAAAATCCACAGCATCAAGGCACATCTGGGGTGAGCAGGACCATCAGCATTCGCTGCTGTGGGGTTGGTTTGTGCACGTCCACTCGTGTTTGCTGTTGTGCCAGCTTTTCCTGGAAAGGCCACTGTAGAGATACAGAAAGTTGAAGCCAAGGGAATAGCAATGCATCTAAGTCATCTCCAACTGGCCATACTCGACTGAGTCTCTCTTGACCTGTAACCCTTTGGGTTGCCCTGGAGGACCTGCTGCTGCCGAGCAGATGAATTAAGTCTGCACAGACTCGCAGGCAGCTTCGCAGAGGGTTTTCTCTCTGCCTCTCAGCTCTGGAAATGTGATTTTTCCTGGCTGGGCTTTTTGCATGACTGGGCTGTGGGCAGGGGAAGCTGGAGGTGGTGGAAGCTAGAGTGAGATTGGTGAAGGTCAGAACCAAATCCCAACCTTTCCTGGGACCAGGAGTGGTTGGAGCTGCCTGATTTACTTTTTGGGCTTGTTTTTTTTAGTCTAGGTTAGTATTTGCTAGTGGAAAGCACAGACTGTGGCACCGTTCCCAAGCCAAGGATTTAGAAACTGATTTTTAGAAGTAAAATCTAATTTGGAATTAAAGTGCAGGAATTGCTAACATGCTTGTGGGAATAAATTGTGGCTGGATGTTCTTTTTTTATGTGTGCTAGACAACGTTGAATAGCAACCATGGAGAGGGATCGCTTGGGGTGATGCATAGGGCTGGGAGAGAGGAGGTGAGAAGAGTCAGTCCATCACCAATGGAATGAGAGAAAGTGAGGTGTTGCCATTAAATACTGGCTCCTAAGCACCCCTCTTGCCTGGGACTGGGTTTTAGGATGAATTCAACCCCCCTGGATGTTCAGATGTGCTGAGCTTGGGGGCTGCTTGTTGGGGTAAACCAGCAGGAGATGAAGCTCTCTTTCTGCTGCTCAGGATATAGGTCCAGGTGGCCCTCGGGCAAAGAGGGATGGGAGAGTTGAAGCAGCCATCAAAGCAGGAGTTGTGCCTTTCTTCTGGTGGTCTGTCCCTCACCTTTCGTGCCCACACGCCTCAGCTGCAGAATAAAAGGAATAAAAGCGAGGGCACTTCTCTTTGCTGGCGTGAGCATCGGGGTAAAGAGCACGGTTCACTTGTGGAGTGGTAAAAAGTTTCAGGAAAGGGTAGAGAACAGGATCCCGAGCTCAGCTCGTCCCATGAGTGCAGGAGGCATGGTTTGATCTTGAAATATCTTTTCTAAAACCACACTCGAGCTGAAAAGGGAACCTGAGTGAGAAGTGGGAACACGCAGTCTCTGCCCTGCCTGTGGGAATCGGCGCTGGGACAAAACCCAGCCTGAAAAGCGAGAGCTGTGAAAACCAGGTGTGCTGAAACCAGAGAGGATCTTTTTTTTCCTCATTGCCCACCTTCTTGTTCTCGAATAAAGATGCTATTTTTATTTTCCCTTCTGTTTAGCCCCGATGGGCTTAACCCATCTCTGCAGAGGCACAGAAATCCCAGCTCTAATTTCAATTAAGAGCGCTCCTTTTGATTGCAGCCCAGGCTGGGGTTTGGGATCTATTCCTAATCCCTATATTAGCACTGATTCATCTCTTCCATGAGTATTATCATCAGCAGCCCTTAGGGAAGGGAGGGGAGGGATCTTTCGGGAGGATAAATACCATTTGTTTGTGTTTGTATTAGCTTCCACGCCGCATCCTGATTACATCCCGCGTTTTGACACAACAATTATTATTAATTTCCCGGCGTCTGCGTTTGGATTCTCGCCGACACAAAGGGAAGATGACGGATAATGTCAGGCTCGGTAATTGGGTGGGGGAGGGATGGGAAGAGGGGGGCAGATGGGATATTATTAGATTGCAATTCTGAGTGTGGAACGGGGAAGGTATTTCTCAGCAGATGTCGGCACTGGCTATTTATCCACGCGTTAGCGCCACAGGAGTGATTGTCTGGGACACGCTCGGCTCCCTCACCCCTGCCCCTCCCTGCCCTCTTCCACACAGAAATCCCATCAGCTCCTTATTGTGGGAATTGGCTTTTCCAGAGAGCCCTGCCAGTTGCCTTCTGCTCAGGCACTGCATCTTTGCAATTAACTTTGCCAAGGTGAGCCCCGGCCGGTGCAGAAGCGAGCTGTGGTGTTATGGGTGGGCTTTTCTCTACAGGCAAGGGTTTTGGATGAGCTCCAGTGGGTTTGAGTCCATTCAGTGCTGAGGAGTAAAGAATTGGTGCCTGTTGCAGAAGCAGGAGCCTCCTGTGACTTGCCCAGCATCAGAAGCAGGATGGGAACCTGCCAGTCCTGCTGCATCATTTCAAAGATGTGGTCCTTGACCCGAAGCATCAAGTGCTTGGCTGGGGCAAAGGCAGCAGCTAATGCGTGGTAAGGTTGATGGAGAGACATTGTAGGTGAAGAAATCAGAGCAGGAGATGTGCCCTGGTGTTCCTCTGTCCTTGCTGCCAGGGATTTTTGATAACTGCCTGCTTTATTTCTTTAACCTGTCACCAGAGGAGGATTGCAGCAGGGCTGGTGCATCCAGCACAACCCAGGTGATGCAAAATCCCTTGTTCAACAGCCAGTGTGCAGAGGCTCCCTTCTTCTCCCAGATCTCACATCCATCATCATCCAAGTGCTGACTTAGGCTGGTGGCACCCAATGCACTGTGCTGGGAGGGGAGATCTCCTGCCCTTCCTGTGTCTTGGTGTTATCTCGCTCCCCCCACAGCGTTTGTGCTTGTGAAGCACTTGGTGATTCTTCCCCCGCTCTCCCCGGGCAGAAGGAGGTTTGAGTTCAAGCTGGGAAAATAATAAATAAACCAAAGGAACTAACTGTGATTCAGTGAACATGGATTTCTGAGGTTGCTCGTGAAACAGGGAGAGATGGTTGTGATGGAGGAGAGGAGGAACAGATGAGTCTTTGAACCTTTGGGGAACCTTCCTCCTTTTCATTATAGATGTGTGCAGGGAGGGTGATTTGTTGGAAATCTCTTTTCATCCTCAGCCCAGGAACTGAAGATGGTGATGGCATTGCTCTGGTGCATTAGGTTGGCAGGGGAAGGGGGGGAACTGCAGCATTGTGAGGCTTGAGCAATGAGATCCCCCTGGTTCCGTCCAGGGCACGGCAGGGATTTGGGAGATGAGAGGAAACACTGTTGGTGTCTGACCCTTGCAGGGGTTGGGAAGTGTCTTCCCAGCCATGCTTAGAGCAGCAGCCACAGGGTCAAGCTGCATTTCTGCCCGAGAGAGGACTGTGCTCCTCGACCTCATGAAATCATCTAAAAGAGGTGTGGGGGGTCGTTTTTATTCATTAATGTTTGAGCTTTCTCTGTGCCTGGCATCCACACACAAGCAACACGCCAGCCCCTGTGCTAGACACTGCTGTCAGCATTTTGCAGTGATGGGGCAGGAGTAATGCTTTTTTTTTTTTTTACCTTGAATTTGTGGTTCTTTTGCTGGCTCTGCCCTCCTTGGATGTAGCCAAATCCCTTTCCTTGTGCTCCTTCTCTCTGTGCAGGGTCCTGCCCATCCCAAACCCTCTCCCTTCAATGTGCCCCAGCTCTGAGTCCTGGCCTCCCCTTTGTCTCTCCTACTAGGCTGGCTGGTGTCTGTGTAGGTTTTACCCTGTAGGGCAGGATGACAGGATCATGGCATACCTCCAAGTAGGTCAGGATTTCTCATGCTGATGAGCTGGGCCTTCCCAGTCATCCTGTAAAATGTTTAACCCTTGAAGCACCACTCCCATGGCTGGCAGGTTTCACACAGAGGGATATCTGGTCCATCACAATGATGTTAAAGCAGTTGGATGCCAAGAGCTGTGTTGCTTGGAGATTCCACCTCACCACTGGAAGGGTTACATGCATAGATCTATACGTTGAGATGTCATACTTTGAGCAGTGGCTTATGCATAGGCTCTGGAGGCAGAGCTGGGATTGCAGGAGGAGACCCTGGTTTTGGCTCCAAGTCGAAGTTCTGCCCATGGTTAGAAGCAGAGGGTGCTTTTGAAAGCTTTTCATTGAAATAGAGCTGTTTTCCCCACTGCAAGGCGGCTGCTCTGGGCGATGCACAGAGCTGGGCTTGCCAGAGCAGCCGGCTTTGTCTCCACCAGTGATGCAGAAGGTGCTTTGAGATGAGCTGAGCAGCTGGGCTTGGCTTGCAGAGGCATGGAGAAGCTGTGCTGGGGAAGGGAGCTTGGTCTACAGCGACTGGAAAAAAGAATTGGGAGATTTGGATCAGGTTTTGCCCCTTCTGGCAGTTTGCTGTGTGAACAAGAGAGAGCAAGCTGGGCTGTGAGAGGGGCTGGAAGCATCTTCTGGGGTTAGACATGAAGTATTTACCTCTGGGTTGGAATGGGCATGGCTTGACACTGCCAGAGAAAGCGATCAGTTTGATGCTTTGCTCTGAAATGGGGCCAAATTGCAATCTCTGGAACAAGCTGTTAAAATTAAAGCACGTGTCTACATCATGATATTTAGTCTTTTTGGAAGCCAGATAAGCTGGAGGGATAAGAAAGGCTGAGTTAGGTCGGGTGATGTGGTGTGGTCCCACTCCAGCTTGACTGTGCTCTAGGATCTGGGGGATGAGAAGCATCTTGGTCCCTGCTGCAGAGCAGCCATGTGATCCTGGCCAAGCCCCTTCTCCTTGTTTTCTCACTCCAACTTTGATCTTTTCAGCCTTTAAGCACTTCCAGCTGTGGATTTGTACGTTCAATATCCAGCACGATTCCCGTGGTGTTGCTGGGGGGGTAGCAGAATGGCAATAGTAATGCAGGGAATTATCAGAGACGTTATCAACACTCAAACTTTGCAGATTTTTTCAGTTCACCCCTAAAGCAGGACTGGCTTTCTGTGTGGTCATGACCTGTAGGTGCTGGAGCCGGGCCATGGGGTCATTTCATCGAATAGCAAAACCTTTGTCCTTAGAACAATAAATCTGGCGTTTCATTCCCCCTCTCGCATCTTTTTATGTCCATTTGCACATTGAAATCTCTTCAGCTGACTCCTGCCAGTCTTTACAAAAAGCTTTTGCTGCTTCAGATGTTTCAAAGATGGAAGGGTTGGTTGCCCATCAACCGGAGAGCTTTCCTTGTAAGCAGCTCTGGCTCTGCAAGAGGCAGTGGGAGGGAGTGAATATATTGGGAAGAAATGGGGAAGGGAGGCAAAAAGAGAAGGGGTTTTGTGCCCTGTTCTCCTGGGGGAAGCATTTTTTATCTCTAAATCTGGATAATTGATGCCCAGATACTCTGGTGATGAGTGCCTTAGAAATGCATCTCCAGTAATAATCTAATATCCGTTTGTTAGGGCTCCAAGGAAATCTAATAATACTGATGCTTTGCCTAATAGAGCTCCTTTCATCCCAGGATAAAAATGCAAGGAGTTTGAGATGGAAAAGACCAATTTTAGGTCGTGCAGTTCATCTGCCTTCGAATGCAAAGTCTCAAGGTATTTTACAGACATTAAATAATTAAAGAGCAGTTATGGTCAGGGAAGCAACTAGGTGAAGAAAGCAGCAGCTGGTGAGCACACAGCCCAACTCCCTGGGTGTGCTGCCAGCATTGCTTGCTGTGAGGAAAGGAGCCGGGAGCTCGCTGGGATTGCACGCTCCCATCCCACTCCCACAGCAAGGTGTGAGCCAGGAGCACTGGGTTTTACTGGGAACTCCTTGGTTCTGTGTTGGTCTGGACTCTGCATTACACCGGGGGTGTGAAGGTCATGCCTGATTCATCCCATCCTGCCCAGCCCAACTGGTTGCTGCTGCTGTCACCATGCTGGTCAATGACGATGACTCTTTTGGGACATCATCATCCCTGATAGATGGGGATTTATTGATGGCATCAGGAATCAAGGCTAGCTATGCCAGCCTGGGCAGAACAGCAGCTTGGTGGTTGCAGATGTGACCTCACCTCTTTCCTGACCGTCCACATGAGCAATAGAGGGTGGTGATGGTCCCTGGAGCTCCTCTGAGCTGGAAACCAAGGTGTCCCTTCTGCAGGAGCAGCTCCAAAGAGGAGCTGTGACCTGAGTTTCCAGTTTACCAGCAGCTCCTGGTGGGAATTGTAGCAGAATAATCTCCTTTGGTTTCTGGTGGTTGCAATCCATGTCATTTGGTTATTGTCAGAAGGAAAGGTTTGGGTTTATGTTTGCAAGTGCTGCTCCTTGGCTTTGTCCCACACAGCCCCTGATTTGGGTCCCTCTGTTGCTGGACCCAAAGCAGGGATGACCCCAGCTCTCCCCTGGCTCAGTTCCTCAGCGTTGGGAAGCAATGCCATGTAGGGTCTTATTCCCTCCTTATTCCCCTAATTGTCCATGGGGACAGGCAGGATCTGGGGCTCCCTTGCCTTTGGGCTTTGGGAATGGAATATTTTTTTCTAGCTGCCATCAGCTTTAGCGTGTTGTGTCTCCATCTTTCCCAGGATGAGAGGTGACAGGAGGGTGGGATTTGGGGATTTGCAGAATTAATGATGTCTGCAGTGAGGTATCTGACCCCTGCGGAGCTGGTGGTGAGGGGAAATAACCTGTGACCAGTTCCTCAGATCTGCCCTCCTGTAAATAATTGTAGATGAAAATATCTAATGCCAGGCTAAAGGAGGAGATGAGCAGAGAGAAACGTGTGCATTGGTGTGGGAGGGGGAGAGATGGAGAGAGTGGTGGAGGGAGATGGTTGGTGTGTGATGGAGATGCAAACCCTGGGCAGGGAGGGCTGGGATTGTGTGGTACCTCTGCCTGGGGATGCTCTCCCTGGGACCACTGTCTCAGCTTCAGGCCAGCTCCCCAGATTTAGCTTTGAGGAGGGGATTTTCAGAGTTAAACACGCAGATATGCCCCTTAACCCATGCAGAAACACACAGCGTGGAGAGCTGGCTGCTCCTTTTCTCCTGGCCAAGGCTCTGCCACCTCCTCTGAAAAGACAGTTTCCTCCTGGTCCTTTGCTTCTCTGCTGCAAGTGCTAATTAGAGGGCCAATTAGTGCTCAAGGTCAATTATATTTACACACTCACTCCAGAAGGAATCGGAGGGAGCCCGTCTCCTCATTTTGCACAGCAGACTCTGCGGTGATGGGGGGTCACAGCCGAACTGGGAGCAAGGGGAGCAGGAGGTGAGCCGGCTGCTCCCTCTCCATGGGAGCCTGGCGATGCTCCATGCACATCTGGGCTGCTGCTGTGCACATCTGTGCAGAGCTCCTGCCATTGATGGGAAGCGGCAGGTATCGACCCGCTGCCAGGGACAAGGTGGGGGGACCTCTGCCACCAGGGTCCAGGGTTTGCTAATGGAGTTCAGAAGCACTTAAATAGGGGAAAAAAAACGGATTTGGGAAGCTCAGGTGATAGTGAAGTGAAAAAGGAGTGGAGAAATGAAGGGTTTGGACTTGTTTAATTGATATTTAAGCACCAGAGTGGTTTTGCTGCAGAGGACAGCAGTAGGAGAGGGCAGAGGAGTGGGCAGGTGCCAAACAGTCCTCAGCCGGGGTCGTCATCCTTGTCCTCAGTTCCCACTGCTGAATCTCACTCCAGCCCTGCCAGCAACCTGGACAGGGGGTTGTGATAGCAATCAGGGGATGCAATGTCCTCTCCAGGAATTCATGTGTGCGGGGATAAGCCTGGCAGCTCGTGTGCAGCAGGACTGAATGATGCACCATCCCATCTGGCCTGAAAATTTGGCTTTTTTGGGGGGGGTATGGGACAGGGAGCAGATCCTGCTTTCCCTGGCTGCCTCAAGTGCAAGGGCACAGCAAAGACACACCTTTCCATGCTTCTCCCCTGGACTTTCGAGTTTCCTATCTGGGTTTGAGAGGCATGGTGGACTGCCCTGCAGTGCTGATGTCAGTGCATGGAAAATATTTGGTGTCTGAGATGAGGGTGTGCTGACATCCCACCCCCCAAGCCCTGACCCTGCCATAAAACAAGGAGCATGGGGAGTAAGAAACCTGCACAGCAGCCAAAGAGCATCCTGCCTGTCTGACTGCCCCATCCCTCCATCCCTTCCCAAAATGGGTGCAGGAATACCCATCTGGTGTACAAGCAGGTCCAGGCACGTCCCCTGAGGTACCTCCATCACCTCCTCTGCCAGCGCTTGCTTCTCCGCAGCCAAAGCTGTGTGAATCTGTGCTGGGGGCATCCGCTTGATACCAGCTCGAGTCCAAAGCCGATGAGAAATGCACAGACTGGTAGTGCTGGACTGCATACTAATGGTGTGAGAGCTCGCAGGGAGCAGGGAAGAGAAAGGGAAGGAGCCAGACTGCAGCTCCTGGCTACCAGCGATTGATTTATTACCAGGTTTGCTGATGAATGTGTGAGAAATGCTATTGGTGATAAAGCAGAAAGCCTGTAATTAAAGTAACAGCTTTCAGTTTTTAAGCACTGCTTGTGTATTTTTCCCCTATCTGTGGTAAATTTTGTGTCTTGGTGCCTCTCGGCAGCATCCCCCCCCTCCACCATCCCACACCATTCAGCTCCAGTGTGGTGGTGGTGCTGCACTCAGCCTGGGCAGGTTATGATGTGGTTTGGTCAGTGGGTGATTTGGAGAGGGAATATGGGATTTTGGAGACCTGGGTTATGCCATAGTGGCATATGGGCTGTGCACAGGGGAAATTTTTCCCTGGTAGAGCAGTGCAAAGCAGGTAGACAGGACGTGGGATGGCAGTGATGCTCTTCCTTGACATGAGGAGCAGGATTTTTACTTTAAATCATTGCTGCACACTGGTGAAAGATGCTCAGCACCTGAGTTGTGAGGGATTGCTTGTGTTTTACAAGCTGCTGTGGTTTGCTCCTGCCTGGACCAGGAGCTCTCTCCTTTCTCCTGCTTGTGCCCATGCCATGGCATGTGTGGGTCCAGCACAGCCCAGCTGAGCACTCATCTGCTCCAGCAATGAATCTCTGTGGCTTTCTCAGAACACCTTTCTCAGCACTAACCCACTCAATCCCCTCTCTGAGGCTGCCAAGGTGGAGGAAAAGGAGTCACACTGCTTGATACAGTGTGGATCTGGTGATCCACAGCAATATAACCGGTGCCCACGGGTAGTAAATTGAGCAGAGATGTACCCCAACCCCTGTGAGTGATGGATGGACCAACAGATAGAAGGATACGTGTGGTGAGGGATAGCAGGGTGGAAGGGGAGAGGAGGTGAGCGCTCTGCTGATGACAGATGGACAGATGGGGAGGGGTGTGTATAGATATATATGTGTTTATATATATAGGTAGGTAGGGAAAGGGCTTCTCTGATGAGAGATAGATTGGGAGAGATGGATGGATGGGATATTTATAGTGATGGCTAGGTAGATAGAGCTGGATGTGCCTTGATGAATAGGTGGATGATGGATAGAGGGCAAGGATTGTGAGAGCTGGTGAGCTAAAGGGTATATACGGTGCTAGATAGATTAGATAGAAGGATATATGTGATGATAGAGAGATAGTCTAAGCAGCAGCCTCTGAGTCCCCAGCAATGCTGTTGCTTTTAGCTACTCTGAGCTCTGGTGTAATCTCATTTTCCCCTGGTAAATTCCTTATCAAGGCAACTTTTTAAAATGAAATCCCCTTAAAAGAAATGAGAGGGAAAAAAAAAACCAAAAACAGATCACAACCAGCAGCACTCTCTGACTCCTCTGCCGACAGCCACTGACCCGGGCTGCCCGTTTCCATGATTACAAATTAACTGATGCTCTGCAGCAGCCCCAAGTTTTTCTCAGCAGCTGTGGTGGGATCTGCCTGGGTACCGGGAGGGAGATGCCATCCCTTGGCTGCCACCTCTTTTCCTTGCTTCAGGGAAGCCTGTCTGTCCTCAAGCAACCTCACCGTGTCCCCACGGTGTGCTAGGCACGTTAAGGCATCGGTGTGTCTCCGGTGCTGGCTCATGGGGAATGTGGGTGTCTCCCCAGGCTCAGCTCCATCTATCCCATGTTTTGGCAATCCCTGGTGCGATTCCCAGCGTCGGCCAAGAGGAGGGAGATGATGGGAGATGAGCGTTGGCTCCTTTCCCTCTCCCTTTTGCCTTCCTCCTGCAAACAGCTGAGGAGCCCTGGGGACAGATTGTGCACGGAGGAGCCCGAACTTCCAGCCTGCAGGATGGGGGGCTGAGTGCCGGTGGTTTTTCCTTCTCCCTGAGCAGGCAGACAGACTCGGCAGACGTGCCAAAGTCTGTTGTTCCTCTGTGCCGATAGCAATTAAGATGTGCTAATGGGTTTAGACGAGCCCTTAAAAAATGTGGATGTTAGGCTGAGCCTTCTGGAAGCTTTCACTCATCTGCAAACGTTTCTGCTGGTGGGAAAGGAAAGCTTTCCCTGACAAGTCCTAACACAAACGTGCCCTCTGCGGTGGCATCTGGGGTGACCCGCTTCATCCCATGTGTGATGTGCAAAGTCAGGCAGCCCTTGAGATGTTTTCTGAGCGTCCCCATGGTGGTTTGACCTCAGCCTGCCTTTGGGAGCTGTGGGATGCTATTTTATCCATCACTCTGGGGTTCTGTTTGGCTTTCTGCTGGCCAAGGACACGGGAGTCCTGGACCTACCACAGGCTTTGCCTTTGCTCTGCTGCAGTGAAGTGATTCCCACGGCAGCTGGGCACTATTTTTAAAGGATTTGGTGGAAAATACAGCCCAGACCTGGTTGGCTTCTCTGTCTCAGGTTGCTGATGAGGAGAAAGGCAGTTAGGTTCTCCCTGGCTCCTTGCTTCACCCAAGAGCTGGTTGAAGGGGTGATTTCATCTGGTGATGCTCAACATAACATTTGGGGAGTCCTGGCTGATAGTGCAGGACCTGGAGCCACGAGAATCCTGATGTTTTGCAGGGAAAGGCTGGAGTTGATGTTTTCTGGCTGGTGGTCACCAATGCAGACTCTGTTTCCACTATTTTGAGTTCTGCTGAAACATATTTTTCCACTATTTTTCACTATTTTCCCTGTTTCACCCAAGCAGTGTAGTTGGCTCCTCATATTGGGAGCCTGCAAATGAATTGTGCCTCAACTTTCCTGGTGAATAACCTGCACCAATAAAAACCAACCCCAAAAACCCAAAAAGCTAGTGTGGTATTGCTTGTTTTATTTTAAGTGGGGGAAATGCAAAGCAGAACTGAAGTGCTCACGCTGTGATTTCCTTTACTCTTCCTTGGTACAAACAACCTTGCAAATGAAACTCACTCGGCCAAGCGCGTGTGAATCGGAGCCGTGGGATGCGTGGTGCTTCCGGGACCCCCGTCCTGCCCAGGGCTGCCAACCTGAATCCATGCCCAGTCCTGATGCTCAAATAGGCCATGCCAAGGAGGTGGGATTGGGTGGGAATGTAGATCCAACCAGCCCAAAACCTTTCCTTGATGCTCCATTGATTGGAAACATCAAGGGATGATTGAGGGACTCAATGGGAAGCAAAAATTGGGTGGAAACCGAGGCAGGATTGCTTAGGAGGGGAGACTTTCCGTGCTGGTGGGCAGATGGTATGATGTCCTTTGTACTAAGGTTTCAGCCCCTGATGGTAAACACTTAGCTCACCTTATTATTATTTTTATACGCTGATAGTTTGCTTCAATGATCTGAAACAAAGCTGTGGTTTTCAACAAGGCTTAATGGGAACAATTTGAATTACTTTGAATTTTTTTTTGCTTTGCAAAATGTTAAGGCAGGAGTTTTACAGAAGCAGGAGAGCTCTTGATCCAGGCAGCTCCATCCGTGGAGTCCTGCCTGCTGCCTGCTTCCCCTTCCAGCTCCTCTCTGCCTTTTGATTGATTGATCGGCGTGGCAGTCTAATAAACGATAACAGCACATATGACAAACTAAACAACCATCTAATGAATTGATTGACATCTGAAGGATCTGACTTGATGCACAACCCTAGTCACAGATAAGGTTAATGAGGGAGAAATTAAAATGTAGCTCAATGGGTAATGAATACAGCATGTGCCTTGTTGTAACACATGCCAGATCCATCACTCTGAATCAAGTGATGGTAGCAATTTCTAAATTATTTATTGTGCCCCTCATCCTCCAGTCTCAAGGGAAGAGGCACTTGGACTGGCTTTTGTATTATTTTTTTTAAATATATATATATATAACTGTATCTATCTCTCTGTGCATTGTGAGGATCCATAGCCAAAGAAGATTGCTTTGAATTTTGCAATTTTCCTGTTGGGTTTCTTTCTTTTTTTCTTTTTTTTTTTGTAAACTCAATAGCAAAAAATATAACAATCCAGAACCTGTCATGCCATTTGAATCATAATAGCTACAAATTCACTCCCCTGAATAAATGGAGAGGCTTATTTATCAAATATATACAAGATGTCTGTCTAGTTGTTAACACACAGAGGTATGAGTAGGCAGAGGAAATCGAGAAAGTTTACATATTCACTGCTATCTCCAGGGACCTTTCTTTTCCTCCTACTTCTTATTCCTTCTCCCTTCCCTCAATTGCATCTCCTTTGACTTGCTCTGCTTTTCTTTTTATTTTATTATTTTTTTTCCAATGCATCTGGCTGACAAAACTTGAGGCTGTCAGAAACCAACAAGAGATGGAGTCGCTGAGGAAAGGGAGAGAGATTTGCACGGAGCTTGCATCTCCCCACGTCTTGCTGCCTCCATGTGAGGGTATCTCCTCAGAGGAGCTCTGGGGACTGTCAGTCTGCTCAAAATGCTTCTGTGCTCCTTGTTATTGCCTGTATTTATTTTAACTGAAGGAAAGGAGGAGTGAGATTTACTAGAAATGGGTCTATACTGGTTTTCAATGGTTATCCTCAAGGCCAGATGCAGATGGAGAGAGAAGCAGCCAAGGAGCATCACATATAGACTCCCTATATCAGTATTTATTCCTGAGCTGGGGTATTTGGAGCCAGGACCGGGTGACTCATTGCCCCAAAGAGGGGTAAGGAGTAGACAGGAACTGGGCAAATACTTGTTTGGGTTTGTGCTTTCTTTTGGAGCTGCTGCTGGTGAGAGGGTGTTTGTTGCCCAAGTAGGCAGCATTGGACACTGTACACCTGGGAAATTATCCCTGCTGTGCCTTGATCCAGGCGAGTTGTGAAGTCCTTGGCACTGAGCCGAGCTCTTCCCACCATCTCAACAAAGCTTGCCCTGCTCTGAGAGGGCAAAGCTGCTGCTCCTCCTGCTTTGTGCCCCAGCAGCAGCTAATGAGTTGGTTTTGACCCTAATAGTGAGGCAGGGACAGAAAGGACTCAGGTAGGATGACTTCATTGCAGATGGAGTGAGACTGGGCAGCTAGAGGGGAAAAAAAAAATATATATATATAAAAAATATTCATCTCTTTGCTTATAGAGTGCAGCTGGGTCTGAAACCATTCAGAGGAAATGGCTGTGGATCCCCCCCGTGCCATTCTGCAAAAATAGAGCCATTCTCCTCCAAGCACTCATCCAGGATTCATTTGAAACCCCCCATTGTACCTCGGCGGCTATTGGGTTTGGAACACAGGAGTTGGCCGCTATTAAGAGCTCTGCTCCTGCCACAGGTGTCCTTTGGAGACAGTGCCTCTCTATTAAGGTGCAGCAGGTAGATGCCACCACCTGGAGTCAGGGAGGCCAGGAGAAGCAATCTTAGCAAGACGCCGGCGTTTCAATTAACTGGCAAGACAGCCAACATTTCAGCACCTGTACATCTCTCTCTCTCTCTCTAGCAGCTGGGATGTATTGTATTATAAATAACAATAAGCAGGCCCAGTCAAAGGCTGTAATTGAATCTCTTCATTTTGCTGACTCGGGGAAAAAAAAACCCCTTTGAGTGAATTACAACACGTGTATATAATTTGGACGATGTGTAAAGGTAACATGCTCGGTGTAATTAAAGTGAGCATCCCTCCCCTTTGGTATTGTTGTCCCCAGGGCACTCAGGAGCTGCTTTGATGGTCTCATTGCAGGCGTGAGGAGCATCACTCAGCTCTCCAAAATTTTCCTTTCCACTGAAGGGTGGTCACCGGTGACTGAGCTTTTGATACCTGTTGAGGAGGAAAAGCAAATTCCCTCTTCTTTTTGCAGCATGGAATGCACACATTGGCTCCTTCCCCTCCTGTCCCCTGATGGGGATGCCTCCCTTCTGAGGGGAAGTGAGATGGGAGCAGCAAAAGCTGCAAAGCTTCTTGCAGGGTGGTCAGGAACTGTGCCCTGTAGGTGCATCTCGCCAGTACTGGTGTCTCAGAGTGTCTCAGGGGACATTGTGCAGGGTGAGGGCTCACTGATCCATGGTTTTTCCTTGTACTGATACTGCAACCTCCTTCTCATATTCCCCAGCTGTTCCCTGGTCTCCAAAATCCCCATTTTCACGATCACAGAGACCTCTTGTCTGCTCACAAGCTCCTGGGGTGTGCCCATAGTGCAGCCCAGCTGTGAGCCCAGTGTTAAGAAACTTTTATGGGTTTTATGGGTTTTCCAGGCTCCTTTTGAGCCTGAAATAGTTGTGCAGATGATATTGCCATAGAGGAATGAGGGATTCATCCACCCTTCTCCTAGTCCTTTGCTATAAATAGTAACCAAGGATGTCATTTGGCTAATGGAGAGAGAGCCAAAAGTTGATATTTTCCACATTTTCATTTCCCTTCTGTCTCTTGAGCCCAACAGCAAAGCTCATGCTCAGCCCATAGCCTCCTCCTCTCACCCCTCAGATCCAATCCAGCCATCACCTGAAGGCCAGCACATTTTTCAGCCTAAATTTTTGCACTGACAGAATATATTACATCTGCATCGAGGCGGAATATAAAGTGAAGAGGAACTTGAGGGGGGAAGCACAGGGAAATGAGCTTTGCTCTGCTGCAAGAGCACGGGGTTAAATGGGAAGCTGCAGCTGATGGTTCTTGGTCCCTGCTCACTTCCCCTGTGCTGCTCCTGCTCTTCCCAGCTGTGCCCTGTTGCTCTTTGGGATTTTCTTGGAGGTTTGTGTTGAGAACACATTCCACTTTTTTTTTCTTCCTTCTCTAGAATCCACTTTGTATGTCACTTGCTTTTTTTTTTTAATTATTATTATTATCTTAAACATCCATTATTTAGAAACTGCTGGAGCCTGGAAACCAATTTCCGTGCTTATTTCAAAGAGTTTGCAGCTTTTAGGTGGTTATAGACAGGCTATTACATGAACTGACCATGGGAGAACAGAGCCTGGCAGGGTTGGGTGCCCTCTGGGGAGGGGGTGGCTGACCCCATCACGGGTAAATACAGGATAACTCCTGCCTGATGTATCTCCAGCTGACCAGGGGATGAAATTTGATGTTGCTTTTAGCTGAGGGTCCTGTGCTGAGGGAGGGATAGGAGCCCTGATTGGGCCCTCTAGATCCTCCACTGTAGATTTTGGGGGTTGGTGGTGGGCTGCCATGGCTCTGGGCATCCTTGCTGATGGGGTACTGGGCTCCTGCCCCAGGTGGGGATGTGGTCGTAGCCAATGCCCTTCTCTGTTCCTGGCTTTGCAGGGCTCAGGGTGTAAAGTGGCAGATCCCTGAGGATGCTTTAAGCTACTCAAGGGATTAGGCAGGGTTATGATCATCCCAGGACGCAGGAAATGTCAAGGCAGCTTGCAGCCAACCTCTTCTTCCTCTCCTCTGGCCAAGTAAAGGTGTGGAGGGACCTTTTCATCTTGATTTTGCCATTTCTAGGTGGATGGATGGTTGAGGAGATGCCTCAGGTTCAGGACTTTCCCCTTTTCCCAACAAACCACGCTGATCATATTTAAGGCCAGGGAGGGTGGTGGGAGGGAAATCCAGGATTGAGGGATTGAGTTCATCCCTCTTGTAAGCCTGTCAAAGTCAGCGGAGTCGTGCCAAGAGCAGGACTGGCCCGATGTGTTGGCAGCCTGAGAGCAATCCCCAAATGCTCTTGACTTGGTGTAACCCTCTGCTGAGCTGGCTGGCAGCCACACCAAGCTCCTGCGTGGGAGTCCCAGTCCCAAGAATCCCTCAGCAAACACCATTGCAGACGGGGAGGGGGGGACCCCTGGGCCACTTTGGTGTCCTGGTTTGGAGATGAGGGAACACCTCAGAAGTCACTGTCATGAGAGTGTGTGGACAAAGGGAAGAGCTGTCCCAGTGGGATGTGTTCCCTTTTCCCTGTGTTAAGCCCAAGTCTTTCATCCTGAGACTTCAAAAGGGCTGAAAAAGATCAGTCAGTGGCATTATCTCTGCTTTTTGCCAAATTGAGGTAGCAGAGCTGGGGTGACACAACCCCTGCCCTCCCTGGGTGCTCCCACCCCTCTCAAAACTTCCCAGAGTGCCAGAACATGCAACCTGGGTTCTGCATGTGGTGTCATCCATGGGGCATCTCTCCCTCCTTGTACCCTTTAAAGAACTGAGATATAATTATTGAACTCCTGAGCAAATCACTGGAGGTTGCACCAATTCTTCCTCAACATCCACTGAGGCACTCCCCTCCCCATGGGATGCCAGTTGAGCATCCCTACCCTAAATCTGATGAGCAACTTGATATAAATGTGTTGAATCAACTTGGTTTTGCAGGGCAGGAGCTGCAACCCAAACCTGGAGGCTTTAAAAGCATCCAGGCAGCAAATCCACCCACATCAGAGCCGCAGCGGGCAGCCTATTTTACAGACAGAGCCCTGGTAAGGATCCTCTCTGAGCTGCTGCCATCCTCATCCTCACAAAACAAAGCTAAAGCTGAAATCCAAGCTGTGCTGTGGAGGGTGGGAAGCCAGGCAGCAGCGGTGTTGGGATTTTCTCCGCGTCGCTGCGAGTTAATTCATTCCAGTAAATCATCCAAAATAATTTGCGGCGAATATCAATTTTCTGTGTGAACTTCTCGCTGGTTGCACACAAGTATCTTCTGCCGACACGGCTCCCTAATTCTGCTGATCTGAGACAACAAAGCAGCTGGGGAATAAACAGGAGACGAACTGGAGTCCCCAGGGCTGGCGGTGCGAGGGAGGTGCCGGGGCTGAAACACAGCTCGCTCGCAGATAAAACCCGACGAAGGCGGGCGGTGATTAAAGGCTAATTTGCTGTCTGTGTAGTGTTAAGTGCCCCCCCTTTTCCTAACGAGCTGAAGGCACTGCCAACCACATTCTCCTTCACCACCTCTTTTATTTACCTTTTCAATTCTTTGAATGCTTTTCTGATCTTTGATAATGAATGTGTCTCTTGGGCTGGGGCTGCTGAGCTCACCTCTGCGCTGGGTTGGTGGCAGAGGGTGTTTTCTGTGCTAGGGATGTAGTGAATGTCTCAAAACCCACCTGCTCTGCTCCACCTGTCTCAAAATGGATTTCAGCCTGTGAGTGCCAGCACTGGCTATCGCTTGGTCAACCTTTCTCCCCACCAGCTGGTAGAGCAGAGCTGTCCCAGAGCCAAAGGCAGGGCTGTACGGGAGCTGTGTCACCCCGGGATGATGGCTGCAGGGTGAGGGAGACAACCTGTTAGCACCTGAACCACCGTCTGCCCTCCAAAAAAAATCTTAGGGAAGGATTTTGGGTCAGTTTAGTTGTTTTTAAGGATGGTTTTTCATGGTCTAGCCTTCCAAGGAGAAATGGAAGTGGTGTGGGATCCTGGATGTGCATGCACAGGGTGATCCCTGGTGCAGGATGCTCTGAAGGAGTCACCCAAGGGACACGTGTCCTGCTGCTGCAGCCTCATGCCAGCTTTTTGGAAGTGCAGTTATTTCTCTGGCTTCCCCATGCCTGGGTGCTCCTGTCACCCAGGGCATGGGTGTAAGCTGAGTGTGGTGTCCAGGAATGAGGAATCAAGGGGACACCAGCACGGTGCTATGTGGGCTGGTGCTGCTGGTTCACCAGCACTGATGCACAGAGGGAGGTTTGCTGGAGCATGGCCAGGCTGTGGTGGAGCAGTCCCTGGCTGTGGTGTGCTGCTGTTCACACCAAGGACTGGAAAAACCCGTTTTGTTTATTGTTCCCATTGAGATGGGAGCAGGTTTGAGGAGAGTGGGGATGAAGGGAACCCCTTCTCACACCTGTTATAATGGAGAAGATTTGCCAGGCAGGAGTTTAACAAGAAGAGCTGTAAAAGGTGAGAAAGGAGTTATTTCTCCACTAGCAAGGTCTAATGCAACTTATCTCCATGGTACATATTGCAAATGTCTTCAGCATCACTTCTCAGAGGCTCTCTATCCTGGATTTATCTGCTGAGGGTATGAGTGCCTTGGGCTCCTCACCTGCAGGAACCAGCAGCATTGCATTTCCATCCCAGGAGGAGGGAAAATTGCTCCTTGCTGATGTTTTCTGTGGGTCAAGCAACTCGAGCACCCTTTCCCACCCTGGACCAGGTGAGTCAGCTTGCACAACCAGTGTGGATCCAGTGATGAGGGCATGTCGGAGGCGCAGCCCTGGGGGAGCTCAGCTCCCTGGTACAGCCCAAAATAGATCTGGGGCACCCATTTGCAACCCGTGCTAGGATTGCACATCGGCTCCCGGTGAGGGAAGCAGCCCTGATTAAAAGAACTATTTATAAAGAGCCTGGATGCAGGAGAGGGAGAGGTGATAATGAGCTGGTGGCAGCGGCTGCGCTGCAAGCCGGGGCTCGGGATGGGTACAAACAGGCAGATCCACAGTCCTGTGGCAAATGCAGCTGGGATGGGGAAAGGAATAACTCCCTTTACCTCTCTCCATGAAGCTCTGCTGATTAGTGCTATTATTTTATTATCACTCTTTTTTTTTCATAGTTGTATTATGTGCTCTTCATTCCCAGCAGTGGGAGCAAGAAGTGCATCGAGGGTTGGTTGGAAATGGTGTCTGTCTGTGTGGATTCCTCAGCACAATGGTTTGGGTGATGTTTTCCACCTAGAAGGGTTGATTTGTTGGTTTGCTTATTTGCTTTTTAAGATGGTTGTGAGAGAGAATGAATTTTTCATGCAGGAAAAAAAATCCAATGGTGCTTTATTGTTTGAAAAATTGACTTTAAGTACATGTGTGTATATGCACATGTGGGGGGGGGGAAGGGGAGCTCTTCAGTCATCTCCACTTGCTATTTATTTGTTTGATGTATTGCACAGATTTATTTAATTGATGGCAGCACCTAGAGTGTTTTAGGCACTTTCTAAGCTCTCCCCAAGGCTGGGGTTTGGGTTTGCTTCAGCAGCACACAGCCTAAGGACAGACAGACATGGTGGTAGAGGTCAGCAAAAGGGGAAGAGCTGTAGACAATTTATGTACGAGCTAAATCTCTTCCCTCTGAGCTGCCGAGAACCAATACCTGCAGCTTCTCAGGGGGCTGGATTAGCTCCCTGTCACCTCCTCAGAGTGGATTGAGTTTATAAATATATATATATGTGTGTGTGTGTATTTTTTCTTTTATTTGGCTGGGATAAAAATTGCTGAGTCAAAGATTCATTTTCTTAGCCAGCCCCTTGGAAGGTGGATAAGGGGGATGGCAGTGCTAGGCAGGGCTATAAATAATGCATAGAGCACAGGAGCAGCCCTCTGCTTACAAAGAGAAGATTTCTCAATCACATATTACCCTGTTTGCCATCCTCAATTCTGGCATCTCTTCTCTCACCTGAGGTTAACACCTACTGCTCATGGGGGGAAAATAATAATAATAATAATAAATAAATGAGCCTAATAAAGCCTCTAGTTATCAGTAGTTCTGCCTGATCCTATCGTTGCAGCCCTCAGAACGCCCTCCTTGGCACAGTAACCTGGGTTTAATGCTTCTGAAAGTCACCGTGCTCAAGGTGATGTGAGGACAGGGAGGAAAATGTGTCTGGTTATTGTTCTGCCTGTCTCTGCTTGTCTCCCAAGGCTTGGAACATTGCATTCCCACCATCTCTCTTCATCTTTGAGATAAACTGTTTGTCTATTTAAATACAAAATATCCCCCCATGTGTGTGTGGATGTGCAGAGCAGGAATGCCAAATCCAAGGATGTGGGTGGGTGGAGGTTCAGATGTAGTTGGGTCTTCACCCACAAGGGTTGTGATGCATTAAAATGCATTTTAGGATTCACTCTTGCTCCACATCATTGATCAAATTGCTTCCAACCACTCGTTTTGGAGCCCAACCACTGATGCCCTCAGCCACTTTGATGTTGAAGATGACTTGGAAGGGCTTGTTGGTGGAAAGGGTGAAAGCCCAAGGCTATGTGGTGGCTCAGTCTTGCGAAGCACTCGCTTACTCAGGGTTGTAACTGACTCCAGCAACCCCATGGAGCAAGAAGGACTCGTGTGGGATGAGTCCTGAGCTCTCAGTGATGCTGGGAGGTGGGAGTGAGCCCTGGCACAAAGGGAAGGAGGGTGTTACAGAGCTGGTGAGGGCTCACAGGGGCTTTTTCATGCAGTCCCAAGCCACAGGGGGCTTCAAAGGCCCTTTCCTTTCCCTTTGAGCTGCTCGTTCAAAAAAGCCTCAGCCCTCAAAGCGAAATGCTGAGCAAAACTGTCACATTTCATCCAATTCCCATTGAGTCTCGAGGCAGAACCATAAATTGGTCCCAGGTTGGCACAGGGGACTCAGGCGAATAAATAGAGACGCTGTCCCCGTCTCGTGGTGTACAGACAGGAGATGCTGTTGAGCAAAAGAGAAAAGCAGCAAATATCAAACCAATGCAAGAAAATCTTTCTTCTCCCTTTTTTTCTGCCTTCTTTCAAAATGTACTGTTACTCCTGAAGTTTCTCACCCCCCCCCCCCTTTTTTTTTTCCTCTCTTTTTTTTTTTTTGGTCTTTGGCCTCAAATTCTTTGTCATGAGCCACCTTTGAAACCAAAAGTGTAGCTGTGGGAGGGCAGGCAGGAAGGAAGGACATATTTCATGGCCAACCTGGACAACCTTGGAGAATTTGGAGGAGTTGTGAATCTTCCTGCTTCAGGACACTGGGCAACCTCTCGTTGAGGAGGGTCAGGAAGAGAGGTTGGCTTGGGAAGGGTAGCCCATGAGTGCCATCTTCAGGACTGTCTTTACCTTTTTTTTTCTGAAGTTCGAACGAGAAGGTTGGGTGCTGCTGCTGCATTTAGCTGCTGATTTGAACGTGCTGAAAATCCAGGGTGGCCAAGTTATGTGTGTGA
Organism: Caprimulgus europaeus; assembly: GCA_907165065.1. The sequence goes on along the minus strand of OU015548.1, from coordinate 5,068,174 downwards.
TACCCCAGGTCTTGGTGGTGGCCATGCGTGCTCTGGGCAATGCCTCTTGGGTGACGTTTCTTTTGGGTATCTTTGCGCCTCACTTAATTGCCTGATTCAATATTTTCAAGGGTATTTGGAGGGAATGTGGATGGTTCATTGACTGGTATTTGAAGGAAAGTGGAGGATTTAATTAAAAAACATGAGGGAAAATTAGTAGTAAAGGAGACTGATTGCAAGGTTGGAGGTAGGGAGGATTTAGGTACGGCAGCCTGGCTGAGGAGGTGCTGGCTGCCTGCTCCATCCCAGACCTTTGCCCTTGGGGAAAATAATAACAAGAGAAAGCAAAGAGGGGGAAAAAAAAGTTTTTTATTGTTGTTTGTGATTTTTACATAAATTTTGCAGATTGCACAGCCTGCTTTTTTCTTTTTTTTTTTCCTCTCTGCTCTGTTTAATGCAAACTGCACCTTCCTGCTGATTGCAATCACACACTGATTGAAAGAGGCAGGCTCTGCTTGGGCTGGGATGGAAGGAGAGAGAGCTTTAACCCTTTCTCTTGCCTCCCCTCATCCCTTCTTCCTCCTTCCTGGCTTTCTACCTTTACTCTGCACCTCAAAACCCCCACTCCCAAAAGCTTTTCTGCTTATATATGCACAAGACGGTCGGCAGCTCCAATAGTGAATTTATTTTAATAAGCAAAGGCTTTGAAATAGAACCTGCCTGCTTCGGGGCACGGGCCCAGCTCTAGCTAATGTGATTAGGAAGAAACTTTATTTTTTTTGCAGTGAAATCATTGCCTATCTGCCTGCTGCAGCCGTGTGTCCCGGGAGGCAGGGAGCAGCGGTCACCGTGGGAGGCGGATGCCTCCGCTTGGGTGGATCATTGTCTATTCTGTCCCGGTTCTTGTATCCTGTTCAGCAGCTCAGCGTCCTGGCTCCTTCCGACCATGTATTAAATCACACCCAGCCCTTGATCTCACCCACTGCTCGTGGGTAGATTGATGGGCACGGTGAGAAACCGTCGTGCAAATAATGTTGGTGCTTGGTGTCGGTGCGTGCAACGCAGTGGTGTGGTTCTGTGCTCCTGGGGGTCTGGGGATGGACCCAGGAACTGACATTACACACACATATATATGTGTGTGTATATATATATATTTTTATATATACACACATATATATGTATCATATACATAGACATATATATACACACATATAAATAGAGTATCATGGACAGATTACACACACATATATGTGTGTATATATATTTATATACACACACACAGATATATATATCATATATATGTATCACATATACATACACATGCACACACCCATAAATAGAGTATCATGGACAGCAGTTGTTTTGGCGTTGGCTTTGCCCAACCGCTGTTGGAGCTGTCCAGGCTTTTTTACAAACTCTAGTCTTGTGAAAACTTCTAAAAGCTCTTAAATCTCCCTAAATCCTCAATGCAGAATTGAACACGGGACACACAAGCTGTGGGCATGGCCCAGGAGTTTGATGAGGACTGTTGCTGCTTGCTCAGATTGCTGCCTGTCAAACTGTGTGATCTCGGATCTAGATCCCACGTGTTGCATCGCAACGTGCTGAGATCCGACAGGCACCCGGTGCAATGAATCTCCTGCCAAAAAAAACACCTCATGGGGATGCAGTGATTGCTCCTGTTTTGTTGCAGATTGGCTGTGCTTCGGGTGGGGAGCTGGGTAGCTGCAAGCAGGGCTGAGAACTGCATTTCTTAAGGGATAACAGCTTCACACCAAGAGATGTCACCTGCTTTTTGTGCAAAAAGATGAGCAAAGATGGTCTTGGTCTCATCTTGCAGGTATCTGGGGCTGCGACGCTGCTTGGCAAGAGCTCAGTGAGGCCAGGCACATGCATCCTGAAATTCAGCTGTGCTCATTTCCCCCCCACCACCACTTTAGCTCTGTGATAAAGACTCCGTCAGAGATAGGGAGCCCAGCGCTTTGCAGGCGCAGCGATGCCTGCGCCGAGGTCGGGAGCTCAATGCGGTCCACGGGCTGATAAGTTACCTGTGAAGGCAATGACTTTGGGGATTGGATTGCGTTGCCCAACTCGGTTACGTCTAGATAACATCGTGGTTTAAGACATCGATCATTTCAAAGGAACCTGCAGAGGGATTTTAATGCCTCGCAAATTGCTTTTCCTTCTATTCAATTTACATTCGCGATTGCACGGAGCATATTTAGGAGCTTTCCAAACTGCCACAAACAATGACAAATCTCTCCTGGAATGTTCTCCTGTTGCAGTAAAATTGACCTGACAAAAGAGAAGGAGAAACTTCAGCCTCCTTCTGTGTCGTAAAGGTTTCTTAACCCTGCAGCAAGCTGGGGCTCACTACCTCCATCCTTGTTACCTTCCATAGCCAGCGCAGGGAAATGCTTTGTGATGGTGCTGCAGCATCCTAGGGATGTGTTGGGATGTGCTGTGGAGAGTTGTATGTGGGAAAAGTCCTCAATCCTGGATCACATCCCTATAAAAAGATGGAGCTGGAGTCTGGAATTAAAGGGCTGCTGCTTGGGATTGGTAGCAGAGGGGTTGTTCTCTGTGTAATAATGAGTCTTTAAGCATTTTTTCCTGGCGATGGGATGGGGCAGGAGAGGTGCCTCTGCATAGAAATGTTTTTTTCACTGTTAGGCAGGTTCCATAGCGCTGCCAGCCCTGTCACTGCCTCTCCAGTCCCGCCCAGCCCACCTCCTGGATGGGGATTCTCGCTAATTGAGATGTAATCAATAAGTCTGTGATTGGTTTGTTGGCAAGAGAGGATCCTTTGCTGCTGCTGGAGGGACACACTGCCCTGGTATCTGGGGAAACATGAGCCTGTGGCCTCACCTGGGGATATCATCCATACTATTTTGGGATTTCCAAGCTGCCCCAGCATGGCTGGGTCTGATCCTCATGGTTTAGGAGAAACAATGAGCTTTAAATCTTTGGTCCTTACACACTCAGGGACATCTTTGCACCCCTACTCGTGGGTTTGGCATAAGTGTGCTTCCACATCCTGAAACTGTATCTAGAAGACCTCAGTGATGGGGTGGGATCTCTGGTTATGGGATGTTGCCTGACATCCCCCAAGCTCCCCAGTGCTGATGGAGGGGGGTTTGCTGGGTTGTTTCCTGCACCTCATGCTTTGTGTTGACCCAGTTTTTCATCCCCTCTCCCTCATTGTGTGCTTTGATCCAACCAAATAGATCTTTCCTGTGGCTCCTGATGGGATTGCTGGTGGGGAGAGGGTTTGAAGAGGAGTGCAGATATTCGGAGGAGGGAAGGATGTTCTTGCCAGGCAACTTCCAGGACTCACTTCATCCCAGCACAGATTTTTCCTCCAACACTTCCCCAACTATCAAGCCACAGTCAGGCAAACAAGTCTCTTGCCTGGGTTATTATTTCATTAAAGATGTTAATTCTGGCTTGCAATCCTCCTGCCCTACCTCTGCATATTCATGAGCTCCTGGTGTCCTCCTGCTGCTGTGGACAGCCGGGAGGAGCTGCCATCAGGACACGCAGCGGGTGCATGGTCCCGTGAATGGGAACATGCTGTGCTTGGTCAACCTGATTCCCCTCCAGCTCTTATCTGCTGGTTACCAGAGACTTGATGCAGAGATACAACAGATTTGTTCCAAAACTCTCATTGGGTTTTTCCAGGAGCATTTATTGCCCCAAAGGATGTCTACAAAGCCCACGTGGCTCCTGCTTGCTCAGATGCACCCGGGTGACCCCACAAAGCACCCCCTAAGCTTCTGCAATTAGTTTCCCAAATGGAATTCTAGAGATCACAGAGAAACCAGCTGAGCTCCTTGTTTGTCACGGCCGAGACATCTGAGGGAAGCATCTTGCTGTGTGAACGTCCTCCGATTTGCTATCTGGCACCTGCCAGAGCATCTCCTGCTCTGATAGAGCCAGAGATTTCAACTGGAAAATGTCAACAAGCCTTGGATGGATTAAGCCCAGGAGTTTTGGCATCATTCCTGGCACCTTTTTATCTTGTTCCTCCATAAAGCTATGATCCCAGGAATGACCGTGCTTGGGGGTGGGGAAGAAGCAATCAAATATGATAAGGAGTAAAGCTCCTACAACAGAATAAAACCAATTGCCAAGACCTCAGGTGTGGACAGGCTTCCCCAGTCCTTTCATTTAGCTGGTGTTTCTCTTTGGGGATGGTGTGCTTGGCTCTTTCTCTGATTTTCCTGTGCTTTGAGGGTCTGAGATAAAGCCTTTCAGTATTACTCATCTGTCCCAGGAGCCTGGGGAGGGCTCTGAGGAGCTGGAGGCTGTGGTGGTGTTTCTGCTTTCCAGCTAGAGCTCGATGTGCTGCTGCAGACTCTCTAAGTGGGGCTTTCAAGCTGGTATTTAGCATTGCTGAGTGTCCCAGAAACCTTCACCCCATCCTCTTTTTTGGAGCCATGTAATAGCTGAGCACAAAGCTAGTCTGTCCCATGGGCTCTCTTGCCCTAAGATGGTTCCAGAAGACTGCAGCCCCATTACTGTTCTTGATTTAATCCTGGCTTGCTCTGGGCACATGCTGAAATACTCCCATGGCTGTCACAACCACAGAGGTGTGCCGGGATGCTCAGGCAGCAGCAGATGACATGCAGTATTGCTCACTCTTGTGCCATCAGCTGCAGAAGCTGATGTGCTGTGGGACTTTGAGGAGCGAGATCATGTAGGTCGGGGGTGGCTGGGAGAGTTGCTGCTGTCAGCTGTGTGTTTGCTGAGTCCTGGTGCAGAGCTGATTGGGATGCTCCTGAAGGAGCTGCTGAAGTGCCAGAATTCACAAAGCAACATGTGAAAGGAGACTTCAGCGAACATCAGGTTCTGGTTGGATGCTGGGCTTCAAATTCATGATGATTTGGAAGCTGCTGCACAAGCAGCTCAGCTGTATCCCAAAGCCAGGAGCACTGGGATGGTTGGGATGGAGGTGCAAGGGCAAGAGTTCATCTCTAGAAGTGCAAGGCGTCAGTGCTTACGTGTCATGGTCAATCAGGCTGACCTCTGAAGCTCATCTTTCCCAGATGATTTGGAATACCTAGAGAAAATGAAATGGTTTCATGCTTGCATCTTCTCACAAGTGCTAAGGTGAGACTGGGAAGTAAATTTGAGGCTCCTTAGTCTGGAGGAACATGACCCATGGGCATGGGAACACCAGGCCTCTCTCCTGGCCAGGCAAGCTGTTGCCTCCAGCATCTTTTCTGCACATTTTTGATTTGTTCATAATGCTTTCAGCTTTTGGTAACTCCACACTTGGGTAGGCCTGAAAGGCACAGAGAAATTCTGATTATTTTTTTTTTAAAGTCTCTCCTGCCCTGTTTGCTGCCTTGTCTGTCCAAATCCAAGTTGGCACCAGGAAAAATATCACGATTATATTCCCTTCCCCTGCCTTGCTCCTTCAGAGCCAGCCCCTCTCGTTGAATTAGTGGATGCACCACGTTAGATCGTTAATCTTTTGTGGCTCTTGAGTGTTGCTGGTAAATCTGCTGGGGTGAAGCTGTGGAGTCCTCTCTGCAAAGGGCTCTGACCCTGCTGAAGGCTCAAGAAGGTTCCCCAAGGTGTCACCCAGCTGGTGGTGGCAGTGACACGATGTCACTGTGCTGGCTGGCAGGGAGAGCAAGCGCCAGGCTCTCTCCATCTCTCTCTCTCTCCTCCTGCCTGGAGCTTGCCAGTTTGCATTGCATAGAAGGAAATGGGAAAGTCATAAATCAATCTCGAGTGTTTCTCTTCTCTTTAGGGGAAAAATAATAACCCCCCCAAACAAAACAAGCTTGCAGTAGGGAGAAAGGAATTCCTAATGACAAACTTACTTCAGCTAGGACACCAGGGGCTTCAGCAATATGAGATTAAACCTGCTGTGCTGAGACTCTATTACTCCATATATTACTGTGTGCTGCTGGACTGATGGTTCTCACAGGCGGAAATATAACCCTTTGAAATGTCAAGGCACATAATAAAGAGACCTAGCAGGGGAGGCTGGATGGCTCCTGGGATTGATAAAGCCTTTACGGCGCTGGCTCTGCTGTGAGGAGGGGTGTGGGTGCCTGGTGGAGCTCCCACGATTTGCTGGCCTTTTTGTGAGATGACTCGATGAGAGAAGTGGCATGGGAGAAATTCTCCTGGAACAATGCTGTCTGGCCAAGTTTGCTTTGGAAATAAAGCAGGGACCTTGAAATGTAAGCTTAGACTCCTTCTGCAGTCTTCAGCTGTAAAGTGTTTGTCCCTGGGGTGGCTGTCATGCTTATACCTCTTAATTAACTCTTAATGTGTCCTCTTTGCATTACAAATCTCTGGTGGGTGGACTGTTTCCCTGGGAGCCCGACTGGGTCTCCTGAGTTTGTGTAGAACCACGCTGTAAATCTCTCTTGAAGGATCTTCCTAATGGCTGGTGGATACAGTCATTTCGAGATGAAAGCAGGCAGCAAGTGGGGTCATTGTCAAGGACCTCTTAGCAAATCCTTAAGGGTTAGGAAAAGCATAGGTGGAGCTATAATTCCTCGTTTTGGGAATGGGCACAGGCAGGAGCTGCTGGATGAGCCGATGCTGATGGGTTTGTACCTGCTCTTCCCACGAGTCCAGCTTGCCTCTGCCCTCTGACCCCGAAAAATGCTGCTTGGTGGCTGTAAACTATGAACCTTCCCAACTCTCCGTGGCTGCTGTGGGCTCGTTAAGGCAAGAAGAAGGGGAATAAATCTCCTGGAACTCATGAACTATTTACAGCAGTGCTGAGCAAGCAGTCTGCTATTATTTATTTATTCTCCCTAGCTGGGTTGTGCTTCTGAGCCCAGGGAATGGGGAAGGCTGCCAGGGCTGCCCACGTCCAGCCTCACACCATCTCCTCTGCACTGGGGAACCACGGGGCTTTCCTTGGGCAGACAAGTCCTCAGAGACCCTGAAAAGCAGCACACGTGGCCTGGAAGCATCTGCATGTGGTGCTAGCTCCTGTTTGTGTCTTGGGAAGGGAAAAAACCCAACCTTTCTTGTGCTGAGTGTTATGTTCAGCCCTGCTCTGGCTGGGCATCCTTGTGTCCAAGGCCACAAAAAGGAGGAAAATCCTATTGCAGAAGTGGAGAGTGTTTTATGTGGTGAGGAGATGTGTTGGAGGAGCCTGTTGCATGGGAAATGTACCTGCAGCTGGTTTGGGGTGTAAAGGAGGGTGCTGGTGTGAGTACATGTGAGTAATTCTGCTCATGGCACGTGAGTAAGGGCTGCAAGACACATCATTTTGGTTTGGATGGAAGTTGCTTCCCCTCTTTGGTCTCCATTTCCCTGTCTGTAAAACGGGCAGATGGGCTTTCAGCTCAGGAGAGCCTGTGGTGAGTGAAGATGATGATGAAGGCTTGTCCCATGTTCTCTCCATGAGCTCTATTTGCTCGTGTGGGTGCTGAAGACATCCAATGTCTCTAGGAAATGATGTCACTTCTTTAGTAACTTCTTGAAAGTCAAAACCTGTTCCTGAAGGGCTGAAAAGTTTGATGTTTGAACCCTGCTCTGAGCCTTTTGGGTGAGGATGGCCCATTGGTGCTGCTCCATCCGCTTCCTTGTATTAAAGAGCCTTTTTCCCCTGCAGCATCCCCAGACATCAGCAGGTATTTATGAGTGATCATGACAATAATTACACAGCTGCCTGTGTTTTGTGAAAACCAGTTGTTAAAATGCCCAGGAGGCCAGGCAGGGTCATACCCACAGCACCCTGCGTTGCACGTGGATGTGGATGGGTGGTGGCACCGCTGCTAATTCCATTGTCCATCCTGCCACATCTCTGTGGTGCTGCACTAGTTGTCCATTTCCCACTCAAAATTTGGGCAGAATCACAGAATATTAGGGAAGAAGGGAATGGCACCTTTGACTCCCCTGGCAGCGTTGGTGCCTGCTCACTGGCACTCGTGTTGCTTCAAAAAGATGTTTTTTTTCCTGTCATGGGGCTTGTGGGCCAAGGACACTTCTGGCCTGCAGCTTTATATCTGTCAGTTTGATCAGCAAATGGGGGAGAGGGCCATAAAACTGCAGAGGCTGAGTCCTGGTCCCTTTAATCCCGCCAGGAGGGCCGGCGTTATTTCTCCGCCGGGAGCGCTAATAGGATTCTAATACGCTGGCAAATGGGATTTTTTACAACTGCCATTCTGCAGTTACTGAGATGGTGTGTCACTGGGACAGCCCTATAAATCCTCCTGGAGATGGAGGGGGTTGGTGGCTTGGGGAGGGGACACGGTCCCTGCCACTACCCGCTGCAGCCTTTGCTGATGGTGCTTGTGTTGGTGGGCAAGATGTGGTGGTGATGGGGCTGGAGGGTTTGACTGTTTCCAGTTGGCTTGTAGGGTTGGATTCTGGCACTGTGGAGTTACTCTCCTTGCTCCCTCTGTGCCTTCCTTGTACACGTGTGTGCCAGAGCTAAACATCTCTGTGACTGCTCTCAGCAAGCAAAGCAATGAGTTGGGTGTCCTTGAAGGAATTAATAAGCCCTAATAAACCTGGGTGGGGGGGTCTGGCAGGACCCATTTGTTCCTCCCCTCCATTGCTAGCACCTGGATGTGTCCCCTTTGTCACTGTGGGCTCCGCATTGCTGCCATCAGCCGTGGCTAGGGTGGCTGGACAGGCTCCAGTGGGGAGGTCACATCCAGCTCTGGGGCAGTGTGACCAGCAAGTCTGTGGCATTGCAGGACAAGGGTTTTCAAAGGATGGTGACTGCAGGGTGACTCTGGGCAGAGAAACCCTCTGGGTATGGCAGGGAATCCCCCTGGGTATGGCAGGGAAACTCAGGATATAACAGGATTCGTTTTCCTCCCCCTATTCCTTCCCTTGCTTTCATGCATATGGAAATGTGGATGAAGTTATAGGACTCATTGCATAGGAGGGTGACGCATTTATGGCCATCCTATAAATCTCTCAGCTAGTGCAGGGGTGGCAGAGTGGGCAGTACCCACAAGTGCAAATGATTCCAACTCCATTTGAACATCACTTGGGCACCCACGGGACACGCAAGCAACAGCTCTTCACCCCCTCCTCAGAGGGCAGAGCCCAACTTGAGTGCCAAAGCCATAAATATTGTATTCCTGCACCCAATCTCAGCTCCAGATTGATTTTTCTTCAGCCCTGATCACAGAAAGCTGGGATGATGGGATTATTTTCCAGGGCAATCACAGGTTTGATGGGTCCTTGCAGCTGCTTCCACACTTTTTGACATCAGTAAATAAGCAGCTCCCCACACTCTTCTCCGAGGAGCACCTATTTCCTTGGGTTGTCCATTGGGGTTTTGTCATACTTAACTGCAAATTGGTCCAGGAGACTGGCCTGGACCCTTCTTGTCCTACAGCATGTGTTGCTTTATCTTATCTATTATCACCTCTGCCCAATAGCTACCAAGGTCCCACCTAACTCTCTTACAAATCCTATTTGTCATCACATTTCTACAGCTGGCCCAAAAGTCCCAACCTGACGTCAGGAATCCTCGCGCTAGGTGCTGTACAAAGCAGATTGCAAGAGACAAGCCTGCCCCACGGATAATAAAGCAGCTCTCTTTATTCCCATTTTCCAGACAGCTGAGCCAAGGGGAAATGCTTGGTCCAAGTTAATAAAACTCACGGAATAACCCCCCGTGATTTATCCAAGGTTATAAAGGAAGTCTGAGGTTTTTGAATAGAGATCTCCAGAGCACTAAACAGAAATTTGCCTCTCTGGTTAACAGCTCATTCCAGGTTTTTAAATGGCTGTTTTAGGAATGCAAGTGAAGTAGCAGAGTTTCTTCCTCAATTAAAAAAAAATAAATAAAAAATGAAAAGTTCTGCATGTAAATCAGCACTGGAGAATGAGCTCATGTTGTGCAATAAATAGGTGAAGGCAGGAAAATGTCACATTTTATTGAGGCAAAATTTGTGATGAGAGAAAAGATCTTCTTAGACTCACTGATATGTTTTGGGGGAAAAAAAATAACAGTGAACTAGTAGGTTGTAATCATGATCTTTGGCTTTGATTTGTAGAAGGGTTCATAGGGAAGGAGGAGAAGCAAGGAGAAAAGGCAAAAACCCTGGATCTGCCTGTGTTTTCTTTGAACCTTAATATGATTTTTCAGGAAATAATTTTGCAGAAAATATTTTTTAATTAATATAAAAATATTTTTTATGATTTATTTATTTTTAATGCATGCTGGATGGTTGAACTTGAAATAGTCTGAAACTTTGCACCCTGGTAGTGAGGATATGGTGTGTATGGAAAGCCATGCATGGCCAAACCTTGTTAGGAGCTAAAAACTGTCTAGTTGATGGGAAATGGAGAATAAGACAAATAGATCAATTTTCATTGCAGCAAAAGCTTAACAGTAGAGAGCCTGAAAATTTCCTCTGGGGTCTCATGTTGTTTAACTTCTTTCTTAATGGTCTGAAACATGGGGTAACCAGGGCTGTGGCCTTTGACTACAAGAGAAATATCAAGTTGCCCTAATAACAGAGCATTGGGAGTTATGAAAAGGATCTGGATAAATTAGATTACAGTCTTGTGTGTGGCAATAGCCGTGTCCTTCCGGAGGGGTAAATATCATTATTAAATAAGGGGAAAGGGAAAAATAATTAAAAAAAAATAGGGAAAATTTGCTGTTGATAGTGAATTTATTTTAAGGAGAAAAATATTTGGATGGATGATGCTTTTGATCCATGTGTCCATCCTTTGTGGTGAGCTGTGCATCCCTGGGGCTTGCAGAGGGGCAGCTCGGAAACGCGCTGCTGGCGAAAGGCGGGCGAGTTTCTGGGCTCAGCAAAAACAAGAGGAAATGAAAAGACTGAGGAGATGGGTTCAATGTGCAATTTTATGGCAAGGAAAAAAGCTCTTGGTTTAGTCACTGGCAGGAAATAGAGAATATCTGCTAACAAATGGTGCTGATGTCCTTAGTCACGCTGGGTGGAAATGACCTGATGCAAAATAGAGTTATAGATTTCTCGTGCTGCTGGACATATGGCTAGACTGGTATTTAAAGCTGCTTTTTTTTGCTTGTGGGCTGCAGCTAGAAATGGAAGGAAGCACTGATAGAAAGCTGTTTCTGAAGATTTCCCACCATTTCCAAGGAAATAAAAAATAAATTAAAAAAAACCCACCCAACTCTAAGACTTTTGCAATGCAATATTGTAAAAAAAAAAAACCCAGAATGAATTGAAATACTTTATTAAAATATATATATATATTTTTTTTTTAACTTAAAGGTGACTCTCTTCTCCCCACAACCATTTCATGAAGCCAAGGAAAGACTCAACCAGACCCATTGGCTTATTTGTTGGTGCACAACCCCACTTCACCCTGCCCAAGGCTTGTCCAAACCTGGTGCTGTCGTGGTTCAGGTCCTGTCTGCTGTCCCCAGAGCTGACACAAGCCCTTGACATGTCCCACACTGCTTAGAGGAAGCAGCAACATCACCAAACTTTGCAAACTGCCTGTGTCCCAGCCTCTGTCACTGCTTTAAATTCTCACCTTGCTCCATAGGTTTGTTTTGTTGGAAGGGAGCAGTAGTTGGGGAACGTGATTTATGTTCCCTGCAGCGAGCGTTTGGGCTGGTGCCCTCCTTGATCTGGGTGATTTGTGTCATTTCACTCGTCATTTAAGCTTCTGAAGTTGTTGTGCTTGGGCAGAACAAACTTCAATGAACAGTGAAGGAAAAAAAAAAAGTAAAAAAAATAAAATCCACTAGGTTCATGTTTTTCTTTCCCTGTCTGCAGCTTGTTGAATATTCTCTTTCCTCACCGGGAAGTGGGAATAAAGTTCACGACGTCAGGAGCATAATCGAGCAAATGGCCTTTGAGCTTATCAAGTGCCTCTGTTCTGCTTGGGCATTTAATCACCCGCAAAAAGCCATTTATTGCCTCGTATACTCCTCTTCTATGAACATTAGCCCTTAAATACCTGGCATAATTAAAGGTGAAGCTGCGGCGCTGCGCTCCGTCTCCTGCCCGTGGAAGGGTAATAGATGAGGTGGGAGTTGTGGCTGAGTTCAAGGTGAGAGCCGTAAAGCCCATTTTCTGCATGTGTCAGGGACATTATTTTAGGAATGTCTAATTCTGCTGGCAAAAATTGAGGCTGGCTCAAATAATAATTCACGCTTAATGAACTTAGAGTTATAGCCCCAGCTCTGCGATTCCCTCTGTGCCTGGCGCGGTTGATTGGCCTTGTCAGATGTTTAAAGGGATGGTGAAGAAATGACAAAAAGGATTTGATGGAATTAGGTAGAATTCCCACCAAAACCTATTTCTTTTGTGTTTTAGATCCCTGTCTGGGGGAAAAAAAAAATAAAAAGAGAGAGAAATTTGCCGCAGCTTTGGCTGTAATCCAGTCGGCTCCTTGATGGGGACTTTTCAGGGCTTTAACCTTGTGCATTCTTCTTGCAGCTCAGCTCTTCAAAAGCTCGTGCTCCTTCTTACCATGAAGGAAAAGAAACCTAACATCTTGATGAAGGGTTAATACCCAGTGCTGTGTGTAGGTAGCAGATTTTAAGTACCTGTGTATCAGATCCCTGACACATCCTCGGTTGCCCAACAAGCAGAGATTTGGTCATTAATGCAGTTATCCTTGGAACACCCCTTTGATAATAAATTAATGGGCTGTGCTATGTAGAACATCAGACTATTGCTACTATTGGGTTTATACACTAGCAAGCTGTATCACAGGGAAATATTCACCCTCTTAAAAAGGTTGAGGAATGGAGGCAGTCAACCCAAAGCCATGCATCAAATTATTGCAAGGATGGAGCTAAGTGTGAGTCTATTCTGTACTCAAACTGTCTGTCCTGGTTGCTGGTTAAATACTGGCAAGGTGACCGTCTTGCTTGATGAACAACAGGTTGAGGCATCATCTGCTGATGGTAGAGGTGTGTGTCCCTACAGGTTGTCCCATGATGGGTGAAACCATGGTGCTAAGGTAGCTGCAGATCTCCTCAGCAAGGTGCTGAAGCAGCTGGTGTGGTGTTTCACGCGAAGCCAAGAAAAAACATGTTTTGTTTTGGGGTTTTTTTTGTGGTATGTTAAGAACTGAACTGCTGGCTGTTTGCTCAGCACTTGTTTTCTACCTCCCATGGAGCTAGTGACCTGTTGAGGAGAAATGGCTGGAGCTTCTCAGGACAGCAGGTAGACCTGCTGCAGATTGCACGCCAAGCTTGGCTGGCAATGTGGGTGAGAGTGACTTGGGTGCATCTGGCAGCTGGGTGCTGCTGCCTTGGCATCACGGGAGGCTGTGCCCAAGGTTTCTGTAGATCTCAGGTGAAAGAAGGGTTTGCATTGGGCTGGGACAAGTTGGGGATCAGCAAGACCCCCCCACAAGTCACCCTACTATCCACCCCTTTGCTTCCCAAGCACAGCTCTAGTGCAGGATTGCTGAACCCCATGCTGCTTCCTAGAAAGACGGGGGGTTTTCTGGCTCTTGTAAACACCAGGCATCTGTATAAACAACTGTATTAAGCTGCTGTTGTAGTAATTGTGTTTGTACAGTGAAGCAAAAAAGGCTCAGTTTACCCCTCTGCTGTCTGGAAATGATTCCTCCAGGTTATATGTGAAGCATTTTTTCAGTGTACTGATTTCATTCAGGGAGGGAAAAAAAAAGAAAAGGCACTATTACAATGACATTTTCTTCCCCAATGGTAACTTTATCCCTGCTTCTGGCTCAGTGCAGAATCATAATTCATTTTGTCACAAAGATAGCAAATAAATAATAAGAATAAATTGAGCAGATTATCTCATCTTTAAGCCATGCCCAGCATTCATCAAATCCATGCCAAGAAGCAAGACTTATCTGCAGTCAGATTGATCCTACAAGAACACCTACTTTAAGCTCCATTAGTGTACCTCAGAGCTGCTCACCCATCTCCCTGGATCCTCAGCTGCTTAAAATGAAGAGTCATTAAAGTGACACACATTCCCAAAGTGTCTTTTGTAGAAAAGGTCTAGTGGAAACATATGTGTTGCTATTTCTCCTCATTGATTTTTACTGAAAGGACCAAACCAGTACAAAAGCAAAATTGGACTCGGTAGAAGTTTGCTCCTTAGGTTGCAGATGCAAAAACATCTATTTCTTTTCTCACTTCAAGGAAGTTTTAATAACAAATGCTGCAGGGAGTTTCCAAGGGACTAAGGTCTCATTACTTTTAGAGGAGATGCCACTGTACATTTACTAGCGTACCACAAAGGGGTATAAATAATTAACGTGGAACTACACGGAATAAACCTACTGCAGTCCTACTAATTGGTAAACAGACATGTATTTCACTTGGAGTATATGAGAAGTATTGCCACTTTCCATGGGATGAATCACTTGTATAAATTTAAGCTGATAAATAATGGTTTCAAGGGCTGAGGCTTTTGCTTTTATTTATTTCCCAGTGTTAAAAAATAAAAAAGGTGGTGTGTCATGTGAATAAAGGTGAGGTTTGCCCCAGGAAATACTGACTCTAAAGCCTTGTCTAAACTAAAATTAGAACTGAAGGAACTAACTTTGTTAGTGAGTAATGGTTATTTCACTCAAAGCCTGTGTGTTAGAATCATTGAATGGTTTGGGCTGGAAGGGACCTTAAAGATCACCCAGCTCCAACCCCCTGCCAGCAGCAGGGACACCTTCCACTAGACCAGGTTGCTCAAAGCCTCATCCAACCTGGCCTTCAACACTTCCAGGGAGGAGCATCCACAGCTTCTCTGGGCAACCTGTTCCTGTGTCTGACCACCCTCACACCAAACAATTTCTTCCTAATATCTAATCTATACCCACTCTTAAAGCCATTTCCCCTTGTCCTGTCATTAACTGCCCTTGTGAAAAGTCCTTCCCCAGCTTTCTTGTAGGCCCCTTCAGGTATTGGAAGGCCACTATAAGATCTCCCCAGAGCCTTCTCTTCTCCTGGCTGAACAGCCCCAACTCTTGAGGGTGCTCCAGCCCTCAAAAGTTCCACATTCACTGAACCTACTCTAAGCCCCCTCCCAAATTATCACAAAATAGCAAGTAATGAATACAAAATAAGGTTGTTAATTTGCAGTCAGGCTCTCCAGGTGGGTGTAACAAAGGTCTTGCTGACAGCACAAGACTTGTCTCTCTGTATGGTTTAATATGGATTTAACTTGATAGATTTAAGTTGGAAAACTTAAGAGTGAATGGCTCAACTTTATTGGGAATGTATTTAAGATTAAGTTGGAACAAACTCTTCTTGAGCTGAAATGGGTTCATGCTCACAAAAGTATTTGCCCTCGTTTTGTTGTGTTGGTTTAATAATTGGCTCCTGTTAAAAGGTGCAGGCTCTTGCTTAGCTACACACCCTCTATTATTCTCTCCAGATGGATGCCAAGAGCAAGGTTTGAGTTACCCTTGTGCAAAAAGAGTGCAAACTGGACATGAAACCATTCCTAGGGCAGAAGAGAAATGTGCTGGCATGGGTTGTGTTCAGCAGAAGGGATAAGCTGAGGAGAAAGCTCACATGGCAGCAGTGCCAAAGTGGGAAATGTTAGAGATGGACTCACAAAATCCTCAGGTTTGCAGCAGTTAGGGCAAAAAAAGGCTGTGACTCAAAAAGGCGAGCTGCCAGCGTGGTGGCACACAACATTGCAAGCCTTTATATATAAATATCTGACCTATTTCTTATGGATAGCACAATAAGGACTCGATCAAAACCCCATTGAATTCTGCAGGAGTCTTTCCATTGACTTCAATGGCTTTTGGATTGGCCCCTATAAATGGCTCTTGAGGAGAAGATGGTGGAGCATTTGCCTGACTATTTTTATAATGTGTTTGATCACTCACTCGGTGATTTTTCAAACTTGAGCCGTTCGCAATGGGGAGCTGCTGCAAATTACAATGGTGGATGTCCAAAGAAATGTCTCTTGAAATTGAACTGAGGCTCATAAAACAGATCAATGTGTTGGCATCCCATGGCCACTGAAATGAAAGGAGAACATTAACACTCATTAAAAGGGACAAGTCAGTGCCACGCTTCCAGTGACCCTGTCACGGGAACACGAGGGTTTTGTCATTTGATTTTTCTGTTCTCTCAGCTTTTTGGGACTTGTAGGATCAGTGGGCCAGCTTGTCCCCTGTCCTCTCTGAAACATGAGAGGCTGGGGAAGGTCCAAGAAGCTTCCAAGAGTGTGGCTGCAGAATGATATCTCACTTGGAGAAGTTTCTCTGACCCTGAAGCACAAGGGTCTGTTTTATTCTGCCATGGAGCTATGCAAGTTCTCATTGCTCATAGAAGTCCTCCATCCTTTTGGTTCCTTTTTAAGCTCTTCTTTTTAATGAGAGGCAAGGACAGGGAGGTTAATTATGCCTTGCAGAATGAGGGGTCTCATCTCCTACCTCTGCACAGTGTTGCCTGTTGAATTTCGTGGAGGGGCTCCTCTGTTTCTCCTCTTTGAGGACTGGGAAGTACCAGGCAGGAGGTTTCCAACAGAAGGCTTTTCCATCACCAGTTCCAGTGAAATCCAAATATCTGCTAAGGTCACTTCCACTGGAGCTTTTGCAGGGTGTCACCGATGGGTATCACCTTCATAGGCTGGAGAACCATGTTCCAGCCTTGTTTTTTCTGTCCTGTTTTATATAATAAAAGACTGGATTAAAAATGAAAGCATTCAGTGAGGTCAAAAAACTATTCCTGGGAATATTCTGTGATGTGAAGGAAATTCACAATTTCAGAGTTTTGCCCCAGATTTCAAACTCTTCAGAGTTTCTTATAGAAGAGAATTTACATGTTTTGACTTGTTTTTTTTTTCCCAGTGAATAAAGATGTGTGGTTTGACTCTATTGTATCATGCTCATCTAGACAGTAATATTCCATCTTTGTCAAACCTAGAAATTTTCAGCTGAAGGCACAGAGCATTTGAGAAATATTATATGCATAGATTGCTTTATATGATAATAATGGAGTTGTTTGGGGTTTTTTTTCCTAAAAGCCTTTTGTTGGCTGTCTTAGAAGCAGTGAGTGGATTAGGAATAGAAGACCAGCTGGAGGGTTAGTCATCACATCTCAGCCAAACTGCTGGGTTTTGCAAGGACACTTGGTCTGTCATCCTTGTTTTTTTCCAGATGGAGACAACGTTGGCTGTTGGTTTGAGCTTGGTCCAGCAGTTGGTTTCAAGGCAGAGATGATAAATTTTAGTTGGAATATTGTGGTTGAGGCTCCCAAGGTACAACCTGAGGTCACCTTCTCAATGTCACCACCCATCCCAGGGCTTGTCATTTAATTCTTTGCTTCCTGCTCGGATCCTGCCAGTGATAATCCCTCTTCAATAGGCAGAAGGAGCCAGTCTGGGACAGCCATCTCCCTTGTGCCAGCTGTGGTGAAGATGACTGAGGAATGTATTTAATTTCTCCTCCATGTCCTTACTCTCTAATTGCTCCCCAGCAGACCAGCTTTGTTGGAAAGTTTCCTGCTGTTGATATTCAGGGATTCAGCTCAGAAGCTGGTTTGTAGAGGTTGTAGATTGGATAGAAAAAATCCCAGTTTGCTCTTTCTGGTCTGACTTTGTTCACCACCCAACAGTTAGATCTCCTGGACGTGACAGCAGTGCTTGTCCTGACCCCTTTTTCCTTTCTAAATATGCTATATTTTTTTTTCTTGGTCATGGTGCATTTCTCTGCTATTTACTGAGCTTTAGAGCCTTGATTTTTCTCAGCAAATCCAGCCTTTCTGGTGCTTCAGACAAACAAGAAAAACTTCTCCATCATCTGTGAGTTTGTGTCTTTATTTGTCTTCTAAAAAAATCCCCCTCATAGACCCAAAAAGCAGTGTCTGACCCAACGAGCAGGTCTGGTTGAACCCCCCTCTCCATTTTTAGGCTGCTTTAGGTAAAGGCATCCAAATGGTTTTGTTGGATATCACAAAAAGCCAGGATTATTTTGAGTTTCAATGACTCTGTGTGTGTATTTTATGCAGTGGGTGTTTGCCCTGATGCTCTTTGGAGAGAGTTTCTCCTTTCTAGGATTCAATATTACTGTGTTTTGCTCCTTGATACTGGACTGGGCTGTTAAAATGGACTGAGCAGAGATTTGGGGTTGAAAAAAACGCCAAAAATATTAAAAAATAAATGAAGAATAATGTACTTAATTTGGTGGATGGACAGCAATTTGTCAAAGATCTGGTCTGTACAGCTGAATGGGGGATTAAACTGGTTTTATACCTTGTTTTTTAAAGGAGATGAGAGAATTCTATCCCATGCTTAACTTGTAAGTCCCTCTGACCTGCTTAAGTGCAGGATCTTGTATTTCTGTGTGATGGCTTTGTCTGTCAGCGCTGTCCTGGAGGGCCATGAGGTGCTGCTGAGCCTGGTCCTTATGTGTCCTCAGGAAACATCCCCATCTGTCCCCTGGTCCCTCCTGTGCAGGGTCTCAGGGTCTGGTGTGATGCAGATCCTCCTCCATTAACCACAGCTGGACTTTCTTATGATTGAAATGTGCAATTTGATTTTTTTTATTATTTTTTTTTGCCTAAAGGGGAACTGAAAATTAAGTGAACTGATCTGTTTAAACCTTTTATAAATACATGTTTAATATCTGCTTAATGTGAGGTGGAATTTATGAGCCGTTAAGTGATGCTAGATCGTTTTTATAAGAATAAGAGAAGTCTAGAGGGAAAAATTCCTCCTGGGACATAATCTCATATTATTATTTTTTTAAGAGAGAGAGATTTAATATGTTATAGTTGACATTTTCAGTGACACTGGGTATTTCCTATGTGGGAGCTTTCACAAGTGCTTTATAAATCTTTAAGGGTTTAAGTTAATGAAATCCTTATGCCAGTGGTAAGGATTAAGCTTCTTGCTGATGGTAAACTGAGGCACGGACATGGAGATGGGCAGAGCCAGAAATGGGACCCACAAGTCTTGTTCTTGGTTTATGGTGGTCCAGCCACTTCATGGCTTTTCCCTAAATGATGAGACAATGTTCTGCTTTGCATCTCCCTGGGGTTTTTTTTTTTGCCTTTAGTGTGGTTCTGTAGGCATTGGTGCAGGCAGAGCACACACTGCATCAGCTTTGCAGGCTCCTAATCCCTGTGCTCACTTTCCTCCCACTGTTTTTTCCTTTTTACTTTTATTTTTCCTTTTTACTTTTATTTTTCCTTTTTACTTTTATTTTTCCTTTTTACTTTTATTTTTCCTTTTTACTTTTATTTTTCCTTTTTACTTTTATTTTTCCTTTTTACTTTTATTTTTCCTTTTTACTTTTATTTTTCCTTTTTACTTTTATTTTTCCTTTTTACTTTTATTTTTCCTTTTTACTTTTATTTTTCCTTTTTTCCCTTTCCCCCCATTTTCTAAGTTTTAAAAATGTTTTTTTCTTCTTTCCCTCCCTCCTTTTTTAATCTGTCTGCTCCCATCTCCCACTCTTTACCCTGCAGTGCAGCACTGATGCTGCAAGGGCAGCCCCCTCCCCAAACAGAAACTTGCCACATCGAAAGGCTCAAGGAGGAGGGGACAAGAGGCAATGGGGACACGGGCCAGCTTGAGGAACAGCTCAGATGTTGTATGTGACGTAGAGATTTTAGTCTTGGTGGCTTTGGGGGTGACACTGCTGCTTTGGGGAATAAAGAGCTTTCTGCTTCCTGCAGCTGGTGCTGAAATGAGATTTTATTTATCTTTTTTTTCCCCTTCTACTTGAAAGACATCAGTGAAATCCCTCTGCTGCTGTTGCAGTTTGCTTCTAACATGTTGAGTATTTCCGTAAGATCCCCAAACATTTTTGATATGAAACTTTAATGATTTCTCTTCTTTCCTAAACCTGCTTTTTGAGGAGAATACAGATGGATGGGTGGGGGGTGGATGGACAGACAGGGGAGATGCCACAGTTCTCAGGTCATCGGGTAGCTCCTTCCCATCCATAGGGGGAACTCAATGCTGAGTTATTTTTCCAGCTCCAACCTTGTTTTCTCCCATTCCCAGGTCATGAGCTGGGTGATGCAGGGAGGTAAATCCTGGCTCAGGGATTCCATTCTCCCTCTGCAGATGCAGGTTGGAGGCAGAGATTCCCAGGCACTGCTGACAAAGCCTGTGCTGTGCCAGCACTGTCCCTGTCCCCACTTGTATTTATTATTCAGAGCCTGTTTAAGGTTCATATTTGGTCCCTGGCCTGCAGCTGATGCAGGGCATTGAGCTTTGCATCTCAGCTTCCTCCTGCCTGCAGCTAATGAGGTTCAGCAGAGCCTCAATTAGGATCTGCTCCAGACCAGGGCTTTGACCCTTTCCCTGGGGATCTGAGATGAGAAGTCAGGATGTGACCCACAAGGGATTGACTTTTACTGTTATAAGGTCTCTTTATCTCTGGTTTTGGGGATGCCAGGGAGGTCACAGCATCCTGGCAGGATGGTTATGCTGACACCCATCCCGGATGGAGCTGGGAATTACTAATCACCCCATGGCAGAGCAGGGTTATCTCAGACTATCAGCAACTGATTGTTTGGTTTCTTATGAATAATTAAAAAAAAAAAGAAAAGAGAGAGAGAAAAAAAAGCAAAAAGAGCTGAAGAAATAATCTTTTTACATTTTAATCTGAGCAGTTTTCAAGCGGTTTGATAAGGCGGGTTGTAGAAATGTCAGCTTCCCCTTATCTCTAATTGACTTAAAGTAGAAGCAGGCTTTAATCCTTGCATGTGGAGGAGCTTCTGATGGGGAGATGAGGGCAATTGATTTCTGCCTTTTTAATTAACAGTCTGGCTGCTTTTAAAAACAATAAGGGAAGAAGGAAGGGAAAGGGGTAAAGCACGTGGTGGTATTTGAAGCTGGCGATGGGCAGGTGCTTGGGCTGTTGGGGAAGATCAGGGTGCTGCCCAGTTTACAGAGAATTAGGTTGGACTGGTCCCAGTTTAAGAAGGGAATTTCTTCCTGGTGTCTCTGAGCACAGGAGGTGCAGACTGAGGCTCTGGGGATTCCCACAGGGCTGTTGCATTAAGAAAAATGTGAGGATTAGGATTATCAACCCAGCTGTACCACGCTTCCCTGAGCTGGAGGGATTTGGCTCAGACTGCAGGAGATGGAGGAGGGTGCCAGGCTGTCCTGAGGCATGTCCCACACCAGGACAAACCCTGAAGTGGATGGAGAGGAGGCTCTGGTCCCCACATCCTCTACCTCCTCTATGCAAAGAAAATCCCTGTGCACAAAACTCACCTCCTGGAGCTGCTGTGATGAGCAGGACCATGATTTTGGAAGGGATGGGGCAAAATCAACCCCTTGGATGCCCTTCCTTTGCAAGGCTCTTGCCTCCTGACCTTGCTGTGGCTCTGCTCCCCTCCAGATGAGTGTGTGCATGGGATATGTGGTTAATTGTGGTGTAAGGACATATGGAAAATGCTTCCTGCACAGATAGCTGTGCTGAATCCTGGCATCACATGAGTCACCCACCTCTTGCAAACCTCAAATTTTGCTTGACCCCACCGGGCAGGACATGAACAGTGAGGAGGGGTGGGAATTTTCTGCTGATGTGGCTTTTCCAGCTGATTTCTGGGTGGGCAAGCAGCACAGATGTGCCAGAGATAATGGCTTTCACAGTGGGGACAGCTCGCTGCTGTGACTGTTATGGCTCCATTTGCTGTCCTGCTGCAATATGCTTACACTTGTCCGCTTAAGTGTCAGCCACGCAGCAGAAAGGGTTGTTTATGCAGCACTTAGTAACATCTACAGGGTAATGGGCTGTGCAGAAGACCCTGAGATAATTGGTGAAATGTCTGGAAGTGGTTTAGCTGCGTGTCTGGGTGGCAGATATTTGGAAATATACACATAACATTCAATCTTTAAATACATATTAGCCTAAACTCCTGCTTCTCCCAGGGATTGTGGAGGTGGGGTTAATGTTGTGTGAATGAAGTGGGTTAAAATCTTGTAGCTCTGGGAAGAGCTGGGAGAGGTGGTGCTGGACACCTGGCTGAGTACCAGGAGGGGCTGCGTGTGCCAATGGTGTGTCCGTGCAAGGTGGGATGATGGGGTGTGAGGATGGACTCATCTCCCATGGGATAACCCTGCCCTCCCATGCTCCTGGGGCTGGAGAGCTGCTGAGACAAGGTGATTTGGGGATTGTGGTTGAAAGTGAGCAGGGAGATAAGGGAAGCAGCCCTGGGAACATCCAGTTTGTTTGCACTTTGTTCAGGCTCTTGGTGGAAGAGGTCAGGCTGTTGTATGTCTGCAGTGTCTCATCTCCTTGGGCTTCAACCTGCTCTCTTGCATTCCTTGGCCTTCTTTTTATTATTATTTTCTTCCAAGTAACCTCTTTTGTACTAGCAGCTGTTAAAAAAAGAAGTTAACTTGCCTGCCCAGGGATGTGAGCTGCTCTGCACCACACGGAGCAGGAGCCAGCCGCTTCCAGATGTGGATTTTGGGGCCATTCTGAGCACCCCAGCTTCCAGGGATGCACATCCTGCTGACTCCAACCCACCAAACCCCACCCACTGCTCATTATATTCCAAATCCTTTCTATGAATTGTTTAACGAGCTTCCTGCAAGGCTGAGCAGATGAGAGGAGTGAGGAGTTTGGAGAGAAATAAATGGGAAATGCTTTTGATTTGTGAAGAGCTGTGATGAGCAGGAGGGGATTGGAACTGGAGCATCCCTACTGATGGTTTAGTGTGGAAACAGGGCTTAAAAACTGAGACTGGCCCCGTTCTCACTGGGGTTTTTAGCACAGGTGATGCCAGGATGGCAGGATCTATATCATAGCACTGTGCAAAGGCATTGCAAATCCCAAAGGGTTTGGCATCTGGTCCTAGCAATGTTTTTTTTTTTTCCCCTTGGTTTATAGGCATAATTTTTCCACTTTTAAAGCCCCATAATAATTCATAATTTCTTAATACCATGTGCTGTCTCTCTCCTTCTGACAAATCAATTTGTTATGGGTTATGTCTGCTGCTGAACCATGCTGGGGAAGGGAGGAAGAACAGTGTTTTTTCTCCTCTTTTCACATTCCCTTTCCTATCCTAAGGGTTATCAAGTCAGCCACTAAAATGCCACAACCTACCATGACAGATACATAAAGAAAAGGGGAAAATAAAAAAAAAAAGGCAACCCAATAACAAAGTAATTCAGTAGCAGAAACTCTAAAACACATCTAAAATGATGAAGCGAGGTGCAAGTCCTCCTTCCCATGTACAGATGTAATAGAAAAGCATTATCCTTGTGTGAGACGCTAATATGTCCTGATGGAAAGAGCCCACAATTCAATTTATATCGTACAGTTCCAAATAAATATGAAAAAGCTGCCAGATCTACCCTGATAAATCTTTGTCTGTTCCAGCATCCTCATCATCTGCAAGGAAAAAATGAATGGGGGAACAAATGTGAGGGCAAAGGTGTAGACACTCAAGGTACAGCAACTTGATGGGTTGGAGGCTTCACTCCAAATTTCAGAAGAGCTTTGGCAAACCACAAAGCTTAATTAAAAGTTAGTGAAGCTTAGACTGAGAATTGTATGGAAAAAAATGAGAATTAGACCTCTAAAATCATCTAGGTCTTTTGGGAAGCCTTGTCCTCGTGGTGCTGTAGATAGACACATGGTTCCCATGGCCAAAGCTGGGTGCAGGTGTAAATTGATGCAGCTTCGGCCGCTTCATCGACTTCATGTCAGGATCTGGCCAGAGGGGTTTATTCTTCAGCCAGCCTGAGATTTTTGCAGCTTTGTGGTTCAGTATAATTAACATCTGGGAGGAATTAAAAAGGGTCTTGGGGGAGAAAAGCGAGATCTGAAGTTTAAATAACAATTTAGTTTCAGCACAATTGGAAATAAGCTGCTTTGTGATTACTGGGGTGGCTGCTGACGTGGAGAGGAGGAGAAGATGGTTTGAGATGTGTTTACCTGGTGTAAACAGCAGCTCTGGGAGGAGGAGATAAAGGGTAGTGATGAGCAAAGAAAGGGGCAGGAGGCTGAGTAAAGACCAAACCTGATCCTCAAGCTCTAAGGAAGAAATCTGGGGTTGAATGAAGAGAAAAAAGAAGTTTCACATAGAGCTCAGAGATGTGCCCGCCGCTTCTCTAAGCGTCCTTGTCATTCTTTGTATGCAAATGTGGACAGATCTGAGCTCCAAATCCACTTACTAGAATAAAAAAAACCAAAACACCACCCAAACCCACTCTAGAAAATCAAATCTTGTGCAGGTTGGGTGCCAAGACCTTCTTGAAACTGATTGGTACCAATGGTCGGCTGTGAATCCCATGCGATTTCTTTAATTGCTTTATTTTCCCTCCTCTGATTGCAGCTTGCAAAGTCGAATTTAAAGGCAGGGAAAACTTGAAGCAAACAGAAATTGTTGAGCGTAAATGAAACGCTCCAGTTGCCCAGCAGCGAAACGTTCAGAGAAAACTTCAAACCACTTCAGGTCTGATTTGAAATCCAGCCAAATTTTTACAAACTTGTAGCAAATTAAGGTTTGTTGTGGTTTTTTTTATCATGTCTTTGAATGGGGTGAGGCTTTGAGCTTAAAGAAATGCATTGAGGACAGGCCTTGAAAAGGTTTTTGGGGGGTTTGGGCTCTCTGTCCACCCTGGCAGAGGTGTTGGGGAAAGGACAAAGTGAGGAATATAGGAGTGATTAAAGGATATTTAATTTTAACAAGGGTTTAACCAGCCTGTGGAAGTCACTGGGGGGAAAAATATCACTGGCAGCAGTTGAGTGCATGAAGCTTCAGACCCACAAAGCAGTGACGAGGTGGGTTTGTGGAGGTGAGGATACTTCACCCCAGTGCATCCACCTGCCATCTCTCATGTCCTCATGTCCCTGCTGGTAATGGACCAGCAATAACATGGAAACCATCAAGAATTCATCAAAGCACCAAGAAGGAATAAACCAACTCATTTCCTTCCCAAAGCCGCGCTGTACTCGGTTGGCGTGAGAGAGTGGAGTCCTTGTTTTCGCTGGCTTTACGGATTTCCATATTTATTACTTGTTTTGTGCTGCAGGGGGTGGGGGTGGAAAGGGGGGGAAATGTTTTGCAATTGGAAATTTCAGCAGAGGATGGGAAGGTTTTGGAGACGCCTGCGCTCCTCCTGCATCTTTAGGATGGAGGCAATGTTTGTCGCTGGGTAATTAAATACAATCTGTGAAGGTGCTGGTTTGTTTTTTTTGGTGGTTGTGTTTTCTTGTTTTGGGTTGTTTTTTTTTTGTGGTTGCCTGTTCTCTGTGGTTTTACATGATGACTTAATTTAGATACTTGCTTGGGCATAAAACCCTGAAGCACAAATGCAGCTTCTTGCTTTGTTTTAGGGAGGATGTGCACGTGGGAATAGAGTGGTTTGGAAATTTTTAGGTTCTGTGGGTTTGTAGGATGGGGTGGTAAGCAGGCATCAACAGAAGAGGTGTTTTGGAGAAGAGGAGAAGCAAAAGTGACCCTTGACTTTGTTAGCTAAATTCCCA
The DNA here is from genome assembly GCA_907165065.1 of Caprimulgus europaeus. Next base: position 5,042,842 of record OU015548.1, on the reverse strand, counting down.
AGGGTTCTCATAAATAGGACTAAATGCTTTTAGCCCCGTGAGCTCTGTGTGGAAGGTCTGTGGCACACGTGCTGCTGCTCTGGTTCTTGTGTTGATGGGAGTTCCTTGCATCATATACATACACTGGACTTCTGGAAAATGTGAAAATTTCAATTTTAAAGATCAGAAGGCAATGGAGAATGAGGCAGGAGAGATCTGCAGGCCAAAGCCTCTCCAATAGTATTTGAAAACTGGAAATCTGTTTGGTTTTTATTTTTTTAACTATTTTTTTCCCCCTAAATGGCAATGAGGGGTGTGGCAGCTCTGGGAAAGCTTCACAGCCCCTTCAAACCTCTCCTCAGAAATTATCAGTGAGGACTGGCACAGGTCAAAAATGACAGTTGTTTTCTATTTTGAAAGACATTGAGGCTTACTTGAATTTCCCTGCTATCTTTCCTCTCTTTTTTTACTGCAAGACATATACAAATGAAGAATGGAGAGCAAACCAACCCTCTGGAACTGCTTTGGGTGGAAATTGCAAAATATTTTTTAATCCCTTTCTCTTCTAAATTTTTTTTTCCTTTTTTAAGGAGAAATTGATCCAAGTGATCTCCACAGAAGTAGTAATTTTTTCACAGAAACACAAGTGTGCATTTCCAAAATACACCCAGAAGAAACATCACCAACATCTCCTCATTATCACCAACTTTAATTTCATATGGGAATGAGTATCTCATTTGTCTTTTAATTTCTCAGAGCTTACTTAGTGGTTAGTTTTGGCCCCAGATTTATTGCAGTGATCTTTTCCACAGCAGTTTATACCCATTTCTATGTGGAATAATTGGTGGTCACCCTTGAAAGCAATTTGAGCAACAGTGGTAGTTTTGTTCCTTGTACAGAGCTTTGCGTGTAAAGCTGAGATTGAGTCTTCTGGGCGTTGCAGTTGGCCAACTAATAAATAATATTAGTAAAAGTCAAGAGGACTGGATAATTGGTCAGTGACAGACTTGGTGTTTGAAATTCTTGTGCTGCTGTAATAGACTTGTTCCTTTCCTTTATTGACCCTTGATTAAATTTTTGTAACAATTACAGACCAATAATAGGCAGCTATTGATTTCTCTGGAGGTGAGTATCAAGATTTACTGACGTGAGAGTGGAAGCTATTGACTCCAAGGAGAATAATAGCTGGTATTGAGTAGGGGGGTTGCTCATGGAGACACGTTTATTTTCATGTCTGATGGGGCTGGTTTAATGTCTCTCCAGCTTTGGGATGGACAAGCTATAGAAATACAATGCCTTGGTGTGTCTGCTTGCTCAGTGGTAGCTATTTTCTCTTGGTGTGTCATCAAATGTGTTTTGAGACTGGAAATCTCAAGTATACCTACATCAGAACCACCTTTGGTGGAATTGTACCTTTTCTGGGCAAAATCCAGTTTGGATGAGTTCCCAAATTGATGGAGAAGTTGGGACCTGCCAAAACCCCCTGTAAATGGCCCATTTTGGCATTTTTCAGTTCAACTCTTTTGTGGAATCCAGCTCTTCTGTTTCGAGAAGTGGTTTGTGCTTTTCTTCAAGGTCTTTCACATTCTGTTGCATTTTGTGAGGAGAAAGTGCTTGTGAGCTTGCTTTTTCATCTCCAAAACTCTTGTAAGATCCCACTCTTGTGCTTATCACCTTTTCAAATGGAGGCTGTGCCTATCATCCTGGGCACTTGAAATTAAAAGGGACTTTGAAATAGTGCCTTTAACGGCGTGGTAAGGAGAATAGGCAACTTGAAATCGCTGCTTCATCTCCAAAATGACAAGAACCTGCTGCTTGAACTGCTGATCTGGATCTGCAGATGATGCTATTTCCTCCATCACCCGTGGGGATGTGTCAATGGGTGGCAATCCCTCTGTGCACAGGGATGTGGCACTTCTCCTTGCATGGATAATCCCTGGTTTGAAGGGGTTAAGGTGGGAATTGTACATACATTGATGTGATGGGTTTTACGTGGAGGGAAAGAAGAGGGAGGGGGGGAAAAAAAGGGATTTAATCCTTTTTTATGATGCTGCTTTAGGACTCCTTGTAAAGTTTGGTGGCTTTGCTAGGGAGGGTGGGATGGAGAAGGATGACAAACCAACTTCCCTCTCCCTTTAAGAGCTTTCATTGGTGTAATGGGATCCTTGATCTTGTGACTGCATAAATCACAGGCAGCCAGTTCAAGTCAATTCATATTTTTGCAGTTCGTTAGCAGCTCGGGAGGAAATTGCATTTATTATAATTGCCTCTAATTGCATCAGATTAGTGATTACAATTATTGATGGTGGCTGATTATTCATTAGGCTTCAAATCAATTCCCTTGCTTCATCATATCCCAAAACAGTAACTCTGATGAAGAGAGAGAGAGGGAGGTCTGGAGGAGTCCACGTCCAGGGAGCCCGCCTGGCTCCAGAAGTCGTGTGAAATCAGCACTCGAAGCTGATTAGTGCCTGACACGTTGGGAGAGGTCATTAGCCAGGACTTGGGATAACTTTGGTGGCCAGGAGCTGAATTAAGTCACATCTTTTCCACGTGGCTGGTGCTTGTCCTGCCTCAGGTGGCTTCCTCAGCAGGACTGGCTCTTTTGTATTTTACACCACGATTGAGTTTCATGGAAGAGTTGCAATGAGCCATGTAGGACCTTAAACTGATTGATGGTCCTGGTAACACCCTCAGAGGCAGGAGGGCAGTTGGAAAAAGCGAGGCAAGGGGAGCAGCTCCCCTGGAGCAGCCTCTGGTTTCCCATGGCGTGTACCCCAGGTGCAGCAGCCAGCCACCTGCGCTGCGCCGCCTCCGAGTGACGCTTAATTGTCACCAAAGCTGCCTGACTCGCATAATAACCGGCGTCTCGGGTTGAACACCGCCCCGAGCAGCCTGCTTGGATATGCAGCTGAGATGCTGCATGATGAAGTCCCCCTTCCCTCTGCTTCCCTTCAAGCAAGCATCCAAGCTGCAGATGGGGTGGCTGCTTATCTTGGGGGGGGCCGTGGTGCCTTCCAACCCAGATAGACATGGCTCTAAGAAGCTGAAGCCACTTGGGATAAGTCCAAGGAGCTTGTTCTAGGTTGGTAACAGTGCAGTTGCTTTGGCTGGCATGTGTGGTGTTGGCTCTAGTAGGACATGGTGGTGCTCATAGGTCTGACCCATCAGACTGTGCTCTCCTTTCCATCCCTGGTCTGCAGCTGAAGGTTTCTTCAAACCTCCAAGCCAGTGGCAATGGCAACTGGCTGCTCTGCAAATCCTAATTCTATTTATATTGCCCTGACTGGTGGGCACTAACACTCAATATGGTGTTGAGGAGCTTGGACATGTTCCCAGAAATGGTGGATGGGCTGAGAGCCTCCCATATGCTGGGGTCAGCTGCCAACCATCCCTCCTGGTGCCCTATAAAGCCAAGGTCCTTGTTTCCTTCCTGATGGGGGGACCGAGGGATGAATTCAGTCCCTGAAGCAATGCTAATCATCAACCTCTCTTCAGTGATGGAGCTGCTTTGCAGGAGTCCAGAGGAATGTGTGTCCAAATTATGCTTGGTGGGCAGGATTGGGATCTGTAGTTGGGATCTGAGGAGGACATCCAGGTCCCAAGTGTCTTTTTAAAGGCAAGTTATTATCTGTGTTCCTTCCCCCCCTTCATTGATCCTTTTTGAAACTTGGGGGTTTTACCTGGAAGGATCAGAATTCCTGTGTCCCCATCCTGCCCTTGCAATGCAAATCCTTGATGTGGGTGGTGCTGTGACCATCTCAAGTGTGTCTTGAGAGGTAGGGAGGGGAATTATGTAGGGTGAGACAAACATCTCCCCTCTCACTCTAAATGTCCCAGTTGGAAAGATGTAAATCTGGGTCCCTTGGACCTCCTGCGGCGCTAGCAATTGCGTTTGTCCTGAGGGAGATGAAATTCAGATTGTGGTGCTAATGCAGCTAATATCTCCTGCTGGGCTTGAGGCAGAGCTTGCCATGTTTTATGCATGTCCCAGTAGCATTGCCAAAATGTGTGAGCATGCCAGAAATGATGTGAACAGACACCGGTGCCTCCACCACCTCCCCTGCTACCCGATTGCAGTGGGTGGATGAGCAGCAGAAGAGCAGCTGGATGTGCACTGTGAGCTTGTCTTGGCTTGTGACTGCTTCCTCAAATGTCCTTCAACTCCCACCTCCTCAGTTACCCTCTGCCCCTCTCCTGGACTCATCAGGACTGAGCAGCATCTATTGGTTTTGGAAATTTCTACCTCGTGTTGCATCAAACGTCTCTGTGGTTTTCTTCTTAATTTACCTGAGCATATGCTCAGGAGTGATTTGTTTTGGTGATTGTGCACAGAAAAGAGTTATTCTTCTGTCTGGCTGTCTCAAAGAGCTCGGAGCCTCTCAAGTCCTCAATTATTTTGCAGTTTACATGCAGCAGGTATTGCCACAGCAAAATTCAGACACTCCAATTCTTCTCCCAGTGTCCAGCTTGTGCAGTGCTCCTCTGGAGCACTTCACAATCATCTGTAGGATTTTGGTAACACCCTGGAGATCTCTTCTCTTCCACCAAGGTAGAAATATCTCAAAAACATGGACCTAAAGCAGTTTTTAAGCTTAGAAAGGTGTTAGTAAAGGGAAAAGACACCCCAGTATTTTCAAACCTCTTGATATTTAAGGACTAGGAGCCTGCTGAAGGTTTGGAATCAACAGTACTGGGAGCATCTTCCACAGGTTTGCATGGAATTAGTTCCCATTAATATAGATTTAGAGAAAGTGAGTTTTGAGCATATCTCTCTGGAAACTTTTAACTTGCAAAAGTTGAAGAAAATATAAGGTACCAGTAGGGAATAAAAATGGCATCGTGAGAGCCTTTCGAGTAGAGCAACACAGCTTGAACTTGACTAATGAGCCCGAGAGTTTAAAAATAGATATCTATAGAGAGAGCTATATATTGCCTTTGTGACTTTGAAGTATTGGCAGTTGGATATCTTTGGGTTTTGGATGATCTCCAAACACACACAATTTGGCGTGAATGTTTCCCGTCCACTATTTACTCCACTTTTTTCTCTATCTTGCTGCTTCTAGTTTCAATGCTAGAAGCTCCTCTTCATCTTGTGATACCAGGCAATGTTCAGAAGTGGGGTTCTGAAGAACAGAAGTTCTTCCTGGGGGGGTACCTGTGACCTCAGTGATGGGAGAAGGATTTCCCCCCCCTCCCTGTAATGCTGGGTCAGAAATATTTAGGATGTTCAATAAGGAGATCTGCAGGCTTTTAGAGAACTGAGATTCTCATTTTAGGCTAGAAAGATCTTTACCTGCAGAGAAAAGAAATTAGAACGTGAAGTAATAAGCTGAAATCATTATGGCTGAGAAGTGTGCTGGATAATTAGCTGGCTGACAGGCAGTGTCCTCGCAGGACATGAACCCAAAGAGAGGAGCATGATTCCCTGCTCCTTCCTCCCTTACCTAAATGTGTGAGGGAGTTTTCAAGCGATTTACAGCTGATTTAGGAGATCAATCTCTCTCAGCAGATGGGAGGGAACTCATTTTGGGGTTTTGAAGCAAACACAGTTAAATCTTCTTTTCCTGGCTGAGCTGCTTGTCTTAGGAATGACAAAAGGGCTCAAGGCTGGGAGCTCTGTTTGGAGTGAAATTACCTGCAACTGTCATGGAAATGAGCTCTGCAGGGTTGGGTTGTAGGATGCAGTGCAGATCCATCTGACCCTTACCTCCATCCCTGATTTTCCCTCTGTTTGCCCCAAAATCCTCAGTCTGAAACCACCCCAGTGCCGTTGTGGAGCTCTTGCAAACTGGCTTTTGAGTTTGCAAACTGGATGCTCAGCGCAGGGTGAAAAGCAGTGGGTTGCTCATAACCCCTGGGGGAAGGTCCAGCTTTCTGATGGCTTTTGTGTTGCCTAAATTCATAGTAGTTCATTCCCCCAACCCAAATTCCCTCTGTCCCAGGCCCAAGAGAAATTCTGAATTCATTGGAAGTTGTCAGAAAAATATCCTGTGTCAGAAACAGGCGAGTGTCTGTGTCAGATTGTATCTGAGGCAGAAATGCTCTGGTTTGACTAAAGTTTCATGAAGAAAATTGAAGTGAAGCGCTTGGAGGATATTGAAGAGATGAGAATTGACCATTTCTATGTTTTATTCCTGATGCCATCACTGGGGTTTTGGGCAGCACTGCTGTTTAGTAGCACGAGCACTTTCCATGTGGGTGCACATGTTCAGTTTGGAGTTGTGTTTTGCACTTTGGAGGCAGCAAAGGAGGGTCTTGAAGGTGCTTTTGTCTGGCAAAAACAAGGTTCTCACTGAGCTGTGGGGGGCTGTGCTCTAGGGTGGTTTTTGATGCAGTGCTGGCTTTGTGCAGGGTAAAAAGGGAGGAGCTGTAGATATTTATTCCCAGCTGTGCCGCTGTTTGACTTCATGGGAGTCAGGGAGGTGCTCCGTGCCTCAGTTTCCCCCTTTCAAAGTGACAACTTCTTAGTGTTAACACTACTTGAGCTATGCAGCATGTTACTGGGGGCAGAGCCCAAGAGGAAGGGAGCAATTTGGAGGGAGAAAAAAAAAGTTCAGAAAGAACTTTTTCTCAGTTCCCAAATCCCTGATACAACCGAAAGCACTTTGGAAAGGTCCCAGATGCTCACAGGGAAAGCGGGCTGCTCAGCCAAGCGGGACGGAGAGGCGTATGATACAGCGATGCGGTGCTGGAGAACGACAGCCTTGTCACGCTGACTTATGATGGATGAGGAAAAAACCTATTTCTCATCGGTGATGGGAAGATGTGAAGTGTAAAGAAGGATGCACCAGGAGTCTCTGGGCGATTCATCTTGTGTCGGGCGTGCTCTTGGAGTCGGCAGAGTCGAGAGGGAGCGTGTGCCAACAAAGCCAAAAGGCACACAAAAAAAAGGAGGAACTAGGGAGAAAATTCATTATGTGAAGGATAATCTTGCAGGGAAATATCAAAATGTCAGCAGCACCCCAGATAGGGGCAGGGGAGGGAAATGAACTGGGGGTATTTGTCAGCTGTTAAACCAGGCGTAGATTGGAGCAGAGAGGCGGGATGCCGAGGTGATGGTCTGAGCGGTGCGGGGTGGGGGGGGTGTTATGGAGCAGGGAATTACTGTAAGTCTATTTTTATTTATTTTTTAATTGCAAAAGATGGTGCTTCTCTGCTGGCAGAGCAAGAACCAGCAACCTCCAGTTTAGCTACTGGTTCTGGCCCTGTTAAAGTGGTGTGGAGTCCCATTAGCCACAGCGGAGAGCCGAGGGGGTGAGCGGGCTGCTGGATCCCTGCTGTTATTTGCACAACTGGAAACAGCCCGAGCTCAGCCTCATTTCATCCCTGGCACCGAGAGTACCAATTTCCAGCAAAGGAGCTGAGCTCCCATCTGCACTGCAATAGCTGTTTGAAAGAAAGTGAAGATTGAGCTCTGCCAGAAGGGGAAAACCTTGATATTCTTTCTCGCTAGGATACTTAGTGGGTTTTAGTGTTTTATCTCATCCCAGAGTGAATTTGCATGCTGTGTGGTCAGAGAGCAGTGCCCAGCTGCCCTCAGCATCCCCCATAGGAGCTGGGGAAGGATCTGCACTTAGGGAAGCTCCCCGTGCTTTGTTTTTCATTTGGTAAATCTAAAAAGTGGTTTTTGCTTGGAGAAATCTCCTGGGTCAGGTGGCAGCAGTAAATAGCTGGGGTGTTTAGAAATGATTGAGCAGTTATTTCAAAGTGTCACCAAGCCTGCTGCCCCAGCAGCGTGTCTGGCAGCGCTTGCAGCTTGGTACGTGCACAGCACAGAGAGAAAGTTTAATAGCTGGAGTCCCAGGGCATGGTATTTGGTAGAACAGTTGGGGCTTGACACCAAATAAAAATCATCTATTAAAGAAATCAGGTTAATTTACTGTGTGAAATGAACCAACTTTAAATTGCTCCCAAATAGACAATATATTGTACTTTTTTTTTTTTCAGTGGGAGTGGAAAAATTATTGGGAGGTTCTGCAGCAGCCTTGGTCTCTTCCCAAGGCCATGACAGCTGCTCTCTGCCTTCACGTGCCCTGTTGTCTGGCCAACTCTTCCTCATGCAAGGCTGGGTGATGCACAAACCCTACAGATGGGAGCATTCAGCTGGAAGTCTTCAAGGCCAGGTTGGATGAGGCTTTGAGCAACCTGGTCTAGTGGAAGGTGTCCCTGCTGATGGCAGGGGGGTTGGGACTGGATGAGCTTTAAGGTCCTTTCCAACCCAAATCACTTTATGGTCTCAGAGCTGCTCTCTAACAGGCTCTGCAGCATCCCTGGAGCTTTTGGAGTGGGGTCTGCATGTACCTAACCCCAAATCCATGCTGAGGTCCAGGAGGAGGTTGCAGACCTCAGTATTATTGTTCTTGTATGTGTTATTTCTTGTGGCAGTCAGAAGCTTGCAAAGCTGAGGGTCCTGGGAGAAGACCCCTACACTGAGCCGCTTACAAACTGAGCAGGGACCCAGCATGAAGCAGAGGAGAGATGGGAAGAGCTTTGGGTGTGACACATCAGCTGCTCTGCTCTAAAACACCTGGGTGACACTTAGGGCTCCATTCAGCTCTCAAAAATGGACTTGCAGTGCTGACCAGCCTTGCAGCAGGCAGCTGTCTCGGGGAGCTGGAGGAACAGGGCTGCTTGTCGTGATGGTTGAGGGACCCCTGGGATCTCAGCTCTGCTCTCCCTTGAGGAAGGGCTGCATCCCAGGGACCCACACTGCAAACCCTTTGTTCCACAGCTGCGATTTACAGGTGTGGATGGGAGATGAGGGATGTGACCAGGCAGCACAGCCCACTCTGCATTGGGGTGTCTGGCTCTGCACATTGTTTTCCCCATCTTCTCACCAGACAACAATGCTATTTCCCACCTCCCTTGGCTGAAACATCTCCTCCAGCTTGGGGCTGGAAGAACCTGCCTGCATTTGCATCCCTTGGCAGAGATAAACCCCAAATAACTTTTCTTATTGATCCTCACCATGAATGACGTGGGGAACTAGAGAGGTGTAAGTGCCACTCTTTTCTCTGCTGCTCTGTTAAGTGAGACTTTTTCTTGCCAAATCTTGAAAAGAAAAGACAGTCTCCTTCACAACCAGAGACCCTCTTCTCCTTCCCGCCCCAGGAAACCGTGGTACAACTTGAAACCGATTAATAATACACAAAGGGATGATGTGGTTGGGCAAAGTGCGGCGGTTTCCTCAGCTAGCTTGTGTTATGCTTTTATTAAGCTGCGATCTAAAGCAAAGGAGAGGGAGTGATTTTTATAGCCTGCAGCGTCTTGTTTGCAGATTATTTTCCAAAGATGCTGGGTAGAATATCAATTGCCTGCCATGAGACATCCCGGCAGGTGCTGCCTTGAACAGAGGAAGCTGCAGAAGTAGACGTGGTCCCTCCTGGCATTGATGAGCTGGTACGGGCAGGACTCGAGCTGCTGCTCCATCCCGTGTTCTGAATCAGTGTAATATGGGCTGCCACGGGCTGAACATGGACCCTGGGCCTGGGGAGAGGCTGTTGGGGTGAGCAGAGTGTCCCCCCAGGGGACACTGGGGGACTGAGGCAAAGCCCCTCTGCTTGTGCTGTTCCTGTACCTGCAGACCCCTAAATCCAGAGGTTTTAGTGGAAGCACAGATGTTCACCCCTGCACATCCAGGTTTCAATGGCATCGCTCTTTAGCACTTACAGGGAACGATGCAGAGGCTGGAGTTTGTGGAGAGAGGGGACAAGGACACAGCCCATGTGTCAAATGGCAGAGAAGGGCAAAAGGGAAGGGAAAAGGAAAGAGGGAGCGGAGGAGCGCGGTGACTTGCCCAAAGTCATGCTGCAGCGCGTGGGGAGGGAGCCAGACACCCGGCTGCTCTCTCAGCCCCGTGAGCTGTCTGCTAGATTGTGCTGCTCAAAGGAAAAACATCTTTTTCTTTCCCCCCCTCCCTGGTGGGGCTGTATCCAGGGCAGCTCGTGGTTATTGGTGTGATTCCTGGAGAAAGCAGCTGAATTCCTGAATGTACAGTAGGAAAAAAAAAAGGGATAAAAAGAAGCTAGGCAGGGGTTTGGCTTTAAGAAAAATAACACTTTCTGGTTCTTTGTGATGCTCTGAACCCTTCATGATCCCTTTGAGCCCCCCTTATGCACCAGACGATGGAGGGTGCAGACAAACTCTTGCCATCAAGCAGAAGCTCTCTGAGAACCACAAAGCCCAATCAGCAGGAGAGGAACAATCGAGGCGCTGGCGGTCTCGGAGCTCTTCTGCTGATGAAGAAGAGCAGGGTCTGGACAAATATGGAATAAGAAATCAGCTGCTGAGGAGGAACACCTAGTGACCTAGCTGGGGAAAGGAGGCAAAAAGTTCTCATCTGTTACTTCTGTGTCTTTTTCAAAGCATCTTTAATCATATCCCGCATCGTCTTCATCAGAGGCAGGGTGGTAATCAAGGCAGCTGGCTGGGGATGACGCTGTTTCTCTGTGCCACCGAGGCTGTTCTTTTTGGGGTAGTCATGGGAATAGCTGTGGAGCGTGGGGAATGTGTTTTGGATGTGTTTGGCTTGGTTTTGGGGGGTTTGTTTTTTATTTTTGGTAGCCACTTAGGAGTTGTCTCATTGTGCTAAGGACAGAGATTGAGACGCTCTTGCGTGGGGAGCTAAGGAAAGACAAATGCAATGTAGTCTCTTATTTATTTTTTTGTTCCTCCTGCCTTCTTTCTTTATAGTGGTAAAATGATAGAATTTCATGCAGTCAATTGAGGCTATTGAGTTGTTTTGCCACTAAAGTGCTGGAGCATTGACTGTATAGATTCACACTGTCCCCTCGGAATAACATCCCTTTTAACAATGTGCCATCAAGGGAGAGCTGTGCAGGCTTTAAAAGGTTTTCCAGGGTTGTATTTCTTTTTTCTGTCTCTCTCTTTTTCCACTCGATGCACTGAAATCAGACCTGAAGCAAATTTCAAGGGAAGCAGGAAACCCCGAGCCGTGGCTGGGAGGGAATTGGTTGTGCCTGTGCCCTGCTGTATGGCAAGACATCAAATCCCAGATTTGCTCAGGCTTGGGGCCACCAGAGATACTCACAGAATCACAGAGTGTCAGGGATTGGAAGGGACCTCGAAAGATCATCCAGTCCAATCCCCCTGCTGGAGCAGGAACACCTACATGAGATCACACAGGAAGGCATCCAGGTGGGTCTTGAATGTCTCCAGAGAAGGAGACTCCACAACCTCCCTGGGCAGTCTGTCCCAGGGCTCTGTTACCCTCACAGTAAAGAAGTTCCTTCTCAAATTTAAGCAGAACCTCCTGTGTTCCAGCTCACACCCATTGCCCCTTGTCCTACCATTGGATATCACTGTGAAGAGCCTGGCTCCATTCTCCTGACACTCACCCTTCAAATATTTATAAACATTAATAAGGTCCCCCCTCAGCCTCCTCTCCTCTCGTATCTTTCCTGCTGGGTCCATCACACCAGCTCGCTTGGCTCCTCCAGGAGTTTTTGGGAGATAACTAATGCTTAGTACTTAAGGTAAAAATATGGGATGGAAGGAATGGAAACCCAAGGTTTGGAGGGAAACCATGAAGTTGGAGAAGCCTTATTTTTCTCCAAGTTCCTATGATTTCCCCCATTCTTTGTGTGCTCGCCCTCATTTTGTGTTAGCTCTTGTCTGCTGCCTCTCTATGATAAACCTTTGCTTGAAGAGAGCAGCAAAGGGACATGCCAGGTCCGCAACTCATGGGCTGAAATCTCATCGTGGTGCTTACCTGCAGTTGGTTCCATAGTGATGTTGATCTTTGCTCTCCAGAGGCAATTGAAATGGGATTTCCTCCAAAAGGAATGAGCATGTGCATTGCCTGTTGTGGTCCTTGTGACTGTCACCACTCTTGGGCACGCCTGGTCACCTGGGGGGTTTCACACCTGGGAGGTTTAGCTGGGCACATTCCCATTGGGTTCAATGCCTCAGGGTATAATCCATGCCTCTGTGTGAGATGAGTTTCAACCCCAAAAAGGTTGAAAATGACACCCCAGGAGGTATCATCCAGGGTGAGCATCCTCCTGGGCTGCCTGTGTCCTATGCAGTGGGGCAGATCTCCCGGGGAAGCTCCGTGCCCGTCACCCCACGCGTGTTCCCGAAGCCTCTCCCTGCTGTGCCGTGTTTCTTAGCACCCATCTGTAACGTGGATCTCTCCCTCTGACCTTGCTGTGTTGGCCCTGCTGCTGAGCAGGCTGTGCCTCCCATATTTCTGCAACCCAGCTTTCCAAATCTCAGTTTCTTTTAACCTTCACTCCTCGGTTTCCTGGCTCTTCGGTGTGTGCTCTTTTAATAACTGTAACCCATCTGATAATGTTGTTATAAATTAATGATCTGTTTACAACCTTAACTCTGTTTTAATGAAGACTTTTTTTTTTTTGGTTGAGGAAAATAAAAGCTGCTGTAATTATACCTTGTAACTGCAGGGTTTTATAGCCGGTGAACTCATCCAACAAGCAATTTCGATTAGTTTATCCAGGCAAATATTCCGGTGTTGATTTCATATGTATATATAAAACACACAGCTACTTCCGTGAGCAGCAGCAATAATTACTTCTGGATCCCTGTGTGTCTGTATCTAGAGAACAAACTCGTGCTAGATGTTTTTTCTGATGTCTAAGAAAAGTTGAATTCACAGTCCTGCCTTTCTCTCGGTAAGAGCATTAATAGTATCTTTTATCTGACTAGTTTCCTATTTTCTCCAAACTTATATCTTGGAGATAAATGTGACTTTCTATCAGATTTTATTGAAATGGGTTATAAGGTTTAGAAATGGTTAGAGATGGGGAAAGGAAACAGCCAGGCAGGCGCTGTAAGGCTCATTTCCTCAGGAAACCAGGCTGAAAATACTTTGGGTGCCATTAAAAAGTTGGAGCTGCCAGTGACTGTCATTTAAGGGTAAAGCTTCAGAGATACTTGGAAGCTGTTTTCTAAGTGTTTAACTCAGTCTGTGTTTTCCAAAGCGTTCAGCTTGGACAGTTGGATAAATTCCTGCATTTCCAAGGAACTCAACAGCCAATTTCTTGAGCATGTTGGAATATTTAACTATTTCTTTTGGTACCTGTGTGGAGCTAGATCCACCAGATCCTTCTGAAGACATTGGCCATCACAGACCCTGGGGACCTTAATTTCATTTTGCTGGGGACTCCCAGTTGCTCTGAGGTTCACCAGTGAGTATTTGCTTTCCAGTAGTTGAGGTTGAGCCCAATTGCCAGAAGGTGTACAGCGAGGAGAAAGATGGAGAAGAAAGGCAACAAGTTGGGATTTGGAAGCCCTCAATTTTGGGTGGCCCTCAATGCTGTAGTGCTTCAGGCAGAGTTGCAGAGGTGATGGGGTTGAGTGCCTGTTGCTAGGTGTCCAGAAATGTCTATGGGATTGGGAAAACCAGGTTAGTGTTCCACACTGATGCTGCTAGAGAGGGGTGCACGAGGATGGTGACCCTACCATCTGAGGAAGCTTCCTTCTCCCCATCCCTGAGCCACCCCTTTCTCTATCTGCCTGGAAATCCTCCCCTAAGCAATCACTCCTTTCTCCTAACCGTGCTGAGGGTGGATGCTGGGAGGCTGGGAGGTTGTCCTGAGCAGCTCTGCATTGACCATGGGGATTACACTTGACCTTCTCTACATTACTCCTATGCCCCACTCTCTTGTTGCTTTGCCCACCCCCCCATGCTGCTGTTAACCATGGACCTTGTTTTCCTCCCTGCCCTGGCTGGAGCTGCTCATCTTCTCAGCTTTTTGCTCATGTTAGATTTGCAAGTTTAAAAAAAACCAGCACTGGGCATGAAATATAAATTGTACCTAATGAGGGCATCGGGGGATCGGAGCCACTCTGCACCCACAGTCGCTCCCTTTCCCACCTGGCATAAAATGTGCCAGGTTTCTGCCTCAGCAGCAGCTTTTGCAGTCCTGGTGATGGCACCTACCTGGCATTTCTTTGTGGACTGTCCTCCTCATCTGCAAAGTAGAGAAAGAAAGGAATTTTTCAGAGTTTTTGCTTATTTGAGTTTTTGGGTTTTTTTTTCTGTGGTAGGACCCCATGGATTCTCCAAGTTACCACAATATCTGTCACAATAGTAGGAGAATTATTTGATTTTATTCTTTTTTTTTCTTTTTTCTGGGAGGCTGTCTGGAGAGGACCCTGGAGCAGGGACGTGCTCTCCCAGCTGACACACTGGCCTCGACACATCGAGCTGCTTCCTTGCCCTGCAATCAATCCCTCCAATTCCAGCCCCTTCTTGCAACAACAAAAACTTGTGCAAAAGCATTTCCCGCCCCTGAAAATCCATTACTGTCCCTGTCATTGTCCTTTTCTCACGGTTGTGCTTTATTTTTGTTGTTGTATTTTATTTTATTTGCTGGGTTCAGTGGGGCTGGTCTCACATTCTGATTACAAGCAGTTTTTGGAGAAATACTTGGCCAAGTGGCAGCCTGAAGCCACCTGAGGCAGCAGGACTGTGAGTTATCAGTATTTAAACAGGTATAAAATCAGCTCCTGGTCCATGACCAGGGTGATGTCCTTCCTCATGTCCTTGTGATGGGCAGGAGAGATCATCTAAAGATACTAAGCAGAGGTAGAGGAATCAGGGGACAGATCTGAGTTTGGGTAATCCTTGGTAGCTCGTCCCATGTGAGATGAGGTCTCCAAATGCTGAAGGAGGATCCTGCACAGGGATGATCTCACTGCTTTGAGCTGAGCTACCAAAGCTGCTTTTAGCTCCTTTGTCATGTTTTGAACTTCCTTCTCCCTCTCTCCTTCTCCCTCTCTCCTTCTCCCTCTCTCCTTCTCCCTCTCTCCTTCTCCCTCTCTCCTTCTCCCTCTCTCCTTCTCCCTCTCTCCTTCTCCCTCTCTCCTTCTCCCTCTCTCCTTCTCCCTCTCTCCTTCTCCCTCTCTCCTTCTCCCTCTCTCCTTCTCCCTCTCTCCTTCTCCCTCTCTCCTTCTCCCTCTCTCCTTCTCCCTCTCTCCTTCTCCCTCTCTCCTTCTCCCTCTCTCCTTCTCCCTCTCTCCTTCTCCCTCTCTCCTTCTCCCTCTCTCCTTCTCCCAGCACAGAGCTTCAGGCGATGTTTTCCTATCATTTTATTTTACTTATTTATTTATATTTTAATTCCCAAACGCTGCTGATATCTAAACCTTGGGGACAAGAGTGGAAACATGGTGGGAAATCTGTGCCTTAATTTTCTATCTGTTATGTTTTATTATTTTTTTTGCCTTTTCTCCACCAAGAATCTGCATAAAGCAGCTCCTCCACATATCATTTATTCATACGTATTTGAGCGAGAGAGGCTCTGCCTTGCGATAGAGATGTCATTTGCAAAATAATAAGGTCCTGGTTGCTGTGAAAAGAGCACCCTCACTCTTCCCCCAAGAGGTCATTCCTTCTAAATTATAAATCTTTTTAACCATTTACCTTGTGGGTATACATGAGCACAGCACTTAAATTAATTCCAGGTCTTCTTCCTTCTCGATTCCTTTGGTTTTTTTGTGGTGGTTTTTTTTCTTTAACACATAAAGCATTGAGTTCTCTTGAATATTGGGTCTGTATTACTAATTGATTCACATCAAAGGATCTCTTTGCCTTCAGCTGCCGAGGTCTCTGCATTGTGAGGGGACCTAAATCCCAGGTATCATCAGATAATTAAGCTGATATTAGGTGTTGGGAAGTGATGCTTCTCTTTTTGATCCCCTCCTGTGCCTTACAGGGCATTGCCAACACCCAGCAAAGCCCCAGCATGTGCTGAGAGTGAGGAGGTGGAGGCATCAATACTACCCTAAGAGGTGGAAAAAGGACATTAATTTCCTTTACAGGGTTTTTCCTGCAGCAGGTCATGGTGCAAACTCTGGGGACGAGCAGGTCAAGGGCATTTGGGTGTGAAAAGGCTTTTTTTTGGCTGTTGCTGTCGTACCTGATGGGACATGGTGTTGACCCTCACCCAAACACAAGAGCTCTTGGCTTTAACCTGGCTCAGCCCTGCTAGAGCCAGGTGAATCCCTCTCTATATTTACAACACATCAAGGAAGGATGTTCTATAAAACATCTCCCTTGAGCCCACCTCATTACCCTCTTCCCACTCCTTATACTTTGGATTTTATTCCTTATACTTTGGATTTTATTCCTTATACTTTGGATTTTATTCCCTATATCTGCTCTGAAAACTACCTGAGGCTGAGCCAGCTCCATCCCAGGAGCTGCTGATGTGGCTGCTCTTACAAAGGGGAAATTATTAATGACCCAAGGTGTAATTATAGGTGTCTTAAGCCTCTCTCAAGCACCACTGACATCTTTCCAGAGGAGGGGTTTAAGGGGGAGACACCTTGCTGTTTAATAAATAAAAGAAGAGATTCATAAAGTGTCTGGCAAGCACATTCCTCACATAGAAATGTTACGGAATAACACAGGATGAATAATAGAAAAGGTTATTGAAAAATTCATAATTTCCAAGCACCAGGGAAGGCCAGGCTTCCATGCCATTTATTTGCCTGTAGAAAAGTGATTAAAATATATATTATTGTCCTGTCTATAGGAAAATGTATTATTAAGTGGATACTAGCATGACATTTGAAAAATCCATTTCATTCCATTTAGTGGTGGGTGGTGAAAGGGGAAGGGGAAGGGGAGGGGGTCTTTCTCCTGCTTTTGTGGAGGAAGGTTTTACAGGCATTTTAGTCAGGCCTGCAGAAAAAAAACAGCAAAAACAATAAAAAATAAATTTTAAAAAGGGGGAGGTTTTAATTTTGGCCCCGTGCCTCTCAGCAGAGCCATTTGTTCTCCGTTTTCATGTCTTTTTGCATTAAAAATGAAATGAGATTCCTTCACCTTTATTTATTACCTTTATTTAATTGCTAAGAAGGGGAACAGAGGGTGGGTGGGGGGTTTGCTTTGGGTACAGGGGATGGGGGATTTTCTCTGTGGACCCCAAGTGGGATGGGTGGCTTTCTGTCAAGTTTTTGGGTGCTTTTTAGGAGTTCTTGTTATCTCACTGGACATCAGGTCAATCTGGGAGGCAGATGAAGCTTCCCTGCCTATGGATTATGCAGGTGGAGTTGTTTGGGCTGGTGGCATTTGGGCTGATCTCTCGTGTTTTTGGGTGCTTTGCAATAGCTTTATAAGCAGTGAGTCCATGTGTGGGTCATGCTTGTGGACTTGTCCTGAGCATTGGCTTGGGAAGCTGGAGGATTTGGAGTTTTGGGGGATGCTGGTGCCTTGTTTAGTCTTGGTTCCTCGCCTAACCCATCGAGGCAGCCCAGTTGTGCAATGCTGGGTGGGAAATCACTGAGAAGTTAGCTTGAGAAAGTGCCAGGATGCTTTATCAGAGCCAGAAATAGCTCTGAATTATCCTTTTGGTCGTGTCTTCCTGGAAAGAGGCAGTTGGTGAAAATTACAGGTCATCCAACAGATCAGTTTGGGATATTTGAGCTTTTTCTCCAAGAGCAAACCCATGAGATGAGCACTTTGAGCAGGGAAGTTGTGCCACATGTAGCCAGAAGCTCCTGATCCCCAGGGAGTATAGATTATATCCTGCCTGTGTACACTGAATTTATCTAGGGATTAAAAGGGAAGAACTAGACTCTCTGGTCTGTTAATGTTGATGGGGATGTGTCATTCCACATCTGTCCCTGAGAAGAGAGGTGGAAGCTTTTCTTCCCCCCTCTCCTCCACGCCTTAGATCTTGAGCAGTGTCTATATTTGCTACGTTAATGACTCGGAGCCTATCTCCAGCTCCTCTTGAGTTTTATTCATAGATCCCATCTGGGACTGTCAGAAATAGAAAGGCAAAACCTGTGAGGAAGCCATGTGGCAGGAGAGGACAAGAAGCAAATAGCTGCTTCTCAAAATCAGGGTTGGGATTGACTGAAAAACTACTCATCAATCTGGAAGGATTTGCCATGTATCTTCAATTAAAACAATTTAAAAGCCAAGACCCCTCTTCTTTTTTTTTAATGTTTTTTAATGAAATGTTTTGATTTTGAGGGAATCTCCAAAATTTAGTAAGGCCTCCAGCATCTCCAAAGAGCAGCACACAAAATGCTGACGTTGATCATCTCTGGAGGTAGCTTCATCCATCCTTCCCTTGCATGGAAATCCTCAGTCTCTGCCTCTTAAATTAAATACCTGAAAGTACCTAAACCTGTGTCTGAAATGGAGCAACGTTCATCGTGCAGAGCTCTTTAAATCTGCATGGAAAATCAGATGGGGAGGATGGGAATATAGAGAGGAGAACTAATGTACCCAGAAGCTGTTGATAGACTGCCTGATCTCCAGCAGTTGCAGCTGGATGGGCAAACTTCTGCCTTTCCTGCCTAGAAAATATATCTCTGAGCAGGGAAAGAAGCTGTGCCTGGGGAAAATGGCAATATTTTGGTGATGGGGTTGGGGGAGAGGGGGGTGTAGCTTGGTGTTCACCCTGGAATTGTGAAGGATTGGAGGGCAATTAAGTGAGGAAGGAACATGGGCAGGTGGCCAGCACTCTGCTGTGTGTGCAAGGCTCCGTGGTCAGCATGGCAAATTGTTGGCCACAACTTTAGTGATCAGCTATCTCTCCTTTTATATTTATTTATTTTTTCTCCCCCCTCCCACCTACCCCACTCCTCTGACAATCTGGAGCTAAGCTAGTTTCTTTCTCTAGCTCTCCCTCCCCAACCCTAGTACCCATCTTGGATGATCTAAATTAAAATCTGTTATCATTTCCTGGATAATCCCCTTTGATGCCCTGAATACAGCAGAATCTGTCCTGCTTCAACCTTGCATGTAAGTGCTGATAGCTTTTGAACAGCTAAATGGCTTTGTATATCTCATACAAATGTCTGTCTCATCCAGGAGCTGGCAGGCACGGTGCAGTCGGCTGGGGAAGCTTTATGAGTTACAAGTGGAATTACTTTAGAGAGATGCTAAGGAGGCCAAGCCTTGCAGTACACGTTCCCTTGGCATCTTCTGTCTGGCAGGGACGGGGCTGGCGTTGTCTTAATGTCTCAGAGCAGCTAATTGATGTCGTGATGCTGATGCAATTTTGTCACTTTGGGCTTTTTTTCTGGGTGCAACTCACTGCTCCAGCCCAAACCTACCACTCAATGCTTGCCTTGGGTACTAGTTTGGCCCAGCCTGAGCTTCTTTGCGTTGAGGAGAGCTTGTGCATGAACTTTGGTGGGTTTTGTGCAGAGCTGAGGCTGAAATGAGTGTTTGTGGATCTTTGTCAGGTTCCTGGAGCTGTTGATGTCCCCAGCACATGCACTGGTCCTTGTTCTCCCAGCAGAGCTGATGTTTGTGCTGGGGCTCCTGACTTGAATCCTCAGGGTGTTCGGCCCTGGTGGTGCCACTTGTCCCTTTCCATGCTGGCTTTTCTCGTTTGAGATGCAGTTGTGACAGCTCTGCCAGACCCTTGCTCCTCTACTTACCTTCTCCAAGGAGCTGGTTTGTGCTCAGTTCAGCTGAGGGGTGTCTTTATCATTAAACCTGCCCATCTCACCACCACCTCTTGGGCTGCCATCCTCACAGGGGAGGTAGGAGGAGATGGAGCCTTGCAGAGTGGCACTTTTTCCAGTGGGAGTGTGTTGAAATCAGCAGATCAGGGCTGGTGTTGGGAGGTTGCTGGCACATCCCAGGTCTGTGAGCATGCCTGTTGTGTGCTGCAAAATGCAAAGTAGCACAAAAGCTAATTGCCTGTCTAAAATAGGAGCCTATCCCTCTGGGAGTGGAGCAACCAAGGATTGCTGTAGCCAGTGATGTCTTCAGGTCTCCTCCAAGGACCTGGCAAAATCTATTGGCATCTGGGGAAAGCAGGGTGGGGAAAAAATCCACAAGAAGCTGGTAATAGTTTAGTAATGGCCTGGTGACTCGAGCTTATGTGGCAGGGTACAGCTGGGACTGAGAAGCATCTTTTACAGCTCTTAGCCCCAGGTGACAGGATATGAAAACACAACCCCCTGCTTGGGAAGCTGTGCTAAGCAGAAAGGCCGGGGGAGAGAAGATTCAAGGGGAAGGAGCTAAAGGAAAAGAGAGGCAGGGCTTTATTTTTTAAAAGAAAAGAAAATAAACCCAAAAAACCCAACCCTTTTTGGTTGCTCTCACTTCTCCTCCCTCCCATGGTAGAGGCTGGGGGCTGAGGTGGGGATGGGAAGCTGCCTTTCTGCAGATGGACAGCCTTGTGTTTGGCTCAGGAGGGGACAAGGACACTGGTGTGACAGTGCAGTGCTGTGGACACCGCCAGCACCAGCTGCATTCATTTCTCAAAGCTGCCTGCTGTGCAGGAACTCATCTGCCAAAGCGGCCAGAGAGCCTGCAAAGAGCAGCTGAGTGGACTTAACCTCCCACCTCTGCTTGTGCTTCCTCAACAGAAAAATCCCAAACAAACTGATCTTGCTGAGCAGGGGTTTTCTCTGAACTGAGAGCTGGGGGGAAGCAGGCAGCTGGGCTGCTGTGGGCTTCTGGCTCAGCCCAGGCTTCTCTGAGCATCCAGTGTCCCCATGGAAAAGGGGGTTTCACCACTCCTTGCTCCTTCTTTCTCTCCAAAGGCTCTGAAATCTCATAGCTGTGCCAGAGGGAGCTTCCCCTGGGAGGAAAACTGGGTGTAAGAAAGGTGCCATGGCCCGTGGGGAGCTCCCAAAGCTGGTGCAGGAGGCAGGAGCTGACCCTGCAGTGTCAGATCAGAGCTATTCCCGGAGCCTGGCACAGGTCTGGCTCTGGTTGGCACCACTCTGCATCTTTTCTCAGGGATGATGATGATGGTTTTCCCCTTTGGACAGATGCTTATGGCTGGGGACAGTGGCTTTGGGAAGAGCAGTGCTGAATGCAGCCCAAAGCATCCCTCAGCAGAGGTGGGTTGGGATGGTGAGGCCATGGGCACAGTGTGGGCATTGCCCCACTGCCCAGAGGCAAATGCACGTGTCCTTGTGGCTCTGGTCCGTTGGTGGCTTCTGCTAGTGATGCTCCAGGTACCCATGAACGAGCTCAACACTTCTTGGGGCTCTACCTCGGTTCCTCCCCCCTGCAGAGCTGGTGTCTTGCTGGCAAGCACCGGGGTTGATTGTTTTCAGATTTAGGGATCAAAGCTGGTGGCTGTGGTGATGGTGGGGGCATAAAGGAGGGTGGTTCCTCTCTTGGGGTGTGAGGATGCTGGTGGCAGGGGATGCAGCTCAACCCCCAAAACAGGCAACATGCCGATGCCAATGGGTTGGACACTGGTGTGCTGAGCTGCTTCTGTCCTCTGCATCCTCTGGTGCAGCCTTTCCCACTGATGGAGCAGATTTGTTCCCTGCCTTCCTTCCTTCCCCCTTGCCCCTTTCCTTGTGCTGAATCAAGAAGAAAAGAAAAAGCACTCCCCACTCCTCCCACCCCCCCACCTTAATGAACTTGGCATTAATCGCTTGTGTCAAATCCTTGTGCTAACAAGCTAAGGAAATCAAACAGACCTCCCCGGGGAGGGCCAGGGAGTCAACACTCATCCATTAAAATGGTAATTTTGTATTTTTCACCCAGGCATTTGTCGCCTCTTGCCCTTAACGCACTCGTTAGTGCTTTGGCCTTTAAATTGTAGCTTTTTCTTTTTTTTTTAATAAAACCAAAATATAAACCCAACCCTCTTCAGTCTTCTTCCTCATTCTGAGAGATGCTGAGCTGCGTGCTGGGGGGGTCCATCTGCTTATGGGCCATTGTTTTGGCTTCAGGAATAGAAAGAAAGTGCCTGTTGCTTCAGAGACCACTGCTTTTCTCCTGGTGGGGGGGGGGATCAGAAAACTGATCCCACCCTCTCCAAAAATAACAAAAACCCCAAAACCCAAAAAACTCAAGAGTATTTTGCTTGAATCCCAAGTGATAATTTCAGGTCACCCATTATTTGTGAGCTTTGTAATAAGCTTCTGGCTCGTGAGGTTTCCGTGGGCCACTGGGAAATCATCGAAATATTTGCAAATCCCAAGGGTTTTTTTGCAAGTGTCGGAGCTGTGCTGAGTGCAGGGGGGTAGGGGCTGGCTGCTGTTTGCTGCTCTTCTGTTGTAAAAATTAGTTATTGGGGACGTGTGTGGAGGAGTGAGTGAGCTTTCCTTAGGCAGGGAGAGAAGATGGACAAATGCAGCATCCCTTCATCAGGGCTCCATCAGATCTGGGGTTTTTTTTGGCATAAAAGTTGCTTTTTTCAACCTCCTCAGTTGCTCTAATGAAAGATATCGCTTCTCCCTGCAAACCTTGCTGCTTCATCACACCTACAGTGGGAAGGCTGTTAAAATTACCATGCATGCAGCAGAAATGAGGAGTTATTGAAATGCAGCATCTCCAAAGCAGCTCAGAAAGCGAGAACCAAAGTACTGCTGCTCAGGCATTACGGTTGGGCTGCCCCAGTGCCTCAGTTTCCCCATCAGTAAAATAAGAACAAGAAAAATATCCTTTTTGGTGAGAGATGCATGTGGGAAATACCACAGGAGGGTTCCAGATGGCTGTTGTGTCAGTGATGCTGAAAACAGAGGAGGTTTTAAATCATAATAAATAATAATGATTGCTCACTGTGAAATGAGCAGGAGGTTTGGGGTGGGGTTTGGTACAGGGGGATCTTGTTCACCTTTTCCAGCCTGAATAGCTGCCCAGTTAGTGACTGGTCCCTTGGAAGTGCTGCTGAAGCAGCAGCTCTTTGAGACTAGAGTCGCTCTCTCTCTCTCTCTCTCTCTCTCATCTCTCAATCGCGAGCGCAATTAAATCCACCCTAACGACGTGTCAGGCGGCGTGGGGACGCGAGCGCGACGGCAGCGTTTCCCCGCGGAGCCTGCCGTGGAGAATGCAATGAATAATCCTGCCCATCCTCCTCTCCCCACACGGAAATATTCTGATAAATAAATAAAAATAAATGACATTTTTCCATTTCATTAATTTATTTATTTATTCCCCCCCTCCCCACCCCCCCCTTTCTTTTTATTTTTCATCAAAGCTCTCCCTCTGGTGAGCAATTTCTAGGCAGCGTGGCACTTAGCAGCTCAGAGGGGAGGATCTGCTGTGGTTGATGTGTTTCTCATCATCTCCTTGTCCCATTTTCCAGGATGAAGGGGACTGGTAATTCTCCTCCTCAAATTGGTTTCTACTTGCCATGACCCAACTGCCCACCACGCTCTTCTGGAGCTGGTGTTGTTTGCACCCATGAGCTTCTACCTGGCTGCTAGGGAGGGGAGGAAATTATGTGTGGTCAGGAGGAGCTTGATTTTACTCATTTGGTGTTAAAATGGGGCCAGGCAGTGGATACCCGTGCAGGGATGGTTGTACAAGAGCCAGGAGCCAAGGGGGGGTTTACATGTGGCAATCCCACCAGCATTCTGCAGGGATATGGAATCAGGATTAATGGTTCCAGCATCCTTCAAGCAAACTGTGTCTCAGAGTGCTTTCTGGAGTTAAATGACACAAGACAGTGGGTAATATACGGTGTAAATCTGTAAGAAAACAGCGGCACAAAGATATGGCAGGGGGAATAAATTAAAACCTTCCTTCACAAAAGCCAATAACGGGGGAAAAGGGGGAGTGAAGAGGTGGAAACAAGGGAGAAGGATATTTATTTTCAGATGAGGTATGAAAGCAGTGGAGAATCAATGACTAGAACATCCAGCATCTCATGCGTATCACCAATATATACACAGCCCTGGCAAGGTGCTGGGGGTGGGGGCTGAGGGTGCCCAATATCTTGATCTGCTGGTAAAAGTGATGCAGCATGTGCCTGGCTTGGGGCACCAGGCTCCTGTGCTGAGGTTTTTCCCCTTTGCAGGTGGGGTTTTGGGTTTTTGGGGGATTTTTTTGGGGGGTGTTGTGGTTGTGTGTGGTGTTTGGTTTTTTTAATGGTTATTTTTAAAGGCACTGAGAGCTTTTGAAAATAGGTCTCCTTAATGTCTCTCAAGCTGAGTCCATCTTCCCACCTCTTATTTGGTCCTGCCAGACCAATCTTGCTTGGTTTCACCCAGCAGACACTGTGAACCTCGGGTAGGAGACTGGATTTAGCCTCACACATTCCCTAAACCTCCTGAAGGAGGAAAATATCATGGATCAGGCTGGTAATGGGATGCTAAAGGTGAATTTTTACAACAGAAATGAGGTAGCAGCACAGTTACATCAACGCTTTGGGAAAGCAAAGCTTGAGCACCCCACTCCCTGCGAGGATGTCAGCAGGTTTAATTTATATGATTTATTCAAGGTCATAGAGTGGAGCAGGATGAGTTCCCAGTGAGGAAGCAGCATCTTTCCCAGACCTGTTTTTATTGGGGAGAGGGGGGTGAGAGGTAGAGGAAGAAAAGGAGAAAGGGGAGGAAGATCCCTCATGCACCTTGTTGGACAAGTTTACAAACCAAGGAGCGGGTTTGCAGGTGTCCTCATGTCCCTGAGTGTGCTGGGGAATGTGTCTGCTGCTCCCCAGCTCCCCACTCACCCCCCCTTTCGCTAAGGTAATGAGATGCAAGTCTTTGGTGTGTTTGACAAGCTGCTGTCCTACAACTCGAGAGCCGAGAGTGCTCAGAGGCTGGGAGAGGAGATTAATTAATGCTAAAAGACACAGTTTGATGTGGCAATGAAATTTCGATTATAATAATCTCTAATTATCTTGTAGCACAAGTGCCTCGGCTCTCCCAGGTGTCTTCCCCAGTTTGAAATTGTTATTTGTTGGCATCAAAGAAAGAGAGGAGCTGGTGCAGGGGGTACATGCATGGCCCCTTGGGATAGGGATCTTCTGCTGGGGCTGTCCCTTAACAAGGACATCAATCTGCTTCCATGGACCCTGTCAGTACCCACTGTCCTAAATCAGGGCAAACCAGGAGGATTTGAGGGTGTACTTGCCATAGAGTGTAATTTTCAGAGCCTAGGGAGCCAATCTGAGATGTGTGCAGCTGTTTTGTGGCACTTCCACTTTGCCTTTCCTAAGTGTGTCATTCGAACACCTGGTCCCTCGTGCTTTTTTTTTCCCCCCTCTGATGGTTTTTACTCAAAATCAACTTGTTCCCAGGGAGAAGTTCAGTCTTGACAAAATGACATTTTGCCCAGGAAAGCCATTTCATTCAGCAAGCTTCTAGGTGCTTTATTGCCTATCCTCCAGGCTCAGTGAGCTTTAAAGTCGTCCTTCTCCTCTCCCATCAGCCTGATCTCTTCTATCCCAACATCTTCACTGTGAAATTGTGACCCGTCCCTTCCCAGAGGGACTTGGTGGCCTTTTGCAAAGGGGTTGGACGTTCGTGCTTCGTGTGCTGAATAGCAGAAAGGCACGTTAGCATCTCTAGGAGCCAGAATAATTGGCTACTCTGCTTGTTGAGGGTTGTAAGGCTGGGGGCAGGGGGGGATCTATGCTGCTCCAGATTGTATTTATCTACTTAAAATGTTCTCAGGAGAGTAAGCATCTTGTTTTTTAAGTCACTGCCCCTCAATGCTGCTTGATCTTCCTGGTGCTTCTTGGGGTTGTGAAGGCAGGAGACACCCCTTGGTCATCATCCTCCTCCAGCCCAGCAGAGCCTGGGTGGGTTCCCCTTCTCCCTGGGGGGCCAAGCAGGATGGGGTAAGGCAGGGTGCAACACCAAACCCAGGCTGAGGAAGGGGTTCAACACATTGCTGGTTGTCATGACCTATTGCTTATCGTTTGGAGCATGGTTGAACTTGCTCAGGTGCAAAGAGATGGGGGGAAAGCAGCCAGCTACAAGTGAAGAAGCAGAAAAGCAACACAAGCCACACAAAAAAAATCCCTTCGTGGGTTGTTTAGAGTCACAGATCTGTTTGCAAATGAGCTTGGGGGCTTGCTGGGTAAGAAAAAAAATCAGGGCATGCTTGGTAAATCCTATTTCACTTCACCAATGAGCTGAGAAACTCTTGGATAATGGGTTATGAGTTGTAGATCTGTTTGATTGCATTGTTGCAAAGTGGGAATTGTTTTGCAACATAGATTCTTAATCACTGAGGCATCTATGATTGAATGCGTCGAAAATTGGTTGAAATTGAAAGTTAACTATACTGCAGACGGCTTATTCTTGTGTATAATTGAAAATAAATTCTAATAACTCTTCTTGAAAAGGGCTGCCAGGAGGAAATTTCCAACCTTGTCCTTTCTTCAGCCCCTTCCTCCAAAAGCACAAATCCTTTGCCCTCCCTTTCCAATCCTTTTCTTCTCTATCCTGTAAAGCTGGGAAATAAAATTCAACTTCTGCACGTCACTCCCTGCATAGTCAGCTGTAAAATATAGAACTTGCAAAGAATTCCTGTCATAATGCCTGAGGATGATAGAAGAAACTAGAGGAGGTGATTGGTTATGCAATATATAATTGCACTGTGGGGTAAGGGGCAAGAATAAAATGTTATCAAAGGGAACATCAAACGTTCTGCTGTCTCTGGTATGGGCAGCTGCATATTTCCAGGAGCTGAGGGCTTGGCCACTCAGAACCTGAAATTAATTCCTTTGGTCTGCAAGCAAGCACAGAAGTGCCTGGCCATCACCAAAGCATCTGCTCTGGGTGCAAATGAATGACTCTGCCCATGGAGGGGATGGAGAGATTGTTTGCCAAACATTTCACTTCTCCTCTGGAGTGTGTTTGCAGCGTTCATGGGATGGTTAATGAAGGAGAGGAGGTTCAGCTGCAACTCCTACTTGCTGTCTTGCAATTCAAGATCCAAGGGATGTCCTACAGAATTGAAAATGAACAAAATTAAGCCTGATACAGGGGAATTTTATATCCATAATAAAATTTTAGTAGGGATGCAATTGCTCTATGAGACCTCCTGCCCCAAGTTATTATGGAGGTTGAGCAGACCTCAGGAGGAACTGACTGCTCCAGAAAGTCACATCATCAGCATGGTGCAGGGGAGAAATCTTTAACAACATAGTTCCTGCAATACTCAAGGGATAGCAATGAGTAACTCTGGTCTTGGTGCACTATATGGTCTTTTGGGATGTCTTTCTCCATTGACTAGACCTCTACAACCCCAATTCCAGGTGACTCCTCCATCCTCACCCCACCTACCTGTATTCTGTCCCTTAGGACTGTCATGCAACCCCTTGTCTTGGCCTTTCCCTCCTTGCCAGCCACCTCCATGGCTGGATTCCTCATGCTCCAAGAATTTTGGGGTTAGAGAGGATGATGATGCACACAGAAAGTCCTTCCTCACTGTTTTATGCAGACCACAGAGGTGAAAATCAAATGGTACCCTGCTTTTTGCAAGCTCAAGGTAGTTTGCTGGGGGGTTATATTCTTCATGGGATGAGAGGTCACTTTTGCTTGACAAAGGGACTTTTTTTTTTCCTGCAGCACTCTACACTGAGCTATTTTTATTCCTTTTTGCTCCTTCATGATGGTATGAGGCAGTCAATAGGGTGCTTTCATGGCCTTGTTTCAGAGAGGGTTTTGAGATGAGTTATTATTAAGTCCTGGTCATGCTAAAGATGCTTTGAAGCCACACCTCGTGATCTAAGCCTGGATAACCAAAGAAGAGAAGGCAGGGTAATACCCAGGGATGAGGAACAAAAAAAAATTAAAGGTGCTTTTGAATGTATTGACTCTCCTTTGATTGCTTGGGAAAAGCAGGTTGGATACTCTTTTGTGCTGCCCAGAAAAACTTTGGGCAATACTACCTCCTTTTGGAAGCCTCAATTGACTTGTATAGGGGATAATATCTATTTAAAACTGGGTTAACTATGGAGTCCTTCATCATTACTTCAAGTTATCATCCAAATTTGACATCTTTTAGGAAAGCATGAGCAATGAAATAAAGCAAATAGCAGAACGTGATTCAACCTGAGCTTAGCAACATCGTTGCTTGCGTTAGAAAAGTTGCACAAAATCAGGTAAATTGATTTTAAATCAATTTATTTAAAAAGATGCAAACTCCTAATACAGGCAGAACTAGTTTAACCTTTGCTTAAATTGATTTTGCTTGCAGCAGTAAATTACCAAGTGAGACTGAACTGATTTAATGGAGGGTTAAGCCTGTTGAAGTGTGTCCATTTGGGGGTTTTTCATTGGTTTGGAGAGTGAGGATGGCCCCAGTCATCAGGAGCTTGTGAGAGACTTGGGAGACTTGAGTTTTCTTTGTTGCTCTGCCACAGACATTGGCAAATCCCCCTCTCTGGGCCTCAGTTTCCTACGTGTGATGAGGGATTGTAAATTGTTCCTGTTTTGTAGGAGCGTTGTTGCCTTGGGACCTTGGTGGGGAGAAGCAGCACCTTAGGGGTTGTCTGTCCTGGAAGAAAATAGCTACTTCTTTACTAACTCCAGTTAAAATAATGGTGAAGGAGGTACTAACAGTTGTAATTTGAGTTTGTCAAGTTCAGCCAGGGCCATATTTTGGTTTGCAGGATGGAAAAATGTATGTTTTTCTAACAGGAGGTCTCAAAGCCAACCTTTACACACTGCCAGCGTTCCTCCTCCATCCATCAAATATATTTGTTGGAGTATCTCCTCCAGGATGGGGAGGGCTGCAGTCTCCACAGTCATTACACAGCTTTTGTTTTGATTTTTTTTGGTCTTTTGGAGCTTGTTTGAAGAGATGGAAGGAGGCTGCTGGGGATGCACCAGCTTAGACTGGCTCCTCTGAGACTCACCAGTGCTGAGAGTTTAAGGTTAAGGTGCTTTTTCCATACACCAAAGTGTCTCAGATCTGAGTCTTTAGGAGCAGAGAAGCTTCAGTCCACCTGAGCAAGTGTTTTTCAGTGGATAGTAAATTTGCTGTGTTACTTGTCTGGGAGAGATGTGATTTGAATTAATCAAAATGATCAACTGCAGGAGGGAAAGGGGAGGAAAAAAAAAGAGGTGTAGATTGACGAGAGAAATGGAGTGGCGATAACGGGGTTTTAATCCAGTAGCTGAGGGCTTAGAGCAGCTGCCTGGGAATCAATTCTCCTTTTTGCCAAGGGAATTTGGGACCCACAGCTTGTCAGGAAGCTCTGAAGGACGTTGGTGGATGGGAGGTGCTGGGCTACCCTTTGGCTTGGAGCTCTCTGCTTTGTATACCAATAGGTATTTATTAATTAGGAATCCGAGTGGTTCCCTCATTCAGAGGTTAGGCTGCTCGCTAGGGAAGCTCTGGTCCCTATTCTCATTAAGGTTTAATTATACAAAGTGAAATATCATGAAGAGGAAGGGAGTGAGCCCCCCTGAATGCTGTATGAGGGGGTGGTTGGCCGTCTGCCGGCAAGTGGGAGATGGACACACGGCTTCGTGTCCCTATGGATGAGGGGATCAGGATGGACAGAGGGGCTTGGGCAAAGGGAACCTTCTCAATTCTCCCCTTTGAAGAGCTGTGGTGTAAATTGGGGGTATTCTGATGCAGCAGTGGTGGGTGTAGGACAGTGTTAATGCCACGGAGCTCGGTTGGTGCTCAAGCAAAACCAGGTATGGCCGTGGAATGAATGGCAGAGGATCCGAGGCTGCTGTGAACTCAAATACCCATCTGTGTGCAGCCTGGGAGCCTATAAATTTCAAGGGATAATTAGTAGCTGCTGTACAGAAAGCAGCGGGGCACTGACTGTTTTCACTCAGGTTTCAGAGCATCTTCTGGGTGGCAGAGCACTGGGGAGGAAAAGTGGTATGGTACCACCTCCTGGGACCTGCCAGAGGGTTTGACACCAGCACAGCCCCTGGGGAGGGGATTTAGAGCGTGGGAGGACTTGGGGAATGGTGTGTACATGGATGGGTTCAGTTAGGATTGGAGAAATGGTGTTTGGTGAGTGAAAGCATCTCAGCTCCCTGATGGTAGTCACCCCAAGCTCTTGCTCCTCCAGCCCTTCTCTCTGCTGGATCTCCAAGTCTTTCCTCAAGGCAAATACCTCAATCCTGGTTTTCACAATGTGGAAACTGAGGCAAGGAGCTAGAGAGTGCTTTTACCACCAAGATAAAGACAAAATTTCTTAATTTCTCCCAGCTCCAGTCAGCAGATTGCAGGTTTTGTTCCCAGAGTCAGATGGGCATGGCAGGCTCGGCCTCGCCGGGAGGAAGGGAAGCTTTAATGAGTTCACGTTTTGGAAACGCTCTCGACTCTTCAGGTGAAAGTTGCTCTCCGGGAGAAGTGCAAAGAGCGCTGATTTGCATTCTTATTGCCGGCAATATCCATAGGGAGAGAATGTCAGAACAGCTGTTATGTCAAATTACCTTCCTCCAGTAACAGGGGATTTTATCTGTCATCTCGTGGAGGGCAGAGGCACTTGCACCCCTTGGGGGAAGCCTGGTTTTGCATATTTTTTGCATCTAGTGCTTTGTGAAATGACTTAACCGAGCCTGGCGTGGTGTGGGAGAGGCACCGGGCGGGCAGGTTGAGGGATGGAGCAGAGCAAAGGGGATGGGAGGAGGGTTGGGGATGAGATGAAGGCTTGGGGATGAGATGAGGGCTGTGGGGGGCAGTCCTGGTGCTGCTTTTCCCCCATCACTTGCCCAGGATGATGCCCAGGTCCTTCCCCATCCTGGGCTGTCATAGCAGCTCGTTCTGTCCTGCATCGTGAAGTCTTTATTACAGCCTTTCGATATAATCGCTCCTTAATTAACTCAAGCAATGGCTTTATTTCTTGGAGCCCCATTTCCAAGGGCTTAATTTTATTTCTACACAAAAATTAATATTTTACTCCTTTTTTTTTTTCTCTGCTCAGAAAAAGCAACTGCATCTACACAAGTGGGGAGGGGAGGAAGCTGAACCAGTGCTGCTTCTCGCACCAAAACCTTTCTGCTGCTGCCTGTGTTTTCCCCAAGCAGCCGTCAAAGTTCTCGTGATCATATCCAGGGAAGGGGAAAAAAAATTAAAATAAAACCAAGATTGGATCAGGATCATTAAAAGGCTCCATCTGGACCAAATTAAGGATGGGCGATGGCAGCAGGACTCAGCCCTGCCTGGTCTCTGCTGTGCCCGGGACAGCCAGCTAGTTTATTTTTATATTCAGGTGAAATTTGGGGGCTCACAAGAGCCTCCTCATGTCCTTTGTGCCTCTGGGATATTTGGAGGGGTGTTGAGCAGGGGTTGGGTGCATCTGTACTCTCTGTGTCTGCATGTGCAGGGCTTTAGGGCAGGGCTTGTGTTTGGTTTCGTGCTCCTGAGATGCCAGGGCTGTGATTCGGGTTCTGGGGGGACCCACAGAGACGTGGCAAGTGCAGCTCAGGTTGGTTTTGTGCATGGGGACCCCATCGTAAAGGTCCAGGCTGGGAGTGGGGGTTCAATCCCAACAGTGATGTGTTGTGCCTCAGTTTCCCCTTCCATGAAGTTGTGGTGATGCTTTTTCTTGAGGTGATTTGAAACTTATTGGGGTTCTTAGGAGAGCAAGGCACTTCTACTGTTGTACACGTGAATGGTTCCAGCTTGTCCATGCCTTTTCCTTGGGCAGCAGCTCGGAGCAGGTCTAAACCAAGTGGTATCCAACAGGAATCTCCCTTCCCCGTCACTAATCCCACTCATGCACTCCAGCCCTAAGCTGCTTGGTGGCAGTTGTTTTCTAAATAAGCTTTAGATGGGAGAAGGCCATAAATAGAGCTGGGTGTCCCCAGCCAGGTGAGCCAGAGAGCCCCCAAAATAGCCACAAGCTGGGTCAGATGGGCTGGGTGTCCACAGCCTCCCTTAAAGCACTTTAGGATTAACTCATCTCCCCCCCAAATCCAAGCTTGTATCCAAACCTGGGAGCTGAGACTCAGTCCTGTAAGGGTCAGGACATCCCAGCTCTGCTCCCCATCCCTGGATGGGCATCACCTGCATCCATGCTGGTGGTACCCCAGGGAGGTGACTATGCCCTGTGCTTTCAGGTCAGGCCATGTTCCATCTCATGGGTTATTAACTGTAACGACTGGGCCACACTCCCAAGCTTTGATGTGTAGTCCCTTTTGCTGTGCTATCATTCCCATGCTCCAAACATAAAGAGTCTGGAGCGAGTTAAGTGCTCAAGTGAGGCAGAGGGACGTCGGGAGATATTAAATCTCTGTAGTCTTTCAGAGGCTCCATAATTCATAATCCTGAAACGCACAGGCTGATAATTGCCCTAATCACTGGAGAAACATGGCCAAAATGTACTGAAATAAGCCATAAAACTCATTACAAGATAACAAGATTCTATCTATTCTCGGAGGTCGTGTTAAAGCTCGGCAGGTCAGGGAGTTAATCACCTCCTCTAGCAGAAGCACCGCTGATAAGTGCCTGTCTCTGCCCGGGACTCGCCTGCCCCTCACCCCATGGTACCCACCCTAGTTTGGAGAGGGATGGGGTGCAAGCAGGCTGGGGAAGACTGCTGGGTGGTCTCCAATATTTGGCTCAGCAGGGAAGAAGCTTTTTCCCTGGGGAAACCAGAGTGAGGACTGGGGAAGCTGAGTTTTCCCTCTCACCCGGAGAAGCACCAGCCTTTCCAGAGCGGCGATGCTTCCCTCGCACGTTGTGTTTGCTGCTACTTTGAGCCTTGGTAAAACAGAGTCTGAGGGAGAGATCCCTCCACAGATTTTTTTGGCAGGGTGTGATGCTGTGCACCCTGTTTTTCAGGGGATGGATGATTCAGTTGCTTTTCCCTCCTCCATCACTCCTGCTTTGCTCCAACCCAGGTCTGTGCTACTTTATCTTGTGGGGACTTCAAGTGTCTTGACTTAGCGCTGCTGAAACATGGCTTGGGGAGGGGACCCACTTCAGCTCCTATTTGGGAATATCCTTGTTAGGGGTCTCTTGCAGCCAGGGGATGGTCTCTGGGCTTGTGCACATTGAAAGTGGCAGCAGGAGCTCCTCATGCCACGGGACAGCCGTGTGCTGGCACCACCGGCAGCCGCCTCCCCACTGGATTTGTGGTGATGGATCCCGGGCACGCGGCTAATCCATAATCCTCGGTAAATGCTGCTGATGAGTCAGTGCTCATTTAACAGGAAATAGCCCTCCTGTGAAATCCATCTCCTCGGATTTAGCAGAGCTGCTTGTTGACTAAATATTAATTGGTTATTAAAAGTATCGGTGAGGGGGAAGAAATTAGAAGTTTCCTCAGGGCTGTGGCTCGTTCTGCCTCCCCTGCACGTGCCCTTTGGTGTCCCCTGTATGTGGGGACCCCCTGCTCCTTCAGTGCCTGAGCCCTCCTTGCTCAGATTTGTTATCCTCCTTTTATTTACCACCCTCAGCCTTGAAGAATGGCTGGGTAGGGAATGCAGGGTCCCTGGTACTGATGCTAGCAACACCTCTGCACATCCCCCCCTCTCTGACCTAATCCTCATTACTTTTTTCTTCTTTCTTTTCATGGACTTTATTTTTTTTTAAATGGTTATTTTTGTTCCTCTCCTCTGCCTTGTGGGAGGCAAATGCCACAAGAACAAGGGCTGGTGCCTGTAATATTGGGGAGCAAGAGGGACTGGGAGGAGGGAGAGGGGTGGTGGGATAGTCAAGTGTCTTCTGATGTCTTCAAAATCACAACAAATCCTGTTGTGGCTGTGGATGGGTCTGCTGGAGGGAGCTGTGGGATCAATGAGAAGATGCAAGCGTGGGGACCCTGAGAGTGAAACCTTTCCCTCCATCACAGAACAAACAAGATTCGGGGTATTTGTACAGAGAAAGAGCTGGGAAATGAGAAGGTTTTGGTGAAATGCTTCACTGCAGATACCATTAACACCCCCTTGTTCTTATCTTGGTCACACACAGTCCACAATGGTCCTGAGCAGGGAGGCAGGACTGGGAGAGATTGCCAAGCCTAGAAGGGACCATAGGACCAAAGCATCTCCTCTGCAGATGCAGCACAGAGGGGGTGAAATAAAGGAGACCCTAGACCCTGGGGTTTGTTTCCAGATCTTGGGCAAGAGGGTTGTTGCTTGAGAATTAGCAATAATATTGCTGAAGGGATGCAGCATTCCTCTGGCTTGCTGCTTGAGGAGGATCTGTTTGCTTTGCTGTGGCTGGAATTGGGCATTTTAAGTGAGAATGAGGAGAAATAAGTGCACTCAACGTTGAACTGCAGTTGTTTGTAGGAAGGGTGGTCACTGACAGTCTGGCTCTGAGCTTGGTGACAGTCTGAGCAGACCCACCACAGCATCCTGGGGTGATTTGCAGTGATTTTCTTGTGGACAAGCTGTAGGGAAGGATTTTAAACAGGAAAATCATATCAGTTGGAAAAAAAAGTGTCATTTTTTTTTTTCTTTTCAGTCAGAAATGAGTAAAAAGAATGCTTTTTGTGTGCTTGCATGGACCTGTGTCCTGCTGGGTGACAGGAGCAACAGTTTAAAGCTGTCATGCATTTTTCTGTCCCTTAATCCTCCCTCCTGTTCCATGAGGGATGGCAGGGAGCCCCTGTGGGTCTTGCAAATGAAGATTCCCCACAGGTGCAGAACGTGTCGCTTTGCCCAGTGTGAAAAATCAATACATGTGCTTGCTGCAAAATAAATAAATAAAAATAACCACAATAGATGGGAAAACTCACTACAAAGAGAGGAGGAGGGAGAGCAAGAGCTCCTCTCAAAGGAGTAGTTGTTTGAGAGGGGAAACCTTAGAAAACTGATGATAAAGCCAAGAGCTTTGCTGGGGAAGTGGAATAGTGTCAGGCTGGGGATGCTGTGGCCACGTGTGTGGTGAACAACTACTCACTCTGTGTTTTCCTAAAGGGTTTTTTCTCCCCTTCCCACTCGAGCTTTGCAGCCCTGAGTGGAGGTGGGTGCTGATAAGGGGCTGTGATCCCCTCTTTGCATTCCTGGAGCATCCTTACAGGGATTCTGGGCATCTTCCCAAGCGTTGGCGGGGCTCTGTCCCCATCTAGCGATGGCTGTGCCGTGGCTGGCACTGCTGCAGTGAGCACAGGAGGGCTTGGTGGGTTTGGCTTGATTGCTCCCATGCCATGGGAGGGAGGTGAACTTGACCCTTGCCTGCTCAGGGCTGTCTTCATCTCCAACCCTCGCTGGGCAGTGGGAGGGAGGAGAGCTAAACCTACCGCAGCAACTTCTGTTAAAGCTAATAAGTGAGGGAAAAATCCTGTGGGTTGAAGGGGATGAGGAACAGCCAAGCTGTCACCACTCCTGGTTTTATGATGGTGTTAGAAAGAGCAACTGGTAATTCATTAGCACAAGCTTGGTTTGCCTTGCTCCAGGCTGGAGCTGCAGAGCAATCAGGGCATCCTCCAAGCAAGTATCAACCTCAGATTGTTGCAGGAGAGAAAGGGAGAGGGGTTTAAGTCTCGTGTACCCCAAAAACAGAGGTGTTGGGGCAGCAGGAAGGCTTAGGGTGTTAGGTGTTTGTGAATCTGGTGAGAGGAAGAGGAGAAAGGTGAGGATGTAGTGCTGGCAGCCGACCGTGGCATCGCAGCCGCCGGGGATGGAGCGCTCAGTGCTCCATCCTTCTGTTACAGATGGGGAACGCTGGACCGTCTCAGTCTGGTGGTTTGCAATAAAACCCCAGTGCCCTTCACCAGCACAACAAATTGAGCCAGTCTCAAGCAGAAGGATTTTTTTTTTGTGCATGTGCTACTCCTAGTTGTAACCATTAACTCTGCCCAGGAGCAGGCAGGTAGCGGGAATGGTGTATGTGCAACCAGGGTGCAGCAGGACGTGCTCTCCTGCCAGAGCATCCTGTATGCTTCACCAAGCATGTGGCTGTTTTGTCACTGCTGTCAGGAGAGGCATATGGATGGGTGCAGGCGGTCCTACAGCTGTTCATCCCATCACCTCCCTGCGGGAATCGGCGTTGCCGCGTTCGCCTGATGCTCAGCCTGGAAGGAATAAACCCCCCGTGTCCTCAGCAGGTCTTAAATAGACCCATGAGTCTTCCTGTTGAGGCTGCAGATGCTTTGCAAAGGGATGAGACCAAATTTCTCCCTTTTCCTACTTAGAGCAACCAAGACTGTACATAACATTTCTGCCTGTTCAAGGTTTCCAGTCCGTGGCTCATGTAGCAACGAGCGTGTTGTAAAGGTGGGCAGGTGGATGGATGATGATGAAACTTCTCTTTAATAATAAAAACCTCTTTTGGTACTAAGCTTTCCTTAGTGTTTAGGACCTGTTAGGTTGCAGGCAACATTCTAAAAGATGGAGTAGGAGCCTTTTCTTTAAATCTTGTAGGAATGAATTGGAGAAAGCCCTGAGTTGGTTGGCCCTGAGCTGTAGGAGGAGTGGGAAGGCTTCCCAGGCTCCCCTTGCACTTGGATTTCTCATCCCCTAAATGAGGACAATCTGGGAAAATTAATTAGGAATTTCATGCTGAGGTACGCAGATGTAAAGCCACTGAAGTGCTCAGTTTAGGTTCATTGAGGTGAACTCCTCCATCTCTCCTCCCCACCACCATTTCTCCCCTTTTATTGGTTATTTCACTGTTCCCCAGCTCTTTCCTTTGTCCCCCTCGTGTGTGTGTGTGCACGAGGACATGGACGTTGGTGCAGCATGGAGTGAAAAAACCCTTAACTGGACTCAAGGGAACACTCTGAACATAGAGAGTCTTTAAAAGAGGAGGGGGGGGAAAAAGAGGGAGTGGGAGGAAAATACCTTTCATTTTTTTTGCCATTTCAAAGCTTTAAGCTGACCTGATTTCAAAGCATGCTTGTGTAACACTTCCCATCTTTCTTCTATTTTTTTTCTTAATAGGTAAGTGACATTTTATTCTACTCATCCTTAAGGCAAAGTTGGATTCTTTATTTTTTTTTTTTCTTTAAAGTGGGTGGGGGGGCGGGGATAAGACATGCAGTGAAAGAGCCACACAGGCACAGCGGCCGGTGGCACCGGGACAGAGGGATCAGAAAGCTGCGCAGGTAGGTGGCTCCAAGAGGGGACTGCCACCAAGCCAGGGAAGGGGTACAGCCCTTGGGGGACACACAGGCACAAAACCCTCAGTTTTTTGAGGAAACCTACCCAGTTTTGAGAAAAATGTTGGGAGGAGCCTCAGGAGGAGCCTTCCTGGCAGCCCTTAGGAAGCAGAGGGAGATGCTGATGGAAGGAGTGTGGGCATGGGGCTTGCTCTCTGTTTCTCTGTGGTACTATGGGTTTTGGAGGGCTGGATGGTCAATTATATGATATTGTTTTCAGCTTGGTGCTTGTTTATACCTTTTATTAATAGTATGGGGTGTAGCAATGCTTTTGGTGCTTTGGTGTAGTGCAATGATGTGATGGGTATGGAAATTAATCCAGTTAGCACATGGCAATACAATCTACAAGGAAACTAGACTTGTTCTCCTGCACATCCCTCTCATCCCCAAAAGTTCTTAGGATGGGGCTGGGCTGACGGGGCAAACCTTGCTTTTGTATTTCTGGGCTGCAGCACAACCACATCGTGTGAATTATCATGGGATGGTTTGGTTTTGCTGATGGTTTGCGGTAGGAATGAGGTAATTTCTCGGAGGCCTTTCCAAGCTGATCTTCTGCAAGCCTGCTGACTTCTTCCAAAAATTTGGCTGGGCAAGGCAAACTTAAATTACAGCAACAAATGCCCTGGGCATCATCCAGGAACAGGCAGGAAAGAATTATTGTTTCCTGCTCTGTTTTACTGTGCTGTAAGATATCTTTATAACCACGTGTACGTGAGCAGGGCAGGGGATTGTCGAGCAGGCAGGCGGCTGCAGGGCTTATCTGGAAGTCTAGCAAGAGGAAAAAAAAGCTGTAAACAACAGCAAGAAAACCCAACCTAAGCAAACAGCAGCATGTCCTTTCTCTCCTGGCATCCCCGTGGAGCCCAGATGAGTGTGGAACAGCGTGTTGTAACCCTTGTTGTCAGCTCTTTCTTTAATTTTTTTATCTCTCTTTCCTCTCCTCATCAACCAAGTTGACCATCGTGTCACGAACCCTCCCTGCTCATGCTGATGCTCCAAGCAACCAGCTGTGTGGCTGGGTTATTCCATAGCCCAGCTCCAACTGAGCTGCTGGCAGGGGAAACACTGGGAAATCTGCATTATTGGACTTGAAATTCAAGGCAGGACTTGGGGGAAAAAGGCTGGTAGAGAATAAATAGGGGCCATGGAAACTTCAGGTGTATATGGAGTTGGTTGTCCGTGCAATCCTGCCTCAGGTCTGTATGGATGTGCAGCTCTCTGGGACCCTCCAAAGTAGCTGGGCTTCATTAGCAGTTTGCTGTGGGGGAATATATATATATATTTTTAATCCATATTCTTGTTTCTCAGCTGCTTATTTATCACAAGGAAGCATCAAAACCTGTAGCATGTCACTGGTGGAGCATGGGGGTGTTAGAAGGAGCAGGGATGGGAGCGTGGGGAGACCTCAGAGAAGACAAGGTGTGCGTGGAGGGAAGTGTGTTCCTGCAAACAGATAAGCAATTTGTGTTAGAAAGACTAATTAAACCTTTTTTTAGGGGGCTGGGAAGAAAAGAAAGGTCTGAAAAAGTCAGTGTTTCATTTTCCATTTTGAACTTCGGTGGTTTTTTTTTTCCTCTGCACAGATTTGCCAAATAAAAGGGAAAATTGACTTAAAATCCACTTTGCTCCACAGAAGATAATTTTCCCTTTTTCTTTGATGTTTTATTTCAGGGAGGGGGAGGGAGCCAATGTGTAGGCTCGAGGTTTGCTTTATAGGGTGACACTTTAAGATCTCATCCCTGTGCTCCCGGCGAGCCCTGAGCATCGCTGGCAGCTGTGGTACCCGAACTGCAGCGCTGGCCTGAGGGACCCGAGATAGATGGGAAAATCAGAGTGAAACACCCCTGAAGGGAGCCAAGCTGAGAGGCAAAACACAAAGTGTGTTTGAGGCAAATATTTGGACAATCTCAAGTCTTTGTTTAAACGAAGCGTCAACTGTTAATAAGCGATCCCGCAGGGAAAAGCGGATCCTCCTGCCGTGCGCAGATTAGAGCGGGAGAGCCAAAGCCATCCCAAGTGCTTGAGTTTCTGCTCAGATCCCACTTGGAAAAACAAAGCAAAACAAAACAACCAACAAATTGGGCAATTTCTTCCCCAAAAGGGTGAGCTGGTGTGTCCCCTCGGCATGGTTTGGCGTGGGGGATGTAAGATGTGCCCTGCCACGCCGGGACTGCGAGGGATGGGTTCGGGGCGGCGCTGGGTGGAAGTTTTTTTGTACGGTTTAACAAGCGAGTTTAATGAGATTGAGGGAATATTTGGGCTGGGAGACTAATGCAGAGCTGAAACCGTTCCCTCGCCCCTCCAGCCGCGTTATCAGACGTCACAGGAATTAGGAAGCAGCGCTATGTAGATTTTAATAATTTTTCCTTTGATCTCGCTTGTCCTGATGCCTCTCCCGTTCACACCCCGGGTTTTGATCTCTCTTGTAAAGTGTTTACATCCCACAATTATTGTAATTACCTGTAGGAAACCCAGGAACTTGCTGCCAAACCTGTGTAAATCAAAAGGCTTTTAACCCTTCCTGTGCTGAGCAGCCTAGACAGCAGATGCCTCTGTGTGTGCTCCCCATCACCTTGCTGGTCCTGGTATTAAATACATTAAATGCTGCAGGTGTTAAACTCATTTCTCGGGTTTTAGTACATGTGAAGGGGGATTTAAATAGCTTTTTCTCTCTTTATTATCCCCGCCTGTCCCTGTACCTCTGCCTTATGCCCCTAAAGCAAAAGCGGTCTCTCCTCGACTGGGTGTTTGAGGCTGTATAAATGTGAGAAAAAAGCTTGTGCCGTGCTGTGGAGATCGGAGCTGGCAAGAAAAGGGCTTTGATCAAGAGCCAAGGAGAAAATAAATGGACCTGCTGCTTTTAATACCCATTCCATGCACTAGTGCTGCTGGTTTTTGCTGGTTGATAGGGGCAGCTCAGCCGTGGTTGGACCAAGGTCCAGGTGCTGCCTATGGATCCCATCAACCCCAGTCCATGACTGTTATCCTTTCTCATTTGGGATCTGTTTCCCTTCTTCCTTAACCATCTATTTATATTTTCTTTGCTGCTCTGGGTCAGCCCCTTGTGTCTTTTTGGGGATGCTCAAGTGGAAATGCCAGTTGGGAGCAAGACAGTGAGTGACAACAGCAATGTAGGAATGGATAATTATGGAATAGGCAGCTGTAACTCCATCCCAGCGAGGTGGTAAATCCCCAATAGGGGATTTTAGGTATTGGGGGAAAGGGGATGGGCTCAGTGGGACCTGGTGGAAGTTTTTTCCAGCTCCAACCAAGTTAAGGATAGCCCAATGTGAGAAATCCAACTGCAAACCCACTGGAAAGCACAGGGGAAGCACTGAACACAGCAACAGGTCGTGTTTCCTCCCTTCTCCTTTTAATCCCTGATTTCGGACAAACACCAACCCAGAAAGGGAGAAAAGAGGAATTAAATTAACGAAGACAATTTCTCCCTGTCATTGAACTCTGACTAATGAGTCTATTTCTGGGTAATAAGAAGGAGCAGGAAGTGACAAGGCACTGTAATGAATTAGTGGCCTAGAACCTCGTTAGTCAGAATAATCTTTCCATGAAAGATAAACGATGCAAACATTAATTATGAAGCCGCTGCGGAAATGCTTTTTGTTATTTGGCATCCCAAGACATCTCTCCAAGTTATTACTGGAGTGAGGTGCTTTAGGAAAAAAAAATTATATATATATATATATATAAGTGATGATAATATGTTGGTCTCCAAGGAGAATCACCCTTGTGAGGTGACGCATAAGCTGAGCAGCAGGGTGATTTCTAGGGGACATCACAGATTTCCAGGGGTGTCCCTCCCTGCCTCTATTAATCATCAGTCTCACAGTGATGCCTGTGGGTAGCTGCCAGCCCAGAGCCCTGTGCCAAGCACTGTGCAAACCTGTGGGTGTGAAGAAATGCCATTTCAAAGAAATGTACCTTAGGAGGGTTTCAAAAAAGAATAGGAATAAAGAAAAAAAATAGTTGGGAATAGGATCAGAGTTATTCATCTATGTCACTAATGGGGCTTGCAGAGTTTTGGCTTCAAAGGTTTTGGCTATAGCTTGGTCATTGCTTCTTTCTGAAAGAGTTGACTTAAAACTGGGGCAGGTACATCCCTGTGAGCTACCATCATGCCTCAGTTTGCCCTGGAGGTAATGGAACAGCAGCAGCTGAAACCAGGCTGGATTTTAAAGAGGGGAAAGAAGCAGGAACATCTTAAAAAAAATTATATATATATATACACATAAAATATAGATATATGTATGTCTATGTGTCTCATGAGGGAATAAAGAAAATCATTCCACCTCCACTCTCCTTTCCAGCTACTGGCTGCTCCCACCTCCACTGTATTAGCGCGGCTTGTCCCAATTTTCTTCTTTGTTGTTTTTATTCCCAAAGTATTCTGGCTTTTCTTGCAAATTTCAAAGAGGCAGTACCCGGTGTTTGGTCGTGGTGGCGGCGGTGGCTCTGCCTTCCAGGTGCAATTACTTTGCAACACAACTTGATTTTGTGTAGCATCTTTCATACTAAGAAGCTGGGAAAAACGCTTTGTGGGGTGTGGAGGAGTTGGGGAGAAGGCAAGGCTGTGGTACCCGGGGGAGGGATGGAAGGAGATGTCTGTGCTCTGTCAGTATCTGTGGTGCATTTTAATTCAGCAGCACTAGCAATGACATCTTGTCACCTTCCCGATGCAGGTGCCAGGGATGAATCTAGTGGATGTGATATTCTTCTGGGACTCTGCTTCCTTCTGATTCTCTTCTCAGAGAACTTTTAAGTCTGTGCCACTC
The DNA here is from genome assembly GCA_907165065.1 of Caprimulgus europaeus. The sequence continues at coordinate 5,001,378 of OU015548.1, read as the reverse complement.
ATGACCAGGTTTAGTTTTGATGCCCTTGGCGAGGTTTTATCCAAGTCAGGATACTTGCACAGATGCTTTAGCAAATCCTGCTGAGCATTTCCAGGATTATATAAGTGTTATTTAGGGGTTTTTTTTTTCCAAACCCTTCTCTTCGCCTCCCTGGATGGGAGATCACTGTCTGTTAATGGCAAGTAATAGCGGTACATTGCCTCTGCAGAGGGTTGCAAGGATACAGGCATCTGTAATTACAAGGTGCTCAGAAAGTGCCGTAATGGGGCCAGCTATGTATTGTGGCAATGCAAATACTTCATAATAATATCTGTGCTGCTTCTAAGAGTCTGTCTCTCAACGCATTTGTATCGTTCCAGCTGCCTTCTTCTGAGATGGGTCTCGTTAAAGCAATACAGATCTCATAGCCTGTGCCTAGCTGTGCTGCCGAGGGGGTATTTCTAGGTCTAGGTGACAGTCACATCAGTTTAAGATGTTTTTATGCTGATCCCCATCCTTGGGGTCCACATCCAACCTATATAACCCTTGGGATTGGGTACATGGTGAGGAAGGAGAGGTGAAAACCCTCTCAGGTTAACCAGCTTGCTGAGTGTCCTGGTTAGGTAGCTCTGCCTGAGCACGTAGCCTGCAGCAAATCCAAAACCAAGTGCATTAGTGTGCATGGCTTTCCTTGGAGATGTAAGCAAATGTGCTTGATTTCAGGTTGCAAAGGGTTAAGAACAGTCCGTTTTTGCTGCTCTGGGGTCGGTTTGTTTTTTTTTTTTTTTGCTGCTCTGGGGTCGTTTTTTTTTGTTTTTTGCTGCTCTGGGGTCGGTTTTTTTTGCTGCCCTGGGGTCGGTTTTTTTGCTGCCCTGGGGTCGGGTTTTTTTGCTGCTCTGGGGTCGGTTTTTTTTGCTGCCCTGGGGTCGGGTTTTTTTGCTGCCCTGGGTTCGTTTTTTTTTTTTTGCTGCTCTCGGGTCGGTTTTTGCCGCTCTGCCTTGTCCACAGACCCTATGTCTGAGCCCTTAAATCGTTTTTTTGAATCCCAACCTGGGATCTGTTTTCTTCAAGGTAGTGGTAGTGCCAGGTTTACACTGATGGCAGTGGATGGTAATCACCTAAATGCTTTGAAAAAGCTGCTTTGGTGGGGTCTTTTCTCTGCCTCTAAGGGCTTAAAAGGAAAGCAATGAGGGGCAGGAGGGATGGGGATGCTGTGACATCAGCCTTGACCTGCTGGGTACCCATATGGGGAAGGATATTTGTTCCTCTGGTCGCTGGGAGTGTTGCTCTTCACACCTGCCAACGCTTGCTTCATGTTTCTGCCCTGCCCTGGCACTTCTTTGGCCCCAAGAGGCCAAGGGAAGGCAGGAAAAAGCATCAATGAATGATCCAGGCTCACAGTGAGCCCTCAATCACAGCATGAAATGCCCGGTAATCATCACCATCATCATGGCTATTGTTTCAAGAAGGGGGAAAGAGAAAAGAAATAACCCCGACCTTGTCTTTTTAAAAGGTTGTTATTGTTTTCTATCAATTGTTAGCTAGTTGTGCTGGTACTTGAGTTAAGGGAAGAGAAAAACAAGCTGGAAATATGCTGAGAAATAGCCGTGCTAAACCACTTCTACTCAGAGCTAAAGGACTTCTGGTGCCTGGATAATTAAGGAGCCCAGCAAGCCCTCTATGCACCAGGTTATTGTGTTTCTGCCTCAGGTGCTCTTCTGCATTTTCAAAGCTGCACAGGAACGGATCAAACAGGATTTACTCCTTTCTGCAAGGGCTGGCTGACAAGCCGGGATTATGCTCTGTGAAAGCATCTGATGAGGAATGAAATGAGACGTTGCAAAAAAGGATCTTTAGAAAATATAGTGAAGCAGGTGGGAAAGGAAGGGAAGTGGTAAATAGGGATGTTGTCCTGGTTTCATGGCCAGGTGGCTCCTTGGGTGGCACGGGGACAGGAATGGTGACCCCTGTGTTAGGGTTGGCTGGGGTGTTGTGTGAAGAAGCGTTGAGATTTTGTGCTGGATTTGGAGTGAGAGTTTGAACCTGAATTTCCCAGAAGCGATCCTAACCTGCTGGGTGGGCTGGTGTCTTCATCTCTAACATTCCTACTGTGACTTTCTGCCTCTTTGAGACCTTCTGCAAAGCTCTCTGAGTCCAATAAAGCAATTTTGGTGGGTTGAGGACTGAGCCCTTATCATAACAAAATGTGTTGAACCACTCCAGGGGGGAAATGTCACAACTCCTGGTGATATTTCTTCAATGAACACTGTTTGGCCAAACAGTCCTGTCCTCTTCTAATGAAGAATGTAACCACAACACCCTGGAGAAGCTCACATCCCATTTCCCCTTCCTGCTGCCTACTGAAGGGTGACAATTTAATCTGTGGGTAGGGCTGGAGATGAGCTCCTTGCTGTGGTGGGACTCAACGCCGGGCGCTCCACGCTGACACCGGCTCTCGATGCACTCGTGTGCTGCCGATGGTCTTTTGCAAGCTGTTGTTGTTTCACAGGCTTGACATGCTCATCAGGGAATTGTTGGGGGTTTTTTTCTCCTCTTCCCATCTCTTCTCCCTTTCTGCCCCCCCCCCCGCCCCCCCAGACGCAGGGATGTCAGACGGCTGATGTGCTGTGAGGCAGAGCTGAGCGGGTGTATGTGTGAGGGGAGCACAGCCTCCGGGAGATAATTGACTTCAGAAGCACTTCGTATGAGATCTAGGAAGAAAACAAGTGAAAATATGTTATTTTACAACCTTGATACTCCTGACCTCATTGGAAATAAATATACACATAACAGCCTGGAGAAATCAGACGCTGCATTTAATGGAGAGGCAGGGCTGGGAGCGCGGGGTTGTGGTGGCCTCGCACGGCTCTGCTGGGTACTACAAGGCTCCGTGATGGAGCAGAGATTCCTGGGAGGATGAGGAAGGTGATGGGTTATCCAAAGGCAGAAGGGGACCACCCCTGTTTTCCCCATCTTCCTCCTCACCCACTGCTCGGGGATCCGGTGTGATGCTAGACGGGTGATGCTGTGGGTGCTGGTGTGGAGGTGGATGTGTTCTGCTGTGCTCAATGGGGTTTTGGAAGGAGCTTGGTCCTGGGTGGGCTGCAGGACCTGAAGTCAAGTCCCCCATGTGCCCTGATCCAGCTGCAGTTGTGTCCTCAGACTATGAAGTCTTGGCCTTGCCACCCGGGTGCAGCCAAATCTCCTGGCCCAGGTGGGTGTTGAGGGTGCTGGGGGTGATGCTGTGCCCCCCACCATGTTCCCACCCACCACAGCCTTCCAGGTGGACCAGGGCACCTTGTCTTCCACAGGTCCCTCTCTCTGCCATCTGTGCCAGGGTCGTTAAAGGTGTGAATTAGTGCTTGTGTGCAACACTACTTAAAGGTAATGAAGTTTACTTGGCTGGGTAAATTACCAGCTCTCTTTAAATGGCCCTTTTTTTCCCTTCATTACTATGCAGATATATGCTAATGTGATGGTCTCCAAACACAACTTTGATGACCTTCTAATTTTTATTTATTTATTTACTTGACGAAGCAGTTTTGGCTGCCAGTGTAATTTAATTAGCGTCCCCAGTTCAGAGCCGGGCTGGTTGGCAGAGAGCAAGGAGCTGGGGCTGCAAAGGAGATAAGGTAGATCCCTAAACTGGGGGTCTGGACCATCCAGGGATGTATTTGGGGAGCAACTCTGTCCTGGTAGGATTTATCGAATGGAATGGGGTGAGCTTCGTGCTTCTGGGGTCATGGAAAAGGAGGGTGCTGAAAATAAGATTAATGGGGGGAAATCTTTGTATCTAGGTGGAGTGGGGATGCTGCAGGGAGCATCTCCTGCAGGCAGGGACACTGTGCTGTGCTGCCAACCGTCCCCTGCCTGGGTGGCCGCTGCCAATTCATTATCTTGGTGTGCAGAGGAGCTCAGGGGACAGGCCAGCCCCAGCCCTGGGGACATGGAGGGTGAATGAAGTGGTATCACCTCCTGCTGCAAAGCGTCTGCCTGGCTGTAATGAATCGCAGCCCAGGAGGAGCGCCTGCGACAGCTCCAGTGATAGAGCTGGAGTTTCTCTCCTGCAAGGGAACGTGTGGCACAGCAGTAATCAGGGGCTGTCTTGGGAAATCTGGTTCTTGGACATGCAGGCAGCGACTGAGTGCCCAGCGATAGGTTTGAGAAGGGGCAGCTTCCCAAATCCTACTGGACATCCCTTCCTGTTCCCCCATCCTTTGCTCTCCTGATGCCTTGCCCCTTCCTGTTCCCCCAAGCCCCTTTCCCATTCCCCCAAACCTCCTTTCTCGTTCCCCCCAAACCTCCTTTCTCGTTCCCCCCAAACCTCCTTTCTCGTTCCCCCAACCCCTTTCCCATTCCACCCAACCCCTTTCTCGTTCCCCCAAAACCCCATTTCCCCCAACAGCCCCTTTCCCCCAAGCCCCTTCCCATTTCCCCCAAACCCCCTTTCCCTTTCCCCCCTTTCCCATTCCCTTTCCCCCAAACCCCCTTTCCCATTCCCCAAACCCCTGCATCCCTCTCCAAGCTGAAGAGCATCCCTCCTCCTTGCCGTTGTGTCGGCGGCAGGCAGCGTGCCGTGCCGCCGGTGCCCCGGGGCTCTCAGACACGCCAGCTCCAGCTGCTGCTGTTTAGGTAGAAAGTGTTTACATTTGTTTATCGCAAAGACGCCCCTGAGATTTCCCAGCTCATCCGCAAACGGGGCCGGGAGAGCTCAGCGAGGAAAACCACGTCAGCAAAACGCCCTCAGAACCTGCACTCGGCTGCGTCCTCTGCTTGTAAGAGCAGGGGCTGGGTGCCTGGGTGGGAGTTGTGGGAGGTGCTGGGACCCTCCAGCTGGGACCTGTCCCCTGTCCATACTTTTTGGGTGCCTTTGGAGCAAGCATCACCAGCCATCCTGTTCCCCAGCACCCTCAAGGTGCTCATCTTGCAGCTATCACTCTCCAAGCCTGACGTAGGGAGAAGAAGAATAATATTAATAACAAGAATCATGTGCTGGCTGTGGGATTGCAGCCTCTCCTGCCCATCCGTTCCACCTGGTTAGAGGCTGATGTCAAACCCAGGGGAGGGGACTGCAGCTTTGAGGGGATCAGATAGAAGGATCTTCCCACCACTGTCCTCTGCCCACGCTGATGGGAAGTGAGTGCAGGCAGGGAGCCGAGCAGCTCTGCCCACACAGATGTGTGTCACAGGTGGCCCAGGTGTCACTTGTGACCAGGGAAGAGCCTTGAAGCCCATGAGAGGTGGGAAGCTTTGCTGTTCCTCATGTGGATGCAAAGCATGATGTCCTTGGAGCCATGGGGCTGAGTCTTGGAGTGTCCATGTGGACCTACTGAAGTTCTCCAGCTCCCAAGAAGATGAGGTTACCCAAGCCCCTCTGGCTAGCTGCTGTTCAAGCCCTCCATCCTCTGCCCAGTGTATACCAGCAGCCCTGTGCCAGGCAGGCAGAGAGCACTGGAGAGGAGACTGCTCACCTCTCCTCAACCTCTCATCTCCTCATTCTGTCCTCAGCCAGGAGCTGAGAAGCACAAGGCTGTTTTGGTGAGTGTCTGGTTCACCTCCAGCCCTGGGTTGGGCCAGAGCCGGGATGCTGGCAGCAAGGAGGTAGTTCAAACTTTTATTGGCGTATTCATGTCCTCCGATTGACTGATAAACTGGCTCCTCATTATGTTTTTGTGTTCTACTCGTCTTTTTAATTAGCCTAAGGGCCTCATTAGCAGCAGCAGCAATGACTCTGTGATCAGCCTTGCCTGGCATCCAACCTGCATAATGTCACACAGGCTCCGTGCAGAGGAGTTACCTGTGAATGGGGCAGAGCTGCTGCTGAATGCCACCCTCTTCCTCCCCCTCCTCCCCAGACCCCTATCCCCAAGGGACAGGGCTTGGGGACAGTCCTGGAGGTGGATGAAGAGCAGTGGTGTTGATTTCATGGTGTGATGCTGCAAAAAGAGAGGGTGCAGGTGTTGAAATGATGTCCCCATCCTTCAGAGTCTTCTGCTTTGCTCTTCTCCTAGTTATTACGGGGTGAATGGTTTGTGCCTCAGTTTCCCTGCCCTTGTATTGACCTCTCTCTCCTCCTTCTGCCCTCAGGTGAGTGGAGGATGAGGGTCCCTCTGGCAGGGTGAAAGGCTGTGAGCTTCTCCTGTCCTGGGGAATGGGGACCTCCACTTCTGCACCCGACTTTACTGGAGGAAGCCAAAGCCTCCGGCACTGTGTAGCTGCTCTGGCAGCCAGCTGGTGCCCCCTTGCTCTGCCTGTGCCATCAGGCAGCCAATTAGCAAGAAATTAATATTGTGATTAGCAAATATTATGATTTTCTATCTGAATCTGTAATAAGCTGATTATTCACTCGTGAGTAGCAGCCGCCGCTGGTAGATGCTGCTGTCTTTCCCCCCTGCCCTGTGCTGGTACAGGGCAGCATCCCGGGTCAGGAGCCTTATCCAGGAGCTCTCTGGGCTCCAGGAGAACCGTGGAGAGTGGGATGCTCCATCCCCAGCAAGGGCAGTGCCTGGAGGGAAGCAGACAGCCCCTGCCTGCCCAGCATCCCATGCATGCAGGGCTGCAGCTTGTCAGCAGATGGCAATCCCTTCCTGCAGCACTACAAAGCAGCTTGGTGGCACTTGGGGGGGACCACAGGGTCTGCTGGAGACCACCTTCTCCAGGCACTGTGGCAGACAACTTTGTACAGCAGCTGAGCATCCCACAGAGCTTCCCTCCAGAGCAAAACAGGCTCAGCACAACAGGCTGAATCACAGTCATGAAGGTTGGAAAAGATCTCTAAGATCAAGTCCAACTGTCAACCCAACACCACCATACTCACTAAACCACATGTCTAACCACCACATCTCCTCATCTTTTCAATACCTCCAGGGATGGTGACTCACCTGCTTCCCTGGGCAGCCTGTTCCAATTCCAAGCTGAGCTCTGGTTTGTTATTTTCCAGGTGATATGGTTTCTGCTGCAGCTCTGCATGGGGCTGGGGCTGGTTTTTTTCCTGCTCATTTTGGAGCATCCACTGTGCCCTTCTCCACAGGGCATCACAGGAAGGACTTGCTGGGTTTTCCATAGTAATTACAATGCTTTATCATTTTGGAGTTAGCAAATATCCAGGCTGATGTGGGGTACACTGGTGGTTATTGCTCTGCTTTTCCTTTGCAAGGTCTGTTGGGGGCTCCTATATATTTTGGGACTTATGGAAATCATTATATTGAGGCTCTTCATCCTTGAAGAAGGTATTGGCAAACATTCCTGCCTTAAGATCCCCAGCAGAATGATGAAATGTGACGATAAACAATGTTCTCTGAGTTGTTAGAAAGAAGTTATGCATCCTCCTGCCCATTTCTGGTTGGGGAAACTGAGGCACTTGCAGTGGTTTCTCAAAGCCAAGGAAAAGGGGGCAGCACTGTGGGCGTGGGAAGCAGAAAAGGTTTCAGGTACCAAAATTACTGTGTCCTCCCCATCCATACTGCTCAGCTCTTGTTTTCTTGCATCCATGTGCAAAAAATACTCCTTAAAAATGGTTCAAAGATGAGCATCTCCTGCTCTGGAGCTTCAGGTGCACCGGGACCAGGTCTGAATTGCCTCATATTCTTGTTTCCATCTCAGGCACTTCTGTGCATGTGAAATAATCCGTATTTTTGGCTGTATCTCTGTGGAAGAGGGAGCGGGATGGCTTTAGCTAGCTTCTCTGTGGAGAGTTGAGCACTAGATGGCGAAGACGAGCCGTGGAAAAGCCCTTGGTTCTCACCTTCCTGCTCATCTCTGCTGAAGAATTGGGGAAAAACGGCAAGAAAAAAGATTAAGTTGGGGGAACAAAATTTCCCTGAGTGTGGCTGCGATGTGGAGCTGCAACTCTTCCCTGACCTTGAGTGTCCTCAGTCTGGGATGCGATGTCCATGCAGGTGGTTCAGCTTGGTCTTCCTGCTCTTCTTCTCTCTCCTTTGCTCTGTGGGTACCACCAGCAAAACCTGTCTGTCCCTGCTTGTACAGGTGCAGGTGTGGGATGGTGCTGGGGCTCTGAGGCTGGACAGAACTCATTGCTGCAGTGGGAAGAGCTAAGGAGATTGAGAACTGGGAGCAGTGAAGAGCTGGTTGGAGAAGGAGCCGGGGGGATATTCTCTAGGACACCATGAAAATATCCGAGGGTCCCCAAGCAGGACCCTTGGAGCTTTCCCCTGTGGGCAAAGGGGAAGTGAATGACTGAGCTCCACGCTGCTCAGCCATTTGCTTTCCTGCCATCAGGTTCTGCTGAGCTGAAATGACTTCTTCTCATCCCAGCAGCTTGGCCACACGTGTGTTTACGACCTGTGCCTGAGGCGGGTTCCCTCCCGTTGAGACTTGGCCAGGGCTCTCGCAGCTGCTTGTCCTCTGGATGCCAAGTCCATCCGGAGTTTGCCGCATGCCACACCATGACAATCCATCCCAGCAGGGAGCAGAGGCAGGAGCACTGGCTCAGGGCTGGCTGTCTGTCAGTCTGTCCACACACGGACCCATCCCACTGCTCCCACCTACCCAGGGGCTGTGGAAACAGAGGGGTGAAGTCATTTCATGCCAGGGAGACAGAAGTGTCCGTGGCTTTTTGGAGGTGAGCTCAGGGGAGCCAATGTTTGCTCCAGAGCAAGAAATGGGGCTGCTGCGTGAGTTTTAGAGGGGAAGAAATGAGAGTGGGTGCAGTGAGGGATCTTGGGGTGTGTCAAAGTGGGGTAGGAGAGCTGCTGTGGAGCAAACAGCTCCTCTCTTTGAAGCACACACTTACCCAAGGACTTTATCTTTTTGCTGTGGATTTGCCCCAATCTCAAATTGAGAATATCAACTTTTTTTCCTCTCCTTTTTTTATTTTGTAAATTAAAATTTTCTTGTTTGATGGTTTTAGTGAAAATCTTGAAATTAAGGATCTAAATTAGCCCCAAAGCTCAGCAGTTGGTAAATGCATTAAACCCTCCCATCCCAGACCACAGCAGGGCAGGTGACCTGGGGGGTTGGTGATGCAGCCGAGTGAACAAAAGGCAACGCGATGGGGACATGGGGACTCTTATCCAGGCTGAGTTAGAGACACCAGCTCTGTAATCACTGGCAAAAAAAAAAAAGGAGATTAAGAAGGGGCTTCGTTGAGGGCTTACATGTTTCTGAAGGGAATTGAGCGGATTGATGCCACGAGGCTCTTTTGAGCTCGTGTCAGATTAGAGGAACAAGTGGGCATCAATTTAAGCCAAGACACAGCCAAGCAGGACACTGAAGGAATTTTGGTGAATATACATATATTTAAAATATTTTCCTATGTGCTGTGATTAGTTAATCTGAGTCATTGACTACCCAAGGCAGCAGTCGGAGTAATCAGTGCAAATGACTTTAAAATGAAGCCAAGCTGGTAATTAGGGATAACAAATGTCATGTCAGAAAAGCAGTGACTTGGCTCAACGGTGCTGGAGCTTTGCAAAGGTTGTCTGGACCCTGTGTCTACCCAGTGAGTGGGGAGGAAGAGGAGGAGATAATAACAGGCTGCTTAGTGGCTGTGAGGATGTTTGGCCACACTAATAGTGGGCTACCCAGCTCTGTGTGGTGGTTGCCTCATGGTTAATGCTCTGTGACCACCCTTTTAGGGTTGGTTTATGGGTGCTAAGGGACCTTTACTTAGAGAGCAAGCAGGAGGCTGTGCACACAGCCAAAGAGTAGCCGAGCAAGTTGACTGAAACACCAAGATGACTTTTAGCTTGCCATCAGTATGCTTCAGAGTTAACATCTACTAGTGGGAATGTGTGATAAGACATCTGACACGCCTGCAGTGCTTAGCACCAAATCTCCGCTGTCTGTACTATAATTCAGAGCAAGTGCAGACCTTTTCTGAAGGGAGAGACTATTTTTGCCTGTTTGTGAAGTGCACAGCAGGGCCCTGATTTCAGCTGTTATCTCTGGGCCTCACTGGAACAATAACAATATCTGAAAGCGTGGAGTTTGGTAATGACTATTTTTTACAAAGTCTTTTCTAGTTGTGTTTGAATTTCTTTTTTTTTTTTTTTTAAAGTTGCTCTGTGAATAAATTTAATGCAGACAAAAAAACACAACCAAAAAACTATAGCCAGCCCCCTGGAAAGTGTCACCTTCACAGTGACGCCGACCGTGGCACTGAGAAAATCGCCTGTTGGGGTGATGTGCTGGCAGATGGCAACCTCCGCTGGGACAGAGGAAATGAGCAACTAGAAATCCTGCAAAGAAACAGCCAAAATAACCCCCAGTCCACCCAGTAACGAGGGTAAGGGCTGTGTCTGCTGGGTGAACTGGGCAAGGGACCGCTGCCATGGGGGGGTCCGGGTCACAAGCTGCCTTGCATTAGCCAAATCTCCTCTATTCCCAACCACCTTCCCAGCAAAGACAAAGCTGGAAGTAGCCTGGGGAGTGGCTTTTCTTCCTTTTCTTCCCTTTCTTTTTTGTTTCCCCCCTCCTTCCTTCTGCTCTTTCCTGCTTGTGACTCCAGCAGACATCTGTCTAATGAATGGGAAGGCGTTTATACTGGCCAAAGTGAAATGTATGAGCCTGATCGCCTTCATCTTATTACCGCTAATGGGAGCCCGCGTAGATAAATCCTCATGGATCCTGATGGAAACTTTACCTTTAAATATCTGGCCTTCAGGGTGAAATATGGTCATGCTGAGTCTGGGGGAAGGGGGAAGACACAGGCATCACCACAGCTTTAATTTAACCACAGGACTTAATTTGCTCCTCTTGGGATTTTAAGAGCGTTCCTGGTGAGGTGGGAGCTCTGGGCTTGGTTTTTGGGAGGTTGGAGGGGTTCAGTAGATGCCTTGGTGGGTGATCAGGGCTTGGGCACTCCTTGGCTTGACCCTGCAGCCACGTGGGGCTGGTGTCCCCATGGCTGGTGGCATGGGACTTGTTTGCTGGCTTTTCAGGCCCCAAGGAACTCATTCAGCCCCTGCTGTACTGGACCAAAGTGGGACAATGGGGTGGGTGAAGCCACCATCTCACCCTCCCCCTGTCTCCAATCCTGGGCTTGCATGGCCATGCTCTCCATGGAGAGTTAAGGGAGAAGGAGGTGACAGTTCCTAGGGCTGTCACAGCTATGTCCTTGTTGGTATTTATTTATTTTTTTTCCCCTATAAGCCCTGAAATCACTGACTAATTAAATAGCAAGTGGCTATTAAGCACATGCCTAGGACTAAGGTTTAATAAGGCAGTAATAGGTACTGTGCATTCTTACATGTGTACCCAGCCTTAGGTGGTAAACCTCAACCCAGGTGCTCTTTAAATAATCAATAGTTATTTATTAAACATGGAGCAGCTATCCAGCTAAATTTAAATTAAAGACCTAGCTGGGAGATGAGCTTGGATTTAAAGTACTAAAGGAGTTAGAGGTCTAGCACAGCATGCACTGGAATCCTCAAACTGCTTGTCTTAACCCAGCCCCATCCCTGCAAACCTTGCTTGGGCAGCCCAGAGGTGGCACAAGGCTGGGGACGCCCATCCCCGTGGCCTCCTGGCTCCCCAGGGCCAGCTCAGTGCCTGAATAGCAAAGCATTGCTGTTTAATTTGGGCCAAGCTCTCTGCTCTGTAAATACCACCGAAAGTTAATGTTTTTAACAAGTTTGGGGCTGTTTTTTTTGCTTCTGGTGGCAATTTTGGGTGTGGAAAAGCCCAAATTGGAGCTCTCCTGGTGCTCCATGGGGTTTGCTGGGGTGACCTGGGCTGTGCAAGCTGACGTGCAAGAGGCCTCTTTTATCTTTTTGGGCTTTGCCAAATGGATGATGTTCAATGATCTGTGGGAGAGATCAAATTGGGGCAAAACTACCCCAATTAAGGCAGCAAATTGCACTTGTGGGGTGGATGCTAAATGCTGAGGGCACGCAACCTTGGTCTAAAGTGAATGCAGCTCTCAGCATCACCTTCCTGTACCTTGTCTTCACTTTCCAGCCTTAGATATTCACTGATTTTTTATATTATATTATTCTTTGAAGGGGGATGGGATGGTTTTGTCCTGCTGGCACTTGAACCAGATGTTTTCCAACATCTGGGGACTTACAAACCTCTCCCCATGGATCAGCTCTTTAATGAGTTTTGTCTTCACCACTTATGTGACCGGCAGCCCCAGGCTGCGAGCTGGTTGCCAGCAAGTTGTCTGCAGCTCGAAGCAGCTCGCTGTGTGTCAATAACTTTGCTGCAATTGGTTCAGTATTCCTCTAGGAGAAAAAAAAAAGGAGAAAGGAGAAAAAAAAGGAGGAAAAAAAAGAAAAATAAGGAGAAAAAAAAGGAGAAAAAAAAAGAAAAATAAGGAGGAAAAAAAAGGGGAAAAAAAGGAAAAATAAGGAGAAAAAAAAGGGGGGAAAAAAGCAAAATAAGGAGGGAAAAAAGGGAGAAAAAAAGAAAAATAAGGAGGGAAAAAAAAGGAAAAATAAGGAGAGAAAAAAAGGGGGAAAAAGAAAAATAAGGAGAAAAGAAAGGAGAGAAAAAAGAAAAATAAGGAGGGAAAAAAAGGAGAAAAAAAGGAGGAAAAAAAAGAAAAATAAGGAGAGGAAAAAAAAAAAGGAGGGGAAAAAAATAAGCCTTAACTGCTGCTGTTTATCCCTCTTATTTTCCGTTCGTTTTATGCAGCTTCAAACACAGCCGACACTCACCCGGGTCCATTAATGGAAAATAAAGGTCAGGGCTGGAGGCTCCGAGCGCTGCCGTCCCCGGCTCTTGTGCAGCGTGCGTGTGAGGGCCACAAGCTTTTCAATTTTCTCTCTGATGTGGTAGAAGCTGTTGAGGTTAAATCAGCTCCAAGAACCAGCAGCAGCAGCAGCAGCGCTTGCTCTGTGAGAGCACCTGCCCCAGGGATGGGGACAGGACCAGGCAGGATGGTTCCTTGTCACCTCTGCGGCCAGGCGGGGCATTTGGCAGGGTTGTCTCCTGGGATGAGTCGTGTGGTTAAATTTAAGAGCCATTTCCAGCTCATGACTCCTGTTTCAAGGATTTTTGGATGATGATGGGCAAGGTGCTGCCCCAAGACCTGACTTGTCCTGAAATAATGCTGTTAATCTTCTCCTTAAGGGAGATTTATGGGTGTTAAAGGCTAAAATAAGCTGAAGGTTATTTGTTGGCTTGCTGATGGTTTCAGGGTAGGTCTCTTCACTTCCCCAAAGCATACTAGGAGCTGAAATATCACTGGTGGGTGGTGTTGAGTTGCTGTACCTCACAAGTGTAGGGTCTGGGATTGAGGCTCCTGGACTCCATCCCCTTCATCTCAGTGGAAAGCGTGGGTGAGCAGCAGGCATGCAGCTTGTGTCAGGGGATCTGTAGGGCTCGATGGCCTGGTTGGGTGTTTTCCAAGGGGATGAGGCACTCATCCTTCAGGAGATATCCCACAGCTATGAGGTATTGTGCAAGGATGGACTTTTGTCCCTTCACACTTGGCTGATGTTTTGGTGTGCAGATCTCATCTCCTCAGACAAAATTAAGGAGCCCTGTGTACCCTTTGGGATGTGCCCAGCCTGCACTCTTATTTCTATTGCCTTCTTCTTTTTTGCCCCCCAAAATTTGCTGCTAGGCTCTTTGCAAGGGTGGCTGTCACCCCTGCAGCAGGAGATGCATGGAAATGGCTCTGCTTTCTTATCAAGTGACCTCAGGGCTGTGTGCAGTGCCTGGGGCTCTGGCACTCCTACACCTCCCACCTCACCTGGCTTTTTGTTTTATTGCCTTGGACGTGTCAACCTGAGCAAAGAGCAGATCCCAGATAAAAAAAGTCAATAACAACAGGCTGGTAAGAGCTGGATGACAGCTCCTGTAGCAAACCTGGGTGGGCAGCAGACCCTTACAGAGCTGGGGGTTTTCTCCTCCAGCCTGCCACTGGTGCTGGATAACTCACTCAAGGCAGCCAAAAGCTGTTTGTGGTTTGGTTTATTTGTTTTTTTATCTTGCCTTTGTTTATGGCTTTTTTCTCCTGGTTTTAGCAACTTGTGAAGACAGCTCTTGCTTTTCTCTCATGCATAGTTGATGTGTGATGTCTCAATTGTGCTGAGCATCCTTCTCCAGCATGGCACTGTGGCTCTGACCACAGCTCCCCTGGCTTCCCACTCATTTCATGATGTTGCTACGTGGCAAAGTCCTTGCCACTGCCTTCAAGCTCTTCATTCCAGGTGTACCAGAGGGGTGGGGGAAAGAGGAGCTTTGTTTTGGGATTGGATCCAAAATCTCTCATGTTTTATTCCTTCCAAGGCATCCATCCATCAAGGCTTCCTTGAGGTCAGGTTGCTTCTTGCATCTCCCTGTTGATTTATCTCCCAGCTGCTCCTTGCAGGAGCTGTGATGACCACCACAGCTTCAAGGTGCATCTCCAGGACCTTCCCATGGGCAGCAAGCTCCAGGGGCAGTGAGAAACCTGCTTTAGGACCAGCAGATCCTCCTCTTTGTATTTCAAAGCACCGGTGGAGTGGAACTGGGATATTTGCCAGAGTCTTGCTAGAGGGGAAGTTTTCTCTGGCTCAATTCACACAATGAAGGACTTTTTTTTTCTTTTTTTTTCTTTTTTTTTTTCTTTTTTTCCCCCTTTCTGCTTTATTCTGAGACCTTTTTAACAGGATCAGCTAAATAAGCAGACAGGATATACCAGTTCACAGGCCCCTAGAGGTGAAAAGCCACCACAGATTAAAGTATTCTTTGTGATCTCCAAAGCAGCTGTATTTTACACACTGCCCCTGTTTTGCTGATCCTGTTAAGGAGTAACATGAAACACAGCACCTCATGGCTATATGTGTTTGGTTTTCTGTAAGCAGAGGGGTTTTTTTCTTGGTCATGTTACATTTTGGTGGATGATCTCCCCTGCTTCAGTCCCTGACTAACCAGACCCCCAGACATAAGGTTTCTCCTTGGGCTGGAAGGAGATTTCCATTAATCCAGGACCAAATATCCACTAAGGTTCTTTGAGAAACCTCATCTCCCACATCTGGAAGGTCACCTTTGCTCTTCTGGAGTGGCTGATGGTCTGTTTGGATGGAGGCAGCTGTGACAGTTCAGGGGCCAAGCTGGCAATTTCTTATTTTTATTAATCCCTATATGGGATGCAGATGCTGGGGACAAGGACAGGGGACATGTCCTCCCCTTTCTATTGGGTGGTTCCTGGTGTAGCTTCATCACACCCTACCAGTGACCCCCCAGGTGCATTACTGCTCCTCCCAGTGCATTTCCATCCCTCCCCTGTTTCCATTGCAGCCCTTGGCCGAGGGACTGTGCAGAGATTTTGGGGGTCAGCGTGACCAGGTGATGGGAGTCACAGGTTTCCCTCCTCCCCCTGTTCTTGCAGTGCTGAAAAACCCAACAGGTAATTGGAATATTTAGAACCAGCCTTCCTGCAAAGCCCTGGATCAAAGTGCCCCTGAGCTACCTGTCAGATCCAAAGGAGCCTGTCCAAGGACCCCCTCTCATGCTAATGAATAAGGACAGTAATTAATGATCGTCATTATTTGTGTTGAGGACTATAAGTGCTGTCACCGCTGACTGCGCTGGCAATTACAAAGGCTGCTCCCTCTTGGTGTGGACAGCAGGAGAGGAGGAGGAGTGACTGTGATGCTCGAGGTCAACCAGCCCAAAAGTGCCCCTTGGTATCTCCTTGCTGAGCATGGGAGTGACCAGCAGCAAGACCCAAAGTTGCTTTAGCCACCTCACCTTCCTCCTCCTCCTCCTCCTCCTCCTCCTGGTATCAATCAGCCTGGCAGAGCCTGCTTCCCAGATGGGTCTCACTTTTCTGTTCCATCTCATTTGACACTTCATCAGCTGTAGACAGCAGAGAGACATGTCAGCTCCTGAGATCCATCCCTTACCTGCCAAAAGGCTCGTGCTCCTCGGCAGGAAATGTGATTAGTCTGGTTCGCGGCGGCAATTTCTCTCGGTGTTATCTTGGGGGAAGGAAATCTCAGCCCCTGTCCCATTTTCTTCCCCTTCCTCAGCCTGGCAAAGGCTTGTTGCTTATTCTGGCCTGGTGTAGAGGTGACACAGAGCTTTTCATGCTGACTAACGAGCTTGTGGGTGCGTATGCATCGGGCTGCTGGTGCTGTTCCTATACAAAGAGGCTGTGTGTGTCTCTGGTGCAGGATGCTGAGCCGAAGGGCTGTGCTCCTTATTCACTGGGTTAAACACAAACTGCTACTCACTGTGTGAAAATACTGGCAGCATCTGTGAGCCTGTGGTCAAGAGAAAGGGGAGGTGAAAAAACCTCTTTCTCCTCTATGAAAGTGCCCTGAGCCTGGAGATGGCTCCTGGAAGCTTTGATGCCTGCTCAGCATGGAGGGAGAGGTTGGGCAGCAGATGCTGCAGGCAGATGCAGCAGGCAGATGCAGCTATACCATGCCAGCAGCCTCAACCCTTCCCCTTTCATCCTTCCAAATTCCCTAGCAGCTGGAAAGATGCTGAGCCATCCCCCTAAATTCACCCAAGATCCTGTTCCTCATTCCTCTCTGTGGCCGGTCCTCACCCCCTTTTCCCTGCTCTTGTCTGGGTGGCACCGCTGACGGGAAGGTCTCTCTGTATTTCTCTGCATTCCCAAGGTTTTCTGCATGTGTGTCAGCATCCCATAAACACTAATGATGAGCATTATGTTTTGAGGCCATTTGAATGGAGAATGTAAAACCTAATAGGTGAAAATATTCCATGCAAGTTCCTAAGGAAATTAAACACAACCTGGCTTTCAAGCGTGGGTTTTCCAACTCCTCCTTCCCACGGGCTCAGCTCTCGCCCATGGAACCTTGCACCTCATTGCAATCAGCTCAAACCAGAGGAAAGATGTTGTCTCTGGAGTGGTTGGCAGGTGGAGAAGCTAAAGGAGATGAGGATTTAAGAGCCTCGATTCCTCCCGTTGCGCACTGGGGCTGTGACTTGTGATAATGCCCCTAGGCACCGACTGTAATGCACGTAATAAATTAAAACCAAAAATGTGATTACTTTGTCGCTTGGAAGACAAATGCCTGTGCCTGGGGAGTAACAAAGCATGTTTGATTTGTTGTTGTTTTTACTATGTTTATTATTATTATAACTTATTCCAAATTATTCCAGCCTGAAATGGAGAGGAGGTTGTAGCTTGGGAAGCTGCTTGGGTTTGGGAAAGGGACTTAAAGGAGGTAAATCCTATAAAGCTGAGTGATGTGGTATGGAAAGGTTTTGATTCTCCAGATGCTGGTGGGGGAATTGGGAAGGTCTTGGATGATGATGGGGGTTGAATGGAGCTGGTAGACATCAGCTGGATTACTTATATTAGGATAGCACTGGGAGTTGGTGAGGAGATAAAGGTGTGATAGTGGCGAATGCTTTGCGATCAAAATAGGTCAGACAGAGTCATTACCCCCCTTTTTGGGACAGAGTGTTGAGGTGGAGCCTTGCCAAGGTGCTTGCTCACCCTGGGTAACCTTCATCTTAGAGATGAGCCCTTGATTTTTCAGGTCCATCCTGCTCCTCCATCCCTCCCACCGAGCAGCATCGCCTGGGGACCCTCCAAGGCACCCACGGGGACGACTAAAGGATCTGCTCTTCTTTTCTCCCCTGTAAGAGTAGAAATCTCCAAAGAATGCTCCATCTCCTGTCATTCCTGACTAGGGGAAAAAAAAATGATGCTTCTAATACCCATCTCCACAGGAGTCTCTAATGCTAAAGAGCTTAGAGGGAGCACTCATGACTTTGAGAAGAGTAAAAGCCTCCCTTGTCCCCTAAGCGGTGTCCGGCTCAGTGAGCCAATGCACTCTGATAACTTGGCAGATGGGTATTTCTAGCATTTGTTTTGATGATGAAAGTGTACATTGTGCTCAAAGATGCCCCCAGGACACATTGTTCTCTGGATAAAGTGATGAAAATTAAAACTTAAGTTTCCTAGGTCAAAAGGACGCTTGTTAAAGCGTTCAGGCCTAAGAGGAAAAAAAAAAAGGATTAAAAAAAAAAATCAACAAAACCAAACAGCTAATAAAGCTCAGTCCTTTCCTTAAAGAAAAGTGGCTCTGGAGGAGCCACATGGGACCTGTTTGTTGTTTGCCTACGCCAAAGAAGCTGTGTTTGGATTATCATCTTGGTGCATCATGTATGATGCGTGTGGTCCCCTGTTTCAGGGAGCAAATTTGGGGTTGGGCTGCTGGAAGGGCAGAAAACTCTGGGGTAATTCTTGTTTTAGGGTTACACCCAATGCACTTGTGCCAGCCAGGAAAATGTAAAAGAGTGGGGTATAATCTAGGGAAAATTTAATCATCAGGATTTGGTTTGGTGCATCAAGAGGCAGTGGGGAGTTGGGGATAGTAGAGCTGATGGTGGGTGAAGTATGGCAGGAATGAGATCATGAAATATCCTACTGTCATGTTACGAGGTGTGTGCTGCTCTCTGCTTTGCAAAAAAAAGAACCAAACCAACCCAAAACCCAACAAAAAATACCAAAAACCCCCAAACAAACTGAAAAAAGGGGGGCAACTGGATGGAAATTCAGATTTCATGTAGGTTGGGGTCCAAGAAGGGACCACGCGTGTTCCCTCCGTGGCTGCTGGGCTTTTGTCCTGTGCTTTTTAACCCCCCTTTGCTGTTTAAGAACAAGCTGGGAACCCCTAAAAAACCACATTTCCCTCAGTGAATAGAAAACCCACCACATTTAGGAGATGGAAATGCCAATCAGTGGGAGCGAGGGGAAGAGAGGAGCAGCGTGTGGCCACTGCAAATTGCAGGCAAAGTGACAGAGTTATTCAGAGCCGCTCGGGGAGGGAGTTAGGTTTAGCGATTAGATGGGGGGAAAAAAAGTGGTCTTGGATTTCTTTTTATCACCACATTATAGTGACAGCATGGGCAAATTATTTCCCATCTTTGTTGCCCCAGTTTCTCCAGTTATTCAAAATGGGACTGATTATTTTTTTACCTGCTGCCTGACAGAGTGTGTGAGCGAAGCTGGGTTTGGTCTTGCCAAGTGCTTGGGCACTCCTGGAGAAGTGATGCCTTAGAAAGGCACTTTTTTGGATTTAATATCAGAATACAAGCCACTTTAATTATGATATTTCAGTTCTACACAGTTGTTACCACATTTAAAAATATGCAAAAGCCATCCAGGCCACCCATCAAATAATCACATCTCATTATGCATCATATTTAAGAGAGAGATGAAGAAGTAAAAATCAGTTTTGGAAGCGACCTTTCCCCTCCCTCCCAACAATAACAACTCCAAACTAACCATCCTCACGTTTATTTTTTGCTGTGTGTCTGTTTTTGAACACGATATAAAGCTTGCTGTATCTCTCTGACTGCTTCTCCCCCTTATTTGTTATTTGATTTGCCCTCCAGAGATCAGCAAAGAAGCATCAAATGTTATTTTAGCTGGAGATCAAGGGAGAAGATTAATAGATGAGGGCTTTTATGGTGTGGGGATGCGTGTGCCGAGGTGTAGAGATCTCTCTTCTCTTTAAATGTTTGCTGTCTGGAATTAAATTTGGGATTCTCTGCCCTAGAGTTGAACACCAAATTCCTCCTCACTCCCCCCCCCCAAAAAAAAAACCATTAGAAGATATTAATCCTCTAAAGGGCAAAAAATGCCCTGGGGCTGTGGGGGTTTTTTTTATCCTTGTCTCCATCTTCTCCCAACCCCTATTTATTTTCTGTCGTTAAACAGTTGCCTTTTGATCTGGAAATTAATTTCCAGACGAAGCCAGAAGTGCAGAGCGTGCACGGCTCTGTGCGTGCACGAGTGGGGACGCTTTGGTGGCACCAGGCTGTAATTAAGCTGTGGATCGTGCCAACTTCTGCTCCATCCCTGAACCATAGCAAGCACCAAATGCAACAAGTGTTTGTAGAATTAAGCCCTTTTATAGGAGAGGAAAAAAAAAATTATGTGTATTTTATTTTATTTTTTATTTTAATTTTATTTTTTATTTAATTTTAATTTTTATTTAATTTTTATTCTATTTATTTTATTAATTTTTATTTTATTTTATTTTGATTTTTATTATTTTGATTTTAATTTTAATTTAATTTTATTATTTTATTTTTATTTTTATTTTATTTTAATAATTTTATTTTAATAATTTAATTTTAATAATTTAATTTTAATAATTTAATTTTAATAATTTAATTTTAATAATTTAATTTTAATAATTTTATTTTATTTTATTTTATTTTATTTTATTTTATTTTATTTTATTTTATTTTATTTTATTTTATTTATTTTATTTTATTTTATTTTATTTTATTTTATTTTATTTTATTTTATTTTATTTTATTTTATTTTTTTTAATTTTTATTTTATTTTATTTTTATTTTATTTTTTAAAGATATATTACTTTCTTGTTTTAAAAGGGAGCACATGAGGGTAAAAAGCAGCTAAGTTCACCTTTAAGGATTTATTATTGTTTCTCTAGAGCAGGTATTTACTGGGGGTATTTCTCTGAGGAAATGACTGTCGATTATAAAAAATAAAATAATAATAATAATAATAATAATAAAACCCCCTTCTCTCTCTCTCCTGAAGCCAGTAACCTTGTGGAGTGATGGATTATTTTGTTGTAAGTGGAGTTAGGGAGGAATGGAAAAGGAGGGGAAGAAATGTAGATACCGGAGTATACTCCAGGGGGGCAGGAAAGGGTTATGAATTATTAAGTAAAATTAATAATTGAAATAATTAACAGCTGCAAGAGATTTTTTTTTCTGTCCATCCTCCACATAATAGAGTAGCAATGTTTAGTATCAAGCTGTAGTAACCACCAGTAATTTGATGTTAATTAATTCGTTGGCTCAGCATTCTAAGCATTTACGGGTGTTTTCTTTCCTTATAAATATATTAATAAGTTTAAGTAATTCTACAAAGTAATTTCCAAAAGTAAAAAAAAAAAAGTCCTAGCAAAAATGGCAAGTCATTTATTTTTTGATCAGTAATTAAAATGGCTTTTTTTTTCCACCCATGAATGTACATCAGAAAGAAAATGGCTTTGTTCTGAGGAGCTTCTAATTTTTATTCTTCTTTCTCTGATACGAGTCTGTTTGGGGCCAGACCACTTGGCTTTGTGATTATTTTATTTTATTTTTAAAAATTTTATTTTTCTTTTATTTTAATTTTTAAAATTTTTCTTTTATTTTAATTTTAAAAATTTTTCTTTTATTTTAATTTTAAAAATTTTTCTTTTATTTTAATTTTAAAAATCTTTTTTCTCTTCTCTTCTCTTCTCTTCTCTTCTCTTCTCTTCTCTTCTCTTCTCTTCTCTTCTCTTCTCTTCTCTTCTCTTCTCTTCTCTTCTCTTCTCTTCTCTTCTCTTCTCTTCTCTTCTCTTCTCTTCTCTTCTCTTCTCTTCTCTTCTCTTCTCTTCTCTTCTCTTCTCTTCTCTTCTCTTCTCTTCCTTTTCCCTTTCCCTTTCCCTTTCCCTTTCCCTTTCCCTTTCCCTTTCCCTTTCCCTTTCCCTTTCCCTTTCCCTTTCCCTTTCCCTTTCCCTTTCCTTTTCCCTTTTCCCTTTTCCCTTTTCCCTTTTCCCTTTTCCCTTTTCCCTTTTCCCTTTTCCCTTTTCCCTTTTCCCTTTTCCCTTTTCCCTTTTCCCCTTTTCCCTTTTCCCTTTTCCCTTTTCCCTTTTCCCTTTTCCCTTTTCCCTTTTCCCTTTTCCCTTTTCCCTTTTCCCTTTTCCCTTTTCCCTTTTCCCTTTTCCTTTCCCTGTAGTGGTGTTCTTTGCTGATGGTTTGGGAAAGGGATGGTCTGGATGAAGTCCTCTTGGGTTGTTGTAGCTCTACTACTTCTCAGGAGGACCAGGGAACCCTCCCAGGGTGAAAAGCGACCTCAGCAATGCTGAGCCTGTGTCCAAGTGATGGCAAGCACTGCAGCTGGTTATCTCCGTGGGTGAGGCTTTGCTAGGTCAGATACAGGTTTTAGGGACCATCTCAGGTGACCAAACGCTGCCATACCTCGTGAAATGGAGAGGAAAAATTGGGGTGCGTGGGGGAAGGAGGGGAACAGGGAGAAGTTGGGAAGAGGAGATGGAAAAAGAGCAGCAATGGGATTTTTGCCCAGGGCTGAGCTCAGAGGTATCATCAATTTTTTGACTTTTAGGGGGCTATGGACTGCCTGAAAAAAGCATTTCCCACACTACAGCAGCAAAGGGGTTTTCCATGGGCTGAGACCCCCAAATCCAATCCCTGGACACACATTCCCTTTTGGAGGTGTTGGCAGTGCCCTCTGTGCCATGCTTTGCTTTCCACCTTGGGGCTGTTGGATGGGAAATGGCATCGCTCTCTCAGCGGGGAGCATCAGCATCTTATCTGCAGGCAGCAGCGGCCCTGCCTGGCTTTGCAAAGCTCAGCACTAAGGAGAGGAGCAGGGAAGGGACTAATTCCCCTCCTCGGCAGCAGATGGGGGTGAGACATCTTTTTGGCCTGGCTGGTGGGAAAGGAGGCTGCAGGGCACTAATAGATATGCAGGCAGGTTTTGTGTTGGGTAGCAGGGATTATTTAGGTGCCAAGCTGAAGGGATGAAGTCTCAGGAGATGGTGAAAAAGGCAGGAAATACTGAAATAGCTTTTTAAACATTTTTTAAATTTATTTTTTTAATTTATTTTTTTTTCCCTTGCTCTAAATGCTGTGGGAGCTGCGAGGTGCCTGGCAGCAGGGACTGACTCTGCTCCTGCCCCAGGGATTGAATGAACATTAAAAGTTTAAAGTTAAACTGATGGAGCTCAGCTACAGCAGCAGAATTTTGTACATTTCTCCTGCTCAGGGATTTACCTTATATTTAATTTTTTTTTCTGACTGCTTTAGTGACTCTGGAAACGTTGCAGAGTTTTTGTGTATTTTCTTTTTTTTTTCCTTCCCCCCCTTCCTGCTAGATGAAGTGGGTTTAGTTTTTATTGAATCAGTTTCCTCGGAGGATAGAGGTTGTGAGTGGATAAAACCTCTTTCAATCCCATAAAAATGCCGTCAGGGGATTCACTTAAATTTATTTAATCCTGTGCACTTTATCGCGGTCACTTCATCATGGCAGGTAAGTGGATGCTAATGGATCCCTTCTTTTTATGGCCTTGCAGCCTCCTGGAATTAGATCCTCCAGCTGCAAATCTCTCGTTTGAGGTTGGCATTTTATCTTCTTTCTTTTTATTTGATTAGCAGAGGAGGGGGGAAGAGAGAGGCAGGAAGCCTGTTTCAGGGTATTAAAGCCAGGAGAGCTCATTGCTCTAATCTAGTCTGACCTTCTGGGTAGCACCAGCCCAAATTTCACCCAGAGGAGATGCTTTGTGAATGTCAGGACATGAAATCCTCCCTCCATCCCTCCCATCTGAGCCAAGTGAGCTGGGATCTCTCATTTTGGGGGTTGTATTGCCAAAAAAAAATATATAGAAAGCTTTTGCTCTTCTTCTGTGCCTCGATGGTGACTCAGAGTTGATGTGAATATGCTGGTTCTGATGGCCTGATTCACTGTCCTCCAAACCTGACGGGCCCTTTTCATTGCAACATTGAACTTCATTGTCACTAAACCATTTTCTGTGATAAAGTCGAAGTGTTTGGATGCTCTCAGGTGAAGGTTGTTGAATTGCCTGTTCCATTAATGCTTTTAGAACTGGGAGATTTTTTTCCTTTGGTGTCACAATTCTGCTTTATTTATTTATTTATTTATTTTTATGAGCCTGCTTTAGTACTTAGTTTCAGCTGCTAAATCTGAAGCATTTGTCTTATCTGACCTCTGAACTTCAGCCTGTATTTGTCTGCTTGGGTTCAAGGCTGCAGGATGCTGCTGCTGTGACAATATGGTCCAGGTTCCTCTTGGAGCTCCAGCACCTTGATTTAGAGATGGAGAGATGCATGTGATGTCCCTCGTGATGCTCTTGAATCCTTTCCCATTGGGAAAATAGAGCTGGCCAGGTTTAGCATCGTGCCAGTGATGACATGTAGAGCTCAGATGGAAGTTCAGACCAGCTTGGGCTTTGGTGAACTTCAGGGCTGGAGGCTTTTTGTCTTGGGGCATCACTATGTTGTCCCCAGGGACAGCAAAAGGAACTTCTGCCCTTGGCAAATCTGTCCCAGAGCATTGAAAAGCAACATCAGGTAGTGGTTGAATGTGTTGCAAGGTCTTATCTCTAGCAAAGCCTTAGCTGGGGGCTGTCATGGAGACATTCCTGATACCAAATTGTCCTTGTGCAGGACCAGGAACCAAAATTAGTCCGAGCTCCAGGATACTCAGCAAAAGAAAAAGCAAAGCCTGGTGTGATGAAAATGAATCTCACAAGCCTGTGGTCACTGGTAATGTGGGAAGAGTGGTGTGCACTGATCCCTGAAGGGATTTACTGCCTCTTGGGAGGGATCCCCCGCATGCCAGAGCATCCCTGGGCACGTGCTCCTACCCCAGGCTGGTGTCAGGGTGTTAATGAAATAACTAAATAACTCTTGAAACACAAAGCCATCAGCTGAAAAAAAGCAGGTTGGGTTTGAATTATTAAGGAGCCCTATCGCTGTGGGCTGCCGAGGGAGGGAGGGGAAGGGAGGGGATATAGGTGTTTGGGAAGTCCAATTATTTCTGAACTCTAGACAGTCTTATTAACTTGGGCAGAAAATTAATTAGTCTAATTAGAAAACCTCATTGGAGTTGGGTGAGGAGTTGCTGGGGGAGATGATAGTGGTCAGGGGAGGAGTTGGAGAGTGACAACAGCCATGGGAGGGAGAGGACAGGGAAATGTGAGCGGTGGGGGAGCTGGTCAGATTAATGGGAGCAAAGGAAGAGTTGGGAGAGAGGAAGGAAGATTATTTGGGGGGGGTGTTTTAGTCACAATGGTCTAAATTTGTCAATTCTATTTTTTTAAAAGCATGAGTATTCCTATATGCACACATTCATATATAAATATATATATATGCACCCATGCATATTCTCATATATTATATATATAGAATATAACATGGAGGAGATTGATCAGAAGGTTTCTGTGGGTGGTTATATTTATTTCTGATGAGCCAGTCCATCAGCATGGGGTTTTGTTAAAAAGTGCTGGGTGGTTGGTTTTTTTCCTCTTCATGGATTTATGAGTTCCTTAAAACATCTGTTCTGTCCTGATTCCACAGTCCTTTAGCGACTCAGGGAGGGAGAGAGATGTTCCTCAGCAGAGCTGTCTGAGGTTTGGATAGAGAGGTGTTTGCTGAGTGTTAATAGTGGTGATGGAGGGAAGGGAGCAGGATTCCTCCTTGGGAGGGATGAGGGGAAGAAAATTCATCCCAGTGGTCCAGGCTTGATGCTGATGGGGTGAAAGATGCTGCAGCACAGGAGAGGGAAGATTAGGATTTGAGATTGGGCTTTTTGAAGGAGTCCTGTAGGAGTTTGGTAAGAAATCAGCTTTTAACTCCTATCCTGTGAGCTGTTGGTTACAAAAGCAAGCGTGCTCTCACCGGGCACCACGTAGGCTGGAGATAAACACTTGATTCTTGACCTTTTTGACTCAAGAGTATTAAGGGCAGAGATGGGCAAAGACCAGGATCTAGTAGGTGGTCTCCCTAAGCCATCACAAAAACCAGCAGCCAACCTTCTAGTATTGAAAGCGCTCCAAAAAATAATCAGATAAACCAGATTTAGATGAAACTTGAGTGCTACAGCGTTCAGGACCTTGGTCTGATCTTTGAGTCGCTGCTTTTCCAAGCCAAACTGATGCACAGGTATAAAACCCATCCTATAGATAGCAGGGGCTATGTCTATATTTGCAGCTCAGCTGCCAGCAAGTGTACCCCTCACTGCATCCCCGTGGCCAAAAGCTGCTGCCCATAGGTGACATTGTGGGGTTTCACCATGGTTGAGCCATCTCTCCAGCTGAGCAGGCTGCACAGCCCCTGGGTTTTCCCCAGTGCCTTTGCTCTGATGGCTTTTCTGCCTCTTACTGAAATAACCTGTCAAGCTCGAGCTAATAATGAGCCGTAAGTCAGATTCTCTCTGGTAGGTTGCCCTGGGTGTCTATCACAATCTTTAGGGGTGACCCAATTATGATAATTGGCCAATCTTGCTACTGGTGTTGGAAAAGAATTGCCAAACAAAGGAGGAGAAATAAAAGCTCCCTGAAAACTCACAGAAAACCCCAAATATAGCTTTCTCAGGGTCCCTTTTGGCTTGAGGTGCCTTTAATATTAACCTCTTAGGTCTGCCCTGCTCTGATACCTGCAGAGAACAGGGAATTAAAACCCCACATGCAGGGGACCACACAGGTGATGCTCCAGATGGGTGGAGCATAAGTTACCCCCATCCCCTGGGATCACAGAGATTTCCTCAGCTTCATGCCCAGGACGATGTGTTTAGAGCAATCATTTCACTCCCACTTGGTCACGAGACCTTGATATTACAAGAATATTTCTGATTATTCAGAGACAGACCCAAAGGGGGAGGGAAAAGGAGTGATTTCTTTTCCACCCAAGCTGTGTATGACATGTACCTTCAGGTAGTCAGGACAAGATAAAAGGAATAAAGACAATTTTAGCTCCCTTCCTTGCTCCCATCCATCCCCCACCACCCACCTTCTCTTTCCCCACGCTTCAGCCTTGTGTAGTGCACCGGGATTATTTCTGTATCAGAATAATAATAACACGGAGAGAACACACTGTTATGACTGCTGTGACCTCCTGCCCAGCCTGCTCTGCTGAAACGCTGCTGGAATTGCAACTTGGCACCGATCTTTTGAGTGAAGGATTGCTTCTGGCTAATCTATAATTTACAAAATACACTCAGATTCATTTTTAATGGGGTGTTTTGATATGATGCCATTTAAAAATCCGAAAGGAACGAAGCAGCTTTTAAAAGGTTGCTCCTGATTCCTTTTACCCTTTTTTTTTAATTTTAAAAATTATTATTTTATTTTGGGGGAGGACATGTTATTTTTCTTGCTGTTACCATCGGACCAGATAAAGGGAATTTCTTACTATCACAGCTTTCTGGACTATTCCCCACAGTGCCAAGGACAGAGCCTCATGTCACACCAACACCTTCAGCATCCGAGCTGGCTGTGCTCACTGTGACCCCCTGTGTATCCCTGTTGGATTTCCCTCTTCTCTTGGCTTATGATACATATTTAGAAGGATGAAAATGTGTTTATTTTACCCTCTGTTTTTATATAGGAAGGCTGGGCAGGGAGGGAGGGATCCCTGTGACATCCCCCAGGTGATGCTTGGACTTTCCAGCTGTATCATCACCTCGTGCCTGCTGCAGCCTCTCAGGTCTGGAGCACTGAGATCACAGAATCACAGAATATTAGGGATTGGAAGGGACCTCAAAAGCTCATCTAGTCCAATCCCCCTGCCAGAGCAGGAACACCTGGATGAGTTCACACAGGAAGGCATCCAGGGATGTCCTCGTGGAGCAGGGGATAGAAAACTCCTGAGACACCAATGGTTAAGAGAGTTTCTGCTGGCAGTGGGGTGGCTCAGCACAGAGGGCAGAGCCTTTATTTTGGGGACCAAGGCTTGTTTCTGGAGTGGCAGTGCTTCTCCTAGGTGTTTTATTGCCTGCAGGCTTCTCTACTCTTCCGTATGCTGTTTTATGGTGCCCATTTCTGACTAATGCAAATCCCATCCGGCGTATATTAGCAGGAAGGGCATCGTTAGCAGGAAGAGCAGTGCTGTAAGAAACCAAACATGAATCTTCTCAGGCTCACCAGGGCTCTGTGAATAGCACAGGAGAGATTAAATATGTTCATCTTTACAGTCCAAAGGGAAGGGAAGAGGTTTCTCATCAGACCCTGGCTGCAGCGTGTCCGCGGTGCGATGATGTAACTATAATTAACCCTCCTCCCTGACAGAGGCTGAGCTGGTTTTCAATCACCCACGAGTTGCCCAGCGTGGGGAGGCAGTGTCTTGAGCAGGAAAAGCTTCATATCTGTTGATAAATAGAGGCCACAATCTTCAGCAACCAGGTACTTGAATGCTAGGAGCGTTGGCAGACCTTGTGCTCATTTATATCAGCACGCTGGCTGGAGTAGGTTGTGGTTGATGCCTTCATCCATGCAGATGGAGAACACCAGCCCCCCAGCAAGGAGAGATATATGGGAAGTAGGTTAACTTTTCTGACATTTCCATACAGTCCCAAAGAGCTTTAGCTGGGGTTTTTTTTATTAAAACCTTGAGGATAGAAGTGGACAAACCACTTTCTGTCCCCCCTCCCTTCCAAAATATAATCTGAATGCAGCTGGGTGGGTGATCTTCCATGGGATGGGTTGCAGGGAGATGTGTGATGGGGAGGTGAGCAAAGCTGTGCAGCTCAACAGATATTTCATGTATACAGCTGATCAATGACAATGTGGTCACCTACAGTGGGCTAGATGGATGCAGTGGGATATTGATGATAAAAAATGGGGTGAGGTGCCCCAAACCCCTTGAGAAAGGTGGATTCTGGAGCGAGAAGGTGGTCTTGGGTATATCTGGGAGGTAAGATGGAGTGACATGCAGGTTGATGGGGGCTGGCAGGACGGGACATTAGGCTCTGCATCCTTGGGGATGCCGTGATCCCAATTACTGGGTTAAGAGGCATCAAACTCGATGTGATGTCTGAGGAGGAGTAAAGCAGGCTCTGGGGAGGAGCACGTGAGTGAGGAGCATTAAACAGAACAAAACTGATAATGAATGCTGCTGTTAGAGCACCTGTCACAACTGCTCAGGAGTTTAATACTCTGCAATTTCAGAAGAGAGAAACATCTTGCTGTGATGATTTCTGTTGAAAGAAGAAAAATATTCCGTGCTTTTGATGTTTATCTTCCATTTTAGCCTTTTTTTATCCCTTTTGTAAAGGCGGGGAAACTGAGGCAGGTAATTGCAGAGGCAGATCTGAGGGTGAGGGCTCTGTGGGTTATTGCAGCATCACTTCATTTCCTACCCTGTACGCCTGTAAATCCTTGGTAAGGAACTCTACAATCTTATTTTAAGAAGTCCACAGTAGCCACAATTTGCTGCAAAGTTAATATTTAGGTCAGCAGACTCTTAATTCCTTTGAAAATCATAATATTATCATTGTAATTGCAAATGTTTTCATTAGGCACTTGCACTTGGGAGCCTGGCACATACTCCACGAGCCTCCACATGCAAAAGGGTTTTGTTTCTCACTCGGGTGTCCTGGCTGCTCAGCAATAGCAAGAAATACTTTGTCCTCCTTTTACCCCCAACTGCTCTTCCCTTGGGGGAACCAGCTATCCATCATCTTCCAGAGAATCCTACAGCCCTGTATGATGACCAGGACCTGGGTAAATGCCACCACAGTGCTCAGTCCCAACACAAGAGCAATTATTTTCTTTTTTCTTTTGCACTACCTACCTTCAACCAGGTGTGGATGAGCACCTGGGGAGTAGAGGATTTGCAGTTGTACCCTGTGAGCATCCAAATGCTGGTGAGGAGAGATGGGAGAGGTGTTGCCAGGTTGTCATTTGACTGTCACCTTTTTGCCACGTTTTCAATTCACCAGTAGCATGAATGAGCTCTCCTGAAGTGAGTTATTGTGTCTCAAAGTCAGCGCTCTGCTTCCTGAGAATAAAACCAAACTCTCTGGAGATCTGGTCTTAATACCACCTGCCTGCAAGTCCTGATAGGGGACTTAGTGCTGAAATGAATATTCATCCTTTGCAGTGGGAATTCTGATCCCATTCCCCATCTCCTGGGGGATTATGGCTGTTTTCTGGAGGGGTGGCATGGTGACAGCTTGTTTTGGGATGGGGAGCAGAGGAGGGGCTGTCTGTCCCCAAATATCCATGTCCCAGGGATGTAATGCCAGCAAGCTGTAGTGCTGATTTTCAGGCAGGGCTGGTGAGATGCTGATTTAAGTTGGGACAGGGCAGAAAAAGTGCTGTTGCCTTGTCGGTCCTCTTGTTTCTTTCAAGTCTGAAGACCCAGGGCTGAAAGATAACCCCATGCTGCTCCTTGCCGTCATCCCTCTGTCCATCTGCAACACCTGTATGAGCAACCTGGATGCATCACACCAGGAACAACCAGTCCTAAATGCCTGTGCTGTGCAGGAATCAATCCTCCAGCTGGAAATACAAGTGAGAAAACCATGGGAGCCAGATCTCAGATAGCCAGATCCCTGATAGCCAAGCTCCTTGCAGCTCAGCTGTCCCTAGCTAGGGCTGGAGAAAGCTCTGCCAATCCCTGCTGCGACCCGCAGGAGATAGCTGGACTTCGTTATGCCTTGTTTAAATAACATTTTTTGTTTCTACAGCAGCTAATCTCTCCAATTCCCTTTAAAGGATTGCTGCTCAGGGATAATTGGGATGGTGCTGGGGTTTGGGGCATCTCCCACCCCCTCACCAGCACCGATGGATTTCGAATGTAATTTTTGCTCGAGCGTCAAACAGCAGCTTTTTCTCGCCAAAATCACAACCTGTGCAAACTCTGCCCTAATCAAATCTATCAAGCCCCAATTTAGGAGCCTAGCTGCTGTCTGTTTATCAGGGAAATGGACTCAAAATTGGCCCCTTTAATGGAAACCCAGCTCTAGTACAAGTGTTTGAATTAATGGCAGTGCCTGCTGCGAGCCGGCAAGTTGGGCATTTGATTCCAGTTACAGGAAATTGCTATAATTTCTGCTCCACGCTCCTCTCAAGTGACACTAAGCATCTATCTTTTTATTTTATTTTATTTCTTTTTTTTCTCCTCCTTATTTATTTATTTTTGGGAGTGGATGGCATTGTACGTGGGCGCTTTTCCCTACCCGAAGCAGCAGAGGGGTTGTCTTGTTATCATGGCAACCCTTGCTTAGCAGCAGACCTTTTGTCTACTGAAAGAAAAGGAGAGAGAAGGGAGGTCTGGAGGAAGAGAAGGATGGTTTGGAGGAAGAAAAGGCTGCAAATAAGATCTTAAGAGCTGGTTTGAGAAATAAGAACGTTGATACGTGGCTGTTGGATACTGCTTGAAGCCACTATGCAGCTCTGGTATAACCAAACCAGGAGAACCAAGGGGTAGCCCAGGAGATGTCTAATTGCTGGTGCTGGAGCTCTGAGGAGTTGTGTGGTCCTCGGGGTGCTGTTCCCACAGAGCATCCCTCCTTCTGCTCCTTCGGAGCCATCCTGCAAAGCAGCAGGGCTGGTTTCTCCTGGCAGAGCTGCTTGTCCTGCAACCAGTAGGCATCTCCTTGGGTGAGCTCTTGGAGAACCAGCTCTCCCGTGCATCTTTGCTGAGAGAGACCAACTTCTCTATTTAGATGCCTGAATAAGAGCGTGTAAATATCCCACCTCCATGCTTTAGGTGCTGCAGGTCTGAACTGCTTACTTTATCCATGCCTGAAGGTCATCCTCATCCCCATGGATGTTCAGTTGGGTTTGATGCTCTTATTTTTCTCTCTCCTTTCTCCTTTCCTGCTGGCAAAGGTTACTCAGGGAGGCTGAACTGCCAAGGGGGCCTGGGGCTCTGCTCCTGGCTGTGAAACGGGAAAATATTGAAACTGAGAGATGTGAAGATGAATGCTCATATGTTTGTGAAGCATTTAACGCTGTCATGAGAAGCACCAGAGAAAGGTTGAGGAGGTGGTGAATAATTTTGTCTTCAGAGTGGGTTTGAACAGAGGAAAATAAATAAGGTTTGGAGCCACCCAAGCAATGAGGACTGAAGCCTGTGCTGGGCTGGGGATGAGCCAAGAGCTGTAACTGATGCCTGCCCTGATGTTCAAGTACTTGACTCCTTGACCTTGTGTTGGTTGCTCAGCATGTCCTGGGGTTTCTCTATAATGCAAAGCAGAGGGATGAGCAGAAACCTCTGGGCATGGGTTCTTTGGGTGTTCAATGACAGCCATGCTAGATGGTGGAGGGGGATCCCACATCTCCTGGCGTGGTGGCATAGAGTCTGCTAGCTTTTTGCCCTTGGGTGCCTCTCTCCACAGCAGGTTGCTGCCTGGAAGTCCCCAACAAGAGAAGTGAGGGGGTTTTTTCTCCACTTTTTATTTTTTTTTAAAGTAGCTAGTGTTTTCTTTTGGGTTCTGCACAGCACAGGATGACTTTTATCTGCTCAAGTCAGAACCCTTTTATTTTTAACCAGACCTCCAACACCTCAGTAGAGCTGTAAATTTTCCAAGGCAGCTTGGCAGCCAGGGAGCAGGGTGAGGACACTGGGATAAATGAGTTTTTGGGGTGTTTGGAGGGGGATGAGGAGCTGTTGGCATCCCCTTCTATGGAGGAAAGAGGTGTGGGAGCAGTGGCCAAAAGACCCTGAAGCACTTGGTTGGGTTGTTTATGTAGGAAAATTGGACAAGGAGCTCCTTTTATCTCCTTGATGAAATATTGTTTGAAGAAATGATGGCAGGATGGCAGTATAGGACAGCAAGTAAAATGTGGAGGAGTACAGCCTACAGGTGTGTGTTGTGAAATCTGTAAATAAGGCTTAAAAAAAGAAAGGAAAAGAAAAAGAAAAAAAATCATATTATGCAGCTGCAGAGTTCCCAGATGGACTAGGAGAACTTAGGAACATTTAAGTACATCAGGGTTAGCTGTGTGCCAGTGCTCTCAGGTGTCTCAGACCTGCAGAGGTGGCTCTGGAAGGAGGAAAGTGGGACCTGATCCTTTTTTTTTTTTTCCCTGATGGCTGGGGGTTCAGTGGTTGATTAGGAGTCAGCAGCCATGAGGGGAAAGATGGCTGGGGTGCATTAGAAGGGGTGTGGTTAGTAGGTCAAGAGAGGTTCTCCTCCCCCTCTACTCTGCCCTGGTGAGGCCACATCTGGAATGTTGTGTCCAGTTCTGGGCCCCACAGTTCCAGAAGGACAGGGAACTGCTTGAGAGAGTCCAGCACAGAGCCACCAAGATGATGGAGGGAGTGGAGCATCTCCCTGATGAGGAAAGGCTGAGGGAGCTGGGGCTCTTGAGCTTGGAGAAGAGGAGGCTGAGGGGGGACCTGATTAATGTTTATAAATATTTGAAGGGTGAGTGTCAGGAGGATGGGGCCAGGCTCTTCTCAGTGATGTCCAATGATAGGACAAGGGGCAATAGGTGTGAGCTGGAACACAGGAGGTTCCGCTTAAATTTGAGAAAGAACTTCTTTACTGTGAGGGTGCCAGAGCCCTGGGCCAGGCTGCCCAGGGAGGGTGTGGAGTCTCCTTCTCTGGAGACATTCAAGACCCGCCTGGACGCCTTCCTGTGTGATCTCATCCAGGTGTTCCTGTTCTGGCAGGGGGATTGGACTGGATGAGCTTTCAAGGTCCCTTCCAATCCCTGACACTCTGTGATTCTGTGAAGGATGGTTTTTGGGTTTGAGGCATCTACTTTGTTTTCCTGCCATGTAAGTACTGGTGAGCCCCCTTTTTTGCTGGAATAATGTGCCCCCTCTTTGCTCTGGGGGATCTGCCAGCAATTCTGCAGGAGGTCTTCACCCTTTTGTGTGTGTGTGTGCATCTCTAAGGATGTGTTGCACCACCAAACCCCACATTTAAGCAGTGATCCACGGTGCTGCTGTGCACTTGGGAGGAGAAATGCAAAGGGTATGGTTAATACCTTGGACTCCATCCTCATCTGGGCCGTGCTCCTCAGGAGGAAGGTCACAGCTATCTCTTTCTACCCCTCTTTTTGCCAGTCAGCACTGTCCTATGATCCCAGCTGACCTTCTTAAAAGGGATCAACCACCTAAAATGAAGAGATGAAGAGTAAAAGGAGGAGCCAGGGAGGGGGAGGAGGAGGAATGAAATTAGGAGCAGATATTAATAACCATGTTAAATATTTATCTGACCTCCTTTCACATGATCCTTTTTAATGGTGACCCAAAAAGCTGATGTGCTAATATTCACTCTGGCTCTCCTTTCTGCCTTTCTGTCAAAGGCTTGAGCAGAGAAAAAACTTCTTTTTCTCTCACCCTGGGAGGAGTTGTTGGGCTATGGGAGAGATTGGGGTCCTGGATGAGCCTTGATTAAAAAAAAAAATGACATTGCTGCTGGTGGGAATAAATGCCCTTTGGGGAAAAAGAATTTATTATTGTTTTCTTTTAAAAAGGAGGTGATGGATCAAAGGGGTTGGGGAAAAATAGTGACAATATCTCTGGGAATGGTGGTGGATTTCCCTGGCAGTCACCAGCACCGTTGCACATCTCCCCACACAGCCCATTTCTGGGACAGATCTTCTTCAAAGGGGGAACCCTGAGCCAAACCACACGATATCCCAATGCTTTCCTGGGCCTGGAGCTTCTCCAGCTGCCCAGGCAATACCAGTGGGGCATTTTTGTGCTCCAAATCCTATCCTGCAGCGGGGAGTTCCTCAAGTTCTCTCCTATCCCACTTTAAAAGGCAAAACCAGTAAAATTTCTTTAGGAAGGCTGCCCCTAATTAGATGTTTGCTGCAGACACAGATGCTAATCATGTAGTTCTGCCTTGCTCCATTCTGGCTGAAGGATTTGTGTCTTTTGTTTAAATTTAATTTATTTATTTCTTCTAAAGCCATCCTGTTCTGAATGGCTCCAGGCATTTTGAGCTATTGCTCAGGGAAACTTTACTACTTTTAAAACTCAGGCTCAGACCTCAGGGGCTGGGAAATATCATCAGCTCAGTAAATTAGGGGTGATGTACAAGTCATTAGTGAAGGTTTGTGAATTCCTGCCTGGTTTTCTTTCCCTGTGCCATAGCATGTTGTGTTTGAGTGCAGAAATGTTTTGGTTGTGGCTGTGGTTTAAGTTCTCTGAACCTGGAGTGCAGGAGAAAAATCAGCAATAACTCAGCGTAATTTTAATGCAGGGGGCTCCTTCGTGTCTTTCTGATCACATTTTTTGCTGCTTTTCCATTTATCCCTTCGCTTTCCTTCTCCTGTCAGCTCCTGACTTGCAGGAGCATTGGCTGTGCATCCAAACTGGGTCTGTGTTTGCCATCAACTCGTCAGCATGCCTTTTGCTGCTGAAGTACCTGCTGTGCTTTCTCTCTTCTTGTGGTGGCTCAAAGCCTGTAAAAAGCCCCTGAGAGCCGATGTGAAATATCCTCTCATATTATAGTATTTGTCTTTTTAAAGGGAACTGAATTCATTAGAAGTGGGACTGAATACAGCAGTGGGATTTGTCTCACCTCACAACTATCAGCTCCCTGGGATGTCACCCTTTCAGTTGGCTTGACTACATCCTCTGAGGTGCAATTTGTGTTTGCAATTTAAGCATCAATTAAGCACCAACATCACCTCACTCAGCCTCAGTTTCCCCTTTACAAGAGGGAGCTGATGGCACTTACCCAGCTCTGTATAATGTGTCCGAGATCTAAACCTGGTGAGGCTTTCCCTTGCTGTGACAGCTTCCAGGCTGAGGAACCAAGAAGCATTTTAGTAGGACAACACTTTTTTTGGGGTTTAAATTAATAGAATTAGGGATAAAAAGTGGCATTTGAGTCCAGTGTCAGAGCAGAGTGTGGCATAGGACTGTATTTTTCCAGCTGGATGGCTGTTTCCAGCACCTGCTATAGGAGGATACCGTGTTTGCAATTTAAGCATCAATTAAGCACCAACATCACCTCACTCAGCCTCAGTTTCCCCTTTGCAAGAGGGAGCTGATGGCACTTACCCAGCTCTGTATAATGTGTCCAAGATCTGAACCTGGTGAGGCTTTCCCTTGCTGTGACAGCTTCCAGGCTGAGGAACCACCAAGCACTTTAGTAGGACAACGCTTTTTTGGGGGTTTAAATTAATGGAATTAGGGATAAAAAGTGGCATTTGAGTCCAGTGTCAGAGCAGAGTGTGGCATAGGACTGTATTTTTCCAGCTGGATGGCTGTTTCCAGCACCTGCTATAGGAGGATACCTTTTAAAATTAATTGCATTTATTTTTAGCAAGAAAAAAATCCTATATATATATTTTTTTTTCACATTCCTGGGCTTGTCCTGGCTGGAAAGAGCTGCTGAGAGTCTTTGGTAAAGTCACTATCACCTCTGCCAGCAGCAAAACAGAAATGTGTTTAATCTTACTCAATGTAATCTCGTTGTAGAACAGGAAATTCTCCGCTGGTCAGAGAGGATATTAAGATGCTCCCTCTGAAAAGTGTTTGAAATTATCATCATTAATCTGGAAATGATTATTGCTTAGTTCAAGCCGAGTAACGTGAAAAATAAAGTTAACCTGAAGTGTATATGGTGAAAAGTAAATTGGTTTTTTAAAAAGCTCTCGTTTTCCTAATGGAAGATAAGATTAATAGCACGGCTCAGGAATTTAGAAGAAGTGCAGATTTAAAAAAAAAAAAATTAAAAACAACTAGTGTTGAAGGTGTTTGGAAGCCTTTGAGGTTTGTGTCTGGTGTTCTCCTTCACTCTGTGAAAAATCAGATCTCTGTCAATTGTCTTAAGAGCACCCCAAATTATTGATCACCCCCAAAATAACTGTGGTCACCCAGGTAAAATGGTTCTTGTGGATTTTCTTAGTGTGGATTTTTCTTAGGGTGGGCAATAAGCATGTTCTCCAGCTCCAGGAGATATAGTGATGCTTTTAACCCACGGGACCAGGGGAAGGCACTGTGTGCAATTACCCATGGTCCTTTTTGCAACCATTGAGCTCGTTGTGATGTGGAAACATCAATGTTCAGGGTTTTGCTTTCTCTTTTGCATCTCCAGTTCAGCGTGGTGCAAGGCTGAACTGGAGACGTTGCAGGTGGACTCAGGCAAGGGGATGGTGGGTGCAGTTGTATGAAATGGGCTGCAGGGACTTGATTTCATCTTAAATTAGTGTAAGAGAGGACCTGAGCCTCTCTGAGGAGCAAAGCCAAGTTGTCCAGGTCTGATGTCCAATAAGAGATGTGCTAATGCAGAGTAACTGGGAATCCCCATCTGTGGACCTGGGGCTTTCTCCACAACATCTCTGTGAAGGCTTCTGGCATTAATGTAGCCCTCCAGCCATTGTCTTTGACCAGGTTTGGGTTGGTTTGGGTTATGGATGTGTCCTCGTGTCTGAACTAGGGCTGTCCTGTTGTCCTTGCACTGAAAGCTGCAGTTGACTTCTATTTCAGAGCTGAGCCGGTGCCTAGCAGATGGAGAAAGCCCCATGATGAAAAGGAAGGCTTTGAGAGGAGGTTTTATTCCTTGTGTTTCAAGCAGAGAGATTTGAGATAATCTCTGATATTCCCCTCTTGCTGTCAGTCCTGTCTCGAGTTTGTTGCTGTGGACTCTCCCTGGTTTATTTTTTTCTAGCTTTCTCTCCGATTTGGATCTCGGAGCATTGTCTCCTGCTGACACCCACTGATCTCTGATAGCACCACAGCAATAAATCCTGGGTTTCTTTTGCCTCCTTGATGCCTGATGATGCTCCTGTCTTGCATGGCTCTGATACCCAGGTCCATGGGGCCAGCAAAGTCTTGGCCCCACACATGCCCCAAAGCCTCTGTTTGCATGGACAGAAGGATAACGCCAAAGGGGTTTCACAACTTTTTGATTTATTGTCTTTTGGCATTCATCACTCTTTTCTTTAAATTAAAACTCCCTCCAGATGGGGTCTCTGACACAGATTTATTGATCTGCAATAAAACCTCCCTCATAACCTGTACAGCTGCCCATTCATCTTTCAGTGAAGGAGGGATCATTTCTCTGTGGATGTCCCAAGAATGAGAGCAAGCTGCTAACTTTTTTCCCCTCTTTTGCTTGTCTGGTTTTCTCCACTATTTCCATGTCTCATCTTAGGTTGTTTACAAGGCACTAGATGGGAACGTCATCTCGTTCCCTCATCTATCTTCAGGTGCCCAGAAGGTGATGTGGTGGCAAGAAAGGCCAACTGGAAAGGTCCCAAGTGACGGCGCAAGCCTCTGAGCACAAGGAGTCTATTTTAGATACTAATGAGGTTTCTATCCCTGACTCTCATGAGGTTGTGAAGAGGGAGGGCGTGATGGCAATAAGTTGTGTGGCTTCTCTGGTGCAAGGAACAGCAATAATTAGATGCTGAAAGAAATTGTAGCAAGAAAAGTTGGCTGGAAGCTTTAATGATCTCCTTGGTTGTGACTTCTTGCATTCACTTGTGGTTTTTTTCCCACAAATTACTCCATTTCCTAACCTAGAAGGAACCCATCTGAAAATGTTGCCTTTTTTGTGATGTGATTTTGCCTAAGTTTGTTTTGTTTGGTTTTTTTAGTGATGTGATCTCACCTTCCAAAATGGTTTCAATCTTGGGCTGGAGTTACTCACAAGATCAGTTGTTCTGAGAAGTGTCATTTTCCAGTGACAAAAACCCAAGTGTGTATTTGTGATACAAAATACGATGTGAAAACACTGAGTTTTCTGCAGTTTCAGGCAGACTGACAAAAAATAAGGCCCCCAGAACAGACACTAAAGTCTAGACTTGCCCAACTCAATTATTCTTTCTGAGTTTCCTGCTGTAGAAAGATAAAAATGAAGTAGAAGGCCAAAATTTCAGTAGATTGAAGCCAACTCCTCTAACCTACACTGATGATTTGAAGCCTGGTTGCTGGCTTGGTAGATCTGATACTTAACGTTGTCAGGAATCACACAGTGTCACTCGCTCTTTGGGAAGCAAATGGGATTAGGGAAGGATCAGTCATTCTGACAATTGAGACAGGGTTTTTTTTTAGGTGCCTCAAAGCACAACACGGCATGAAGCAGGATTATGGGCTGTCTGACTGAAGTTACTTGACACATTGAATGTACATAAAGATGACTACACGTGTAAGTCTATCAGATGATGGTTGTGCATGTGCAAGCTGACTTTGGGTAACTGTGTTGACCCACCTACATCCATCCAGGTCACAGTTATTTCCAAGAATGTGTCTTCTGATGCTTTACCTAAGCTTCAGAGATGGTCAAAGCTACACCAGTAGCTACTTTGAAGGATGTGGGGGCAGGTAGAGAAATGCACGAGCTGGCAGAGAGGTGAATAAATGGATGAGGTGGCCCAGAAATGGTAGATGGGAAAGAACTGTGAACTCCATGGTGGGATGTGCACTGCCCATGGACAACTTGGGAAGAGTACTGACCTGGGTGGGGGTGACTAGGGGAGGATGGGCAAGAGTTGAGTCAGAAGGGAAGGCATCATCATTTATCACCATAATCAGGAAACTGGGCTGAGAAGGTTTTAATCACTGCGCACGGAGCCGGAATGCAGAGCAAGTTTATGGTTTACAGTGAGCGGCCTGACACAGCTGATTGATGTCAAATATGTCATGATGTATATTGTAAAGCCAGGAGATTTAATGGTGTAACTCCATGGTAGTCTTGGAAGTGAGGCGCTGCAGAGCAGGGAGTGATGGATGGGCTCATTTACATGTAAAATTGCCGATGGCATTGACAGCACTGGTATGCCGAGGGAAGATAAGAGGGAGACAGCGTGGTTTGCTCTGACCCTGGTATTGAAATATTAAAATACAGCTGTAGGATCATCTGGACTTTGCAAATGGAATGTATGTCTGCGTGTATGTGAGCGTACAGACGCGCTTGTGCTCACGGTTATCGTGACGTGCACGGGATGCCTGGGAGAAGTAAAACGGCTCCGTGGAGTATTAGCAACTCTTGGCTCAGGTAAAAATAGTTTGTGCTACTCCTACATCCTGGAGGAGATGAACACCTGGTGAATCCAGTTATTGCTTAGCTTTGGAGGTGATTTGGTCCTGGTGGTTTGAGGGGTAACGTTGGAGAGCAGAAGCAGATGGGTTTATCCTGGCAACCAGGCTCAGAAGGGATTGCTCCAGGAAAGCACAGGCTGGTAGCCTGGGGCTCAGCATCTCCCATGGCACAGGGCTGGGCTTCCAGCTCCAATGCACCATTAACCCAGATTTCAGCGACGTGACAGGAGCAGGACTGGCGTAGAAGTTGCTGTTGTAGCCCAGGATCTCCCTTCTAATTTTGGTTGACTTAAAGGGGAGGATGAGCAGGAAAAAAACCCCAAACCTCCTCCCCAAAAAAAAGGAACATTTTGGCTGTTGAGGTGGCACAAACTGAATGTGGCAGAGCATAGAGCCTAGCCTAAATAAACTGTCAAAGGATGTTTTGTTTTTATTATGCCTGCTGCTGCAAGCCCTTAAAATTCCCAGTTGCACTCTGTAACACCATCCTCGACTTATTTCTGTAGGATAATGTCGCTAAGATTTGGTGAGCTGCTTGGAAAGAGCCTGGGGAAGGTCACTAGGAGAAGCAAATCTTTTGCTTCTGGGTGCAAATACATCATTACTGGAAAGCCTGGGAAGGAGTTTAGGAGTCCAAGAGGTTTGAAAGCCCCTATTTAGGATGGTTTTATTGGGATTTAACTCTCCTGGCAACCACTCCAGTGAAAAGCCTATCTGCTGTCCCTCAGCCCAGGCACCGTACCTGTCTCTGGTGCAAATGAATCCGTTGAAGCTGATGGACTCAGCGCTGGGATAAATCATCCCACTTATCTTGTGTAGAAACTTGGAGGGTTGAGAAGTAAAGGAAGAGAAAAACCTTCCTTTGCAGTTGTTCTGGGTGGCTCAGATTTGGGAATAATCAGGAGAAGGGGATGGGTGTGAAAGAGGGGGTTATGGAAGACCCTTCCTCCCTAATGAGGGTTACCTACATGACATTCACCTCCATCCACTTGGTCCCTGTCGCTTTTGATCCCATCCCTCATTTCAACCTCCTTGACAATCAGCAGAAGGACCTAAATTGGGATGTTTTTCAGAGGCAGGTTGACTAAGCACCATCTGAGCTGACCCTGATATAAATGCTTAAGAGGCTTTGTGGAGGATTAAGGGGCTGTATTTTAATCTTGCCTCCTTCGTGGGGATGTGTCGTGGGTCCCAGAGCGCTGCCAATTTGCTCTCCCTCCCTGTCCCTGACCACTGATGCTCCCAGGACAGATGGACCGAGTGGAGCAGGCAAAAGAACAGTATTTCCAGGAATTAACTTGAATTGCTCTTTCCTTAAACAAAAAGCCTAATATTAAAACCATCCTTGCCAAGGATTTTTTTTATTATATATATATATTTTTTTAAAATTCATGAGCTGCTCTGTTGTCTTTGGAATCAATGTATAAATTATAGAATAACCATATATCTGAGCCAGGGTTGGAGGCAAAGGGTGCTCTGTTAGGGAGAGCAGTTGTGGGAGTAAGGGGAAAAAGGATTTAGAGTTTGGTTTTTTTATTTATTTTCTTTCTCAGCTCATTTTGTTTCTGATCCCAAATCCGTGGAAGATGGTGTGAATCCCATTTTCCATTAACTCTCACAGACTCTAAGAGGAAAAAGCCCTTTTCTGAGCAGAAATAGGGACTGCAATACCAGATCAACATAGTGTCCTATCTCCAACAAGCTGCCAGTGGCAGATGCTCAGGAAAAAAGTAATAGAGAGTTACACTGGAGTAATAAATTTTATCTGGGAAGTTGTGATGGGGACTGAGCAAACAATTACACCAAACCACTTTTTGCCCAGATGGATTCCTGAGATAAAATAGAGGATCACCAGTATTTGAAATGTTGTTGTCTCTGGGAGAACCAAAAGGGTCATCTCTGTCCCCATGAGCCCCAGGTGTTAAGACATGACAAGGGAATAGAGGTGTGTTGATGCTGGTTTGGTGTTTTTCTTGCAGTTCCCCTGTGTAGCTCCTTGAATCTGTTGCCAGGGCAAGAACATCACTGCTGGAAGGTGCCTCATACAGCACCAGTCCTGCAAAATGGAGGTTTTTGTGGACTTGGGGTCTGCAGGAGCTCTGTAGCCATCCCCTCACTCTCCTGTGCCTTCTTCTGGGGTTTCATGGGGTATAAAATACTTGGGTGCACTTGGGGCTTCCCTTATTAATAATAATAAAAAACTAGTGAGAAGATGTGTGCAGCAGGAGAGAGAACATCGACTCCCAGAATGGTTTGGGTTGGAAGGGACCTTCAAAGGTTCATCCAGTCCAAGCCCCCTGCAGTGAGCAGGGACATCTTCAACCAGATCAGGTCACTCAGAGCCCCGTTCAACCTCACCTTGAATGTTTACAGGGATGGGGCTTCTACCACCTCTCTGGGCAACCTGAGCCGGTGTCTCACCACCCTTATTGTAAGAAATTTCTTATATCCAGTCTAAATCTCCCCTCTTTTAGTTTAAAACCATCACCCCTTGTCATGTCATGACAGGTCCGTGCTGTGGGAAGGAGCAGCTCACCCTGAGAGCCTGCTCATCCCTTCTTGGGATCTGCTCCAACCTTGTGACATCACATTTCAGCAGGTTGCATTAAAAATATCATGATTTACCCATCCTTCAGGTGCTGCTGCCCTTTTGGCAGCATCTGGTGACAGGGGAAGGATAAAGTAACCCCTCCCTAGGGTTTCAACCGCCCCAATTTCATCTCAACTCCCCTTTTTACCCTCTGCCACGTCCCAGTGGCAGCTAGCCATCCCACCATCCCTTACCCACGAAGTTGAGGCTACTTCATGTTGTTTGTTTATTTTAATTATCATCTTTCTCCCTGGCTCGGCGCTCCCGCAAGGGAGACGGCGTCTGTGTTAATGGGATTACGCGTGCTGTTTGCTGATGTGGACGTGTTCACCACTTCCTCTCCCTTTGAATTTCACCCAGATAATTGATTTCTGTCTCTTCCTTGGCACTTGCTTTCGCGGCACGGGGTGTTATTAGTCCCCTTTTGTTTTATTGCCGAGCGACAAAGCCTTTACAAGGCAGCCTGAGCAAAAACAATTGTTGAATCTCTTGCTTTTCCTTATTAACTAACAGGGGATTGTGGCTGGTTTGAAATCTTCAGAGAGATGTGATAACATCAGCCATGGCTTGGGAGTAATGGGGCTCCTTCCCACCACAAGAGGTTGGGTGGATTATCCAGGTCTCCATGGCTGGTCATCCACCTAAGTTGACTCTGGCTATCTCCTGTCCATCCATTTATCCCCAAATCCTGGGAGCTGAGGGATCAAATCCTTCCCTGTTTTGCATGTGGGGAGATGAAGGTAGGCTGAGATTCATGGCAGTGGTGTGGACTCTCCCTTCTGCCATGGTTGATTAGGAGGTGATGATGGAAGGTGGTTGCTGCTTCTTGTTTGATTCTTCATGTCCTCTTGGCCATGCTGATTTAGGGAGACCTGGTTTTCCAGGAGAACAGGACACTTTCAAAGGAGTGCTTGGGCAGAACTAGCAAATACAGGGAAAAGTATTTTGCAAGATTTAAAAATGTAGTTTGGTTTGGCCTTTTGGGGTTTTGGGGTTTTGGGGGTTTTTTTTGAGGAAAAAAAAAGTCATTTTCTGTCTTGAAATGAAAAAGGCATAGCTGAATTTTTGTTTAGTCACTATACAAAAAAATGATTGAAATAGAAAGTTCAGGTTGAGTTTGGCCCATTTTTTACTTGAGTTTAAATGTGAACTGTGGCTTGTGAATTTTTAGGGCTTCTTCCCCTTTCCTTGCCTTCACTGGAAAGGGCAAAACTTTTATAGAGCAGGAACAGTTATTTTCTGCCCAGCTTTTCTCAGACTGCAGATTTCCAGAAGAACATCCTGTCTAACGTCTCATGAGCACTCTAAGCATGGAGAAAAAATTCAGTTGTTGAGCTAAAGAGTAGAAAAAATAGAAAATAAATGGAAATGAGTCCTAACAAGCTAGATTCCCCCTTGCCTCAGCTGCTGGGCAGAAGTAGGATGTGCTCCCTGAAAACACGGGGAACTGGCTCCCTTCTCTGCCCTTCTGGCTCTTGGCTTGGTTTTCTTCTATTTGCATAATTTCTCATCTTATTTTCTCTTCCTATTGTTTTTTTTTTCCCCTCTTTTTCCCTACTTCTCATTTATTTTCTCTTCTCTCGCTATTTTCTGTTTGATTTCTGTTTTTTTTTCTTCCCTCCCTCCCTAGCCTAGAATGTGGCTAGCATGAATGAGTGACTTCTAGAAGGAATAAAATTGTTTAAGGAAGAAGGGAAAAAAAAGCAACAACATTTTATGTGCATCACTGTGTAAAATGTACAATAATAAAGCAGAACCACGCTAAATGAATTATGGTAAAAAACCCAAATTACCGACATGTCAAATATTATTAGCACTCAGATTTGTAAAAAGAATGTATGCACAGAGGAAGCTTTTCTTATTTTCCTTTTTCTTTCCCTGTTCTCTTTGTAAAGCAAATGCCAGCCACTCCTAACAGCTGGTTTTGGTGCCTCAAATGAATAACTGATAAAAAGAAGAAAAGCTAGATGTGTTCTCCAGAACAATTTTTCATGGTGTCAGGGTATCAGGGTAATGTGTTACTTCTTGTAGGAACTTCAGATGTGTTCCTATATGTGAGCCAAAGTCTTGTTTCCTTTGATGGGATTAATGATCACTTATTCCACTGGAGGAGGGAGATGGAAGAGAATGGAAACTAAGAGGGCCAAGAAAGAGAAATTCCATCTAGGAATTGATTTGCTGGCATGGACTAGCAAATCAAGGAAGAATCATTTTAATAAGGATTCCTAAGTGACCCAGGTATCTTGTAGCATCCTCAAGGACTGTGCTTATTGCTGATGGAGTTTGTAATTAGTTGGGTGTTAGTTAGGCAGTGACTTATCAATTGGGAAGACCACCATGGCTGTTCATGTTCAATAGTCCAACCAACTGCCTTAGAGCACCTTAGATAGAACAGATATTTTCCTCATCCAAAGCATATTATTATTATTATTATTATTATTATTATTATTATTATTATTATTATTATTATTATTATTATTTAATAGTTATATAATTATAATAATTATTTAATAATTATAATAATTATATATAATAAATAATATAATTATTTATTATTTTATTAATAATCTTATTGCTCATGCAATTATTATGGTTATTTTCACTTGTGTGGTTGAGTTTGGAAGGATAAAAAGTTCAGCCAAGAGACGAAATTGCTTTGGGTTTGGCCAACCAAACCACACATCCACAGTGTCAGTGTTTGCTCCTGGGTGAATTCTCTGAAGAGCAAAAAGATGGAGCATGACTTGGTCTCTCTTTTATCAAAGCTGCTCTATTTTGCATGGATAAATATTTGTTGGGCCAACAGAGATTTTATAGCCCATCAGCCAGGGCACTCAGCCGGGATGGAGGAGACGTGTGTTCGGGTCCCTGTTCCAATACGTATTTAATTATTTATCTGCAGCAGAATGGCTCAGAGAAGAGACTGAGAGACCAGAGGCCAAGTCTGTAGCCTGATAGCTGAGATATTTAGTTGCCAAGAGAGGCCATGATTTTTTTATTACTGCAGATGA
This sequence comes from Caprimulgus europaeus, assembly GCA_907165065.1. The sequence continues at coordinate 4,956,405 of OU015548.1, read as the reverse complement.
CTGGCTTTTTTAGGGTTCAAGTGGGTTTTCTGCTCTAGATCTGAACAGGAAGGTTATACTGGATTTTAGAGATTGCTCCTGATAAATTGGTCTGGTTCAGTGGGGGTGTAGGGAGTTGCTTGTATTTGTCTATAGGGGAATTTTCTAAGGTGTAGGAAAGGAGATGGTTCTTTGAAATGTCCAACCTTTTCCAGGGTGGGATAACTCAGTTTCCCTTTGCATGGTATCTATTAGACCTCTATGCTCTCTTGCTCCTCAGATATCTTCCACTATTTTCCCTTCTCAAAGAGCAGCTTGAACAGCCCATATTATGTCTGTCCAGACTAAAATACACCCTTCACCCAGCCAACACTGCAGAAGAGGGCACACTTAGTGCAGGGATGCTGAGGTATTTCTTTGAAGAGCTCTCCTCCAAGCTCAGCTGCTACAGCAGCCTTAAAGTTCAGCTGAGGTAGCTGCCAAGCCATGTGTGTCCTGGAACCAAAGGTCTACAAAGAGTTCACTGTATTCTAGATACAGGCATTGAGCTTAAAATGAGTTAATTAGCAGCTGAAAGGAAAAAGTTCTAGTCTAATAAACCCATGATTTGCAGAGGTTTCTTCCATCTGTGCTTTTCCAGAAGGGCTAAGACTTTGGAGATGTTGTGTAGCTTGTAATGAAGAGACACTCTGAAGTCTGCATGCATCCAGCAGTCAGACTCCCATCCTTTGCTATTAAGTGAGAAGAAAAAGGTCACCCTCTCTGACCTTCCACTGGGCAGATCTTACACCAAAGGGAAGCTGAAGCTCCTTGACAGAAAGGCTGTGAAGCAAATTAAACAACACAAAGTATTTGTCGTTCCTTCGAGGCTAATTCATTACTGATTTGCAAAATTATGCTGCTCCCCCTCAAAATATCTGGGATACTTGTAACTAATTACCCAAATCAAAACAATTGACTAGAAAATGCTTTAGCAAACAGCTTAGTTAGGCATCTTCTTATTAGACAGTGGTTAATAAGAAATAACACGTTAATTATGCAGTCAGTAATGGTAGGGTCCAGCCTTTCCAAGCCTTTGAGTGGATTCACTGTGTAAATGAAAATATCTTCAAGGTGTAGGTTTAAATCTAAATTAGGAGGAAGTCTGGGCTCAACTTCAGGTTGAAACCTACCCCTGCTTTGGGTGGGGGTCTGGACCAGGTGATTTCCTGAGGGCCTTTCTGACCTAAATGATGCCCCTGTGAAAGATGTTCTTCGTGTCCTTGTCATGTTTCGTGGGTTTTTGTTTTTTTATCTTCGAAGCAAGCAGAAGGAAGTCTCTGAGCAGCTGTGAAATGTTGATCTTTATTACTATCATGCTTTGGTTTCCTATCTTTTAAGTGCTAGACTCCTGAGGAGTGCCAGAATGAAATCATTGAGGTGGTCAATGAGAGAAGCAACCTAGCTAAGCTATGGGTACCACTTCCCAATGACCATGTCCTTGATGGGTGGGAAGCCTCAGAGGTGAGGGTGACTTTATTCAGCAACCTTTCTCTTGTTGTAGGAGGCTGCCCCAATGTATGAACACGTGTTCCTGCTGGGGTGCAGCTTGAGGAAGGCCATGTGTGTAGTACCGTGTTTTATATTAAACAAAAATAAATTTCCTCCAACGTGAGTTTTTTCAGACAGGTTGTCCTAATATATTAACTTCTGTCTGTGTTTTGAATAGTCAATTTCACGGTGAAATGAGTTCTTAATAATATATTTACCACCTGGGAGAAATCTCCCAGCCATCTGGAAAGGAGAAGGGATTTAGTGCCTCCAAAAGGAGATTGGTTTTTTATTTATTTATTTTGCCCATGTTTCCTCCTCCCCTCAGACAGGACCCAGAGGATGCTTTGGGTCTAAGCTGATCATTGCAGCAGGTTTTGGGGGTCTTTTGCCTTGTTTCTTACTGGCATGGAGGTGTCAAGAAGCATGTGGAGGTTCTCCACAGCTTCCCAGGTTGGAGATAGGTGTTAAGGCAGCACAGGTATGTGTCCCTGTCACTGACCCATGACTAGGAATGCTTCTGTCCTGGGCTGGTTTGGAGGAAAAGGAGTTTTGCTTGTAGATGTTGGCAAAACCTTCCTCTTTGGATGGAGAAGGCAGTGATGCATGACCTAAATCCAGGCTGGTTGGTGTAGTACATCTTTTGAACTCGGGTAAAACAGAAGCCAGATGCAAACCAAGCTCTCCTTTGATTACGTGAGGAACATGGTAAATTCATCATTGCTTGAAGTCTTTTAAGCAAGACTGATTGTCCTGCTAAAACCTATCCATTGCATCAGCAAGAAGTTAGCGGGTTTGATAGTGTTTGCCTGAGCGCCAGGGAATAATCCTGCTGTTTGCTACAGGGCTTACAGGGTGAAATTGTGTGGCGTGGCATCTTCAGGCTGTCAGATTTGATTGTCTCTTCTGGCCTTTGACATTGTGGATTGATGGAAACTCATCATGGCCTTTCTCTTGAGTCCTTACGTAGCTTCCTATGTGATAAAACCTCATCTTTTCTATCACTGAAATTCCCACCTTGTCTCAGTGTTCACCCAACACGAGTCCTTGCAGGAGAAGAGGAATGTGGTGGCTCCAGGGTTTGAAAAGCATTAATTTTGTTTGCAAAAGTGATAGCATTAGCATATCCTGATCCTCTGCTTAAATACTCTGTGCAGGTCACTCGTGTGACATTAAATGAAACTCTTTGCTGTGGGGTTTTGCTCAACTCATGCATGGTGCTAGCAAAATTCCTCTGGACGTGTTTCCACGTGTCATTGCAGGGGGAAAGCTGGGCAGCCCCGTTGTCTCTATAATCTCTTTGCTGTCTAAATAATCTGTGTTGTGGAAATATGTGTAATCTGGTGAATTTTAACAGCCCAAATCTCCCTGGGAATAGTGAGAAAGCCCAGAATATAAGGCTCTGAGTGATGGGGGCAGCGGGGTAAGCACTCACCCATCTCTCTGTAGTACCTGCTCACAGTTTGTAACGTGGTTGTATATGCAAGCTAACGGGATGTAGGTTGCCCTCCCTGCAAATGGCATCAATCTCCTTTGTGTTTTTTCCTGGGCTCAACAAGGACAGGCAGGAAAGCAGGTCTCAACCTACTATTTTCTGCTGCTCCACTCACCCCTTTACAGGCTGTAAAAGGTGGGAGGGAAAGGTTGAAGGTCCCTTTTGACTGAGGTTGAAAGCAATAAGGTTTTGTTTGTCCGTACCATTTATCCCATCTATTTCAGCTGTATGTGGCAGGGGATGCCTCTAGCAATGCACCCTTTTGAACTCTGTAGTCTCTAATTTGGTGCAGATGCTTCTGAAAAATATATATATATATGGTGAGGGGGAAAAAAAAAGGAAAGGAGCCCTGTTAGGAGCTGCATTTTACAACAGGTTGCACCAAACCCCTGGATTTAGCTCTCCTTGAACTTGAAGTTGGCAATAATTGAAGACCAGATTTTGCAGCTGCTGTTCTGACATGATATTGCTGCCGGGTGTTATGAAAACCACTAGAGCTCGAAACCAGCGCTAGATCCTCTTCTTGGAGTTTGAGCTTTCAAACATATGAAGCATCAATCTCTAGCTAGCGGCTCATGAGCTATCAGCTCCTACAATCAAGTGGAAAAGAGTATTTCAAAAGTGCTTAGTTACTGGAACAGTACAAATGCTTTCTGGACCAGTAAATGCTTCCATGTATTGGTCCCAGACCATGATTAGGAAGATAAAAATCTGGTCCCTGAGAAACTACCCTGCCTGGCTGCTCCTATTGCAGTAATGTCAAAATAAACAGGAGGATGAGGAAGGATGCAGGGCCTCTGGGATCAGTTTGTTTGCCCTATGGGGCTGCTTCCAGTTGTGTTGGGGCATGTTTTTATTTTTATTCTGGCCAAATAACTAATTTTCTTTCTTCTTTTTTTTTGTGGTTTTTTTTTTGTTGTTTTTATATGAATTATTTGTTTGTGATTATGAATAAGCCTATTCCATAGCTTTCATTGTAAGGGTTTATTTTCAAGGGTTAGTATAATTTAAGCTGTATTTGAAACTTTCAGAGGCACGGAGGATCTCTGGGGGAGGTGAGGGGGTCAGGCACACTCTTGGCTCTACCTAGACAGCATAGAAGATTTTTCCTCCCTGTTTGATGCTGCCAGCACTGTAACTGGACTATCTTAATTGATTGAGTGAGCATGATCCGTGAGCTTGAGTGCAAAGACAGCGTTGGTGTGGCTTGAACCACAGCCCAGCTCCATCTGCTCAACCTCTAGAAATCCACCCTATAGTCCTCCACCGAGTAAGTGTTGCTACAAACATCGCTTTTGTGCACTTCAGTGCATCTCATGCATTTAATTTGTGATAGTGCTATTGAAACCACCAGTTTTACCGTGCAACTGCTGTGATTTTTACCTATTATAATGAAAATGATGGGCTTGAACCCTCCAGGATGATGGGTTTAGGGGTGAGGGGGGGTTGCTGTTTGTTTTAACAAGAGCTGGGTAGCGCGGATGGGGGCTGAATTTCCAGGTGTGACGTCCATTAGGGGTTAAATTTCCACATGTGACGTCACTGCACGTTAGCTTGATTTATCTTTAAATGATGTAAAAGGTTGGGATGTTTTAAATTGAAACCAGCTCCATTCACAGTCCATTTTCCAGAAGCCGTTTTACTGGTGATGTGACATGATATCAATAACAATGAGGTTTCTCGCTGCCTGCTATAGTTGTTTATGGAAAGGAGTTTCAGAAAACATATTATTACAGAGAATAATGGATGGGCTGTAGGGAGACAAGGAAATAATTGCATTGAGGGGGCTTGAAAACATCATAAAGCCAAGAATGGAGTTTGGTTGGACTCTCATGTCAGAAGGTCCCTAGGACTAAACTAATTCTCCATAAATCTGTGCAGCCCATTTAGGCTTACAGGCTTTCTTTTCTTTTATTCTCTTCTCTACTAGATTTTTTTCCCCCCTCCTCCCTCTTTTCTTTTGAAGAAACACCACAGAGGAGATTGAAGTGAATAAAAACCACCCATAATCACAATTATGGTGATTAATTATCCATTTGTATTTTGTTAGCACCTCTGGATTCTCTGTCAGGGGGCTGAGAATCATCCAAGCACAGAATAGAAAAAACATGCATCCTTTTTCCTAAGGATCTTGGAGCTTTCTTTAAAAAGAATAAATAAATATTAAAAAATAAAAACCATTAAAGAATTTTTTTTTTAAAAAAAAGGAAAGAAAAGGAGCTGCTAGAGAGTTGACATCCAGTTGAGAAATGTTGCCAGTATTCTGGCTGCTAAAAGCTCTCACCTTTTGCTCTGATTTGAGTTTTTGCTGTTGTTGAGAAGAGCCAAAGCTGAAAAAAATCTCTTCCTCTCAGGTGCTGGGGTAGGAGGGTGATGAAGGGGGCAGGATGAGATCCTCAGCGTGCTCCTTCCAGGGGATGTTGAGATCCAGCCAGGCGTGAAGTTGGAAGGAGTTGGCTGATGCTGCTGGCAGGGGGAACCCCCTGCTCGGTGGGGTCCTGGAGGAACTCAGGGGAGGGCAAACATCATCTTAAATATTTCCTCTCCAGCCATCCTCTCGTTGGAAATTTCAAATTAATACATCACAAAAGGCCCATTGACTGGCCATTTCACAGAGAAATTTCCCCTCTATTTTCTAGTCAATCATTCCCCCCAGCTCTGTAATTTTTATTTGCATTACATCAGCATGGGGAGGGGGGGGGAAATTCAGAAAAATCAGGACTTTGACCAGTTCTTTCAGAGGTTGGTTTGAAAGGACCTTTTCTGCCTTAGGCTGGGAGTGTTGTTTGTTCAGATTTCCAAGGTCTGGGAATAAAACAAAAGAAAACCAGCCTGGAAGGATGGCATTCTAATGATCATAGGATTAAATTGCAGGGTTAAATCAGTGGGAGCTGGTGGTTACATCTCCATGGGCTTCCTGGGATCTGGGGTCAAAATCAGGAGGGATGGGACAATTTACATTCCCTGTTTCAGCTCCTTTTTTTCCACATTCATGGGGTTTAACATCCTCCATTAGTGCAATAAGGATTCATGCTGGTTTTGTTCCAGCTGAAACCTGTGGTGACTTTTCAAGGTGGGGCAGATTTCTACACACCAACACTGCTCCAAAAGATTCCCTCCTGTGGGAATCACTCCATGCACTCATCTAAACTCAACTAGTGCTGGGTGAATAATGGCTTTTTAAATTATTTTTCACAGCCTGGTTGGTGGCCAGAGTAAAGAAATAACATTGGTTTGGGGTCACCTCAGAGAAAAGTAGGGAGTGGTTTTGTGATTTTTTATTTATTTATCTATTTATTATCTTTTTTTGTTTGTTTTACTGACGTAAACCCAGTGTTTCTGTCAAATCCTAATGAAACAGTTTATGCAAACCTGAAAATAAACCCCTATGTTTCACTTAGGTAGCCTTTTTTTAACCTTTATATAAATGTCAATTGTGGGGGAATGACAATGACATTTCAAGTGAGAGATTGAAATGTAACACACCAAGAAACATCACCGCGAGATGTTTTGACTTCTCTTCAGCTCCTTCCTCTCCCCATTCTATTTATTTTCTGTGAAAACTGCTCGCTAAACCTGACTTGAATCCACAGATAGTTTCAGTTCCTGAAAATGACATTTTCTAGCAAACATGCTGTCAGTTGAAAACACACACACACAAAAAATATAAATCTTACAAGCCTGGCTCACACCGCGGTGCCCCAGCCCTTGGTTTTCAGCACATCTTGTTGCTCAAAAACATTTGGGCTGGGAAAATCCTGCCTGTGAGGGACACGAGGGTCTTTTGACCTCTTTCTGGCACACAGACCTTTTGCTTTTCCCTCTTTGCAGCCCCTAAATTTTGCATTTCTGACCAAATACTGTGCTGTGATGGCTCTTTACAAGGTTTTAGGAGAGCGTTTCAGGGCTTGGTTGCCATCCTAGGTGATGCAATGCATCCACCAGGCTCTTCTGCCATGGAAAACAAGATCTGAAGCCAGAAAGTGGGGTATATTTATCACATCTTGGTGGCACCAGGGAACAGCTCTGCCTCAGTGTTATCACGGATTAACGGAGGCGCGGGTCAGCCGAGTGACGCCCGCAGCCTTACGCGAGATGAGTCGGTAGCAGGAGCAAGATGCAGGCTGTGACTCAGGAGAGCGATGAAGTGCAAACCTTGAGTACTTCATCAGTCAGGCTATTGCTTAACTACTGGCTTACAAATCAGGCCGTGCCCACGTGCTTCCCTGAGTCACAGTCTAGGAAGGGAAAAAAACCCGCTGCTCCTCGGTGTCTCCATCCAAAGTGTCCTCCTTTACCCCCCTTTTTTTTCTGCCACAGACAGTATTCTGAGATAAAAGCTTCACTTTGCTTTCAGTAGTTGGAAGGAGGAGATAAATCAAGTCTTCACAATGCTGTTTTCCATCTCTTTCACCCCTAAATAATGCAAAGTTTTTCCCCCTCACTGCTGGGGGAGTGAGGTTGTCCCTGTCCCTTGTTGCCATATGGGTTGGTAGCACAGGGCAAGGTGAAACCTCACTGCTCGCTGTGTCCAGTGTGAGCACCCAACCTTACTTACAGCAGGGGAAAATTAATGGGAGTCAGCTTTCGAAGGTAGATTATTTCATTATCAACATAATTGGTACTTATAATTAGTTGTTACTCTGGCGCGTGATGTGCCCTGAGCGCTGTGGCTGCAAAGTGCAGGAGGAAAAAGGAAAGGCTATTTTTATTTTTATTTTTAATTTGTTAATTATGACTGCTGTTTATTTTGTTGGATATTTATGCACTTGCTATTTCCATCAAGTAACCTCAGCTCGTTTCCCTTTGCAGTAGGCAGATGGTAGAGCTTTGCCTGGCTCTGGTTCAGGTTCAGCTTTGCCTCCTGCCCTTTGGTCAGTCGTGCAAATTGGGAATACTTCTGCCTGCTTTGCTATGTGCTTGGGCTGGAAAACTCCCTGATGTCATTAGTAAATTGCTGCAAAGGAATTATTTAGGTGGGAATGGGAAGATGCATCGCTGCTTTTCCTAGTGGGAACAGGTTAGAGGGGACCCTGGCACCACCGTGAGCTCAGACATCTTGCTAGAGGACAGAAACCTCTTGTCAAAGCCAAATCATCCTGGAAAGCCCCCAGATATTTGTAGGCTGCCTGCCTTGGAGTCAGGCAAAGGGCTGCCTTTGTGGTGTGTCAGCTTTTCCACTGCTGAAACAATAAATGGCCTTTTCCTCGTTAGCTGACGCAACCGAACAAAGCGCCATTGATTTTTGGTAGGTGCTTCATCAGTGACAGGGATGCAAGGGATGGGGGGTTGATGACCCCACCAGCTTTTCCAGGCATCTGCCTACATGTGGTTGGGTTTTAATGAGCGCTTTGGGCCGTGAAGTGGGTCAGTGCTTTCATCTGCTCTGGTTTATCCCCCCCTACAACACCTCCCAGCTCCCTCCTGCAGCAGAGACCCGAGGAACTCGCCGCACGGTGGCACGAGCTGCAGCATCCCTGGGCTGATCCTGGCTGTGGCTGGAAGCAGGGAAGGGGGGGGACATGGTGATGAGGGAGGGGGGTCCTGCTGGGACACAAGGCTGTAACCTGCTGATGCGGCTCCCCACGGATCCATGAGCTTTGTGCAAATGGCAGCCGTGGTGCGCTTTGAAGCCTCGAAACCTTGAGCACTTCAAACAGGCAAAGGACAGGCAGATGATGTATGGGAAATTAATACCTAACAGGGCTAAAAATTGTTCTCAATGTCGCCCTAACTCCCCTGCCCAGCTGAGCTCTATTTACTTTCATCCCATCCAGAGCATTTAGCACAAAGAGACCCCTTACACCCTTAATTTTCTAAAACACAAAGCCTTCCGTTTCACTGCCTTCAGCTGAAACGTTCCTCTTTTCTCTCTCTCTCTCTCTCTCTCTCATTTTTCCTGCTCTCTTTTGAAACCTTCCTCTCCCTCCCTGCAGCCTCTCAGGGGAGGAACAGAAACCAGCAAAGTTGGGAAAGGAGAGCAGGTTGATAACCCTTTTATAGCTGGTTTGGTGCAAAGAGGTATCCTGCACCCCAGCTTGGGTGAGCAAAGACCCACCAGCACGACAGGCACATTTAGCACTGGTCAGTGTGGGGTTGGAGGATTTGTAACTGGAAATCAAGATGCTTGAAATCTCATTTATATCACGGTAGGGGTGGGAGGGAAGCAAGTGAGAGCCATGGCACGGAGCAGAGCATCCCAGCAGAGCTCTCAGTACAGTGGGGGCTGTCAGGATCGGGAGGGAGGATGGTTTTAACATCAAGGCACCAGCCCAAGCCCAGGGTTAGCTGGGTTCAGCCTTGCCCTGGGCTCTCAGCACCACGTTGCTTGCTCATCTCTGGTGTTTGCACCCTGTGTCCTCACCAGCAGTGGTGGGGGGTGAGTTCAGGGAGGATTGCTGCACACTGGATGGGAATGGTGTGGGCTGGAGCCAGCCAGCCTGGTGTTTCATACCCCACCCCGAGGTGGACTGGGTGTGCTTGAAGTTATCAGGGCTGGGTGGGGCAAAAAAAAATCTCAACCAGAAAACAAGAGATGTTTCAAAATCCCACCAAGCAGATTTTCCCAAGCTGATTTGCTGGACTGATGCAAAAACACCAAAGGAAAATACTTGAGTAGTGCTGACAGGTTAGAGCTGGGTGTTTCTGGACAGTCACCCAGAGGCATCCCAGTGCTGAGCTGGGATCATTTGGGTGGTGATAACTGGCTTGTCATAACCGAGCTGCCACCCGCCTGTGTTGGCTTTGAGAGGTGCTGCAAAGCAGGATGGTGCCAGGAGCCAGAGCTCTTGTTGGGGTATCAAACCCCCCATACTGTGATCCCCTGGAGAGTTGGGTCCCATCAGGCTGGGGTGTCATCTCCAAACACAGCTAAGGCTCTGGGGGTTGATGTGTCGGTGTGAAACAGGGAAGGGTGGGATTGTCCCTGCCATGGCAGCTGCCTGGCATCCAGCTTCACCCCAGGGCCTTTGATTGCTGCAATTTTATTAATACAAATGGGGCTTGGGCTGGGGGTGCTGACCCCAAAAGGGACCTTCTCTGTGCAGCTGCTAGAAGTCACACCCAGAGGGTGGGAAGTTGGCACTAGTGGGAGGTTTGGGTGTTTTCTAAGCATCTCCTGGGTGCTCTTGGTGTGCTTGGAGCCTCCACGTGCCATATGGAGGGATAATGGCTTTAAACTGGAAAAGGGGAGATGGAGATGAGATCTGAGGAAGAAATTCTTTGCTGTGAGGGTGGTGAGACACAGGTTGCCCAGAGAAGCTGTGGCTGCTCCTCCCTGGAAGTGTTCAAGGCCAGGTTGGATGAGGCTTTGAGCAACCTGGACTAGTGGAAGGTGTCCTTGCTGATGGCAGGGGGGTTGGAACTGGATGAGCTTTAAGGACCCTTCCAACCCAACCCATTCTATGATGTGGAGGAGCGTCACAATCCATTTGGGTCCCGAGAATGCTCTCAGAGCACAAGAGCAGAGTTGCAGGGGTGTGCAGGACATGGTGTTGTAGAGTGATGTCTATTTGTGGTGCACTGGAGTGAAATTCACTATTTTTCACCTTTTGCTGCTCCTCAGCAGCCCCTGGAGAGCCCATTAGCAATACCAAAGGTCTGACATATCCTCCTGGATATGAGCTGGGACATGTATATGACCTGCCTCCCCCAGCCTCCACAGGGAGAGCTTCTCTCTGTCCCAAAAGGGTGTCTTTGGCCAGATGCTCGTGTGTCTGCCTGTGGCATCCAGCACAAGGCAGCGTTGAGCCCAACATCTGCCAGTCATTGCAGATCCCTATTTCCCTAGGTGACAGCAGAAACCAGCAGCTTGTGAGTCGTTTCCCCAAAGCTGGGATGCCTTCCATTGCCTGAGGGCCTGATCCTCAGCTGGTGTAAGCTTGGCACCATGTCACCAAGCAAATGGGCCAGCTGCTCACTTGGTGGATGGTGATGCCCATCCCTGAGCAGCCAAGGCTGCTGCACTGCTCTGCAGCTGAAGGCCAGTTTGAACTGCTCTCCTCTCTCTCCCTCTTACTCTTTCCCATCTTTCTCCCTTTAATTTTCTCTCTCCTGCCCACCCCTCTCTCCTGCCCACCCCTCTCTCCTGCCCACCCCTCTCTCCTGCCCACCCCTCTCTCCTGCCCACCCCTCTCTCCTGCCCACCCCTCTCTCCTGCCCACCCCTCTCTCCTGCCCACCCCTCTCTCCTGCCCACCCCTCTCTCCTGCCCACCCCTCTCTCCTGCCCACCCCTCTCTCCTGCCCACCCCTCTCTCCTGCTCACCCCTCTCTCCTGCTCACCCCTCTCTCCTGCTCACCCCTCTCTCTTGTCCACCCCTCTCTCTTGTCCACCCCTCTCTCTTGTCCACCCCTCTCTCTTGTCCACCCCTCCCTCCTGCCCACCCCTCTCTCCTGCCCACCCCTCTCTCCTGCCCACCCCTCTCTCCTGCCCACCCCTCTCTCCTGCTCACCCCTCTCTATTCTTCAGCCATCCTTCTCTTTCTCCATGAAGAATGCCAAAAAAGGAAGCAAGAAGAAAGGAGAAAAATGGTCCAACTCATAGGTTTTTCCACTAACCTTCCCTAAAATCTCACCAGGTTATATTTTGCTCTAATAGACTTTAAGCCAATCTGCCTAATGCCACAGCAAAGGTCAATTAAATTCACCCTAAAAAAAAAATATTTTTTACTCCTGGCTCATTATACATTTGGAAAATGAATTAGAAGCACAAGCTGCCCCAGAGGTTTCTGATATTTTGCTAATGAACATGCCTCCTAATGGAAGAAAAAGAAAGAAAATCACGGCCAGAAAAAGAAAAAAAAAGAAAAAAAAAAAGAAAAAAAAAAAGAGCAAACCAAAAAACCCAACTTTAAAGGAATGTTTTGCTGGTTTGTTGGAGCAGCGTGGAGCTGAGAAGATGAGGAGGAGGGGTGGGGGATGTGATGTCTCAGCAAGATCATTTACACCCAGCAGAGGAATTTAAGTCTGATTCTTGACCAAGTATTTGGGCAAGATCTTTGACCTTGTGTCCATGCCCAGCCCTGTTTGCAGAGTGCTGTGGGTGACTTGGCTTCCCTCTCCCATCTCAACAGCATGGACATTGATTACTCACTCTGTGACTTCCCAGGCCGGTTGGAACCGTGCGGCACAGCCGCCGTGTGTTTGCAGCCCACCCGCCGAGTAATTACACCGTGCCCACTGGGACTGGCAGGCTGCACGGCAGCAGAAAAGGAGGCAAAATTAATCAAGTGAATGATTAATTGCAAATTGTGACCCAGGTTGCTGTTAAGTGACAAGTTTTAGAAGGATTTTCAGGCTGAAGATGCTCCGTGTGAAATGCCTTTAAGGAGAGGTTTATGGTTTGGGTTTTTCTTTTGAGAAGTGGTTGAGAGGGCTCTTTAAACCCCTCTGCTTTTGAGCATTCCCAGTCACTTATTGCTCATTAGATTTTTCATCCTCTTTTCTGATGTGTAGATCCAACCAGGTGCAGGACAGAAAATAAAAGCAAACGTGCTCTCTAGTCCTTTGAGCACCCGGCTGTGGTGGCATGAGAAACTGCTTCAACAGTGCCCAGGATTGGGGTTGGTTTTGCTTCAATGTCAATATTGCCTAGGTTTGTGTTACTTTTGAATTGGGTTTTGCATTTTGAAGTGGGTTTTGAATTTGATTTCCTGCCCTGGAATGGAGTTTCATGATGGGGAGAAAGAGGCTGGGGAGGGGGGGGGTCATCTGGTCCTGTTCATATCGTGCCTCTCGGAAATATTTGCTAGAGGAGAGAGTATAAACCAGTAAGAACCAGCAAAGGTGCCTGGAAATGAGAAGTGAATCATTGCCAATAAAAGCACACGTGTGATTTTTGTCAAAATCAACACGTTCCCATGGAATGTGGGAAATTAATTTCAACAAAATGGTGTTTCTGAGCAAGCATCCCCCATCCCTCCTGTCTGTGCCAGGGTTAAATGACCTGGGATGGTTAGATGAACATCTCTTAGATGCCACCACCGGTAGATACATAGTCTGAGGTTTACCACACCCAGCTTAGTCAATGATGGTCTAACCTGGTCATCTCTTTTCCCCCCAGAGAGGACATTCTATCCCCTCCTGAAGCAGGTGGCTAAGGGATGTGGGAGACCTGGACACCATCTCTCCTCTTGGCTAGATGGGAAGCCAAGTCTAACAACCATAATCCAAAACAGGTTGCAACTCCAGTCTGAGCTTCTGCCTTTTTCCAAGAAGCTGCTAGGAGGTTGTTGGGTTTTTTTTTTCCTTTGCAGAGATTTTTTTTTGGCACATGGAAAAGCTTCAGGGAAACTCAAAGACTGGGCATAACTCCCTTCAGTTTGTCTTTAATTACAGCTAGGGAAGAGGTGGTAATTACAACACACCCTTCCCTTGCAAAGATCCTCAGGTGAAATCAGTGCTCAGAAATATGCATACTAATGAGGAGAGCGCTTCTTGCCAGGGTTGCTGTTGTGTTGGTTGGGATTGAGCAGAGCGAGGCTGCCCAGATGGCAAACAGGGATCGTGTCTGGCAGAGGAGGCTTTGTGGAGAGGTTAGGACAGGGAAAGCTGTTCTCTCCCTCTTGCTACGGGTATTAGGCGAGAGCTGGGGACAGCGGTATGGTGCTTGCAATGTCAATTATTAGCGTGTTTAGTAAATTACCTAGTAAATTGGCCCTTAAAATTTCCAACTGCGTGTCCTCTCTTGCACTCCAAGCCTGCAGCTGAGTTGTTTATACTCTTTCGGCAGGGAAGATGGATCAGCTCTGTCTCAGCTTCTGGATGTCTTGCAGAGAAGAGCCTGAGCTGATCCTGCACACCGCTGCCGGGCTGGGAGATGGAGGGAGGGTCACGCCAAGAGCACAGGAGCTCTTGCCTTGGCCCAAATTAAAACCAAAAGAGCCATGACGGGAAAGGGTGGACCCCAGGAGCCCATGTGTCCTTGCCATACATCTCAGAGGGTTCCCAGCAGGTTTACTGCTGTTTGCATGTGCATCTCCCGTGGTTCTCCTTGATTGCCTTCCCTCTTGTGCTTTTTTTCTTGGTGAGGGCTGTGCCTGGTGCAGCAAAGAACCACTGGCACGGAGTGGGATGCTGTTATCCTCCTTTTCTCACAACAGCAGGCTGGGGGAGTGACTGGTAAAACAGAAAAGCAGGTATCCGTGCAAATGGGAGGGAGAAGGATGTTCTGTCTGCTGCATGAGATGGGCAAGTGCTGGAGAGACTTGGCCATGGTCTACTGGCCACCATCTGCTCCATAAGCCAGCCTGGGGAATTTGCATCCCTCAATATCTCTACCTGTGGCTGATTAAATCACTGAGAGATCATCACAAATGGGAATTAGGGATGCTTCCCAGCAAGGGCAACCCCTCTGATGGGGCTCGATGCTTTGTCACTTGCTAGGTCCTTTCAAAGCTCTGGGGGAGTGCAGGGAGGGTGATGGCAGATCTGCTGGGCAGAAAGGCTGGTCCCATGGGCTTTTAGGCTAAAGCCACTTGGGACTTACCCTTTGGGGTCAGGAGAGTGTTGAGATGAAGATTTGGTTTTGGTAGGGACTGATCCTAGGCCAGAGACCCTTCTTCCCTCATCTCCCCCTTTCTGCTAGCTGGGATGTGCTTTCCATTGCAAGGCATATTTTCCTCTTCTGTGCATTTCCAACTCTCCTTTTGCCTTTTCATGTGTACTGTAAAGGTCAGCCCGTATCTGGAACATGCTTTAAATTTGCACAGAGAGCAGGGGGCAGGAGGAGAGGGGAGGGTAGTGCTGCTGCAGCAGCTCCAGCCCTTGCAGAGGGAGCTTTGCTCCTTTTTTTTTTGCTATTTCTATGGATAGATGGGCTCCAGGACCACACTAAGACCCACCCCAGACCCACCTGGTACCCAAGAAAATAGCTTTTTCTTAGCAGAACTCCCCCAAAGCACTGAGCAATCGTGTTATAACCCCACAGGCTGTCATGAGCTGCTGTCCCTTCACCATCTTCAGCTGTTGGGGCTGCATCAACCTTGTCCTTCCTCTCTCCCCAGGGGAGGATGCTCACCTCCACCAGCCTGCTGCTGTCAGCCCAACCTTGTGCCCTCCATGCCTGGGCAGCATGTCTCCCACCCTCTCCCCCCTGCATCCTGCATCCCTTGCACTTTTCCCGGGAGCGCAGGAGGATGCCTGGGTGCAGGTTGACAGGCTCAGCGCCGTGCCCTCGCTTGTCTCGGCGGCAGGCCCTTACCTTGCCTGTCAGCCGCTGCCTCCTCCTCGCCAGGACCTAATGCTGCTTCGTTTCTGTTTTAATTTCGCTGCGGTTTCACGACAGCCACTGCTAGGTCAGGAGTTACCGAAAGGTTATTAGTGAGTGATGGGTATTGACATCCTTAACAGCGCCCTGACCCCATCAGTCTCGCTCTGTTCTTCTTTTTCCTTACACTTGTCCTGTTCTTCTCTTTTTTTTTTCTCCTTTTTTTTTTTCTTTTTTTTTTGTTTTAAATTGGCCTTTTTCATGCATAAAGCTTACTTCATCAGATTTTTACCCAAAGCCACTGCTGGCGAAGCAGGGAGGGGGGAAGCACTGATTTGCCCTAGCTCAGTGTAGGCATTGAGGGAGATTTTTATTCTCTAATTATTTTCCTATCCCAGAAACCTCGTGTGCTACTTTTTCCCCCCTTACTCGTTTCCCTGATCTGCCAGTACATCTTTTCCAAATGCCCATCTGGATTGGCTTGTCCATGCCCAGGGCTGCTGTAGATGCAGTGAGGACTCTCATGAGCAACCAGTTCCCATTGTTGCAGGGGCTCAGCATCAGAAATAAACTGGAAAACCCCAGTGTGATGGTTCAGGTGCAGCCTGCGATGCTGGGGAGGAGTTTGGGAGGGGAGAGGCAGCATTTTTACTCAGAAATTTAAAATAAAATGATAATAATAATAAAATTTTCCATATTTAATAGGTGGTGATGATAAATCCCTGGGTTGAGGTGGCTGTGCAACCCATCACTGCTTCATCTGGAAGGATATAAACCCCTCCCTATGTGGAAATATGGCAAAGCTCATTTTTAAGTGTGTCTTATCTCCTCATTGAGAAGCTCTGGTGGTTTAGCAAGGCTGGGTTTGCTTCTCCCACAGCTTGTCCACATCTCCCAGCCCAGTCCTCCTTCTCCCTCGATCCCGCAGTGAGCTGGTGTGACGTTATCAGATGCTCCAGCAGTAAAACTCTCAGCACACAAACTTCTTCCTTTTTTTCTTCTTCCTTTTTTTTTTTTATTTTGCTTTATTGTCACATCCATAAAACTGGCTGGGAAAACTGCTGAAGCAGTAACCCTGCTTGGTTTTTAAGGCAGCTGCAAATCAGCCCCACTCTCTGGTGCAGTACTGAGCTGGTTTTTATGAGCCCTAATTAAACAGGAGCTGCCCTGTGGTCTACCTTCCACCCAACCTATCTGAGGGATGGGATTTGACTGCTGAGGTTATGGTTCTGCATCTGTGGGCTTTGGTCTCCTGGGAAATGAACTGCAGTAGGATGGTGAATGGATTAAGGTGAATGGATTAAGGTGAATGGAAAGAGCCTGTGCAAAGCTGTATGTGACACATGTGGATCTGCAAGGGTCTTGGCTGAGAAATGCAGGTTGGGGACTGAGTCAACCAATTCTGGGGTTGGAGAAGGAACATCTAATGGCATTTAATGATGCTATCAAATGGGAATGGACATTAAATATAGGAAATACTCATTTTGACATACCTCTAGGATGTGGCCAGGCTATCAAGGCTCCTAGGTACTGCTGCCTGTAAAATTTCAGCATAGAGTGATTTCTTTTCAGTAGCTTCAGGCAGCCTTGAGGTGCTCCTAAGAAGGATATGAGCACGGGCTGTCCAATTGCTTGTTTTCCCATAGAAAACTCTTCAAGGTTTGCTTCTCCTGATGTTTTTTTATGGTGGCAGGAGGTGCAGGTCAGTTCCTCTGAGTCTCTGGGAGCTGAGCAGGAAGGGGGAAATATCGGCTACGAGAGAAGCATCACTGTCAGGGGAAGAGCTGGCCACTGACACTTGACAATTGATTTGAACCTTTGAGTCTCTCCAAGAAAGCAATTTCTGTGATATTTCTCTTGGCATTTGAAGGGGATGGCAAGGCAGTATTTCTCACATACACTCACCATTTTTTTGTCTTTCCTTTGCCTGAAGTGATGCTGATTTCTTGCTCTGCAAAAGTCAACTGCGTCTTGCAACCCATGAACAGGGCATGGAGGATGGTGGGGAGGAGGGTGCAAACATCTGGGACACATGGGGAAGGCAGCGTGGGGACCCTGTTGTTGTGTTTGCACAGGCAGGAGCATCTGTAGTGGTATCCATAAGGATGCTGGGGGATTTAATGGTGTGAGAGGTTCCTTCCAGGCAACTCTGGGCTGCCACAGACGTGACAACCACAAGCAACAGTGAAATATCAGCAGCATCATGGCTGGGTTTAAATCTTTACTGAGTCTCCATTTTTCTTTCTTTAAACGCTTACAGAATAAATGGAATTTATAATCAGAAACCATAAAATCTCTGATTTATGGTTCATCTTGATGACAATATTTAATAACTCGTGTATATTTTATTACATCTTTTTAATGCCCTGTTGTGGAATTTTACTTAGGCATTTCGCCCTCTATATCAACCTGTCGCAGCACAGATGGACTGACTTTTTTGCTTTGGGCTGAGGATGGAGCCAAGCACGCTCTGGGCTGGGCTCTGCCCCAGGGCTGCCGTCTGTCTGTCCAAACAGGCTCTGAAAAGCAGGGCTTGGATGTCCAGCCATGGTCTGTCTTCTTCCAAGAGCTGCTCCCCAGATTGCAGATCCAATGCTTTTCCCTGCCCAGGCAGCTCCTTTCCAACATCCCCAGCCAAGTTTTGGTGCAGGTGGGGAGAGAAATTCAACTGTAGGGTCTCTCTTCCCATCTCAAGGACTTTTTGCTTGGAAACGCGTATCTATTTAGGTTATTGCTCAAGTGTGTTCTCCTCTGGAGAGCACTCCCTGCCTTTCTGGGACTATTAGTGCAAATTAGCTGATGCATCCTATCAGCCCCCAGCCTGCTGCACCCAGGGTACCAATCTTCTTCTCAGTGCTTGCACAGGGAGGGGAAGCTCGTAAGCACCGTAGCTGTGTTCTGGCTTTGTCAAAAAGCAACAGCTCCCTCCATCCCTCCCTCCCTCCCAGCTGCTTTTTATAACCAGCTGCTGGATAGGGAGGAAGGAGAGAGGGCAGATGGGGACTGGAAGAGATGGGCAGCAACTTGGGGTGGATGTGTCTTGAGATTCTGGATGCTAGAGTGGGTCGTGTGCTGCTTTGCCTCGTTTGCACACCCAGCCCGTGCTGGTGTGGGGACAGCTTGTATTTCTCTTGGTCTGCTCTGGGCTAACTCTAGGGGGAACCACAATCTCGGGGCTGTATCACCCTGGTTTTAGCCTGGTTGAACTTGCCAAGTGAGCCAGGAAGGTGCAGTAACATCCATATTCTTCCTGCTGCTGAGTTGTGGTCCAGTGGTTTGATTTTCTTACTCCTCTAGAAGGATGGTTCCTCAGCCAGAGCTCACTGGGGTGAGGGGATGGGTCTGAGCTGTGAACACGTCAGGTCAGGAGCTGGCAGACACCCTCAGAACGTGTCTGGCTCTGCTGCCAGCTGCTGCCCATCCATCCGGCTCTCCCCTCGCCTCACTGCTCTTGCCGGGAGCCGGCCGGGCAGAGCAGCCAGGTGGAGAGGAGGAAACGGGGCGAGACGGCTCGCTGGTGTGCCTGGCCATGCCCAGGCAGAGCTGCTGGCCCTGCTGCCCACACACAGCCCCTGTGTGCTGTGGGGCTGGCTGGTAAAACCTCCCCCAGCTCAGCTCCTGGTTGCCATCTGCACTGCTGGGCAGTGGCCGAGGGGCTCGGGCTGGCTGGGAGGGTTTGCTAGGATCAGGGGGACTTGGGGACAGCGGGAGAGGCTGCAGGCATGAGCATGAAGGGAAGGGGGAGAGGATGGAAAGCATGCAGGCAGCATGGCATCAAGCTTGTCATATTTGGGTGCATCAAAGTTCAGCTTTTTTTGGGGGGTAGGGTGCAATGGCATCAGGCTCTTTTTAGGTGCAGCAAGGTCGGGTGCTTCATATTGGGGCTGTGGACAAGGACAGGGGCTCTCTCCTGGAATGCTGTCCTCCTTTCTGGAGCAAACAATCATAAGGCAAGCCAACCTCACTGGGTGAGGGCAATATTTTCCTAAGTTCCCAAGAAATTAATGCCCTGAGAGAAGCTGGTTGTTACCCAGGTGATGCTGGCTGGACCGGACTGAATTGCACCCATGGGCTTTCTCTCCTGGTGTGACAGTGATGGGTTTGGTAGGGCTGTGATCATCTATGAAGCGAAGGAGTGCTGGCAGAGTGATGTTCCCTGCCCAGGACAGGTGACTCTGTGCTGTCCCTTGATCAAGGAGTGCTGGGCAGCAGGAGCAGCTTGGCTTTCACATTGAGAAGGCAGAAACACCAGCTCCCTGATTTACCTGCACTTTTGTACATCCCCCAATCTGCAGGGCAAGCGAGTGCTGATCATTTCTTTTAAAACAACCAGAAAAATTTCAGTCTCCTTCACAATGTTTTGACAGTTTTTTAAATTTTTTATTATTTTTTCTTTTTTTTTTTTGGTGGGGCTCAAACTGTTTTGCAGAGGACTCACAGGGCTAGATGAAATGTTTGCACTGAGAAATAAGCCATCTTCAAAAGGGCTTCTCTTCCTTTGCAAAACATTTGCAGAGTTTTCATCTACGTGTTTTGGCTCCTCTGATACGAGGCAGGAATCATCCTGGGAATTGTCTTCCCGTTGGTTATTCTGCTGCTTCTGCTCCTACGTTGCCTCTGCTAGGAAAGAGAAAAAGGCAGAAATGAGAATAACTCCAACTGCCACCAAGAAAACTGTACTGTGGGTCTTGCTGGGCTTGGTTGATTCTGGTCTAAACAAAGTCAAAGCTGCTTGATAGTAGTTGAATGACTGAGGTCTCAGATCACAGAGGTTTGGAGGAGGTTTTGCCATCGTTGACTGCAAAGAAATTGCCACAAATTTTTCTTCCTGACTGCGTGTGGTTTTAAAAAAATATATATTTATTTAAAACCATGACCAAATTGAACCAGAAACCTGTGTTTAAACATAAACAGGATGGTTCCTGTGCAGATTTGAGCAAAAACTAAAAATAAACCATTGGTAGGAAAAAACTCCTTCCCTGGTTGTTAATAGAGAAGCCAAGGTGGTTCCTTCCCCAGGGAGGTGGCTTTCCCCTGGCCATGAGTATCACAAGGCTGGGCTGCCTGGCTCTGATACTAAATTATAGTCTAGCAAAGGAGAAGCCTCCTGAGGAGGAGATGGGAAGTGATCACAGCCTATAACTACCTTCCAGGCAACTTTGGAAATGAAGAAAGGGAATTATTTGAGGTCTCCAAAGGTGGTAGGACCAGGAGCAGTGTTGTCTGGACCTAAGGATGGAGAAGTTTTTTTGCTTGGCCATTAAGAAAGTGCCCTGCAGTCGAGCAGGCAGGCAGTGAGGGGAGAGTCCCTGGGGAGGGAACGCAGGCGCCGGCCAGCAGCGAGGGAGAGGAGATGTTAATGGGGATGATGAAGGGAAGGATCTTTAGACAATGCAAGAGGTCAACCTGTTGACCCAAGCTGGCTCTCTCCTGGCCCCTACAGTCTATACAGTACCATGATAAATTCCACTTACCCTACTTTACTGCAGGCACTTTATAGCTTGACTTAATGGCTAGGAAATCTCTTCACTTGACTGCTCCCCTTAAGATAAGAAGGCTGTCTGTGATCCTCGGGTTTAAGCAACAATTCACTGTCTGCGGAGGGATGATGCCTTTTTTATTAGCTTCTTTCTTGGAGTCTGGACTCTTGAGGTCCTGGCTCCTCTTTGCTACCGATCTTTTTTCCCTTTCTGACCTCTCTTCAGCTCTGCTGCCTTGTAAATTTGCACAAAAGGGGTGGCGTGACCCCTTTTGATACCAGCCCGGAGTGCAGGAATCAGCTGCCAAAGGTGCGGAGGATGTTGCTGGTAGCAGATGTGTGCAGTGTTACCAACCCTCCTATTTTTACTGCAGGTCTCATAGGTCTCATCAGGTTTGATGTTTTTCTTAATGTTACTGGCATCATGTGATTGCACAGGAATCTGGGTTTTCATTTAGCAGAAGCTTTGAGATGCCAAGGTTGCAGAAAAATGCACGGAAATATAACTGGAACCTGTCGCCTAATAAAACCAGCCCATCTTAATTTTATGACTGGTTTTATTTTACATGTCGAGATGAAGGTTTGGGGGGGTCTAATGTGGAGCAGTAGAAGTTTGGAGGTGTTCCAAGGGAGGGTTTTAAAGGGGGTTTGGTGCTGTGCTGGCTTGGATGTGTTGGTGATGGAGGGAGAACCCTGTGCTACAGAGCTGGGGTGATGTGAAGCATGGGGAGCTTCAAATTGCTCATCCCTGGAGGGATGCTGGCAGTGCTGGATTTATTTTATTATTATTTTCTTTAAGAAAAATCTGTGGTAGGCATGGAGGGGTTGGCTTTGAAGCAGTGCTGAGGTTGGATGGCTGTGTCCCGACACCAGCGGGCTGGGACGAGCAGCGTGTCCCAGAGCGATGTGAGTGGGTGCTGGCAGCATCCTCCCGGCTCCCATCAAGGCTGCACTCCTGGAGAAGCTTCCACCCTTCCTTAGCCTGAGTAATGTGTCAACACCCAAGGAACGTGTGTCCCTTTTCTTAGGCTGTTACAGTCAACTACAGAGGCACTGTCACCATCGGTGGCATTTTGTTAATCTGATCTGAAGGGTCCCCTTGTGAACGCGTCTGGAGCAGCCCCCGCTCTCCCTGCCAACGCAAATTGCAGTGCATGAGCTCCTGGTGCTTTTGTTGGGTTGGAGGTAGACAAGGGTGGCTGGTGCAGGATTGATTTTCCTGTCTCTGCTTTTGTATTTGCATCTTTTCATTTTGCCCCCGTTTGCCCATTCCCAAATGGACAGCAGGGCACAGCGAGTAAGGGTGGAAAAAGCCACCTGTGAAACTCCAGCTGAGAATCTTCCATCGAAGCACACTTCCCCTCCAGAAAGTTCCTTTATTGTGAAAACCACTATTTCTTGGGGCAATGTCCATTTTTCTAGAAAAATTGATTTTCTAGTAGGAAAACCTAAATCTAGATGATGGCACATTGCCTGGAAGGAGCTCAGAGGTTTGGCTCGCTGATGGCTCAACCAGGAGATGTCTTTGCTGGCCAGGGAGACCTGCTGGGAGGTAACTTGCCATGTTGTGTCCCACCTAATGGGAGTTTGTGAAATTCATGTGATGCTTCCAGGAGCTGGGATCTAGTTGAAATGTCCTTCTTCCTTTAGCTGAAGTGGTACTTCTAAGGTCAGGGGTGGGAACTCCTTTCCATGGAAATGTTACTTTCTGGAATTTCTGCTGAAGGAGGGAAGTTAGGGGATTTTTTTTTTCATTAAAAAGAAATATATATATTTGAGTTTCAGTGGATTCCATTTTCTAGCCAGTTCTCTGTGAGATGCTGTTTCTGCAGGCAACGTATGACTTTTTTTTTGCCCCCTCAGGAAATGTTCTAATATCAATTTAATTTTGACTCTCACAACTGCATCTATTCCGCGGGGAACCTACTCTACGGCCTCGCCAAGGAAGTGTTTCCTCTTAGCTGCGAGTTCATTTTCCAGTTTAAAATCATCACTCAGTCATTCCTAATGAAAGATATAATCAACTTTCAGGCTTCATGGCTTAGCTGAGCCCCTAATGGAGATGGGGAAGTGGTTCCTGCAGTAGTTCAGCCCTTATTTCCCGTGGTAGATGTGCTCACACCTTGCAGAGGATGAATTTCACTGGGTGAAACTGCATCCAGAGGAACTAGAGCCTGGTCCATGTGGATGCAACTCCAGGAGTTGTTCCCTGAGGATGCAGTCTCGCATCCCATGAGGATTTACCCTCCTCTGTCACTGTGCTAATGCTGTGCTCCATAAATTCTGCACGGCTTCTGCTGAAGCAGATGATAAAGAATATGGACCAACTAGATTTAAAACAAAGAAGAAGAAAATGAAAAAAAAATATATGAAAACCACAAAAAAAACCCAAAACAAAACAAAAAAACCCCAGAAAAAGCACAGTTTGTGTCCCAGCTGATTGTATTTTCATGCCCACTTGTCTGCTCTGCATAAATGTTTCTGGAGTCTCTTGGTGCAGTGACGTGCTGTGCAGCAGAAAGGCTTTGGGTTATTCAGAGAGTTTACTGAATTACACCATGGATACTGTACTGCACATCCCCTCCTGTGCCCGTATCATCCCATCCACCACCTCATGAGCAAGTGGAAATATGAATGCAAATAGCACCAGGGAAAGATGATCAGGTGGAGATACGGAGCAGCAGGAGACCTGTAAGTCACATCGGGGCTGGCTGGCTGGCTGGGACCGGGCTGTGTTGAGGATGTAACCAGAGTTGGTTTTAAATAAGCTCTTGCAGCACTGGAGATCCAAATGGGACCTGATGGAGCTGGGTGGAAGTTAATCAGCTGAATATTTACCAGCCTTGGGACACCCAAGCTGGTCTGGGTGTAGGCGAGCCCTGAAAACATACAGATTGTGCTCAATAGCCCAAATTCCCCTTGATTTGCAGGGCAGAAAGCCCTGGTAGTGTCCAGAATACACTGATGGTTTCTGGAAAGGTGACTCAAGGTCGAGATGTTGGGGGGCTGCTCCTCCCCAGCAGAGTGTCCAAGGCTGTTCCCTGTTTGGGGTGGCCTCGTGCATTAGCAGATGGCTCATCTCAGAGGAGACCAGCATGGTGCTGCCAGAAAAAAAACACCTTAAGGACTACGGTGTGCTCAGATGTGACCCAGGACAGGGGAACTCATCCCTCCAGTCAGGGCTGGATGGTCTCTGTGATGGGCTTTTAGTTTTCCTTCCCCTCTACCCCATTCAAATCTGAAGCAGCCTATGAAGAATCAAAATTTCAGAAATTGAGAAATAAACAAAAGCTCCAAATCCTCCTTCCCCTTCCCCCCCAAAAAAACCCAACCATGAGCCAACAGAAAAATTTCAATTTAAATGTTTGGGTACAAAGTACCTGACATTCCAAAGAGAGGCGTTTTGAACCAGCACTCAAGCTTTTTGTTCAGAAAATATTGAAGCATCTCGACTTGACAGTTTCAGAACTCACCCATAAAGCTTCTGAAGTGAAAAATTAATCCGAAGTAACCTCTTTTTCTGCTTTTTCAAAAGCAGATTGGCTTTTGATTAATGCTTCCATCTCCTCGATAGATCCCAGTTAACTGAGCTCAGCTCTTCCCGGAGCATCGCTGTGTTCATCGGGCTGATCTGGGCCTTGACTCCGGGAACATTTCCATTCCTATCTCCTCTCCTTTTGCTGCTCCTGCCAATTCCTGTCCGTCCTTCCTTCCTTACAACAGTCAGATGTCTTTTGCTGCTGCCTTTTATTTTATCCCTCTGACTCTACCTTATGGGATTAGGCATGAAATGGAGGGTTGTAGTGTATAATAGCAGGGCTGTAATTACCTTTACGAACGCGGTGTAATTACACCGTGGTAAGGCTTTTGAAACAACCTCGTTGTTACCCACTAGTCCCAATAACTGGAATTTCTTTCCCTTTCAGCTGTAAGCTTACCTACATCTCTACAATTGTGGCTTTGGCTTCCTGGTCACCACGGTTGTGTGGTTTTTTAGCATTCAGTGGCACCACTGATTTTACACTTACACTCTAATTAATTTGCAGCTATGGAGCTCGCCTTGGAGTTGTATGAGTGTAGTGGAAATTACAGGTGTGGGAAACGTAGCTACCGTGTAATCACACTGAGATGGCTGGGTAATTGCACCCCTCATGCTGTTAACCTATAACCACGTTAAAGTTTTGGTGGGACCTCCCTTGGGTCTGCTGGCAGGGGTTGGGTTGGGTAGAGGAAGCTGAGCTGTAGCAGATCCTTCCAACCAGGAACAAACCACCTTGGATTCAAGGCTGGGAAACAGCAGCTTGTCCTGCTTGAGGCTTCGAACCTATCAGCTCAGCCTGGCCACGGCTTAGTGGCACCACTCAGCAAACTTCAAGTCTGACTTGATGAGTGACCTGAAGCTAATTGCTAACCCCCTTACACATCTCCACCCCCCCTCTTCTCCATTAAACCAAGCATTTCCCTGCCTTTTGGAGCTTGTTGAGATACACAGATGACAAGCGCTGGAACATAATGGATTTTTATTATTATTAAGCTCCCAGTGACTCTTTCCCTGTCAGTGTAATAGGGCTAATGAAATGTCCCCACTGCTCATGGGAGTTGGGAGGACCATTTGGTCCAGTTCTCCGTAGCATTTGGAAGAGGCAAAACGCTGGTGGTTCTTATTTATGACGGATCTGGTTTACTTAGTGCTGTGTTTATGGAGTTTGTCTCCCACTCGCAAATGCTGAATACGGTTCCCAGCACCGCTCCCGATGCCAGGGATCCTTCCTGCTGCCGTTGAGTTGCCAGCTGGACTTGTTGTGGACTCTAGTTCAGGACAGTGGGCCAGGTTCCTCCCTGGTGAAACATCATTGACTTTAATTAAGCTACGCCAGGGAAAAATTTGGCCCATTCCGTTTGCTAGCTGTACGCTGATGCCAGTCGAAAGGCACGGCGGGTGCCAGCAAGGGCTTTGACAACCCAATCTTAGTGTGGGCCAAAAGTCCCTGAATCTTTGCTAGGTTTGGGGCACCAGTGTCTGCTGATGGAGAGAGAAAGGGGAATCAAACAATGTGCTCGTTATAGGGCTTCATGTCTCATGCTGTTCCAGGTTTCACCTCTGTGGTCTCTTCCCTGACTGCCTGGAGATAAGTGCACAAGAAAAATAAAAAGCAAGAGGGGAAGAAATAAGCAGTAGATCCTTAAATAATATGTAAATCATATGAGGATTGCCTCAAAGCTGAAGAGCTGCCACTCTCAGACCTTCTGGATCAGATCCAATTTGCTCATTACACGCTCATAATTGGCATCAGAACCTTGTGTTTAGAAGCAAAACCTTGTTTTCTGGTGGCAAAGTTGACTTGATGACGGGCCCGAGGTTGATCACCCCATCCCCATGCAGGGCAATTTCAGGAGACCCCCCTCTCTCCTTTAACCCCCCCTCTCTCCTTTAACCCCCCCTCTCTCCTTTAACCCCCCCTCTCTCCTTTAACCCCCCCTCTCTCCTTTAACCCCCCCTCTCTCCTTTAACCCCCCCTCTCTCCTTTAACCTCCCCTCTCTCCTTTAACCTCCCCTCTCTCCTTTAACCTCCCCTCTCTCCTTTAACCTCCCCTCTCTCCTTTAACCCCCCCCTCTCTCCTTTAACCCCCCCCTCTCTCCTTTAAGCCCCCCTCTCTCCTTTAAGCCCCCCTCTCTCCTTTAAGCCCCCCTCTCTCCTTTAACCCCCCCTCTCTCCTTTAACCCATCCCTTGCAGGGTGCTGACTCCAGCAGCCCCAGCATCACCCAACTCAGTGACAGTCACACCCACAGCATCACCTTGACCACCACCCACCAGGCAGGTGCTGGACCCCCCGTCATCCTCACCAGCGCTTCCCCAGGCGAGATAATTCAGTTGCCTGGTTCAAAGCAGAGTTTAAGTTTCTGTGCTGGCAGATCTGGAGCAGAGTTTAGAGCTTCTGTATTATTTTTTTTCCCTGAGCTGTCTGAAGTGAGGCACATCCAAAGCTCACAGCTCTTGGCTTTCATCCACCTCACCGCAGGCATTTGTGAACCTCTCTCCTCTGAATCACCTCTCCCATTTTAATAGTTCCTGGGGTGTTTTAGAGATGGTTGTTGCAGGCTTATTTAAAACAAAACAAAAAACATGTATAATTAAGCCTAAATGCAACAAAGTTGTGGTTTTTAGTGCATCCTCCTATTGGTCTGCTGAGAAGGGTGCTGTGATGGGGTGAAGTTGGTGATGTGATGGGGTGAGGTGGCTTGGTTTTTAAAAAATATATGTATATATAATTAAGTCTAAATGCATCAAAATTGTGGGTTTCAGTCCATCCTTCCTTAATCTATTGAGTGAGTGCTGTGATGGGATGAGGTGGCTCATTTTAATATATATATATATATATATATATATATATATATATTTAAGTCTAAAAGCAAGAAATTTGTGGGTTTTAGTGCATTTTCCCCTTGGACTGCTGAGAAGGGTGGGTGTTGTGGTGGGATGAGGTGGCTCATTTTAATATAAGTATATATATATATATATATAAAATTAAGATTAAATGCAACAAAGTTGTGGGTTTTAGTGCATCCTCCTCTTAGCCTGCTGGGAAAGGTGGGTGCTGTGATGGGATGAGATGGCTCATTTTAAAATAAATAAATAAATAAAATTAAGTCTAAATGTAACAAAGTTGTGGTTTTTAGTGCATCTTCCCCTTGGACTGCTGAGAAGGGTGGGTGTTGTGGTGGGATGAGGTGGCTCATTTCAATATAAATATATATATATTTATATAAAAAATTAAGCCTAAATGCAACAAAGTTGTGGGTTTTAGTGCATCCTCCTCTTAGCCTGCTGGGAAAGGTGGGTGCTGTGGTGGGATGAGATGGCTCATTTAAAAAAAAAAAAAAAGAAATAAAATTAAGTCTAAATGTAACAAAGTTGTGGTTTTTAGTGCATCTTCCCCTTGGTCTGCTGAGAAGGGTGCTGTGTGGTGGGGTGAGGTGGGTGCTGTTGGATGTGGAGGAGTATATCTGAGGCTCAGACACATGGAGATTTGTATCTCCCACCATCTCCTCTGCAGGGCTGAAGGAGCTGTCACCCTGCCTGCTTCCTTGCTGGCATTAGTGTCTCCTCCCCGGAGATTCTGAGGTCCTTTTTTCTCCTTGTCTGCACATCTTGGGTTATCTGAGGACACGGGGTGCAGAAAGCAGCAGGTTTGATGACAGCAGGGACACGCATGGAAAAGCTGTGGTGCAAACAGTTGGAATGTGATGACTTGCAGTGATGGCTTTGCCAGGAGGAGGGGAAAAAAAAAAACAACAAACCAACAAAAAAAACCACAAAACACAACACCCAAACCCTATAAATTCACTCAATTTTGATATTCAAATAACTGCATCCCATGTGGGGTATGTGCTAATGTGTACGCTGGTGTTATGGCATTATCAGAACAAAATATTCAGATGATTCCTAACAGAATTTGTGTTTTACAAGCTACTTGGAAATGTTGGCTTGGAAACAGAAGTGTCAGGTTAGGAGTGTGTTTCTCCTGGGGGGATAATAACTGTCCTGGAGGTGCTCTGCAGGGCTGGGTTGTGGAGCGTGGGATTGGGATGTGGGTGACTTCTCCCAGCAGGAAGGGAGAGGGCTCCAGAAATCCCTGCTAGAAAGGGGTACAGTGCAAATCCCCCTCCGCAGCTTAGATGGAACTCCTGAAATAAAGCTCAGGAGAAGCTCCCAACCCCTCCTGCCCTTGGTCCTTCTTCCACATGTGCTGACCAGCTTGGGAAAAGATGCAGTGGGATGTGCAGGGCTGTTTTGAAATGGCAGCTCCGCTTCTGCTCTGCTAATGGCACAGCTGAACCCATGGCAGCATCCCAGCTCATCTCTTCCCTCCGCTCTCAGATCGGCACCATCAGCCTGGATTCCTCAGCTGAGACCATGTTGAGGCTCTTAGGCCTTCATTCCCACCGAAATGAGTAGCAAATCAATGCAGGCTTAATAAAAGATGATTGGAAATTGCTAATAGAAGCGTGGGAGGGCAGCCCTGCCTCCCGGAGCCAAGATGAGTATGGATTTTCTCATGCCAGCGACTGTAAACGCTTCTGAATTCCCTGGGGAGCCCTGGATGCTCACCTTCTCCCTTTGCCCTCACTGTTCTACAGCCTTCAAAAGGAGCTCAGTAATGGCAATTAGCTACATTAATTAGCAGGCAGTGGCAGGGAGGGCTCTGGAGTGAGCTGGGGCGAGGAGCCTCTCAGTGAAAGCGTGCAAGATCCATCGCCCTGGACAGAGTTTGGTCCCCATCCCATGCTACTTGGGGAGGAAACAAATTAGGTCAAGGAGTGGGAGCATAGACTGGAGAGGTTCTCACTGCCTGGGTGCTGGGCTTCAATTTTGGCTTCCAATAGCTGCTTGTGCCAGGCACATCTTATTTATGGACTCAGATCTCCCTCGCTCCGTGTCGTGCCAGCAGCCGTGGTCCCAGCACCCCGCAGCTTCCCCAACGCTGATAGATCACCGCTGATAAACATGCTCCTCGGTTCCGTATTCAGCAGCTGAACCCCCCCTTCTGCCCTTCATGTTGGTGGTGCTGGGGGATGATGGATGAAATCGGGGTCGGTTTGATTCATACGAGTTGTGTTCACCTTGCAGAACAGGCTGTCACGAAAAATAATAAACCTCCTTGTTTTAATGCCCGGAGAGGCTGTTGGACGGGCAGCAGGATGGGTTTAGATCCTCTTCCAAGGAAAGAGACACTTTTGAGAAAGACTGATGGTGAGGCACGGGATGGCTGCACAAACAGTAAATAATAATTAGAGCCATGTCTGGAGAGCAGGGTCCCGTCACGCTACGTGTGTCACCCGTGCTCTGAAAGGGACAGTTCCTGACCCACGGTCTGTGAGGTCTAAATGGATGTTACAAAGAGCAGGGGGTTGCCAGTGAGCAGTAAAGTGACTTGTCTCTTGGCACCCAGGTGGAAAAGTGGCATGGTCCTAGATGCTGTGGCTCGCTGGCTTGTTCGTGCAAGGGTGCTGGCTGGGGTGGCTCTGGTTTATCATCACTTATGGGGAGGGACTTTTTACTAAGGCAGGTGGTGATGGAACAAGGGGAAATGGTTTTAAACTGGAAGAGGGTAATTTTAAATTAGATATTAGGAAGAAATTATTCACTGTGAGGGTGGTGAGAGACAGGAACACGTTGCCCAAGGAAGTTGTGGATGCTCCCTCTCTGGAAGTGTTCAAGGCCAGGTTGGATGAGGCTTTGAGCAACCTGGTCTAGTGGAAGGTGTCCCTGCTGATGGCAGCGGGGTTGGGACTGGATGAGCTTTAAGGTCCCTTCCAACCCAAACCATTTTATGATTCTATGTTCAAAGGGTGTTTACCAGGAGAGGCAAAACCCTGCTGGGCAACTGCTCACCCCTTGATGGATATAGTCCATCGCTTGAACTTTGAATTTTGCCACAGCATAACCCTTCCTTGGACCCAAACCAGCTTTCCAGAGGTATTTTCTTTGGAGTAAATACACCAGCACATGGTATCCAGTGATTAGTTTCTCACTGTAGCCTCTTGTCTCTCCTGAGCAGCAGCTCAGGTCCTGATGCCCATCTCTGCTTGGCATCAGACCCAGATGCCCCCAACCTCACCTGAGCTCAGCCTCTTGATCCCTCTCCCTCAGGATGTTCTGCTGTCTCCTGCTTCAGGATGCAACATTCAAAGCCCTGTCCTCCTGCATGCCCTGCAGCAATGGCACTGAGGCAAAAAGTATTAATGGGGGATGGGGAAGTTAACTGTGTTTATGGAACTGAGAAAAAGGTTGTTTTTATATCCCTTTATTGGAATATAAAGCCAGCTTTTATAACCTTTTAAAGGGGCATAAAAGCAGCTTGGAGACTAAAAAGCTTGCTTCAGTTGAAGGCAGGCAAAGAGTGAGAGGGAAAAGGGAAAGAGAGCAAACATCTTCTGTGTTGTGAGGTCAGAAGTAACCAGGGGATGGTGGATGGGACCCCAGTTCTCAGGTGTTTGTGATGTCACCTGTCTGGGGAAGGTTTGGAACCCTCATTGCTAACAGCAGCCCTGGCTCTGGGCTTGGACACATGTTCCTCTTCTTGGAGGCTGCAAACCTGGTTCCATGGACTTCTCTTGGGAGGGGTAGGTGTTGTAATTAATGAGCTAACCTCTTTTATTTCATTTTTCTCTCCGGTCCTCTGTGAACAAAGCTTTGGCTTTGTTCCTCCTGGAACGAGGGAGTGTGTAAAGGTCTCACTTTGAGGCTGGAGGGGAAGTTTGCTCTACAGACTGCTCCAGTCCTCTCCCATGGCACCCAACCTCCTCAGTGGGACTGCAGGACTCCCATGTGGACTAGCTCACAAACGGGGTGGCTTGGGTAATGTCATATAATGGGGGATGTGTTGGCAGAGCAATGGGGAGGTGTGATTCCAGCTGGGATGAGCACAACTCAAATGAAGAGCAGGAGGACCTGGGGGCTGGAACACTTGAGACCAGTGCTTGCTCTCATCCCCTGTGCTGCCTGCAGCATTTTGGGGATAGTTGTGCTGCTGTCCCCCTTCTCCATGGCACGGGATTTGCTGCCTCATTGTTCATCCCAACCAGCAGGTCCATCTGTTGGTTGGGATGTGGTTGAAACCAGCATCTTCAGAGCCAGAAGGACAGTCCTCCACCTCTTCCAGGGCTTCTGGATGATTTTCTGAAAGCATTTGGCATTACAGGTGGTTGCAGCTCAGCCACCTCGTGCTGGCACGCTCCTCCCAAGACAGAGATGGGTTTTCTCTGTCCGGCGGGGCGAGATGTGCCTTTTTCCTTTCCTTGTTCACGCAGCGGTGGGTCTGATGCGACATTCAAAGAGGAGAGTGACCTTTACACCGGTCTCCAGCTCAGGGGAGGGGAGAGCTGAGCCCTTGTCTGCAGCAAGGCACATTTTGAATATGGATAGGTCATGAGTCTCGGTTATCCCCATGCCATCTCCCAAATAATAAGCTCCAGAGATAATGCTGTAAGGCTGCACGGAGGAAGGGAACGGGAGCAGCTGCTTCTAATTTCGCTTCATGGGGAGGGAGGTGGTGCTGAGAGCACCCCGCATTCTCTGCACATATTTTTCATCATTATAGGCAGAAATACCAGAGTGGTGACAGATATTAATGCAGTTCACGCCGGGAGAAAATCTTCTTTCCATCAAGCTCAATGTGTAGCAAGAGGGCAGTGCCATTTGCAACCCTAGGGAGGAGGAGATGTTTGAAAGGTGTTGTGTGGGGTTTGGTTTTTTTTTACCCAAGAAGTTTTATTCCAAGATGAAGTTGGGTTTGGGGAAAGGACACCTGAAACCATCCCGCTGTGGGATCGTTCCCTGCCCACAAAAGTGCTTTTACAGTGGTGCTGGGAAATAATTTGGAATTTGGTGCAACTCCAATTACTTTCCAGTGGCTCTGCAGTGTCTGAGTGTCACCATGGAGGTGTCACTACCCTGAGTGGCAGTTCTTGTGAGCCAGGGTCCCAGCCTGTCCCCAGCCCACAGAAATCCTGTGAGCACTACAGAGTTCCTCTGCACTTCCTTGCACCCCTCGGCCTCTTTTTATTTGCTTATCCCACTAAATATTCATCAGTAACATTTAAGACAAAGGAAAGAGATAATTACAAGGGGAGAGTTTTTTTGCAGTATTAAAGGTTAACAGAATTCTTGGCATTTGTGCCTTGTCGATCTCCATGTAATTATGCTCATTTCCCAGAATTCAGAGGCGACTGTGCCTGTTAACGCTCCAAGATGGTACCCCGGGAATTAAATTTATGAGATCATTTCTCAAAATCTTCAGATTCAAACCAAGCATCTTGCTTAATGGCATGACTATTATTAATATTATTCTTGGATGCAGAGCGCTGCGAGGGTCAGAGGACCAGTGGCAAAACTAAAATGGATCCAGGCAGACAGCAGCACGCCCGGCTTTTGTTCCCAAGGAGCCATCCAGCAATGTGACAACCTTGGTGCTTTGGGAAATTAGGCTTAAATTTGGCAAAAGATGGGCCTTGCAAAGGTGCAGGTGTTCAGGTTTGAGGCACATCTGAAGGAAGCTCCTTTTTGGCTGGAGCTGGTCAGGAGTTGGAAGGCAAAGCTTGTGTCTCATCACCCTTTTTAATTTTTTTACTTATTTTTTTTTAGTTATTTTCTTTGTCCAAAGGCAGCTGCAGGCAAAAGACAAATCAGTGTCTCCAGGTGAATCTCATTTTCAAAGATGCCAAACACCTGGTAGTGGGCTGGGGGGGGTCACCGAGAGGTGCTGAGCATGCTCAGTGGTTTCAAAAGAGGATTTTTTTCAGGGGCTCTGCTCTTCTTACCTGCTTTTTGTTGAATCCTCGTGGTCTAAATCAAGATATTTGCTCCTCTCCTGGTGCCTGCTCTGCCTGATTTGCATGGACCGAGTGGCTTTCTGGTAGGAAAGGGCTTTGCTGGGGAGTAAGAGGTGAAGGGGGGGTGGATATGGTGATGGGTCAGCATCAGCCAGGGACATTTACCTTCCTGCTTCCCCCTGGGGTCTGTAGGATGTGTGTGTTGATGTCTAGATGGGCTGGGCAAGAGTTGGCTTGGTGTGTCTTGTTTGGGGCTATCCCTGGAGAAGGCACAACAGCTCTTGTAGCTTTGGTGTGTCTTGTCTGGGGCCATCCTTGGAGGAGGCGCAACAGCTCTTGAAGCTGTTCCTCCAAAGGGTCATCCAATGCAGATCCCACATACACCCCCAAAACTGTGTGCAGAAGCTCATGGGGAGAGAAGCTCATGTCTTCATGTTGAATTTAGTCATCCTGGAGCTCCTAAACATCCATGGTGGGACTCAAAGTGTGGCTGGCTTCCCTTTTCAGCTTATTCAGCTTTTCTTGCTTTTCCCGTGCACACTTATTCCTGTTAAAAGGCAGAGTGGATTGAGTTGTAGAGCACTGGGTTAATGTCACACGCTTATAAAATGCTATTAGATGGCTAATGGCATGGTTTTATCCCATGTCATCAGCTATCTCTGGCACCTGATTCATCCCCATCAAATGGTGCTGTGGGTGCGTGGCCAGCACAAAGGATGCCTTTTGGGATGTTAATATAGCGATGTAACCTCACAATGATGCAACAAGAAATGGATTGATATAAAACCAATAATGATTTGTACCTTGGATTGATCCCTGGTCATCATTTTTGCTGTCCCAGCGTGGCTGAGGATCTCCTTAGTCATTTTTTTTAACTCCCTGTATAGATGTTTAGTGTTAAGAGTGGATGGACAGAGGTGTTGCTTCATAAATACATTGTGTTGTGTTGTCTGGGTTGTTGTTAAGGGGTCAGAGACTGAGAACTGGAGGAGAACGGATTAATTCCAAAGGAAAAGCCAGACCTCAGGGACTGCTGTGCATCCCACCCCAAGCTCGAGTCCAAGCCACAGTGCTGCCTGATCCATCTGTAATGTACATCAGAGCATCCTGAAGGATGCTGTTGTGTTTCCCTGTGTGTGTTTGGGATGCCAGTGCTATATGGGCTATTTTGGCAGCTAGTGACAAGGCTTTTCCTCTTCTGGATGACCTCTTGAGATGTTTCAGGGAGGTAAATCTTTGCTGGCTTTGGCTTTGAAGCTTGGGACAGGCTTTTGAAACCTTTTGCAGGGCAGCTGGTCCTCCAGCCCCTTGGCTGCAGCGAGCACAGAGGCAGTGCAGCTCAGCCAGGGGTGCCCTGGAAGGAGATAACTCATGCTTGGAAAATCCCAAGCCCCTGAATGCCATGAGAGCAAACCACAAACCCAAGCCTAGCAGGTTTTTTTTTTAAAGGGCAAACAAAATGTTCCTTTTTTTATGGTGAGGTGCTTGGTGCAAAGTGCAGGCAGCAGATTCCCAGTGTGGCTTTAGGGAAAGGCTCCCAAAAGCACATTTAATTGGAATTTAATAGGATGGTTACTGTAAGTTTATAGAAGTGCCATTTAAATATGACCAGGCATCTTTAGTTGAGGATTAATGGTGTCCTCTGCATCGTTTTTAAACACTGTGAAGAAGGTGCTGGTAGTCACTGTGTAAAGGATTGAAGTGAGTGCCCATGAGGATGCTTCTTGCATTCAGAAACTGGCCTAGAAATGTCCTAAAAATGGGTAATTTGTCCAGCTTGGCACAGGAATGCCTTTGGGGCGAGAAGGACTCAAAATGGCTCCAGCCAAGTAAAGCTCTCCATCATTGTTTCTTAATTGAGGCCACCATTAACGAGGGGATAAATGAGTCAGTGGTGTGCAGAGCCGGAGCCCACGTCCTTTATGTCTGCAGTGAATGGTTGTGGACATTGAGGGCTCAGTAGTTATTCAGGCAAAGCTCCCCCGGACTCGTGTGTCACTCACTTGACTAATGCCAAGAAAATTAAGCACTTTTTTTTTTGTTACAACCCTGGCCTTATTGAAGAAAAATAATGTGGTAAGAGATTGCACGAATAGGGTTATGAAATCATGTTTTCATTTTGAATGGCTCGAGCATAATTTATGTTTCTGATCATATTTGGCAATTTTAGATTAAAAATAAATTTCTACTTTGGGGTTATAGATTACCATCTATCAGCTTCCTGAAAAGGGATAGAAAAAAAAGAAAAAAAATAAAAAAGGGGGAATTAAAAGAAAAATCTAGCTGTAAAAATTGCATTGCTATGACCTACTTTTTGAAAGCAATTTTTTTTTTTACTCCAGGAATTAAATCTTTAGGTGTGGGGAGGTGTAGTTGTGTATGTGTATAGGTTTCAGGCAGATATATAAGCACAGGTTGTATGGATGGATCTAGCAACCATCCCTGCAAGCAGCTACAAGCTCAATAAATGCTAGAATTGTGCTAGATATTTCTGAGAAAGCTGAAAGAATGCAGCAATCATGTTGATTTACTTGATAGAGGAACCTTAACTGCAATTTTGCATCTGGTTATCAGCCTTTGGGACCACTCAAATCTGCAGATTAGATGCTTAGACTTGGTTTTGCACAAAAAAAAGCGCCTGAGATTGGGAGACTCCAGTGTGGGAAGCACTGGCCTGGACCAAACCTCTCAGTTCTTCCCCAAGGGCATTTTTTTAGGACTGATTTGCTTAAAAAAACCCCTGAAAATGAAAGCCCTGGCTGGCTGGTGGGGGAGGCCCACGTGAGCCAAGGACAGAGAGATGTTTCCTGGAGTCACTGTGAAGTGGCACTGCTGCCTTTCACCCCATCCAATCTTTTTGTAGAAAATTGAGTAAATATCTGCAGAAAACTGCTTTTTCCTGGCTGACAAACCACCCAGCTCACAATCCCTGCCCTCTGCTCTGCCTGCAAACCTCCCCCTCCCCATCTCCCACCTCTGATGGCTCCTATTGAGGTGCTCCTCTGCAAAGCAAACCCAGGGGCTCTTGCTCCTTCTAACCCCTTCCTTATCTGTGGTTTTGGCATCCTCCTTGCTAAGTTACCATCTCCCCAAGGGGAAAATCCTTCCCCTGCTTCCATCCCCGCTTCCCAGCTCAGTCCTGAGCCTTGCCAACCTTGGGCTTCCCTGCCCACACTGCTTCTGCTGCCCTGTTTGTGGTCTCTGCCAGGAGAGGGGAGCCTTTCCCCTTGCTGGGAAGAAGGAGGTTGAGGAGATGGATATGGAGATAAATATCTACCTAGAAGTGTGTCTGTGCTTTGCTCCTTCTGTTTGTCTCCTGCCTGTTGCTCTCAATGGGGAAAAATATAATAATAATAAAAAAAATTATATATATAAAAGACTTTAAGTAGGAAGAAAGGGAAGAAGCTGAGAGCAAGAGGCTGTGTTTCATGCTCAGATAGGTGCTGCTTTGCAAGTGGCTTAGCCCATGTACTGCAGACTCTTCTTCTGCTGTGGTCAAAACCCAGTGAAGGAAAAAAAGACTCTCTCATCCCCAGAGGAAGCTACAAAGCTCTCTTTCTCTTGCTGCTGAACCTTCACAGCTGGACTCAGTTGCTGGCTCCTCTGCTGCTGGAGCAACTGAATTATTTAAAGGGAATCTTGATTTCGTTTTCTCTTTGCTGTTTTCATGCGTTGTGTTTATTGTCTATAGATATTTTTTTATAGTCTGAAGCAATTACAGCTGTCAGAAAGGAGACGAGCTGTGACAGCCTGATTTATATGTACATTGTACGTATGCAAGAGAGGGAGAGCTGGAGACGGGGAGATAGACCAGGGATTCTGCTGGGCTTTAGTATGCAGGAGCTGGTGATACTGGATTCAAATTCCTTGGGATTTTCAAACCATGCTGATGATCTCCTAACAGTGGGCCAAATTCAGCTCTTGCAAGGGCTGAAGCTGCTCAGCAGGTCACGTTCTGCCCCAACCTCTGGCGCTTTCAGCGTAGGCAGGTGCTTTCCTCTCGCGATGTGAGATGCTCCTGGCAATCTGGGTGGTGTTAAGAGGTTAACTGGCTCTGGTTATTGGAATCCCTCTGGTTTTGCTGACACAAGAGATGGTTTCTGCCCATCCAAAGGAGCAACCTCACAGAGAGAGCCAGCTCTTGTGTGAGGAGAGTGGTGATGGCTTGTAGATCCTGCACACTAGGGTGCTCCCCAGCAGTGAACAGGTAGCACAGCAGGGTCTCCATCCTGCCAGGGGTGCTGGGATGCTGCAGCCATCAACAAACACAGAGGTTTTTATTCTTTGCTGAGTTATGCAATGCCAGAACCCAGTATAAGGCGTTTCACACTGTTGCTGATGATCTGGCTTTTGCAGTTATGTTTCAGAGACACCCTTTTTGTGTAATTTGTGGGTCCAAAGGTGTTTAACCTTCCCCAGCCAGACCAGCCAGCAGCAGAGTGAGCTGCAGAGGTTAAACTCCTTCTGCCACGAGCTGGAGAAAGCTGCTTTCTCCTCTGGGGAAACATAGGACTCGAGGCAGCACGTCCCACCAGCGTTAAATTCAAGGAGGCAGAGAGCATTCAGACAAGGAAAAAGTAGAGAGACTTGCAAAGCAATCCCCTTCTCATATGACCTATCAGCACACACAATAATAATAAAGCTTTATTTGATGGAGTGTTTCCTCTGCCCGGCGCAGCTCATAATGTTTTAGAGATTAAATAGCACAGTTAGTGAATTAAGCAGTAGTTTACAGGGGATTCGGAGGCTCCAGGGATTAGTAACGGGCTACGGATCCTTTCACATCTAGGTCACTAGTTTGAATCCAACTCAGGTTGTCAGGGATTTAAAAAGAAAAAAAAAAGGGAAAAGGGGAAAAAAAAAATTGGTGCTGTGTAAGAGCTGCTGAGAGTGCGGTGGGGAATGGAGGGAAGGAGGGAGGACTTTTGGGTAAGGTCTGAGTCCCTGGGGACAGTGGGTGGAGGAGGCCTGGTTTCCCCTGATATTGGGCTGCAGCAGCTCTGGGGGGGTTTTCAGGACCCCTGAAAGCCACGACTCAGCTGTTGGCTCTGGGCTTGCTCAGTGGCTCCAGGACTTTGTGCTCTGAGGATGGCTCCCCGGTACCTTCTCCCAGCATGAAACTGTGCCTGGAAATATTCATGTGTTTAGCCGCTAGCGGAGGGAAGGAGGAATTACCAGGCATAAGCAAATGCGATATTTGTTAAATTATGAGCTGATAAAAAGTACGTGGGGACCGTGCTCGCGGCTGGGGAGAGGAATTTGCCACTGGAGCTCATGCTGTGTGTCTGTGCGGTGCAGAGGACAGGAGGGCACGTTCCTGCATCACCTCATCACTCACCCACCTGCTTGATTTGGGGATTGGGGGGAAAAATTGTGCCTCAGTTTCCCCTCCTGCTTTGCTGCTTGGGGAGAGGGGATGGTGCGGAGGTAGCGGAGGGCAGATGTTAGAGGTGCTGGGTGCAGGTAAGCACGGAGGGGAAAGGGAAGGGAGGAAGGGAAGGGAAGGGGGGGGGTCCTGACATCCCATCCCCCGAGGAGCGTGGTGCGGCGGGAGTTAAAGTGGGTGTCCTCCGCCTTGCGCGGCTGAGCTCGGCTCGGCTGTGCTGTGTTGGGCTCCCCTCGGGTGCGGGGGGTGTGCGGGAGCCCCAGCGCCGGTCAGTACCGGAGCCGCTGCCATGACAACCCCGGTCCGTCCGCCTGCGCGCTGCCCGGGGCTGCTGCCGGCCGGCGGGGCTGGGGAGCTGCCGCCGCCGCCCCCCCCGCGCCCCCGCCCCGCAACCCGCGCCTGAGGACACCCCGACAGACAGACAAGACAGACAGACATCCCCATATCTTGCATCCCGGCTTCCTGACATCTCCGCCTTCTGCATCCCGGCGTCCTGACATCCTCTCCCCCACACCCGAAGCCGCGTCCCATCCCGCATCCCCATCCCGCACCCTCCGGCTGGACCAACCTGCGGGACCCGACCGCGGGGCTGGGAGAGGAGCTGCCCGCCGCCTCGGAGGCTTCTGCCCGCTCTGCCTTTTTGTTTTTTTGCATCTGGACCCGTCTGCTCGCTCGCTCCGATAAGGGGGGTGGTGGTTTTGTTTTTGTTTTTTTATTTTTTAATTTTTGGGGGTCTTTGCCGGTTTTTTTTTGGACTGGCCCCCGCTCCGCGCTGTCAACTCGGGAGAAGTGTGCGGGGCGGGAGCGGGGTGCAACCGGGCGGCTCCCCCACCGCCTCCTCACCCAAGTGAGCCTCGGACTGCTTTCCCGGGAAGAGCCGGCTCGCCCAGCGACCACCACCTTTGCCACTTCTCCTCCTCCTCTTCCTCCTCCCTCCCGTCCTCCTCCCTCAGCCGAGGATACCGGGCGGGCTCCCTCCGGATGCTCAGCGCTCGCAGGCTGCCGTGCCGGGGGCTCTCCTGATCCCTCCCCGGAGCATCTCCCTGGAGCTCCGCATCGCTCAGCCCCCGCCGGTTCCGCTCTCCCCACCCTCACCCCCACGCACAAGCCACCCCCCTCCCTTCCTCTTCCCCCCCACCCCCTCGGCCTCGCCGGGGGTGGTTTTTTTTTTTGCCCGTTGGAAAAGTCCCCGCTGCCCAGGATGGGGGTCGGTGGGTGCTTAGCCCTGCCCTGGAGGTGCCTGGTCGTCCTCTGTCTCAGGCTGCTCTTCCTTGTGCCCGCAGGAGTGCCCGTGCGCAGCGGAGATGCCACCTTCCCCAAAGCCATGGACAACGTGACCGTGCGACAAGGGGAGAGTGCCACGCTCAGGTAGGAGCAGCTGGATGGCTGCCCGGGGGGCACGGGGGAGGCTGGATGCCTGGAGAGGGCGGTGGGTGCTTTTGGGGACATGACTCAGTTTCCCCATGGGGGATGCATTGTGTCGATCGGTGGTACAGGATGGGTGCTGAGCAGATTTGGGTGCCAGGGGACCCGAGCTTTGGCACAGCACCTCCCAGTTGTCTCTGGGAAAGTTACTGGGGGATGAAAATAGGGGAGTGCGATTCCTCCTTGGTCCCCTGCCCTACACCGGTGTGAGGCACGGGCTCGGTTTCTGCTGTCGGTAGTTGTGGCTCAGGCATTTCTGCTGCGTTTGAGGGCAAACACTGCTCTGCTCCTGGGGTGCAGCCTTGGGGGGTGCCTTCATGTGTGTCAAACCAAGCCAGCCTGGGGAAAGGGAGAATCGTTGACCCTTTTGTGGCTTTATCCCACAACCAGACCTGCTGGGATGAGAGGGATCCTTGCTCTCTGCCAGCATTAACTCTTTGGGGTGGGGGGAAACATGGGGCTGAGCATTGCATCAAGGTCCTGTCACCTGCAGAGGCAATCTGAGGGGTGCAGGGGCTGCCAAGAAAACCATAATTATGATCAACATAACTTGTGGGACATCTTCTGCCCAGATGCTCATCCCTGTCCTCGTAGCAGATGGGCGCAGTCATCCCAGAGGATGTTTGATAGGGACATTAAAAATAAAAAGCCAGGCTTTAATTGCAGCGCTGGGAAACGGTGCTTGCAACTCCGACGTGCTCAGGAGTGACTTTCCTCCTCTGGTGCGGTGCGTAGGTGACACTAACATCTGCGGGGCCAGCTGGGTGTGTGCGGCACAAGCCGCACTCCTGCTTTACGCCAATGAGTGGAGCAGGGCCAAACCAGGGTAAAAAAAACCCAAACAACTCCTAAAGAGGAATTTTAGTCTCTTTTCAAGGGATGGGAGGACTTAAACCATGGGCTGGCTGAAGGAAATGTGAATCCCTTTCCCTTGTATTTCCTGCAGCTCAGCTGTTTGAGTCCGAGCCTCTCGCCTCCCCAGCCCTCACACATTCCTGGGATGGAGCTGTGTTATGACCATCCCTCTGAATTTGTTTTGCATCATGGCATGACTGGGCAAAGAGGCGTGGAAATGGGTGACGAGGGTGGAGGATGAGGTGTCTTGCTTAGGAATTTGCCCTATTGAGCTGGGCTAAGAAAAAAAAAAAGTAGTTTCTTTCTTCTCTGGAATTGCTGGGCTCTGCCAAGCACCAGAAATCCTACAGATCTTGCCATAGGGGTATCAAAGAAGAAGGGCTTTAGGTCACTGGAGGTCTGGGCAGCAAAATACCCAGGAGGGTGGCAGCAGCAGGGTGCTATGGGCGTGGGTGCTCTGCAAACTTACTGGAAGGAGGCAAATTCCTCATGCTCTGGTGGGGTTGCAAAGGGTTTCTGGTGCAGGGTTTCTGGCACACATCATGCCAGAGCACCCTGGCACCAGGTGCTGGTGACAGTGGAGAACAAAGGAAAGCCGGGGTGAGTCAGCAGGAGAGATGATTTCCTTCTGTCCCTAAGGCCTGGCAGGAAGGGGGAACAAATCCTGCCCCTAGGAGGTGGCCCTGGGGAGGGAGAGCAGCGGCTTGTCATCATCACCTCCAGAGCTGCTATAAGTACATCCCAGTTCAGCTGGGGAGCTGGTGTGGTGGCAAGGGATGTCCATGTCCCTAGGCAGGCTCCTCATCGATACAAGTGTGCCCCAGGAGATGGGCACGTGGGCTTTGGGGTGTGCAAACTGCGCGGATGATACTCCCACTGTGCGGATGAAATTCCTGCTGTCCTGCTCCTAGAGCGGGCACTGCCCTTGGAAATTCACAGCTTGGTGCTGCTGCCTGCTCGGTGCACTGGTTTGGTAGCTGGAAAGGTGGAGAATTGTGTTTTGCACTGGTGTTTTGGGG
The DNA here is from genome assembly GCA_907165065.1 of Caprimulgus europaeus. The sequence goes on along the minus strand of OU015548.1, from coordinate 4,914,696 downwards.
CATTTTCCCTCTGGTTTGAGGTGGGAGCGCTTAGCTCCACAGGTGATGGTCCATTGCTGCATCCCTCGGTGGGTCGCGGTCCCTGCAGCCGTGCTGCGCTGTGGCAGGAGCCGAGAGGAGAAGAGCACGTGAAAGCCACACATTTCCAGAGGAGGAAATCAAGGAAGCGTGAATCTTCCTGCTCGCTCTCCTCCCAGCCCGGTGTAACCATCGATCTGTTGTGGAGGAGTTAACTTGTTCAGAATAGCAATGCTGCTCGGAAAGGCTTCGGCAGACCCCACCACTGCTCTCGGCCACCTCCTGCCCAGCACGCAGGCACCAGCCTGGTGAAGGTGGCATTCAGGGAAGGGTGCATGAGAAGGAAAAAAGAAATAGGTTATCTTTTTTTTTTTTCCCCATGCTCATTTCCATGCGAGGTGGGAGGATGGAGAGTCGCAGCCAAGGATTTGGAAGGAAAGAGATGTTTCTAGAGGTCCCTTGATTTATTTTTTTTTTTCACAGCCAACAAAAAGGAGAGCAAGCTGAGAACTTAACAGCAGAAGTTGTTGCTTCTCTGAAGCACTTGGAAAGTCCTGTCCCCACCGAGGGAGAGGGCTTGGCTGTTGGCAATAGGTTATTTTATTTGGGGTGACGGGGCACTGAGGACCCCAAGCTGCTGTCGAGCAGTGGTGCCCTGCCAAAGCGGCTCTTTTCAGCTCTGTCCCTGCCACCCCTCAGAGCAGAGCTAATTCAGTGCTGGTGAAAGGAGCTGGGTTGACAGCTGTGAGCAGAATCCCACGTTGGAAAGGGCTTTGCTCCCTGCAAACCTGACTGCTGGAAAGCTGCCGTTAGGAGTCAGGTTAGGACCAGAGTCACCAGAGATGTTCAGATACTTCCTTGTCTTGCGATGCCTGCTGGAGGGTACAGGCATGTGTCTTGCTTTAGGTCACTGTATTCAATATAAGTCTAAGGTTAGACCTTGGGATAGAGCTGCCATGTGGGACAGGAGGGGCAGGATTTACTCCTGGAAAAGGGTTTGTGGGTGTTGGATCCAATAACTCGGTGTTTTTATTGAACAACCTTTCCCAGTAGCGAGTGGTTCACGCTGGAGAAAACCCATCCTGAACTTTGATCCAAGCACTTGTACCGAGTCCAGGAGTTGCTGAGACCTTTGGAGCAGTTCTCTCAGCACCAAAACAAGTGGCTTGATTATGATTTCACTTTAATTGGCATCAGTCAGCGCTTTCCACGGCGAGGCTCTGACGCTCCCATCAGCATGCACAGGCGCTTGCGTGGTTCCCCCCCCCGAATTCACTGCAGCCCTGGGCAGATCTGACTGTAGGGCAAGTGCCACTTTTCTCTCCATCTCCTCTGGTTTTCTTGGCAGGGTGATGCTTTTACTTCTTCCCCTTTTGATTTGAACCCTAAAAGTCAAATCTGAGTTTAACAGCACTCAAACCTTTGTTTTGTTTTTTTAACCCTGATGTTTCCCGTGGTTTCTACTCAGGCTTTGAAAAGGGCCATGCACTTTGCCACCACGATCTGCCACGGTTTACCTAAGCTTGTTTTGCAAAGTTATTTTGCCCCTGTTGTGCTCTTGAAATCATTTTGGAGAATTTTGGCTGTGAAACAAAACAAAATCAAGCATGTTTGTTTGATGGATGCAAACAGAAAGGGCTTGTTTGCTAAGCAGGAAATAATATTTCTCAGGAATGAGTCTGTTATCTGTTGGTCGTTGCTACCTCATCTTCTCCCTCTTTATCCTCAGGAATTTACCTTTTTGTGTTTTTATTGTGTAATATGAAAACCAGGGCTGGTTTGTGATGGATGACAGCGTGGTGTGTCCCAGCACGTGGCTTTCACCTGGGTCCTGGGGGAGGCTGGGTGCCTCTCCCTGTGCCGAGGCAGGGCTGCTCCTGCCAAGGGCTTGAGCGATGGTGATTCTCAGTTGAGGTTTTGGGCAGATGCCTTTTGTGGTTTGCAGTCGATGAGTGCAGAAAGCCTGTCAGGGGGCTGGGGAATCCCACTGTGGGCTTTTTGTCACCGGGAAGGCAGTGGTGGCCATTCCCTGTGGTGTCGGGGCTGGGCTCCTGGTGCAAATCAGGGAAGCAAAGTAAGAGGTTGTTCAGGAGAGGGTCCAGCCATGATTGCTAAAACTTGTTTGGTAGCTGCAAACCTCTGAGTCCGTTTTGCTTGAGGCTTTTTCACTCCCACCTTTGCTGGTGGTAGGAGCTGCAGTAACCCCACTGATGGAGCATTGCTTGTGCAGCCCTTTCCCACGCACCGGCACCTCTGAGGACACCCAGAGTTATGTGCTGCTCATCTCCTGCCCTACCCACCCAACTCCCACACAACCACCAGACTCCTTATCACTGATCAGGATGCATCACCCTCCCTAGGGCTCAGACCTCTGACACGTTGCTGCTGTTAAAGGTTCATCCCATTCTGATGGTCTCCAAGCTCAGTACCTGGTATTTTCTGTTCTGCTACAATTATTTCAGAGCCTCACTCAGCAGAGACCAAAGCTCCTGGTTGCTTCCCAAGCCCAGCTCAGGGGACATAGCCTGGATTATATGGTGTAATTACTTTGCTGGTGCTGGTTACTGAGCAGTGAAGGACTTGTGGGTGTTATGAGCTTGGATGGGACCAGCCCCAGCCGTCCAGCGGGCGTGGAGTGAGGGGGAAGCTAAACTGCGAACTCATTCACACACCAAAGTTTATTCTCCTGACTCCAGTGTGCTCACCTGCTCCTTCAAACCTGTCTCTTTTTCTTCCTGAGGGTTAAAGCATAAATTCAGGGCTATGTTGACCCCTCTTGCAGTGAGGTGAAGGAGAGGGAAGAGCATAGTGAGGTGAAGGAGAGGGAAGAGCATGTTCTCCTGTACCTGGACTCTTGTTCAGGAAATCAGTGAGCACTGAGGGCCCGGACTTGAGTTTCTGTTCCTGTCAGTGCACAGTGCCACTTCACCCCTGCCCCTCTCCTCCTCCCCTCATTGCTGTGTCCTCCTTTCTGACTAGGGTTTCCTTTCCATCATCCTGGAGATCCTCCACCAGAGGGGCTGCAGAAGCCCCGGGCAGTGCCCACGTGCGATGCTCGTGGCTGTTGGTAGCTTGGGAGTCGATTGCTTGCGACGGCATGTTTTTGAAAGAGGAGTATATTGCTAAAGTGACGTGTCAGCAAATCTCTGCCACCTCTTTCCCATCTTGGAGATGGAATCAGCTTAAAGTGGTGGAAAAAAAATTGTCATATGCATGGATTTCTTTTTTTTTTTCTTCCCTGAGTGCAATTTCCATCTGAGATGAGACGAGCTCCTGATTGCTGTGCCAGAGGGTTTCCCTTTATAGCTCTCCTGGTAGAGCTGCTGCCTGTAGATCACTGGAGCTGCCTGGGCTGGGGTCTTCTAGGGGCAGAAGTGCTTTTCTGGAGCTGTCACCTCCCTTGTAGGGTTTAGCATCTTTGGTCTACCAGCTCCAAAAAGATTTAAGTCAAATGAACTTGTAGCCTGCTCCTCTGGGATGGGAAGGGCTGATGGGAAGGAAGAAAGGCGAGGACATGATGTTAGGTGCCCTCCTAGGTCCCGTAAAAGTGGATGTTTGTGTGTGGCAATTGCAACACTTCCTTCCTCTGGCTCTGTGAGTCATCTGCTTGCATTGCAGTCTTTTTGTGGCAGGACACAACCCTCTGTAAAGAAAATGCTAAGAGTGTCCTACTAGAGGGCATCACAGATGTCCACTGGTGTCCTACCCTTGCTTGGAGTTGGAAGGGGCTACTGGGAGCATTTTTAATTTGGAGGTGCCAGGGAATTGTCATTGTGGAGGTATATGGTGTATGGTTGTGATGCTGCAGAGCTGCTTGGTGGGTGGATGATCATGAGGTAGGAGCTGAAGTGAAATCAGGGATTGGGGCCAACAGAAGCAGTGCCATGTCCAGCTGTGGGTCTGACAGGCCTAAGCTCTGCTGAGGAGCTGCTCTCATGCTAACCTAAGCCTTGGACTAAGCACTTGTAGGTGACAGTCCAAGGGATGGCACCTGGCCTCATCTCTAGCCCTCGGCCATCCTGATACGCCGTCCCCATGCTGCCCTGCTCCGCCTTGGCAGGGTCCTCTGTGGCAAGAAGCACGTCACTGCTTGGCATTGCGTGTTGTGACGTGGCATCTTAACATGAGTGGGTTGGGGATGTGGTTCTTCAGCTTGCCTCAACCATTGTCTCTTCTTTTGGCTTCGCTGGAGTTACTCCACCTTTCCAGCTGTTGGAAAAATCCTCCTCTTGGTCTAGCAGAGTTGTTCTTTTCGCCTCCAAGACCCACCCAAATCTGCCAGTTTATGCTCAGACACCTTTATTTTCTTTTAGGAGGAAAGGGGAAACTCAGGAAGGAACTAATCTACAACCACATCAGTGGGAGAAGGGGCTGATAGAAATTGTAATGAGAACACAGAGCCAAACAAAACAAGCAAATAAGAAAAAGTGATCCCACCAATGCAAGGGAGAGGTTTATGCCAACAAAGGGGCTGATCCAAGACTTATTAATGTCACCACAAGTCTTTATCCCAACTGTAATGGACTGTGGATCAGGTTGGAAGACAGTGTTTTGGTCTTGCTACAATATGCAAACCATCAAGGGGTTGCATGTGGAATAGCAATGCAGAAAGCCTTCTCCTAACAGAAAGACTTTGCTGGTTGTTGCACGTGTCACCTTTGCAAAGCCAATGGGAAACACCTTCTGCTCTCCTTAGATCTGGTTTTTAGAGGTGCAAGGCTGTGAAGGAGCCAAGTCTGAGACTTGGGTTTAGCTGTCTAGGTGCTGCAGCATCTGTTGAAATGCCAAACGTGTCTTAATCATTAGTATATTAAAAATCTTGCCTTTAAATAAGGATTCTTGAGCTGGCAGTGAGTGGTGTTGGCTCTCACCACCAGCAGTCATGCTGGGAAACAGTCGTTAGTTTAGATGCAAAGCGAGGAGGCAGAAGAGCAGATGGGTGGGCACAAAAAGGCTGAAGGCAAACTTGATTTTGCAGCTGGATTGTCCTCTGGAAAAAAAAAAAAGAGTGTCAGTGAGATGGAGACAAGGTCTGGAGAGCTGAGCCTGGTCTGGAGGTGGGGACACCTGTGGGGAGAGAGCTGAATAGGAGAGGACACCAAGGGTCAAAGAGGAGACGTGCGAGTCCAGCTCTGCATGTCAATGAGGACAGAGTAAATAAGGGATAAAACCACCTTCCAACATGAGCAGCTGGTGAAATATCACAGGTTTGGGGTTGGTATTTTTTCTCCTCCCAGAGATGGGAGATTTTTGACCTCCTCTGAGCCTGCAACCAGAAATGGCTCTGACACCTGCGTCTGTTTTATCAGACACATGCAGAGCCCCGGACATGATCCAAACATTCATTACTTTGGATTTTTAACTCTGATTTTTTATTTATATATATTTATTTATATTTTTTTTCCATGGTGAGATCATTCTTTTCCCAGCTTCTTATCCTCTGTTTGGCAAAACCACTGTGGTTTTCAGACTTAATGTTTCTTAGACACCTCTAAAAAGAAACAGGATGGAAAGCTGTTGAGAAAAGCAGGTTCTCAAAGGTATGAAAGAAGAGCAGGGCAGCCCCCAGGTTCAGAGCCACTTCCAAGTCTGAAGATGGTTTGAACCTGATATTTGAAGTAGATTTTCTCCTCCAAGACCCACCCAAATCTGCCAGTTTATGCTCAGACACCTTTATTTTCTTATAGGAGGAAAGGGGAAACTCAGGAAGAAACTAATCTACAACAGCACAACACTGATATTTGAAAGTAGATTTGGGTTCTTAGCCTCCAGTCCTCCAAATTCAGTGAATTACAGATGTCAGGTTTTATTTCAGGATAATCTTTATTATCTTGCATCCCTATTCTTCTCTTACAGTCCAGTACAAAGTTCTTGATGAGTTCAAAGGAAGAGTGACCTAGGTGAAAACTTGAGCAAGTCTTTTCCAAGGCTCTAAAGGTTTGATGCTTATCTTGCAGTTCAGTGGGAGCTGGGTGAGCACCTGCTTCTCATGCTTTTAGTAAAAAAATTCAGCTTTTTCCACTTTGTTACGTCAGGAAATACAGATTTTTATTTCTCAAATGGATCTTTTTACTAAAAAAAAAATATAAATCCCTTTTTTCTTGTGTATCTTGACTGGAAACTATTCAGTTTAGAATTTCCTTGTTGGGAAAAGGGTAGATTTGGGCATGGTTGGAAAAAATAGTATTTCTTGTTTTTAATCTGAGGTTATGAGTTCATTGAAGCATCTTGTCAAATTTTATAGGAAACGCTCTGATGAAGCTGAAGTGAGATTTTGGGTTTTCAAGGGTTTTATAGGAAATAGTGCACTTTTTATTTCATTCAGTCTCAGAGGGAAGGATGTCTAGATACACAGTTTTCCTTTAGCTGCTAAAAAAATATCTTTCCCTGCTCACCTCTGAACTGTTTTACGTGTTGGAGTCAATTTTTCTATCAGATTTCATCCCTCCTCTTGCTTTCTTCTAGTTGGTGGAGCTGTTCTGCTTTGAATCAGACCAAGTTGATGTTGAATCTATGTTTTCCAAGGCCAAATTTCAGGCTGGCCAATGCATGTCATGACCTTGTTTGCTCAGCAAACTTACACAGTGGTGAGAGTCAGGGCAAAGCGTGGCAGGGTTGGGAGGGAAGGGTTTGGAAGTGCTCTGGTGGTGTGTGAAGTGAGGTGATTTACTCCTCTACAAACACCAGGAGCAAAAGGAATCCATTAGCCTTGACTTGTGTACTTGTGAAATTAAAGAAAACCTCTTCCCTCTCTAGATGCTTGTGTTCTGTAGCAGGGGAGGACATGGTCAGAAGGTCCCAATACCATCTTGGGTTGTTATTGCTTCGTCATGGAGGTGATTGGTTGAGAGAGGTACAGTTACTCGTGCACGTCAGTTGGAGGTCTCCTAAATTTTTCTGGTTGTCCTTGGCTCGTGGAGGACAGCAATTGCAGTTTCCTTGCTAATTTCATGCCAGCAGCATGCAGACTGTTGACATTGTTTAGTGAGACACAGAGCCCTTCACCTCAGACACCTCTGTGATCTGAAACCATCATGGCAGACAGGTTTGGCCATTCAGAGGTCTACTTGGTGACATCCATCCATTCAAGTGGCACTGCCCTTAGTCATCTTAACAGATGGCTAAGGTCTGAAGAAGGATATGGGAGTCCTGGTGGACAGAAGGATGACCATGAGCCAGCACTGTGCCCTTGTGGCCAGGAAGGCCAATGGCATCCTGGGCTGCATGAGAAGGGCTGTGGTCAGTAGGTCAAGAGAGGTTCTCCACCCCCTCTACTCTGCCCTGGTGAGGCCACATCTGGAATATTGTGTCCAGTTCTGGGCCCCACAGTTCCAGAAGGACAGGGAACTGCTTGAGAGAGTCCAGCACAGAGCCACCAAGGTGATGGAGGGAGTGGAGCATCTCCCTTATAAGGAAAGGCTGAGGGAGCTGGGGCTCTTTAGCTTGGAGAAGAGGAGATTGAGGGGGGACCTTATTAATGTTTATAAATATGTTAAGGGTGAATGTCAGGAGGTTGGAGCCAGGCTCTTCTCAGTGGTGTCCAGTGGTAGGACATGGGGCAATGGGTGTGAGCTGGAACACAGGAGGTTCTGCTTAAACTTGAGAAGAAACTTCTTTCCTGTGAGGGTGCCAGAGCCCTGGGACAGGCTGCCCAGGGAGGGTGTGGAGTCTCCTTCTCTGGAGACATTCAAGACCCGCCTGGACGCCTTCCTGTGTGATCTCATTTAGGGGTTCCTGCTCTGGCAGGGGTGTTGGACTGGGTGAGCTTTTGAGGTCCCTTCCAATCCCTGACACTCTGTGATTCTGTGAAGAGGTCACAGGGTGATAAATATCCTCTTGGTCCTTCTAGAAAAGACTGAAGGCTTGATAGCAATGCATTGTGTAGGAGCAACTTCACCCACCCTGCTGTGGGACTGACCATCCAGGGCTGGTGGGAGCTGCAGCAGAAGCTCCATGCAGGTTGGACAGGACGGGAAGGGAAGGTGCAGAGGGATGTCCTGAGCACCAAGGGTTTTACAACCCGTGGTGGGAAGGGAAGCTGAAAGCATGTGGCGTGCGGAGAGGCGCGGCGGGGCTGCCGAATTACGGCGCTGGGGAGACGTCAGCTCTTCCTTCTCAGCTTCCCTTTGCGGCGCCAACTGTCAGTAATTTAACTAACGTTTTGTAAATAAATGTGGCATTCGGACAGCTGTCACCGCGCCTGTTATAAACACTCCTTTTGTCACTGAAAGCTGGCAGTACCGCTCCGTTTCCCCTGCAAATGCAGCTACCACTGCCAGTCAGCTCCCCAAGCCAGGGCTGTCAAGGAATCGCACGCCAGCCAGTGGCTGGGAGACAGTGGCTTCGTGCAGGGTGTCCAGCGTGGCATTGCCAGGGCCTGGTGCGAAGGCAGCTTTTGCATCTCGAAAAGAAATAAATGGCTTGATCAGTGAGCAAGAAAACCTATTTGAATATGGCTGGAGGGCTGGTGGGTTCTTAGCCAGGATCCCGGGCAGGCCAGCTGCAGTGATGGTGATGGCACTGGTTCCTCTGCCACCTCAGAGGATGGGAAGCACAGGTAGGATTGAGATGAGGAGCCCAGCCTGGTGCACCAAGGGAATAATTTGGCATGGGCACCACAAATGCTTTTCACTTTGAAGCGTGGGCTCCTCACACATCAGGCTCTGGTAAACTCGGTTTCTCTGGGACTGGGTTGGATTTGAGCAGTGAGATCTGTCCTTGGAGCCCATCAGCCTTGCTCAGCGCATTTGTCCTATTAGGAGCATATTCAAAACCTTCAGGCAGTCTGGATGCTTCTCCTGCTAACAAACCTGACTGGAGAGGGGATGCTGTTGTCTTTCTCCTTGCTGGGAAGTCTCGATCCTGTACTGCTTTTGCTTCTTTCATCTTTCAGGGACTCTTGCAGCTCCAAACAACCCTCCCCTGGCCCCCAGTGCTTCATTCCCAGTATCAAGTGGTATAACTTTCAGCAGTCAGCACCTCTCGCCTTGCTGTGCTGCATTGATGTGTGATGCAGGCAGTATAGGAATCAGCACATGACATCTCTCTCTCTCTCTCTCTCTCTCTCTCTCTCTCTCTCTCTCCTGCTGTAAAATTAGCTTCATCTCAAGTGGCAGAAAATGATCATATCCTCGCTTGAGGGCGATGAAGAATATTCCTGAGTCACTGCTAGTGATGAAACAGGCAGAAAATCCAGAGTGATACACAACTGCCCACTCAGTTTTAATCGCTGAGGCCATTTGCTGCTGCAGAGCCTTAAGATGCAGCTTCCTCCTCCTCTCCCTCCCTTTCATCCATCACTCCCGTTAGCGACCTGGGCTGCGGATCCCAGCAGGGGCAGAGCAGTTTCCCATCTCTCTCCCAGACTGCAGGCTACGAGCATCTTTGGGCTTCTTTGCTGGACCCCTGGGAGGAGAGAAGAAGGTCAAAGCTTTCTTTTATTAAAGTCATTGGAGGAAAAAGATGGAACCTGCCTTCCTCAGTTCTCCTTCTTCCACGCTGTGATCCTGCAGCCTGGGAAAACTCTCCTCCAAGCTCACCCTCATCCCCCCAGATTTCCCTTGCTGCCTCTGAAGCAGCTGCTGTGCCCACAAGGATGCTTCCTTTCACATTTCTTCCCTGTCAGCTTTAGTTCAGAGCCATCTCCCTGGATTTTTATGTCTTGGATAAAGCCACCCTCTTTCCTACAACTGTCAGCTCACTGCTTGGGAAACTTCTTGCCAAATTTGTGGGCGACTATGGCCAAGAAAACCCTTCAAAACACTGATGATCAGAAGCAAAGCGCTGTAATGCTTCCCTTCCTTGCATATGCTCCCTGGCAGCGTGTTAGCGCTGAGGACTTCTCCAAGGAGGCTTCCTGCAAGTCCTGCCGTGCCAGCTTTCCCCCAAATTCAGATGGAAGCCCCCCATGCTCTGAGTGTAGGTTGAAGGGTCTGTAAATCCTTGTCAAGATTCGCTTGAGTTCTTCAGCTTGGGAATCACCATCACCTTCTGCTTTTCCATGTGGCTCAATGGCCACCAACCTGGTTCAGCAACATTTTGGGGGAAAACTGTAGCAATCCTTTAGTTTGTGCAGGTGTTTGAATGAAAGCTTTCTTTTTTTTTTTTTTTTCCAGTCAGGGCTTGTCAGTATTTATCCCTTAACCTGATTTTTAGATGTTCTCTATCCTGCAGATTTGCCAGGATATGCTATTCACACAAAACTCTCCTGGTGTCAGACTTCTGCTAGGAGAGCTTAATAGCTTTTACCAGCCTGCGAGGGGAATAAGCGGGACTGGCAACGGTACAGACACGCAGGCATAAATGTGTCAAAGCAGGGGTTTTGCCAGTGTAAAAAAATATTGCAGAAGGAAATATTACACTCCCTGCCCCCCACCCCGATGGAGATTGCTGCACCAGCAAAAGTTTTCCGCGCTGGTTGGCCAAATCTGGGCAAGTTTCCGTGAATCCCACTCTCCTCTCCATAATCCTCGGCAGTTTTGCACGCCGTGCATTTATTTGTCAGCGCAAGCAGGTGTAGAGCTGCAGGACATGGGCTGAACATCTCGTTTTGGTGGTTATTCCAGTGTACAGTCGCTTTATTCTGGCGTCAGGCAGTGCAATCAGCACTCCTCCTCAGCTTAATTTCCTTTTTTTTTTCTTTTTTTTTTCTCCTCCTTTCTTCCCCAAAAAGCAAAGTCTGGATGGTGTGGTTTGGGTTAGGTTCAGTAGGAACCCAGGAGACAAATCTCCAGATGAATAGATGGGTGGTAATTTTGGATTGGAATGTTATAACTAAGCGCCCCCGAGCACACTTGTACTCTGTGCACACCAGCCATCGTCGCACACAGAGACCAAATTTGTGTGTGTGTATATATATATATATATATATATATTTCTATACCTTGTGCTCAGCTAATGAAGGAAGATACAGTACAGGGGGACAGTAATTTGTGCAGGTACCTGTGGAGAGAGGCTGGAGATGGGGATAAAAGCGATGGGAGTTGGCACACTTACCCCAGCCGTACCCGGGAAAAGCGGTCCCACGGCAAAGCGGCGGCGGGGGCTGCTTTGGGGAGAGGTGGGGGTCAAGCCCCTTAGTAAATGCTCTGATCTTTTCTCCAGGTGGTGCCAACTGCTGCTTGTTTCTCTTGCTGTGAGTCTGAAATAGTCCTGCTAACCTCTGGCAAAACCAGGAGGATAACAAGGGAGGGAAGGTTGGCTTTGTTTGTGGTGTTTATTTGGGGTTTTTTTTTTGTTGTTTTTTTTGGGGTTTTTTTTCCTGGCTTGGGAAGGAAGAAATAAAGTTGGATTTCAAGTGGGGTTGTTGCAGTAATGGAGGGAAATGAGAAATGCTCTTCAGCTGCCTTCTCCTTCCTCATGTCCCCATAAATAACCCTTCTCGCTCAGAGATGGCTCTGCTCTCGCTTAGAGGAGAGAGCTGGGTTCTGGCTGTTATTTTTTTTTGCTGCAGCTTGAGGGCTTCTTCCCTTTCCTGCCTGCGGTGCCCCTCGTTGGAGCCTGCTGCTCTCCAGAAAGCAGTTTCTCTTCTCATTTGGGCTCTGGTTTGTGGGCAGCCCCCACGACAGGCAGGGCTGCTCAGCAGCTGCCGTGGCTCTTGGGCACAGGCATCGTTGCTGACACCTTCCCCCCTCTACCCCGGTGTTGCTGATGCCATGGAGGTCCCATGCAGTGGTGATACCTTGGTGTCAATCCCAGTTTCCTTATGTCAAATGCCAATGATGAGCAAAGTATGAGCCTCTGGGGGAAAATGGACAGCAGCAATCTGTCCTAGGGAGACAGCCAAAAACTGCTTCAAGTCCTCATGGTGCTCTACAGATCCTTCCATGTCCACCCAACAGTGTATTTGAATAAAACTAGGTCCAGCCATGCGATATCTTTATCCAGTGGTGAAGCATTGTCCTATTGTGGGTGAGGCAGAACTTGTAAACTGTGTTTAGGGACCAAAGGACAAAGAGTGTCTCTGTAGAGAGGTTTTTTTTTATATCAATAGTATCTTCCTTAAAGGATTTTTGCCCCTCTCTCTAGCTCACTTGCCTAGAAGTTGTTCAAACCTTCCTTCATCTTTCTGCTTCCTAGTGTCCCTTTCCCCTCCACCACTTCTGTTTACTTTTGTGACCCAACTGACTGATTTTGGTCAGGTTTTACAGAGAGTTGGGATTTACATTTCTACACCTTCCATTAAAATAGATAGGTAGAGGTTGAGAGACCTCGTCAGTCCTCTTGAGATGATGACAGAATGACCTCTTGTATGGGACACCCGAGAATCTGTGTGGGTATTTGCCATAAGCAAGACTTGAGGGAAGAGGGAGCTCCAGCTTGAGCTGGCATCATTGAAGACTAAAATGTGTAGGAAATGACACGTTCTCTGGTATGTGTGGAGCTCCTCATTAAAAGCAGCAAGGAGTCCAGGTGGGGAGGGGTTGAACATTCCAGATTGTGTGTAAGGAAAACCATAAAGATGATGTTGTGTTGGTGGAGACAGGCTGTCGGTCCTGGTGTTAAAGAGAAGAGACAAAAGCTCTGGGTTGAGTTGATAATGCAGCTGATATCAAATGGGGGGATGCTGCACTTTGCTTGCTTTGGGAAGATTGCAACAGCTGGTCACTGTGGTGTTGCTCAAACAGGCTGGCTCACCCTACCCTTCAGTTAAAAAAAATAATAATAAAGAGGAAAAAAAAATAATAAAGGGGAAAAAAATAATAATAAAGGGAAAAAAATAATAATAAAGGGAAAAAAAATAATAATAAAGGGGGAAAAAAAAAAAAAAGCAGCACAACAGCAATGACAAAAAAACCCCAGTAACTTGCTTTCCAGAAGTTCCTAATGCTGCAACAGGCAAAGCACTGGAGATAAAAGAAATAAAAAAGCGAGGGGAAAAAAGGGAGAAAATGCATTTATGAGCTCTCAAATGAACAGCATGCAGCCCTCATATTATTTTTCCTTCTTAGCCTTTGAAACAGAACAACGGCCTGGAGCCTTCTCGGCAGATGGACAATGTGCGTGCCTTAACCACTTAACAGCCATTAGCCTAATTTCACGTACTGGAGCCAAATTAAATAATAAGTAAGAGGCTATGAAAAGCTGGTTTGGAGGCTGCGTTCCTGCCTTTCACTTGATAACCTTCTCATAAACAGATGCTCTCTCTCTACCCTATTAACCTTGTCTGAGAGCGGGGAGGGCGGGGGCTTTGGTGAAGCAAACAAGACCTTGGTGGGGAACGGGGAGATGAGCTGATATGGGGGTCCTCCATATTTTGGAGGCTTCTCTTGCTTTTTTCCCCCCTGTTCCTTGGTTGTAGAGGAGTCACTGAGCAAAGAAACCTGTTCTGTGGTTGCGTCTGGGTCATTTTAATGTGCCAAATGATTCATCTTGATCAGAGAGTCCATCTGTACCTGCTGGGCAAGGCTGTGCCTCCCGGAGTTGATTTTGTGGACAAATCTGTTTTACTTGGAGGAGAGGGGAGATGGTGCTGGTAGACACGAAAGGGGAGGTGGCCCCATGGCTGGGTGCCTAATCCCTCCCTGGATTTGGCTGGAGGAGGGCATGGGGGGCTGCTACATCCTTCCTCCTGGTTGTACCGCTAGCTCACCCTTTCCGATGAGTCATTTTGCTGCTTTTTGCCTCTTCCCCCTGCTCTTTTGAAACAGGAACAACAATACTTGCCTAAGCTTTGAGAATTTGTGAATATTAGTTAGTTTGCAAAATGCTTTTGACATGATTTTGGTGATGGGAGGGTGAGGTGTGTGCAGGAGGAGTTGTGTGTAATTTTTTTGCTGCTCAAGGTTTGAAGGTGACTGCCTTATTTCTGCACCAACCTCCCCACCGTTAACAATTGCTCTGCACTTTGCATCTTGATTTGGGGGCCTTTTTAAGTTTTCAGAAGATTATAGATGACTGTGCAGCTATTTTTGGTGCAAGGTTTTATTTATTAAAAAGCCATCTTCCTTCATTAAAAAGATACTTTGATGGGAAATAGATGAGCAGCTCTATTACTGGCACGTAGCGTGCCGTGGAAGCCTGGTGCCACTGAGCTGATGCTCTGCGTGTCTTCCCTTGGTGCAAGGAATGTCTGGCCATGGAGCCACCCCAAATTTGGTGCGTGAGCTGTCCCCTCATCCCAGTTGCAGTGTCAGCTCTGGGATAGATGTGAGAAGTTTTGTTCTTGGTGCAAGATTTCCAGCAGCTCCTTGGTACTAGCAGCAATTTGACTTCCTTTCCTTGTTGGTTTTCCTCCTTGGTCTAAGTTGTCATGCAGGTTCTTGTTTGATATGCAAAGCCCGTCCTCTGACTGGCACAGAAGCCGATAATGATGAGTTTCTTACAAGTTTGCTTCATTTTGGTCCAAGTAGGAGTAAATGACTTGTCGCCTGCAGCGGGGACGTTTGGAAAGGCTTTGTGCTGTGTGGATTCTCCGAGGTTCAGATGTAGATGAATCTCATTTTTATGTGGCCTTTTCCCTCCATGGGGCACTCACAGAGTCCCTCTCCTCTACCTGGCTGCCTATCTGTACTAGACTTGCAGGTACTTAATGTCTTTGAGCCATCTGTTCCTCTGTCAAATTTAGTTAAAATTGGCCAAAGGCTTCACAAATTATTGGGGAAGATTGCAAGACAGAGGCAGACGGCAAAGAACACAATTGCATAAGCTCATCCCAGTAGGAGTCGGGGCTAAAAATACATCAGGGTCTGTTAGTCAAGGATAAGACAGCTGGGGAGATGGGGTCCACATCCAACCTGTCCCAAGTGTGTGGGGACATTAGGTTTGGGTCTATTTTTTGGTACTCCTTGGAGATGGGCTTTGCTCTGGGTAGGATGTGCCACCTTATCTTTTCTTTCTTGTATCGTGTGGCTTCACAGCCAGAATTAACGCTGTTCCCAGTTTTCCAAGGTGCTGGCCCTTATGCTGAGGTGCTGTGGCTGTAATTTCAGGGAGCTGCTTGTTGAAGAACTCCTCTGACAAGGGCTGGGATGTGGTCTTTGCTTGGAGGTGGCATGCAACATCACTGGCACAGCAGCGGCTGCAGAGCCAAGCATGCAGCTCAGCCAGTGAGTAGCAAGTTTCTCTTGCTGGAGGGAAGGAAAGAGGAGGGTTGTGTGTGGGTAAGGAGGTCAAGCGAGCAGGAGTCATCCCAGGTCACTGTCTCCCCCAGGCCAGTCTGAAGAGGCTGAGTGCACTGGGATGTACCTCCTGCAGACGTTCTCAAATGCCTGTGTCTGTTTTTCTCTCTATCAGTGCAGTATTTCTTGGTCCAAGTAAGATGTTAGCTCTGGGAGTGATGGTGCTTTCTACCAAGAGCTCTTCTCCAGGTATTGGCTAGATGTGGTCCTCTCAATTGCAAAATCCTGAGTGGGTGCTGGATGGGATTGCCCATATGAAGAGGCTGGGGAGATCTTGCTGTGGACCATGGGTAGCAAGAAACATGCAGAGGGGCTTCATGCCATGCTGTTCAGATGAATGCAGCAATAACCAACTCCTTCTGCAGACACCACGTGTTCCTACTGTGAGTGCTGGCAGAGCTCAATGTGCTCATGTCACCATGGGGGTGTGTTTTCAAACCAGGATTTTCCCAGTCAGATCAGTCTGAGCTTTGGGTATCCAGAAATTAAGTGCCTGGTTTAAGCAGGTCTTGGAAAGAGAGAGGGGACTGGTCCATCTCCCAGAGTGTCTTGTCATTGACTACAGGGGGGACATAGATGACCAGCATGGGCTAAGGTGAGGTGAAATGCATCAGTTAAAAGAGAGAAAAAACAAAGGAACCCACCATCCCCATCTCCCAAAGGCCAGGTTGCTCCTGACCCATTAATGTTTCTGTAGGAGCCTGGAAAAACACGAGCAATCTGGGATACTTGCTCCTGTAACTGCAGGTGTCTTGAGATGATGGATGTCTGCATCTGAGCGTGTTGTCTAGTCCCCCTTTGTAGTCGCTGGAGAGCAATGGGTCTTTTTAGGGTGCAATTCATCCCAGTCTAAAGCAGATGTCTAAAATAGGTCAGACAGATTGTGTCCTAGCAGTGCCTTTTTCTCTCCATTTGCTACAAACCGGGGTCCAAATGGCTGGCTTGTATGGTGAGGTGATAAATCCCAACCCAAGGGTTTAGAAGAAGCCATAAGATCAAAATCAGAAATATCTTAACATTGATCGTGGTGTTAGAGCCAGGCATGGGTGCTAAGCAGCAGGAAGGCACCAGATAATTCACCAAGCAGAAATGGGGGAAGAAACAGGCTTTTCAGTGATTTTTTTTTTTCTTGGATCCTGAGTCCATTTGTGTCTCATCCCTCTGACTTGCAGTAGACTCAAGCTAAGCAATTTTGCACGTGCCTTGTCATTAGGCACCTCACACAGCAACCTGCAAGTTAATTAGTATTCTTTTTAGTGCTAATGAAATGTCCAAGCTGCATCTTTTCTGCATGGAGAGGCTGAAATGCCTTAGCATAAAAAAATCAGACTCCAGCGCTACAGAGACCACCCAGAGCGGGCTCCTTCTGCCAGCAAAGTGCTGTTTGTGTCAGTGTGGCAAAACCACAGGAGCAAAAAAAAAACCCAATCCCACAAAAACCCCCAAACAAACCACAAAAGTGGTCAGAAATGAATTTTATCTTTAGAATTGCATCTGCAATGGGGCCTCTGCCAACGTGGTGGTTTGAGCTGAGGATCTTCCCACCCCAGCGCAGCTGTCACTGCAGAAATCCATAGCACTGAACATCTGTAGGTCCAGAGGTGATGTTGAGGGTTAGGTTAGGGATGCTCCACTCGTCCTACCCCTATAGGAACCTATAGGGCTGCTTGCTTCTGCTTCATGCAGGTGAAAACTCCTTTTTTTTCCCTTTTTTTTTAGAGTGGTGAGTGCCAAAAAGCCAAGGCAGCACGAGGGCTGTGGCTGTGCCCTGCCTGCCTAAGAGGCTTTCATTGATTTCTATTTTCTTCAATGGAAACAGAACTGACATCCATTAACCAGCCCCTCAGCCTCTCCAGAGCAAGGGATGGAAGCAGCAAAGGCTTTATTACTAATTTTTTCTTTCTCTTAGGCTCATGTGTTTCTCTCCCCTTGCTCTTTGCTAATGTTCAGCAGCTCTGGCTACAACCTGGGAGGTGTAGAGGGGTTTGAGAGAGGAGCAGGAGAAATAGGAGGTGGAAATGAAACTTCTCTAATCTGACTGGTCCCCAGTGTGTATTTGTGTTTTGGGAACCCCCTATTTATTTAACCAGCTTAGATGTCCCCAGATAACTCTAAGAAATAGTGGTGGGGGATGATGGATGGGAGAAGTTTTCTCTTCTGGCTTTATTTGGCAGCTCTGATGCTTTGGCTGTTGGTGAGCAGGGCTTGAGGCTGAGGGACAGCAAGAGGCAGGATCTCACTGCAGAGGTGACTGAGATGGTGGTGGCTTCATCACCAGCTTTGTATGCATCCTTCTTGTCCCCTGGGAATTATCCCAAATGTTTGTACTGTTCTTCAGGAAAAAAACCCAAACCAAACCTAAAACTTTTTCCTTTCTCAGGCAGATAGAAAAGGGAAAAAAACATTTATGGTTGAAAATGGACTTTTTAATTTAAACTTTTTGCAAAATAAATAATATATATTTAATGTTGTATGCCTGTATATGATGTAGATTTATGAAACTTATGTATATTTTATATATATACATTTGATGTTAGATTTTTAACATCTCCTGAATTCTCAGCAGAATATTTTGCTGGGTATTTTGTTTATTTGCTTCTCTCCCTCCCTCCCCTCACTTTTGGTGTTCTTGTTTCTCATCGCTAGCTGTCACTGTGCAGCTCTTCAATAACTCTGCTTTGTATTCAGTTGCAGAGTTTTCTTTGGGGGGTTGGTTTTTAATAAACTGTTTATGAAGAAGCCTGATTTTTGGGAGCGGTGGGTGTTTGCAGCAGAACATTTCTGCAGCGGAAGGGAAGGTTTCAGGAAAAAAAACAAAGGGACATACAAAGAAAAAGGGGGAATAAAGATTATTTGGCCTTTTTGGACAGTGAATACTGCAGAAATATTTTTGGATATTTTCCCAGACTTGTTAGGCAGGTCCCAAGCTGACTCTGGTACCCAAGTTTCCAAATGTCTATGCCTGGGCTGGACCTCAGCTGCTGATTTAATGGCAAACCTCTTGTTGCTAGTCCAGCCGTGCTGTACCATTCCCTGCTGGAAAAGCAGCCTAGGCTCTGGTTTTTAATGAAGGAATTAATGCTGGGGTGGGTGTAAATGCTCCTGCCTTTATTAGAGAAGGACAGGAGCATCCTCGCTCCCTCGCCCATCCCCATGCGCTCGAAGGATGATGCTCACAGTCCCCGTGCACACCATGCATTGATCCCACACCAGTTCTGGATGCTGGTAAAGTCAAGTTAATTAAAACTCAATCAAAGCATCTCTTCTGTAGATCAGGATCTCTGTCAGGATGTTGTCCCCTTAGCATTCTGGATGGTGGTTGTTCATCTCGCCCTCGCAGCTGCTTCAGCAACTTGGTGGGACATGCTGTGACACTGGGATCGTACATCCTGAGCTGGGGAAAAATCAGATGCTGGAAATGGAAGCACTGGGAGTTGTGGGCTTCATGCTTGATTGCTTTCCTGATTGGTACTATATATATATGTATATATTAAAAAAAAAATGCATTAGAGAAAGAATGTTTGATTTAAAGAGTGCCTGGATGCCGACACCATCTCTGTTTGTTTCCCTTCCTTTAGCAGAAACCTTGTAAAATTTTTATGAAACATTAATGGAGCTGAGATTTTTTTTTTTCCCTCAAGCAAATTTTATGAGATGAAGGTAACCCCTGCCCCCAAGTCCAGCACTCTTGAGAAACATGGACATGGAGTGCTTTGGGGTAGTCCCTAGAGCCATGGCTTGTGGGAAAGGCTCATTCCCAGTGTGTGCAGTGGTGGTTGGCCTTGGAAGGGGTTGAAGCCACTGGGAAGGGTGGCCAGGAGGTGCTGGATGTATTGAAGTGGAAGGATGCACATGTGGATCTTCAGCTCAATGGCATAAACTAGCCCTGAACCCGAGAACACTTGTGATTTGTCTCTCACTTTGTGGTGAAGGATGTTTGAAGGTTAGTGAGTGTCAGGGGGAGAGAGAGTGGAACGTGGCATCCTGGCCATTCCCACCTGGTTGTCCCTTTGGCATGCTGGCAATGCACTTCCAGGCAATAACTGAGTTGGAAGTGATGGCCAAGAGGTTTCTTTCTTTTTTATTATTTAGTGTGTTTGAATCTTCTACACTGAGTGCTCTCAGCCTCCTTTGGAGGAGGAAGGCAAACCCAGCATCAGAGCGGAAACACGGAGGTTGTGGTTTCCCTGTCCAGCTCTGCCAAGGATTTCCAGGCAGGGCTGGTGGTAGAGAGCTTATTTACATCAGTGCCTCAAGCCATGTCCCTGCAAGACTTAGCTGGGTAAGGGGAACGAACGAGCCCTGGCAGCAGCCCTGCAGAAAAGCATGGAAAACATCCAGCTCCGAGGAGTTTAATGGGAAGTTATTAGCCTGAATATTCTCCTTATTGTGGAGGCCGGGCTGCCTTATCATCCTGACAGCCCCAAGTAATTGATGTCCCTTCAGAAGGAAGCTGAGCTGAGATCTTGTGGTTGGGTGGGAGCCTTTGCTCTGCTTCACCTCCCCGTTGAGATGATGCCATCAGTGTGGCTCCCGGAGCTGGACATGGGGCACTGGCTGGGAACAAGGAGATGTGGGCAGGGAGGGATAGCAGCGGGTGGAGAGAGAGCAGCTGAGGATGCCAATGGCTCATGGTGGCATTCAGAGCTGGGTTGCCTTTTGGTCCTGCATCAAAGCCTGTGCTCAAGTGCCATGGCAGAGCATAGGGAGCATTTTGGCATCATTAGTGATTGCTCAGGCTGGGAGGGGCTAGCCCATGGGGCTTCTTTACTAAATCAATGTTCCCATGGAGCTTGGCGCCCCAGGAAAATTAGAACTTGGCCAAGGATGAGTCAGTTATGGGTTAAAGTATATCTGCAGTCACCATAGGTAATGGGATGTAAACCTGCTGCTACTACCGTGGTGCTGAGAACATCTGTAGAGGGCTGGCAGGGGGTTGTTTCAGCTGCAGCTTAGGACTTCTTCTCAAAGAAAGTTTCCTGGGCTGCTACAGAAATGGTGAAGGTTTGTGTCCATGGTTCTGGTAGGGCTATCTCACACTTAAGTGTCAGGAAGGAAAAATAAATCAAACACCTCAAATATTAACTCTTTTTGTGCTGGTCCACATGTGGTTTCTTGTTAGACTATCCTGTCTCATGTATTATATTTTTTTTTCCTGAACTTTCTTGAAATATGCAGTAGCAATCAAGGCAATTAACTATAATTGCAGAGAGACTACCTTGCGAGGGCGGGACGCAGAAATAGGCAGGTAATTACAATGAGTTATAAATGGCTGGTTATTTACATCAGGAGTGATGCACAGGGATTTAGTCATCAGAACTATGAACTGGTGTTTGTAGCACAGGACAATAACTGGGGTCATTCCTCCGACACCCTGGTGTGCTTAGGCACCTCTCTGGTGCTGAGCTTCTTCCTCTGTAACACAAGGAATATGTACTCATCAGCTCAGGATCATTAACAAGCTGTTGGGGTCTTTGAGAGCACTCTGCTATCTTCAAATAAAAAGCAGAAGATGATTTAATTAGGCACATGGAAGAGACATGGACTTTGCAAGGAAAGCTGTTAGATCCAATTTTTGATTCAAGCGATGCCTTGCTGGCATCCTGCTGGCTCTCAGCCACAGCCTGGTGCTGAGTGACTCAGGGTGGGCTGATGGTGAGTAGCTGCGCTCTCATGAGTGAACCAGACCCCAAGTTGAGTTGTGCTGCTGATCTGACTAGTGTCTACCTCCTGGTTGCAATGTCCTGGCTCCTTGTAGTTGTAAAGGACTTGCCCACCTTGCTGATATATGAGGAGAAAATTCACCTTTTAGGTCTTCTCTTGAGTAATTCATGGGGCAGAAAGATGTGAAGTACCTCTCCATTGCTACATCTGATCTAGGCAGGGTATAAGGACCAGCCACGAATAGCCATGTGCTGTGCTTTTCCAGGCTTGAGAGGAACCTCAAGTTACCCTGGTGCTATTCTTCTCTGGAGGAGCACTTTGTAGACATCATGTTCTACTCCAAAATTATTATTTTATTTTTTTTAAACTAGATTAGAAAACACTGTTAGGAACAAAGGAGGAGGCCGTTCCCGTAGCAGCTATAAGCATCCTGAGAGAGGAACCATTAAGGCAAGGAGCTTGGAAGAGAGGTGTAGTTGGTCTCGTTTCAGGAGACAAGTTCCTTTGGTGGCAGGACATCTTGTGAGTTTGTGTACATTTCCTGGCCCTGACCTCCCCAGAGAGGCTTAAAACTTTTAGTGCCCTCTTGCTTGGATGTACTTAGCAACAAAGAGATTTCAATTATTTAAAGATACAGGAAGACATGAAAGCCATTAGGAAGGGACCTAGTGCCCCCCCAGAGATATTGCAGTCTTCTCCATGGTTCCCCTTGACAGCTTGCAGGGCTGGCTGCAAACACCAGCAGTGACACAGGGAAGGGGAGATGTGTGGGATGAAATGAAGCAAAGGTGATAAGTACCTTGGTCTAAAGTTGGAGTTGGTTTTCAAGTGGTCCCAAAGTTTTGGTTTGGAATTGGTTGGCTGGGTGCAATGAGGAGCAGCTTGGTGTGAACCCCCCAAAAAAAGGAGAGTAGAAAAGCTCAGGTAAGACAGGGTGATACCAAAAGAGGAGACCAGGCAGCAGGGTGCAAGCATAGTGTCACTTGTGTTTGTTGTTCCTTGACTAGAGGTAGGACCTGATTCCTGAGGACAGTCAGTCCAGCAGCTTTAGGGACATGATGCTAGGTGAGGGTCTTGTTTCCAATATCTCCTTCAAGGAGGATTGAGTCTGTGTGCTACACACACAGGCACCAGAAGGAGATAGTCTTGTCTGAGCACATTTCTTGTGTTTCACTGACACGTCATCCTAGTAGGAGCCTGAATTTCCGTGCTGCCTGTTAAACTGTGGAGGAATCTCGGAGCGCGTGTGAAGCACAGCATTAGGTGCTGTCAGGTTGGTGGAGGCAAACGTGGAGCTCTGATGTGCTTGGAAATGACTCCTGCTCTGTCTTACACGTTGCAATCCATTTGAACAAGACTGACAGCAGGTCAGGACAACGTTAAGGGAGATTTCAACTAAACATCTGCTGGTTTTTTGGTTTTGTTGTTTCACTGGTTTAAAGGAAGGTATTTTAGGAAGGTGTTTCCTGCACAGAGGGGAATTTCTGATCAGAGAGAGGTCTTGGTGGTTTGTGATGAGGTTAATCTCACCTACTTCAGCCATATAAAACTTAGTCAATGTAATCAGCCTCTGCAGGGATTGCAGAGGAACAAGCAGCTCATCTTTCCAAAGATATCTGTGGCAGCTTAGAGATGCTCTCCTCAGACAACAAAGGAAAAGCTGCTAGTGTAGGTGCAGACAACTGGGCACCTAGAGCTGGGCGAGATGGATTCCTTCCCATCCCCTCTGTGTAGCATGGGTTTAAGGCTGACCCAAGCTCAGCTGGCCAGGGGAGTTTGGGGCAGGCTGCCTTCCAGCCTGACCGCAGGAAAGCCTGGCTGCTGCGGCAGAGCTCGCTGTATCTGGAGCCGGAGCTGTAATTAGCTCGATGGCAAAGCTGGCGGCTGTGATTTAACACTCTGCCTTAATGCCTGTTCTCCACAGAGCACGTTGGGTTTGTTGTTCTCATCAGCGTGGTGGTAGGTCACACTTTTTGCCATAAGTCCTGTTATTTAGACAAGAGTTAAACCTAAAGTTTTTGACTGCTCACTATGTTCCAGATAGTTGGGTTTTATTTCTGCTGGCAAAGGCGGTACTTGTAGCATCTTGGAGATTTCACCATTGTTCTTTTCTAAATTCTCCCTTCATGTCTTTCTCTTGACTGTCCTAAATTGCATGGGGCCAGGCTCTTCACAGTGATGTCCAGTGATAGGACAAGGGGCAATGGGTGTGAGCTGGAACACAGGAGGTTCTGCTTAAATTTGAGAAAGAACTTCTTTACTGTGAGGGTGACAGAGCCCTGGGACAGGCTGCCCAGGGAGGGTGTGGAGTCTCCTTCTCTGGAGACATTCAAGACCTGCCTGGACACCTTCCTGTGTGATCTCATCCAGGTGTTCCTGCTCCGGCAGGGCATTGGACTGGATGATCTTTCGAGGTCCCTTCCAATCCCTGACACTCTGTGATTCTGTGAAATTGTTGTGCAGGTGGCATCAGGTTGTCAAATATGGGGGCTTTCACCCCAGAGGTGGCTGCATCTCAAGCAGCTCACATGTATATCAGCTCGTGTTGTTGGGTCTGTCATGATGGAAGGCGATGCACAAGTAACAAATGCTTTTAATTACAATTTTAACTGAAGGTATTGTGTTCAGAGATGAAGAGCAGGGAAGTCCCTAGCTGGACTGAGGACATATGAAATGGTATGATGGGTGACCAACAGGTCTTCTCCAGTTGCAGAATCTCTTCTTCCCGCAGAGGAAGTACATTTGATTTATTACAACGGTGACTGAAAATAGTACTGGAGCAGTAGGAGAATTAAAAACATGCATGGCATGTATATGATACAGAATAACTAATCTTTCCTGACATTTACTGTCTATCATGGCTAAGGAGAAGATAACTAACTCTGCCTCTCATGTTCTGTGGTCTACAGTCTTCAGTCATGAAGATAAATGTCAGGCATCGGCTGTCCTTTAGTGCAACCATATTCTGGCAGGCAGCAACGTTTCAACAAATTCTTCTGCTGAAAAGTGAATTTTTGTGGAGCCCAGATAACAGATCCCAAATCCTGTGGACTGTGTGTGAAAAGAGAGGGACCCAAAGTGTCCCCTACACCAAGAGCTTCCTTGGTGGCTCTGGTGGGGAAAATCAACTCCATCCCAGGCAGACCCAATACACCGTGGTGTTGTCCCCAGGATCCAGATGGGGGTTTGGAGAAAGCTCTTGTCCTGCTCTAATTTCTGTGGAGTGTTGATGTCCTACAGATATCAGCTTTTGTTGTCAGTCAGACATGGGATCTGTCTTCCTGTGGCAGCCGGATCACATTCCACACGCAATTTGATTGAAGAAGTAATAATGCCCTTTTAGACCGTCTGAAATCATTTCCCCATTCATAGCAGAGCTCTCAAGTTATCTGGGGGAGAGGGAAAAAGAGAAGGGAAGAGAGGCAGGGAAAAAGATTAAGACAAAAATGACTTTTTTTTATTTTTGAATGTGTCTTTTGAAACAAGGGGGGACAAACACACAGTTTTAAACTGAACTGGTTAACTCAGAGTTATTTTGGAAGGAGCATTTAGTGAAGGAGCTTTTAAGTTCAGTTACAAGGTGGGGAAAAAAACCATTTGGGGGCTAGTCTGAAGGGATTTATTTTTCTTCTGTGGGGGCTGGAGGAAGCATCTACCCAACTCTAGTCTCCAGAGGAAGGACCAGAGGGGACAGAAACGGGGATGTGCCCCCATTTCACGGTGCAAGGAAGGAGCACGGCTGCTTTAGCTACCTGGGCATTTGGGGGAAAGTTGCTTATATTGACATTTATAAATGTGGTTTCCCTCATAGAGGTGCTTACAAGGGCAGAGTTAGCATTATTATTATTAATAATAAATAACAGTAGTACGGTAAAATGTGTACTTATGTATTCTGTGTCGCTCGGTGCGTCGCCCCGTGCTTCACAGAGGAAAAATTGTAAGCCCATGTGAGAAGGGTAAATACGAGACAGGGACTTGTAGGGAGGTGAGATGGAGATCAGGAGGTTCATCTTTTTCCCCTTCTTGTCCTTTTTTCTTCTCCACTTCTATATTAATTATATAATTCCCAGTTAACTGAGCGTGGGTGCTATTTAGTGCTGGCTGAGGTTGTGTCATTTCTGCATGCAGAATAAGTCCAGAATGGGTGAAAAAGTGGTAGAAAAAGTCATGTAACGCTCCTGTCGTACCAATTCTGCTGGTGAGGGGGAGAGAGAGCAGGGCTATATCCCTGTGAGCTACAAATAGAGCCGTTAGCGTGGCATCAGATAGCTGCTGGACATCGATAACGCTTTATCAATGGGATAAAGATAAATGTGAAGATAAGAGAGTCGGTTTTGCCTTGATATCCACTTGTGGTTTACCAAAAAGGCTTTGTCTTCCCGTTGATTTCTTCATTCTGCTCCTGTGGTAAATGCCAAGTCTTGAAATCTTATTTATGGTGAAGCTAATGAAAAAATGTCCAACAGAGCCAGTTCTTCACCCGAAGGATATGAAAATCTTCTGTGCTGTCTTAATTAAGTGAGGTAATAGGGAGACTTCTGAAGCCACCTGACAGTGTTTGGATGGCTAATTCTCTCCAGCATTGAATTAAAAATTAGGAGTATTTAATAAGCGGGGTTAGGTGCCCCCTGAGTTATGTTTTCAGCAAGATGCACTTAAGCTCAGTGTTTCTGGGTGTTTTTGCAAGTCTGACTCATATTTCCCAGCACTTCTCGGCAGCTGTGGAGGCATGAAACTTTTTGAGATGGGAGAGATAAGATTCTTGTCATAATCACATGATTCAGGGAGCTGGTGCTTTAAGGGAAAGAGTGCTAAAAATAAGCAGAATTGGTGACAAGATAGTAGCAATTTTGGCTTTTTGTACTGTGAAAGGCTGGTTGCCAGCCCTACGGAAAAGAGTCAAGGGCTTCATTCTGCAGCATGACTCCGAAATGTCATTACTCCCATGATAATTTGGGGGTAAAAAAAAGAAAAAAAAAGAAAAAGAAAAGGGAAGGGATAGGAAGAAGAAAAGATGGAATGAAAGTGAGAGTGGTGAGGAGAATGGGAAAGGGTAAATATTGCAGAATATTTAAAAAAGGGGAAAGAGAAGGTCTTGGACTAGTGCTGCATGGGCTGGGATGGTGTTAGAGGAAGACAAAAAGGGTGAGACAGAGCAAGAAGTACAATGACTTTAATTTGTAGGCAGAGACTGTTAAGAGAGAGGATGGAAGAAAAAAAAAAAAGGAGGAAAAAAAATTATTTGGGTTCTTTTATTCATTACTAACTATAAAAGGCCCAGACTGTGTTGCCAGTGGCTTTAAAATCCAGGACCCCATTAAACCTTCCTTGATAGTAACTCAACACTTGAAACCAGAGTTAAAGAAGGAGTGAGTGCAGGCAGGAGGGATGGGGGAGCTGGCTGAATTGAGGGGAGACTTAGGGTGAAGATCTCACCTTCCTTCTAGCAGTGCTTTTGGGGGATCCAGTGGCTCAAACTGGCTGTTTGCCTGGAGAAGGCCAATGGGACCAGCAGCATCCCAGTGCCCCTTACCCCAGCTGCATCTCCCCAGAAAAGGGCTCTGCCCCCTATTCCCAGGTATTAAATCAGGATTTATGCCTGCTGCTCACAAACCAGCTGCAGCTCAGGGGAGGCTGCACTGAATGCGAGATGAGATGGGAGAGATCAGCGGATAAATGCGCTGGATAAAGCCAGCAGCAAAAGGTTCTTTGGATTAAGTCCCTTTATGATAAATAGCAGGCACGCTGCTGTCTGGTTTGAGGTTCACACCAGGGTAAGGAGCGGTACTGGCTGTGCTGGCTGGCTGTTTTGCAGCCAAGCAAGGTCAGATCTGTACCTAGGTGGGACTGGGAGTGCACTGGGGGAAAAGGGTTATTTCCCCCTCATTCTGCCTCCAGCATCACTGATGGTCCCCTGGTCCCTGTACATCCCCAGAGACTGTTCTTTATCACCAGGCTGCAAACCCTGCTGGGTGTCCAGCTCAGGGGAGAGTTGTAATTAAAAGAGTTGTTCCCCAAGCCCCAAGGACTTAGTGATTTTGTCTGTGTGTGTCTGTGTGGTTGTGTGCTCCTTTCTCCCCAGGGGGAAGTGGAGGAAACTGTTCATTTTGAAGCAAGACTCGGATGTGACGCGCAGGTCTCTGCCATGTCATCTCCTTTGTTCCCTTGGACGTGTGCAGCAGGGCGAGGAAATAGCTCCCTTGGGAGATGCTCACCACGCATCCGAGGGGGATCTCAACTCCTCTGAGATTTCCCTTCCCTGCTGGGGTTTTGCTTCCTTGTCCCTGGGAGCTCTGGATAGATTTGAAGAGCCTCTGCAGCCCTAATAGAGATGTTGCTTGGCTGGGAAAGGGGGAGAAGGAACCAGAAGTGCTCTCTCCCTGTTGGAGCATCCCTCCTCCAAGCTGACCCAGGGAAAGTGGAGAGGCACGGGGAGCTGACGCGCTTTTCTCTGGTTCATGAAGTGGGTAATCAGCCCTTTTTATGAAGTCCAACTCCAAGCTCTTTGAATTTCATCCCGTGTTCTCCCTCTTGCAGAATAGAAATGGCTGATAAAGGTCTTATCTGGTTGCTGTGCTTGAGGGAATCGGTGCTGATGGAGAAGCGTGGCTGGGACCAAAGCCTCGTTGGGGCTGCAGTGTGTTGAGCGTGGTGGGGGGATGGAGATCAGAACAGAGGCAGGGAGTGAAGACACAACCATTGCTGAAGTAGCCCAAAGGGATGGTGCAAAGAAATGCATTTGAGGTGAGCTGCTCTCCCTGTGAATTTTGGGAATTGCCTTCTGTAGATGTGCACCTTTCCCAGAAGGACGTGGTGTGTTTGCATGTTGTTTCTGTGTTTGCTTTAAAAGAAAGATGACAAGATGCAAGACTAACCCCAAGAAATGTGTGGTTTTGGCATTGCTTTCCTTTCCTAATGGAAATACAGAGGATCCTGCATAGTAACTAATCAGACAGTGGAGGAGTAAGATGGTGACTGTGGCACAAAGACTCATCTGGGTGACTTGTCTAGGAGAGACTAGACAGCTTCACACTTAGTTATCAATATGAGAAGTGGAAGGAGATGCTGGTGGCTTTGTCATGCCTGTGGTGTGAACATCATCAGGGTGGGTGGATATGGGATCCCTGGGAAAAAAAAAATCCTGTAGCAGAATAAAGAGATCCTCAGGACCTCTCCCTCCTATTAATTGTAAGGAGAACCCAAAGAAATGCTTCAGTCCACAAGGTCTCACCCTAAATCAGACGTTTCTGAAGGGGCTGAAAGGAGAGGAAGGAATCTTATTAGCCAACCTTTGAAAGCTTAATTTCAGCTGAGCCTGCCAAAGGGGTTTGGTTGCCCCTCAGAAAGGAAGCTTTTAGCAAGCTCTGACAGCAGCTTTCCGTGTTCAGAGCCTAACAGCTTCGAATAATATCTTTAAGTGTTATTTGAGGATTTGGCCTACTGGAACTGGGCAAGCTAGAAAATCCAGATATTGTTGTACTTGGCAAGGGCCTTGTGCTCCTTACAGAGGGGAGAGCTTTGTTCTTTTGCTAAAGCTTGGACAAACTTCCATGAAGAATTAAGCAGAGTCCTCTGCATTTCAACAGTCCCTCTGCACTTGCCCTGCTTAGCTCATGGACATCTGCAGAGCATCCATTTTCCTAGAAAGCTTTGTGTCCATCTGCTCTGTGGACTCTGGTAATGGAGTTAAGACCCCTCTGCTTCCTGAGCCAGGGCGTGAAGATTATCCCTCTAATATAATTCAAGGAAACCCCTCAGCTCCCAGCTGGCTTAGACAGTTGCTGGGTGATAGAATTTGCTCCAGAAACAAAAAAAATGGTCAATCTGGGTTTGAGATGTAGCGCCTGTGCTTGGAGATTAATCTGGAACAGCAGTTTAAACCCAATTTTCTCTGGGTTTTGAGGCTGAATGAACTTTTCCATTGTGGATGCTGGTGTTTTGCAGAGAGGTCTGGGGAGGGGAAGTGTCTTTTTCTGGTTCATGGAGTTGCTCCTCCAATGGGACCAGCATGTAGGGGCTCTCTATGCCTCACTTGAGGCACAAAACCTTCTCTGCTTTGGAATCATTTGCCTTGTAGTTTCAGTTGTTGTGGGGGTGAGACTTGGGAGAACCCCAAGTATTGAGTGTTGTGGAGCAGGGGGGACATGAGTGGTGACATCCCCTTTCCAAAGCCTGTCCTGCAGCTCAGAGCGATGCTGGCTGAAAACTTCCCATCATGTGTTTGGTGTAGAAAATTTTCCATAGGAGCTTTTTTGTTTCCCATCTTCTCTTCCCTGTAAGGGCAAATTTTGCTCTGTAAAAAATGTCATCAGAAAAACAAAAACGAAACACAAAACCTTGGAGACAAAAGAAAAAGATATTGATTTTTAGTTTGGATCCTTCCAGAGAGGAGACTATGCAATCATGCGGTCCCCGTCTGTCTGCCCTACCCATTCCTTCCCCTCTGTAGTTTTTGAGGCCTTTGGCCAATTTCTACCCAATTTAAAAGAAGGAAAGAGGTCTCAGAGATATTAAATTTCTATAAATTTCATTAAAATAGGTGGCTGGGTAGAAGAAGGGACAGGCTATTACAGCAGCCCCATGAGACTGGGGCTCGGGTGTATGCAGAGCCTTTGTTAAACATCACACAGTATCTGAGGAAAAAGATTTTCTGTATAAGCAATTTCAGGGGGAAAAATAGAAAAAAACCAAATGTTTGACCAGTTCTTGCACCTTAACGCTGCTGGGGAACCTGGCTGTAGAGCCCTTGAAGGCCGTGTTACATTTGTTCCACTGACTGTGGATAGCTTGTTCATTCAGAAATGAACTTGTAAGTCCTCAAAATAGGTCAGGAGCGGGATGGAAGAAGCGTACGGGTCTTGTTCGGTCGTCTCTGCACCAGAATAAATTTCAGCCCTTGAGATCTGGCTGATTTCTTCCCCTCCCTAGCACGCTTTGCTTTTTTTTTTTTTTGCTTGGCTAAAAAAATGCTGAGCTCCAAATTGGGAATTGGTTCCGAGCAAAACCCCGTGCGCCCGGCGGGGAGAGGGATGCGGAGAGGTGGGAGGAGGCAACCGGGAAGGCCAACCAAAAGCTTTGTATTATTAAGATTTTTAGATATACAGTTTTGATAAAAGCTTGCAAGTAGCAAATTTGCTATCAAGCCTAATGTAGCATGGCAGATTTTGTCTGAGCTAGCAAAGGATCACATTTGCAGCTCCTCTGAGGCGGGGAAGTGGGCTCAATAGGCTATTTTCCACATCCATGCTCTGTTCCTAAAAAAAAATAAATAAAAAAAATAAGGGAGTGGAGAGGGAGAGGGGAGAACAGAGGGAAAATAAAGACAATTTCTCTTTTTTTCCACTTTACTCTGATTTTGCATGTGTTGGCTCTGAATGTTAACAGCCAATAACTTGCACGCTAAATGCAGGCTTTGCCGTGGGATTTGGTTTTTGCTGGGTGTGCAAAGTTGCTTAGGAACACTTAACAGACAGATTGCAGCATTTTGGCAAGCCTGGCTTGTTACTGATCTGTGGGCATTTTCCTTTCGACCCTTGTTTAGTGGAATTAATCCCTCTCTGCATCTTTCTGCACCGTGCTGAAGCTGCAAGGCTGCTGAGGTGGTAGAGGGTGGCAGGAAGAGTTAGAGGATGGCAGGAAGAGTTAGAGGGTGGCAGGAAGAGTTAGAGGGTGGCAGAAAGAGCGTGTTTTGAAATATCCATCAGAAGTTGGTCTCGTTCTTTGTTAGTGAGATGAATGAGGAAGTGATTTCTGCCATCATGAACTTGGATTCAAAAGTATTTATTCCAAAA
Source organism: Caprimulgus europaeus (assembly GCA_907165065.1). The sequence goes on along the minus strand of OU015548.1, from coordinate 4,884,104 downwards.
TCCAAGTTTTGGGGGAGAGAGAGAGAGAGACATGGTTGGTTTGGCAGTCACACCGCTGGTCCCACCATCACCCAGGGGAGAAGCTGAGATAGATGTTGTCCCTGGAGCCCAATGAAAAAACCAATTCCTGCTGGATTACAAAGCCACCCAGTTTCAGCTCAGTGAGTTTGGGCAGGTTGTTTGCACGTTGCTCATAGTTTTCCCAAATCCATTTTGTATTCAGGCAGTCTCACTAGCGAGTCATTTGTGGTTTGCAGTTCACTGAGGAATGCTGCAAAGCCACCACCCGGGCACCAGCTCAGGCTGTTTGTTGCTGAATGTGTGACCCCAGCGGGGATGGGTTTCCTCACTTACTTTCTTAGAGCCATAAAATAGATATTTAGACGTGGCATCTGTGAGACTGGAAGTTTTCCTGGGCTGATATACTAGCATTTTCCTCATGCATGAAGCAACTCTTCTTATTTTTAGGAGACTGTGGCATATTTTCTTGCTCGGGAGAGCATAAGGAGATGACTTATTTTTTGATGGGATCAAGCATGTATTTTGTTAATGCCCTCTGTGATGTGCTACTGGTTTTTATTTGCACCATTTGCTGCAATTCCGTGGCTTAGTGACCCAATGTGCTTCTGCCCTGACTCACAGCACCAAACCCAAGCATCCTGCAACCTCTGCATCCCAGGATCTTGTATTATCCTTTGTGCTCTTCGTTCCTTTCTGCCGTGTCTGTTTGGCATTTTGTGCCTTGTACAGTTTATTTTATGCTCCTTTGTCACTGCCTGCCTGATGGGTTTTCTTTCTGCTTTCCTGCAGCATCCCTAATCTTTACAGTCTTGGCTTCATTTAAGGAGGGGAAACAAAACCCTGCTGCTTTCTGCTAAATCAAGTGGTGTTTGTGTTGGGAAATGAGAGAGTGATGCCATCAAACTCACTTATTCTGGAGATTGGCTGGGTTTGCGTCCCGGCTGCTTGCAAATCGTGTTTTGTAGAGCCAGGGAGCTCATTGCTCGCTGACACATCTCCTGTGGCTCATGCCTTGCCCCTGACAGGAGGGCAGCTGCTTATTTTTCCCAATCTTTTAGGAAAATTGTAAGTTTTTCCATTTGAAAGGAGATGATAAACCCCTACAGTGCTGCACCCAGCACCAGGCGTGGCAGAGCTGAGCTGGGACGACGTCCCCTGGGGTTTCCCTGCATTGTACCAACAGGTTTTGTAAATGTACAGGACCATTTAGGCTTTTAAGACATCTGAGGCCACTTTTCATCGTAGGCTAGGCTGCTGCACAGTTTTACAGGGTCATAAAAGCCCTGACAGGAGTCATAAAAGCCTCCAATTGCACTGCACAAACCCATGGAGTATATTTTAAAGGCCCCTGAGTTTTCATTTTGCTGCTTTTATGGGAACTCATAAAAGCTTCGATGAGCACAGCCCCTGATTTGCTCCTCAGCACGGAGGTAGTTAAAATTACAGCCACCAACAAATTGTTCCAGTCTAAATAAATCAGGGCTTTGCATGGAGTATGAGAGAGGAGCCCGCTCCCCACCGCCAGCCGGGCTGCGTGCCGGCAGGGACACGCGTGTGCTCCTCGTGCAAACTCCCCCTTGTCCCCATTGTCCCCATTGTCCTATGTTCTCTGCTGTCCTTACAGTCACATCTCAGTTGTCCTGCTACAAGACATGATGCATCTTGCAGAGCTTTCAGCTGGGCTGTAGGTACCGCTGCCTGCGCGCTCGCTTCCCCCGGGCACGGCTTTTTTCTGCTGCATCACTCGTCTCCCGCTACGCGCGTGCACGCTTGCGCTGTCCGTGCTCCCACGTAGGTACCCAGCACCCTGCCACCCTTTAGCCCTTTAGCATCACTCATGTCCCCCCTGCCCCAAGCTGAAACCCCAGGGGCATTAACGGGGCTGTCTCTGCTTCCTTTGTGCAAATAAATGCAAGACTGGCTTGTCACCGAGGCAGGGACGGACCGCAGCACGTGGTGGCGGTTGCAGTGAGAGCTGCTGGGGTTTGGCAGGGTTTTCTGGATAAATTGTGTTTCTATTGAGCAATGTCAGTTTGTCAAAAGGGAAATATTTCTTAGAAATAGCTTGTTGTGGCTTTTTTTTTTTTTTTTTAATGTGATGTAGCCAGACTGAAAATAAGAGTGGTTGAAATTCAGCTCTGATGTTTGGAAACTAGAGAATTAAATCTCTTTGTGTGTTGTGACCTGAAAACAGGAATGTTTGAGGTGAGTCCTGCTTGCCCTCATTATTTGGGGCAGGGAAATGTTTCTCGATGCTGGGAGTCTCATCTGTCCAGCTGCCGTGATGAAGCACTTGCAAACGAGAGGGACAGGATGAAGGTCAGTGTAGCAGGAGGAAGGAGACGAAGCACCTGTGGTTGGGTTGGCACTGTGGAAAGGTTACAGCAGCAAGTCAAGGGGCTGGATTTGCAATGGAAACTTCCTTCACTGTTGCCTTCTTCTCTCTGATGGCGTGGTTGGGTCTCGGTTGCTCCAGGTTGCTGGGTGTGCATGGTGCCGCTCACCCCAAGCCCTTCCCCGTGTCTCATTTCCATCAGCATCTCCTCTTCAGCAGGTAGAGCTTTCAGCTGGGATGTTTCTACCCTTCCCCTTGAGCTGGTCCTCACTAGAGTGAGGAAAACTCAATACCAGTGGCTTCTTCCATTGCTATGACCATCTCCTTTCCCCTAGCTACGTGCCCAGCTCATCACCCCTCATGCAAGCCCATTGCTGGGCATGGTCTGTAGGAGCCTTGGTGGCTCCAGGGGCCCTACCAGCAAAGCCAAGCCCAAAGGGCCAGGCTCTGGTTCCATGTTGAGAATGACCAGCAAAATCTCAGCTGTGCGACCTTCCAACCTAGAGTCTGTTTGTCACAGCTTGGGAAAGAAAGGGAGCGATCAGAAAGGTTCTCTTTGCTCTGCAAAGATAAATGTATCTTATTTCTGTCTTGCTGGAGCTTTATATAGTAATTATATCAACTACAGCTGATCAAAGCATTTGTTAAAGAGAAAACTATCTCTCCTTTGGTTTTGTTACTGTTTGCAGCCAATTTGACAGGCTTTACATCTCCAACTACATTTTCTTTTATTTTCCATGCTTGATTTCTTTTTTTCTCTTCCTTCCCCCTTGTTGGCACCTGGCACACAGACGTATCTCCCTCCTTCCCCCCCCCCCCACCTCCCCCCCTTCTTCTTCCCTTCCCCCTTCTCTCCATCTGGCTTAATAAAAATGTTTTTTAAGCCATCCCAGGGACTGGGGAGCAAATAGCAGCAGTCGTGTGAGTGATCAATCTACCTGTGCTCCCTGGTCTGGGTGGGCAGGGTGGCTCAGGCAGGCAGCAGAGCGAGCTGAGCAGCTCCCTTCCCTCCTCTCCTTCCCTGGTTTTCTATTTTTCTGCTGTTATTGTCTCTTCAGGTGTTTATAAGGGTTGAACCTGTCACCTCTGAGCACTTTTCATGAGACTGGCACAAATGGGCTGCCCTTTTGTTCAACCATATCCACAAATCCCCAAAAGCACATCCTTGCTGCTGCTGCTTTAATATATTTTTTTTTTCTTTAGGATTCCTTTTTTTTCCATTGACTTTCCATCTTTAATCTCATTTTAAAACCTCTCTCTCCTCCAGTGTCTGTGCTGCTTTTTCTCTCTCTCTGTTATTGGCTTTATAGCCAAATGCTTTAATTTATTTGCCATACAATATCTCTTTACCACCGTTCTGGGGATACAAATTGTTTGAAAGATGTAACAATAATATCAATGGCTGGCACATCTGTTTGTCAGTGTGCAGCATTTCCAGCTCAACCACTCAGGGGTGGATGGGAAGAAGGTATCTTCTTCTGCTTGAGCATCTGGAGAGATTGACTGTAATTCCCTGAGCTAAAACTTCTATGGGATTTGGAGTTCTTAATAAAAAAATGTACTGGGCAGCCTCTCCTTTCCCAGTATTAACACTGGTGATTGCACCAGCCAAACTGGATTGCACCTTGGTGCTGGTTAGTAATTAATTCACTCCTTGTACAGGAAAAGGTTGGAACCAACGTCTGGAGGAAGAGTTCTATACTCAAGTTTTGGGTCAGAATTAGGGGATTTGAGCCCAGATTGTTGAGGATGGTTGTGAATTTGTTTGTTGTGGTGTTGATTTGGTTCTAGCCCCGTTGTTTTGAGGGTGCTGTGTTTTTAGGTGGGTGCAGCTCCATTGACGTTGGTGGTGGGAAGTCATGGCTTTGCATGAAGACCACATCAACCATGGGGACAGGAGCTCTCCTTGTTCCCATTGCTCAGCTGGGAACAGAGCTGCAGAGGGGTGAAATGTCATGCAGAGGGTTTCTGCAGCAGACTCAAAGCTGAGTTATTTCTGGAAATGCCTTTTAGCAGAGAGAAACCAGCTGCCTTGGGCTAGGCTGGGGGTGAGACACCAGCTTGGGCTAGGCTGGGGGTGAGACACCAGCTTGGGCTAGGCTGGGGGTGAGACACCAGCTTGGGCTAGGCTGGGGGTGAGACACCAGCTTGGGCTAGGCTGGGGGTGAGACACCAGCTTGGGCTAGGCTGGGGGTGAGACACCAGCTTGGGCTAGGCTGGGGATGAGACACCAGCTTGGGCTAGGCTGGGTCTAGCGCTGTTAAAATCACCTCAGTGGTTCTGCCAGGCAGCAGTTGCCTCCCCCATGGTGTTTTTAGCTTTCCTTATCAGTGCACTTCATAACTTCTAATGTACATTGATTGCTGTCTATTTCTCCTTTTATTTTTGTGTTATGCTTGATTACTGCTCTAGCAATAACAATAGGGCTTTTAGCCAAAATTGTCTTCTTTGGATTGTGGAGTCCTGACTTTTTGGCTCTCTAATAAGTTTTGTGTTACGAGCCCACATTTCTCTGTTGACATTTTTTCCTTCCAGCCAATTTCTCCCATAATTTTCCCCAGCGTTAGAAATGAGTCCTTTTGAAGCACTGAGTATATATATTACTGATTGGGGCAAGCCTTTATTATCCCTTGTGAATGTAATCAGGTCCTCATCACTAGTTTCTTGATAATCACTGAGCACCAGTTCAGTCATTAATTTCGTCTTTATCCATCATGTCTTCTTTCCACGTTATTTGCTAAATAGCTTGGACGTGATTGCGACACTCAGCATCTGAGCTTGTAACTCTTTGCTTTCTTAATGTGTTTACATTGTCAGTGTAATGCTGTCCCTGGTACTCAGCTCTGTGGTATTTTACTATGAAGGATGCTCAGCCAAGTACAGTGAGCCTGCATGGAGGAAGGAGATGAATGCTCCTTTGTTAGACGATCACCACTGATGGTCTTTAGACCCTGATGTTTCAATACCGCCTGCCCGTGAGCTCTAATTTATTATCTCTCCAAATCAAGCTCCTCAAGACTGAGCTGTTTATCTTTCCCCTCATTTGCAGCATGGTGCTTGGGTAGAAATTCATCTTGGTTTGTAGCTTCCTGTGATGGTCTGTGCCTGCTTGGACCGGAGCCGCTCTTCTCTGTAGCAATCCAGAGGTATCCAATGGTTCTAAGAGATCATCAGCTCTAAAAGGAGGAAACTAAATGGATTTATAGCAAAAACTTTGATGGGCCAGTTGTTCCCATTGCTCCATAATGCCAATAATATCACCTTTCTTCTTGTCAAAGAGATTTTTCCCGTTCCTGCTGCCTCTTAGAAAGTTTTGTGGCACGGATGGATGGAGCAGCAGTGGGTAAATGGCTCCTTTGGGCAGTGTTTGCCAAAAGGGCTGCGTTTGCTCACCAAATAGCCTTGAGTTTGTGCCTTGCTTGCATGTTTTTAAGCCTTCCCCTTACATGGGAAGTGTAAAACCACTCTGGGGTGCTCAGATCTGTGATATTTTAGTACAAAAGCTGCATCCTGTCCACAGGGTCACAAGGCAGCTGTGGAAACCTCGGGGTCTCAGCTCGCTCCCCTCAGCCAGGGTGGGTAGGAGCAACCCCAGCCACAACCCCTCACAGGGTATCATTGTGTGGATCTCTCATCCCCTATTAGCAGGGATATGGGGAAACTGGTTTAGCAGGGTATCCTCAACAAATTAACACACCCTATTGATTGCAGGGGCTAATTAGCTGGGATGGGGCTTAGTCTTGCCATGCGCTCAACTTTTGGTACCCGAACCAGTTTTTTTATGCCTGCTCTGGACCTCTCTCTTCTAGTACTGCATTGCCAAGTAGAGAGACCTTCAGTGTCTTTCCAGAAGGGTTTTCAGAGCTCTTCTGAATTCTGCCAGGAGAAAGAGAAGGCTGCAAGGCATTAAAAAAATCCAGACTTCCAATTGCTGCTGATCCTCGCATCAGTCTAAAACGAGCCGAGGGCTGACAGGGGCCTCAGGGAGGAAGACATGGTGACCTGGAGGATTGAGATGAGTCCTGGTGACACCTCTGCTGTCCTTCTCCTCCTCCCCTGATGATGTGCTGCTGCTGACTTTCTTTACCTGAGAAGCTGCCATGCTCCTTCCTGGTTACTTCTGTCTTGTGCTGTGACTTGGTCTGGGGAGATTAGGCTCTTAATATAGGGAATGAGACTATCCTCTGTTATGTGAGGATTAGAAATATATATATATATATAAAACAAATGCAAAAGGGCTGTGAAATCTGTTTCAAGGCATGGACTGGTTTTCCAGTGATGGGAGTTTGGAACAAACTTTCCCAGAAGTTGGTTATTTGCTATTTTTTTGTGGTGTCCTGCCCAGCTGGTAGTGGCTGTTGATGGGCAGAGATGGGCACACACTGTGATAATCACCCTGCTTTTGGGGGGTGGCCAATTTTGTGTCTCCCCATTCTTGTTTGGATTGTTGGATTTTTATTTCAGGGGAAGGTAGCTGAGGGTGTGGTGGTTGTACAAACACCAGCTTTGGTGCTTGCTGCTGATGGAGACCACGAAGGATACACCATGAATTTTGCAAAAATATTATTTTATTGCTACTGGACAAATTGTGTGTTCAGGATAAGAGTCACTGTGGAGCTGTAAGTGTGGGTTGTTGGTGGGTAAGGAGGTTCTCTAAGCAGAGAGCATCTCTAAGAGAGATGTTCATCCCAACCTGTGTCAGGTGTTCAAGAGAATTAGTATGGGAGGACCTTAGACCACTGCTGTCGGTATCAACATGTTAGAAATCTTGGTCAGAAAGACCAATCCCATCTTTTAGGAGACAGTGCCCCTGGATGGTGGTTGCAGTGTTGGTAAAAAGCCCAAATACACCGATGCTAAAGCAGCTTGGTGTGTTGTCAATCCATCCAAAATGAAGCAACAGATTTCCAGATGGATTTTAAAGTTCTTCATCATGCCCTTCTTTCTTTTAATGCACATCTCATTTAGTGGTCACCTCCCCTTGTTCTTGCTCATAGTTTCAGCTTTCCTGTCTCCAGAGGTGTCAGCTCCTCTGGATAATGCACTTTGCCAGCTCCTCGTACCAGAGCTTTCAGCTTCAGCGTGCAGGGCTCTGGGGAAATGGAAGAAAATCCACCTTGTAAGTGCTCTTAGGGGCTGAAAACAAAGTGTGTGGAACAAGCAGCCCTGGCACCTTCTGCCATCCCTGAAAGTGAGCAAAACCACAAAAAGCTGAAAATCGTAGGGTGGCCGAGCTTTGGGATTTTTCTTCTTTTTTTTCCCCTTCTCTTTTCCCCCCCCCTTCTCTTTTTTTTCTCCCCCTTCTCTTTTTTTTCTCCCCCTTCTCTTTTTTTTCTCCCCCTTCTCTTTTTTTTCTCCCCCTTCTCTTTTTTTTCTCCCCCTTCTCTTTTTTTCTCCCCCTTCTCTTTTTTTTCTCCCCCTTCTCTTTTTTTTCTCCCCCTTCTCTTTTTTTTCTCCCCCTTCTCTTTTTTTTCTCCCCCTTCTCTTTTTTCCTCCCCCTTCTCTTTTTTTCTCCCCCTTCTCTTTTTTTTCTCCCCTTCTCTTTTTTTTCCCCCCCTTCTCTTTTTTTTCCCCCCTTCTCTTTTTTTTCCCCCCTTCTCTTTTTTTTCCCCCCTTCTCTTTTTTTCCCCCCCCCCCTTCTCTTTTCCCTCACAGTTGTGAAAACCTTGTGTTGTCCAAGCCTTAGGAGCATCTTTTGGTTTTAATTAAGAGTGAGTGAAGGCAATGAAGCGATTTCATTGCATTGTAAGGGGCAGCATCCAGCAGTGGGATGCTGGGGCAGGGGTGCAGAGCTGGGTCATGTCCATGCTGCTGTGCAGGGAGCTGGCTATGATCTATTTCTTTTTATGCTTTATAATTTAATCTGTTGTTTTAGGTTAATATAATTTGCTTTGTTTTTAATACAAGGTTTGCATAGGCTACCATCTGTAATATTTTCTGCACCCTGACATAAATTTCTATTACAGCACCTATTAAAAATTCTCTTTATTGCCCTGAACATTTGTGGCATTCTGCAAATTTGAGGTTTTTTTTTTCCCCCCTCTGCCTTGTGGATTCACTAGATTTATACTTGCCAGGAGTCTTTTGGAGGTGATGCTTGGAGGCAAGGAGCATCTTTTTTTTTTTTAATCTCAGCCTTTACAGTGGAGCTCGTGTCCCTTGCAGGGGCTTCCAGGCCACCTTGGCATGAGTAAGCAGAGCAGAGTGGCAAGTCCTGCTGGGACTGTGCAGCCATGAAAAATACCAGGATTAAAAGCTGGAAAAGCTTTAAGGAAAGGTGTGTTTGTCTCCCTCCTTAACCTGACTCCAAAATCAAAATATTTCCCATAAGTGCTGTTTTAGCAGAGCAGGGCTTTTCCTAGAGCAGTCCTTTTTGTTCTGCTCAGTGTTTGTGCAGTGTCTAGCTTCTCAACATCCCCTTCTCCATGTGTTCATAAGCATCCTTCTAATAACCATGATTAATAATGAATGACAACCATTAAATCACTTTAAATATCTACAAGCAGCATGATGGAGACCTCTTGCTTCCCGGCAGTGGTAATGTCATCCAGGTGCAGATAAGCACCTTGCTCTCTCATGTGCCACGGCCACAAAAGGAGGGGACACTGTGGAGGACCAGGGTCATTTGTCTGGTTGTTACTTTATTAAGCAGCAATGCCTGGAAATGCTGGGTGTGAATCAGGAGAGGGATTCCTGCGTCGGCTCTATGGGTTGGGGTTCATCACGGTGCTGTTGTGGATGATGTGAGGCAGCAGCTGCTCTTCCTTTGCAGGCTTTGGCCGAGTAAAGCTTGTTTTATGGCAGCTTGATGCCTGGAGAGCGGGTGTCCTGTGGGCAGAAATGATCCAGATTATATAGAAACCTGCTGTGCTTGTGTAAGATGGTGAACCACTGTCCAGGAGAGCCTCTGTGCCCGTGAACTTTAGATCTGATTAGGGGCTATGCTGTATCAGGGCTAGAAAATGTCCATAGTTCCCATCTCCTGTTCTGATGATGGACCATCTCTCTAAGGCAGGGTCCAAGTGATGCTTTAGCCCTGTCCAGTTGAGCCTGTACCACCTCTGCCTCTTCCCCAGCAGCATCAAGCCATGCTTTTCTGGCTTTATCCCATAAATCTGCCCATATGGGTTGGAAACAGGATGAAGGACAGCCACCAGCAGAACAATTAGGATCCCTCAAAGGTTAGAGCAGCCAAGGGGGACACACGTCCTGTTTCTTCTCATCCAGGGTGGTAGGGCTGCCATCCCTTCGAGGTGGGACGAGATGCCTCCTAACCCAATCCTCTCCAAAATCCCTGCACCCCTTGTCAAATCCAGTGCAAAATTAAGCTCCTCTGTTGCACCCATGCCAACCCTGCATTAGCAAAGTACAAACCAGAGGAGAACTTGTTCCTCTCTGCTGCTGGGACGCCAGCACTGCACGTTCACGTGGCTGAAGACAACGGGCTGGGATTTTCCACTGCCCTGCACCTTGTCTTTCTCACTCCTGTCATCATGCTCAGTTGGTCTCAGCATCCTGAGGAAGTTCAAAGGAGGCTTTCAAAGGCGAGGCACAAATGGTGCTCAGATGCTTAAGTGGCGGTGGCTTTCAGAGGTGTCTCTGTGCCACGGGTGCCCGGGGGAATAGCAGAAGGACTGCACGGGGCGAGAGACAGTAAAAATAAGGAGCTGTTGTTTTTAGATGCTCAGTGGAGTAGAAAGAAATGAAAAGCCTGTCCTGCTGTGATGAATTCCCCTGGTCATCATTTCTGACCATGAGCAGTTGCTAAACTGGGGCAGAAGGAGAAATGCTAAAGCTAACTTAGGTAATGGCGAGTGAAGGGTGGGAGAGTGGAAGAGGAGTGGATAAATTATTCAAAGTATGATCGTTAGAGCAGTGGGGTTGAGGGGGGGGGGAGCAAATTTTTTTGCTTTTTGCTTCACTTGCAATATTGATAAATGGGAAAAAATCATTTTGGATCAAGCTGGAATGAAACCTTAATACCTGACTGCTGGAGGAAAAGAAGGGAGTTGATGCCAGGTTGACTGTTTCTCATCCAGTGAGAACTGAGAAAAGCTTTACTTGAGTTTTTGTCATAGTGAGATAGTCCAGAAGGACAAGAGAGCAGCAAAGTCCTTTGAGATCGTGTCTGTAGGGATCTGTTCCTGGCAGTGCTCTCGGTCTGGAAATCCAGGGAGAAGAGCAAACTCCTTTGAGTGGCACCTCGTGCTTTGCATGGACAAACCCCCAGGTTTGGGGCAGTGCTCTGAGGCAGAGACACACCTGGGATGTGGCTTGGCAGGGCGAGCATCACTTGTGTCCCTGCTCTGTTGGTGATGGGCTTCCCTTCTTCCTGCCATCTGCATTGGTTTTCTCCTCCCTTCACCCCTGCAATGGTGGGACACTTCCTAGTGACAACTGTCGCCTTTTTCTACACTTCTCTTGTAAAGGGTGATGCTGCTACAATCTCCTGAAAAGCACATGATGCTTCTTCCCATGCCCTGGCAAAGGCAATACTGCAGACTCTGGACAAGTGCTTTTATAGTCTTTTAAGACTTCCAGAGCCACTCTTGGAGGGCCGTTAAGACCTTCGGCTGGTGATAATTGGATTTGTAAGACAGTGCAACATGTGATAAAGTGCTCTTGCTGGACAGGATCCCAGTTTTCTTCTATCATTCCTATTAATGTGATAAATGTCGCTGTCTCAGCTGATAGGGCCGTGTTGGATAATAAGATTGGAATCAGCTTTGATTTCTCCAGCTCAGTTCTGCATCATGGCTCAGCAGGAGCAGGCAGGGAGAAGACCTGGCAGAGGTGCTCATCGGTGAGGCAGGGGTGTATTTGCCTTCACACCAAGCCATTTCCTAGCTGGCAGGGGCAGGAGATGAGGCAATGGGTCCAAGGCAATGACTGCAAGCTTTCAAGTTGCTTAGTGTGGAGTGGGTGAGGAAGGTGGCCTTGGAGGAGCTGGAGCAGAGGGTTGGATGTGTCAGGCAATGAAACTTCTCCTAATTAAAACTGATAGCAAACAAAGGCAGGAGTTCCAGTCTAGCTGGGAAGCACCGGTCCAATTTGGAACTGAGCAGCTGTGAAATTGAACCCATCGACCACAGCTGGGGCTAGAGGTGGAGGAGGAGGAATGGGGGAGTATGGCTGGGTGAGGAGGGAAATCAAGGCTGGGAGCAACCATTATGGCTATAGGTATTATTATTGCTCCTCATACATCTTGATGTACCATAGTCCATAGGAGGTCCTACTTATTCTGTGTAGCTAACCAAGGCCTGGACTATGATGAGTAGAGGCAGAGGTGGCACTTTGGTAGCCCAGGATGCTCCATCTTCTCTGCAGTGGTGGTGCTAGCCAAAATGGGCAGAAGCCTTCCTGACACGTAGGTTGTGTGCAAGACATCCTGCTGAGACAGAAAATGGGGAACAGGGGTGGGTTTTTTTCCATGTCAAGCCTCCAATCTGTCTAGGAGGTAATGGTGACTTTGGTTCTTCATCTGAATATATGTGAGATTTCTTTTTAAATCAAATAGTCTTCTCACTGGAGATGTTTTTCCCTGTCCTTCTCTTTGTGTCTCTCCCCTTTGTCCCTCTGAAGAGGTGTTGTGCTTCACTGTAGCTATTCCTTGGGGATGGGATGTGTGTGCTGGGGGGAGGATGCTGAATAATGCTGCAGGAGCAAAATCCAGTGGGCATCGTGCTGCGGGTGAGCAGGAAATAGTTGTGACGTTCTGCTCATGGGTTTTTGTAGGACCCATGCTTTTTCTTGCTAAACAAATGCCAACTTAAGCCTCCTTCCTCTACAAAGGTGGTTTGAAGAGGCAGCTGGAGCCACCAGCCTTTGAAATGAGGTGGCAAACTGAGCCACTGTCCGTTTCTGCGTAATATTTTGTGCAAAATGAGGACAGTGGGAGGAGAGAGCATTGGGGGTGCTGTGTCCAGCTTCCTTCCTGCCCCTTGCAGGGTGGTTTGTATGGGGACAAAAAGCTGCTAGAGGTTTTTAAAACATTGCTGGGCTTTGGCGTGGAGGTAGCTAGAGAATAGAGGAGAATTGTTAAATGCCAGCCCCCATGTACGAATTCAGCTGCAGAAATCATGGTCAAAGCAGAGGGAGGCTGCTGCAGTGATCATCCCCAGCGTTATTATCCTCAGGTACCCTTACTTAGAGCCCAGCTGTTTGCTGCACTCAAAGGGAAAGAGGGAGCACACACTGTTCAAACAGTCAGGCAAAGTACCCTGGGCCTGCTGAGTCCCAGTTTTGTAAATGTTATTTCCAATCTTCATTGACTTCCTGGCGTGTCCTTTCCACTAGCTCTGATTGCCTGTTTCTCCTGCTTTGGGAAGCTGGGGTTTTGTGCTCTTTGTTGATTGCTCTGATCAACGTAAAAAAAATAAATATATATATATTTTTTTTAAAAAAAAAAAGAGGCCAGCATGCAGCAACACAGAAAAAAATCTTTAAAAAAAAATAATAAATAATTAAAAAAATGTCTTGAGCCTTAAAAGATCTACCCTGTTTGTACCATCCACAGCTTGGAAGTGATGTACTGGAGCACTTGGAATGGAAGCTGAGCAGGCTGGGGCAGGGCTGCAAAGAGCAAGAATTGCAGCCGACTGCTCCTGTTGTGGGGTTTTGGAGATGAATGGTGGCTTGTGGGTTTGCTTTAGCGCTGGGAAGAACCTGATGAGTCTTGCCCAGAGCTGCTAGGGAGAAGGGAGATGTTTGGGGTTTGACAGCGTGGTGTGATGTGTGTTGTGGCAGGAGATAAAAAGAACTGAGAGGAGGAAGCTTTGCCTCTTCCTCCTTATGTTGTTGAAGGTGCATCCCTTAGACATCTGCTCATGGATGGGCATCAGCTGTCCCATGTTAGTGGTCCTGTGCTGTCATGACCTAGTCACCAGAAAGATTTGGAGTATGGTTGTGTGTTGGGTGTTGCTTGCTTGTGTTTGTAGCTCCAGGGACTGCCTCATACCGTGGCTGAGCAGAACCAACCCCGTGCCTCTTATCTCCACCGTGCGAGAGCTCCGCTCGTTCCTCACTGTCAGCCCTGGCAGTTTTTGCTTGGGGAAGGAGTGTCAAGCATACCCCAGAAATGTGCTTTTGCAAGGACGAGAGATCCCAGAGCAGAATCAAAAAGCAGCTGCTTCCTTATTACACCTGGCCTTGTACCCAGCGAGTCCATCATCACGTTGTCGGGACTCTGACACTTCGTGTAGCACAGAAATCCTGCCGGGTATAATCAGTGTTAGACAAGCAGAGGGATGCTGCTCTGCTTTGCCTAAGAGATGTTATCTCAGGGTGAGGATTTCCAGCTGCTAGATAAAGGCTGAGGAGGAGAGAGGTGCTGAGGGGCAGAGGAGGGAGGTGCTGAGGGGCAGAGGAGGGAGGTGCTGAGGGGCAGAGGAGGGAGGTGCTGAGGGGCAGAGGAGGGAGGTGCTGAGGGGCAGAGGAGGGAGGTGCTGAGGGGCAGAGGAGGGAGGTGCTGAGGGGCAGAGGAGAGAGGTGCTGAGGGGCAGAGGAGAGAGGTGCTGAGGGGCAGAGGAGGGAGGTGCTGAGGGGCAGAGGAGGGAGGTGCTGAGGGGCAGAGGAGAGAGGTGCGGAGGGGCAGAGGAGGGAGGTGCTGAGGGGCAGAGGAGGGAGGTGCTGAGGGGCAGAGGAGGGAGGTGCTGAGGGGCAGAGGAGGGAGGTGCTGAGGGGCAGAGGAGAGAGGTGCTGAGGAGCAGAGGAAAGAGGTGCTGAGGGGCAGAGAGATGCTGAGGAGCAGAAGAGAGAGATGCTTAGGGGCTGCAAAGCCCCTCTGCCACTCTCCAGGTGTTTGCAAGCCTTGCACCCACCCAGCATGATTTATATTGCTGCTTCCAGATATTTTGTCAAGCTTTGCACCCACTCATCATTATTTGCACCAACTCCCACTCACTCCTTTGCATCGACTCACTGTGCTTTTAAAGGCTACAGCATCTTCTCAGGTAGCTACGTGCACCCAGCTTCATGGCCCAACCATTAAGTACCGACCCTTGGTCATTCTCTATTTTAAGTTTTCTTGGGTTTAGTGTGTTTTATTGCAGCCCTGGAGCAAAGGAATCCTCCTTCATGTAGTACTTTATGTGCCACCGTGCAGTCATTTTTATTATTATTATTGTTATTATTATTATTATTAAACATAGGATTTTCAATCTTGAGAGAACGGATATTTATAATTTACCACCTAGGGCTTGGTAATTAATATTTGTGTAGAGCTCTCAGTGATGGCTTGGATGTGAAATGTATTATATAAATAAAGACAGTCTTGTGAGCAGCAGGGAAAGAGGAGAATTAAAGGAAAAAAAAAAAGAAAAAAGGAAAAAAAGAAAAAAAAAAGAAAAAAGGAAAAAAAAGAAAAAAAAAAAAAGAAAAAAAAAAAAAGGTTTTTGACGTTTGTGGGGAAAATGTGAAGCTGTGAAGTGATTCAAAGTCCCTGGCTATGGGGAAGAGCTGTAGGGGGTGCTGTGTGGGTAGGTCAGAGGCTCCCATCGCTCCAGGCTGGCAGACTTTTCAATCTGGAGGCTGTTCATTGCACGTGAAATGAATTTGTGTTTTTTGAAACCACTTCTTAGCAGACCAGAAAATATAATGCACTGGGTGAGGTCTTTGCTTGGATGGAAAGACTGAGGATTAAATGGGCTGTGGAGCTGAGGTGGAGGTAGTGTCACCACTGGTGGGATGCTCGTGTGGTTTGTGGGTCCCTTCTCCCCATCTCCTCACCCCCCCTGAGCTGCAGAGGGGACAGGGCTGGTGGCCCAAACCTGCTCTGCCAAATCCTTAGGGGAAAAAATAGGGGTACAGCAGAGGAATGAAGCAGGAGAGCGTCCCTCCAACACCACCTGTGCACCTTTGGGGTCCTCTGGGAAGTCGGGGATGTGAATCCTGCTGTCTCTACCAAATTTCCATGTTTTTCAGGTTAAATAGTCCAAATTGAACGTGAATAGGGAAAGCTTCATCACCCCTTGGGAAGTCACCAGCACCAATTGGTTTATTTGTGGGGGGACATTAGGGATCCCTGATGTCTAGGTATGGCTAAAATATTTTTCAGCAGAAAATATGATAATTCAGAGTTGGACTTTCAAAGAAATTCACCAAAAAAAAGCTGAAAAACCAAGAGAAATAGTTGCAAACTGCACCCCAGTAACCTGTATGCAGGAGCCCCTCAAAGAGGGGCTAAAAACTTCCATCCAGTAGATCCCATCACAGATATTCATGATAATATTTATTTCCCTACAAAAGAGAGGTCTGAGTCCACTGGATGTATTGGTGGACTGAGCTCAGGCCAGCAATTTTAGTTTGGGGAAAGGGAAAAAAAAATAATCTAGAAAAACTTATTTCATTTTCCAGAAAAATGTGGATTTTTGTTTCAATTACATTATTTTTGCTTAAAAAAATGTTACAAACTCTTTGTTCTTAAGGTTAAACAAACACACTGACTAAAAAGAGAGAACCTGACAATGAAACAAAAAAAAACCCCTTCATTTTCTGGTTGAACAAAATATTTAATTTGACCCAAACAATTTTTCACCTGATTTTTCACTTCTGTCATAAAATCAATTTCCTGCCTAGCTCTGTTCTTCCACACTGCCAGCGTTATGGGGCTGGGGAATCCTTTTTGCTTTTCCTTTCTTTGTGTTATTTCTTTTGGTTTCTCTCCCCTTTTTTCATGCTCTTTTTTTTGTTGATGTCTTTTCACTTTTTTTTTTTTACTTTTCCTTTTCTACTTTCCCTTTTTTGTCTGTTTTTTTTCTTTTCTACTTTCCCTTTTTTGTCTGTTTTTTTTCTTTTCTACTTTTCCTTTCTTGTCTGTTTTTTTTCCTTGTCTACTTTCCCTTTTTTGTCTGTTTTTTCCCTTGTCTACTTTCCCTTTTTTTTTCCTTTTCTACTTTTCCTTTTCTACTTTTCCTTTTTTGTCTGTTTTTTTTCTACTTTTCTTTTTTGTCTGTTTTTTCTTTTCTACTTTCCCTTTTTTGACTGTTTTTTTCCCTTTACTTTCTTTTTTGTCTGTTTTTTTCCCCTTTTCTACTTTTGTTTTTTGTCTGTTTTTTTTCCCTTTTCTACTTTCTTTCTTGTCTGTTTTTTCCCTTTTCTACTTTTCCTTTTTTGTCTGTTTTTTTCCTTTTCTACTTTTCCTTTTTTGTCTGTTTTTTTCCTTTTCTACTTTTCCTTTTCTACTTTCCCTATTTTGTCTGGGTTTTCCCTTTTCTACTTTCCCTTTTTTGTCTGTTTTTTTCCTTTTCTACTTTCCCTTTTTTGTCTGTTTTTTTTCCCTTTTCTACTTTCCCTTTTCTACTTTTCCTTTTTTCTCTGTTTTTTTCCTTGTCTACATTCCCTTTTTAGTCAGTTTTTTTCCCCTTTTCTACTTTCCCTTTTTTGTCTGTTTTTTTCCTTTTCTACTTTCCCTTTTTTGTCTGTTTTTTCCCTTTTCTACTTTCCCTTTTCTACTTTCCCTTTTTTGTCTGTTTTTTTCCCCTTTTCTACTTTCCCTTTTTTGTCTGTTTTTTCCCTTTTCTACTTTCCCTTTTCTACTTTCCCTTTTTTGTCTGTTTTTTCCCTTTTCTACTTTCCCTTTTCTACTTTCCCTTTTTTGTCTGTTTTTTCCCTTTTCTACTTTCCCTTTTCTACTTTCCCTTTTTTGTCTGGTTTTTCCCCCCCTCCTTTTCCCTTTCCTCCTTTCCTCTTTTCTCTTTGAACCTCTTTGAACCACGCTAATTATAACGGAGCTCTTATGTAACTAATATGTGCAGGTAATATTGTGATTATATATAGAGAGCCATATGGTCCTGTGCAGTCACTTTCAGTGTTGTTAAACCACTGAAGCGGATAAACTCCATGTCCATGCACAAAGTAATTGCACAAAACTAATTTGTGTTTGCAAACAGAACCGAAATTAAGTATGTAAATAAGCAGAGCTGCAGACTAAATATTATAGTAAGGAAGGAGGCGGGGAAGGGGGGGGGATGTGGGGTAGGAGGAAGTGGAAACAACTTCATAACTGCAAAGTACAATCAGTGGGTGAGATGGGAATGGTAAATGTTTATTATGTGCAGGGAGCTAATGCTGGGAACAACTGTTAGAGGGTTTCAGGCTTGAAATCCCTTGTGTCTCCTTCCCCAGCCCTGCTTCCAGCTGCAGAGCCAGCTCCCTCATTCAGGGAAAAGAAATAAATATATATATATATATGTGTGTGTGTGTATGTGTGTTATAATTTAATGGGGTATTTTACTGGGAAGTAGACATAGTTTAACCCTGTGTCATTCGTTTAGAGACTCTGTTTTGCTTAAAAAACTTGTAAAAAGGAATGTTTTCTAGCCTAGGGTGAGCAGTGTTGAATAATGGATGTGAGCCTATGCTTCTGCGACACGTGAATTTGGGTTTGAGGCAGCAGCTCCCTTCACCTCAATGGGCAAAGACCCCCCCAACTGCCCTGACCTGCTTTATTATTATGGGGTGTGCTGGGGACTCTTGGCTATCAGTTATCAGTAGTGTGGGCTCTGCGGGGACGTGTCCCAGGGATGCAGATGGCTTTTTGCAATGCTGTCAATGGGAAGATTTGTGCACTGGGCTGCTTTTGTCACCTCTGCCCATCCCAGCAAGTGGAATATTTGCAGCAGGCGAATGCTTTGCACTGATTTGAGATGCATCAGGGTGCCCGAATTGGTCCCAAGGCGTCCTTGTGCGTGGTCTCAAAGCTGGTTGAAGCACTGCTGGTTGCTGCAGAGAAGCTTTGAAGGGTTCCTGGGTTTCCCAAGTAGCAATGGGAAGGTTCCCTCTGCTGGCAAACGCCAGGCTCTGGCTACTGAAAAGCTCTGAGTAATTATACCAACCCGGTGTAAAGCCAGAGAAAGGGTTCAAGTGCAGAAGAGCTTGGGAAAACATCTCTGAGCGGGCACACACACGTGATAGCCTGTATTTACCAGGAGAAAAGGTGCTAGGAATCCTGGCTCCTATTAATAACCTTGTTAGAGACCTGGAGGAAGAGCTCAGCTTCTCTCTACAAGTTTTTACTTCTTCTAAAATTAGCATTGTGTTTGGCTTCCTCATCCGTGTGCTTACAGGTGACTATAAAATGGGTTCAAATCTGCTGGCAGAGGCACGCTGGGCGAGTGCAATGTCATTATTACCCCTATCATCATTAATGGTGATGTCCTTGTCATGAAATTGGGGGATTTCAGCTGTGTTAGAAACCAGAGAGCTTAAAAAAACCCCAAACAAACCCCAAAAAACAGCTACCAAGACAATAAAGTGGAATGGCTGTTTACCAGATGGATAAGGGGCAGAATTGCTTGAGGGATAAAATGACTCCTTGTTTTCAAGACGGTGCAAAAGCACAAGGTAAAATAGCTACGTTAATTGATAAATAAATAAATACTCCTCAAAAACAGATGGGTCCCCTTGAGCCCAAAGCCATCTCTCTTTGTTTCTTTTCCAAGCTCGTACTTCAGAACGGTGTACAAGCTGTGCACGACACGCACACACGCGCTCTCCTCTGCCGCAGTGTGCTCTCAGTGCATGGTCTGTGCCGGGTGGTTTTGCCACAGGTAATACATCTCAACTGGCTGTAAGTCACCGAATTTCTCTTCATCATGTGAGGAAAATACCCCTGCAGCAGCTGGCTTGCTTGCTTCAGCTTGGGGTTCCTTGCTCTGCTGCAAAACTCTCCTCTTCTCTGTAAATTGGATGTGATTCTGCAGCTTGAGGTGGGGGGGGGGGGGGGGGAAGCTCAGTGCTGTTCCCCCAAGCTCTGCTGTGCATGTGTGTGTGATGGGCTTTTGCAGGACTTGTGCAGCGTGATTTGTTACTGGGAACAGCCTGTTGGAGGTTTCATTTCCAGGATGTATGGCTCATCGCTCTGGGTCATCTCTCAAGCTCCTGTCTCCTTGTAGTGAATCAGCAGGGAGGGCTGGGGCACCCATGGGAGCTTTTCTGAGCTCTCTGAGCTGGCATGCTGGATGTTTCCAGCAGCAAATATGAGGGATAAACATAACCCTATGCATGTTTTTGCTCAGAAAGTTTTATTTTCCAGTAGACATCAGGTTGGGTGGCTCTGGTAGAAAGCCAGAGGGTCTGGTCTTGTTGGAACTAATGGGGCATCTTCAGGTTGAGCTGCTAAATGGGAGCTGTGGTGCAAAGGCAAAGCTGATGCCCAACCTTTGGTGTCACTCTGAATTGCTGCACGTCACCCAGGTTGAAATTTGACTTTGACTTGGTTGAATTCAAGGAACTCATTGCAGATTTGCCACTTTAGGACAGGGATCAGACACCTCGCCTTGACCCAAGCTGTACCCCAGCCTGCAGTAGGCAAAGCTTTGGGTTTGCTTAAATGGGAAGGTAAAATTTCCAGAGCTGCTGGGAGAGGCTGCTGTGAGGCTGATTTCTACCCTTAGCCGTGATCATTTTGTTCTGTTGTTGTGCAAATGTTTTAAAAATAACTAGGGAGGAGGAAAAAAAAAAAAGGCAAGAGCAGAGGGAAAGCACTGATAAACACAGCCTGAAATGCTGTTACAGGCAGACTTTAGAGCCTGAAATCACCTCAAATGTATTCTGAATTACCTTGAGCATATTTAGACAGATCTATTTTTCATTGCAGGACATTAATGTACTGACTTGGGGGATTTTTTTTATTATTTTATTTTTTTCTCTGCACAAACATTTCTGTTGCATGCTGTGGGGAAAGGAGTAATAACCCTTCTTAGCACCAGGGCAAGAAGAAAGACTTTGCAAGGGAATGGCTGGGGAGATAGTTGGGGGCACGGTGGGACTCTTGACTCGAGGGGGGTTATTTTTTGCAGAGCAAACCGAGGCTGGAGCTGGAGCTTCGGAGCTGACTTGAGCTCTGGAGCTTTTTCTGATGAGGCTGAGTCTATTTTTTTTACCTATGTTTTACAGTTTGGGAGGCTGTCGTGCTCTGTGCAATATTTGTATCCCTAAAGGTTTGTGTATTCCTGTGATCTCCTTTCCACAAGTTAGGATTTGAGGTGCAGACTGGATGAATTAATATAAAAATGTGACAAATTAGCTCTTTCTCCCAGGCTCTGTGTTCTTAGGGCACCCTCCCTCTGCCAGCCAGGGGCTCTATGAAGATCTTGGAGTGAATTAAACAGGAGCTTTGAGCATCATGTGTCTCGGATCCTGGGTTTGCAGCTGAATAAGGAGGTTGAGGTTGCAGCCCCTCCAGCTCTCGCTGCATCTGGCAGCAGGAGGACACAAGAATGGAGAAGCTTTGCAGGGTTGGATGAAGGAGGAGGAGGAGGAGGTTGCTGGAAAAAAACAGTGCAGCTGGCGACCTGGAGATGGGTAGGAAGGTCTGTCTGAACAGCAGGTGAGGGGCAAGAGTTGCAGCATGGCAGATGTTGAGGGGCTGGCCCAGGCAGGTTTGAGGAGAGGAGGAAGCAAAGGCACGCGGGTGAGACGGGCTTCTCCACTGAGCAGCTCCTCCCCTGCCAGGTTGGCTCTGCTGTGCCGGGAGGAGCTTTGGAAGGGGGAAAAAAAGAGGATTTCTCCTGCTTCCTTTGGTCACTGCAGCTCCTGGGCTTTGCTGCAGTGGCTTCTCCTGATTACCAGTGTTTCCAAGTCCAGAAGTAGCCCTGAAAGGGATTTCTCCCTCCTGCTCTATGACTGACTCGCCACCTGCTTGGAATAAACTGTAAACCTTCCTGGTGTCCTTATGATTAATGACTGAGGCAAAGAAACACCACGGCTGCTGCTCAGCTCCCGTGGTCAGCAGCCTCCCACCCAAGCTGTGCCCAACCCCGGGGAGAGCAGCCTTTCCTCAGATGTAGGTCCTGGGTTATCCTTGGGTAATATCCTTGGAAGCCCAGTGATGTGCCTTGGGGCTCATATCCCTCCAGATAGCCAGGAGTTAGATGTTGCCCTTTCCATCAAGGACTGAGGTGTGATATCAGAGCAGCTCCTGCAGATGCCCTCTGGGCAAAGGTTGTAGCTGGAGGTTGAATACCATGGGAGATAGCTTGGTGCATCTGTCCTGTCCTCAGCACCAGGCAGGTGTCCAAGCAGATGACTTTACAGCGGTGATGGGCTGGTACTTAGATGAAACAGGGCAGAAGGAAGATGAAATCTCTCTTAGTTTTTTCTCATCCACTACTGCTACTCCCTCTCCTGTTCCCAGGGTTGTACTGCATTTCTGTACCCCCTCGCCTATGGCATGGCTCTGGCTTGTGGTCTTTCAAGTAAATGCTTGGTTTCTCTTTGTGGAGAGATAAGAGGAATAGTATTGATAATAAAAATGTGGGATTTTCCCTTGTTTAGATACTTTCCCAATTAGAAAGGAAGATGGAGATGTAGAGCTTTAGGTAGGTTTAGTATTCTGCTAAAAAGCCTCCTAAATATCACAGACTCTTCCTGCAAGTTTAACGTAAAGAGCAAATGGCAAGTGAAAGATTTGCCCATCTTATAATCAGTTTTGTTGTTCACTGGCCAAAAGTTGGGTTGCTGCTTGGTTCTAGTCCCAAGCAAAGGTGTGTTTGCTCTGCATTGCCCTTCCCTAGAACATTGGTGTGCACGAACCTCCAAGGCTGCTGCTGTTGAGCTCTATCTGATTCTCATCTCCTCTGTGGAGCCACGTCCTCTGAACGTGATAGAAATTAGCTAGAGAGGCTAATTGGGGATCCAATTGGATGTTGGATGGGGATCCACCTCCTTGGCTTCAGGAACCCTTGTTTGAAATGAGCCCACAAATAAGTTTGTGGATGAACTAAAATAAAAAAAAACCCAGATTTTGTTGTTGTTGTTGTTTTTAAGTCAACAAAGTCTCGGTTGTCAGAGAGGAGCATGCCCTTAAGCTGGTGACCTTGGCAGTTATCAGTGCTGTCGGAGATCTTTATTGCTTCCATCACCCTTGCTGGAGATGAAGTTTTACTTGTGTTGGTGGCGTGACTGCTCGCAACGTGACTCGTCTGGGTGCTGGCAGTGGGGGGTTGATGATCTGCTGAGCAGGGCTGTGGGAGCAAGGCAGTGGTTTTGTAGCTCCTTCACCCATCCAAGTGCTGCAGCAACATCTTGGCATCCCCCAGCCTCAAGGTGTCCCCCATGGGGATGGCTCCGTGCCTTGTAGACCCTCTTGTCTTCACCCATGTTGGAATGGGACAAAATGAGGTCAGCTGGACCAGAATGGTGTGTGGATCACTCTCTAAGTATCTAAGCTTGGCTGGGGCAGAAGGATGGACAGTTTGAAGGGTGGAAGGAAACTGATAGTGAAGGAATGTGTCTGGACCACACGTTTTCCCCAACCCCCTGGGTTCCCTTGTGGGAACTGGCTGCTGGCTGTTCCTGCCTAAAGAAGGCAACGATTTGCAAAGTAAAAGGCAAAGAAAGGGGCAGTGTCAGGAAGACAAAAGGGAACATTAGAAACCAACCAGCTCTTCCAGAAGAAAGCAGCATGGTCTAAAAGAAGGATCCTTGAAAAAATATAAGGCATGGGTCTGAAGGAAGGAAAAAGGGAGCGTGCCAAATTCCCCTCTAATCCCCTCGACAACAGCCAGATAGAATGGGGGGTTGCCAGACTTTCCCCTGGGTTTGTTTTGCTTTGGTCCAGAGATTTTTTTGGGTTTTTTTGCAAACTCTGGCATGTTGGGAATTTTAATCAGGACCAAGACCTTGTTCATGGTGGTGTTTATAAATCTGAGTGGAGGAGAAGGTCCAGATTTTGCCCTGAAAAAAAAAAAAAAGAAAAAAAAAGAAAAACAAAATAACAACAACAAAAAAGCAAACCAGAAAAAAAAAAGCAAGCACTGCTCCAGAGGGGAAGCTTACAAGCTGTTCCCATCCTCATTCTGTCCCGGCTGATGGAAAATCACCAGCTCTTGCCTCATGTAAATGGCACTTTATCCACTGGAAATGTGAATGCTGTCACCAGTGCCCAGGTCTGTCAAGCTTATCAGCTGAGCTAGTGAGACGGAGAGATGCACCCAGTCCTGTTCACGCCAGGAGAGTGATAGATAATAACATTTAGAGGGGAGGAAAGGCAGGGAGGCTGATGGACGGGAATTAAGGTGCCCTGTGGAAGTCCATAGCTTAGTCACTCCTAGTTTCATATTTGGGGGAAATGATGTTTTCTTTTTGGTTAGTTTTCTTTCTTTTCATACTTTTTAAAAGTCAGCCTGGCAGAATTATTTCTTTTCTCCTCTTGCTCCCATCTCTGCATGTGTCACTCCTCATTTGCACTTGTAATAGGGTCTGGCAAGATTTACAGTTGAGGCTTTGGGTGCTGAGAAAAAGCAGGATATATATATATATATATTTTGCAGACCAAGTAGAGGTGTCGGAGCAAGGGATGCCCAAGGAGGCATCTGTGATGGGCTTCAGAAGTGCTGCTCAGGCAGAAGTGTTTGTACTTGAAGATATCAGCATATGAGGGATTGCCACTGTGGTTGTATGATGATGGCAGGCAGAAATCTGGTGATGGAGCTACAGCTGAGGGCTTTGAAGGCAACACCGTGGAGGTGGGCTGGAAAAGAAGCTTTGACAGTGGCTTTGGGAGTCTTAAGGAGATGTTTTCCCAGCCCTAAAAGAGAGGGTATAGGGGAGGAAAGGGAGCCTGGAGATGGCTCATTGCAAGTTGGGGTGTCTGGGCAATGAAACCTGGAAAAAAAGAGATGCCAAGTTGGTTTTATGGGAATTAATTGTTAACTTGGCATCAAAGCATGGACAGAAAGGTTTGCAGTCTGCTGGGGAAAGGACCACCAGGAAGAAAGGTCTATTCCCATGCAACTTGCAGGGAAAAACATGGGATTTCTCCTTAACTAGCACTGTGCCCCAACCCTCTGAGGGATTATTAGTGCAGATCAGAGCTGTTTTCCATATGTATGATCCTGAAATATCTTCTTTCCAGAGTGAACCTTAAGCACGAGGGGCCATAATGTAATGAGTTAAACGGCTTGTTCACAGTTCCACTAAAAGCAAATGGACTGGGAATTTGTTTTAAAAAACTGGACAGAGCTTTATCGGCCAATTAATCAGAATGTATAATGGATAAATTAAAGGGCAGAGTCAAGCGAGGCTGCCAAATAAAAACCAATAAAGTGCAATCTGCAAATGGACATGACATTATGGGATGCCTCACAACAGAAGCAGAGAGGGGGAAAACAGCGCAGGGCTTTGGGTCTGATGTGCCTGTCAAGCTCCCCAGATCCCCTTGGCTTCCCAGTCCACATCTTTGCAGGCTTGGAGAGCAGCCCATCGTGTGCAGGGACTTGTTCAAGGCGTGAGAAGTGTTGCTGCTTGAGGGGTGTCCCCGTTCCCCTTGTAAACTGGAACGAGCCAGTGGCTGGGTCCAAGATTGCTGGAGATTTGGGAGCTTTTGTAGAAATTCAGTTTAATTTAAGACCAGGTACCTTTTGTGGGCAGCCTCGTGTGCCCAAGGGGTGAATTTCTCAGTGCCCGCGGGGCCAGCTTTTTAGCTTTTTTATTGACAGCGCTGAAAATAGCAACATTTGGGGTCCCTGGACATTACAATAACCGCTCCACTGCCTTTATGGGCAAAGCCTCTTCTTCCAAGGAGCTCAGGCAGGGGGGCTAAAAGAAAGAGCTGGCAATCATAGAAATGAGTTGGAAAAGCTAATTTCCTCCCAAGCTGTGCAAACTCTCCACAGTTGATCAGACACTCGAACGACGGCGTAGAACTGCGTGCGGCTCCCTGGGCAGCACGGATCCCTCCGGCTGCGACCGACCCCAGGGAGGAACCGAGAGCGGTGGGTGGCAGATTTATGACCCTCTTCCCTACACTCTTCCACGGATGGGGAATTTTCTCCCCCAACAAATAAACCCAGGCAGTAAATTGACTTTGCAGGTAGGGTTCAGCTGTGGGATTGGGGAGTGTTTTCTTTCCAAGCTGAGCTCCCCGGCTGTGCTCAGGCTGCTCAGCCAAGTTGTGTCTATCCTCTAGATTTAAAATAAAATAAAAATAAATAGATTTTACTTGCTAGCTGCCTAGCAGTGCTTCTCAAGAGCATAAAATCATCCTACTTGGGCTTTGCATCGTGCTAGTCCTAAAATCAGGCTGCCCTCCCCTCCAGGTGAATGCAGCTCCATCATGCTTCCTGGGAAAATGAAGCTGCAGCTGCTTCTCGTGCACTAGGTATCGTCTCACAGCACAAGCTGGGGCCACTTCCAGGTCACTTGGCACATCACAAGTGTCTGATGCAGCCTCTGAAGGGACAGCAAAGGTGTGAACTTGTCAGGAAGCAAAAAGACAAATAACCAGAAATAGATTTTTATTTTATTTTTGGTTGTTTGGGGGGTTTTTTTGTGTGGTGGGTTTGGGTTTTATTGTTTGGTTGGTTTTTTTAAATACAAGTGTAAAAAAACCTGAAAGCACTTCTTTGGGGCTCTTGCTAGCTCAATCCCAGCAGGGTAGTAGCAGCATCAGGGCACTGTGGGCAAGGAGGGAAAATATTTAAATAATTTGAAGCAGTATTTAGTTGACTGAGAGATGGATCTGATGGAGAGGAGGTGACTAGAGCACTGGCTGTGCCTTTTCCTTGGGAGTTTTGGATGCCAGACTGATCCTGCCGTGCGTGTTCTGTGGCATTGCTCCCTGTGGAGAAACTTCCATAAGGAAATCTTCTAGTTGAGAGACGAGGCCAAATCCTGACGAACATATTGTTTGTGAGCAAACAGCAACAGCTAGCTCCTCAGCTGCTGCAAATGACACAGCCATGTGGTGACTCTATCAAACCCTTGCTTGTCTTTATACGCGTCAGCTATTAACGTGTTGCTCCTGACCATGCCGTTATGGGTTGAGCCAGTGCTGAATCTATGGGTCAGATGGCCAAAGACTTTCCCTTGTTCCCTAACTCTCCTATTTTCTTTTGAAAACCTTCCCTGTCTGCTTCTCCAAGGCTTTAAGTACTTGTGCCAACCTTCCTTTCTTTGTCTTGCCCCCAAAACCGCAGGGAATCCAAGCTAAGCGGGGATTTCAGCGTGTCTTTGTAGGATCCAGACTTCCCAACCCAAGCATGGATAAATGCTCCTCTTTTCCCTAGTTGGGCATCAAGGGGCTGAGCATTATCTCAGGAAGATCAGGGGGCTGTTTAATCCATCAGAGAGGGTCTCTGTGCTGAGGAGAGGGGGAGGATGAGTCTGCACCCCAGTGCCAGCCATCCTCATGGTCCTTTTTGCTACTGCAAGCAGTGAGGTTGTGTTGTCATGGTTTTGGGGGCAGGTAGCAGTGTGAAGGGGGAATTGGGATCGTGGCATCGTGGCAGCAAGGGGAGCTGCTGGCATCCCTGCCATGCAAAAGCACATTGTGCTGGTCTCCTGCCCTCAGACAGGCAGAGCAGCAGTGCTTTCTGCTCTCCTTTCCTGCAGTGGGCTGCAAAGAGGCTCCTAAGTGGCATTAGAAAGCATCTCCCAGCTTTCCTAGAGGTGCTCAGAGAGCAGGGAAAGCTTGTGGGCCACATCCTGATGGATGCTGAGCACCTGCATCTCCCTGAGCATCATCCCTTTTGCAGACAGCTCCTCTGAGCTTGCCTGCATAGGGACTCTCAGGATTAGTCTCCTCGACTGGCTCCACTTCCAGAGTTCAGAATCCAAGAGGATTTGCCCAACGACAGAGCAAATCTTAAACAGCACATTTGGTTACTTGCAGATCACGATGGTTTCTGTGTGCCCAGGCCAAGCTTTGCCCCGTGTCTGTGGGCAGGAGAGACCAAGGGAACTTACTCAGCAAGTAAAGAGCCCTGTTGAGTGCAAATATCCATCCACACTGTGCCCAGGGAGAAGCAAAGTCCAAAAAGGCGTTGGGTGCTCTTGCATCTTCCACTGTTCATGGCAGGAGGTAGATGGTCCCCGTTGCAGGAGATGTTCCTCTTGGGATGGGATGTCCATCTGCATCCACCTGCTGATGAAGGATTAGCTCCTTGCCTTTTCTAGAGGAACTTTCCTCCATCCAATGTCTTGCTGGAGCCTCTGCTTGTGGGGTGGGCGAGCTGATGGCTGCAGAGGCAGGGAGAGCAGCGTGGGAGAGGGTTGGAGCCTATCAAATCTGGGCATGTTTTCTCCTTTTGGACAAATAGCTTATTCTCTGAAAATTTAGTTGTGGGTCGGCCAGCGCCATCTGTGAAGTCCTGCCAAATCTGGTGAAGAATTTCAGCCAAGAAAGAAAGAAAGAAAAAAGGAAAAATTAAAAAGCCTGGAATGCATCCATTTTCAAAACCACCTTTTCAAAACAAACATTTCAGGTCTTTCTTTCCAAATTATGTTTTCTGTTGACATTTGCCTGTTTAATAATACATGTTTTTTAAAAGGGTTTGGAGAAGATGACCTCGAGGACTTAGGTTATTTAACTTGTTGCTTCCATGTGGGAAATATTTTTTGCTCCCTGGGCACAAAGCTGTGGGAAAAGCAGACTGTTCAGGGACATGTTTGGTGCTTGCCTGTCAAGGTTGACATGCTGCCACCAAGTCCGTGTTGGTGGGAGGAAGGGAAATGGTCTCTGGGTGCAAATGGTCCAACCTCGGCGCAGGATCTTAAGATGAAAATCAAAATTGGAATCCATGGGTTGCAAAAGTGACTGGATTTGTCACTGCAAAGGGAACTGGCTTTTCTGGAAGAGCTATGCTACATCTGCTTGCCTTTCCCCTCCCTCCTTCAACATGGCTCTTCCCTGGTATCTCCTCTTTCTCAGCAGCTTTGGTTTTCCATCTGCTTTTCTGTGAGCCCCAGAACAGTGTTGCTAAGCCTTTCTCACTCAGGTTGTAATGGAGAAGAGGGAATAATGGGGAGTGGTTGCCAACATCTGGTACCGTGCTCTCATGACCATAAGTAGGCAGAATAATGGAATAATTTAAGTTGGATGAAAGTTCTTGGATGTCATCTGGGTTGAACCTCCTGCTGATGTAGAAGTCAGGTCTGTAGCATTGGCATTAGTTTGCCTTATGCTTTGAAAATGGTTTTACCTGCAAATGACAGGACATTCTGGTAAAATATGCCTCGAGACCAGTGAATACAAGGAGGCCTTGGAGTCCTCAGCTTGCTTAGAGTGGTTTATTTCACTGAAGATGCCATTGATTTGTTTGGGCTGCATTCCGACTGCGTGGGCTTTGTAAGTCAATACGACTCCAGTCCCGCTCTCTGCGCTTGGTAATTGCTCGGTGGTGGATAGTATTTAGCAAGTGCAATGCTGAAGGTGTGTGTGTGTGTGTGTGTGAACAAGTGACTGGGAGGGTCCTCACCAAGAGAGGAAGGTGAGGGCTTGATGGGGTGTTGCACAGGTAGGAGAGGGAGAAAGAGGCAAGCGAGGGTGCCATGTCACTAAGTTGCTTGAGGAAGGTGTGAGAGCAATGGAATTGTGTCCACTTTGCTTCTGCTGGTCATGTCTGTGAGTCTGTGCCTTCTAAATATTGCAGATTGCCATCAACTGTGTGTCTGTCCCGCCCTGGTGGGGAACCTATCCCCCTCTGGTAGATTTAGATGCTGGCTGGAGAGGCAGCGGTGTCTGGTGTTGGAGGCTGAGCTCGGGGAGGAATAGACTCAGGCTCTGTCTCCACTTTTTTTCCCTCTCCTCCAATATGCTGTGATGGGGTTTAGACTCTGATCTGGTGGTTGTCCTGCTCCCCAGTGCTCATCCATTCCCAGCATGGTGGTTAACAGCACGATGGTCACCACTTTATATGACTGTACGCTTACACGTGACTATAGTCACCCTTCAGTAAAACATTATGGGTGACATATTCAGCCCGCTGGAGCCAAGGGCATGGTCAAGTGAGATTGGTTTTTCTTTTCTCTTTAAGAAAATGCCTGTGAAAGCAGAGAATTGTAAATACACAATTTGTTCCCATAGAGTAACCTCAGTGCTCCCGACTGCAGGCAAGGTCCGCAGTGATTTCACCAGGAGCTTCTAACACACCTTCATCCTGAGCCTGTTCTGAGCCAAGCCCCCCAAAACCAACCCATCTTCCTATTTGGAATGCCAAATTCCTGTCTTGCCATGTATTCAAGGCCACTTGCAGGAAGGAGGGGTGTGCATGGGTGGGGTTTTTTGGGGGGAAAGGGACACCTGAGTGGGCGAGTGGGCAGGTTATTCCTTTTGTGCTCCTTTTTCACTGCATTCAAGTGGATTTGCAAGTCCAGCTGCTGATGTGGGAGCTTTACCTCTGCCCTCCCCACGCAGGGGACTGTCAAAACAGGAGGTAATCTTGGCATTTTAAATGCTGTCCCCGCTCCATTAGCGCCGTGCGCCGAGGGCTTCGCGATGGGACGTTTGCAGGCGCGGCTCTCGTCCCGCTCAGACATTGATTTACAGCTCTCTGCGTCGACACACTGGGGTTTTTTTTTTAATGCTGGTGCTTATTAGCTGCCTTCCATCTAGTGTCACTGTCACTTCCACGTCCGCCACCGATTGCTGAGGAATAAATACAATTAAAAAATGACATGAATCAGCATCTCCCTAGGATGGAGAGAAAGAAAAAGCAGCGCTTGTGCTGCTTCTACCCCTCCCTGCCTTACTGGACTTGCTGCATCCCTTTGCCATCTGAATCTATTCCCCCAGCAGCTTTTAGTCTTATCTTCGTTGGTGCTGGAGCACAAATAAAGTATGTAACAAGAGTCTTTCAGGTCCATTAGAAACACAGAGGGAAGCAGTCAATGTTAGCCAAAGGAAGCCAGCAAAGGATGTAACCGTCAGGGTTGAAGAAAAGCCATTTCCAGGCAGGGAGGAGGTGCTAATTAAATTAAATTTGAAATTTCTACCCCTCATTCCTGGGCAGATTTGAGAAAAACAAACAAACAAACCACAAAACCTTAAAAATAATAATAATAATAATTAAAAAAAAAATAAAGCAATAAGAAAAATCCCAAAAAGCAGGTGGGGAAGGGGGGGTGTTTGCTGATTAATAATTTCTGCAGTTATCCAGCCGGTGCCTCTAGCCGAGCGTGAGGCTTTCTGCATCTGCTGGAGCCCGCTGGAGATGCCTTCCCTTTGATGCTGTGATTGATTCCCAAGGGACAGGCCAGTGCTACCTGGGGAAGCAATTTCTGATTATTTTTAGCTTTGCCAGCACCAAGGGGGATTCCTTAACCCCTCGCAGTCCAGCCCATCCCTGGTGCCGCAGGTTTGGTGGGAGAATTGTCAAAACAAGGAAAACAGGATGTTTTTTATAAACTTATGGATCCTTATAGCTCCTCATCTTTGTGCCAAGCAGCTGTGATCCATGAGGGATCATGTTGTGTTTGTAGGAAGAGAAAGAGCACTTAGAGGCAGTGGTGCAAAGCAGGTTGGAGGAGAGATGAAGGAAAATCTGCTCTTGCAGGGGGCAAATTGCTTAGAAAAATCAGGAGGTGAGGTTGGAAGTGGTGCTTGTGTTGATGGCTGTATCCACCAAAAAAAAAACCAAACCAAAAGGGTATAAAAAAAGTCATTCAGGTTCAGCTTGCAAACAGAACATTTCAAAATGTCACTGGATTTAAAAATCTGGGAAAATATTCTGACTGGACTTCACTCTTTAGCGTCGACCAAATCAAAGTAGTCTTCTGTTTGCTTTTGAGCTTTCAGACTTACAGCTGATATAAAGCAAATGTAAAGGAAAGGTTGCAGGGAAAGAGTGTTTTAAACACAGGAGTTTTGGATTTAAAAAACCCCAACAAACAACAAAACAGAACAGAAAAGGTGGGTGAATTGGCATGTTCATGGATTGGTGTTTCTCCATTCACCAAATCAGGGTTGAAGAACAAAAACAGTGCTTTCTGCAGAGCATCTCATCCATCCCTAATGATGAGATGGGCAGAGAAGGAGCCAGAGCTCCTGGGTGCTTTCCCAAACTCTGGGAAAAGCTTGGGCTTGAGTCAGAGCTTTTTGATGGGCTTTTGAGCTTTGGGCAACCACTGGAGATGATTCCCCATCACCCAGAGTGATGCAGGAGGGCTGCTGGCCATGCTTTGGATGCATGGACTGGGCTGACAGGGGAGATGCTCAGCTCCAGCCCCCTCCCAAAGCAACACCACTGCTCCATCTCCCAGCCAAATGGATTTTCCCATCCTTCAGGGTTGGCCTTTCTCGTGGTGAGCCCGCTTGCAGTGTGAGAGGGTGAGCTCTAATTGGCGAGGAATCAGTCCTGAAATGTCAATGGGAAGATTTATATCCCAGCACAGTCTCTCCTGGTGCTAATCGTGCTATAGGCTCCCAGAGAAAATAATCCCAAATTCTCCTCTGCTCCCTCTCCTGCCTGTTTTTTTTTTCCCCTCCCTTTTTATTCTCCAAACTCTTGGCTCCTGGAGGGCAGGGAGGTTTTGGGAAGGGTGAGGTCTACCCATGGCCACTGCCCACAGTGTGGGGAGAGGTGATTGTAGGAATGGGATATAATAGGAAATGTCACTGCAGATGTGATGTAGGGCTGGAGTGCAGCTTTTCAACACTGCTGACCCAGGAAAACTTCTGGATGGGTTAGAAATGTGGCTGCTGGGGGACCCCATAGCAGGGGAGAAACCCCAAATTTCCTCCCCCTAAGACAGGAAAATCCTCAGTTAGTCCCCAGAGTGGCAGTAGGTTGCAGGAACAAGCCACCCATGAGGGTTTTGATCTAGCCAACCTAATTTCAGTAGTCCTGGGCAAGGTAGCCCTGATGGAGGTGGCTGTTTATGATCAATGATATGTTTTTGTCAAACAGGACAAGTTTTTTCCTTCCTCCAACTGAAACAACAATATTGATCTTCTTGGTCAGTTACATAAAGACCATCTGCATTAATCTGATTTAATGGGGATTTAGCTGGCACGGGAGTGAACCTGTTACTGTTCTAATCTCATTTCAGCAACACATCGCTGCTTTTTTTAATACTATTTTCCTTTCCCTCCATCTCTGCTGTCCCAGTCTATTTGGATTAGACTTCTCCTGGCTGGTTCTTTACTTAGTTTTGCAGCTTTTTTATGATTTTTTTCCATTCTGGGTGTGCTCCCCAACAGCTCAGCCATCCAAACCTCCCACAGTGCTCCCAGCAGCCCCCAAACCCTTCAGCTTTTAGGCTTGCACCCCAAAATTTGGACCACATCCACTTATTTCTCCCTCATTTACACAAGGTTTGGTGGCATCCCTG
The DNA here is from genome assembly GCA_907165065.1 of Caprimulgus europaeus. The sequence goes on along the minus strand of OU015548.1, from coordinate 4,851,697 downwards.
GATGCTCTTGCACAAAAAGGAGATGCCAGCAACTGCTGTGGTCACATAAGCCCTGTGCTGCCGACCTCTCCTGCCTCCAACCCTTTCCCAGAAGCTGTTGGACCACATGTTGAGGTCCACAAATTCAACCTTTGTTGCTGGAACCTTGGAGGCAAGGGTGAGCTTGGGAAGCTGAGGCTTGTGCCTGCAGCACCAGATTGCCTGATTATCAGTGCTGCAGCAGAGCTGGGAGACCTGATGGGTTTTCTCACCTCCAGATGGTGAACCCTATGAAAAGTACATGAGTATCAGGGGAGGGGAGATCAAACACCATATTTTTGGCGCTTCTACCCGATGTTGGGGAGTTGCTAGGACCGAGCAGCGAGAGGCAAATTAAAACCTTGCATTAATTCCATCAACTATGATCATCTTCTCACCAGGGATGAATTTAACTGCTTATCCATTAGTATTATTATAGAGAAAAAGTTGCATCGAGAGGTCCATGCAACATTAACTCGACCCCAGAGTGGAGATGGGTTGTGATCTAGCCCATGTGTGCACTTTCCCTCTCGAGCCTTCCCCGTGTTGCTTTGACTGTGTGATGAACCCACAGCCCCTCCATCCCTTCTCCTGCCACCTCCCTGGGTGGGTGAGTGAGGAAAGGGTTAAAAGGCAATGCCAGGCACCAGTTTAATTTGCCAAGTGACTGGCTCTGCTGTCACTGCAGTGCTCAGAGCCAGCTGTGCCATTAGTGCCTGCACAGCTGGACTGCTGTGCTGGTGGCAGGCAGGGCTGCTCTCCTTGGTCTTGCTGTTGAACTAAGTGCAAATACATCATAAACACACAGTTGCTATTTATAGCTCAACTTTCTGGTTCAAAGTTGGTGGCAGGTGGGAACTTTGAGGGTTTTGGTCTTTGCTGAGCTCAGTTGGTGTGCTGGGGGAGGTTGGTGTGTTGTATATGTGCTGACACCTGCTTTCTGCTGTGGTCTCGGCTCTTTGTTTGGTCCTTTTCCTCTGGAGGGGTGGGCAGGACTACTCCTTATTTCCAAATTCACCTGTAAGGTAGAACCAGGCTTTTCCAACCTTGCAAAGACACCGTGAAACCAGTCCAGAGGTTACATCCACCCCATGGCTGCAGAGGTCCCCAGGTCTGCTCTGGGAACTACAGTGTGAGATCTTCTCGAAGCCAGGAGGCACTATGTGGTTGTGGTTTCTGACCCTACTAAGGCTGATCCCTGCTTAAAATGTCACAGGTGGTAGATCTGGGATCATCTTCTCCTTCTTGGGTTCAGTTTTGGTTTAATCTTTGTTTTCCCTGTTGTCCTGGAAACACTGCAGGGAAAAGCAATGGGAGGAAGGACAGCCGTGAGGGTTGTCCACAGCACTGGTTATGGGGCTGGGACACCCCAGTGGGAGGTTATTTGCAGTTTTAGCAATGAGGAAGCCTCTCAGCTGATGGGTAGAGGAGATGGAGAGGTGCAAAATCAGCAGGACAAGTGCCAGTGAAGGAGAAATGGCTCAGAAGGGGCTTCCTCTTGGTTTTGCCATGGGGAAGCTGTGTTCCTCTTGTTGAACCAGCAGAAATTGCTACAATTTCTCCCTGGCCATCTACCTTGCCCATCTGCTCTGTGTGCAATGGGAGCTTGTTCTGGGTTCTCTTCTTGCTGGGATAGTGCTGGGGCTGGTGACACAGGTTTCAGGTCCATCCCACCCCAAGTTGGATGTAAACATCCTCAGATCCATCTGAGATCTTTCCTGTCCCCTCTGGGGTGTCTCAGAGCTGTCACCACTTGCTGCACAGCCTGTGCAAAGTCTAGCTTGGCTGTTGGTCAGGTCGTTGGTGCTTGGATGGGCTTGTCCATCATTGCAGGGGTCAGAAGCTTTGGGGTCATGCTGGGACATGTCTGTCACAAGCCAAGGTCCCCTTCTCTGCCTTTATATCCATCCTTCGTGCTCTGTATCTGTAGACTTTTGGGGTTTGCAGGGAAGAGCAATGTCCTAGATGAGCCCAGGGCTTTTTGATGGGACAGACAACAGGAGAGGAGCAGGATGGGGCTGGCAAACAAAGACCAGCAGCTTTTTGAGCTGTGTGCCCCATGGCTTTGGGGTCAGAGGGAGCTTGTCACCGCTGGGTGAGGCAGCTCTTTGCAGCGGGGTGCATAACTTGTCGGGGAGCCCTGGCGAGTTGCAAGTCTGCAGCGGGTGATTTTTCCTTCTCTTTTTGCATAGATTACACTTGTTCTCTGCTTGGCCTTTTCAGCAGGGAGAGCAGTTTGGATACACATTACCTCCCCAGCAAAGTGTGCTCTAATTGGCCAAGAATTGGTCCCAAAATGTCAGGGAAAGATTTATTTCCTAGCGCAGCCTCTCCAGGTACTAATTTTTCTATGGGCCACCAGATAATGGCTCTGGTGCACAATAGCTCAGAGTCCCTAATCAGGATACAGAGCTGTAATTGGGTTGAAGGGATTTAAAATCATTAAAGCCACATTCAAGGGGAATAAAAAAGGAACCCCCCACCTTTCTTTTCTCTCCCCACACCCCCCAAGACAGAGTGACTGTATTTAATGAGCAGCTCCTGGCATATCACTGATGATATTCTGCTAATTGTGTCGGCAGCAGAGCAGCCCAAGAGGAGGTTACTGAGTATCCACAAGTGTGAAAGTCTCAGTTCCTGCCATTTTGGTGATTTGGGGTTTTTTATCTGGACCTGCATTGCCAGCAGGTGCAATGAGTCTGGCTCTGTGCATCTCCAGGTCCCTTGTTGCTGCTGGATCAGTGTCCTCCAGCCTTGGTGGTCGCTATCCTTGGGTGCAGAGTAAGGTCAAGGTTATGGTCACCATTTTATGGATGGTTCTGGGTCCATGCTGGTGTTTTGGTGTCATCCTATTGGTGAAATTGCTGAAAACTGGTAAAAATCAGTGGTTCTGCAGTGGGTGAAGAGTAGCAGGTAGGAAGCTGAACAAAGATCTCCCATGCTGGGCAGAGCAAAATTGGTTTTGCTTTAATTTGCTTTGCTTGTTGAATTTCCTCCTTTTCACATCAGACCATTTCTCCAGTGCTTTGAGACCTTTTGAATTCCAGATCTGTCCCTCCAAAGCCCTTGTAGAACCCATTCACGTGGTGTCACCCAGCCCTTGCAAAACACGCGTCGTCTCCAATAGTTGGTGCAAATGGGGAGGGCTGCTGGTTCCAGGCAAGTCCTGGCAGAGCCCAGCTTGATGTGTCCCACTCTGACAGCACACGGCTGAGATGGTGGCAGGATTTAAATACAAAAATGAGAGTTTTGGCTGGTTCTAATGAACCATTTTGCTTGACCCTGTAGGATTTTTAATTTTTTTTTTCTCATCTCTGGGATTTTACTTTTTTCCTTCCATTGTTCATCCAGCAAAACCAAGTTATTGACACAACTCTCCTGGAAATGCGATGGTTTTTTGTCTTAAAGCAGTGCTGCTGTTGAATTAAAGCCCTTATCTGGTGTACTACAACTTCAGGTATTAATTTCCCCTAAGCCATGTGGTGCACCGCTCAACTCCTCTGGAAGGATCATGGGGAAGGTGACGTCAAGAACCTCACCGATGGTGGGGGAAAATATGATGTCCAGGTTTAATTGGCAATGATTGTTTTGTCTTCTGTACAAAAGCAGCAAATCCCCAGAAGCTGGTCAGGAGCACGGCTGTTTATGGTGAACAGAAGCTGCTGCTTATCTCCTTGTAGCAACCTGTCTCCAGGAGATCACGGCTTAATTAACTCGCGTGTTATCAAGAGTGAAATTGTACAGACATTGTTAGAGGGGGGAAAAAAAAATATATTAAAAAATAAAAAAATAAGAAGAGATAAAGTGGGAAGGAAGGAGGTGACCTGGGAGCCAAGTGGAGTGAACTCTATAGAGAACCAAAGCACGTGGTTGACGGTGGCTGGTGGAGGTGGCAGGTGAATTTGTATGTGATGGATGAGCTGAGCTGCCTGGGGAGAGAAGAGCAATTCCCTGGATCCAGGTGTGGTGCAAGGGAGGAGAACAGTGATGAGTCACCCAGAAATGCATGTGAGGGTTTCTGCTGGAGGTTTGGATCTGAGCTCTGCTCACTGGGTAAGGGACCACAGGGCATGGCCGGGAGCTGGAGCCTCCTGGGCAGCCTGTGTGTCAGTGCTGGGGCTGTCACACCTCATCCTGGATCATAGAATTGAATCATGGAATTGTTTAGTTGGAAAAGACCTTTGAGATCATCAATCCAAATGGATGCTGGGAGGACAAGGTGTGCTACTGGTCCTGGCCTCTCTACCCCATTGATCTGTGGGTGGGCAACACCCCTCAACCTCAGGTTTCCTAGAATAGATATTTTCTGTTTGACCAGTGTGTGTAGACCAAGGGGTCACTTGCAATCAGTGAGAGGGGAAAGTCCTTCCCAAAGATGCTTTTTGCTGGCCAAAGCTGAGTCTGGAGTCTCTTAAGACACTTTTGGATCTCTTAGATCCATAACTCATCTAATAAAGTGGATCAGAAAGCCTTATCCCTGGCTTCAGCAAGCTCTTTACCACTCCCAAGCGTGGGGCCAGTTGATCATGCAAGTTCCTACTCTTTCTCCCAAGCTGTTCACCCCAAAACTGGCCTTGCAAAAGCAAGGCAGGAGCTTGTCCCTAAGCCTGGCCCCGGGGCTGCTAGCAGGCAGCAGACAGTGCCTGTGCCATCGAGACAGCAGAGGGGAGCAAACCCCCGCTCCTCCCCGGCGCCGCGGGGCACGGCTGCGGAGCACAGCTCCTCCCCGGCGCCGCGGGGCACGGCTGCGGAGCACAGATCTTCCCGGGGATGTAAGGAGAGGTATCGCTGAAGGAAATTGCCGAGAAGCATTTCGGCGAGGGATGGGGAGTCACTTAGAGCGGGCGCAGAGGGAAACTTGACAACCTTGTCTCATTCATCGCTCAAAGTGCTCGGCAGATCAAAGCCAGCGAGACAATAATGCATTTTGAAGGAAGAACATTAATTTGTATCCAGAGCATTTTAATAAATATTTTAAAAAAAAAAAGAAATCCAGTTCAGCTCTGTCATCTCAAGCCAATTCCATTTAATATCCAACCCTGCGACTGACAGATTTTTAACACCGTAATTAGCATGTATGGCTCTTAAAAGCCTTCGCCGGTATCTCAGACCTTCTCTGCATTACAGCATCTTCTCTCCCCTCCTCCCAGCTCCCTTTTCTTTTTCTTCTTTTTTTAAATTTTTTTGATATTGTTATTCCATTTGTAGTTGTTTATGGTGCCCGCTGAGACAGATTAAAGACAGGAAGGAGCCTGAGAGTTGTTCTCAGGGGCTCCTGTGCGGTACGGAGTAGGCACGGTGGAACTCAAGGATTGAAAACTAGGAGCTTTGCTTTTAAAACCATGTGTCTGAAGAGTGGAGGTGGTTTCTGAAGGGTTTCATTGTTGCTTCGTTGAGTCTTTTTTTATTTTATCTGGGGGGGGGGTTTTTTGGTGGATTTTTTTTTTTTTCAGAAGAGGAAGAGAGAGGAGTGTGAAGGGTTTTTTTCCTTAATGAAAGCTGAAGTTTTTGTAGAACCACATCTGACTGAAAGCTGAGGTTTACAAGGAAAATAAGAGAGGTTATGAAATACTTGGTCATATTATAAGGTTTGGCAGCACCGAGAAATATCCTTGTGTGTTATGGCATAGAACAAAGCTTTGTGTGCTCTACTTGAGGATGAAAGCGGGTCCAGGAGAAGGCAAACACAGCACAGTCTCCTTATTTCCTCTTCTGAATCTTTAAGTTAGATGTAAATTGTGTATACTGCCGGCATGCTTAGATCTGAGTCTCCTTCCTCCAGCAGAAATTGCTGGTGAGCAGCAGAGATGTTTGCCAGTTCCCATTTGCGTGCGTGATCTGATACGCAGAAGGAAAACGATTTTGTTTTCCCAAGCCACCGGAGTGTGAGCGAGGGGGCAACCAGACCTTATCCAAAGAAACAGAGAAGCCAACTGCTTTCTTCTAGTGATTTTTGTTCCACTTCACTGTTGGCTAAGGATGGGCCCAAAGCAAAATCCCAGCTCTGAACAAAAGCCTGAGAGCTGAACCCGCTCCCAGACTGCTGTTGCTGCTTATCTGAGCCGCGATAGGAATCAAACCTGGAAAGCTGTGTGTCTCCTCTAGCAGCACCTGACCTTTGGAGCGTAATTGCCCTGTCCTGCTGAGGTGTAAGCCTCGGGGGCATTCGTCCATCCCTCAAATCTGAGAACGTTTCTGTGCTGGAAGAATAACTCTTAATGCTTTGCAGCAAGCGCTGTGTGACTGACAATCTTTCTGCGTACCTGGGAGCGAGGCAGGACTTATCCTTTCCATTTTACCATGAGATGGACTCAAAGCAAAGAGAGCCAGTGCCTGGCTTTTGGGCAAAGCAATGCCAAGCCCCGTTTTGCCATTCAAGACATGCTCATGTAGACCCATATTATGCAAGTAGCTGATGGGGATGGTGTTGAAGCCAGCCACTGATTCAGGATGCCCCCCCGGCACCCCACAGATATGCCTCATGCTCAGGGTCCCCAAACCCCTGGTAGACACCCAGCCCCTCCAGCAGTTACAGGTGCTCATGGTATAGTGCAGGTTGATGCATTGAAGCACAGCACCAGCTTCTTGCTGCTCCTAAACACAACAGCACCCATTTGGGCTGCAAAGACCTGGTGCCTTGCTCAGCTCTGGGGAGCCCATAGCTTATGCAATGCAAATTTGCAGAAGACCAGAGCAAAGCACTTGCTCCAACTTGTCATTCCTACCACAGTACATCAGCAGCAGATTCTTTGCAGGGGGACACTGTTCATCCCCTGGCCATGGCGCAGGACGACCCATCCCGGCGTGCCACAGCAGCCCTGCCAGCTGATGGCTTGGACAGGATGATGGGCTTTGGCACCTTTCCTTCTCCAGCTTGGAGCTGGCCCACGGTGTGCCTGCCGGGTCCACAGGGGCTTGCAATACAGTTTAGGACTTGTGCCTGGCTTATTGTCGGCACTTGTCACTTCTTCTCACCGTTCCAGTGGTTATTTCTTCTCTCTGGCTCATGGTTGGTTTGCAGCTGCTAACCTTCACCCTGATGGGGGTAATTATTCTGCGAGCCCCAGAAGTTGGTGCACAGTTAAAGCCGGGCAATTTTCTTGCAGAGCGAGGCTAAAATCCTTCCCTCCTCTCCTCTTTTCATGTGAAAGATTGCATTTAGTCGCTGGGTTTGGTGCCTGCTTTGCAGGAGGCAGCTGCGGTTCCGTGTAGTCTTTTGTTTTCAGATTGCCTTTTTGGAGATAAATACATCTACTGAGGAATGATGGGCGAGCTCCTCTTTGTAAAGCCTCGCTTTCCATTCTTCCTGGAGTCCCTGCAAAATGTCAAGCGCTCTTTTCCTGCCTCCTAAGTGCACCCACTTACCCAGGTTCCTGGTATTTTGGGAGTAAATCTATATATTCGTGGTTAAGTTGGGCAGGAGGCTGGGTACCCATTGCTCACTGTTTGTTTTGTTCTGGTCTGGAGCCCTTTGAAAACTGGACTCTTAGACCTACAAGGAGTCATCTGTGATTGCAGATTGCAAAAATTAGCAGTTTTGGATGCGGTAACCCAACAACCAGTCATGAAAGTTGAGTAGGACAAGGAAAGTTCAGGCTGCTCTGTCAAGGTGAGCAAGGAGATGGCATTTAGGCTGGAGATATCTGGGATTAGTGTCAGCTCTCATGTGGCAAGCTAAATTAGGAATGCAGAGGCTGTCTCTGTTTATGATACAGGGTTGTTAGGCGCTTCAGGTACTGTCATTCTTCTTTAAGGATATATTTAAGGATTAACAGTAAGAAGTCCAGCATTAGCAGGAGAGAAATGAATGTTAGTGAGCTTAGGCTTGGAGGGCTTATTTTTTGATCATCATCATGTGAGCTGCTTTAGGAGAGATGAGCTCCAAGATGTGGGGGCAGATTCTTGTAATTTTTTTTTTTTTTTTTTTGGAGGAAAAGAAAACCTTTTGCAAGTTTAAATAGAGATCAGAACTTGGCAACAATGATGACTGCATGGGTAAAACTGCCTAACTCCCCAGAGCTGGTGTCTTTGATGGGCTCAGGATCTGGCTCACAGCATCCAGCCTATTTTTAGCCTCTCTTTTTTTTGTCTTGTTTTTGTTTTGTTTCTTTTTTTTTTTCTTTTGCAGAACATGCACGATCAAACAATGTCCACAGATTTCTTTGTTCTTTGAAATTGCTCTGTGTTTTTAATTGGCAACCTTTCTGTTTCGCCTGGATCGCAGTTGACTGCAAGTAGGTTACATTTGCTATGCGTGCTGTCTCAGGCACTTGAGTTGCCTCAGAGAAGTTATCTCCTGATGCTGCTCCTTTCAACTGGGTGCAGGCACAAAGGTTTTCTTGCTGCCAAACATTTTCTTACATGTAAACTCCACGTTTTGCTTTCCTTGGCTTTGGCTTTTGATATCTGCTGCCCACAAGCACTGGCATCACTGAAAAGCTGTTGAAGATTCACCAGCTCTTCACATTCCAAGATTAGAAAAGCTCCTCTTAAAACAGAAATGGGTGCAAAGAGTGTTTCTTTTATTCTAAACCAATTAAGTTTAGTTGGTTCTGATGGCTGAGAGGCAGAAAGAGGAAGGTCACACCATGCTTTCACCTTTTTAAGAAGTAGCTTAAAATGTGTATCCCGTGCTCATGTCTTTGAAGTCTCCACAGTTCTTGTTTGTTTGGATTTATTTTTTTTAATTATCATTTCTAAATATCATCATTGTCAGGTCCAGCTTGTCCTTTGGGGTGAGTTTGGGTAGGCTGTGGGGTGTTCCTCAACCCTCTGCGTCTTGAGCCCTGTGCAAATCCCTTGCTGGCTGCTGGTGTGGGGACCACACAGCTCTGGTCCAGTGCTCCTCAGATGTGAGAGAAGAAGGTGGCCAGGGGACAGAACTCAAAAAGGTGACACATTTTGTGTCCTCCTTAACCAAGCTGGACAACTAGTGAGTCTCCATTACTTTTGAACTTCCTGAAGCTGAAACAATCGCTATTATCCCATGTAATATTGCATGACCTACATCTTTACTTGAAAGCCTCCAGCTAATAATTAGTTTGAATTTTGATTTATAAATAAACACATTTATATTCTACTTTTTCAAAGAGGGGAAGAAAATCAAGCCCCTTGATAGATGAAATCCCCACCTCTCCCTGCTGGTCTCTACTTTTCCCCCGTTCCTCTGACTTTTAGGGAAGAAGGAATAGATTTGCTGGGCTGAGTGAAGGAGGAGGGTTTGGATGTAATGAGAGTGATGAGTGTTCTCCTGGAAAACTGTGGGAACCTCAGTGCTTGGGAGGTTTGGACCATCTGAATAAATAGGGTCAAGCTCCATGTTGGCAGGGACGAGGTGGTGCAGGAGCTGCGGAAAGCAACAGATCACTGCTCAAAAGTACCCAGCAGAAGGCACAACCCTTCCTTTCCCTGGGTCTCCCAGCATGGTTGGTGATGCCACAGCTTCTCCTCCTCTTCCTCACTGTCCATCTGTTTGCCTGTCCGCTGGCAGTAGCAATGCATGAGGTGCAGGAGGTAGCGTTGGCCTTGGGTCAACGCCTGGGACTTGGCGTGAGTGCAAAAGCAGGGGATCGTTAGGCACCACAAGGGTCGTGTGTTAATTAGCAGTTGTGGGGAGGAGACCTGCATCCTGCTCTCTGCACTGGGAGATGGGTGCATGTTCCTGGTGGAGAACTCAGGTCCACACTGGTGGGTCCACACGATGCAGCCAAGGGTAGCTTTCCCCATAAGATCTGCAATGGTTGTGGTGCTGGAAAACCACCTCGTGATCTGCCTTTGTCCACGTACCTCGGGGTTTTCTGTTGCTGGAGGTAGAAAATGCAGAAAGCTGTCATGGTTGTAACACTTCTACAACACCCCAGTGTCCTCATTCAGTCAGTCAATGTCCGAGATGTCCTCTGTCTGTTGACTTGGCCTCTGGTCTCCTTTTGTCATGGTGTAACATTGTGTGCGCAGGTCTGATGGGATTGTGTAGTTTGAGGCTCTTTTTTTCTCTGTTTTTAAGAGAAAAAGTGAATGGTAAAACTGCCAGAGGTTTGTTTCTGGGAGATGTCCTTCACCTGGACCAGGTGGTCCCTTCCCATCCACACCCATCCCTTTCCCTTGTGCATTCAGCAGTGGGCTGTGGGTTGAATCATTGGAGTATGTTTTTATAGGCAGATCTGATAACACAAGTGGCTGCACCTCAGATTTGATCCAAAGCTGATGGGGGGGAGGGAAATAAATACAAAAAGCTTGCTTTTCTGCTTAATACAAAAATCCTTTAACACACCTAGCTGTACAGTAATGACACCACGCAGATAATTGTCACTCCCCTCCCAGCTGATGCTATACACGTGCCTCAAAGCAAGACAACTGCCAACCTTTGTAATTTCCTCTATGGCCCCCCAAAAATCCAATCACACTTCATAGGGACAGGAGTTCTGTGGGAATTAGGGTGAAATCCTATAGGAAAGGGTAGACAATGAGGGATCCCACGGGTGAGTTTCACCACATGGTGGGAAGGTTTTCATTCTCCGGTTGCTTTGGTAGCGCTTGCCCATAAGGTGTTATCCAAAGCAATGCCACTTCAGGTGCTATTTTTACTCAGGAAAATGTCAAATCCTTTATTGGAATTTAGTGACTTGTTGTCTTGGTAATTTCTTGCAGAAACAAGATCTATAAAAATCCCCTATTTTCTTGGCGCTAGGCTTTGCTCGACTATTTTGGATATAAATATATATATTTTTCTTTAAATCAGGAAAAAAATAAATGGGAGCTGCTTTAACAGCACACAAGTGGTGTAATTTCTCCCTCAGGATGACTCTTGTAGAGCTTCTCGAGGCTCAGATGTAAGTGGGGAGGTAACTGTGTGCACTTCTATTTATGATATTGGCCCAATGTCCTTTGAACAGGAGTCCTTGTATGGTGAGATCATATCTGGCCCCGTTCTTTCTTCATGCACTGTTTCCTGATCTGAAACCCAGCTCTCTGAGAGCTGGAAATCCAGTGACAAGTGGGGTTATATTCATTTTGTATTGTGAGTGGCAGAGGTGGAGGGACTTAAAACTACAGTTTATTTATTTTTTTTTTCTTTTCCCCTTGAAATTTCTGGCAAAGTTGACGTTTCCAACAACAAATAATCGCTTTGGGAGTAACTTGTTTTCAAACCCAAGCCGTTGTGAGCTGTTAAGAAAAAAATAATCTGGTTTCCTCTGATAACTCTGAGATACTCCACTCCTGCTTCTGTGCTTGGGGTGGGTTGGGATTGGTTCGTGCAATACTTCAGAGAGGAGATATCTGCTCCTGCCTGGTGGGTTCCTGCAGAAGGTGGCGAGCTCTGCCCTGTCCTCACAGGGTTGGAAGCTCCAGGTAGTTGTGGTGGCAGCTTTGGTGGTGGTGTAGGATGGAAAGCAGAGCCTTGCTCTCACTGTGGTGGGTGTTGACCTCTGTATTCATATGTTGGGTTTTGATGCAAGAGGAGCAGATGGTTTGAGGAAGGCAGGGGTTGGTTTTGGGGTGCTCATGCCATTGTTCATGCTACTGGGCTCTAATGCATTTTAAGCCTGATGCGATGGAAAAGCAAGGCAGAAGCTGCACGGCCCTTCTTGGGAGAGAGGGAGGTGACGAGTGGTGTCTCTCCAATCACAACAACATCCCCAGAGTCTAAAAAGAGCAAAGCTTGGGCACAAAAGCCAAGAGCTGCCCTAATAAAACATTTAGTGGGGTTTGGAGACCTGTTTGCTCTGACACGGCGCATACATATTAAATGATCAAAGTTTCCATGACTTCGGAGGAGCCGGCTGCTAATCTAATGCAGCCCTTGGGCTTTGCTCACCGCTGGCTCTGTGTGTGGCTCTGTTTTCCTATTTAAAAGATTTCCCAGCTAAACTGAGTGGGTCAGAGTTCATGAAGCATTAGGATCATGACCTCTTAAAGGTGAGTTTAAGGGTTGAGGATGGATTGGTGTCCATCTCTCAAGTCCTGTCCACCTCTGACTCTGCTGCAGGCTCTCTTGGTCCTGCTGTGGTCTCTCCCCTTCCTCTTATTCTTGCTTTTCACCTCCTTAAATCTCTGTCCTACATCCCCTTGCCTGACCCACAAAACCCCTTCGCTGGCTTTTCAGATCCCAGCTTGAGCTGCAAAGTGGATTAAAACAAAATAAAGAAATAAACCCAAACCAATCCCAGCCTCTTTGGATTGATAAACTGAGCACACTCGAGCTGGAAGGTGCCGAGGAGGAAAAGGAAAACACAAAGCCCCCCGGGGTGCCGTTTTTCAAAGCAATGCAGCCCTTTATTTGACTGCCTACACTTGTTTTAGCTACGCAGGGAAGCAAACAGGTAAAAAACCTGCCAGGGTTGCTCTTTCCGAGGCACTGGGCTCCCTCAGTCAGCAGCTGGTGCTGAGCCGGCTCAGCACCTCTGCAAACCACCGACTATCCCATCGTCTGCTGCTTTTAGAGAGCAAATACTTCACTTACTGATTCTCACTGCTCCAGTGGTTTGGGACTGATGGGTTTGGCTTTCCACTTGGTTGCAGCATCTTTGCTGCTTCTCGAGCGTCTCCTGTGTCTTTCGTGTAATTCCTTAACTAGTTTCCATTTATTGACGGTCGCTTTCTTTTAAGGTACTTGAGTCTGTTTGATCATCAACAAATTTCTCCTTCTATTCCTCTGATAAAAAATTAAATCTGGGCACTTTTTGAAGGCTTCCTCCTCACCCCCCTTTCTCTTTCTCCTTCCGTGCTCAGTAGGGAGCCAGCCCTTTTCTAGGAAAATAAAATAAATAAAATTTAGAGTTCAAAGTGTGACATCTCCTCTTAAAAAGAAGAGGGTGAGGAGAAGAAAAAAACCCCAACCCTACCATATATTCTTAAAGATGTGACATCAAAATGGAAAACTATAAAGGATGCGTTTTTCAAAGGCTCCTAGAGGGACTTGAGTTGGTTCAGTGGGAAACGGGCAACCAAAGTCTCTCCTGGCTCTTTGAAAGCGTGTCCTCGAGCCACCCCAGTGCTGTTGTTTTAGCTGGAGCCCGGGTGCTTCTCCACCTGCCAAACATGAACTGCAGTCAGCTCTGTGGGGAGCAGAGGGGTGGGGTGGTGATGAAAAGTGAGTGATGGGGATGGTCTTTGGGGACAAGAGGGTGAAACAGTGTGAGAGGCTGGGTGCTGGTGTCACCAGCATCAGCTGTGTCCTTGTGTCACCTTGGTATCTGTATCTGTCTGCTAGCAGAGGCATCTCTCACTGCAGAGGAGCTTTTGGAAGCGAGAGGGATGTGGTAGATGGAGTAGGGAAAAAAAAATGTGGTGAGTCCATTAGGAAGGGATACTGCCTGGGACAGGACAGCAGAGCCATGGGATGTCAGCTCCTTTAGTGCCTCTGTGATAGCCACCGTTATTCGGAGCACAGAGATGAACAGCAAGAGCTGATGGCCCTGCCGAAAGCTCAGGCATGGGGTGACCTCTGATTTCCCACCCAGCCTGGAAGTGCGTTGGGAAAGACATTTATGCCTTCATCTTCGTGATGCTGCAGAGCTGCTGGAGCAGCAGCCTGGTCTGTGGGTCTGCTCTTGCAGCTGAGCAGCATCTGGGAAGTCCTGCGGGGTGGCAGATGTGTTAGCAGCACACTGTTACCCAGGTAACTGCCTTTCCTCCCCTGAATCCTGATGATTTGGTTTCTCGCCATACCCCATGGGGCCCCGTGACTTATTTCATCCTGTCCAAACCTCCCTTTGCCAAGTGCAGCCTCCCTCCCTCCCGTCCTCCCCAAAAGGTTTGTTTGGGGGTTTTTTTACCCCATGGGTCAGTACCTGGGCACAAAATACCCGTGGGCACAGGGACCAGCCCCACACTATCCAAGCCTGGGTTTTGCATCTCTGTTTTCTAGGGGAATTCATAATAATCAGGAAAAAAAGGACCAACACTAAGTCCCACAGCTCCTAGCATGCACAAGCCACCTCCAGCTCTTGGCAGGTGACTTGTATGGACGCAGAAGGCTTTAGGAGGTTGGATGATATTTCAAACAATAATTTTTCCCCTGTCAGCTTCACCAGCTTCTATGCTTTTCCTGAGTTATCTCAGCACAAACTCCTTCCCCAAAGATTTTCTCCATCAAAACTTATCTCACCAAATTCATCTTGTCACTTCCATTGGTGCTCATGGAGCATCCTAGCTGTGTCTGATGTGGGACATCCGAGTGCTTTCAACAATGGCATAGACAACTGCCTGATGCAATCAATTATTTCTTTTGGGGAGGAGGAGCTGCAATTAATCTCTGCTTGTCTTCATTGCTTTTTATTGTCTTTCTTGGCTGCTAACCTGCTTGTTTGGAGGGAAAGGTGTCCATTTAATGGTGGGGAGACACCAAGAAACCTTTTACTTCTGAGGTGTTCATCCAAATACCTGTTGTCCAACATGCCTCTGGTGTTAGTCCAGCACTAGGTGGGTGGCAGGAAGAGGGAGCTTCCTTGGTTTGAAGCTGATGGAGCTTGGGCTGTGGGGTGGGCTTACACCCAGCAACATGCTAAAGTCTTGGGGCCGGTGAATCAATCCCTCGCTCCTGCGCCGTCTGCCTCTGCGTCACCTTGGATTAATTACAGTACAATGCAATATACATTTATATGGTGTCTGCACAAGTGTCTCAGGGCCCTTTGCAATCTGAAAAATCTAATTAAGGTGCAGCCTCCAACATGAATGCTTATCACCGAAATGTGTACAGCGAGACGGGGGTGGCGTGCCTCCGCGGCTCCACCAGGAGCTGAATCCACATTCTCGTGGCGTTATTAATTACTCAAAGCTCGGTGTCCGAGACACCAATCGATACCATGGGCCTGGCTAGATAGGAGGCTTGAAGTGAGCGTGAGGGAGCAGAAGATAACCATCAGTGAGAAACCTGACGGAGACTCTTCTTGGCCTGGGAGGAGGAGGAGGAGGAGGAGGAGTCGCTTTGCAGAGACATGAGCAGTAGCAGCACGTGTTTACCAACGACTTTGATGCTGGAAGGTTATTTGCTTGATGCAGAAAGACATCAGTGGTCTTGAATTTTGGCCTGGGGAAGGTCCTGCTTTCAGGACCTTTGAGGACCAAGCTTGGGTGCAGCATCATTCTGTGGGGTTTGCTGCAAAACTTCTTTGACCTTTTTAGTTGATTTCACAAGTGGTACTAGCTGTTGGGAAGGCTAGGAAGGGAGGGAGCACCATAAGTGCGATGAAAACATAAATAACTGGGGGGAAAAAGGGAAAAGAAATGTGAAGTGGCCCTTTAAATATGAGCCTCCAGAGCCTGGAGCCCAACTAGCATTCCCTCAAGTATTCAAATGAGATTGCAGCATCAGATTGGTATGCATTAGGCTGGTCTCAATGAAAATTAACATGTAATTGCTTCAAATGAAGTAAGTGAGGAGGTAATCTGCTCTTAAATTGGATTCGCAGGATTTTGTGGTACCATAATGCAGCTGTGAAATGAAATATATTTTAAGGATGATGTCCTCAAGGGGAGAGGGGAGGAAAAGGGGGGGTCTGTACTGGGAAGGGTCCTTTCCCTCCATCCCTCTCTTGTTTTCAGTCTCATTAGTGCCATTTTATAAATGGGAAGAGGGTATTGGTGTGAGTGGCATGGCTGGGGAAGGTCTCATTGTGTTTGGCTCCATCATGTTTCCATCCTTGACATCCCTCCTCTGGTCCTCCACTGTCCTTGCTCCACCAGTGCCTCTCCAGCACCTTCTCTCAGGGACAAGTCCTCATCCCATTGTGATGGGAGGTCATGAGACAGGGCACTTGAACTTTATTCATGTAGCAAACAACCTTCTGGTTATGTGATGGGGGATGATCTGGCTGCGTGGTGGGTTTTGAGTGTCTGTAAGAAACTGTGTAGGTTCTTGCTAGGATGCTGGCTTCTATGAGGAGATAGATGTCAAGGCAAGAGGTGCAGGATACCTTCTTATCTTGGCCCTTTGTACCTTGGATAGGGAAGTGTCTTTTCCTACCAAAGGGGAAGGTCCTCTCTCCATCACCCTGGGACCCAGAGCATCACTGCAAGGCTTGGGGATTCATCCCTGCTCCTCCCATGCAGTCTTGTGTTGCCTGGGCCACGTCTCTGTTTTAATTTTAAGGGTTTGCTGATTGTCCTCGTTCTGTCCATCTCTCCCATCTGCTAGCAGAAGCAATATGAGCTTGGGTGTTGTGGTGAGATTGCAATTAGGGGCTTGAGGGAGTAAATGGTGTAGAAAGGGGTTGTGATAACCTGCAATTATTCTCAGGCTAGAAATATATAGTGTGTGGCTGTGGGTATTTGCTGCAGGTAGACCCAGTTGGTCAGCCACAGTGCAAGCTCTCCCCATCACGACCTTGTGTTACAGTGTCCTGGACTACTGGAGAGCTCTGCCAGTGCCTTGAAAACCTGATACCTCATCTCTTGCTCTTCCCTGGGTTGATTTCCCCACGTTGTCCCCATCAGGTCTCTGTTTGCAGCACTTCTCGCTCTCCCTTGCCCCCTGCTCCTCCCATCCTGCTGCCTCCTGACTTGTAGCATCCTTTCAACAGCCAACTCCAGCTCACTCCACGTTCCCGCTCCGCAGTCCTGGCAGCGAGCGCTCACCCCTCACGGTTCCTGTTTTGTGCCTCAACTTCTAAGGAAAAAGCCACTTCAGTGATAATTTCCCACTTGTAATAAGTTAAGTGCATCGCTTCCTTTCGAATACATTTTCAGTGCAGTTAAGCTCAGCGGTCCCCTTCCCTGTGTGCTTAGTTAAACGCGCTCCTTTGCAGACCATTGGGGTGGATGGCATCGCTTTGTTCCTGGGCCATTAGTGTCAATTGCAGAAAGCAGAAGCAGGATTTATTCAGGGGGCTACAGCTCGTAATTGAGCGAGTTCAGCGCCGGGGCTGAGCGCTAACTGCTGGGAGTGCAGCCTGGAGGAACTTCCACGCTGGGCTGGAGGAGGAGGAGGAGAGCGGGAGCTGCTGGCAGGGCTGAGAAGGATGGGAAGTTGGGGTGACTTCAGGGGCTCAACTTAGGGCTTGCAGGTGGCAAAGGAGTATTTTTTTCCTAGAGAACAGTGCATAGCAAGGAGATATCTCACCAGGTTTTTGGAGGTGGAGAGAGGAGACTTCTCCACACCTCCTTGGATGAGGAGATTGTATTTTGCAGGGTTTAAATTGCTCTGTAAGGCTTGTGGGGAGAGAATGAGATCGTTTCAGAGCTCTTTTATTCTTGTGGCATTTACCACACCTCCTTTTAAAGCCTCTCAAGACAGCATGCAGACAGCCTGGACCTGGTCTGGGGTGGTGCTCTCCCTGCAGAAGGGAGGACCCTTTTGTAGGCATCCCTGGAAGACCATCAGGGAAGGGGTGGCTTTTCCCCCAGGGCCATTTGCCTGCTGGCATCCAGGAGCACCTCTGAGCAATTACTTGAACTTTGGGTATGCAAAAAAAGGGAGAAAACCAGGAGGAACAGCATGTCCCTGGAGCTCAGCGCAGGATCCCGGCGCTGCAGGAGTGAACCCCGGTGGGGGTGGCATTTCATTAGCAAACCAGCCGTGTCCCTGCACAGCTGCCTACAGGCAGTTTGGTGCTGGCATCACCCCCCGGTTCCCCAGTGCCATTAGCACTTTTGGAGGACACCCAAGCAGATGGGCCAGGAGCACGCTCCAGTGACACTCCATGGGGTCGGGTGGCGAGCCCAGGTTAGGGACACGCTTCCTCGACGTGCGGTCTCAGAGCTGCTGTCCCTCATTGATGTTGTGTGGCACGCTCCGAGATGGAAGATGCTATAGATGTGCAGAGCCCTGTTGTTAGCAGAAACAATAGGAGGATAAATAGAAAGAGGCTGGATGAGCCGAGCACGGGAGCAGGGGACTTGGAAAGGTGCTAGTGCACTGCTGCATTGCAGAGAGATAAAAGACTTTTCCAGACAAGCCATCCCTGCCTGCTGCATCACAACCTCCCTGCTTTGCACCAGCCCGAGGTCTCTGGGACCAGCAGGGTGTTGGGTGCACGTAGAGGTGTTCGTGTGACCTCGTGGCTGCTCTGTACCCTGCCTCATTCTCTATCAGCTGGCTGCAAAGTGGGAGCTCCGGCTCTTTTTGCAGCTTTTCTTCCTCCCCAGTCCGGTTTCCTCCTGTTTCCTTGGCATTTGCCAATAAGCTCGTCTAAGGCAGCGTACTGGGAGCTGTTTGCAGCTCTGTGAATCCCGGGCAATGAACCAAAGTGGATCTTTTTTGAGCCTTGGATATTATTATTATTATTAATATAATTAGTGTGAATCATTTGCATGTATAAACTTTCGATTGAGGCGATCAGGTACTTTACAAACACATGTTAACTCACCCTCCCTGGTGAGGAGGTGCCAAATATCTTCAAAGCCTTGCAGAGGGCTGAAATGAAGGGCAGGGACTTGCAAGGAGCTTTGCTGCAGGTTGCAGTGTGAGCTGGTGGGAAAGGCAGGACCTTCCAGTCCAGAGCCCTGACTCCTTCTGCAACAATGGAGATGAAACTCTGTCTGGGCAGGGTAGAGAGGTGGAAACACAAAGGGGTTTTATTTTCCATTTATGAATGCTGCTTTTGACTGCCTCAGCATGATATCGAAGAGGCACCGGGGCAGCAGCTGATCTGAGGGCACCTCCTCACCTCACAGCCTTTGGAGATGCTCTGGCTGCTGCAGGGGGGACTGGAGGAAGGCATCAGCCTCAGCAGAAACCCCCCCCGCCCTTTCCTGCCAGACCCCACTGCCGAGTTAATCATTGGGTCAGCTCCTGCCTGGCAGGCAGCAGGCTCCCCGTGCAGGGAAGTGGTTTCTTGGCCCCAACAACTCTGTGGAAAAAGACCTCAGGCTGTGTCTTTGGTGGTATCCCATCAAGGTGAGCTCAAGAGATGCCCTCCAGCTGATCTAGGGAGCTCCTGAGGTGCAGGTGAGGATGGCAAGAACCCCACCACTGTGTCAACCACACAGGCATGCAGACCCCAGCAGGGATAAGCCTTGAGCTCCTATTAGAGCTGCCTGGGTGAGCAGTTGGGGTTTTCAGCAGACCAGAACCAAACCTATGGATCACTGTAGTCCCAAAGTCCATCTGCTACTGGGAATGTCCTCTGTTTAGCCCTGCACAGAGCCTTTGACCTGCATGAGTTTGCACATCAAGCAGAGCCATCCCAGCTTGATGAACTCTGAGAGGAAATGGCCTCAAGTTGCACCAGGAGAGGTTTAGATTGGATCTGAGGAAAAACTTCTTCATTGAGAGGGTTCTCAGGCATTGGAAGGGGTTGCCCAGGGCAGTGGTGGAGGCCCCATCACTGGTGGTACTTAAAAGATGGGTAAATGAGGTGCTTAGGGACATGTTTAGAGGTAGAATTGGTAGTGTTTGATTTATGGTTGGACTCGGTGATCTTAAAGGTCTTTTCCAACCACTGTGGTTCTGTGACTGAGCTTGCAGAGGGCTCAGTGGGACAGGATTATTGCTGGAGGTGCACACTCCATTGACCACACGTGTCCATGAGCATGGTACATACTGCATGTGTCACACACAGACCCACCAAAAATGTGGTGCATCTGCTCCAGCCTCGTCTGTCGGTTCGGGGCTTGGCATGTGGGGTGGCATTGCGTGTCGGTGCCGACGTGAGCAGCCGGTGCTGCAGGGAGCGTGTGCGAGCGTACCCAGTCTGCAAGCTCACGGAAAAGCCAGCAGATGCTGTCAGTTCTGCTGAAGAAGAGCTTGGATGGGTAGAAATTGCTAATGCGTGACTTAACCCAATACAGCAGAGAGTAAGGAGTGGGAAACCAGACTGGCTTGTGGCAATGAGGGTTTTGGTTTAATATTTATTAGTAAAAAAGCTTCCAAACTACCTTTTCCATGATAACCACACCTCGGGCTGTCTGTGGTGTGTGCATCCCAGCCTTATGGGGTCATGGGGACCACGTGTCCTAAGAAGCAGGGGACAATCTGACCCCACCTTTCCTTTTGCTCAGGAATTGATGGTCAAACTTCCCTTGCAATCAGAGGAAAAACATCATAGGAAAGTCTACGAGAGCAGTGGGACTGTGCTTGAATGGGATTGAGTTGTTCACAGCCTGGCCTTTAATTAATCCTAATAAATAACAATAAAATGTGATAATCACAGAAATAAATCTGAGATGTGAAGCTTCTGCCTCCGGCGGCGGTCTAGTTGATGATCATTTATAGCGTGGCTGATGGTGCAGAGGCTGGAAGGTGCTGCCTGGGACGTGACATGATGGGGACAAGGCAGGGCTGGAGCAGCTTGTCCCCTTGCCTAGCCTCAGTGGGAGGCTTTTGCACCTGGTTTTAAACTAAAACAGTTCTTGCAAACTGATTTCTGGCTTGGTGTAACCCATAGCAGAGAGAAAAAGCTGCTGGTGTGGAAGAGGTTGCCTCAGAATTCAGAGGTGTCTGGAAATTGCTGGGTTAGACTGGGAAGAAAAAGACAGGATATCTAAGGATGCTTGATGGTGGGTCAGTGCCGTGACACAATGCCTGTGAAACTCCATCAGGTGTCCTGGATTTGGGAAGGGGGTTTCTCAGTGAAAACTAGGTGGTGTTGGAAGGAGAAGTGAGCCCAGCATGCAGGGGAAGTCAGCTTGGTCACAGCTCCAGCTTGGGCCACCAAATTTACTGGGGTGAGCCAGGTTTAGCCCCGTCCCTGCCTCCCCGTGATGGAGCTTGTACCCTGATAATTGCCATGAAAGCAGCAATCAGGTTGGTAATTTCACTGAGCTCTTTTCAGTTCTAATTAACATTATTCATTTCTTGTGTGTCCTGCTGGGTTGAGACAATCTGTGCTCTCCAGCCCAGCCCTCTGGAACACCAGCGATCCACAGAAGAGGCAACAAAAAAAAAAGTGTTGTGTGCCAATTACTACACTCCAGTAATTAAAAACCTCCTTCCCCCCACTGCCAGGCCACCTCCTCTCCCGTCATTTTCTGTGTGCAAACTTGTGAAAGCAAAGAGAGAAATTCAGGAGGGCATGTCATTGCTGGCATGTGCCATCTGTGCCTACGCCAAAAGTGCCGGGAGGTACCGGGGGCTGCACGAAGCATGGGGTGGGATCAGTGGTCAGGGCGCTCAGCTTTGGCATCCTCTTGCTTATTTATCCTGCTCCTTGATTGTGGTGGCTGCAGTTTGATTGTGGGTTCTTTAGGAGCAGGTTTATATCTGCAAAGCAATCTGCTACCTTCTGGCCAGGGATGTTTTGTCCCCACTGAGAGCTTTGTTGGCATTTTTAACCCTGCTCATCTTTGTGCTCGTGTTACCTAAGGTGGTGGAGACCTTACAGTGTTGTTTTCCTTCTTCCAATTTGTTTCCCCGTGGGTTGTGGGGCTGCTGGCTGGTTTTGGGGAAGAGTGGCCATTTCTTGATGGACCAGCTTGCTTGTAGAGGGCAGATAGCAAAGCTGAGGAGCTTTGGCTGCAGAGATACTAATGGGTTTAGAAAGGGCAATACCAGCCTGTGCCATACATCACTTCCCAGAGACTGTGGGGCAAGGGCAGGAGCAGGCAGGTTGGGATGAGTAGGGAAGCACACATCTCTCTCCTTTGGTTGGTACATGCAACTGTCTTAAGATACCCAAACTCCATTGCTTGTGGTCGTTTTGAGGTGCCCTTGGTGGCAGGATGGAGTAGAGGGTCTGGTGCAGCACAAGGAGCTACATCTCCCTGCAAACCATCACTACCTACGCCCAGGATGATGCAGCAGTGGTGTGCTAGCAATGTTTCCACCTCCAGGAGGAGAAACCCTGAGGCTTGGGACTCTGGATTTAGAGGGAAAGAGGCAGCAGAGAGAGGGAGCAGCAGCATCTCCTCCTTGTGCTGGCAGACAGCGGTGTTTCATCTTCCTGAAGGAGAAGGCCTTGCCTTCCAAGCATGAACATAACAAGGATTAAGGATTTTGAGAGAGAAAATTACCTCAACTGTGCTTAATTATTTTTACAACTTTTTGGAGACAAGGGCTGTTTTCCAGCACCTCGAGGACCTCTCTTTCTCCTCCCTCCCTGGTACATCATGGGGCGAGAGCCTCCAGTGAGGTGGAGGAAACATCTCTGGGCTTTGCACCTTGCCAGAAGCAGGGTGGGAAGTGGGAGGCTGCAGGCTCGGAGGTGGCTTTGCTCTCCACCTGTGCTTGGAGCCTGGTTTCCTGGCCAAAGCCAAAGGTTTTCCGCTCAGCTGCCTGTGTGGGGGAGAGGAGAGCTTCCCATCCCAGTGCTGGGCTGGTGGAGAGAGGAGCTACTGGAGCAGGGAAGGGGGAGCAGATGGAGAGGCTGGAAGAGCCTTGGCCGTGGGGACCCTGATTGGTGTTTGTGTGAGGAGGAGTGGGGTTGGCAGGGTGGTTGGAAGGAGCTCGGATAGGAGCACAACCCACCATCCCCTAAATAGCCCCCACTATCCAGAGGTCAAAGTGGGGCTTTGCCAGGAGCTGTTTCCATGCTTTATTTTATATATATATATATTTATATATATTTTTATACAGGCTCAGGAGCTTTAAGAGACAGGGAAGGAAATAAAATAACAAGTTGAAACTTGCCAATCCTAGGGACAGAGAAGCGTGTCTAGGTGATAAGAAGAGATTGTGACCGGGTGCTGTGAAGGGCAAAAGCACTTATTTCACTGTTGCCTCATGCGTTACCTGAGCCCCGTTGCTTTTCAAAAGCACTTAAATGCCCATATGATAGAGGGAATGCTTGGATTACACACTGTCTGGCTCCATTATTATCCAGGGATCTCCAAGCTGATGCATTTCACACAAAAAAAATCCAAACCCTGGTGTGGAGAAGAGGGGAAATATATATTTTTAGTTCAGCCTGCTTACAGGTCCTCAGGGATTATTATCTCCACAGAAGGGACCAGTCTGAGAAATTCAAGCTGCATCAGGCTCTTTATTGCCCAGTCCCTCTCCACGAGCTGGCTTTGGCAGTGAGGGTGGATGCCCTTGTGTTTGTGCAGCCGTGCTGCTCGCTGCAACCTTAGGAGCTGATTTTATGGCGTTGTGATGGGCACCAAAGATCCACCTGTATTTTATTTAAACCCTGGAGGTTTAAGCTACCAGCATAGTTGAGGTCCAGAGAATGATATACTAAAACCATCCTCTGGGAAGAAATCTCCAGTTTTGTTCAACTTGAGCAACTAAACTGTCAGGTTTTGCTCAAGGTGTAATGCAGCTGAAAGCAAGAGCAGAGTTCTTGGTGTTCAGCCCAGGCTGAATCTATTGCTTTTTTTATGTAGATAATAAAAATCTGCTCACATTTAATTTATTATTATCGTAATATCATTATGGAACAGCAGTAAAATTGTTTAATTTATTGGATGTTTTTCACACCAGAGAGGGAGGATGGTGCAGTAACTTGGGTACTTGCCTAGCAAATCAGTAGAGGTGTCCTGGGCTGCAGATTACCCATCTTACCTTGGGCATGTCATGGATGTGGATCCATCACCCCTAACCTCTAAATGTTCTGTGTTGAGGCTGAATGGGTTATTTAGGCTTCTCCAAAGAGATGCCTCCAAAAAGAAGCTAAATGAGAGGAGACAGCTTGTCCTAGGTGCTGTTTCTTTGCTGGCATGGGAAGAGAAGTTGCTCACCAGTAAGTAAGGTGAGAAAGGACACAATTCCTGAAGTATCAGGATAAAGCCACATGGCACAGATACATCCATCCTTGCCATTTACTCCCTTCCTACCACAGTCTGGCACGTATAGCCCGTTAATTCCCCTTGCATTCATGGAGGTTACCCGGTGTGAGACCTCCTCGAGGCTTCCGTGCTCTTTTTCAGTGCCTCTAAACTTAATTTGCTTCCCAGCCACTGCACAAGTAATGAAGTAGATTGAGGAGAATATAAACAGTGGATCTGAGGCTGAGTGGTTTTATGTAGGGACATGAACCTCCGTCCCTGGCATCCAGCAAAGCGTGGCTAAATCCTAACGGCTCCGTAATCCCAGACTTGCTTGGAGAGAAGTGGGGTTTTAACTGGCTCAGGGGACTGTGGGTTTCTGCTGCCTAGGAAGGGACAGCAGGCTGTCTCCAGACCCTCTGGTTTTTGCTGGTCTGGATATGATTCACGGAAACTGAGGGTTCAAACCTTGCTTGGGGACATGGGAATGGAGCGTTACAAGGCTGGCAGAGACCTTTAGGAGGAGTAGGACTGGCCTCTGCTACTGTGGATGGGAAAATAATCCCCTTCAGGAGCAAAGTGTCCTCTAAGTTTGTGCCATGTTGTCTTCTGGGAGGGCTCAGGTTGTTGATGAGGCTGGAAAGAAGTTTTCTACCTCCAAACCATCACTTGATCAGTGAAATGCTTAGCAGGGGTGAAGTGGAGCAAGTGGAGGAGATGCAGCGATGCAGATGATGGGAAGGGAAGGAAGAGCTGACAGAGGGGACAAATGGTAGGAAGCTCAAGGTTTCTCTTTAGAGGTGTGTCAGAGCTGGCTTTCTTCTGAGATAAATTTTCCTCGCTCCTTTGTGAGCAGAGCAAGCTGCTTTCCTGGCTCTGCTTTGCATTTCTTTGCCTGGCTGCAGGGAAATTTTAAAGTGACATTTTAAATGAAGGTCTGTGGAGAGGATGACAAGTGATGGGTTTGGGCTGGAGGTAGCAACCTGCATCCCTCCCCCGAGAAAAAAGCGTGTTTGCACTCAGGATGGAGGTTTTGACTCTGGTCTGGTTGTCTCTCAGTTTGCAAAGGAGCAAATGGGAATGGAAGAGGGAAATGCCCTTTGGTGACTGGTGCTGGGTGGCTGTGACCTCTCTCAGGCTGTGGCCTGACATCATTGTGTAGCTCTTGGGCAAATCTCTGAAGCCACCAGTTTAGAAGGATAATGGTGCCCTGAGCACCATGGGTAAAGTGCTGACATTGTCCTCTTTGGACACTGAAAGCACTTGGTCTCTGAAACTGCTGCTGGCAGCAAAGCTAAAAATAGGGAAAACCAGGAAGGGGCTGGGAAGGGAAGGCAGGACACCCAAGAGCAGCATGCTGATGGGTCACCTCTCTGCTTCTCCCCAGGTGCTCCGTGGATAACCGAGTCACCCGAGTGGCCTGGCTGAACCGCAGTAGCATCCTCTATGCTGGCAATGACAAGTGGTGCTTGGACCCTCGGGTGGTGCTCTTGGCCAACACCAAAACCCAGTACAGCATCCAGATTCAAGATGTGGATGTGTATGATGAGGGCCCCTACACCTGCTCCGTGCAGACAGACAATCACCCCAAGACATCGCGTGTCCATCTCATCGTGCAAGGTAAGAGGAAAGGAATTTGTAGAGGGGTTGGGCTTGGTGCTTTGATTTCTGTTCCTCTCTTTTGCCCTGGTGTCTTCTCCTCTTGTTGCTTTTGCATTCTTGGGGCAAATGTAGAGGCTGATCAACAGCCTTTGGAGAGTCCCAGTGAAACCGGGCAGTGGCCAGGCGTTTGCAATCACATTTATCCAACTTGGAGTCATCCTGGGGCTCTGATACAGGCAGTTCTGCTTCCCAAAGTCATCACTGGCAAACTCACATTGCTGTTTGTTGTTGTTGTTTTTGTTGTTGTAATTTGATGGGATTTTTTTGTTGTTGTTGTTTTCTGTGCTGGAGGCAACGCTTGAAGTAAAACTTGTGTTGGGGGAAAAGAGAGAGCTGGCAGATTTGTGTACTTTGCGGGGGTGTGTGTATGCCTAGCAACAATATGTGTTTGTGTGTTGACACTCTTTGCTTCTCTGAGGAGGAGGAGAAGGAAGGCTGGCATGATGAGCTTGCACTGGCCAAGCGTGTGCTCGCCTCACCTTGGCTGTACCGTCTGCGGGGTGTGGACGTGCGCTCTTCAAGCGTGCAAGCACACACAGGCTCTTGAGAGGGGGATGTACAAGTGTGGCCACACACAATGGACAAGCAGATGGGTGTTCACACAAGATAGCTCTCGTGTCCATGCTGTGGGACATACACTGGGCAAAGGAGAGCCTGTGTGGTGGGATGCACAGAGCCTGGTGTGCTCTCAGGCAACCTCGAGGGAGATTAATGGAAAATTTCTAATCCCTTCCTAGCAACCTTTTTTTCTTCTTCTTTTTCTTCTGTGATTTGGCCAGCAGCCCTCTTAGCATGACACACCAGCTTGAGTATTGGAATCTCGTCTCGGGCTAATTTTCGAATGCTGATGGGTGTATTGATTTGGAAACAAGCTGGGTTAAAAAGGCATTGGTCTTGTACACAGAGTCGGGTTGAGCTAATCCGCCGTCGATATGCCAGGCCTGAGCGTTATTGA
Source organism: Caprimulgus europaeus (assembly GCA_907165065.1). The sequence goes on along the minus strand of OU015548.1, from coordinate 4,825,479 downwards.
CAGCCTAATGAATAGAAGAGAGGGGGGGAAAACCCAAACCCAGGGCCTTTATTTTCCTCCCCCCACCCCTCCCTTCCCTCCCTTTCCGTTTTCTCTTTCCTCTCTGAGCAATCAAGCAAACTAAACAGAGCTGGACTTCCTCCATCTCCATTAAGCGTGGAGAGAAAGCGGATGCATTGCCAGCCCGGGTCCTTGCTGTTTATCTTGCAATCTGTTATTACCTGCCTGAGTTTCTTAAGCCAAAGTCGATCACCCACAAGTTCTGAAGTTGCTATCAGGAGCTGGGATGATGCAGGACAAGTTCTATCTGATTCCCATTTCCTGACCTAAATTTCCTGTATCACCAGACACCCAGGTCCATCCCTCCTGCGTTTTGCTGTGTCATTAGGAAGAGATGTTTTAAGTGCTGGAGGAAAAGGTTGTATCTTAAGTCCTTGCAGTGGTACAGTTAAGTACTGAGGGATTCAGGGATAGGCTCAGTCCTATAACTGCTGAATATCCTCGCAGCTTCCAACAGAAATATCGGCTTTCAGGAGCAGGCACCTTAATTTCAGGAGCTTGGCTCACCCAGCCCTTTCTCGGGTGGAAGGTGGTAAGAGCATAACGTGCAGCAACGTGCTGGAGCAGGACATGAAAGTGAATATCGTGTCCAATTAAAGGGAAGCCTGCCTTAATGACCCCGATTAAAATTTGGCTGAGGTGCCAGGATTAACTCTCTTGCCTTGGAAAATGAGCCCAATAAATACACAAGCTGGTATAATCCTGTCCTAAAAGACATTCTAGCTTGTGAGAAGCAGTGCTTACCCCTCCCTCTCGGGAAAGCAGGGTATCCCAGTGCCAGATTTCAGGGATGATCTGTGGGACCTCCTGCCCCTTCCCACAGCCTGATAGGAAAGGAGAAGTGGTGAGAGGAGGTGGGAAAGGAGATCTTCCCTTTTAAACACGGATAGTCTGGGTGCTGCCAAAAGGAGGGAGGTATGCAGGTTGCTCTAAGCAGGTCCTGACTTTCCCTTTGCTGCACCAGGGAAGAGCCTGGGGGCACAGCTCTGGAGGCAGGAGCATTCCAGCCTCTCAGGATGCAATCAAATCGTGCCCCGGGGCAGGCTGTGCTCTCCAAAAGGGCCTGGCTGCAGGGAGCTAGGAGCTCTTCCCCTTCCAGCTGGGATTTCAGTAGCCTGCTGCTCCTCCAGGCAGGCATGATGGATGCACGTCAGCCAGGGTGTTCAGGTATCCTCAGCTCACACCATGCATCCCTCCTCCTCCTCCCCAGGTTTAGGGATTATCACTGGGAAGCAGCCGTGGATGGAGGGAGTGAGGAGCTGGGACATCCCTGGTGTCTGCCAAGGGAAGCTATGGGGGGAAAGAGCTAAAAACAGGAGAGGGATAAGGATGGGTGAAGGAGTTTCCATTAGGGTAAGAGGGTTGAGGATGGTCCCCCAAGTCAGTGGGAGAAAATCAGCTAGAAACCATCAGGAACCAAGACTAGATGACCTTTAAAGGTCCCTTCCAACCCAAACCATTGCATGGTTCTGTGATTCTCTGTCCACGCTGCAGCAAGGGAAGTGTTGCACATTTATTTCGAGGTTGTCGGTATCGATGGCTGAGATCCCAAAAATAGGTGGGTAGAAGGCACCTCAAGAGCTAATTTAGCCTGTCCCCTTGCACCGAGGCAGAGACATGGCTGGCAAACACGTGTGAAAGCTATTCTTGAACATCTTTAACAAAGCAGGTTCTTCAGCCTCCCTAGACAATCTATTCTACTGCTTTTTGCTACCTTTATAATTAGAAAATGTATAGCTAATATCTAACTTAAACCTTCTTTGTTGCAAATGAAGTGGAGTTTTTCTCAGGCGATCCCCAGAGGCCATGGGGAACAATTGATCAGTGTCCTCTTTGTAACAACCCTTTTGCTTTGGGGAAGGTTGTTATCAGGTTGCCCCTTAGCTGCTTTCTTTCTGAAACGATGCAAACCCTGTTTCTCCTGCCTTTCCTCCTCGGTCAGGCTTTCAGAAACACTTGTCAGTCTGAAAAAAAATCCTGTTACAAAAGGCAAAAGGTGATTGTTGCTGATCCAGGAATAGCAGGTCGGTGCGTTTCTCCTTCTCACTGCACTAATATGGGACAAATGAGCCCAGGAAATGAGACAACAGACCCTTGGCATTGAATGCATCAAAGTTCAGACCTGCTATTTTGGGGACTGCTTTAAAATGGGGTCAGGCTCAGCGTTGGTAGTGCCAAGTTGATGTGAGCCAACAACATAGGCACAAAGGGTACAAGGAGGTTCTGAAAGAAGCTCCCAGACTACAGCTGGATTTAAAATGAACAGCTCAGGGACCATCTGCAGTGTTTGGAAGGTGGTCCCTGCCTGTCCTGCTTGCTCAGCCCTCGTTATTTCTTTGGAGGAGTTGCTGTAGGACCAGATGAAGCACACAGGGAAGCAGCACTGCCCGTGTTTGCAGGAGTCTGCCTCGGACCCTGTGGAGAATGAAGTGTTTCTGTGTGGAAGTCCCAAAGAGACAGAATCCAGGGCAGCCCTACTTGCAACAGGCAAGGTGTGAACTTGCAGGGAGGCAGAAACCCAGTGCTAGAAAGAGGACTTGGGCCCTGTGGACCTCTGAGGAGCGATGCTTTCCCTTCCTCTCTCCTCCTGCATCCCACTCTGGTTTCCTTTGCAAAGTCTCACAGCCTCTGCAGCATCATCTCAGGCGCAGCCTCCCCTTTCTCCCCGCAGGACACTTGAGCTAGTCAAGCTGTTCTCCGGGTTCCTGGGCTTAAAAGAGAGTGGGGAGGGAGGAGGAGGAGGAGGAGGACGGTGTCTGGAAAGCTCTTATTTGTATTGATAATAAGCCGTCTCCAATGCACGCCTGCAAAACACTCCCACTGCCTTGTAAGATGCATTAAGGAAAGTTGGCCTTATCTCAGGCGCGGGAAATGGACTTGGGGAAGGAGGCACAGTGCCTGCCAGAGTTTAATCTCACTTAGGCACGCAAATTTGCATGATAGAAAATGGTGGAATTTAGAAAGAAAGAAAGAAAAAGGAGAGAGAGGGGAAAAAAAAGGCAGGCGACTGGGGGATATTAGCGCTTTCCTGCTTCTTTATCAGTTTCCCTGGCCCTATCTGGCTCTTTCTGTTGTCACTGGAGCAAATAATCACCCCTCCCCTTTTGTTTGGTGTAAATGAGTTTTCCCACTCCTTCCCGGGTCTGGGTTAATCTGCAAATCCCTGCCTTTGTTTGGGAGTTAATTACCTGCTGGTTGGAGTTGGGGGCGGGGGGGTGGCTGCGGGCGCAGGTGTCGGGGGCGGGGGGGACAGGATGGTGACGGGGTGGGGGGGGCAGATGTGACGTGCTGGTGGCACCTCTCCCTATGCCCGGGCCACCCCAGGAGCATCACTGCCAAGGTGTGTGCCGGTGAGATAAAGGCGGCGTTGGGGCTGCGGCACCCGAGCCGGCTTTGTTTCAAGCGCCGAACTCTGCTCAATTAATTTTCCTTTGATGCCATAAACCCCTCTCACTCGTGGGAGAATAAGGATAACTTTTTTTTTTTTTGTGACTGTTTTTCCCGGGTTGGATGGGAAACGCCTGCCCTGCCGAGCAGAGGGACAGTGGTTCACATGGTGACACAAGCTGGGAGGAAGGATCAGTCCCTGCAGTCATCATTTCTCTTGTCCAAAGGTCTCGAGGTGACTTGCAGAGAAAACAGAGTAAAGGGGAACACATTGGTTTGGGTTTTATTTTTGCTGGCAATGCTCAGAGCATCCCTGACCCCCCTCTGTACTGGAAGGGGTTCAGCCACGCACCCATGGGGCTGAGCCTGTCCCCTGCACCACCAAAGCCACCAGTGCTGGGGGTGAGGAGAGGCAGAAGGATTTGCCCAGGGCTGTTTGGTGACTCAGTGGCAGTGAGGGTGTGTAGATGTTGGCCTTTTCATATACAGAGCCATGTTTCACACTAGGTAGGATGCTTCCCAGCAGAAACCACAGGAACTGCCTCTGGCACAAGTTTCTCTGGTGTGTCCATACCTTTCCCCCTGTGAGAGCAGCTGTCCTTTCTATAGAAGCAAAAGCAGGTTTAGATAAAGCTTTCTAAAAGGCATGGGGAGTGCTGGAAGAAGCTCCCCAAACCGATGAAGGGGAGGAAACCAGCAGCATGAAAGCAAAATCCTCCCTTGCTTCGCCTGCGCTCTCGGCTCCTTTGACGGATGCGTTCCTTCCCGTCTCTCCTTTGTTGCTAATCACCGTCCCTCCGTCAAAGCGTCTTTTCCTTTTGTGTCAGGGCTGTTGTTGAGGACTGAAGGTCTCCCACGCGCTCTCACACGCTGTCCTAGTTGTTTGGCTTTGCATCTCCGTTTTGCTCTGCTCCCGGGGAGCATCTCCTCCTCCCTGCTGCTCCCAGATCTCCCCATCTCCCAAGGTTATACCAGCTCTTGCTTCTCCACGGGGTCCCATCATCTCATCCGTGCTCCTTCATGATGTGACCACGGACCCGGCGTGCAGCTGGACAGGCTCCCTCCGGCCTCCCCCAAGTCACTTGACCTCTTTGCAAATCAATTTAACATCTGTGAGGCAGAGATAATAATTGTCACCTACTTCACAGGGGGGGTTGATGAGGATTAATTCGTTAGTGTCGACAGAGGTCTTTGAAGACGGAATGTGCTATCTGAGAGCTAAACGTTATTATTAATTAGCAATTATATCGTGGGGTGGGAGGGTGGGGGAAGCAGAGACTCCAGAGTCTATAGTGGAAGTGTGTGCTCCGAGCTGCCCCAGTTACGTGCCCGCTTTGCTGCTGGAAGGAGCCAGGCACGTTGTGTCCCACCAGGGACGTGTCCTGCTCCTGCTGCAGCACATCCTCTGCCCAGAACTTATGGGTGAGCCTCACTGGTGCAGGGGAGTAAGGAGTGGGAGGGAGGGGTGGGGAGGTGAGCATGTTAACCACTGTCCTCCTTAGAAAGAGAGCAAGTTGGTGATGGAGAAGTAGCGGGGAAGTGAAGGCGTCCTCCGTGCTCACCTGGCATCCCAGCGATGCCAGCGGGCCAGGCACTGCCAGAGCCATGGCAGGATGTATCCTGTTTCCAAGGAGGAATAATTGGCAGGAGAATGGAGCGAGGGGAAGGAAGAACCAGTGATTCATAGGCCACACAGACCGTTTCATTTCCTCTGTGTTTTTCTTTTTGGAGTACACCGAGGTTGTGGCCGAGATCTCTGTTTTCCTCCCCCATTGAACTGCTGACGCTGTAATCGGGTGTGTTTTGGGGCTCCCCTAAGCAATACGAACACGAACACGTTGTGATCCCCACAAGTTGTGCCATACCTGGGTGCTGGGACAGCACATTGATGCCTGCTGGGGCTGTTTCCACCTCCGACACCCCTGCAGCTCTGCTGTTTCCCTCCTGCCCATCTGCAGCTCTGTGTGCTTTTGTGGCAGCAAGGTGAGCTCAGACTCTTTGCTACTCCCTCAGAGATGGCACAGAGGTCACCCTTCGATCACCCCTCTTCTAGAAAACAAGAGCCTTGCTCCTCTTGGAGTGTGAGCAAGCTCCCAGCAGCCCCCTTCACTCATCCTCTCCAAACACTTTCAGGGAGAGGTCACCTCCTTCACCCGCAGCCGATTCAACAGCGACTCCGCTAATCCTTTCTGCGGAGCGGGTGGAACTGGGAGGCCAGCGACACGCTGTGCCAACAGCTCTCCAAGCGCGAGACAAGGGCTTGAAGTTGTCTCCAGGTCTCATTCTCAACCCCTTACACATCGAGCCTTTTTCCTTCCCCAAGGACTTTGCCATCAGGAGGGGGTGTCACGGCAGCACCCACACCTCGGGGTGCACGTCAGGCATCTCCCCACTGCCACGTATGCTTTCCAGAGGTACAGAGTGATAAAGCTGGTGGTGGCTTAATGAGGTCACTGCAGTTTAATGTTACTGCAGTAATCTCTTTTGTTTTACTACATTAAAATATTTGTGGCGGAACGGTTGGACCACTGTAATGCGATCGCTTCTCCCTTAATGTTATTGTTACCACGGTAACGCTAATGGCGGCTCAATAACATTATTGCAATTTAATCTGGCGACAATAAAATTAAGGGTAGAACAGTGAGACCTCAACAATGTAATGTTACTACAGTAACAGCATTGTTAGCGTAATCGTGGGAGCAGAGTCAACTCGTTGTAGTGGAATATTGGTACCAGGGCTTTATTGTTACTATAGTAACCCCGAGCATCCGCCGAAAGCTGCGGCAGGGGATGAATGGGAGGAGATGTCGCTGCTGTGCCGGTACTACAGCTACCCTAGGGTTGTCAGAACAGGAAGGTCACGCAGGTATAAAGTCGCCTTATTTGCCTAATTACCCAATTGTGGTGGGTTTTGTTTTAATTGGGGGCCTTTCTTTTTCTCCTTCCGTTGCCGGAGCATTTCGGAGCAGGTCTGTTGTTTTAGCAGCAGGAACTCTGCAGGGAAGGATTTAAAGCACTGCCTCCATCTAGTTCCAGATCCTTCTGCCCGGCGTTTTATAGCATGTGGCTGTTATGGAGCGATAACGTTTTATATTTATATGTCATCTTTCATCGTGAAGGATCCCAGCACAAGCTACAAATTATTGCTGCGCCGCGGGGCCGGGCTGGCAACTCGGCACACGCTGCGTGGGAGAGGAGGGAGCTTCATCCAAGGGCACTGGAGCTCGCTTTGCTGCCCCGGAGAGAGCTGAGCACTGATACCTCTGCAAGTGAGAGTCATCTTTGTTTTGGGGACTTAGAGTCTCCAAACTTTGTGAGATGGGGCAGGGGGGCTTCCTGCATCCTGAGCAGCACCTGCTGACAATTGTTCCCCTTCCCAGCTTGTGTCAGGTTTGGAAAGGCTTAGTGCAGGCAGTGGGGTAAGGAGACGGGGAGGATTGCTGCTGCAAAAAGCATTTATTATGGCAATGCTGGTTGTTGCCTGGTTCATTCTGCAGTTTGGCATCAGGCATCAGTGTTTTGTGCAGCCCCAGATGTTGGAGAGGTTCAGTCGGGTATGGCTGGAGCAAGCAGTGTCCCAGCTGGTGCTGTGGGATCATACGACTTGGAGCCTCTGTTAATCAAGGTCCTTCAGCCTGATTTTGTGGGATTTCACCCCAAATCTCACAAATGCCATGAGGCAACTCATAAGTATCGGTGGAGCGTGGCTGCTGGAGCAGCTGCTGATTCCCACAAGGCATGGGTGACATCTCTTGTGTCGTGGGTGACATCTCTTGTGTCGTGGGTGACATCTCCGTGCCAGGCAGGAGCTTGTTGCAGTTTTCTTCAGCTTCCAGGGGAGGGAGCCAGAGCTGCTGATCCATCTCCAGCATCACGGCTGCATCCTTGTCGCATCCCTTATCCTGCCCGGGCTCAGCACGCCCAGAGATGCACTCTTGCCATGCCACCACGCTTGCCAGTCAGGTTCGATACCCCATTTGCTCTCTTGCACCCCAGAACTACCCACACCACCTCCTTTCCTGCTTGTAAGGCAGGGATTTAACCTCTGCTTTGAGCCCCTGTGCTCCCTCCTGGCTTGTTGGGGCATCTCCATCCCTTACAGCTCTCCTGGGTGCATTTGCACCCTGGATTTGGGTGCGATGCTGCCCACATTTTGCAACCCCAGCCTCCAGCCTGAGCTCAAATCTGGGCCTGATCAGCGAGGCAGCTGCTCGGCTTCTCTTGTGCATCAGCATTTGATCTCTGTCCATGGGTATTTGGACTCTGACCATCACAGTAATTCCTTGTTTGTCCTTTAATAAAAGACCCGTGAACCCCCTTGACACCCGAGCTGGAATCAGTGGGACCTGGGGTGTCCTGTGTGCCAGCTCTTTCGTGGCAATCTGGTCCTGCATCCCTCCTGCCAAACCTGCTCCTCCGGGAGTTCCATGTTTGAAAACAAGAGCAGCAGCTCATCTCCCATTCAGTGTTTTTCTCCATCATTTGCTTTATTAAATATTGATTTTCTGTTGCATTATTAAACCTTAAGTCCTGAGCATAAATTTAGTGTTGATACTTTAATCTGGCTTTTCTTTTTGGCCTTCAGAGCTGGCTTGTTTTTTTCTGGCCAGTTCCCCCTGGAGGTGAGTCCAGAAGTGAAAGCTCGTTGTAGATGCTTCTCGAGCAGGAGAAGGGGACTCTGCCCAAGGGAGTTCAGTTGGTTTGGTGCAGCCTTTGCCATCGTAGGTGGCATCTATAAGGATCCTTGCGCTTGGACCATGAGTGAAAGGAGGTTGAGGATGCTCCAGCCAAGCTTTTCAGTGTGTGATTGGCTGGGGGAAGGATATAACCCTCTATTTTATTTTATTTCTTTGATAGTGTGGAGAGATGGCAATCCAAACAGGGAATTTAGTTTGGAGGCAGTGCATGGGCAGAGTGACAGGAAGGCACCACTCCACGTGCCCCCGCTCTGCTTGCTCCCCACAGGGGTTTTTTGCTGCCTTGCTTTGCCAGAATTGCCATGTTCAGGAGCAGTGCTCTGTGCTGGGGAAGGCGGCTGCAGATGGTGATGTCTTGTCCTAAATGCAGCTCTGAAAGCGCAGCTCCTGGGCGACGCTGTACAAATCTGCGCTTTTCCACCGTACAAATCCCCAGCAAAACCGAAACTTGACCTCAGCCAAAACTCCAGGCAAAGCCAGAGGGATGAGGATGGTGGGATTGCTGCCAGCACCAGGCTGGAGAAAGTCACTGGCCAGGCAGAAGAGGTGCAAGTAGCCACCAGCACGTCCCCAATAGCCACAGTGGGTCACGCTGACCCACGCCGGCTGGGCCCCGCTCGCCTCCCCTTCCCTATCGCCGAGCTGCACGCAGCCAGCCGCTGCCAAAGCCCCGTGCTGCCAGCAACCAGGTGTCTGAACGTGTTTCCAGAGCCAAGAGAACTCTGTGGCCAAAAGGGAGGAGGGGAAAGCAATGTGGCAGCGCTGGCAGGTTCAGGAGAATTAATTTTTTCTTTTTTTATTTTTAAAAAAAAAGGAACTAAAAAAAAAGAAAAAATAGGAACTAAAAAAAAGGAAAAAAAGAGGAAAAAAATTTAAAAAGCTTGCAAACAGCTTTTTTGGATACTCATCTAAACGGGGCATGCTAGGCAGCATGAAACCCGTGCCTGGCAGCCGGCGTGCTGAGCAGTGATTTAAAACCAGGCTCCCAGCGGCAGGGAAAGAGGCAGAGGGGGAAGCAGATGTGAACACAATGCTGGAGATAAAGGAGAGGCCAAGGGAACAGCTGCTGAAGAACCAGCCTGGCCCTGCCACCTCCTGCGGCCGGCACCGAGTGCTGGAAAATCTCTAGTAAATATCCATGAGCTTAAGGACGGGCTGGAGCAGATCGCTGAGCCCGTGGGAGAATGAAGTGGGGAACTGGGGTGAAAACGTGGTGTTCTCCACCCTGTTCTTGCTTGGGTTTTGAAGGAGAGGTTGGAGCTTGGGAAAGGGGAGTTTCATTGAAACATTGAGTTGTGATTGTGGTTTGCTCTTCTTTTCCTGTCTGTTCTGGTGGTGCCATGGAGGAGAAGGAGATTTAGCAAAGGAGAAAGGGGAGGAAAAGTGGGAAGCGAAGAATAAAAATGCAAGGACTTCTGGGAAATATGTGGCAGTGTGGTCCTTCAGGAAAGATGTGGAAATATGGTCTTGAAATACTTCTGGTTTGGATTTTCTGGGTCTGGCTGGTTGTCTGAGAAGCTGGTGGTGTGGGGTAGCAGTGAATCCCCTCTACCCCATCCTTCAGAAATGAGGTGGCTTTGCTGCTTAGTCCAAGGCTGGATCCCTGGAAGAGCTGAGCCCTTCAGCACAGCCCCATAGGGTGCAGGGGAGAGAACAGGGAGGTCTCGTTGCTCGAGGTGTGAGAAGACAGGGAGGTCTCATTGCTAGAGGTGTGAGAGAATAGGGAGGTCTCATTGCTCAAGGTGTGAGAGAATAGGGAGGTCTCATTGCTCAAGGTGCACCTATGCACTCGTTTTTCATGTCTGGGTTGCTGATCCCATCACACCAGCAGTAGAGACAGCCAGAAGATTTCAGCTCTGGTTTGTGCCTCTCTTTTCTGTCGGTGACACTCTAGTATAAGAGTGGGACAAGGCAGTGGAGGTGGCAGAGCCCGTCCTGGCTTGCTGTCCTACATGAGATGAGATGAACAAGTCTCAATCCATTCCCCTTGCTGCCAAAGCCTCATCACCGATCCCTCGCAGCGAACAGGCTCCCCAGTTTGGACACGATGTTGTCCTTACCCAGACCATCCTCGACACGGGCATCAACAGAGATGTCTTCTCCATGGTTTGCCTTCCTTGTAATCCCTTCCCCTCACAGCCAGCCCGAGATCTTCAGCCTTTGATCCTCCTCCTCTTTTGCAAACACATCTCTCCGCTGGTGGAATTAAATCTCTCTCGCAGTGTTTTCCTTCCCTATCTTTTCTTTTTGGCCAAATCTGTCTGAAATATATTTTATTTTAGTTTAGTTTATTTTTTTTGCTCCTTCAGCAGCAGGGCTATATAATTGATGGCCTCACCAAGCTTTCCGAGCTGAGCATTAAACCCTTCCTGCCTTGGCTCCAACCAGAGTTCATTACTTTCTGAAAAGCTTTGTTGTCTGTTTGTGCTCAGATTATTGGGTTTTTTGGGGAAGGGAGGATATTGTCAGCAGAGAGAGGGGAGGAGAGGCTGGATTTGGCTTTGTAATCGAATCCTACTCTCTTTTTAGCAAATTTTTTGAGTGGAAAAAGCCTCTTTTTAGCAAAATTGAAATAGCAGCACCCTTGGAAAGGTGAGCCCTACACAGTGTGGGCAGGGTCCCTCCAGCACCATGATTTCCTTGTTCTGGTGCTGAGGCTCACTGGGCAGGTGTGGTTTTTCACGACACCAATTGCTTTCTGCATCTTTTGGCCTTTTTTCCTTTTTTTTGGCAAGACAAAGCAGAAATGCTTTCTCTGGTTTGCCCTACGCTGATGTTTCTTCTGGCTCCCCATCTCCTTCTGTGAGGTTTTTTTTTCCAGCACTTAAAACACAGCAAGGATGAGGTGATTACAAGGATTGGAGATGCAGTGACACTTCCCTGCCAACAAGTAATTGATTTATTAAAGACATTACAATACATTCATGGTTGGAGCGTTAAGAGTTTCCTTTGAACTCCCTCGAAAATCCAAAGGGATTGTGCCTGTTTGCAAGTACCACAGGCAGAATAAATCTGTGCTCCCCCATCGCCTTCCCACTCCCCCTCCAGCCCTGCACCACCACAATTTCATTTCCCTTTGACTGGCGCGAGTAAATATCACAGCTCGACAACTCCAGTCCAGTGACCGGTGTGATCCAATTTAATAGCATTTAAAAATTCAAAGTGATTGTTAGCCAAATGGAAATGTAAGATTTCATACCCAGCCTGCCTTGAGGGGAGGAAAGAAAGACTTGAGGGAGGGGTGAGGGGGATGTAGACAAATGGACTAGATAAAAAATAATGGAAAGTAACTTAATTAAAAGAAGCTCGAGCCAAGTTAAAAACAGTCATGATTTTGAATGGGAGAACCACAGGATTTAAAAATGAAAGAGGGGGGTAAAAAAGGAAAGGAAAGTGTGGATAAAAAGCCTCCAAAATGATTAAATGGGAGGAGAAGGAGGCATAGGGAGGAAGGGGTAAAAATAGTCCTTGTGTGAAAAGCAGGAGCACCTGGGGAATAGATGGTGCTGTTGATGAAGCTGGGCATTAGAAAGACAAATAGGGAAATTAAAGGATGCTCTGAGGGGAGAGAACTCCCTGCGGCTTTTCTGATGTTCTCAGAGGCGTGAGGGTGGCCGAGAAGAAGGCTCCAGGGCTTCATTGAGGAGAAACCAAACATGTAGGAGCGGTCCTAATGGAAAAGGAGAACATCCCTCGTGTACTCCGGGCACGCTGACGTTATCCCTGCCTTGCGGTACCGTCGCTCCCTCCTTTTCCTTTCCTTTTAACTCTCTCCAACGTTGCTTATTTGGGTTGGAATTTGGTAATTAAATGTTAATTGCCCCTCGGTGTATGCAGATATCCTGCTGTGCTCTCTACAGCCTGCTGACTAATTTTTAAAGCGCCGTACTCCCCTCTCATTGGAAATACCTGCCCTGGCAGCCATCCCCACGCCTTTGCCGTGGCTTGGCGAGCTTCACGGAGCCTGAAAAGCAGGTGCTGACGGAGCATCGATCCGAATGGACACTTTTGAGCCATTTGCTCTTCAGCCCTCATTTCTCTATCCATAAAGTGGGGATAATAATGCTCTCTTATCTCACCAGGGTGTTTTGATGATAGGGTTATTAATGCCCGCGCTGCTGGCGTACCCCGAGAAAGCGGAGGCGGTGATGTGCACAGGCACCGAGAGAAGCCTGGCACCTGCAGGAAAGCATTGTCCTTGGGGAGATGAATTAAGGCAGTAGAGACCCACCTTACCTCTATCCTTGCTGAACTTTGAGAGCTAAACCTTACAGTGCTAAGACAGCTCTCTTAAAGGCATTTGAAGGTGTGGGAAGGATGATGAGGATCATCACATGGACTCTGGCTCGTTGGTATTTGCTCTCCTGCTTGTTTCTGGCAGCTTTGGCCAAGCTTTGAGTTGATCCCCTGGGTTTGGGGCAGTTGGCGTGTCGGGTCAGGGTAGATGCTAACAAGGTGTCGTGGGTAGGGTCTAGGACCAGAAGTATTCTACCAGAGGAGCAAGGATGGATGGGGAGCTCTTGGAGCTCAAGAACATCCTGCAAGAGTAGGGTTGTGTAAAGAAATGTCTAAGGGAATGAAGGAGTGGACCAGGGCAGCTTTGGGAAGCTGGGTCTGCTTCTGCCAAGGGTAATGGTTGGGTTTGCAAGTCTCATGGAGGAGACAGGAGGAGCGGCAGCATCTGGAGATATAAATCATCTTGCCTGCTGGGCCTTGCCGACCTTCCACTTCACAAACAGACCAACAAAAGGTCTGGTCATAAGTAGCAGCCTCCAAACCATCTAAACAGAGAAGAATAAGGCTGTGCTTCCTGCCTGATCCATTAATTTTTCAAGAGAGTCAAAGATGATCACGGGGAAGAAGCCCAAGCAGAAGTAAAGGCTCTGGCTGGAGCATGAGGAGGCACCTGCAAGAGCTGGAGCTTGGTATGCAAGAGGGCTTGGGAAGGATGGGAGAAAAGGGATTGTTTAGGGACAAGTGGTGATGGCATCAGCACCTGGTGTTGTTAGAGATTGTTTGCATCCAACCCTGTTTCCTACGTCAGTGAGGGCACCTCTGCACATCCACCTCTTGCTCCCCATCGCGTTCCTCCCCTAAGCTGGATGTCGGTGGGGTATCTACAGGTACTTTGCAAGGGGTGACGTCCAGGTGAGCTGAGGATGGAGCCTGCATCCATCTGCCATCTCTTTTTTTTCTCATGTGTTTGAGAGTCCCGTGGGGCAAAGACTGTACTTGTGCATCTTGCTGGTATAGCACCTAGAGTGGTGGGGCCTAGAAGGTGTCAGAGATGTGGAGGAGCTTGGGAGGGGAGGAGGGATGGAAGTAGTTGGATAAATAGAAGCTAAAGGGACACAGATAGACTCAGAAGATACAAATACACTCCACTTGCAATCCAATCAAAACTTGGGCCTTTCACTCGGTTCCACATTAGCGCCGTGAATCTCGATGGTTTTTGAAGTGAGAGCGCCAGGCGCCGGGCGCGGCGTTCCGGGAAGCACCGCTCATCCTCCCGCTTTCCCCGGGCACGGGCTGTGCACGGCTCCTCGGATTAGATTAGTGTCAGTGTGGAAAGTGTAATCATAAACACTTACTTTGTGCTGGAGTCGAGGGAGAGGGAGCACCGAGTGCGAGAGCGAGGAGATAAGAACAAATATGCAAGAGCAAAGTGTGGTTTTTTTAATGGAAGGGAGATTTATTTCTCTCTGTGTCTTTTTAAGCCTCTAGATAGATCATAAAAAGAACTCAACCCAACCCACACACAACCTGTCTGCCTGAAATAGCCGAAATGTAATTTAAAGAGCATCATTTTAACTAATACTTCACTTCAGAGACACCTGCCCTATATTCATTGGAGATGCAGGCTGCATTAGAGCATCTGATTTATCTTTGGAAAGGATGTTTGAGCTCCTTTGTTCCTGCCAGGTCCCTTTTGATGAGTGAAGTGGCGCAGGGCCGGTTCGGTGTGCTCAGTCCTCTGCGTGATGCTCACTCCTTGTGGATGGAGAGCTGGAGGGACACGGGAAGCTCCCTGCTCTGCACGAGCAAGACCTGCACCCTCAGCGTGGGGCGTGGCCCCTTGTCCTCTGGCTGGTTTTGGGGGGAGGAGCTGAGGTTTCATGCTGAGTTTAGCAGGACAGTGTGCTGCTGATGGACCAGATGGACAAGATCATGTGAACTTGCTGCTTGTTGGTACAGGACACTCCAGGTTGACTGGAAAGTGTTGTTTGGAGGAACATCTACTGGGTTTATGTGCCCCAAACTAGATCTGTGCATCTTGGCTTACTTGAGCCCTTGGTGTGCAAAGGACATGGCTAGCAGGACTGTCTCCCTGCAGAACTGTCCCCACCTAGAGTTTCTGTGACCACAGACGCCGGGTATCGTTATCTTGTGTGCTGTTATATTTTTGAATAAGCCTGTGAGGAAGGGAAATACTTGTCATTGTGTCGATGAAGAGAGATGAGACCTAAAGAGACAGTATTTTGCCCAGGACTCCTGTGGAGCAGGGAGCAGCACAGGCATCCAGCCATCCTTCTCTGCAGCTTATTGACTGGCAGCATGGAGGCTTTTCTATCACACACACAAAAAAGGGATATTCCACAAATCATAATTTTCTCCTGGAATGTGACTCGGTGGAGGAAAGAATCCAATGTTTTCCTGCATCCCTCAGGAGATGGCAGTGCAGGGGCTGAGCCGAGACAGCCCTGAGATCCTGGGCAGCTTGTTTCTGCTGGGGGACAGCTATCGAGGACAAGGGAGTGTGGGGATGAGCAAGAGGAAAGACAGGGAGAGAAGAGCTCTTGTCAAATCCCTCGCTCACCCTTTCTGATCTGAAGTTCACTTGTAATATTTCTCTTGGCTCGGGTTGCTAATGCGTTTTGTTCTCCAGAGTGCGCGTGGCCCGACTTCCCGCGCAGCCTTTAATTAGTTTCTGGATGATGACATCTCCGCTGAGAATCATCTCCTCGTGTCCCTCCGATCTCAGGGGGAGATAAAGGAATCTAATAAAGACATTCAGCATTTCTAGGTGATGGGTTTGACAAGCTTTGTATTAACAAGAAGTCGTGTTGAAACTTTCTCAGGCACCCCCGGCACGCTGCGGCTTGTCCCCACGCGGGACTTTTCCCAGGGGGTCTGATGAATTTCCACTGGTGCCTGGTGGGATGAGAGGGGCTGAGTTGAGGACCCTGCATCCCTGAGCAGGGTGGGACAGAGTCGCTGTCAGTTTGATGGTCACGGTGGAGGTAGTTGTGAGAGAGGCTGTCATGCCTTGAGGAGAGGTGTCAATAATGCTGGAAAGATGAGGCAGGTGTCTTAAGGTTTTTGAGATCCTTCAATTTTCTGCTGTTTATGAGGTGTTGCTTGACTCACAGCGGGGAATCCCAGGTGGCTCAGGGTGCAAAAACTGGAAACTAAATCCTTGCTCTGTGTGGTGTGTGTGGAGCTGAAAATGAGATCTGTCTAGACAGGGAGGTGAACCGTCCAACAGCCTTTGTTCATCTGCATTTCTTCATGGTTAGCATTGCAAAATCGTTATTCTTACATCTTTATGGGGCTTTTTGGGGTTTTGGGTGTAGTGGGGTTTTTTGTTGTTTTTTTTTTAATTGAAAGAGGAGTATGCAGTAGTTGATAATGGAGATCAGCGTCACCAGACTCCTTTTAGAGAAGGCAACAAAGTCCAGAGCAGTGCTACAACTTCCTTTGTAACGTCAAAAGCAGAACTCAGGTCTCCCAAACCTGGATGATGGATTATGCCTGCTCTATAAAGCTGTTTATTAATGACTATTAATAAGTCATGCAAAGCTGGAGGTGCAGGGCTTGGTGTCAGGTGTTTCTTCCTTTGTTGTGGTAAGAAGAAAAGATGCAGATCCCTTCAGATCCTTGAAAGCAGAGCAGCACCACGGTTTCTTGGGGTAACAGCAGCCTGGATCTAGATTGTTTACCTGGACTTATCCAAAAGGCAGAGAAAGGTCCTTATGCTGGAGGCCCAGCTCTCCTTTCGTGCTGCGTTTATTCTGGCGTCTCCCTTCTGGACTGCGGTAGGAGCATCGCTGATTTATGCTGTCGTAAGTGGAATCAGATTGGGCTCCCGTTTGCCACTTAGCTATAAAGTTTGTCTGCAGAAACCCTGATGCTTATGTGGTGAATTATACCCCTGCTCACAAATACTTTACTAATGAATGATTGGAAACGTCTTGTTTCTCCCTCCTCCTCTGAATTATTACAATGCCGTGCTGTAGAACCCGCTGCAGAGATGGGAGTAAAAAATTTGGTGTCCTCCAAGCTCAGGAGAGCTTTGCTGCAACAGGAGCCATTATCTACTTGGGAAATCATTTAGACACATCTCGGTGCCGTATGACACATCTCATTACGCCTTGCTTTAAAACGAGCAATTGCCATTAGTTATTTATTAATTGCTTATTAAGGTCGTTATGTATGTCCTCTTCATTTTCAGGCTGCTTTCTTCATGTCTTTAGCTGCTACCAGGTTTGTGCCAAGGAGGCTCGGTCCCTTGGTAAAGCTGAGCTTGAACCAGGCATGGAAGGGGGTGATGGTGCAGTCTCAGGGGGCAGGATTGGCAGCTGTAATTGTAATTTTTTTGTGTACAAGCCTTTGGGATGGAGCAGTACAGCTGGAAGCAAGCCCTAAGGTTGTGTTTGCCCTTCCTCACACCCTGTGGACCTCTTCAATACAGCTCCTGAGCTGTGTTGATATGATGGAAGGATAAAGTCATCTCTGCTTTTCTCTTAATTATGGTTGTGTTAGAGTGGCACCAACTGATTTAAAAGCCCATTATAATACACCTGTAATTGAAGGCGCAGGTGTCTCAATTTGCTCTCTGCCTTCCTTTAAAAGCAGGAAGGTTTTGAACACAAAAGAGGGAGAAGAGGGCACAATGGAAGTGCCTGGCACTGCAGCAGCCAGAGCACCGAACCTTTTCCCAACCCAACAGCTGCTGCTGAAGGAGAGGAAATTTCTCTGGTTCCAACTTGGAGGAGCTGGATGGGGAAGCTGATGTTGGGGTCCCTGCCTTGCACCTGATCCCAGCTGGCTTTGGTAGATCCCTCCATCTCTGGCCCAGGAGTGTGGACTCCGTTGGACTCGTAGCATCACCACAAGCAGAGCTGGGGCACCCAGGGCTGCCCCTCACCCAGTCCCAGAGGCAGGACCCGTGGGAGCAGCACTCTGTAAAACACAGGGAAGGATGTGGGTGACAGCAGTAAGAGGCTGGTTATTAAAAGCAAGAGCAGCAGCAACCTGATGTTCAGGAAGCTGCCAGTGCACATCTCAGACCGCCTGCAGAACACGAGTCTGAATTTCCCTCTTTTTCTGTCTTCGAGACGCTTTTATATTTGTTCTTTGTTGTTTGCTTTGATCTGGAGCAGATGTTGCTCGTGCTGGAAGATGGAGGTTTGCATGTTTTATGAGGGGGGAAGCAAGGCAGTGCTCACCAGGAGAGCCCGCTCGCTCTCAGAGCACTGCTGAGGGCTTCAAGCCCTGCAAGCACGAGAAGGGATTTGCAGGTTTGGAAAGGTGACATGTGTATTTCTGTGCTACTGGCTTGGCTCCCAAAACTGGGGAGAAAAGATGTAGTTAAGCCAAAAAAAAAAAGCAATTCTTCCTTGCAGGCACCCAACCTCATCCGAGGTCTCCTTCCCTGTTTCTGGTGGAGAGGTTGCTCCAGGTCCACCCTCCCCTAATACTCGGGGGTCTCCTCGCCTCTTGCTTGATGCATGAATGAAATTTGGGGTGCCTGGGGAGCCCAGACACACCAAAGGGTGCATCAGGAGACAACAGTGGGGAAGCACAGGTAGCAATGTAGTGGCTGCACACGAGGAAGATGGATAGGAGGTCATGATGACAGGAGATGGCAGGGCCAAGGTGTACATGGATGGGATGCACTTGTGCTGGCTGTGGGATGGGTGTCTGGAGGTGAAAGCATAGCAGGGATACAGTCTGTGCCAGTGGCAGGAGGATGTCTGTGCACCAGGGAATACATCTGTGTAGGCAAGCACATATGCTTGGATCTGTAAAGAGATCTATCACCTGACTGAACACCCACGTGGTTGGGTTAAATATTTAAGCAAGCTGCTTTTTGTCCCAGGGACTCCACGTGTGCGAGTGGGCATCAAGTCCAGGCAAACCAGGGGCATGCCCTGTGTACCTGCAGAGGGTTGCAGCAGCTGAGAGCAGCCCAGAGACCTTTCCCATCATCAGGGCAAGGATAGGAGGGGAAAAAAGAAGTCAGATCGATAAAACACCAACCCATCTCTGGGGAAATCTGTGCTGTGTCACCGGAGCAGCTTGGCCAACACTGCCATGTTTAATCACTTCTGAGCAAGAGAGATGCTGAACACAAAAGGACTGCCCACAAGGAGAGGGTTCCCGCCTGGGAAGCCTGCATTTATTTAGCTTTATTTATTTATTCATTCCCATAGGGGCACAGCTCCATCTGCGTCCTGCATTCAGCACAAGAAATTTCTCCTCTACCCCATTGCTGCAGCAATGCCAAGCGACAGCAAAATGCAGAGGGAACGGGAGCACTGGTGATTGTTCAGGAATATTAAATATATACTTAGGATCACTTATTTATTAAGGTTTCCCTCCCTAGTGTGGCAAAAGCCTTACAACATACCTGTTCAGTCACCAGAAAGGCGTTTTAAATAGTTAGTGTGGTTAATTATGCAAATGTTTAATTAGCATACAATAACTATCCTGTTAAATCCTACCACTGCATATTTAATTTAAGAGTAAGCTAACGACTTTGCTGACTCTGGTTTACTTCCCAGCCATTCCTGCCTCATCTCGTCCCGGTAAATGGACTCTTTTTGAGTGTGTCACCAAGGCAGGGTGGGCTTTTTCTCCAGGGTATGGGCAGCTCGAGCTGCTTTTGCACTTACCAGGGAGAGTTGCCAAGTCTCCCATTACCTGGCCAAGCAACACTGCAATCACTTCTCCTCCCCTACCCAGTCTGAGCAATGCTAAAATCTCCCGTTGGATTGCTGAGGAGGATGTAAAGCCTATGGTTTGGGAAATTTAAGTGTGTTTTCATTACTTTTAAAATCTGTTCAGTGGATTTGATTACAGATTTTTGTCTCACCTGGGCAGGTGCAAATATGTGTGTGTGGTACCAGAGTCACGGTGCAAAGTCTCACTTGTGGTGTTTTGGTTTGGGCTTTTGTTTTTTAAATTATTATTATTATTTTTTAAGTCTCAGGGAGCTCTGCAAAACAAGCTGAATTGGGTTGATGTGGATTCAGTAGTTAAAAAACATCAGAAAGGTTCCTCTGTGAGTTAGGGAGCATCGCTTTGAAGATGACAGATAACTGCTTTAGTTTTTTGGGGACTTACAGCTGGAAGCTATTGCATCTTTGCAGGAGATGGAGGACAATTCACTGTGCTTCTCTTGTCTCTTTCCACCTCTATTTCCAAGGATAATATCTCTTTGGCCTATTTTCAGTGTCAAAACTGTAAGCTCAGTCTATTCAAAGCACACGTGGGTTTGCTGGCTGGCGGTCCCAGCCTCGCAGGGAACACGGGGGGGCAATCCTAGTGCTGGTGTCAGTAATTGCATCTCCTCCATGGACTCCCTGGCTATTGGCAGAGCATCTCCCAGCTCCATGCAGATGGTCCCAGGAGGTGTGTGCTGTCCCCTTACGCTGGGCTTAATGACATGGATGCATATTCATATTTTTCTTGGTGTCATCTTCATGGTCTCCAGTGTCCTGCCCCAGAGCCCCAACTGTTCTGGGAGCATCTGATCCGTAGTTGTCCTCTGGTGGATGATTAGCAGATTAGCCATTGTGCCCAGAGCAGCAAAAAAAATGAACTCCCAAAAGCCCTTCAAAACAGAGAATAATTCATTACCCACCTTGATTTCCACTTAAAATGTACTTTAACTACAGTTCCAACTACAAACCCTAAATCACCCTCATGTTCACAAAAAATCCATCATTTTTTATTTTATTGCACAGCACTGGCATGACATAATCCCTTCCAGAGCGTCTTGGAGTGCTTTACGGATCAATAAATTACTTACCTGCACAGCAGAGGCAATGCGTGCAAGGCCATTGCAGTCATTCCAGCTCGGCGCAGCCCCGGGAAGGTGTGGGAGGTGGGGAGAGGTGCTTGGGAGTGGGGTCCAGGTTTAGGAATGAGGGGTGTTGAGATGGTCTGGGCTGTAACTTCAAGCAGGTTGATGAAGGGGTTCGCCTGGGGAGGATGGAAGGAGCCAGGCTGCTTTGGAAGTGATTTGTGACTCTCCTGCAAAGCGCCGCAGCGAGGTGCCAATCCGCTGCTAGGCTCTGGAGAACAGCTTGAGAAAAAATAACTGAGGAAGGTGGTGGTCTTCATTATGTTCTGCAGGTGCAGGCTGATAACAGCAGCTGATCGTTCTTCTTGTCCACCCCTGGTGTAGAGCTCGTAGAAACCCCAACCCTCTCCGCCAGCAGCATCGCGTCCTCTTCTCACGCTCCCTGCTCGCTCCTCATCCCTTCTCCTCCTCATCACCCCCCGTTGTGTGTGTGTGTGTCCCCTCCTTGGGTCTGGGCCCTTTGTGTCTGACCTGCTCCTGGGTGTTCGTGATGGCAGTGCCATTGCAGTGGGATGGCTTTCATCCTGATAACATCTCCCTCCCTTTGAGCAGTGGTAGAGGCTCCTCAGTAGACTTGTCTTCATGCCCTGCTCCTCTTGGTGGTTTTCTGGTTGCAAGGGCATGATGATGAGCTTGCACGGCTGCTTTTGGTGCTCTTGTTGAGCCAGGAGTGACTGCTGCCTTTGGGGCAGTTTGAAGGGGGTGGATGATGTTTTCTCTGTAGGATGCAGCACTGCTAGACAGGGTTCTTTATGGCTGGAGGACAGGATGAGTACTAGAAGCATGGTGGGAAAGAAGTACTGTCTCACACACCATGGAGGTGCTGAGGAGAAGCTGTCTTGAGCCTCCCCAAAACAACTGAATCCCCTCTGGCTACAGTTTCTTCCCACTTCAGCCCTGTCTTCTCTGCCCACCCTTTCTCCTGTGTGTTCCTGTCAAGTCATATGAGACTGGTGGGCTGCTGCATAGCTTGTTGAGGTGGAGGGAGGATGAAAATCCAGCCTCCTTCACCCAAAATTTTGAGATTTGAGTCAGAGCAGATCCAGTTGCATTTTCATTTACGTTTGTGTGTCATTGCAGTGTCTCCGAAAATCATCGAGATCTCTTCTGACATCTCCATCAACGAGGGCGGCAACGTCAGCCTCACCTGCATAGCCACGGGCAGACCAGATCCAACAATTACCTGGAGACACATCTCACCCAAAGGTAAGAGCTGAACATGACCTGAGATATTCCGGGAAGGGCACAATGCCATTTGCTCGTGGCTGGAGAGGTGACGTTGGTTGGTTTATCTTGCAGCTGGGACAAAAAAAGAAGGTGGTGAGCCTTTTTCAAATCAAAAAGATGTGACTTAACGCAGGATTTGAGGACTTTGGTGGAGAAACATCAGTCTTGGTAGTCTGGGAGAAGAGCTTTATGTTATTGGTCATGTGGAGGACTGGCAGTAGGTACCAGGTTGGGTGGTTGTGCTTAGGGGATTGCATGTGCCTGTTCAGCCCTGTTTTGCAAAGTTTTTGGGGAATTCTCATGTGTTGCTTCAAAGGAGGACTGTAAATAGTGCAAATGAGCAGGAAAACAGGCGAAGCATTAAGTGGTGGCCTTGTTAATTGGCAAGCAAAACCTGAGCAGAACTGCGTGGGTGTGACTGCTGGGAAGCCAATTCCTCTACGTGC
The DNA here is from genome assembly GCA_907165065.1 of Caprimulgus europaeus. The sequence goes on along the minus strand of OU015548.1, from coordinate 4,803,571 downwards.
CTGTTGGGGAGCAGATTATTTCAAACTCCTTTCCCAGCTGGTTTTTGGTGTTTGTGTTGCATTTTGCTGACCCGTTATTCCCAGTGGCTGGTGAGGTTCTTACTGGTGAGCTGGTGGTGAAGTCTTGGGGAGTGAGATGAGCCATCCGGCCAAGGGGCAGTGCCTGGCTCTGATCCTCTGCTGGCTTCAACTCCTAAGTGCTTACATTCAACCTCAGTTTTTTTTTCCCTGAGGTTTTACCAGTGTTTTCCCAGACAACTGCCCCATGTTCTCCTCAGGAACACCCCAGCCAGGCTGTCCAGAAGCCGAAGGAGAGGATGCAGCAGCGGCAGTGATGGATGGTGCCGTGTCTGCTCTCTCTGTTCAGCTGCCTGACGATGGCTGCGGTGTCTCAGTGCAGCTCCATTGATTTTTTTTTTTGCTATTTGTCTGAGCTGTAGCCAACTGCTGGGCGAGACCCATCACTCTCCCTAGGCCAGGCAGAGAGCGAGCTGAGTCGGTGGCATCTCAGCCTGTTCCCTTGACAGGAGCCTCTGTAAAAACCATTCCCTGTGGTGTACGTGTTGGCTTATCCACCTTAGGTGGTCATGTCTCTGAGAGGGTGGCCTTTGGTCAATCTGTGTGTGTTTGAGTGATGAAATGCAGGGTGCAGATCCCCGTGCTCCTCTCCTGCCCCGAGTGTCAATCCACAGCATCGAAGTCGCTGTCACTGTATCTGTCACCATCAAGCAGCATTTATGGTTGAGGCAGTCCATGTGTTTCCATCTTGAAGTCCTTTTTTTCTTTCTCCTCTTCCCTTTGCTTACCCTGACAATGTCTTTTGTGTCTCACTCAACTTCCTCCCCGCCTGTTTTTCACATGCATCTTGTTTTCCCCGAGCCCTGCTTTCCTCCTGCATCCCCTCGTGCTCCCCAGGACCCTCCTCTCCCACTCCCATGCCCCTCTCTGCCTTCTCCCACACACCATCCATCCTCTCCTAACCGGGCTCTGGGCTTCCAATGCCTCTGTCTTTCACAAGGGCTATGTTCTGTGTTTGCTGCCATCCAGCAGATTTCTTTCCCCAGGGAATCTTTACCTGCGCTTGAACCAGATGTTTCCATTTTACTTAGGACTTAGCTGCTATGGAAACTGAGGATGCACCAGGAGAGGAAGAGTGAGCTAATCAGAAATTACCTGTGGCGCTGTGTAATTTGCAGCAGCAGCTCTTACCTGATTTTGGCCATGATTAGGCATTCTGCTTTCAAAACTCAAAGGGAACAAATGATCACAGAGATTTTCTTGAGTCTGGCATCCGGCTACAGGAGGGTGCTGAGCCCAGAGGTGGCCTGAGAAAACTTTAGTGGCTGCCCATCTCTATAGGCAGTTCTCTTTCTCTCTCTGGGTCTGCCAAGCCACCAAGGGGGAGACCTCTACTTCTCCATTTTGCATTCTGTGCACGTAGAGACCAAGATTGGAAGTGTGAGGACTGCAATAAGAGCCAGGGCAGGTGCACAGAGGTGCTATAGAAGGTGCCAAGATGGCATCCCTTTCCCTAGTAGGATATACTCATGATCTGGAGAGCGAGGAGCCAGCGAGGACCCACAGCTAGCTGCTGATCCCTCTCTCAGCTGTAGGTCTGCCTCACTGCTCATCCCTGGAGAAGTTTCAAGCGAGCCACCTCCTGTTCCTTCTCGCTGTCTTTCTCCGTCTCGCTCAGAGTGGTGGAGAAAAGGAACCGGGGAGAATCGGTTAAGGGAAAGCTGGTGCATCATTGCAGGCTTTATGCAGCGGATGGGTAAGCGGCTCTCACCGGTGTTGCTGGAGAGAGGCTTTGATAGCTCTGTGTGTGCCAGGCACGGACGGAGCGGTAGCTGAAGGAGCCGATCCCCCACACTTAACGCCGGCGAGTGCTCCTCTGTGCAAAGGCACTTGACGGGCTTTATTATTTTCTTGGCAGCTGTAAGCCTACTGTGCAGCTCTTGGTGGGAAATGGAGCAAATAAGAGTGTTTGCTCACTGGGGGAGCATGCAGCCGGGGCCTTCAGAGGATTTCCACCCAGAGCAGCCTGGCTCCCTGGTGACTGATCCCACTCGAGACCCTTTCCCAGCTCCCCTGACCCCTTGGCTATGTTCTGTCCCATGATTGCTCTGGTGCCATCTGCGTTCAGCAGCTTGGTCCAGTAAGCTCTGCTGATTTTTAGCATCCGCAGTTGTTGCCATGTTATGGGAACTGTTCAGCCTGGTTTTGAGGCTCTGTTTGGTTTGGGGGCTGGAAGGGTTCCCCAAAGCTGGGAGAAGGAGAATATTTTCACTGTGTCACTCAAGAGTTGAGTGAATCCGAGCAAGAGTTTTCTGCTGGTGAATCGCACGAGTGCCGGCGCGGTCGGTGCCTCCATCGCCGCTCAGAGCCTTGTGTGGTGGCTGGTCCTGCCTGTGCCCATCCGCATCCTCCTGCCGTGAGCAAAAGCAGGATGCTGGCTCTGGAGAAGGGTTTTGTGAACCCATGGCTGGTCCAAGAAAGGTGTGTTACAGCATATTTTCTGTCCCTCTGCCTCACCCTCTCTGTCCTTTTTTATTTCTTCTCCCAGTAATGCTGTACTGACTCATGGCAGCTCCTGATAATGCAGCTGGATAGGTTGAGGTGGATAAAGAAGGGGAGCTGGTGTAGCCACAGCTTCTTCTACCTCAGTGGAAGAGGCTTAATGACACCAGGGCTCTGCCCTGGGCTGGCACCAAAACTGCCACTGGAGCTGCCCGGCATCGGGGCTTCAAAACACTGCTCACCAAAACCATACTGGGAAGCCAAGCTCTGGCAGGCGATGGGATGGCTCCATCACCTCTTGGCACCCCTGAGGTGCCAAGAGCATTAGGACAGTAGTTAAGAGAGGTGTCCTCAGCAGGGCAAAGGGAGGAAGAGGGCAAAGAGGGAGAGGAGGATGTAGATAGCCATGGCCATGGTTTAACATCCAGTAGGAGGGCAGCAGCATCTTCCCCGAGGAGATGTTGGTTGTGCAGGGGACGTGGACACTGGCAGTGTTGCGTGGGCCCGTGCACATTCTTGTTTGCACCCATAGGTGCTGAGCATCTGTTTGTTTTGAAGGTGTCAGATGTGTTATGGTCCCCAACCTCGAGATGACGATGCCATCTGTAATCTGCGGAGAAGTCAGCTGGTTAACAGTCCAGTTTTGGTCACTCAGGTGTTTCCATAGTTACTGGGCTCTCTATTTATTTTTGGGGGGTAACTTTGATGTTGTCATGGCGATTGCCACGTTGTCACGATGGTTTTCCTCTCTCAGTGGACAAAGGCTGGAGTTTTTTGGCTAGAAAAAAAATGCAGCATCCCAAGCTGCCAGGCATGGGGCGACAGCAAAGCAGAGCAGAGAGAGCAGCACTGTGCAGGGCTAAGCAGGGGATATTTATCACAGTTTAGCAGTAATGATAACAAGGGCTCTGTGGACAGACAGCAAGCGTGGTTATCCTCCCGTGATGGGGCCAGGGACACAAGGAAAGGGTGTAAAAACTTAGAGGTGTGCACACAGATTCCTTCCCTGGCACATCTGCCTGACTAGCACTGGTCTGCCATGTGTGGACATCCTGAGCCAGAAGCTGGATCCAAGTTGTCATCCTTAACGACCCTTGATGGACTTTTCTGCCATGGTTTTGTCTAATCGTCTTTTGATTATTGCTGTAGTATGATGGATTCTGGTGTAAGGCTTAAGACAGCAGCTGCCAGGGTAGGAAAACATTACAGTTTGGCTTGAGACTGTGTATTTACTCATAAGAGGTCTGATGGAGAAGTCTTTATAGTGGGAATCCCTCATTAATCTCAGGATTAGGCTCGGCGCTGAAAGCTAGATCCCATCCTGAGCTGTGATCGGTGGGGTCGGTGCCACCTGGGTGCTGTGCAAGGCAGAAGCATGAGACAAGGGAGATGCTTTGAGGGTCCCAAGGTTGCCATGGCCTGGATACCCCCAGCAATGAGCCTGTTTAACCTCCATGACCCTCCACATCCTCCCTGGAAGAAGTACAAGAGCCGTCCCTTGTCTCACAGGACCGATGGGTGGATAAATACATTGAAGGCGTGAGGCACTCGGAGGTAGTAGTAATCACAGCTCGTATATGCACTTAAGATAGATGAGACACAGTGGCCTAGTGTGGCAGAGGTCTCATGAGATCATCTGTCTATACATCAGCAGCAAACCAGCAAAGGGACTGTGGGAGAAGTCTGGTATATGTGGATATATTGATTCTCTCTGGTGCTTGGCGGGGGCTTAAAACAAGAGGACAAACAACTGCAAAAAAAATCCAGCTTGAAGAGTTCCTTGTCCCTGGGAAAGGGGACATGTCCCCCCCTCTCAGAGGTTTGTCCATTAAGCCCATTGCTTGCTATCCTTCATCTTTCCAGGGTCCTCTCTGATCAGGAGGTAAGGGATATCTGTAGGTCAAACATCAGATTTGGAACCTGGTCGGGAGGCATTGAGAGAAGGGGGATCCACTCGGGTGGGAAAATCTCTGCTTGCTTCTGCACTGCCTTGTCCCTCATGGTGATCAGCTCAGCGTCCCCCAACATTGCTCCCTTTAACTCCACCTCAAGTCACCTAATTAACTTTAGGCTAGAGAGTCGTGCTCTCTGCTGGTCCTTTTAACAGCAAAATCCCTCTCGGAGTGAGCAGATTGTTTGTGTGAGGTTGCTTCTGTGTTCATCCTGGGTCTTTTCTTTGTGCACTGTCTCTTATCTCTTGTTGACAGTTTAGGTGGGTCTTGGAGGAGGCCAAGCACCCACCTCTTTTCTCTTCTCAGTGTTTAGGCAGCAGGGAGGTCTTGTCTGCATTGCCTTGGCATGAACACATACCAAAGAGCCAACCAAAGCTTCTAGTGCTTTGCAGAAATGAGGAGTTTGGGGAAGAAGGATTGGAGGAGATGTTGTGTGAGCCAATGTGAGTCTTTCTACCACGACTGTACGATGGAGCACAGAACCAGCCCTGAGCTGTAGCATTGGGTTGGGTTGGTCACTGTGGCAGTCGTGATGTCCCACCTCACCTCGTTGCATGCGTCCCCCTGGTTTTGTGGTGGCCAAGTGTCTCACAGAGGCTCATCCAACTCATTCAGTGGGCGAGCACCTCATCCTCCTTCCAGGAAGCTGTTGCTGGACCGGGCTCCAGCTAAATTAACCGAAGCATTTCAACCGGCTCCAATCCTGTCGGCAGCTCAACCGTCCCCTTGTTTACTGTTGAAATAATTACTGCTTTGCCATAATATTAGCTCTGAGCCGTGACTCCATTACCATTATCGCCGGAATATTACCCATTTATTATCTCCCAGCAACCCTGGAAGATGAACACTAGGCTTCAGAGACCAATTGTTTTACAACAGACAGGATCTTGGTGTGCATTGTTTAATGAGGTAAACTACATTATAGCCAGCATTAATTTGGCTGCGGTGCGCTCCACTAAATCATTGTTAACCTGTAAATCTGCCACCGTGTTTTGATGTGCCCTTAATCAATGTGTGCTGGCCAGATCAGCTGGGAAAAGGGTCATTGGTCACTGCGTTGGGTGCAAATAAATAGGTTGTAGTGTTCTCAGAGAAGCAGGACTTTGAGATGGACACTAGTTTTGCATGTGGTTGTGGTGAAGGAGCAGCTGGCATTGCTTGCAAAGCATGTGGATATGGGAGAGGTGGAATTGGTAGTGTTTGGTTTATGGTTGGACTCGGTGATCTTAAAGGTCTTTTCTAACCATTGTGACATGTGCTGTGACCAAGCAATGGGATCCTGCCAGGAGCAGGGTGAATATTTAGCTCCTTGAGCACCAGCAGCTTCCCCATCAGCTCCCACAGGAGCAGGATCTGGCCTTGAAGGAGCCAGGATTTGGTGGCATTGCATCCTGGGCTCTAGGATTTGCCTTCCTCAAGGAGCAATGTACACATGGTCAGCGTGCCATGTGCTTGGTTGTGGGTAGCTCCTTTTAGCATTTCCCTTCCTGGTGTGCCCTGGTTCCTCCTGCTTTTTGGAAGCAATGGGAGATGATGTACTTGTACATGTATATATAAAAGCAATGGTTTGAATTCCCCACATGGTGGAAATGAACTCTCTGCACTGATTTGTTTGTATATTTGGCGTAGCAAAATTTTATTTGACAGAGCACTGGGACAGGCTGCCCAGGGAGGGTGTGGAGTCTCCTTCTTTGGAGACATTCAAGACCCGCCTGGACGCCTTCCTGTGTGATCTCATCTAGATGTTCCTGCTCTGGCAGGGGGATTGGACTGGATGAGCTTTCGAGGTCCCTTCCAATCCCTGACACTCTGTGATTCTGTGATTCTGTAGCCACCTTTAAAATACGCATCTTGGGACAAAAATAACAAGACCCCTACCAGCTGCACGTGAGGCAATATCTTTCCCTTAAGAAAAGGAGTAAAAGAACCCCAAAACAACCCTCTCTCTGCCAGGGTTGCTGGCTACCTTTCCTCCAAGAGCCAGAGCTGCTGTGGTGTTACAGACATTCCCAATCGGTGCTCCCTCCTTCCCTGGCTTTGTGTCGGCATCTCGCTCCCTGCCTGGGCCTCGCCTTTCATTCGGCTGGCGTGAGGAAGAGCAAGGGATGGGAGTGTCTGAGATTGGAGAGATCTCTACACAAATTAAAACCTTTTATCAGCCCCTAATAGCTGTGCAAACTAATTATATTTGGGCCAAACTTTTGCCAGAGACTCCCCCGAGGTATTATTATAAAAATCTGAGCTGTGGAAACGCGTCCCCATTCTGTCAACACCAGGTCGCTTCAGTGAGAGAAAACTCGACTCGGGCTCGTTTTAGCTCCTGTGATGTGCTTTGCATAAGCCACCGCAGCTGGTTTTGGGGAGGAAAGAGCCTGGCTGGGCTGCCTCACATGCAGTCCAGGTCTGCTGAGCCAAGGGCAGGGCTGGGTATTAGGCAATAGCACTGAAATATTTATTTGCCCAAGCCCTGCCAGCCCAGCTCAGTCTGCCACCGCTCTCCCACAAGCCATCAGTGTGGCTTTGGGACTGAGGGTGACAAGTAGGGTATCTCCATCCCTGGAGGGATGGGATGTCATGATGAGGGCTGGGAAGGATACCCAGAGAGGTGGTGGAGATGCTCAAATTATGGCAGGCAGGTTATGGGAGTGAGCAGAGGGAGGGAAACACGGCTGTGCCTGGATGGTTTTCTAAGTGCTGACACCTTGCTGGGGGATTTCTGGTGATGTTTGAGCTGATTTCCCCAAAAATTTCCACCTTAGTTTTTGCTGCCATCACTAGTTGCTCCCTTCCTTCCCTTGTAACATCTGCTCGGCTCTCTGAGTTTGCGTGGGGTTGGGCACCAAGGTCAAAGACGTTCCCAGCAGAAGGAAATGCTTTGAGCCAAATTCTCACCCTGGTGAAGCTCATCCCAGTGGGTGGAGGTTTTTGCCCCCCACCATCCTCACACTTTTCCTCGCCGCAGATTGCCGGCTAATGGGGTGGAGCTAGCGCCAGCGCTCTCCATTAATGGAGCAGAATATAAACAGAATAAAGCCTTCATTTCCCAGGCTGTGATTTCATTATTAATATACTTTACAGTTCACAGGTTGTTCATTTGCTTCCATGTTTTCTCAGCTGGTGTAATCTGCGGCGCAGAGTGAGAAGAGTCATAAAATTTCCATTTCCAGTTGAATGTGCGTCCAATTCGCCGTGAAATGTTTCTCTCTGTCGTGAATATTAAGTACCCGAGGAGTCAGTAGCCACAGGATTAGGTAGGGCAGGTTGCCAGCCTCTCTCCACGTCCCAGTGGAGTTGTGGGTGCTGAGAAGGAAAGGTGATGAGGTGAGGTGTAGAGACTGGGGGAAGGACTGTGTGGTGGAGGGAGGAAAGAGGGAAAGGAGAAGGAGGGGAAGAAACTGTGCAAAATATACTGGAGGGAAAGGGAGAAAAGTTGGGGAGTGGCAAAACGAGTGACTGTAAGGAGGGAGGTGGTGGGTGAAGGATACTCCAATGGAGCAGACCTGCGCTCACCTCCTCCTTTCTCTATCCCATGACCTTGATCCTTGGCAGGGAAGATGTTGCACCAGTTTGTACGTCAGTTGTTGGTGTCCGTGCTTGGCCAGAGCTATGGGCTTTGGTGCTGTGGATTTTGTGGATTTCCCTTTGCCTGAGCACAGGTAGAAAGAGAGTTTCCTTCTCTCTAGTGAGGATGAGAAACGCTGCTGTGAAATGTGCTGGTGAGTCGGAGCTGCTGGGCTGCCCTGTCCTGAGCTGAACAGCAGCAACAAATCACCCCAGAGTTGTAAATGCCATTGCACATGCAGAAAAAAAGAGATTGTCACATGAACTGGGGGGAAAAAATTGTGTTCTGCTCGTGATTACACAGCCAGCAGGAAAAGCAGGGAGATTCGTTGTGTATTTAGTGTGGTTCCTAATGGTTTGCAGCAATCTGAATGGTCGCTCTGGGGCAGGGCACCAGGAGTTTGTGGTATTTGGGGCAGGTGGTTTTACCAGCATGGGGGACTGGATGGTGGCAGTGCCATGGAGGGGTGTCCGCAGCTGCAGCGCCGCTGGCAGCAGGCAACATCTGGCAGCACAGCTGGCATCTCGCCGCAGCTGGAGGTGGTGAGGGATGCACGCCCTGGTCACCCCCCACCCTGTCCATGTGTGATGCCATGTCACTGCTAGGGCAAAGGGGACAAAAAGCCAAATCCCAGTGATGTGCCCAGGCCGTGGGGATAACTCGGGTGCTGCCCAGAGCTGGTGGCACCGTTTGCTTCTGACTCTTTGCTGGAATGACTTCTGCCACAGCATTCCTCACTGCAGGGGAAAAAAATGCCTCTTCCTTTCCCATCTTCTCTCGGTCAAGTCAAGATAATAATAGCCTTTTTCTGATCTCCTGAACTTTCCCATCTGCTTGGTAAAACAATGGCAATTCTTTTTCCTCCTGGTCCCTCTCTCTCTCTGTCTTCCTCTCTTTTATTTTTATCCTCCTACAGTATAATTTAAAGCCGGAGCAATGCTGTAGCCCATGGGTTTTTCCCCCTTCCTGTGATACAGTGCTGGTATTTAAAATGGCTTTTTCCTCACAGAGCAATGCTTCTTGCTGCCCTCCCAGCACCCGTAGCAGGGCTGGTACCTTTACAGGAGGCCTGAAGAGGGGATGATGGGCTCGAGCGAGGGTGCTCAGCCCAGTCTCCCTGTTCCCAGTCCCTCCCAGTGCCAGGAAGCCAGCATCACCCATCCCTGCAGTTCTAGGCATGGAAACTCCTCATCCTCACCAGCCCCCCAGCCGTGCCAAGCCCACCCATCTCACCACCCCTGCATTTCCCCGGCTTCTCTCAATAAGCCGCGGTATCGCGAATGATCCTCCAGAAATGGAGACATCAGTGCCATAAAACACGAGGGACAGAGCAAGGCCACTGGGCTGGAAAATAGCGTGTCTGGAAAAATAAAGATGGGCTAAAGATGATGGAGAGGCAACAGCCAGCTTCATCCTGTGGCGATTCGGAGGGATCCTGGGGGGTGAAGAGGGATCAGGGTCACAGGGAAAGGAAAATATCCCCTGTTTGCAGATAGCCACAGCAGCGACAGCGTCCAGGCTTGTCAGGAGCCACATGCAGGGATATGCAGGGAAAGTTTCCCAGATCCCTGTGACTTCTTGCCAGCGCTGAGGATGGATTTAGCCGGCACTTGATGCTTATTTTTTCACTCTAATGCCATTATGCCACTTGCTTTCCATCCTAGGGATATTTTCTTAATGCGGCTGAAATAGAGCTTAACTGAGGTTACAGCCATTTAATGCTTCGGATTGCAATTGCTTCTTAAGAGCTTGTCCTACAGAGAAAGCTTTGGGGTTTAAATTTGTAGCCAGAGGGACCCTACAGTCCTGGCTGCCAGCAGCAGCTGTTTTTCAGAGAAATCCAGAGGAAAGCAGGATGCCTTGAGTCGGGATGAGGATGGGGATGCTGTCACCTGCGGAGTGATGCTGCTTGCACACAGGGGAGCGTGGTCGGGAGGGGATGAGGTGCATCTCCCAGCTGGGGAGCCCCACGATGCATTTTTGGGGTGGTTTGTCTCATTTCTTGGTGTTATCCTGAGCCACCTTTCTCCTTGCCAAGCCTTGTGCACCACAGCTTCTCCTAGAGACAGCGAGAGAGCTGCTAGAAATAGGATGGGCTCCAGGAAAGCCAAGTTGCAACAGGATTTAATGGAGGAGCAGCGCTCCCGCAAACAGGATGCGAGTGTTTGTCGGAGCGATTTTCTCCAGCAGCATCTGTCACTCTCCAACATCTTGGTATCATTGCAGCAAATTATTTAAATACTACCCACTGTACCCCATCTGTCAGGCAGCCCCTCCACACGTATGGGGGCCCTACCTTGTCTCCTCTCCAAAGGAACTCACCGGCAAGGGCCGAGAGCCAAACAACAGGACAAATTAAATCAAAAGCACAGCTCCGGCACCCAGGGGGAAAATGCACATCAGCTTTGACTTATTGCATGGCGCACGCTTACAAGAGAGAAGCAGCGGCTTTTGTCACTGCGAGGGGCCATGAAAAATGAATTAGGGCCGCTGCTGGGAGAGGGCATGCAGGAGAATCTTTCATTCTGGCGATGCTGTCCTCTCTCACCTTGCAAGCGGCAACGGGAGGGAAAAAAATCGTGGGGAGGAAGAGGGAGTAAGGAAAGAAAAGAGGAAGGACTTTGTGTTGGGCTGTGGGGGAGAGAGTGGGTGGAAGAGGGGTTTGGGTGCCCTGAGAGCAGCATTGGTGCTCAAGCAGGAGCATGGAGTTGTTGGGAGATGCTGTTTCATCAGTAACTTTCTGGAGAGGGCTTGGCTCCGTGGGAGCCTCAGTGTTCAGTTTTCATGTGTCTTTGGCATGTGCTATTGCAAGGAGGCAGAAAAGGTGTGTGGGAAGTGTCACGGTGCCAGTCAGAACCTTTTGTCTGGGAGCATCCATCCTTCCCGGTGCCACTACAAGGGCCACCACCTTGCAGGTGGACCCCGAGAAGGATGATGTCCAACTCAGTCCTTGCATATAATGCTTGAGTATGGTTAAAGCCCTCTGAGGAGCCCTACACACACCCATCTTTGCTATGACCTGACCCGACTTAGGCACTTTGTAGACTGCAACCGTTGCTAATTTGCTGTAATGGGGCATCCAGACCAAGTCTTATCCCGGGGCTCAGCATCCTTACCAGCATCCCAGAAGGAGTCAGGAGCTGGGAGCGGCTGAGGACAGTCACTGCCAGTTTCCCAAGCCCTGAGTTAGCCCAGCTCTCCCAGGCACCAGAATAAAAGGGCTTATTCTTTATTCGCCTCGTTTATTCCTGAGTTAGAGCCTCGTTCAAGGGTGGTTGGTCCCCGAGTTGTTTTGTTTCTTTAAATATTAATTTCCATAATCCTTTTATTTCCCAAGGAACTACTTCTTGCAAACAAAAGGTTTAATGCTCCTCTTTTATTCCCGGTAACAAATAAGTTGTTTGAGGCTCACAAACATCCCGGCAGCAGCGAGCCGTGCGCGTGCAGCAGCCGCCTGACGGCGAGGAACCGCGTTGAAGTACAACTCACGGAGCGCAGGGGATGGGGGAGAAATATTCCCGAGGGATCACGGGTACCGTGGCAGCATCTCCACACAGATGCGAGCCCGGTTGGCACCGGGAAGCTCCCGTGCAACTCGGGATCCCGATGTTTTTTTGCGGTGAGGCGGCTCTGAGGTGCCTTTTGGAGATGGAAGATTTGAGAGCCGAAGGCTGGGAAGCACAATAGAAGATAGACTGCTTGTACCTTATTGTCTGGAGAATAGATGGGCTGCGGGCTCCTGGAGAATAGGAGCTGCCACTCAGGCGGCTTTAATAGAACAGGCGGCAGATAGATTTCAATAAAAGAAATGAGTATAAATATTGTTAGCGGAGAAGAGAGGAAAAGCGAAAGAGATCTTGTTTGACGAGTCACAGTGGGGAAACTTTCAAGGACTTTTAAGCTAAAAACTCTTCACAATGGTGCTATAATGGGGGGTTCAACCGACTCGGCTGCGTTGCACAGACCGGACAGGCGTCCCCGGAGCGGCTTTGCCTGGGAGGTCTGGCCCTGGTCACAGGGCATGGTGATGAGGTGGCCATGCACAGAGAGCCCCCTCCCATTTTGGCTCCCTATATGTTGCTTTGGCCATGCGTGGTGTGCACGGTGAATATAGGCTCTAAGCTGTGAATATAGGCTGAGCAACCAGGAGCAGGCGATGTGGTGGCATCTTGGAAGGGTCTCTGCAAGTTGCATGTCCCAGTGACTAGTGAGATGTGTTGCATGTGTCCACTCAATAGTTAAATATTTGAGTTGTTGTAGGATGTGTGAGCCACTAATATGGTCTTGGAGCTCCACTGCATGGTCCTGGGGCTGAATGCAGATGTACTAAATAAATGTAGGCAGAAGGGTGGGTCCTGTCTCAGATCTAGCTCTGAGTAGATCAAGAAGTTGAAGAAAATGTGTTCCTTGGTAGCAAAGAGCAGAGGTTTGGCAGCGGGCTGCAGAGCCACAGCCGTCATGGTGGTTCCCACTTGGTGGTTGTGTTTGGAGAGTGCCTCTTGCAATCCCCTTGTCCTGTCCCCATGCTCATGGGCAGGCACAGATAAGGTCTTCAGAAATAGTCACCCTTGCTCATGTCAGCCCAAAATCATGCCTGGGAGGGCATTTTGTTGCAATTCCAGGCCTTGTGGAAATGCAAGACACTGTCAGCTCCCCATTATGCCCAAATTAGTTGAAAGGAGATGTGAAGCCACATCACTGCATGGTCATGCACCAGGGGTGCCACCCCTCTCCCTTGCAGCCTGTGAGTGAGGGCACTGAGCCAAATTTGGCTGTCAAAGTTCTGTCAAATCTGATGAAATGAAGGGTCTGAGAGAAAAACCCAGGATATTTCCCCTCTCTTTGGTGACACCTCGCACAACCGGTGACGGTCACCACCCCTGGGGTGTGAGGATGAGGAGGGACCCCCGGCTCCAGCAAAGCTCCCGCAGCCCTGAGCGCTGCATAAAAACCAGGTGGCAACAAACCATCCCCTGGGGCTTTGCACATCATGGGGCCATGGAAACATGCTAATTAACATGGAAAATCGTGGAAGAGGAGAGATTTCTTTCCTTGTCATCGGGAAACTTCAAAGAGAGAAAGCCTTGGCCCCGTGTAAGCAGGATGTAAGGCTTTGATATGCTGCGTGCCTGTTTCTGGGGTTAGGGTCCTTCTTCTGAAGGCTTGTGAGAAATGAGGAGGAGGAGGAGGAAGTGGTTTGTACCCTTTATCTGCCTTGTGCTGGTGGTGCTGGTGTGATATCAAAAGGGATCGCTCCTCCAAATGAGGTTGCAGATGGAAATGGGCTGGAGCCCGTGGTACAGGGATGTGATATTTGTGAGAGGAGGAGAGGAGCATGCCGTGCTGGCCCGGGTGGAGAGGGTAACCTTAAAGAAAAATAAAAAGAAAAGAAATAATTTTTTAAATTATTCCTCTGGGTGATTTCCAGCAGGTTAATTACCCCCAATTTTTCTCCACTGGAGTGTGGTGGTGTTAAACCAGCACCCAAGAGCTGGAAAGACGGGGTGCACGGAGGGGAAGCTGCCCCTAACCGGTGTCATTCTCCTGATCAAAAGAAAAAGGGAAAGGGAATTTTTGAACCGCTTGAACTTTGTTCTGTACGTGTTAATTGCGCAGTCAGGAGTGAGGAATACTGATTAATACGTGGCATGTGCTGGAAGCAGCCATAGCTCTTTTTTTACCCTCATCACCAGGGCTGTCCTACCTGCTCTGAGAGCCCAGATTTGGGGTGATTCTTTCCATCCCCCACCTCCTTCCCTGCACGCCGGGAGCCGAGCTGTCCGTGCGATGCTACTAAATCACCCGCCCTGCGTTTTTCCTCCCCGCTGCCGCAGCGCAGGAGAGGTGAAACGGGTCTTGGGCGCCAACAATTCCCTCTTATTACCTTTGTGAGTTTTATTTATTTACTATAAACTGTTATAGGAAAGTCATCACTACCGCATCGGGGTGACGTGGGAAATATATGGCTCTCGGTTCGAGCGCGTCACTCGGAGCCGGGAGTCTGGGCAATGTTAATTTTTATTGCCAGAAGCAGCTGTAAATTGATAGTTTGGAATTGCTGTAGGGATTGTAATTAACTAGTTACTATTTCACCTCCAAAAGGAGCAATGTTTCACGCTCTTACTTTTACTTATCTGGAATCAGCTGCTGTCAACATTGGCTGAAGCCCGTATAAAGATTTATAGACCTTAGAGGTAAATATTGACTAATGGGCAGCTTGGCTTAATGTTCACCTTGAAGGACAATAAATTGTGTTATTGATTGTAGGGAGATGTCAATATCTGCATTGTTGTAAACATTTTAATAAAATTATCTCTATAAAATATTCTTCTCCTCCGGCTGATTCCGCCTAATCGGATCGGCGCCCGGCAAACGCAGCGGCACAGCAGGGTAGTGTGTCAGGACCGGACTTGGAGCATCCAGAGATGAAACTCATGGTGGTACAGTAGCTGAGGTTGTGGGTTTGAGCTTTAGAGGTGGAAATATTGTAGTTGGGGACAGCTGGGCTGGCTCACCTCGATCTACAGTGCAGGGAGTTGACACGAGCACATGGCAGCATGAAAGAGATATCATCGCTGATGGGTGCCACGTGCCGTGCAGTTGGTGTGACATGCCACACGCCTCAGGAAAGGGGCAAGGAGCACTTCTTTAGGGTTGTGGTCGATGGGAGCAATGATGGTCACTGGCAGGACACCGTGGCAGAGCGCAGCACCTCGCTTCCAGTTCAGCAAAGCTTCTTGAATGGTATCGTGGGCAGTGTTCAGCCAGGGGAAGCCATACATCATGTGTCCTAGAGACCTGAACATGGCTGTGACGGTGAGCCAGGGGATGGTGGCGTGTAATTAATTTGGGAACATGTGTTCGCTTTCCAGTGAGTTATTATCTTGTCAGAGGCTCAATGGAAGCAAACAGGTAGGAGGAGGCAGAAGAGAGACAAGTCAGGCTGGGAAAACAAGGAGAAGCAAGGGAAGGAGAAAGGCAAGGAGGGAGGAATATGGATGCAGGAGGCATCAGCAGCATGTTGGACCCCAAGCACAGCTTTGCTTGTGTCTGCCTCAGTACTCCATGCCAGACCTGGATCTTGCCTCCACGGCTCCTCCACGGCCGTGATGACCGAGCTCTCCTGAGCTGGGGCTTTGCAAGGCGTGGCAGCGAGCGCTGCCTTGTTGATGGCGATGTCTGTAAGGTACCCACAGTGGTTTATCTGCACCACGCGAGAGACGTCACTGGGTTATTTATAACCCTGTGTTTTGGGCTGCTCGCTGCCGAGCTCCCCGGCTCTGCTCACGATGTGGGCTATTCATTGCGCATCAAGTCTGTCTTAGCTATTTTGTAGCTCCGGGCTGAGTTTTGCCCTCTGCTCCTTTGTGCTCGTGATTCCCCTTCTCTTGTTTGTTTTTTTTTATGGAGATCTGCAGAGTTGCACGTCTGGCAAATCTTAAATAGCGTGTGGTGGTTTGTGCGCAGGCTTCTGTTCACCGAGCAGGTGGATTCGAGCTCTGGTTTTCCATCTCCTGGGTTAGTTCTTCATCCTTGGCTGATGAGCAAGGATTATGCTTTTGTCTAGTCTGTGGCTGTTCCATTTCTGGCCTGTATTATATTATTAGTATTAATAATAGTAATGATGGGTGCTGGCTGTGCTGGTTTTCCAGCTCATGAGCAGATGAGAGCTCTCCCATTAATTCCTGTGATATTTCAGCTCCTAATTGTGCTCTAGCAGAGCAGACAGACTTTAAAAGTTCCCACCATCAATTCAGGCAGAACAAGGCTGGTACTGGCCAGGGGCAGCTCTTGGAGCCAGGTGGTCCTGGGCCAGCCTTGCTCTGAGCATCCCTGAGCTCCGGGTGCTTTAGGAGGCAGGGACCATGGCAGTAGGGTGCCCATCACTTTGCTTTAGCTCTAGCCACGGGCTAGCACTGGGAGCAACCCCAAACGGCCTGATAGATACGAGATTGATTGGACAAATAACCCCAC
Source organism: Caprimulgus europaeus (assembly GCA_907165065.1). The sequence continues at coordinate 4,787,563 of OU015548.1, read as the reverse complement.
CCCAAAGCTGGGCTTCACCCAAAGCAGCATCCGTGTCCCTGTGCAACCCAGCAAGCAGATAAATGTCCCCGCCAGCCTTGAGGGACTCCAGCAGTCACGGTGACATGGGCGCCCTGTTGCTTACTACGAAGCAAGGTCTGCACTTACAGATTGTGTTTGCTTAACCCTGGCCCTGCTCCCTTGGTCCTGTCTATTTGTTTTTTCCATTCTTGGCAGTCACTAATGAATGAGGTTTGTCCAACTATCAACAAGACTTCTTGTTATAAATAGGCCAAAAAGCAGAGGCCAGGGAACCGAGCGGTCCAGCAATTACCCTCGGTCCGCGCTTTTGCCCCTGGGTCCCAGGATGATCCCACGGCGAAGCAGCTTTACAGACCCGGTTCTTCTGCAAAGACCCTTGTGCAGGAGGGAACAGGGGATACAATGGGTGTCCTAGTCACCTAGCATTGTGTGCTTTGCCAGTGTGATGCGGTGGCCTTGGGGTAGGGATCCCTCATGTCACCTTATTCCTTAAGGTGCAGGAGCTGGTGCTAAGGAGGCAGGATCTGGCCAGACTCTCTAGCAGGGATGGTCTTCCCAATGCTGTGGTCATTGTTGTCTGAGCATGAGTGATACCAGATGGGCTCTGGGCAAAAGCAGGCATCAGCTCCGGCTCAAAGCATCCCGTTTAGGTCCAGGATGGGCTCTGCAAGTCAGGATGGGTGGGCTGTAGCCAAAATCCTACAGGTGCCAACACAAAGCGTGCCAGACCCTGAAACCCTGAACTCTTTGTGCTCTACCTCTACGTCGACCAATTACCGTGCACATATCTCAGACTTCAGCACTATGCAGGCGCAGAGGAAGCCTTCATCTCTCAATTTCCTGAGCTTTTACAGGTGGAAAGCTGACCCTCGCAGTTACTTTAATGAAGTCTTTTGCTGGGTAATGAAATGCACTCGAGTCACTTTGCTCCCAGATCAAACCAGGGACGTACGCTAAGGCGAGAGCTAATTCTTGCCGCACGCGAGCCGGCTCGGGGAAGGGCCTTTGGTTACAGTTAGGAAGCAGAGTGTTATCTGAAGCTTTGCACAAACCGGAGTCAGATTTGCACACGGAGCATCACGAAGGCCACCGGCTGTGTCGTTATTTTATCAGCAGGCAGCGCTGTGCTACAGAGAAGCCCATTCTAGGTCAGCCATAAAAGGGATTTATTTTTTTTCCTCCTCCCTCTTTCCTTTTTTTTTTCCTTTTTTCAGTGCACAGTGTTGCAGGCTTGCTAGGTGTAAAGCTGCTATTTGTGTGACTCCAGATTTTGGGGTAATGCCTTCATATCTTGCCCTTCAGTTGTGCTGAGCACTGATGAGCTCAGTGGTTTTGACCGTGATCCACTCGGGTGGGAATTTCAGCGCAGGGCCGAGGCTGCAGCTGGAAGTTGGCAATTCATTCTGGCAGGTTGCACAGGAAAATTCGCTTCACCCCTTTCCAAAGCTCACGGGGCACTCCAGGGATACCTTCCCAGTTGGATCAGCTTGGGATAGCAGGATGCACACAATCCCAGGGCTGCCGTGTGCAAGCAGCTGCCACAAGGTCTGGTGCCGGGTAGAGCCAAGATGTGATTTCATTACAGCTGAACATATTTGCCGTAGTTTGAGCTGACAGTAGCAGCACCTGGGATTGCAGCGGCAGGATCCCAGCGGGTACCAGGGATGCTCACCCTGTCGAGCTGTGCCAGGGAGTTACAGACTTTGCATCAAGAGCTGGGTCGGGGCTCCACGTGCAAACCGCCGCGTACGCGTGGTTTCAAGACAACCGCCTGGGCGAGCGGTAAGGCGTGAGCACGCTCGCTGTTATACACCACGAGAAGGGGATGCTGTGGAAGTATCAGCTGGTGGGATGCAGACAGAGCATCCCACGTGTGTACTTTGCAGGGATTTGTCAGGAGCAAGATGCGTACGGTTTGGCAGCCAAGCGTGGCGAGCTGCTGCCCGTCAGGTCACGCTAGCGCAGAGATGGAGGTAGCCGGGCGGGAAGCGAGCTCGCCACATCCCCTGGGGACCAGGGACCTGTGCTTGGCCTCTCTGCCATTGGCACTCGCTCCTAGAAACAGCTGTCCAGAGCTAATTTATTTCCTAATGCTGCAGCAATGTTAATTTATAAATTACACTGGTAATTCGAGCTATTATTAATTTCAGATGGTGTAGGGCAAGCCTAATTAAAATATGACACCAATTGCCACACATATGTACCAAGGACTACCGTTTAAAATTTATAGGAATATTAAGTGTGACACTGGTCTCGGAGATGCTCTGCTCAGTAATTACAGCATGTCGGCTGCGGGAGACCCGATGGGGAGCTGTAAACAAAAGGAAAGGAGAAGTTGTCCCCATTGAGGGGGTTATCAAAAACCCGCTCGTGCCGTTAGCCCGTGGGCAAGCGGCATTTCTCCAGGATGTGTGGTGGACGTGTCCTCATTGCCAGGTTTCTCTATTGAACTCTGCATTTGTTGTCACGCCACAATCTCCATCAACCTGGAGACTATCACGGCCCAACACCTGCACCTCGCCAGCCCAGCGCTGTGGGTTTCCGAGAGCGCTTCAAAGCGAAGCGAGCTCTTGCGAGGAAGGGAGGGAGGGCTGTGAGATGCCAGACCAAAGGAAAGGATGCTGAGAGCATCCGCCAGGATTTGGGCAGAACCAGGAGCTGTGGTGTAGTCTGGGCTGGGGAGAGAAGGGCGAGAGTGGTCCCCCACAAAAATGAGCCTGGAGCTGCACAGGGACAAAGTGTTTCTGCTGAAGGGAGATGTTGGCATCACAACTAATGGGGAATAAACTGGCTGTGAAGTAACTGAAGGTGGAAAATTAGAGAGGGGTGTATGCGTGGAGCTGGGTGAGCCCAGCGGGGTCGCCCAGCAGAAGGGTGGAGTGGGATGCGCCGATGCCAAGGAGAGATAATTTCAGGTCATTCTATAGCAGAGTGCAGGTTTGGTGAGGACCAAACCATGGGTTTTCTTGGGGTGGTGGGGTACAGACACATGAGCTTGCAGCGTGAGTGTCCTAGGGCAGTGTGACATGGTCACAGATGGTGACAGGATGGTGGACACAGGTTTGCTGCGCCTCTCCATCGCTCAAAGTCCTCTCCTTCTGTCCCTACAGCCGTGGGCTTCATCAGCGAGGACGAGTACCTGGAGATCACGGGCATCACGCGGGAGCAGTCGGGCGAGTACGAGTGCAGCGCTTCCAACGACGTGGCAGCGCCTGTCGTCCAGCGAGTCAAAGTCACCGTCAATTGTGAGTCGCCTCAGGGCTGTCAGGGGTTAACCAGGGGTGGAGCAGGTCCCCATGCCACCTCACGAGGGGACAGGAGTGTGGCTGGGATGGAGGGAAGCAGGGCGAACGCAGCCTCCGGGCCCCAGAGCGAGACAGGCGGCGGCAGTTTTTCTGAGCAGGTGGTGCTTTTGCCTCTTTTTCTCCCTTTTTTTTTTTGGAGCTCCATTTGTTTTCCACCGCCTCCTCCTCAGCTGTCTCCTATCAACCTGGGTTTTCTGCCCATGGTGAGATGCTGTGCTGATAACCTCCAGGGAGAGGAGAGAAGTGAGCAGTAAATAGGAATATTTTTTTTTTCCCTCTAGAAAACATGAGAGAAAGAAAGTGAGCGAGGAAGAAAGCAGCATATTTTGTGCTCAGAGAGAGGTGAACACTCTCCAAAACCCCTCTCTGGATACACCTTCAGCTGCTTGGGGTTAGCACAGGGGGTACCCAAGAGGCAGGGTCTCCAGTCCTTGGACAAACCCTCACCGGTCTGTAGTGTGGGGTCCCCCACGAGCCAAACAACCCCTGGACAGCAGCACCAGAGTGGCGAGAGCTGGGCATGGGCTCGGGGATGATTTCTGCTCCTTCCTAAGCACAGGGAAAGAAAAGGGAACCTGAGGAGCAAGGGGAAGGGGTAGGATGCTCTGAGGCTGCTGGGCACTGAACCCAGACTCCCCCATCTTCCCCACAGACCCGCCGTACATCTCGGACGCGAAGAGCACCGGGGTCCCGGTGGGGCAGAAGGGCATCCTGCTGTGCGAAGCCTCCGCCGTCCCCTCCGCCGACTTCCAGTGGTACAAAGATGACAAGCGGTAAGAACCCAGGGGACAAAACAGGAGGGCACACGCTGTCCCCATGCCAGCTGCTTTGGTGATGGGATGAGGTAGCTGGTCGAATCCCCGATAACCCCCGGCAGGAGGTGGCTTTGGACGGTGAGGCAGGTCCCCTTGGACAGCAGCAGGTTGTGCTCAGCGGGGGCTAATTTGAGCATCTCAGCAGGAGCTGCCACCACTTGGTCTATTAAAAGCAGACCAAGGCTTTAGAGTTAGCTCAGCGCTGTCTGTGCAGTGGAAAATAGCTGAGGGGTCTTTGAGAGGGGGGATTTTTGCAGGAGCCTCGTTCATCCAGATGAGTTTTGGTTTCTAACTGGGTTGGCAGTGCAGGCAGATACCGGTGCTGCCCGTGCCCCTCTGGTTTATAGTCTCACGGTAAATCCCCGCTTGAGTGAAGCATAACGGCTGAGAGTGATATTGGCAGCACAAATCCCACCACTTAGGAGCTGGTGAAACCCCTGTCATCTTTTAAAATGCTTTGGTTAGAAGGCAGCGTCAGCCCTTGGCTCTTGGAAAGTCAGAAGAAATGTGGTTTCAGTTGAGAAATAGGGTTTGCTGGGGTGAAAGTTGCCCATTTAGGTCAACCAGCAGCTCCAGCATCCTGCCAAAGCAGCGGCACAGGGACCGAGGGGGGAGCAGCCCAGCCAGGGGTAGGGTCCCACGCTGCAGCGAGCATCTCAATCTGACCCCAGACAAAGCTTTTTTTTACCCTTTTTTGCACCGCTTCTCCCTGGGAAGCCCAGAGGGGCTGTGGTGCATCCAGACACAGGAGAAGCCACGCAGATTACTAATCAGGAGACAAGTTTTAGCTAAAAAAGCTTCAGGGGAGGCCGGGGCCGCCTGCCTCGGCTGTTTTTGGGAGGCAAGGAGCAGGCGGAGCGTACGAAGCAGCGGATGTTTGCGTGGCAGATGAAAGGCTTTGCCCAGAAGTAGGTCAGATCACGAGGGCCCGCGAAGCAGCGGCAGGAGCAGGCTCAGCCCGCCCGGATCGGCAGCGGGAGCCCCGCAGGGGAGATAATGGGGATCCGGCATCTCCCGAGAGGAATTAGCAAGTCAAAGAGCTGCAGGAGCAGAGCGGGAGGGGAACACCAGTCTGAGGAAGTCAAAGCACTTGGTAAGGCTTCAGCATTTGTGTTGGCTGAGAAGCACCTCGGTGTTGGTGTTTGGGTCCCCCAAAGAGGCTCTCGGCAGCATCAGCTGCCCGAGAGCGATGCCACCCTGTCAGGGACACTTGGGGAGCTGATAGGGGTTGGGGAAGGGGAAGGTGTGAGATGGCATCCCAGGGAGATCAAGGAGCCCTCGAGGCTGAGGCGAGAGGGAAGCCAGGCTCTTGTGCTGGTTGGGAAGGAGCATTCCCAGGTACCCTCCTTGGGCATGTGTGAGCATCCCTTCCTCTGCACTGCGTTTGGAAAGCCCCAAGGCCATCCCCTTCGGCAGTGAGTCTGCATCCATGAGGATGCCTCCAGACAGCACGGGGAGAGCACAGACTGGCAGCTAAGGGATGAGACCCAGTGGAGTGGTGTCCATCTCCCATATCTTTCTTTCTCCCTCTTGACACCTGATCTTTGCTCCAAGCTCAATGTTCCCATTCTCAGGCAGGACCAGAGGATAGCAGGTCATAGAATATAGCGTGTACTTCTCCTCCTCACACCATCCCCATGACACTCTCCCCTTCTGCCTTTCTCCCAGGCTGGCTGAAGGACAGAAAGGACTGAAAGTGGAGAACAAAGCCTTCTTCTCCAGACTGACTTTCTTCAACGTCTCTGAGCAGGACTATGGCAACTACACCTGCGTAGCCTCCAACCAGCTAGGAAACACCAACGCCAGCATGATCCTCTATGGTGAGTAGAGCCAAGGGGGCACAAGGGCGAGACCACCCTGGAGCGAGATCTGGGAAGTGTTTCTCTTGCGTTTTGGGGAAGGGGTGCATTTGTTGCTGATCCTTTTTGCCTTGGTACGTGGGTTGGAGGTTGTGACAAGCCCAGGGAAGGTGGAAAGCGTCTAAACCTGCCTTCTGATTTGAGTGCCATGTCTGCTGCTGGTCAGAGGTGTTTGGCACTGTGCTGAGGGTCTCCCAGTGATGCAAAGTTAGGAGTTAGCTGCAGGTTTTTGTCTTGTCACTGTAACAAATACCTAGGAGAGCCTTGGAAAACATGCTCCTGTGTCAATCACGGGGAGGAGAGGTGGCACTTGGGGTTGTTGTGGCAAAAGCGTTTTGGGGTAGGAGGAAGGGGGGTAGGAGCACAGGTGTCCTGGGAAATCCAGTCTCTTTGCTGCCATCCTGCCAACGCCCATCTCGTGTCTTCCTTCCATCGTTGTCTACGTTTGCAGGAAGCTTTTAAGGTCTAGCCTGTGTGGGAGCAGTGCCCAGCTTGGCAAGGGCTTCTGCGGTGTTTGTCATCCTTTTGTAACAGCCATGCAGCGTGTTTGTCACCCTTTTGTAACAGCCATGCAGCGTGTTGTGTCACTCCCAGCCCTCCAGAGCAGTGCAGAGGTCAAGCACTTAGAGGCGTGGAGCGCACCGGGATAGCAGCCAGTCCCATAGTTCACCTTGGGGTGCTTAGCTTGTCATTGCAGTGCGGTGAGAGAGGTGTGTTGAGACCCTGAGAAGCGATGTCTGCTTCTCACTGTCCTTCGAGGAGGGATTGGATGTGGTTCAGGGTAGCCCCTAGTCAGGAAAGTGTTTTTTCTGGGCAGAATGGAGGATACTTTCTCAATTTTACTCAATTCTTTATGGTAAGAGTGGTGAGACACTGGCCCAGGTTGCCCAGAGAAGCTGTGGCTGCTGCTCCCTGGAAGTGTTCTCGGCCAGGTTGGATGAGGCTTTGAGCAACCTGGTCTAGTGGAAGGTGTCCCTGCTGATGGTAGGGGGGTTGGAAGTGCATGAGCTTTAAGATCCCTTCCAACCCAAACCATTTGATGATTCTATACTGGGCTTTCCTGGGAAGCATGCTCCACAGCCAGTGGCAGGGCTTGGCAGGAGTCATCCTCACCTGCCATCGGTATCGGCAGCTGAGTCGGGTTCTTCTGAGCTGCAGCAGTGTTCGTCCCATCTCAGATGCTCAGCTCTGTGTAATGTAGAGCTAACCTTGGATGTTAATGAGCCTTATAATGATGTGTTTCCCAAAAAAAGTTTGTGCTAAGTGATGAACATAAGTGTCTTTACCTGCCCGTTAAGACATCATTAGCGTTGCCTAGGAACTATCTCATTTCTCTTACCCATTGGGCTTCCTGGTAATCAGTGTCCCAAAAAGCCCATTTTTCAGGGAGATGGACACCTCTGGCATTGCAGAGCCAGGTCCAGGTCCATCCTTGGCATGGCTGTGCCAAGCACCCGGTGTAGCCTGGGCTACATGTACATCCTTAGCCTTGCTGTTGTCAGCTCCCTATGGGTTTGTGGGGTTGAAAAGCGAAGCAGTGTAGGATCTCAGCGTGGCACCCGCAGATGCAGGCTGGATGAAAAGCCCCCCGGGTGAAAAACAACTTTTCCCTGCCGATGGCTTTGCAAACCATTGGGTATTTGGTTTCTAACCCACGAGTGATGTTGTGCCATCATAGCAGCGTCAGACAGGACACTGTGAAGCATCCTGCTGAAGTCTAAGCCTATTTCAGGAACCTCTTTAGCTTTGTAGGTCTGACTGTGAGTCCCATCGGGGATTAAAATCGGAGTCCTTTGACCGGCCGTAATTTCCCTAAAGCCACATTGATTTAATGATCCTTTCAGTCTTTTTTAGTCGAGTTCTCTTGAGGGGCAACAGTTCCCCTGGCCACCCTAACCCATGGCTGACCCAAGGGACCCCAGGCAGAGGGCTCCTCGGCCGCCTCGGGAACGACCCCTCTGTATTTATAGCAACATGGGTGGCCCCGCACGCGCCATCGAGCATCAACGGGCCGAGCTCAGCTGTCCCTAAGCAACAGCTCCTTTGCTCTGGCAATTAATGTGTCTTTATTTATCGTAATGAAAGATCAGAAGGAAGCGGCACGCGATGGCCGCGCTACCCGTGGCATCAGCAATGTCCCACCGCTTCGGTTTTAGGGGACCACTTTTGTGTGTATTGCTTTTTTTCTGAGGCCAAGAGAGCATTTTGGGGTTTTTTTGCCCCGGAACAGAGGTTTAATCCCTGCAGGCACGGTGATGTAAGCCTTCCCGAGGCCATGCCACAGAGGCTAATGTAGCGTACATCTTTTAATCCTTTATTTAATCTAATTTTTCAGGGAGGTCAACTGGTGCTTTATTTAACACGTAGCACTTGTTATTATAGGCCTGCTGCCTCATTCAGCGGCTCATTTAGTGCCGTCTGTAACGTGACAGCGCTCGATGAAAACATCATTTTGTGGCATTTAGGGGGGAAAAAAACCCCCAAACTGTCCATTTCTCACTTGTCACGTGGTCGGCATCACTTCCCAGAGGCTGGTGTCAGGAGATAAATCCATTTGGGGTGTTTCAGGGCTACGGAGAGGGATGGACACCAAATCCATGCCAAAGGGGAGCAGGAGGAGCGCAGGGGAGAGGCAAACCCCCCAAATCCCCCAAAAGCCAGCCCCTGGGCTTTGCTTTTTGCTCAAGGTGTAAGTGTGGAGCGTCCAGCACTCACCCTGGAGGGGGGACCATGGTCCCAGAGGAGCAGGGCACAATTTGGGCAGCATCATCACCCATGTTATTCCATCCATCCTCTTGTTTTCCCCAGCCCCTAGGTCGAGGGCAGGCTGAGCGAGATGCCTCGAGCCTGCGCTTTCCATTGCCCTTTTGCCTTAACTGTCTCTTGTTCTTTAATTTTTAGAAGAGACAACTACTGCTCTGACACCCTGGAAAGGTCAGTAATTCGGGGACCCCTGCCACGCCAGCATTCCCCCCGCTCCGTTTCCCTGCCAATCCCTCTGGCTCCCACCCTGACTCATCCTGGCAGGAGCCACGGCGAGCTCCCGCCCCTCAATCCCACCCCTACCGCTAGCGTAGCAATGACTTAGTGTTGTGTAGCGTCCCTCCCATCCTGTCTCCTTCCCACCAGCCTCCTGTGAGCAGCTGGTGGTGGTCCTGTGCATGTCCTGTCCCCCTGCCACGGTCCCCCACTCCCATGCTCCCTCCCCGTGGCCGCTGTCCACTTCTCCCCATCGCTGGGGCAGAAGCAGGGATGTCTGTAGTTTGCTTTCTCCGTGTTGCTGTGTAAATGGGTCTTGCAGTTGGTCTTTTAGCCCCTGGGATGCTTCTAGTGACTTTTATTTTTGGGACATGGCAGAGGTGGAGAGGTGTCTGGTCCTCCTCCTGGTGGTATTTTGGAGGGTCGGAACTGGATGATCTTTAAGGTCTCTTCCAATCCGAACCATTCTCTGATTATTTGTGACCAGGATGGCTGTCACTCTGCCACCCAATCTTACCAGCCAGACATCTGGATGTAATTTAGATTTTGGGGGTCCATAGTCAGGCGGCTTCATTTGTGGTACATGGCACGGTCAGCCCTTGGGATGACTCGTAGATGTCGGGATGGCTACAGAGGTAGCACGGAGACCCATCGCCTCTCTAGATGTACCCTCACTCACGGCTTCCCAGCCATGCCAGGATTTGGGGCTAAGTGGGCAGCGTCAGTGAGGTGTCTGTGTGTGTGTTGGAAGAGTGTTAGTGGCAGGAGACCAAACGCTTAATGGTTTCCAGTGCCCCAGTCAGGCTTTGAAGTGAGGGGATACATTCTGGGGTTTCAAAAGCATGGGTCGAGCTGACCCCATGGGCAGCTCTGTTCAGACAGGGCACCAGCCTGGATGCCCTTCTGAGATCTTTTTCCCACCTGGCATTCTCCTGGGACAACTATTTGGGGTGTTTTGTTGACAGCCACTCTCTACATCCTTTCCCCTGGTGAGCTATGAGCTCCTTACCCCTTGTGATCCCCAAAAGTGTGTATGGGCTTGGCTCTTCTTGACCACTCTTTTCAATCAATCTAATTTTTCTTGAGATGGTCCAGGCTCCGGGGAGTTGTAGGACTCTGAGCTCAGAGTTTAGCGCTTCTGGAGGTGTGTCTGCTAGGCAGGCAGGAGGTTCTTGTACACCAACAAGGGAGACAAGTGGGGTACAACGGGGCGATAGCCCCAGGGCCGGCAGAGAGTGGGCAGCGTTGGGCAAAAGCTATCATCTGCCCTACAAGTGTGTCTGGAAACTTGGACAAATGTTTGAGTACGGGCAAAGGGTGTCTGAGGAGGTCAGTTGGTGGCGATGAGCTCAGGGGATGGACTCAAGGCCAAAGCTGGCCCACGGGGGGTTGCATCCCAAACACCAGTGTGGACAGGGATGGCCCCTCTGGCAAGGCACAATGTCATCATATTTGATATAACAGGGGGCCCAAACGTTGTGGGTTTGTTGGTTTTATTTTTTCTTGTGTCGATGATGTTTTTTGTTGGCTCGGTGACTTACCACGGGTCCCTTTGTCTCCCTTTTCCCAGGCCCCGGCGCAGTGCACGACGGGAACAACGGCGCGTGGCGACGAGGCGGCTGCGCGTGGCTGCTGGCCCTCTCGCTCGCCCAACTCGCCCGCCAATTTTGACCCGAGAGCCGGCCTGCGGAGTAGCGGCGGCGACGACCACGGTCAACGAGAGCAAGAAAGGAGAGGAAGAAGAAGTGTTCACCGTTTCCAAAAATAATCATAAGAATTGAGAGAGTTTCCAGCCAGGCCACCTGGGGAAGGGGGAGAGAGGAAAAACACGCAAAAAAAACCCAACCCAAGCACCACAACGGGAATGTGGAGAGAGGAAAAACAAAATCCAAGGCTTCCTGCTGAAGATGCAACGCGACTGAGTCTTTTTCTTTCCCCCCTATATTATTTTTTTTGTCCGTACCTCACCTCTTTTTGCCCCCCGGTTTCACCGTTCTCCGCCCAGGGCCGGCGCCGAAGACGAGCGGGGCTGTCAGGTCCCAACCCGGTCCCCTCGGCAGCCCCCGCCCGCCGCCTCCCGCGGGGATCCCTCCGTCCGGACACGCCGGTTTTCTCCTTTGCTGAGATTTCCCCGTCTTCTCATGGACTGTGCCGCCATTTGTGTTCCAGAATATATATATATATCTCTCCACATATACATATATATATATATATGTATAGATATATAGATCTTCAACAGTTACCACGCCGCCACGAACGGAAAGGGAGGAAGGAGACCGGCGTCGAGCCACACGCGTTCATCGTACCACCCGCGGACATCGTGAATGATAAAGGGATTCTGTGTCATGGTTAATTTTATTAATTATATTTTCTGATACGAGCCTAGAACTCTTAGTTCCTTAAAAACAGAAATGCAAAAAAAAATAAAAAGAGGATAAAAAAAAGAGAATCTAAAAAAAAAGAAAAAAAGGAGGAAAAAAAAAAAACAAACAGAAACCACGCAGAAAGGAGAGGGGGAGCAAGCAGAGAGAAGATGTTTGTTGGTTCGCGAGCCCGGCGAGTCGTCACGGAGGTGGAGGAAGAGGAAGAGGAGGAACACGCCGAAACCCCCCGTAACTGGCCCAAAAAGAGGTCCTCCGAACAGTTCCCGCCGAGGGCGCCACGCCTCGAGGCGGAGGGAGACACTGAATCTTTTTATGGGATATATATATACAGTATATATAAATATACATATATATATATATAATTTTTCTTTTTGTTAGCGTTTTAGCCACGGTTCCCAGCAGGGTCCTTCCGCTGCCATTACTGCATGCTGTATATGGAGTTAGGTGTGTTATCGGTCCTCAACCAGACGAGACCAGCGTCTCGGTCCGCGCGTTCCCCGAAACCCTTCGCCTTTCCCCCCGCATCGCGTCGCCGGGAGGAAGGGCTGCAGGGGAGCAGGGAGATAAAAATAGCTCATTTTTATAATTTTTTATATATATATATATATATATGTATGTATATGTGTGTGCGTGCACGTGTGTGTGTGTGTGTGTATATATATATATATATATATAAAAAACTACAAAAAAAGAAGGAAAAGAAGCCGAAGCAATCGGCACCCGGCCCCCCCGTCGCCCAAAACAGGGGACCAGTCGCCTCGTGGTACATTTCAGCGGGGGACGGAGAGGGTCTCTCGGTCGGTTTTCCTCCTTCGGTTTCCTTTCCTTCCCCGCGGCCGACGGCGGGGGGCTCGCGGAGGGCCTGGGGCGGGCGGCGAGGGGGCTCTCTCTGCCTATCCATTAAAACGATTGTTCCATGTGGCCGCTCCGTCTGGTTGTGGTGCTCATTGCCGCGAGGGCTGGGGTCGCCCTGCGCTCTCCCCCCCGCGTCATCGGGGATGGGGAGGGGCGCCTGGGAAGGGACACCCTGGGGTGGAAGGTCTGAACCATCGCAACGGGCCAGGAGACGGTCGGGGAGATGCCACCAGGACCTCACTGGTGAACCCAATGGGGATGCAATCCAAGGTAAGGCTTTGTTGAGTAGATGGGGGATGCGCTGTTTACCCCACGCAGGATCCCACCCACCTCTTGGGACCCAAAACGTTCCTGGGTACCCCTCAGCCTGGGAACGCAGCGGATGCTCCCGGAGCCGCTCAAGGGAGTCCCACAGGAAGGAGAAACCCAACGAAATGAGGTGGGTGCATGAAACCGGGAGCCCTGTGAGAAGCCACGTACGGGCAAAGCAGGAGCAGACGGAGCGATGCGTTTGGGGCATAGGTGCAACCTCAAGACCCACGTGGACCAAGGGTGCTTGTTGGGGATGGCGTGTTGTTTTTTGCTCATTTGCAGACAGTTTCTCTGTGCGTTTGGTTCTCAGCCTTGACCGTGACCTCCAGGCAGCTTGCTTCCCTGAGGCGCCCAGGATGTTTTTGTAGGATCAGAAGATAAGTCTGTTGTGATGGTAGAAATGTTTTTTTGTTGTTTTTTTTTTTTTTTGTTCCTTGACCCTAGGCTGAGTTTGAGCAGCTCAAAAACCAGGCATGGAGAAATGGGAAGGCAAGATGTTGCTTAGTGGCATGACATGTGTCAGCTGAGAGATCCTGGTGGCAAGGAAGGGAAGAGCCAAGCCCTTAAGGCTCCATGGCCCATCCCAAGTGAGGGACAGGGTAGCGAGGACATGGGAAAGGGACAGCTTCCAGGGTCAGGATAGCAGTGAAGGAGGCAGACAGCTAGCCCAGCCCCACAGGGCTATGCTGGCATCACCCCTCCCAGCACCTGTGTTTGTAGGACAGCGTGTCATGGCCAGAGGTGGCATTGGCAGCAGATACACATCTCCCAGGGGAAGACAGCAGGGGTGTTTGTGCAGGTTTTGGGACCGTCAGACCGGGACAGTCATTGGCTACAGAGCGAGCCCAGAGGGAGAGCCAGCACCCAGATGCCCAAGGAGACATGCAACCTGGCACCTGAGGACAGGTAGGGATGTACTGGGATTGTCTCCCTCACCTCCTCCCTTTAATGTCCAATTTTTTTGTGCTCTAGGTGAGATAACAAGGGGTTTGAGGGACAAAGAGCAAGTGAACGAGGGACAGGCTGATTGACAGATGTGTTTATGTCTTAATGTGTTGACATATATCTTGGTGGAGGAGCAGGGCTGCAGGTTACAGCCCAAAATACCCTCTCTGTCCCTCTTGATGTAGCAGCTGAAGTCCTTGCCTTTAGACACGGGTCTGGCATCACCAAGGGTCACGGACGAAGTGTGTGCCACCAAGGCAGGGACAATGTCACAACCCTTGGCACTTGCTGATCATGTGAAAGGCAAGGCGTCGGGACGTGCCATGTGCTGGGTGGGGCGTTCAACCTTCACTAGGCATTTGTCTTCAGCAGAGGCATAAGCGAGGCTCTGTCGGCAGCAGGACTTGTAGAGGTTGCATGCCACACTTACCTTTCTACTGGGGTCACCTGAGGAGGAGAGCAGAGATGGTTTTGATGTCTGCAGTAATTGGTGGTGTTGGGGAGGAGCTGTCAGTTTGGCCGCCTGCCAGGCACGAGTGCCCACCATCGGTGCGAGGTCGGTTTGCTGCAGGGATAAACTCTTAGGACCAGGTTGTTCATCTATCCATCAGGGAACGTGAAGAGAGGTCTGGTTTTGTGTAGGTGATGCACAAAGGAAGCGATGACCAACATGTCTGGCATTGTACTGCAGAACCCAGTCCTACCTTAGGGCGACTGTTGAATGTTTTTTCCAGTCCTTTCCAGACGTGGCATCCCCAGGGGAGCAGGGGGGGCCACAGGCCACCTCCTCCGCCCTGGGTTTTGAGTGCAAGACAATAACCACGCCAAGGCTTGTGGCTCCTTCTCCTCCTGGTCTTTGCCTTTTTTGTCCTTTGTGAAGACGTGTTGTCTGTGTCATGCCAGTCAGATAGCGCTAGGAGCCATCTGAGCTCAGGAGCGTGCGTCCGCAGAAGCATCCCTCACACGGGGGTAGGTTTAGTTGTCAGAGCAAGCGCTGTTACGAGGCAACGGTGAAGAGGCCGGGAATGGTTCGGTTGCCACAAAGAGGCCACGGATCCCACTGCTTGTACAGAACATAGGTGAGCGATGAGTCAAGCTGGTCCTTACTCTGCAGAGAGGCTCCATCAACAGGTACGTCCTCATCGGTGAGCGGGACCCGGCGTTCGGAGGGAGCGGGGCTGGTTCCCGGGGGAGGCGGGAGATGGGGCGGGGGACGGCCCGAACGGCAGCGGGCACCCAGTCGGGGGGCTCGAAGCGTCGCCGTCGCGGGGAGCGATGGAAAGAGGCTCCAACTAAGCATCGGGCGAGACAACGGGAGGGAGGGCGGTCTTGGGCGCCGCGTCTTTCCCCGGGGTCTGCGAAGTAAAGGCCCGAAGGTACAAAGTTCGTCAAACTTTATTGATACACTGCACAATCACAACCATCTCTTATTCTTGCCGAATTAGAAAAGGTTACAACTACAATGTAACATGCACAAATCTCAGGTAGTATAGCCACCCTTGGAATACAATGATTGACTGAAACTCATGACCGGCCGTCGGCAGGAGAGACCCGGGAGCCGGGCTCTCCCCTCCCACCCCCGCCCCGAGGGTCCGAACGCCGACAAGGGGCGATCGCGAAGGGGTTCTCCGCCCGGCCGGGCTGGATTCAGACGGCCAACACGTTTCTCACAATGGCACGTTACATGGCACGAGAAAGTCGAATGCCGTCCAGGCAGAGGAGGAAAGGGGACCCAACCGGTCCCGGGGAGGAGAAGGAAGGGGTGGGGGCGGCGCTGGGTCCGCCAGCCTCCATGCGCATCGCGGCATCCGGTCATCGCCTCCGATGCGCTACGACCTCCGGCTCTGCGGGTCTGGAGCTAGGTCAGCATTTCTGCCGCGGGGACAGGGAGATTCGAGGCTCGCCTGAGAAGGAGCACGGGGAGGTAACGGGGGGGTCGTCGGTGCGATGCGTCTCCTGCGCCCAAGGGTACATCCGGAGCGGGCACGTGGCGAAGGACACGCATGTCGCCGTGGCAGCTGAAGAGAGCACCGTCCCTGCTTCAGGAACCACAGAGCGGGACCTGGATCGCTCTCAGCACCGCCTTTCCAGGATGCCAGACTCGCCCGGTCAGAGTCACGTCGCGCCGGATCCCCGCCCATCAGGTAAGCCGGCGCGTTGGGCCAGTGCGGGAGCGGCCTCGCCCTCGGGCTACGTGGTTTTTGACAGTCGGTTGCGGTACCTGTTGAATGTCTGAGATGAGGGTGGCGGGAGAGGCGATGGAGATCTTGTAGCTGTTGCTTTATTTGCAGCTACCTCACGTAGCGTGCCGGGCGGCCCGGCAAGAGCAGGGACGAGGAGGGGTCTCAGCCGCAGAGAGGATGGGGTGACATCGTGTCGCAGTCTTGTGTTTTTTTTCCTGTGTTGCGTGCCAAGGATGGTCAGCCCCTCGTTTCCTTGTCAGTGAAAGCAGGAGTTGTTGGCGGCAGCAGAGTCGGTGCAGGAAAGACAGCGTGTGGGAGGGCCATGGCTGTGAAGCCAGTTTGTTTACAGAGGGAGAAGGAAGAGGCAAGGAGAGGGGAGGCTTTGAGTTGGGACCGGGGGACTCTTGGCGCGGCACCATCGAGTCAGGTCTCTGTTGCGGGCAAAGTTTCCAGTGCTGCGTGTGACTGTTGTGGAGTTGGACAGTAAGGGTCCCTCCCAGGACTGTTGTTGGAGGCAGAAGCGGGGCCAGAGGCTCTCGGGGCAGCTGGAGGAAGCAGAGGATAGAGTCTGGGTGCATCTATTTTATTGTTGAAGGTATGTCGCAGCAAGGAGGATCGGCTAGCTGGGGCACCTCGTCCCTGCTGTGGCGGTGTGGTAAATTGATGCAGCCAGGGTCTCCTTTGCAGGGTGGAATGTATCGGCCTCTCTTTGGACAGGGGACTGGAGTGTGAGTCAGGAAAAGGGGAGCTTGGGTGTCGCTACTCAGACGAGCTCCCCTGTTTCTCGCATCCCTCGGGGAGGCAGAGGTGCCTGGCTAGACCATACAGGGTGGTAATGCCGGGAGACGGAGCAGGGAGGAGCAGGGCGGCCGGGGCGCCGACCCGGAGTCCAGGCGGGCACGGTCTCATTCCTCCGGGCGCATGAGGACAGGCAGGAGCGTCGGAGCTGTCGGAAAAGGGGCTGGGCTTGCGCCCCGGTG
Source organism: Caprimulgus europaeus (assembly GCA_907165065.1). The sequence goes on along the minus strand of OU015548.1, from coordinate 4,770,925 downwards.
TTTTGCTGTGTGGTTTAGGGCCTCTGCTCAGTGTTGGTGGTGCTGTGCTTTTGACGTGCAGGTTGGAAAGTGATAGGAAAAGAAGTTGGGAGGTACCTTCTTGACAAGTGCTGCAAGAGAGCGAGAGCCACGGGGCAGGTCCTGGCGTCAGGGGGTAAAAGCAGAGAGGGCAGAGATCCAGAGCGAGGCGAGGGGATGGCCGGGCTGCCCAACACAGGGCAGCGGCTTGGCGACAGGGACCAAGGGATGCCGGCGGTCCCCGTGTTTCACATTCCTAGGAGAGCAGCCTCATCCCCTCAGAAAGTTGAGAGGTTTTTGACGGTGGGGGGTATGATGTTAGCAGGGAGCAAGAGTAGAGGGAAGTGCATGACCCTTGAAGCATCATCGGTGGCGTCGGGCGAGTCGCTAGATGGGAAGGGCCCGGAAGCAGAGGCAAGCTCAGGTGGTATGGGGCCGGCGATGTCAGGGGGCCCTTTAGGGAGGAGCTTTGGTGATGAGAAGCGACATTCTGGACTGAGAGGGCTGGAGGCAGAGCCAGGGGGCTTTAATCTTGGGATCTTTATGGGCATAGACAGCTTAGCAAGATGACGAGATGGATATCCTTGGTGACGGCGCTAGTTGGCGTCTGCCTGGACAGCTCCACAGTCCCCATGTCAGAGACAGGGCGGCCACGGGGAGCCCCGTCCCCACGGGGCCGCACGCCCGGGGCGGCAGCGACGGGCCACAGTCCGGCGGCACGCGGCGGGGTCTGTACAGCGTAACCGGTGGCGAGAAGGATCTCGGCGGCCATCCTTGGACGCTGGGCACCGCCGCCGCCCGTCCTCCGGCACACGGCCCGGCCGACGGAGAGGAGTCCCCGGGCGTAGCGGCGGGCCGAGCCCGCGGCGGGGGAGAGGCGCGGCGGGGCCTCCCGGGACCCTCCGCTCCCTTATCAAAAGTCGAGGAGGAGACGAGCGAGGAGGGCGGCCCAGAGGCAGAGGCCGGCGGTTGCCCGAGATGCCACATTGCTGCCGTCATGTACTGCTCCTGGCCCTGGGCAGGGAGAGAAGAACAGAAAGAGGAAGGATAGCGTTAAGGGGTGCGGCGAGCAGATGCAACTGTGCGAAACACACCTTCCTCCCTCCCCCTGTCCCTGTGTTCCCCCATCCCCTTCCCTGTCATGTCCCCGGGGCCGACACTGGGCGTCGACCACCCCTTCCAGTGGGACAGGAGGTTGTTTTGTTGTTTGGAGAGCGTCGCTGGTTTAGGTGTTGTTGTGGGGTCCTGGTTTTGCGGAGGAGGTCAGTAAGGAGCTGGAAGGATGCTGGGGGTTGGCTCGGTGCTTGTTTGAGGAGGATGATACTCAGGGCAGGTGCCAGTCTTGGTCAGCAGAGATAGTTGGCGAGATAGCACGCTTTCTGGTTGTTAGCCACAGGTTGGCCCTTGGCAGAGGATGAGAGTTTGGCACGGGAGTGAGCTTTGCCGAGACTCAGCGGCTGAGCACAGGGGGAGGAGGCGGTCGAGGCAGCGTCACTAAGAGGAGGCAGTGTAGATGTTTGTAAGTCAAGCACAGGGGTCCGTGACCCTGAGCCAAGCATTGACAGCGACAGAGGCCAGCCTGGCAGGGACAGCAGCTCTCTGGGGAAGGCCCGTGGGGCCATTTAGACAGTCTGTCAGGGGATTTTGGGCACAAAGGCAGGGGTCGAGGCAGGGCTCGTTTTCATCCAGCAGGTTTCTAGGGGGAGCGGTGCAACAGCTTTTCAGAGGATGATCGACGAGGGAGGCTGCAGGGACGCCCGTCACACTGAGGAAGCCTGCATTTTGTTTAGGACAACAGCAGAGACAGGCACGACAGAGACACACCGCAGAGCAACAGAGAGATATTAATTATCTACAACAAAATGCTTTTGATCAACAACGAGATACTTATGATCAACAGAGACAGAGCACTGTGAGAGGCTGGGTGTGCATGTAGGTGGTGGGTCACAGCACGGGGACGTGGGCACACACACAGGTTCACCATTTGCTAGAAGCAAATGGCCACAAGCGAGCTGAAGGTGATGGCCAGGACCGGAGGGGATCGGAGCTGAAGGAGCTCGACTGCCGGACGCCTCACATCCAGCAGGAAAGGCTCGCCAACGAAGGAGATCACATCGTGGGGACACGAGGAGCCTCAGGTACGTGGGGCCGTTTCGCGGGGGATCCCAGCCAGCATGCAGCTGTTGTGGTACGTGTTTGGAGAGGCTGTTTGTTCCGTCTGGTGAGGAGGGGGTTGTAATTTGGGAAAGTTTTGAGCTGTTGGCGCATGAGGGAGCGAGGCAGGATTGGAGAAGAGATCCAGGCAGAGTGAAGCAGGAGGGGCGAGCGGACCGCAGAGGGTCGAGCTCGGCACCCAGAGGAGAGCGTACACGTGGGTACACATGGGGACAGGCAGGAGGTGGCAAGTAGGGATGGAGAGATACAGACTGACTGGGAACACGTGGCAGGGTGCAGACGGGGGTGGCCAGACGGCCAGGGAGAGGCAGGAAAAAACTTAACGAAATATAATAAGGGCAAGTGTAGGGTGTTGCACCTGGGCAGGAACAACCCCAGGTTCCAGTATAGGTTGGGGAATGATCTACTAGAGAGCAGTGTAGGGGAAAGGGATCTGGGAGTCCTGGTAGACAGCAGGATGACCATGAGCCAGCACTGTGCCTTTGTGGCCAGGAAGGCCAATGGCATCCTGGGGTGCATTAGAAGGGCTGTGGTCAGTAGGTCAAGAGAGGTTCTCTCCCTCTACTCTGCCCTGGCGAGGCCGCATCTGGAATATTGTGTCCAGTTCTGGGCCCCGCAGTTCAAGAAGGACAGGGAACTGCTGGAGAGAGTCCAGCACAGAGCCACCAAGATGGTGAAGGGAGTGGAGCATCTCCCTTATGAGGAAAGGCTGAGGGAGCTGGGGCTCTTTAGCTTGGAGAAGAGGAGATTGAGGGGGGACCTCATTAATGTTTGTAAGTATGTTAAGGGCGAATGTCAGGAGGATGGAGCCAGGCTCTTCTCAGTGATGTCCAATGGTAGGACAAGGGCAAGGACGACCAGGCTCCAGCGCATGCGAGGGGTGGGGAGACAGATAGAGGCGGGTACATTACAGCCAGGAGATAGAACAGAGAGCGAGAAGCCGTGTAAAGTGAGAGAATGGAACACATCCCTGTGGGAGAGGGGCGGCGGAGGGGCTGGGCGTTTTCAGCCAGCGGGAAGCGCGGCAGGTCGATGGTCGAGGGGAGGAAAGGCAGCTGAAGACATGGCTCTCTTGAGAGACGCTGGGCTTCATCAGGACAGTGAAGCAGGAAGAGGGTTCAGTCAGGCTCTGTCCGGAGGACCATCCAGCTGGACGAGTTGGGTCATAGGGCAGGTTCTTGGGCAGGCAGGAGGAGAGCTTGGGCCATGGGGACTGAGAGGAGGCATCACGGAGGAGGAAGGAAGGCCCCGTCGGCGGGTGAGAGGGAAGGCTAGCGGGCCAGCGAGTGGAGCAGGCGTAGTTCCTCACCGAGAGGGGTCCAGCCAGAACAGTGCTGTGTCATGTCACCCGGGCTTGGCGAGGGAGGAAAGGGTGAGGATCTGGCGAGGGGCGCACGTCAGTCTGTCTCAGCCAGTAAGAAGGGATAGGACAGGAGGAGTCGGCCCCATGTTGTGCCCAGGGAAGTTTAGATTGGATATTAGGCAAAATGTATTCACTGCAAGTGTTATAGAGCATTGGAAGAGGCTACCCAGGGAAGTTGTCCGGGCACCTCTGCATCTCCAGTCTCCACTTTGTAGCTCTCATCCATGTTCGTTTAGGTCCCTGTGTCAATGAGTGTCTCCATTTTGGCGTTGTCACGGTCTCTCTCTGTATTTTGGTCTCTTGTCATTTAAGTCCTTGTTTATCTATTAGCATATCCCTCTGCACCTGATTGTGTTGCTTTGATTTCCGCTGGTCTCTTTGTTTAGTTTCCCTGTTTTCTGTCCCTTTTTAGGCGGGCCACCTCCCTTTTTGGCCCCACCTCTTGTGTTGTCTTCCATCTTTCTCAGCCTGCCTGTCTGTAGCTGTCTTGGTGGTTTGGTTTTTGGTTGTTTTGGGGGTTTTTTTTGGTCTCCTTGTCTTTGTCAGTCTCTCTCTGTCCGCTTTGCGGTCTACTCCTTTTCATCGGTTCTCACGTGCGCCTCCGACTCTACGCGGCGCCACGACGGGGACACGCAGCACGCTCACCCCTGGATCCCCGCGTCACTTTGTCTTTGTCCCATCTGTGAGTCCTCATCTGCCTTGCTGGGCGTTGTCAACAGTTCGGTGTAGTGTTTGACCACAGCCACTTCTGTCCTTTAAAAGGGGTGCTGGCAAACCTCCCCCTTTCCGGGCGGCCCTTCCCATCATCCTTTTCTCCCCCAGTTGGCCGGTCTTGGTGCCTCAAGTTCTGCATCGGCATCTGGCTTAAGGTCTTTGATCTTTCCATCTGCAACCTTTTTTGCCGGGCCATGGGTTTGTCCACCTCTCTACGTCCATCCCGGTGCAGTTCACCCTCCTAACGCACCGTGCCAGTTCCCTGCCATGCCGTCTCAGGCTGCATGGCCATGCTTAGAATAATGCAATTGTAGAAAGATAGAATCATTTGGTTGGCAAAGTCCTCTGAGGTCAGGGAGTTGAATTGTACCTAACGTGTCATATTTAGGAGAACTCCATCCTCCCATCTTTTTAACATCTTTAGGGACAGCGATTCGATCGCCTCCCTAAGCAGCCCGTTCCCACACTCGGCATCCCTTCTGGTGAGAAAGCATTTTCTGATATCCCACGTGTACCTCCTTCGGTGCCACTGGAGACTGTTGCTTTTAGTTGTCACTAGTGATGTGGGAGAAAAGAGACACATCTGCCTTGCTAAGATATCCTTTCTGGACAGGGTAGACAGCGGTTAGACGTCTCCTCCGTCTCCTCTTCTCCAGGCTAAGCGGCCGCAGTTCCTTCCGCCGCTCCCCATGAGGCTCTAGCCCCTCTCATCCCTTCTCTAGCTTTGTTGCTTTTCTCTGGGCACGCCCCAGAGCCTCCCTGTTCTTAGTGTCAGAAGGGGATTCAAAACTGGATAAAGCATGACAGGGGTGGCCTTGGCAACGCCAAGCAAGGAGGAAGGGTGACCTCCCTGGTCCCACAGGGGAAGGAAGGCCAGGAAGCTGGGCGGCCGTCAGCCTTCTCGGCTGGTCGTGCTCCCAGCCGGCTCGTGTTCGGTGGGCTGTTGATCGACCCCAGGTTTTTTTTTTTGCTGGGCAGCTCTCAGGCCACTCCTCCCTGAGCTCAGAGCATCCCACAGAGTGGTCAGGACTTAAGCTCGGCCTCGTCCAACTTTGTCCCATTGGTAGCAGCCCACTGATCCAACTTATCTGGGTCCCGGCCCTACCATTAAACACTGAGTCTCGCACCCCGGTTAGCATCATTTGTGAACTTAGGGAGAGTTCCTTCATCCAGATCATTTATTGGGATGTTACAGAGGCCCGTTGCCAATACAGAGTCCGCGAGCACACCCGTCACGGTCAGCATCCCAGGAGATTTAACGGTGTCCTGGCTCTCGTCACCCTTTTGCCTCCACCCTCTGTCGTCTTTCTTTCCCATCCTCCTTAGCTCTGTCGTTCCGTGCCCCCATCCTGTCTGTCACTGGTTTGTCTCTCTCATCTCTGCGGTCTTCCAGCATCCCCTTTGTCTGTCAGTTTTCCCTCCCCTATGTCTCATCTCGCGTCACGTCTTGTATGTCATCTCAGATCTCTTTGGTGCTCTCTCTGCGTCGTTTTCTTCCCCTCGCTCGCCCCTCCTGTGTCCCATCTCTGTTGTGTCCCACCCGTAGCTCATATATCTATTTGAGCCAGGCCCCTTACATCTGCAGAGTCCCCCGTCTCCTTCAGTCCAGTGAGCCTCTGGGTTGTCGCATCCATCGTCTTTTTTGTCGTTCGTCTGTTGTCGCCCTGCCCAGTTTCTCCCAAAACTCCCTCTAGTTTCTTCTGTATTTCCTGTCTTTCAGCCTGTCTTCTCTCCTCTGTAGTCTCTCTGTCTCCCATGTCCTTTGTCTACTGGCTCCCCCCGTCTCCCTCTCATCGCGTGCCTCACCGCCACTTCCCTCTTATCGCTCTGGTCAAATTTCTCCTCATAGTCACTCCGGCGTCCGGAGTGTCGCCTGTCTCAGCGTCTCTCCTGGCTCCTCTGCACCTGCTCAGGTCTCGCTTTCAATCATCTTTCGTCTCGTCCATCTCGTTCTGCCGCTCCCCTTCTTGGTTGCCTCTGTCTTTCCTCTTGTGCTCCGCATCTCCTAACTGTAACGTCGCTGTAGTTTCCGCTTTGTCACTTTTGTCTCGTTGCTCGTTTCCCATAGGCTCCAAGGTATCTCACACCGCCATCTCTCGTTGGCCTCGTGGTCTCTCGGGTACTCTCTCCCTCCCTCTGTGTCTGGTTTTTTTCTCTTGCTGCACCTCTTGTCTCCCACATGTCTTGAGATCAGTTGTCTTTGATTCTGTGTTTTCCCAGCCTGTGTGTGTTTTGCGTCTCTCTCGTGGTCTCTTGTGTCTCACCTCTTGCCTCTCACCTCTATTTGGTAGTGTGTCTGTGTGCTTTGCTCCTTCTCAGGGTCTAGAGTATTTAATCTCCTCTCTCCTTGCCCCTCTATCTTTTTGTGATCTTTTGTGCTCTCTCACTCTCTGTTGTGCCCCTGACCACCATCCCCCCCCCCAGCTGCTCTTGTCTCCCAGGTCTCTTGTTTCCCCTCCTGTTTAGCTGTTGTATTTTCCCGTCTGTCATCTGGGTCTTCTTGCCTCTTACGTCTCTGTCTCTGCAGGCATTCTCTGAGAGTTTCACTTCTCTCCTTGTTTAGCGTCCCCTCTTCGCCAGCCTCCTGCGTCTCTCTCTCTCTCTGCCTTTGCGTCATCTGCCCCTTTCATTTTCCTCTCTTATTTCTGCCCCTCTAAGTCTTCTCCCCATGGCTATGTCTTTCTTGTCTGTCCTCTGCCTTGCTTTGCCCCGCCTCTGTCTCCACCCCCTCTCTGCTTCCCTTTTTATGTTTGTTTCTGTCATGTATTGGCTGCTTTTGGCTACCTGTTCCCCTTTGTTCTTTGTCTCTCTCTCTCTGCCTCTCTTTTTGCTTTCTCTCTTTTCTCTCGGTGCCCCCTCCCCTCTTTTCCCCTGCCTCTTCTCTGTGCTTGCTTGTCTCACCTGCTTTGCCCCTCCCCTTTTGTCTCTGACATCATCTCCCCTGTGTCTCTTGGCTTCTTCCCTTCTCTGCCTCTCCCTTCTTCTGCACCCCCACCCTGAGTACTTTATCTCTGTCGGACTCTTCTCTCTCGGTGTGTGTTCTGGCTCTTGGCACCTTTTCTGCCTTGGTAGCTTTTTAGTTCCTCTTTGTCCCCCTTTTCTTTGTTTCTCCCCTTTGGCTTCACCTTGTCTCCTCTCTTGCTCGGGCTCCCCTTTTGCTCGGCCTCCTCTCTTGTGTTATCGCCCCATCCTTCCAACTTACTTACCTGTGTACTCACCTGTTGCCTGGGTGTCTGGTCATCTGACCCTGATGTTTGTGGTTGAGTATGAGTGCTTGGGTGTGTTTGTGCTTGGTGGGTATACACAGGAGAGGGGAAAGGTGGGAACAAGACTTTATTAAAAGCAGGGGGTAGGGTAACGAGGGAGGGGGCAGTCGGCCATTGTTGGGTTCATGCTAGCCAGGCAAGGCATCCTTCTAGAGACAGAGGCTCATTTCCTCGTCAAAAGGCTGGAGTAGGTCCGGGAAGTCCTGAGGCTCCAACCCCTAGGAGCAAGGGGCTCTCTCCGGCACAGGCCCCCAGCCTTCTCCCGCACTGGGGGGTTAGGGAGCCTCACCTTCTCTCTAGGTGTGCTCATGACAAGACAACCCTAGGTCTAACCACTGTGCAAGCAACCCCTTCTCAGTGAAACCCTAGAGCAGCCACTGGTGCCCAAAAAAACCACCTGGGACGCCCTAGGAACACCTGGGAGGACGCATGGACAGTGGAATGTCCATGGCACGCATCCCGGCGGAGGATCGGACTGGCGTGGGCGCTCCACGCCCCCCCCACGGGACTCCTACATCACCCTATAGACAGGCTCGGAGAACGGCCCCCCCAAAAAAGGCCGCCTCCGCCCCCGGCGTCCCACCCCCAGCTAGAAAGAGATGGCGCTGTAAACGCACGGAACAACAAGCGCTGGGGCTGCAGAGCCACGGCCCTACCCGCGATCCATTCTGAGACGCTGCCTATGATGAGCCGCACACACGCCCCAAAAAGCCCTGTACTACGGGCACAATACTGGCCCGCGCAGTTTTTCACACCTACACTGACACACCAGTGCCCAGGCCATCCCAGAAACCAGACCGGGACAAGGTGGTGCCGCTGGCAGGCACTGACATCCTGGTAAAAACACACCCTCAACTACAGGAGCATGCTCGGCTGCCACGCAGGGACGTGCCCCCCGGCCAATCCCTACCCCCTACACACTCGCACAGACACAGGGGACAGGCTGGCGGACACCCCACCGTGTAGGACGTGAGCCTCAGCTGCTGGAACGCCCTCCCTGCTCCCATCCCGTCCCCTATGACACACACGGGCTCCCCTAATGTGACACGGAGCTGCGACCCCTCTCCCCTGGCCTACTCTGACCACAACATTCGGATGCTCTACAGTGACGTTCACCCCTAAATAAACCCCTCAAAATGTTTTCTAAGACTACTTAATCCTCCTACAGCCCTACCCTTTCACACCAGCCCCATCTGGTACGCCACGAGGTCACGCACACCCTCTCCAACCCACTGTGGTCAGCGAGGAGAGGACTGGCTTTGGATTCGACCCTCCACAACACCCTTGCTGCGTCACCACCGCAAAATGGCCCCGCCACACCCCCATAATTTAAAACACACCCCATACTACACGGCAACCCTGGACTGGCACCAGGTGAACAGCACCCCATACACAAGGCTATGCTATGTACACACCAAAAATGAACCAATAAATACCTTTACAGCCATACTCCACATGCCACAGGCCCTGGAACACAGTCCAGCCTCTGGACAGCCGGGTCCCACAGCCACCTGGCACAAGACCGCACGAGCACCGCTTCTATGGGACCCCTGTCTAGCCCTTCGCCCCGGCTCGCCTCTGCTGCTGTCTCCCGTTCTGCCTCGAGCCCCTTGGGAGCACCCTTGGCTCACACCTATCCGTGACACATCCTCCCACTGCTCACCAGGGACACCGGTACCTCCCAGGTTACAGTCCACACCACCCCGAGGGACAAACAACACCTGCCCCTCAAGTATCAGGGCCACTAAATATCACTCCAGACCCACCGCAAAGCATGCAGCCCTAGGGCTGTCGCGTCTCACCCTCTCACACCCAGAACAAAATGCTGCCCTAGGAGAAGTCCCCAAAAAGCCCCCTGACCTTCCAGAAATGTTACACCCACAGACCCCAATGCTACAAGCCCTACTGCTGTACAACACACAACATTCCCTGCCCTAGCCCCTGCTGACCACAGCCGACCATCACACAAACCCCCCGATACCCGACAGGATCCACCTTCCCATCCCTCCAGACAACAAGGGGACGCTGCTGCCTCCACGATCGCTCAGAACCTCCCGCGGACCCTGCATCGCCGCTGCCGTATGGACGCCCGGTCGATGGACGCCCTCCCGGGCTCCCGAGCCCTTTCCCAGATGATCAAGACAGAACCTGGTGGGACATTCCCTGGCTCCCCCATCGCTCTACTATTGATCCCACCCAAACCCACAGCCTCTGAAATGCTCGACCCGTACAACCAGTCCCACGCTACCCCAGGGTCCGCGACTGACACGTTGCCCCTCCCACCGCTCTCTGACATGCAGGGCCAGGGGGGCCCCGAACCTACTGTCACAAGCACAATGATTACACACCAATAAAACCAACCATGCTCTGCCTACTCCTGTCTCTTGATCCCCATCAATCAGCACCTCCACTGCCTACACAGACCTCTCCCCTATTCCAATGCCTCCTCCTCACAACCCCCATTGTTCCACGAGCCATTCTTCCTACCAGGCTAGACACTGGCCCCTTTCTGCCTCACATCACCTTGACCCTTCTCCTCTTGCTCTCTGCCCATCCCAATCGCAGTGACTCTACATTTTGGCCACGCCTCACCTCTGGACCCTACCCCTAACCTCTCCTTTGCACAGCCACGCACCCAGACGTGTTCCCTGCTCAGCTGAGCCACCTTTTCACCCAGACAGTTGTACCTACCCCCACAGGGCAGCCCAAACCTCTGCCTACAAAGGCTGGCTGCCAAAACCTTACCAACACCCGAGGCACCCCATGCCCTGCAAAATACATGCCCCCCCATGGCTCTCACAGCAACACCTGGTGCCTTCTGACCCTTTCACGCTCAATGCAGCCCCTCAACTTGCTTACCCCCTAAATAAATCAGGATCTTCATCACCCAGACAGCCATCTATCCTCATGCCACCCATAAAACCCACACTCACCTCAGGCTCGCCCAGAAACCCCAAGCGCCGCTAAAGGGCTCAGCACCTACCCATGCAAGGACAGGCCCGCAGGCACACCTGCCATCCACGGCACAATCCCCCCCTCCTTTGTACCGCATTTTCCCATCTCTGCCTACAACTTCTCCTCCTTCAACACTCCCCATTCTCATCCCCATCCCATGGACGAGGACAGAATGCACTGAGAAGTGGCAAGACACTGCAAGGCAGTGGGATGCCACGCCGCCTGCCTGGGTCACGGCAAAAAACAGATGCACAGACACGTGCCCCGGGAGTGCCACAAACACCACTTTCGCATAGTCACCACAGACCAGCCTCACCCTGACAACAAGCAGCTCCCATGCCTCCGGGACTCCTTCACTCTGAGCCACAGACACCCCTGATGCCACCACAGAGCTAGGCGCCCTGTCACCCGCTCACCCTGAGCACCTCCCATGCTAAGCAACCCCCCCATCTGCTCCTCACAGCTCTCTCATGACACATACAGACAATCTGAGGGCTCCTCAAGACACGTTTCGCCTTCTCCCACCCCCTTCACTGCCGAGCTCTCGCTCCCCTCACCCCACGATGTTGCCAGTCCCTTCGCCCCACCTTGCTGCCACAGAAAGACTCCTAACCCCCGCTTCCTGAATCACACAGCCTTCCTTTCTCATCTCCAACTATCCCATGGCCCCCAGGCCCCAAAACATGTGCTCCTCATCCTCCTCCCCGGGGAACAAGCGCCAGGCACCTAAAAAATCCCCCTGTCCAATGACAACAGACAGCACGTTGCCTCTACGGCTTTGCACCCCATCGCCAGACACCGAACAACCCCCCGGCAACAGCTACAACAATCCGCAAACCCCACGACCCCAAAAAGCCACCCCTTTAAGCACAAGCCCTGACAATGTGACGCCGACTGCCTGACATGTTCCTTCCCCACAAGCACAGCCACAAAGAGACACCTCGGGCCACCCCAAATGAACGAGCGCTCTCTGAGGTAGGACACACCAGATGGCACCTCCAGGAACACCTAGGGACATGCCTGGGCACCGTGACACCCCTGAGTTGCTAGCCGGGTCCGCCACTGCCCTACTACCACTGGGACACAATAGCCCCTGCCGGCCAGGGGAAACAGGGAGCCCCCTATCCTATCCTATCACGCCTTGGCGTGACGCTTCGCCCACGCCATCCGCCCTGACACTGCCACCATATTCCTTCCCCATACAGATGTTCCTCTCCCTCAACGCCCTTCCCTGAGCCTGGTGCCCTAATCCCACCTCTCCCCTGTGCCAGAGACCCACCGAGAGCCAGCTGGCTCCCACTGGCTGCCTTCGACCCAGGGCTCCCCTCCAAGGTTGCCACGATGCTGCAGGGATGCCCCACGGGGCATTCTGCAACTACACATCACCTGTCCAGTACAACGCTCCTCATATACCTCTCACTGCCCACAGCACCCACATGACCAACGCAATCTGCCCCTTCAAGGCTCTCAACGCCGACACCACACAGCCTGACACTGCTGCTACTACACAACAATGGCCCCTACTACATGATAATTGCCACTACAACACGACAACTGCCACTACCATACAACAATGGCCAATACTACACAACAAGTGCCACTACGACACAAGTGTCACTATGACACAACAAGTACCACTACGACACAAGTGTCACTATGACACAACTAGTGCCACTATGACACAAGTGCCACTATGACATGACAAGTGCCACTACTCCTTGCCAGTATGACACCCAGTAAAAAACCCCACACCGTGCACCCGAAGCGCATGCTCACCTGCTCTGGGCCCCCTCATCAGCCTCACGCTCCTGCGACGCTGCGTCTCGGACAGAAACCGCTTCTCCATCCTTGGTCTGGCTCCGCAAAAACAAGCGGAGGGCCGACTCGGCCGCCCGCCCCTAAACACCCGTGCGCCCGCGAACGCTGTGCCCGCCACCGACCGCCACCGCGCTGGACGGGCTCCCTTGGGCCAGTTGACATTTCATTGTTGGATGCATCATCTCTGCAGAATCTCAATGCTAAAAAATTATGCCCTTTGGGCAAACATTTCATAGAGCTGGCTCTGTTCCATTGCTCCGCCTCGCTGCCTCCTCCTCCTCCTCTTTATCCTCTGCCTCCTCCTCCTCTTCTTCTTCTTCTTCTTCTTCCCCCTCTTCTTCTTCCTCCTGCTCCTAGATAAACCTTGCTGCAAAAAAAACAGGCACCTACCATACAGGATGATGCTGGCGTTGGTGTTGCCCAGCTTGTTCGTGGCCACGCACGTGTAGTTGCCATAGTCCTTCTCCGAGACGTTGAAGAAGGTCAGCGTCGACAGGCGGCCCTTGCTCTCGATCCGGACACCCTCCAGCCCGTTCGCTAACCTGCAGGGAAACGATGGAGCTCCCAACGCCCTGCCTGCTCACCCCGATACAACTCCCCCCCCCTCCACAGGCAATAAATGCCCCACCAGACTCCCCATGTCCCTCTGAGAGGAGCCCTTCACCCCGCAATGCTGCCCGACAGCACGCCCAGCTCTCCATCCTGAAACTCTTCTTCCCTCCAAATCCACATGGCCCACAGAAACACCAGCATGTCACAGCCCCTGTCCCCAGGAAAAAAGACCCAGGGACCCGCAAACCCCCTAGCCAAACCCTCCAACCCACCAAAAATGACTGGATCTCCCCCTTCCGCCAAACAAGACCCTTGGTCAGTGCCAGGCCCCTTCCTCTCCTTGTTGCCCGCTTGACCGCCCTCGCCCCACCATGCCACTCCCCGGGCTCCCCGTCGCCCTTCCCCTCACCTGGTGTCCTCCTTGAACCACTGAAACTCCGCCACGGGGACGGCCGAGGCCTCGCACTGCAGGATGCCCTTCTGTCCCACCGAGGCGCCCGTGTTCTTGGCGTTCGAGATGTACGGCGGGTCTGAGGAGATGATGGACAGCGTCACGCCGGGCCTCCTGCACCATCACTGCTCCAGCATGATCCCACCCCATCCCTTGCACTCACAGTTCACGGTGACTTTGACTTTCCGCACGTCCGGGACGGCCACGTCGTTGACAGCGCTGCACTCATACTCCCCGGATTGCTCCCGCGTGATGCCCGTGATCTCCAAGTACTCATCCTCGCTCACGAAGCCCTGCCCTGGGAAACACCCCAAGAACATGCCATCGTCACCCGTGGCACATGTCGACCCCGCCGGGACCCGCTGCGACCGTACCGCGCCCTCCCCTGGCATCTTCTCCGCCTGAGACGCTCAGATATTGCCCGACCAGCATCTTCTCTCCTATGGCGAGACACGCCAACAATCCTGGACATCCACCCACCACCACAGATGCCAGAAGACAATGAGCTGCCTTCATACCACCCCAACTGCTTCTACAAAGGCTGCCGAGCATCCCACATGGGCAGTTGAGCCCCCTCCTCTGATCCGGGCAGCCGGTTGCCCCAGGCTCTGCCAGGCTCTCACCTTTGCCAGAGAGGTGCCGCCACGTGACGGTGGGCTCCGGTCTCCCGAAGGCCAGGCACATGAGGGTCACGCTGCTGCCTTCGTTCACCGTGATGTCCGATGAGATGTTGACAATCTGAGGGGGAACTGCAAGACACAAACAAAAAACAAACCACCATCAACACACCGTCTCACCGAGCCCCAGTGGCACGATGCCATCAATCCCCGGCTGCCCGACCCGTGCCCGCACTGCCTAGACCGTGGCAGAAAACATCGGAGCCCTCCCTGCTGCCCAGCCCGCTCACGAGCCCCGCGTGTCCCAAACGGTGGCCAGGCCCAGAGTCGAGCGTGGCCCCGGGGTGCCAAGGGGTCCACTGGCGGGTTCCCCGTGCCCAGCAGGGGTTGGGAATGCCGGCCCCACTCCCTGTCTGCCACAGCCTGGTCGCTGATAACCGCCTCTCGTTAGAGCCTGTGACAAACCTCATCTCTTAGCATATTTATTAAAGCTGCTGAAATTACCGAGCGTCTGCTCCATTCAATACAGGCCGCTGTGATTTATATGACTTCATCCCCAGACACTCCATCTATCAAATAACCAGGCAATCTTCACACCCGTAAACGTCCCCAGCCCCGGCGAGAAGTGATGACGGCCCTCTCGCCAACACCACTTCGCAGCGCGCCGGGCTGTGGGATGCCACCCCCAAAAGGATCTGCATCCCAGCAGGAAAGGAGTCCACACAAAAAACCCCCCTCCAAAACAAAGCAACGCTCCTACCACACCAGAAAGAACATCCCACAGCCCCTCCCCAAGCGCATCACACAGCCAGAGCCTCTACTCACAGGGGGGTATCACACCCAACCCTTGTACCCAGGGCCCTCTCCCAGCACCGGGATCGGGGGACAAATCCCCTGAAAACCACCGAGGCAGATGCCTGTGATGCTGTGAAAGGGGACACATGGGCTGCCTGGATCTCCTCACCCCCCGGAATCTCCTCTGCCTTGCTGGGGCTGCTGCATCATCTCCTAAACTGACCAAGCTGAGAAAGCACAGAGGGATGCCCAGGGGCCTCAGCTCCCCTGAGGAACTCCATCTACATGACCTATAAGGCTCTGAGCAACACCAGGCTTCAAAAAAACAACAGCCCAGACAAGCCTTTCCCTCCCGGCCATGGAGAGAAGGCTTGCCTTCCTTTCCCAAAGACGAGCCGACGACGACTTGCGGCGTCTGAACCTCCCCGTTGCTTCAGACATGAATATAGAAGTACAGTCTGTCATAGACACAACACACACACCTGCCACAGGGTCTGACAAGGGACAATGGCACCTGCCAAACACCCTGGCCCTGGCCACGAAGCCACGGAGGCTGAAAAAGTACCGCCGCGTCACCTCCTGCCCCGACCCCGTCGGAGACACCCTCGAGAGCCGGCGGGGACGCGCAGATGAGGGACGCCCGCGGAGAACGTGGGGATGCAGCTGGACTGCTTGATACCCTCCTGCAACAGCGATCGTTGCCTACGAGGTTAGCAGGACAAGGAGAAGGACATCTACAGACCTTGATTACATTTCCAGAGATCCCACTGGACCTGTTGTCATGGACGGCATCTCAAGGACACGCCAGCTTCGCCTCAGGGCGACTAAATCGCTCGGAAGGAGCGGGTGGGTGCTGGGGATGCGGCCAGAGGTGTATGACCCCTGAGTGCCCCTCAGGCCGGATGAGTCCAGAAAAAAATGCTGCTGTGCTGATACAACGGACCTACAGCCATTCCCTGTACATACCACGAGGTGGGCACCCATAATAGACAGCTGCTGTCAGGACAGGACGCTAATTCCCAGGGGCAATAGGGTCAGGCCATGGAACAGACATGGCCATCACCCCCTCCAGAGGTCCTCCTCGACCCTCAGGTTGCATACAGGACAGGGAGGGAGGGACACACCTTCCAGAGCTGCTGGAGAAAAAACTGTTTGGTGACACACAGTCCCTTTCCCCCTTATTCACAGTCTCACCTGCCTGGAAAAAGACTACAACTACAAGCACATTAAACACAGAATTCAGCCTGACAAAACAGACCAGCGAGCGGCACACCGACAATTCTATCGACCCTGCCTAATATTAATCACAAGACAGTTAATGGATAATGTTTGCTACACCAAAAACACATCTGTGCTGCAATTTCATGTTTGTTCTGAAAGCCAGCAAGAGAAACTGAATGGGAAAGCGATGCTGCTAAATTCAATACCAATAAGCCCGTGACTTATCTCCTTCCCCCATATCACTTGAGACCCAAGCCACCTGACTCGACAATTCCCACTCTCCATCGGACCTAGGGGTGTCCCAGTTTCTGCCACCGCTCCACAGATGTTGAGACCCTGTCCCTTGCCTTGCCTCCTAATCCAGGGTCTGTGCCCATGAGCCGGCTCAGGGCTAGAGGTGCTGCTGGAAGGATATGACTGCGTTTCACCACCTCCAACTCATCTTTGGTTTCTGGATGTGGCATGTGGTAACCCCACAATGACACGCCTTGACATCCCTCCCAGTGCCCTGAGGCTGGGAGACCACGTCAGGAGTTTTACCAAAAGCATTCCTTCTTGCCACCAAAAATTATCATTCCTGATCAAACCTGTTCAGGTGACAGTCCAAGCTGAGCAACTCATCACAGGGCCTTTTATCAAGAAGATAATGCTTTAAGCTCACCCAACAGAGACAGTTTGAGCCGCAAAAGGATTTCCCTCAAACCTCCCAGACGAGCGAGCAAGGTGCCATGCCCTGCCGCTGCCTCACACACTCCTCGGGCGCTACCTTTTGGGATAGATCTTCCCTTCCCCTTCTCTGGGTCTCAAATAACCTCTCTGACCCCCTGCACAGCTCTCACCTGGTAAGACACGCTTGGTGTGATCCTTTTACGGGAAAGAAACATAACACATGGAATTCAAACACGTCCTCTCTGCCGCAGAGATGACGTTTTCCAGCCTGCCCGATGCTCCCTCTGTGAACTCATCTCACACTCCTCCTATCTGCACTCTGGTTCGGCACAGTTAATAAAGGAGGAAAGAAAAAAACAACAAAACAACCAACCAACAAACAACAAAAGCCAAAACAACCTCCCTACAAAGGGATTCAAAGCCTAGGACCATCAACCAACACCTTCCCGATCTCTGCCCATACCTGGAGCCCTCCCATGGGACTGGAGCGTGACACTGTGACACACACTGAAGTTAAACACAAGGGAATCAACAAGCCAACACAGATCCCTCCGTCAGAGCGAAGGCGAAACACAGCCACCCCTAGAACCAAACACTCACAAGATATCACAACAATGAGACGAGGGCATCGAGCGGCCTTTGCCAGGCGGAGTCTCCCGACTGCTGCCACACTCCCTTTTCCTCCAGCCTGTCACACCGAGACAAGGAAAGCCATACAGCCAACCCTCTCGGTGTTGTACCTACTGTGTAACCACCTGTCAGGAAATTTATGAACAATTAGGAAGCCAGAGTGCTTCCTAGGGAGCTATTTGGAAGCACGCTAAAACGTTCTTTCTCTTCCAAAATATATGAGGGAAACAACTTCACCAGGTCTCCCCCCTCTTCCCCATTTTGGCTTGTGGCAGTAATGAATCAGCTGCTGCCGTGCTTCTCTTCTACCGGCTCCCGGTCGCTGCTGAACACCTGGACGCCTTTGTCCATTTCTGCTCCTTTTCATCCATTTCAAGAAGCCTCCTCAAAAACAGGAGCCCGAGGACGCTCTGCAGGTGCTCCCCATCCCATTCCTCCTCCATGCTCCCGTCCAGATCACAGGTTAGCACATCACACCAGCCGATTAAAGGAGAGGGCTGTGACCACCTCGGTGGTGGGTACTGGTTTCTTCCTGCCTGTCAGGCTCCTTCTCTTTCCAAATCTTCCCCCTCCTCTCCGGGCCTTTGATCCTTCATTGCTTCTTCATTTCTCCTGCCGCTGCTGCCCCGACGGCTGCCTCCTCAATGATGGAGGGAATGGGTACTTCAGGCTGCAAGAGCTACGCCACAAACTCAGCCTCCGAGGAACCGTGGCAGAGCCAGAGCAGGGACAGAGCAAGGAAAGATTTGCTCCTCCATCCACCATCCTCAACAGGACAACAAGGTGGCACCTATAGATGGATCACCTCAGCAGACAAACTTAGGCAAACCATGTGGCTTTAACTTCACACACTGAGATAGAAATACAGACGCTCTCTGCATGGACTGCTCAACCTGTGCCTGCATAACCACACATCCCCATCTCCTCTCGTGCCTCCCCAAGAAGCGACTCTGCTGCTGACAGCAGGCGTCGCTGCGGCGGGAGTGATTCCACAGGACTCGCTCACACCATGGGAAACCTTTTCCCAGGACAGTTAGGAACACATCAGCACTGGACAGTTGCTCGGCACACAAACTATCCCTTGCTTTCACCTGCCCGAGCCCCATGAGGACCTGTGTCATGGGCCTTGCTCCGAATCAAGGGGTGAACCTTATGTCATTGGGTGGAAAGCACTCGGATACTTCACCCGTGTTGACCCGATGGATTAGCATGGTTAGAGAGCAGACAGGATAAACGCTTGAAACTTTGTGGACTGACGGTTCACACACACCTCAAAAAGGGAGAAAGGGAGACAGGGTGCAAAAGGGGACGGAAGGGACATTCTCGGCTCCCCTCTTGCCAAGATGAACGTTTCCCATCGAGACCGGGCGGGAAAACTGCTCGGATGGGTGGCCACGATCGAACCCTGCCTCCTCCGAATGAGGAAGATACATAAACACGTAACATATCTGTGTCGGGGGCTACTCGGAGACGTGTCGAGGCCGAGAAATTTTTCACGTTTGCTCATTGCAAAATCAATACCCATCAGCTGTTTGAAATTAAAGGAAAGATTAGGTCCTAGTTTTCTACACGCTTTATTGTATTCCAAGAGCTTTCGACTCAGCCGGATAAATCTTCTTTAAGAGGATTAGGAAACTTTCATTATCTTTATCTAACCTGAACTAACAGTAACTCTGAAAAATTAATCTAGAGGCCGGACAGCAGCCGGTAGCTGCTGTAAAGCCACGAGGATCCAGAGGCGGCATCCGTCGGAGCCCTACGGGCATCTCGGATCTGCCAGCACCCGGATCCCCGCGTCGGATTGGCCCGGGGAACCCTGCTTTGCTGCCCAATGGCACCTGCTACGTGACGCCCTCCCCTATGAAGCTCTGTGCAAAAAGCCCTACGCGGCCCCTCAATGGCTTCAACAGGCTCTGCCCTCTCTCCCGACACCTTGTGCTATTAGATGACGCTCCTCCACTACGCCTGGCAACCCTTCACTCACTGATCTCCCAAAGCACCCTCAGAATCGTGCCCAAGTGCCTTACTAACAACTCCCCGACACAGTGAGATGACTGACATGGGTCCTGAAGGGCAAGGACAGGCCAGGGAGAAAGAGGAGCTGGACATCAGCTCCTCTTCCAGTTCCCTAACATCCTCCACCTCCAACCCTACCACACGGCGGGGCCTAGATGACGCGAGTCCATCTCCTCCCTGGCACGACAGAGTCTCGTACACGCCCCTGTCCCCTTGTGCTTAACCCCGAAGCGGCGCGTGTCGGTCTCATTCCTACATCTCCACCGCCACAAGCCTCCCGACCCTTCACGAGCCCAGACATCCTTCCACACGGATAGGTCAGTTCAGCAACAGCACGAGGCACGCTGACGCCTACCTTGCACGATGAGATGGACACGCGAAGTCTTGGGGTGATTGTCCGTCTGCACCGAGCACGTGTAGGGTCCCTCATCATAGATGTCCACGTTGTGTATCTTGATGCTGTACTGGGTCTTGGTGTTGGACAGGATGACCACACGGTTGTCTATAGACCACTTGTCATTGCCGGCGTACAGGATGGTGCTGCGGTTCAACCAGGCTACCCGCGTCACCCTGTCGTCCACGGTACACCTGTGAAGGAAGACAGAGGGTCACCCACGTGAGGCGGCACAAAAAGGGAACGCAAGTGGGACGAGAGCCATGGCGCCAGCTCGTCATCGTATGTGGCCAGACTGCCATCGTGGAGGTGGCACGTGCCGTGGCCGTGCAACCCTGCTGTGACGTCCCATGTCTCCCTATCATCTGATATTGCACCAAACCAGCATGTTCACCAGAAAAAATGTCCTGCTTGTTCCTTTTAAATGGAGCTGTGGAACCACAAACCAAAACCCCATCACATTTGACCTCCACAAGCCTCACAGACTTTCCATGCTCTCTCGCTCGCCCACCTCTGCCTCATCCTCACAAAGATTTTCAGTTTTCAGATGAAGCTGTACCGATTGCTGACAGCTCAGCTTGTTGCCCTGGCCCTGGAGCCATCCCTGGGGTGACACACGTGCCTGCTGCTGGGGTATGGGGACCGTGGCATACGCAAGGGAAGAAGGGAGGAAGAAAAACAGCCGGAGACGGCGAGGCCGGCGCACGGGAAAGGGAAGGGAGCATTTGGATCGGCAGCTGTAAATCCTACAAGTGCCTTGAAAACACAACGCGGCCGTTTCCATTATTGATTTCCTGCCTGGCTCCCAGACGCGCGGGGACTCGGCAGCTCCGCGGCGCTGACTTACGCTCGGCAAGGAACGGAGTGAGAGCAGGGAAAACAGAATTACAATGTCCCCAAAGAACACCGCTTTTCCTTTCTGTTTCATAGATTTTTCTCAATCTATTCACTTCTGTCCTTCTCTGCCATGGCTGCAACACCCAGGGGAAAACCACCAAGTGTTTGGCTAAATTCAGAGCCCAGCACTCCTCGGGAGCTTCTCCTTTCCCACCCGAGGACCGGGGTAAGGGAGCTTTCCCTCGGCATGCATGCTAACTGGAAAACCAAGCTAGATGTGAGCTCGTGCTGCGGCTTTGTGCCGCTGAGATCTTAGGCAAAAGGCAGCTACCCTCAATCAAAACACTCATCTGAGTCCCTCTCTGCACGCCTGTAAATTCAGAGACGGGCTGGCGAGCTGTCCCCGTCCCTGTCCCCGCTGCCGCGCCTCTGCTGCACAGCCTTCGAGGCTGTTCTATGCCTCCCTTGCTGCGATTGCAAAGCATCGACTCCATCGAAATTATTCATCGGGCAGAGGGAAGGGGCGATGCTTGGCGTGTTTGGGGTCCCCCCGGGCGCTCAGTTCAGAGGAACGAGCCATATATCCTCCCGCAAACGAGTCACTTTCCCCTTGCAGGAGCCGTACATCTCCAGCAGCCGCATCGTGTATGGATGCTGGGAAAGAAGGATGGCCCAGCATGCCAGCAGCCCGCCCGGACATTGGACGCACCCCTGAGATGCCGGCCCCGGACAGCCTCGTGCCGGTGAACGGCATCGTCCCTGTCGGGAAGCTGAACCCCCCTCTTCGTCCAAATGAACCGGGGGAGAGCACGGTGCCGCCGAGTGAAGTTCGGCCCTGGGGGATTCCAGTCTAGTGGACTATTACTGCTGTCTCACTTCATTATAATGAATAATAAAGAGATACTTACACACGGCTCCGGTAAATTATTCATTGCGTGCACGGGAAAAATCAGGGCAGCAATATGTAAAACAGACAACTCGCATGTCTGCGCTCATCGAAATATCCAGACTACAGCCCGCCGAGACACTCTCGGGTCCCCTCATTAGGGGTGAAGCGCAAAGACCGGGCTTTGAAGTGACAGGGACGAAGAGCTGGGGCTGTCACCGGGCACGTACGACCTGGCTTCGGCTAGCACATACTGGGAACACTTCCCAGTGAGATTTGGGGTCTGTCTGGGACCCCAGAAACCTGGGGCTGCTCATTATGCATTCACAGCTCACATTTATGGCTCAAAGTCACACCTGCGCAAGGGCACGGGGATGCCCGTAACATGGGTGGACACAGTCATGCAAGGAAGGGCAAGGACAGCGTTGTCCTCCCTCGCCTGTAGAGCCTGGGGACCGGTAGCACCCTCAAAACCACTCAGCGCAAATGGTCAGGAGCAACTCGGAGACTCCTTCTTCTGCCAAACTCATGCCAAGACCAAGGAGGCAACGGCTCCTTCTCTCCACAGGCAAAGAGGGACCACACAAAATGCCCTCCCTCAAAACCAAACAGCCTTCCTGCAACCTCTGACAATACATCACAGCTACCGGTGGCAGAAAAGCCCGGCTTCCTTACCTGGCTCAGAAAGCCATCCCCATGAACCACTAAGCTTCCTCATCTGCCGAGCCGTCTTTCCTACCTATTTCCAATTGACCAGGATTATGATAATGTCTCCAGTAAGCAAACAGGTAAAGAGACTTCTGCAAAGTGTTTAGATAAAGCAGACAAGCTCTGACAAAGCTGGATAATAAAGCGGGCCAGGAGGTTTTCCCTTGAAGGCATCTAATTACGAACAAAGACAAACCCACATTAACAAGCTCCTGAAGGCGCCGTATCCATCTCCAGAAGAAACTCTGCCTTACGAGTCCAGAAGGGACAAAACACAATAAAGCGCCTGTCAGACAGGAGGGAATTTCACCTGGAGAAAACCCATCAGCTCAGCAGGGGGGAGGGAATATCTCAGGAACTATATTGTCAGCCCAAAACTGAGCCCCCAGCTCCCTTACACAGCCCTTTGTGCAACATGACCCATCCCATCTGCTCCTCCATCTCTGCACCCCGCTCAGACCTTCCCTGCCTTGGAGTGGAGACTTTTCACCATGTGCTGCCTCCCACTGTGACCGCTCTCCACCAGACCGGCTTGCCGGGGATCCTGGCATGCCAGGCTTTGCCTGAGCTCCAGCCCCCCTCATCCTCACAATGACACACATGGCACCGTCTCCCGAGACCCCCATCAATCCCCTCGCTCCACTGGAGACGAGGGCGACGAACCCAAACGCAGCAGCATGAGAAGATGCACGAGGGAGGGAGCTGGGGACGGCGGTGCTGCGCCGCTTCCCCTCTAATTGCCCCTATTCCTCATCCTTACATGCTAATTTGGAAGTCTGCCTAGGAATTATTTCACTTAGTGTCAACAATACAGATAACTTCACCAAGGCGCTCTTTGCGGTTGGTGGTACACAGTGACCGTATCCTTCCTCCCAGACTTATTAAGAGAGACCCCCGCGTTGCTCCCGCAGCAGGTTCCTGCCCGGTCCCATCAATGACACTGACAGCGCGTCTCCAACGTGCAGGATGTGACATAACACCCGTCGCCTTCGTCCTCCACCTTTCCCAGTCCACATCTCAGACCTTTCCCATGCTGCTGCCTGGGGCTGGGTGTGTGGTGGGAGGCTGGGGCTGCCCTTGACGCCTGCCCTGTGGTGAGGGAAATACCATGTCTGGGTTCAACATGAGTTTTCTGGCACAGCTTCAGAAGGATAAGTGCCACGTGAAAAGTTGAAGGCATAAAAAAAGTCATATAAACCCCTCTTTGCAGGTGCAGATTATCACTAGGGATGGGATGCATGGAACCCCAAAATGCTGATGCACATCCCGAGTGATCCAGGACACCAGCTTGCATCCATAGAGCCGGGACCTCTGGTCCCTGGCCAAGCAGAGAGGGTCAGAGGAGATCATGGAATGGTTTGGATTGGAAGGGACCTTTCATCCAGTCCAACCCCCCTGCAGTGAGCAGGGACATTTTCAACCAGAACAGGTTGCTCAGAGCTCTGTCCAACCTCGCTTTGAATGTTTCCAGGCATGGAGCTTCTACCACTTCTCTGGGCAACCTGGACCAGCATTTCACCACCCTCATTGAGACGCTCATCTTTGGATCAACCCAAACAATCCCACCCGCTTCCTTATGCAAGCCAACAACGCTCTACTTTCCAGTATTTCCATGGCCCTTCAACACCCAACTGCTTTTCTCTCCTGCAGGCAATGCATCTCGTCAACATGACAAATGGAGATGCCAAAACCAGTCGCAAACTCCCTGCCCGACCTGGTTTTCAGCGGCAAAAATAGCTCACCCGGATCAGGAGTGAAGCCCCTCAACGGCAGTGCTTCACCCTGGGAAGTTTCCAACCTAAAGTACCTGTCACAAGGGCAGAGCAAACACCCCGGCACCCTTTCTTTTGAAAAAAAAAACATTGTTAATTACATTTGCAGGAGACTCCTACTGGGATTTCTCCTTCCCTTCTGCTCCTCGCCCCGGCTCCAGAGTTAACGGGCTCCGAGCCCCTTTTATTCCGGGCGTCTGGAGCAAAGGCAGAGGAGATTTATTTGTAATCATCGGAAATAAACACGCTTCCTCAGAAGTCAACACAAAAGAACAGAACCTGGCTGGGTTCCCGCTTCGTTAAAGATGCAAATGAGAAGCAGGCCGGCAAAAAACACGGCGGCTCCTCTAATCCTCTCCCCACAATGTAAACCGTCAAATTAGCCGCGGGTACAATGGCATCTGCGGCGCGTGACGGCGGGTCCCGCGTGACGGCTCCCCGAGGGCAGCACTGTGCCGCCTGGGTTTCCGGCACTGTCATCCTTGATATTTATTCCTGGTGTGGAGGGCGGGAGGAGCTTTGTCTCCATCCTGATCCCTTCCGCTGGCACCCTGACTCCTCTCCGAACCACCTGCAATGTCCCTTTTCCAACCTCTCCCATCCATCCTGGTGCTGGACATGGGATGCGTGGCTGCACAGCGTCGCCACCACATCCCAGCACCCCGAGGATGGAGGGAACCTGGGATGTGCTGTTAGGTTTCACCCAGCATGAGCTCTTCCCATCCAGCCCGTGCCACTCACTTGGCAAGTCCTGACTCACTGCCATGCTGCCCCCGGGGAAAAACAAAGAGCGTGGGATGCACAGGGAGCTCGGCCAGCCTAGACTGGTCCCCTCTTCCCCATAACCTCCCTCCCTCTGCACCGTGAGCCCATCACCCCAAACACATCCCTCAAAGCCACACACTGTGAGCTCACACGTTCTACAAGCTGAATTAACTGTCTGGCCCACCACTACCACGGTGCTCAGATTCCCAGTGCTGTTCCAACAAGCCTGGGACCACCATCAAACCCTTCCTTGCCCCCTTCCCCAGAGCTCTCCGAGGGCTCCAGGACCCACAGGCCCTCCCCGGAGGCTTGAGGCTCATTGGGGAGGGTTTCTCCCCGACGGTTCCCCTGTGGCAGCAGTTTGTCCACCCGCCGCTCATCACCAGAAGAGAAGCTGCTCCCCGTGAAAAATCAAAGCCCAAATTGAGACATTAGAGGCTGCTAAATATAAAATATCCATCTGCAAAGATAATAAGCCTGTGAGGGCAGGGGCTGTCAAGTTGCTCCATTTCAGATAGTTTAATGGTGTTTTGGTCCATGACTGCAGCTCCCAGACATTAGAATAATCACAAGATGATGAGGAAGGCGGGAGCTGTGTGCACGAGGCATCAGAAGTCAAGACGGAGCGCTCGCCGGGCAGACCCCGAAGGGGACAAGCCGCGGCTGCTTCGCTGCCCAGCTTGGGGCAGCCTCTGTGACACCCCAAAGTTCAAGCCCAATGCCAGGTCGGTGCCAAACTTGAGCCAACGTTGACTCAGGGAAGGGGTCTGCACCCACCTTTGGCCTCGAAGGGACCTGGAACCACAGACCTGGGTATAGCTGTGGGCAGCACAGCACAATGCTAACGCTGACACAGGCAGAGCTACGCTGCAGATAGCTTAGACACAGGTCCTGGTTTGCACGGGAAAGAGATGAGGGGCGAGGTGAGCAGCTGCACAGTGTCCCTGCTGCCACCGAGCAACCGCATCTTCACCCCCAAAGCCCTTCTCCAGATCTTCTGAATTAAAAAAGTTCCACATTGAGTAAATCCAGAAACCAGAGTCAGCTCTGATACAGCGAGCTGGACTCTCTCTTTCACTCCTTAAGCCCTTCTTTCACTCCTCATTGCTTTCATGTCCAGCTTGGGGGACACGTGCTGCCCTGACAACATCATTGGCAAGGGCAGTGTGACGGGGTCAGGCTCTTGGGCACCCTCTGCTCCCTGCTCCCACATGATTTTCCCACCATTCCCACCATCCCACCATTTTCCCATGTTTCTGACATGCATCCATCTCCTGATGACTCAGGGTCTGCTCAGAGACCCTCTGCAGCCCCCAGGAAGGTCAGCACTGCCTTTGGCATGCTCTGGATCACGACTCTACCCGTGTTTCCTGCAGGGAGCCGTCACGTCCAAGCTCCTGGGTGCTCTCCCCGCCCCACACGAGTCACGACCGTTGCAATCTGCTCTGAAATGCACTGGTGATGAGCACAGAACAGCAATGCTCTCTGCCCTCAGGACCGTACTGGCTTTGCCTAAAGCCTGGCAGCCCACAATTCCCCGTGCAGCTGTGGTCCGGCTGCATCCACGTGTCGGGATGCTCCCCCGGCGCGGCGGGGAAGGTCAGAAGGCATCAGCCCGAGCCCCGAAGGCTGACAGCTGTGATTAGCTTAAGAGAAATCTTCCTTAGGAAAGATGAGGCGGCAGGGAAAGAAATAAAGCAGGAGGCCTTTGAATAGAGCCAATCAATGGGGATGTTTATAGAGCAGGTGGCACTTAAATGCTAACATCAGTCGATGCTGGCGGCCACGCCGGAGCTCAGAGAGAGATGAAAATGAAGGCGCTGAGCGGCAGCGCTCGCTCCAAGAAAACTACGGATGCTGGAGGAAGTGCGGCAAGCCATCTTCCCTTGCCCAAAACAGTACCTAAGTGATTGCACTCTGTCCCCAAAGACAGGTCCCTGACACAGCCAGGCACCAATTTCTGACTGGCTCGTGGCCACTGGACTGTCCTGTGGTTCACAGAAGGCTGGGACATCTCTCCAGCTCCTCTCCAATGAGACAACCAGCATCCACCAGCATTTCCCATCAAGGCATCGTTACCCATCTTAGCATCATTGGCAGAGAACCATCATCTCACCAGAGAAGCCAAACTGTCCTCTGCCCGATGTCCTAGCAGGGAAGAAAAGACTCAAAGAGAGACGCTCGCCAACACCGTCACCAGATGCCAGGGTGCCGATGAAGGGCCGCGATGTGGCAACACCCCCAGCTCACGGCACCTGCGCCCTGGCTGATTTCTAGTGTCCTTCAATCAAAAGGAGGGGAAGAAACGCAGAGTTCAGTGCTGGCAGTGCTAATGGATCCGAACCCAGAGCCCTCTATGCCTGCAGTAAGGTTTTTTTGCTTGGGTTTCTCCCTTCCTATTGCTATTTTCTGTTTATTTTTTTTCCTCCCACCTTCCCAGGCAGGGTGAGACAGAAATTACTGCTTCACTGTCACCGTTAGCCACACAGCTAAATACCTGTAATTAACACCCAGCAATTCCAGCCTCTGACCGCTACGATTCAGCCGTCCCGATGGGACTGGCGACTGGCTCTGCTGGGCAAGGAGACCTCTTTCAACCCCGCCACGGGTCTGCAGCATCACAAAAAGAATAAAGGATGTCGGCAGCCTGATTAAAACAGGGTATGTCTGTGACAGAAGGAGCTCCTGTACAGCCGGAGCAAAGCCATCGTACACTCCTCCCTGGCTTGCAAAGAAGGAAAATTAAGCCTGCAGCAGCCCTGGTACAGGACAGGGTGGTCATGCAGCCAAGGGGATGGCAGAAGAGCACACAGGTGACTCCCCAAAATGGGTCCCTGAGGGAAAGGATGGCATGTAGGGTGCTGCAAACGGATGCCTGGCCAGCTCTCCATTGCACGTGGTCTTCAAGCTCTCGGTCAGTCTGTCTGGCCATACCACCCTCCCCGATAGGATCCCAGGTGGGGAGGCAAACCTCTTCTCCTGACCCCCCCATTCATTACCACCAAAAATATATGTGTCAGGTGACGCCTGCTCCTATCTCTGCAGCTCTTAAGGGTAATGGAGAGGTTTCAGTCTTCGGAGGATAAGTCTCAGGCTCTCTTGGCTGCTTGCCCGGGAGGATTATTTTACATCGGGTTGAGTTCTGTAGTAATTATCTTCAAAACAGCTGGACTGCTGGATAAACTCGCTGTATCTTAATGCACAAGACAAGTGCAAATACGGAGAATTAAACTGCAATTTCAGATGGGCCTAACAGAGAGGCAGCAAAACCACTCGCCGGTGTTTTGGAGGCTGAGGCTCGGGGCTCCTCGCCTGTCAGGGGTGGGGAGACATTTCCTCATTGGAAATCAATTCAAACATCCCCAGAGACTGAGCAGGGTGGGGAAAGGGGATTTCAGATGAAGATGTTTCACCCCTAGGTGCTAAGCAGAGGAAAGAACCCACTGTTTTCCTGACCCTCACAGCTGAAAAATGAATCGGTGTTTGATTCTGGCTGAAAGCTTTGGGGTCTTCTCACCCAACCTCAACCCTTCCATAAAACCCAAACTTCCCGAGTGCCCAGCTCCACGCCACCTCCCTTGCCAAGGTGCCAGTGGACATCCGCATAGGAATGGGCGAGGGGAAAATCAGCTCCCTCTGTCCACATCTCCTCACACCTGGACACTGGTTCCAGCAGGACCGAGGGACCATCAGACAGACAAACCGACTCCTGAACAACCAGCCTGGATTCAAGCACCCTCACCTTGGTCACCAGGAGAAATTACAAGGAAAATTATCAGCTTCCGCCAGGACAGAGCAGCCGCAAGATTTAGCGTGCGCAACCCCCGCAGGCAGCGCTCATCATCTCTAAAAAGACAGAAATTCTGACGCCGGAGGTGAGCCCGTATTTCACGGGAAACGCCGTGAAACGCTCCTGCCAAACGCGAAGCCGGTAAATGACCTGGGTAAGCCATCAACCCAAGAATATAACTGCCAATTAGCAGAACTTTCACCAGCAATTAGGCAAAATAAAACAACCCACTAGAGCAAACTCGGCACTCCCGCGCCTCTGCTCACCACTCTGCTTCCCCCACGTCATTTCCACACCAGGACCAGAGCTGGATGCTTCCCGTGACCGGTGATACGGAGCCAAATCACAGCCCTGTGGCATCACCAGATGAAGAAGACGTCACTGGCATGAGATGACAGAGGCCATCCGCATGCAGGAGACGGTCTGAGACTCCTTGTGACACCGGGACCCCCTCATCGAGCATCGCCCAGAGCCGGGCGCTCCATCCCAGCAACCCCACGGGGTGTCCGAACCACTCGTTGCAATTAGGGGGTTTATTTGTTTGAGTTGTACGTGAATATAGCAAATCACATTATCAGATCATAGTCCCTCCACTGATTTATTCCTTCTTTGTTCTTCAAGACTTCGTACATCTAAGCAATTAACCTCTCAAAGAGCTGGAGAACACATAATTATCCTCATTTGTCTAAACGTCACCAAGATGGCTGCCTTTCAATTAACCTTCTGGGAATGGAGGGAAGTTGGAGTGATACAGTGATCATTTCCAACTTCAGCATAGGCTTCCCCCCCCCTCCCCCTTAAAGTAATTTAATTGAAATATTCAGATGATAAAATATAGCCAGATAACTGCTCCAGCAGGTAACGGGATCAAGAGGGGGCTCACAGTCGGAAAAGAAGTCAAATGAGGTACAGTAATATTATATCAATACGTGCCACTTCCATCTAAAAATATCAAAGCACTTGGTGCTTATTAATGAAGGGAAGCTTGTGCGTTCCCCCAGCCAGGATAGTCACAGCTATACGTCACATCTATATGTAGGGGGAAACTGAGGCAGGGGAGGGTCACCTGGGGGAGTGGAGTTTCAGAGCCCATCCTTGCATGGCCGACAGCTTCCTGAGAGCATCTCCTCTGCGGTCACTCCCTGCTCTCACCGCGGGAGAAGGCTGCTCCCTAACAAAGTTAGCAGCGGACACGGGGTCACTGCCGAGCTGGATTTGCTGTGGATTATTTTAATCACAGCCCCCCGTTTTGCTGAGGTAGCGTCTGCGGCGCCGAGCGAGCGAGGGACTCGTTCCCACCCGAATAAATAAGCGGCGCTTCAGCCGGAAAGCGCCAGGTCAAACTCTGCACCCGCGCTAAGCGAGGCACCGGCGGCGGCTGCCGCACGCCAATTATATTTATACACGCCCTCGCCCATAAATACACAGGGAAAGTTAAACGAGCAACCTCCCAAGTTCATGGCATCTCCTCCCTGTGACAAGCGTGACTTCTCCATCCCTCCCGGCGCCACGGCTTCGCTCCCGGCGTGAAATCGAGCCCTTCAAAAAGCAATCTCAGCACCGGCACCTGGCCGGCTCCTGCTCTCTGCCTCCCACCCCAGGGAAGTGGAGGTAGCCGCTGTGGGGCAAGCGCTTGCCCTTCCCACAGACTCAGTGGGGTGGGAGACAGCAAGACGGAGCTCCTCCATGAAGGGAAACTGAGGCACGGCAACATGGGGATGCGCAGGACTCATTCCCTGCATCCTTCCCTCCCGGTCTCACACACAGATGGATATTTTGGTGATCTGCTGATCCATGGGGATGAGCAGGGAGGAGAGGAGAAGGAAAAGCGAGAGGGTCCCTGTTAGGGACTCCATCAACCCACGTCTCCCCCGATGCATTCATCTGGAGAGATGAAGTGAGGATAACACAAGAGCTGCCGAGCTGACTCCTGGCACAGGCTGATGGCAACACAATTAAAATGCAAGCTGGAATCAAGGCACCCATCGATGAAGCTTTGCTTTTGGCTCTCAGGCTGGACAGGAAGGCTACACCTGGCACGGGGAGCCCAGACCAAGGGGTGGGGGGGACAGATAAAGGCTCAGCATTAAGAAAGGCCATTTTAATGTTGCCTTTGAGTAATGAGCCTTGCAAATGAGCACCCCGGCAGCCTGAAATACATATTTTTCCAAGGACACGCAAGCTCCCGATCCGACAGGTGATGGGGCCAAACAGTCCCTGAGGGGAGCTGCGATCTCGGCGCTTCGCGGCTGCACTCATATTTTATCCCAGTCGGGATGACGAAGAAGAGAGCGGAGAGCTCAGGGCGGGATACAAAGGCTGGGGGAGGAAATGAAGCAGAAAACCACCCAGTGCGAGACCGGCGAGGGGCTGAGGAGCAGCAGGGGTGGTGGCGGGGAGCGGCCAGGGAGGCTCTGAAGCAAACCGAAGCGGCACCGGCGTGGCACAGCACGACACGTCTCAGCCTCTGACCCTCCCAGGAGCCCTGCGGGCAGGACAGACACACCGGGGCACATCTGTGGCACCACCAGAACTATGGATTTCTGTCTCTGGCCAGAGAATATTCAGGCCAGAGCCACTGGGCTCTAGCCTGAATATTTGGGAAGGTCAGATGTGCCTCCAATGTGGCATGTCACTGGGGAGAAGGAGGGATGTCTCGCTCGTGGGGGAAAAGCCAGCCTGCAGCCTGGCTGCTGCTGCCTGACGGAGGTCTGGCTCCTCTGGCACAAATCCAACATCCCTGCATTAACTGGGAGAGGACCGTCGGGAGAGCACTGGAGAAATATGTGCAGCTGAACACGAGAGGGAGCTCGGGCCAGAGCATGCAGAGGAGCAGGGAGCAGAAAGCGGAGCCTACGTGCTCGCCCTCCCTCCCCATCTCTCCCTTTCTGCCTCCATCTCTCTCCCTCTTCTCCTTCCTCACCCCTTTCCTTCCCCACACCACCACGCACACAATCCGCCTGGCTGTCACCGTCCTGGACCAGCACGGGGTGTTCCACATCTCCATAAAGCCCTATGGAGGGAGAAGATGCTCGAGCACCAAGAGGATGCGTTGGAGCTGCCCCCGGACACACGTAACTCCACACAAGCAGTTAAGATGTGGAGATGAGCGCAGATTCTGCAGAGCCAAAACACAGCAGGTTCAGGGGAAAAGAGCCTGCTGGGTCCCCAGGAACCTGCTGTCACCTCCCCATCACCTGCCACCTTCGGGATATAATCTGGATTTCACTGCAAGGACCCTAAGGGCAGCCTCCAAATCAGGCTCAGAGCCTAGAGCAGGAGTTTGCATCCTCTTTGGGTTCAAAGTGTCCACGTGGGGTTTGGGAGCGGGCTGCACTGGTAGGACCTCACCAAGACCCGAGCTCTGCACAAACCCCCCACGCAGCATCATTCCGCATCACAGGACCAGGAGACCGACTCCTGCTCTTAGGGAGGTACAAACCAGAGCCCTGACTGACCCCGTGCCCGTGGCACGACCCATTCCATCTCCTGGATGACTTCACCACAGTGAAATTGTACTTTGGGAGCGGGCGGCTCTGCCTGCCGCTCCCGCTGCCGGCTGCCAAGGTTCAGCCATCCGGGACGTGATGCGGAGAGACAGCTATGAACTCGCTGGGAGAGGCAGGAGTTTCAGAGCACTATATATAGCACTCCAGAGGCACGGCAGAAAGCCAGCGTGCCAGCTACCGGCACTTGCTTTCCCGGCTGGTGAGATGCTTCGGGGTAAAGGGGAAGGAGCAGCCGTTCCGAGGTACCACGTGTGCTTCTCCATCCACGCTGAGATGCACCAGCATCTCCCTCCAGCCCTGTGAGGTTTGACTGCAGCTCACCGGGGCGAATACAACGACTTCCACCTTTCTCTGGAGACACAAGGCTGAGGTGATCTCGGCCACCCAGGGTCATTACATTTCATTTAGAGCTAGCCAAAAGCAACAACGAGTGGCCAAAGCCACCCCAGACAGTTAATCCACAGTCCTGTCGCCACCTAAAGACCTGAGTAAAGGAAGCTGAGAGCTGTTCTGGGAAATTCCTGCAGCTTTTTTACCCGTAATGCCACAAAATGAGGATGCTGGTGCCAACTATTTCTGCCAGCCACCCGCACCTACCGAGTGGGGAGACGGAGGAGCGGGCTGAGACGCACGGAAATCATTTTCTCCTGGTGAAAGGAGAAACCTAAAAGCCCAGGATGAAAGGCTTGTCTAGTGTATTATAACATCAGATTTAATTTCTGCGCCTGCCTTGTACAATTGTTCTCTATCGCTGTTCCTGGGTTTATTTACAGAGGGTCATTAGCAGAGAAAGCGAGCGCCGACATCGAGCGAGTGTTCGCAGCGTCTGCCAGGGGATCAGGGATCTAAACCCAGATGAGGAGGAGGAGGAGGCGAGCTACCACACGGGGCTGCTAAGAGTCCTCTCCCTGAAAGCCGGGAAGGATAATTTGATCTTGGAGCATGATACAACTTCATTTCCCGTGGCTCTCTTCGGGCAGGCTGCAGCCTCCTTCACATGCACTTCGCTAAATTCCCTCGCCCCAAATGAACTCGGCGCTATGCTGCTGCAGCTGAACAAGGAGGAGGTGGAAAGCTTTGGATCTGATTGTCCACACCGAGCACAAAGAGCCCGAGGATGCAAGGAAAAGCGTCTCCATAGTGGGAGAGGAGAGCTGCCGGGATGAGGAGGAGGAAGGCAACCTCGACTGCGCCCTGTCCCAGCGGCGCATCGCAGCCCGGGCATCCCTGCCCCGTACCCATCTTATCCCCTTTCCACCTCAAAGAAAAATGCTTTTAGGGCTGTGCAAACCCCCTGTGATGGGGGGTACCCACAGCTTCACACCACAAAATTATTCCCACTTACAAACATCATTCCCAAAACTCCAGGGAAACACAGACAAGTAATCTTATGCCAAAAATTACCCCCGCACCCACCGAAATGATGGGTTCACTACAGGCGCAGGCAGGGTCCAGCCCACCCCCCAAAACACACGCTGTGCAGGGAACAACACGTTGGATAACAACACCACAAAGCGAGTAGGTGGGTCTGTTGGCAAGGAGAGACGATGTAAAATGAGTTTGTACAACCAAAGCTTTCCCCGCACAGTCCGCAGGTAATTTGTGACGAGAACAAAAGCTTTAAATTCATCCACTAAATTATTCACTACAAATGTTCCTCTCAGCTCCCGCGCTTGTGTCCTTCAAGCTGTTCTAGGTGGTGATTATGTCCCTTCAGCACACGGAGAGGCCTCGGGGAAGCAACCACAGGAAAGACGGAGCCGTCGATCCGACACCGGCCGTTTGATTTACAGAAAGAACTGGGGAGAGGAGACAGCTGCCCTCAGGAGAAGACAAACTTCAAGCTCTAACCATCCCATCAAGGAGGATTCTGGGTTCTTTATGAGGGATCTTTCTTTCCTTCTTTCCCTTTCTTTCTTTCTTTCTTTCTTTCTTTCTTTCTTTCTTTCTTTCTTTCTTTCTTTCTTTCTTTCTTTCTTTCTTTCTTTCTTTCTTTCTTTCTTTTCTTATTCCACAAACAAGCTCTCACTGCAGGTAGAATTGGCAACGCTAAATTATTTGGGAATATGCTGAGAATGCCCTGCTTGGCCAACCAAAGCCTCATAAATCATACCTCTTCCCCCACCTCCTTTCCCATTCTTGATCTCTCTTTCCAGCTGGACAATACCAGCTCACCAGGGAGCCTGTTGCCCTGGCACCACGAGGGGACAGCACTTGTTGCTCTGCTGCCCCTCCTTCAGAATCCCTCACGTGGGTACGGCACATCCTCCTGAATGAAGGTTCAGCAATGGCTTCTAAAAGAACCAGGCTCACATCGGACATGGGACAATCTATTTTGACCAGCTCTGGTGTCAGCTTGAGCACTACTGGCTACCTTTGCTCCAAGATCAACAGGCTTTGGCCAGAGGAAACAACTCCGTGCACAGCACGGAAGGGATGGGAGATGCAGTTTGCATCCAGGTACCAGATGCTTTAACATCACTCCTGATGGAGTGGGTGATGAGGACTGAGTCCTCCTCTTCTCTCTAGCACAGGCTCTCTCCAAAGCAGGGGGAGATGCTTATGAAGGACCTGGCAGGGTAGAGCGTGCCAGCTGTGGTCCAGAGCAGAGGGCAGAGAGCAGGTTGAGGGGAGGAAAGCCCTGCACAGAGTTCATTCAGCATTTGTCCTGTAGCTGCAGGGGCTGAGTGGCTCGGGGCTGTGTCCTTGCACCATGACAAAAATCACACTTTTCTCTAAAAACCCCAAAGCTGAGACACCATATTCAAAGGCAGAGGCTCCTGCAGTCGGGACTGACGGGGAGAAGAGCACTTTGGCTCAGGAGCCAGAGCACGGCAGAGGCACAGTCATTTCCTAATACCTGAAGTGACATTTTGCCAGTCCCTCACACTCAGCTGTGACACCGACAATGTCATAATAGGGATATGAGCGCTGCGCTGGCCCGGTACCCATCGCTCAGGCGTGATGGATAGGCAGAGGGCTCGGGAAGCTGCTGACAGGAAGGATCAGCGAGCAGCTCTGTTTGTGGCTCTGGGCAAAGACTAAACCCCGTTCCCTCCCCGGCTCACAACAGCTCAGAAAAAAGCAGGTTGGTGTCTTCCACCACCCGGCTGCGAGCTGGTCCAGAAGGTCCTAGCCAGGCATTTCAGATTGGGGGGTGGCAGGATGATGGTGAAGTCCCCTGAGGTCACCCTGGGAAGCCCTGGGTGGGAGGGAGCCCCAACATCCATCAGTGCTCGGAGGTGATGGATGCACATGGGGCTGAAGGATGGGGCTCAGGGTACCGGGAGCAGAGCTGGGGTCCCCCCAACATCACACCATCGCTCCACCTTCGCACCCATAAACACAAGTGAGGTTGTGTTTGGGTTCTTAATCAGCACCTTTCCTCCCTCCCCAGGAAAACACTGAAAAAAACCAAAAAGCAGTAAAAGCCTCACCAGCCACCCTTGCTTCTCCAGAGCCCGAGCTTTACGACACTGTAGCTATTTATTGCTCGCTACGTTTTGCAAATACCAGATGTGATGCTCATCCTGAACAGCCGAGTTTAAGGCCTCTTGGTTATTCTGGAGATGGAGCTGCTATTTCAGACAAGACAGACGTGAAACAAAAACAAAACCTCCAGCGAAAGGGGGGTTAAAAGCCCTCTGAGCGCTGCAACGGCGGCAGAAACCCACAGCGAGGTGTTCATCTTTGGTTTTTAACCCAGAAGAAGGGGACAAAGCCAAGTTTCTGGGGACCATGGGTCCCAGCAGCCCATTTTCCATCAAGATCTCTGCTGGTGTCCAACTCCCTTCGAGCCAGACCACCCATACCAGCGGGGCCCAACATACCCAATATTTCATCCCCAGTGTCCCGGAAGGGCTAAGGAACATGCGGACACGCTCCATAAACCCACCATTAGAGATCCCCTGATGGAGATGGATTATAATTTGCAAATGATTAAAACACAATTAACGGCGGTAGGGAGGTACTCGAGGCTCTGCAGAGGAGCCGTGCAAACGAGGAGTTATCAGGACCTTCGGTGTCCTAAGCACCTGTCAATTCTTGGTTGAAACAAGTGCATTAGCCTCGTCCAATATCCATCTAACCTTTCCACTCTCCCTTGCTCTGTTTCCCTGGCAACCATTTAAAAGTGCTGGAAAAAGGCACAGCTGCTTTCAGAAAAAAAGAAAAGGAAGAGGGGGGGGTGGAAAATACAATATGTTCTTTTAAGGCGTGCGTGTGCTCGTTCGCTCTCTTCTCCCCCTCTCTCTGTCTCTCCTGTGTTTTCCCTGCCCAGCTCAGCTCCGACTCCGAGTGCTCTGTACAAGCTGCCACGCTTGGAGGGCAACGAGCAGGGTGGGGATGGCTGTGCCACCCTGCTTTCCTCGGGGACGGCTGGATGCACCACGAGCCATCGCAGAAAACCACTCAGGACTACAGACAGATGGGGCGGGGCAAACCTCGAGCATAGGATGCTGCTGAAAGGAGAGATCTGCCCCAAAATGACCCTACAAAATTCCTACAGGGCTTGAGCCAGGGGGAGCTTGGTGTGCCCTGTGTTCCCTGCCTGGCACATCGCAGCAGAGCCACGCACGCCCTGCACGGCTCTCCGGAGCGGTACAAGCACAAAACTTGGTATTTCACAGCTCTCTCTGTCACTCTCTGAGCAAAACAGCAGTTAACAAAGGTCAAAACTTGAGGCTGTCACTAAACCCTCCGCCGCCGCCTGCTAAACAGGGTTATTTTTCCCCCCTTGCCTTTTCTCCCGCCTGCCGGGGCATCATCTCCCAGCTCATCTGCGCCGACGAGAGTGGCATTTGTCCTGACACCTTTGGGAGCTCATCTCCAGAGGGTAGAAGGAAAATGGCAATGAGAGCAGCCATCAGAACAGCTAAAGGAGGGAGGACAGCTCCCAAAGCCTGTCAGCATCACGCCCTCCCATCTCCACAACCAAATGCCAGAGCGGGGCTGGAAATGCTTCATCTTCCCCAAGGGTGACCCAGCACCCCCACTTTGGGCGAGGAGGATGGGGTAGAAGAGGGAGAGATGGGTTTTCCAGGTGCTCCAGGAGCCATCATGAAGGACAGAGGTGGGGAAGCAGCTGAGGGGAAGAGGAATGGAGGTTGCTTCATGGTGGAACCCTTTGGTGCTTCATGGCACTGCCTCGGTGGGGAAGGTGCAAGCACCAGGCTGTTTGGCCCCAGAAAGTTCTGGGACCGGAGGAATCTCCTTAGAGGGGAAGGAGCCTCATGGTGCCACAGTTGAGGGACTGAGCACAAACCTCCCTCCACACCAGGGCGGCCTCAAGGAGCTCAGCCCCAGGGGATGGCTCCATAGGCAACCAAGCCTCCTGAGCTCCCCTGCTCACCGAGTTCCTCGGTCTACACAGCAATTTGCTGCTCCAGGTACAGCAAATCCCCCGTGTATCCCCCGTGCTCCATGGTGTGTCCCTCCCCAGCATCAAAACACGCTTGGCCACCCTGATCTCCTGAGGATATGACCTCAAACAGCACCCAAAGCAGGGCAGGGGCTGAGAACCACCCTGCAGCGAGGGGCAGGGCAGCGGCATCCCTCTAACACGGGGGGTGAGGAGCAGAAACGGGATGCAGCACCACAGGGAAGAGCTTGGTTGTGTTAATTAATTGTGTGGTTTGAAGTGCACCTCTGCCACTTCACACTCAATGTCTTAAACAGAAGAGGGGGAAAAAAACCAACCCAATAAACACCACACACCAGCAAATTAAAAAAAAATAAGGGGAAAAAATCCCTAATCTAATGTTCCACAAACACTGGGCACCCAAACAGCCAATCTTTGTCAGGAACCTCAGTTCCAAGAACCACTTAGAGGCTTTCATCAACACATTATAATATTAATCAAGACTCATAATGCAGAGTGATTTGCATGCCAACAAATATATTTACACTGTAAATTGTTTGTTGAGAAGCCTCAGAGAAATACGCAATTCACTGCTATTGAACTTGGGTAGCAGGGGAAAAAAAAACACAAACCACCAAACTACAAACTCCCTGT
Organism: Caprimulgus europaeus; assembly: GCA_907165065.1. The sequence continues at coordinate 4,732,991 of OU015548.1, read as the reverse complement.
AGAGTTGGTTCCTTCTGGTTTTGGCAAGATGACTCATTAATATGCATTCCCATTTCCACACGGGCTTTTGCTCACAGCCGTTTAGCTGGATCACAGCAGCTGGAGATGGAAAGGATTACTAAGGTCCTGAGAGCTAAATCCAGGCCACTCAACCGAGGAGACACTGGTCAATCTGTCTAGCACTAGCCAAGGAGCCAAAGCAGGATGAGTGTCACCCATGGGGGACTCTGTCCAACACCTGGAGTGACACCAGGCTATTTACACAGTCCTAAAAGTTTCTATTCCTCAGGCAACACATGAGACTGTTGGGATAAATCAGTTCCCAAGGGAAGTCCTGCTCCCATGGAGGGGAGGATGGCCACAGCACAAGGAGCTGAGTGGCTGGGGAGGCAATGGGCAGAGCTCCCCATCCCCACAGACCCTGGCTAAAGTTACCTGAAAAGCCTGAGGATGGGTGGTATCATGAGGATCGTGACAGCATGTGGGAGGTGACCACATGCTCCTGGATTCTCCCTGCCAATGGGGAAGACCACCTGGAGAGATAGCTTGGTTCAGACCCCAGGATTTGGGGGTCTGACCCACACAGACGAGCCCTTATGGTCTCTGGGGCTCTGTGCTGAGAGATCAAGAACATCTATTTATTGCCTGGGTTATTACCAGCACGGTCTCACAACACAATCTATATCTCCAACCACTGAAGAAGAGGACAAGATAGGAAGCAACACAACTGGGAAGCAGCAAGAGCATTCAGAGATGGGGCTTTTACCCTCTCACTGCATGCTCAGGCCTCTTTACTCATCCCAAGGGATCTTCCCTTCCTTTTTGTGCCCCCTCCCACCCCTTCTCTTCCCACCGCAGCGCACAGGTCCTGCCAGATCTCCGAGCCAGGTGTAAATGAGCATCTGCTGCGCTCCCCGTGCAGCCTCTCCCCTCGCTGCCTGCCCGGGGCTCTGTGCCTGGGAAGGATGATTAGCAAAGGTGTTAGAGGAGAATTAAATGGAGTATTCTGTGGTGCCTCTCTAAGCTGCTGAAGAGCCGATTAGCAGGAGGCATTGATCTCCTGGTTCAGAGATCTTCTAAAGAGCGAGGTGGAAAAATAATAGGAGAGAGGAGGGGGAAAGCTAATTAACACTTCCAGGGTAGCAAACTCTCTGTGTGGAGCTGATATTAATAGACTTGATAGAAGATGCCCTGGTCAGCAGAGTTAGAGGTGTTTGTTCACCCGGTGGGTGTCCTTCTGCGGCGAGCGGGACACCGAGAGGGACGGAGCTGGGGGACAGGACAGGCATGGAGGGAGGGGAGGTGACAGCTAGCAACAGGGAACCCTGTGTCACGTCACTGCTGTCCCCACCAGGTTAGGACAGGACCACAGCATCGTGCCACAGGCTGCTCCCGCACCGGTGCCTCTGCCCGCGGCCGCTGCCTCTGCTCCGGCTTTGTAAGATCGACAGACGAAGGGAAGCAGGAAGCTGAGGACGCTCCTCCTGCCCCCCAGCTAGTGTCTATTTCGGGATGACACCAGTATTATGTTGGCTCACACACAGAGTGCTCTTTATAAACCCACCTCGTGGCCAGGGCTTCATCCCCCTGAAGAACAGGGAAACGATCTGAAAGCACAGGAAGCGTTTTCGGCGGAGCAGCAAAAATCACAGGAATAAACTTTCAGGGTCCATCAGGTAGTTTGATCTGTTTACAGTTAATTCTCCATTTCTCCACATGTGTAAAGTCCAAGCCCCTAATCCCCACTCAGTAATTACCAACATTAGAGGAGCAGAGCGCAGCCCTAACCATCCGCACCAGCTAATGCACACACACCGATTTCCCTAACCCTCTCCATGCCACGGGATCACCACAGATGCCTTCAAGCTCTCTGTTTGCAATGATTGCCCTACAAAATAAACATCAGGGAAGGAGAAAGAGGTTGGTTGGGGGGCAAAAGGGCATTTTATTGGATGAAATCATAAAAAGCAATGCATCCTGCAAAAGGAAGAATCTCCAAGACATAAATGTCAGGTTTATGAACAATTGAGCTGCTCTGTGCTTGCCCAAAATTACTCTTTAAGGTCAAGGCTGTAAGCGTCCCCTTGAGCTAATGGACTGAGGGATGAGTGCTGGGTGGAGAACAGCCACTCTCCCGTCACCAAAGAGGGACTAAGACATGGTGCTGAGGTGAGGAGCCACGTCCCTGAGGTGTGGCTGTCCGTATGGTCCCAGACACACACACGTGCCACCTTTTGGGGGAAAACCTTGGGAACAGGAGGAGTGTCACTGCCTGCCCCTGCCCTGGTACTCTGGGAAAGCATTAGCTCCACTCTCAGAATCAGTTGTGCCAAGATGCTTCGCTTCACCTTGGTCTCAAAGTGCACGGGATGTAGACGTACCCTTCTCACAACTGAGGGCTGGGGTTCCTCGTTGCCCTGAGTGAGCACCCTCCAAGGAAATGAGTCTTATTTTGGCAGCTGATCTCCCTAACAGAACTTGGTAAAGGAAAGCTGGGAGCCTTCAGAGGAGCCAACTGAGAGCTCCAGACTATTTGGAGAAGACAACGAGCTGAGCACGCTCCAGGGGCAGATAACTCTCCAGGAAAGACCAGCCAGATTTGACTTATCCAGCTTAGCAAACGGGCTGGCCAAGGGCAGAGGGGCCAGACGGGTGAGCCATCGATAACGCCAAGAGGCCATTTCAGACCAATTTGAGAATGAGAAATCCTGGCAGGAGCCATCAATCCCCCAGCATGGCCTCGGGTGCCACCAGGGCTCCTGCGCGACACCCAACTTTGCAGTGACACATATAGGGTTGACCCGACTTGCCCTAAACCAGGCACGGTGACAGGACAACTGAGGTCATAGCCACAGACCTCGGGATGCCTCTGCTTCTCCTGCCTGACCTCCAGAGAGGACACCCCACGAGGGGACCCATAGGGCACTGGAAAGCAACTCAGGGCATAAAGCAGAGCGAGAAGGAGCCAGGAGAACTGATCTTGCAAAGGTTACAGCAAACAGCCTTGATAGGAAGCAGGAAGGATGACAGCTAATGCAAGTTATTTCCTATTCCTCTGGGTTGTTAAGACAGAGCCTTGATGGGCCATATGGTCTTGTCTTGACCCTTAAATCATCTTATACCCTTCTAACAGCAGCAATCGCTGTTGCTGGCTTCCATTCCTTGTTATTCTTGGCACTGGGAGGCCGGGATTGCGAGGCAGCTCAACCCCGTAATGAGATGCATCAGATGGAGACCATCTGGAAGGTGCATCCAACTTTAACCTTGAGGGCTACTTGGAAAAGGACCTTCAGCCAGGAAAAGTCGCTTTCCTGCCGACAAACAGCCCTTTCTCCAACGTTCCCTGCAACACACCGGGGTCTTGGGAGCTGTCAACCTCCAAAGAGCTCGGCGCTAAGCTTCCTGCACTGGATGTCAATGAGATGGGTTGTCCATCTGCTCCCTGCCAAGCCACCGCGTCCTTACGTGGTGGGAAAGCGGTCAAGTGGGGCAGGGAAGCGACTGCGGGCGCTCAGGGGAAGCCGAGCAGCAGACAGCCAGGCGGGTCACGGCCAGAATAAATCAATTATCCAACATTTCTCATTCAGAAAGGCAGGAGGGAACTTGGAGGAAGATCCAGCTCCGATTGGGGAGCTGCAGGGGATGGCTCTGTCCACCTGCATTTTGGACCTTCCTTGCCTTTCCCTTCACCTCACACTCCCAGTTTCCATTCCCTAATATCAATACCCAATCCTTTGCATGTCCATATTCCCATCTATTTAATGGCTCTCCCTACATCTGACAGACAGCACTGACACATCTTGCCCGGCCACCCCAAAGGACATACACTTTGTCATTAGCAGAAAACTCATTTTCCAAACAACTCCAAGGTTTCTGTCTTGGTTTCCATCCCAACTAGGTAAGAAGCCCATAAAAATGGAAAAAAAAAATTCTCCACACCACAAGTTTCTGAGATGAGAACCTGCTCTGGGCGGATCAAAACATTTCCCATCAACATGGTCTTACTTCTTGGGGGCGAAAAAGCCAGGAGGGATTTGCGCCACTAGCCTTAGGACCCCAATTTCACGGAGCAAAGCCCCGAAGCACCTCTAAGCCTGTGCTGAAAGCCTGGGAAAATCTGTTACTTCAACCGTTTGCTTAAGTGCTTTGCTCAATTGTGCCTTTGTTCTTACCATTTTTTAATTAAGACCGAAAGGCCGAGGTTGTAAAAAGAAGCATTAGGAGACCTCATGCATGGGAAGAGAGAAAGTTCATTTGAATGGAAATTGAGAAGCCAAATCCTCAGGAAGGTTTTCAAAAGCCCACCTTAAAACCATTTCTCTTTATTGTCCGGTGGCTTAAACACCTCATTGGAGCTGGGATATGTCTTGAAATGCCTCTGCAGATCTCCCCAAAGGCTGTTCCCGATAGCATGGCTGCACACAGGCACTTTTTATTTATTTATTTAAAGCAAAGAGCTTGTACCAGAGCTGAACAGGAGCAGGACACAAGAGGAGAGCACAAGGGAGAGCCGTACGTATCTCCAACGCCTTCACTCCCTCTCGAAAAGTCAAGGCTTTGCTGACAAAGAAATCTCTACCTGCCCTAAGTACATCTGCTGCAGCCTGACCCCAGACAACGCTTGAAATTATTCAAGGAGGATCAAGCAAATTGTTTCATATAAAACATCCCCCCGAGACACACACAGTGAGAGAAAAAAGATGCATTTAAGAAATAAATAAATAAATGAAGAGCTGCACTTAGGCACAAAGAGAGGCCGTGATGGAAATAGCAAAGGGCTTTGGGAGGGTGAACTTTTCTTCCCACCCCAAGATGACTGGAGGACACAGAGTGAGCTGTGCAGGCAGCTCTGCCGATGACAAACATCACCGTCTCCAGATAGAAGGATTTATTCCCAGGCACAGACCTCTGCTGTCCAGCTCGCCTGGCCAGCGTGAATCATCCACACACCCGGTCTTAATTTAATGTCTGTCTGTCCGTCTTATCCAAAGAGATGCCAACGGGTACTGAGGCCCCGGGGCAGGCTCGGGATCACCATCCACACAAGATCTCCAAGAGAGACCCAGCAGATACATAGCAGATCCTTTTATAGTAGGCAACACTTCCTGATCCTTCCTAAAACATGTAGAAACTCTTAAATTCCCCAACTGGGGCAGGACACCAGACAAGATGACTTTGTTCCCACTCCTGGGGCTCACAGATTTATCATTTCCTATGTTGCCTGGTTGGACAGGTATATAAATCTATCAGACTCCATGTCTGACCACCCAAGTTGGCCTCTTTGGGAATAAAAAGTCTCTCCCTGTATGGCTGAACAGCTCATAACCGTCCACTAAAGAAGATTTAAACCTTCCTCTGAAGCACTTAGTGCTGGTCAGGACACTGCATCCTCCACCACGGTCAAGGAACTTTAGGGAAAAGGGCTGACAGGGCTTCCTAAGGGAAGGGCAAATTCAAAGGTGAGACAGGACAGGGACAAAAGCCACAGCTTGGGAGCAAACCCCCAACTCCTGACCCAGATTCTCCGCTGCACAAAGTCACCTCTTGATGCTCTCCAGGCCAAAAATAGCCCAAGGACAATTGCAAAGCTCTTCACGCCCGCTCTCTGACCCCAAGAAGGTTCCCAGGGTGGTGCAAAGGGGCTGGGACTTAGCAACCTTTTACCTTTTGTGTTTTCCTGGATGTTTATCAGCACCCTCATCCCCACGAGCCCCACAAGCCCCGCATCTCAGGGGGATGAAGGTGTCTTCGACGAACGCGGGACGCAGCACTGATAACACCGAGCCACCCCGCCGCGTTATTAATACGTGAACTTTGCCACCGCCCTCCCACGCTGCCTGCTGATTTTTATCCCATATTGCATAATTAATCTGTCAACATTCGGTGACGAGGGATAAATATTAATAATAGGATCACACAGTTGGCTGTTCCTTTTAAAATTCAAACTCCGCGAAGATAAATCGCGCACTTAATCTGAGGCAGCTTTTGAAGAATGAATTAAAAAGGGAGGGGAAAAAAAAAATTAAAAAGAAGAGGATACATTTGATTTTGATACAGGATTGCCTGCTTTTCCTTGTCTTTGCCCTCCCTTTATCTCTTCCTCTCCCCCTCGTGTTCTCCCTGGTAAGTGTGATAGCAGGTGCTACGTCAGCATTGCAGGAGCGACAGCGAGGAGAGGTGGTGAGTGAAACGTAATTGGCGTGCCAGGTCTCCCTCCCCAACCAAAGTTAGCACCAAAGCACGGGGCTGTGTGGTGGGACACCAGCTGTGCCCAAGGAAGAGGGTCCTTTCCTGGGTTAAGTCCTCCCAACAGCCCTGCACAGATTTAACTGGGAAAAAACCCCAAAAGGGCTTTAAAAATCCCATCTAAGCAATGTCCAAAGGGTAAAAGAGCACATCCCCGCAGAGCTCTGCATCTGCTTTCCGTGCCACCCCAAAGACCAGAGCTGGGCATGAAGGCTGTGGTTACTAACTAAGCCTACAAGAATGAGAAACTCAAGCACCACTAACTTTGCAAACACCTTTAAAAACCAAGAACACGCATTATTCATCTCCAGTTGAGAAGTTGCCTCTTCCCAAGCTGCTTCTGCTCCCCGAGACAAAAAGTGCTCTCTGCCCATAATGTACATCACACCTCGTGAGCCATGGGAGCTCCTTTCCTCTCCGTGCCCATTCTGTCCCAGCTCAGGTACTCTATCTAACCCCACTTTTGTTTCTACAAGAAGAAAACAGGGAGGAAAAATCACATTACCCGCCTGCCTCTGCAATATAAATAAGGCACAGCGATAGCAAACTCTTCCCTCACCACTCCAGTCACTTTGTTTTACAGACTACTGAAATGAAAGGGATACTTTAGATTAAAAGATTTGTTTAATGGTCTGATTAATTCATTCCAAACAGACAGAGACTGTTCTGAGGATCTCTGTTAGCTCTTAACCTTTCCAAGCTTGGGGTTTTTTTTGTGTATAAACGAGGATGTGTTTTAATTTAATATTCAGCGCCTGCTGCGCTCTCTCTGGGTTGGATCACATGGCTTTTCTTCTTCACATGGAGAGGGGACCAAATGCTTCTTAAAATAAACAGAGAGAAGCTGGTAAACAAGGAAGGTGAAAGCAGGAGGGCTCACCTGACGGCCCACATGCTCCACGGGCAATTACCCCATTCACCCTGGTTCAGTTCACAAAATTAATTAGCACTGAACGCTGCTGGTCCCTATTATTTATAAGCTAATGAGCAGGAGAAGCTGCAACTCCAATGACAAGCGTGCCAGGTGGGCAGAGGCAAGTTTCCAACCCCCAGGGAGGGAGAGGACCCCAACCCTGTCATCCCAACAAGACACCTCACAGAGCCAGGAATGGGGACAGGAGTTGGAGCGTGGAGGTTTCAGAGAGGAGAGCTCGCCTGCAGGGATGGCCAGGCACGAGGAGAAGCTGTGATATTGCTCCTAAGTTTTTGGAGACCGTGATCAAAGAGCAAGAGGTCTGGTTAGTGCCCCATGCCTGGTTTCCATGGGCTCTATAGAGCCCCCACCCTGCAGGACACATGGTCCTCAGGCCACCATGGTGCCCATGTTCCCTTGGGTACATGCAGGGCAGCACAACCAGGACATTATAATTCATAGAAGCCGCAGGATCCTACTGCCCTCAGGTGCGCTAACGCCCCTGGTGCCTTCTGCTCCTCCAAGGAGACCTGAGGAACAATCAACATCAGGCGTGGGCATACACCATGACACGACAGATGGTTTCCAGGGTCAGCACACAGGTTAGACATGATGGAGGTTCAGCTACCGGTTGGCAAAGGCCACCTCACTAACGCCTGTCACTGCCACACTGAAATTGAGGGAGGCCTATCACGTCACACCCATCTCCTGCAGGCTTTGACCTGTTTCCCTCTTTTTCTCTCAAGCTATGAAGACAGATCTCTCCTCCAATTGAAACATAAGGCCACTTTGTCAGGAGGAGAAGGGACAGTGACAAACAGGTGTATTAACACCGCAGGCAAGCGTAAAACGCTCGCACCAAGCCCTGGACCAGACAAACACAACATCTTGCCCTCGCTGCTGCTGCTCCCATCCCTTGCTCGCTGACCATCTCACAGCCCCAGGTTTGAGTACACAGAGTGTGGCATCACCCTCAGGGAACAGCAAGCTGGGGGAGATGATCCTCAGGCACTGCTCAAAAGCCGCACGCCGGGAGAAGACAAAGAGGCATTTAATTTCCGCCTGACGCGCTATCACTTAAGCAAGATCACAGCTTCTGCTCTTGCTTTCACTCGTCCTCCTCCTCTAGGACTGCAGAAGAAATATCACTGCTCGCTTCAAGTGAGGCAGAAAGTTCATCTGCTAAGAGTACTCCACATCTAGTGCTCATCTCTTACACGAGCCTCTCCGTTCCTCACCAGCTCCCCAGCCGCAAAGGCAGCTCCCTGCTCTGCTACAACGGGCTCACGCCCAGGAGACAGCGAGCAAGGGGTAATTAGAAGCTCATTAACACAAACGGGGCTGATTTGGGGTTGCATGGACAACTTTTGACCCGGCAGGTTGGGAGTGTTCAGCTTGGCAATGCCACCCCTCCGTCACCCCACGCCTTTGCTCAGAGCTCCCTTGAACGCAGCGTTATTTCCGTGCCCAGCCTACTCCGCGCGCCGCAATTAAGTTTTTCTAATTGTTTTTATCTTTGCCTGGTTTACTGACAGTCCACTAGACCAGACACTACATTATCCCCCCCCATACCAATTCTGCCATCCACAAATAAAACAAAAGCCAAAAAAATCAGCTGTCCAGACAGAAAATCATTTTACTTTATTCATCTGTTTATTATTCTTTGCCCCGCACGTTCACAATTATTATTTATATGGGGTTTTTTTTCCATTTTGCTGGTTAACAAGCAGGTGGGGGGGGGGGAAATCATATGCTAAAGTTTTGGCTTCTATACGCCTTTTTCCCTTTTTTTTTTTAGCACAGAACAAATGTTTCACACGTCAGTGTCTCTCTTGACAAAGGTGGCCTTTTTCTGTTGGGGAAAAGATGCTTCAAAGGAAATTTTCCTCCAAGCTCTAGTCCCAAATTTCTTCAGTTTTCCTGTGGCTCTTCCTGTGCCTCCAGCTAGAGCACAAGAGAGAGCGTGTCCTCCAGGCTATCCCAGCACACCGGTCTGTCTCGGGCGGTCACCCAGCCTTGCACATTGCCATCAGGGTGGTGTCTACAAAAATGGCACAATAATGGAAAATGCCATTAATGGGAGGAAACAACTTGCATTAACTTTCAACTCTAACTGTCCTATAAGGAGTCCACAATTAAAGACATCATATAGTGTTAGACCTATAGGAGGATCCAACTCCACTAAAACCCTATGGACAAAACCACATTTAGACTCTACCCCAAGCACAAAACCCTGAGTGCCTTGGGGCTGTCAACCTCGTTACGGCCTTGACAGAGGGCAAGGAGAAAGGAGGTCCCTTCAGCCATCACTTCAAAGAGTCTTTGCAGCCAAGCACAAGCCCAGGACTCGGTGCCAGGACATCTGGCTATTTTGTGGCTCGCCGTGCCTACCGTGCTTGTTTTCTCCCCGTGCCTCAATCGACTCATATGAAAAATGGGGATGATAACAGCCAGCTAACAGTGGCAATTTCTGAAATATTAGCTCTGCTAAAACCGGTGAGCTGCCTCAGCTTACAGAAGTGACCCTGCTAGCATTGCCAGAGACCCCCATTTTTTTAATTTATTTTTTTTTCCCTGGCCCTAATAATAAATCACCAGCTCATCTCTGCTCTGCAATAGCCAGGGAATCAGGGTAGTGGTCAACGAGTGCTTTGGTAAATCCCCCCGCAAGCACAAATTACTGAATATTGCAGCACGAGGAGAGAGAGGAGAGGACTGGGGCTTGCTCTGCCTCTTGCTCTGGCTTCCCTATAGAAAGAGAACAGCAAATAAACCTTTTGCTATATGTAAACACCAGAGGAGCACACCTCACTTATATAAGAAGGCTTTAAAACTCCAGAATCTGTTCCTGCTCAAGCCAGTGGCCCAAACTGGTTTCACAAGTAGGAAGGTCTGGCTAAGACTATGTGTTTGGTCAAGAGTCTCAAGCATGAAAGCCCAGGAGGTTTTTCACACCATTGCCTCGAATGGAGCAATCCCCAGCACATCCCCACCTCGCTCCGTGCCCCAAACCCCACACTTAGGAGCCACATCTCCTCCAGAGCCACCTCCATCAGTGCTGGCACCAACCCTTTCCACAAGATGAGATAATGTGCATTATTTGCTAAAATAAGTTTGACATTAATTAGCAGGAATCTCACTGGCACAGACTCACACCGCACAGCAGATGTGATGCAGGCTCACAGCTCCTTCCCTCCCCGCTGGCTGGACTGGGGGAGAAGAGCTGGAGTCACAGAGATTGTGTAATGTATCCAGGAAGATGCATCAAGAGGGACCATAATCACCAGGGCCAAGCTGAGACATCCTCCCAGCAGCAGGCTGGATGAGTTATAAGAGACAGGCTGGGAAAGAGACAAATGTCACCCATGATAGACAAGGCAAAGGTGTGGGATGACCAGCACCAGGGCTCTCCACTCCCCCTGGGACATGCCAGCTTGGGACACGGTCATTTGCCTTCCTCCAGAAAGTGGGTAGTGAGTGATCGAAGCACTCGTCTCAAAGTGCTTGTTCTCTCCAGAACATCAGCTTCAGATTCAAACCAGGCAGCTCAATTCCTCATCCTCTGTGCTCGATAAACCCTGGTCCATAAAATTTATTGCATGCTTCTAGATGACAACAGCAAGGAAAAAAAAATAACCCCATGCTGGAGTGGCAGCTCATGTAGACTGCCTTCACTGAGAGCATCGTCATGGCTGATGTACATGAGACAAGAGGCAGGGACACCTGAGCACCCTGAAAAGCCCCATACCTGGGTGTGAAGAAACCCCTTGCTCTCCAATTGTGCTTGCATGTTCGTCTGTGACATGAGACCTAGGCCACAGGTCAGCTACAGTGTCCTGCCAACAGCTACAGTATGCTGGAGGACAGCAACCTCTCTCTGATCCCAGGAATGCTGCTACCTTTGCAATATGGACCATGAAAATGAGTTTGGTCCTCCTGTATGACACCCCGAGCAAAGCCAAAAGAGAGGATGGTCAGCCCTGGGGCAACTGTATGGTCTCTCCATGTCCAAGGAAGTGGAGGTAAGAGAGATGCTGCTGATGGTGTGAGATGGAATCAAACCAAACATCCACCAACCCTGAGAAATGGGCAAGGGCTTGAGATGACCGAGACTCCTGCAGCACAAGACAAGGTACGGACGGGTCTAGAGCACCTGGGGAAGCAGGGAGCACAACCATAAGGGTTGTGGAAGGTCAGCCCTGAAGGATGTAGGACCAGTGTACTGGGAGATGCAATCCCTTCCTTATCAGCTTCACCAAACTTGTGGTGGCCACAGAAGTGAGGGCCACGCGAGCAGAGCGATGTCTCTGCCATGATCATCCTCTCCTGACTTAATTAACAACGGGGCAGAAACGCTGCAACATCAAAGTTCAAAACGAGGACCACAAAGCAATCAGTGGCACACTGGGGTGGTGGTGGGCTCCTGAATCCATCCTCACCCTTTCCTTCTCCATGGCAGAGGTGCTCAAGGGCTGGGAGAGAAGGTAGGCAGAAAGAAGAGTGGAAAAAAGGGGGAAAAAACCCAGAACAAGCCACGCCATGGTGAACAGAGTGGAAAGATTTCTGAAGGAGCCATGGTTGTCACATTAAAGTGAGTGAGAGGCAGGCGCGGGTGCTTCCCTGCCTGTCAAGTGCATTGGTCCTGGGAATGTTCATTATTCATGACTCGCCCGGCGTGGACAGCAACGGGAGCGCCAGGCTCTGTCTAATCCCCACCTGATAATGTATTTCTGATAAGCGTGACGGAGCCGACGCTCCCGGCCGGATTCACATTTCCAGCGGATAAAGTGCCATTTACAGGAGGCAGGCGTTGTGAATTTAGATTGGGGAGATAAAAGGGAGGTGCGGGGCTGACGGGTCCCAAGGGCGCAAGAGAACAGCAGCGATGTGGCTCTGGGGACAGAGGTGACATCTACATGGCTGCTTTGCCATCCCGTGGCAAGGACACATGCATGTTATTCATATTACACCCTACCCAACTGAGGACAAATCAACAGCAAAGACATGGGAAGAGTCTTGGGTTGACTCTTGTCTCGTCCAACCTGGGTCTCCCCTCTATGATACAGAGTTCAAAACAGCAGAGGCAAAAAATCCCCACCCCCCAGACACAATTCAGAGCTCCAGAAGCGCATCGTGCTTGGAGAGCGAGCTAATTCACTGCCTGCCTAGGGTCACAGAATCATAGGATGTCAGGGATTGGAAGGGACCTCGAAAGCTCATCCAGTCCAATCCCCCTGCCGGAGCAGGAACACCCAGGAAGGCATCCAGGCAGGTCTTGAATGTCTCCAGAGAAGGAGACTCCACACCCTCCCTGGGCAGCCTGTCCCAGTGCTCTGTTACCCTCACAGTAAAGAAGTTCCTCCTCAAATCCAAGCAGAACCTCCTGTGTTCCAGCTCACACCCATTGCCCCTTGTCCTATCACTGGACATCACTGTGAGAGTGACATGTTTGTATTTAAGCTTCATAATTCTAACTGGCACATTCTCCAAATGCCTTCTTCCAAATACTGGGAGATAGAGCCTGAATGTAATTCTTCTGCACAGGATCTAAAGGGAAGAACAGTAACAGGGCAAGCACTAGACGTGGAAGATACATGGACGTGGGTCCATGTCCACCAGCAATTATCACGCCTCGGATCAACCTCATTGACTCCAATACTACCGCGGTACAAAGCTACAGCAATGGGCCATTAATATTTATCAGGCTTCATACAAGGAAAAATGGCTTGTATGATATGTTCTGTGTAATTTATGTCATGTATTTTAACAGTGGGTCATGGCAGTAGCCAGATAACAATAACCTTGTCAACGAGCAGGATTTATAGCTTGGTTAAGATATATATAAAGCTACCTGTATTATTGCAACCTGTAAGTATTTCCAGTGTGAAAACTCTTAAAGAAGAAGTATAGGTGCCAGAAGGCTAAAACTATGGCTATTTGAGAGAGAGAAAATTTAGGTCAAGTATAAATATGGAAAAAGTTCTTGAGGCCAAGATCTACAGCGCTGTGCAACCGTCTCCTGGGAGGAAGGAGGAGATGCTCCATTGTTTTCAACATTTCAAACGAGGCTGGATGGAGATTAAATATTACATATGGCACAGAGGAGCCTACAGGCTAGCAAGGGCTTAGACTAAAATATAACCCTGCTAGAAAAAGTGACCACAGGAATATGACGCAGCCTTTCCATCCTATTCCACAAAGCAGCTCTCTGTATATTCAGAGCTAGATCCGCTGATTTTGGGCAACACAGACAAGTTTGGAATGCTTTCTGCTCCAGTCAACCCCACAGAGTCAAGGCAGCCAGGAAGGAGAGAGCCAGAGTCTCCCCTGCCTGCCACATGATGAACAGCATTGTTGCCAGCCAGAGTACGGCTCTGCAACCCCTTCAGACACGGACGCTGCGTGGGTATGGACAAGAACAGTATTTCAGCTGGAAGAGCCCAGCTTGACTTGTAGACCCCAGCCTGGACTGGTAGAAAAATCTTTTTTTCCCCCCTCATCAAGAGTCAAAACACAAACTTGCTGAGGCTTTGGGAAGACGGAGCATTAATATTGGACTCAGTCTCCCTGGCAGATGGAGAACACGCCAAAAGAGGCCAAGATGCAGTTGCTAACAACGTCAGTCGTTACAGCGAGACACGTCAGCACATCAGGGCTCAGCCTGAAGCCAAGGGACACACAGATTTACCCACGCTGAGGCTCTAGTCTTTTTATGTCTATCACCTAACGACCTTTTAGGATCTGGGATCTCCATGCAAATGCCAAGGACCAGCTCCTCCAGGAAAAAGGGAGATGAAGACCAGCTGGTCCCGGAGGAGCATCCCTTGCCAGCATAAGCCCAACGTAACTCCCTTCACACCGCAATCATAACTTTGCAACAGCAGCTCTTTAACAGCTTCCTTCTCTAACAAGCTGTTCTTGTTTTGGAATGGCTTAATCCTGTATATGATAACATCCCCAACAAGCGGGTGCATTAAACTGTGACAGCTTTTCACTGACCTAAGCAATTGCATTGCGAAAATGCCATTAAGCGTCTCTCTCCATCTAATCCCCCCCATCCCCTCCCTCTGCCTTCTCCCCGGCCAGTAAGAGCTATGCTCAATACCACTATTAAATTACCCTTAGAAATACGCTCCTCAAAGAAAAATCAATGCACATGTGTTTTAACACTTGTCACAAATAGATCAACCAGGCAATCAAACATATATTATTCCACCCGAGGTTTAAATAAATAAAAGGGCCCCGCGTTGACGGCGTGCTCCCACGGCTGGTGCACCTCTTGGGCTGCTGCCCTGCCTGGTGCTGCTCTCTACTCCATCTAAATCTGCTCTAACTGTGATGCCACGTGCACAGAGCTGCTATAAAAAAGGCACAAGGGGGAAGGGTGAAGCCCTCAATGCACCAAAGCCCATTGTGACCGATTTTGCGACGATGCTAACAAACACCCTGTGAAGTCTGGGAGCATGCAATGGCCTGGCTGTTGCATGGGCTCGCTTAGCTTGTTTTTCAAACTCTTCTCCCTGTCCCCTTCCTGATGTTCTAACTTCCTGCTCCAGGTGTCAGTGGGATGATTCTCCCCAGGAACACGTCCCAGCATCTCTACACAAAGAGCCATTGCTGATGGTTTGTATGGGGAACCCACACACAGGTCTAAAGTGTCTGACAAACACATCATGAGCCTTGAAACCTATTCCTGCTGTGAAAACGTTTGCTGCAACTATTTTTACTTCAACATCATTTTCTCTCCTCTTTTTTTTTTTTAAGCTCATCCTTCCTCCTTTTTCCTTGGTCAAATCGGGACAGAGAAGGATTTCTTGCCGACTAATTAAAGCCCCACATGTTAATGAACTCCCAACACTTTACTGCCTCAGAGTGTCTGCAGCCCCACAGGAAATTAATAAGAGCTTTAATCACGAAGAGACTTGAAAGGTCAGTGCCTGCTATGGGTCTTCAAACACAGAAGGCAACAGAATCGGATCATATTTTAAAAACACCCTGCTGAGAAGCCACGGGGCTGAGCACAGAGACAAAATAAGAGGCCGAACACGAGAGGTGCGGCTGCCGTCATGGGGCGAGGGAAAAGCAGGACAGGGGAGGCTGTAATCACACGCTCTGCCTTTGTCTTCTATTTTATCTGCCCTACCTTTGTTATTTCTCTTTTTTTTTTCCCCAGTGCAAGGCCAGATTACACGTGATCCCTTTGCTTGAGAGTAACCCTTTGCCAGCCTACCTGGTGGCTCATCTCGTGACCTTCCTCTCCATCTCCTCGCTAAACAAGCTCTCTCCAGTTTTCCCTTCCCAGCTATTTGCATGCATCTTTCCTAAAGCACCTTGCAAGGTATCAGGAGGTACGTAGATAAATTGATATTGTAAGTAGATGCTCCAGATGGACCAATTAGTGAATTAATCCATAACATCTACCTGGCTACAGTAGCTCGTTATTTACAGCAGACACCAAAGTGCACACATCATCTATTCGTTCCTCAGCACAGGATCAAAGCGCAGCTTTGCGAGCACCAGCTCTGCAAGTATTTTTATCCCCTCCCAGGTAACTCTGGCACTTGGAGGACTTCAGCTTGAGGAGCATCTCCAAGCAGAGGTGGAAACTCAGAGGACAGTTTGGAACAACAAACTGGGGTCGGGTGGCAGGGCCGCAGTTAGCAAATTCCTGGCACAACCCTCAGTCCATCAAGGGTTTTTACTATCTGCTCCAACAGGAGCACCTAAGGAAACTATCTGCAGGTCAGATATAAATCCAGACCTGGTCTGGACATGAAAAGTTGTCCACCCACAGTACAGAAGATGACAGACTGACATTCAGTGCAGAAGTCTGGAAAGCTTCAACCTTTCTGGCCAGCCAAACTAAGCTAAAGTCCCTTGGCCATTCACTTTAGGACCCTCAAAGGGAACAGACATGAGAGAGACATGACTGTGTTTGAGCTGCACAACCACACATGGTTCCTCCTCACCTTTCCAAAGCCTTCTGAGAGGCTCCGGCAGCTCCTTCCTCTCCTCCCACTCTCCCCAATTTCTCTGACCTCTGAACCTCCCAATGATGCGATTTCCTACCTGATTGATTGTAAAAGCTTCAGCTACTCTAATCACAGATCAATGGCTGCTCCGCAAAGAGAAAATCATCCTCAGTGGTGTTTATCATCCCTCCAAATGTCTGCTGTCCTCCTTTTGATCCTCTGCCTCTTTAACCCCTTCCTGCCTGCAGTCTCTTGTCGCTCACCGGGGCACTCCTTGGGAAGGAAACAATTCCCCCAGGATGTACCAGTGACTGCTCCCAGCACTCTCACCGGCTCATTTTCTCCATAAATCTGGGGTCCTGCCTTTAACAGAAGCCTTTTGCCCCTCATCTCCCCCAACTTCCACAAGCTACTCACAATCCCAATACCAAGAGGAAAGAGGCCAGAAAGGAGTCCAAGCAGAAACCAAACTTCCCTGCAAGTTGGAAGGAGGCTCAAGGGAGCAGGAAAATCAGCCACCCAGTGTGAGCAACCAAACCTAAGAGTGAGTCTGGCTCAGCCATGGGCCAAAGCAAGCTCCTGCAAGGTTCTTACCCCAAAGTGAGGGATAGGACCCAACACACTGCTGCTTCAGCCCAACTCCAGAGCACACTCCAAGAGCTTTACACTCCAGAGGCCTTTCCATCTTTAGGTTTAAAAGCTAAATCTCAAGAGGGAAGAGCCCCTAGCACTACTGCCGAGGCTCAAACAAAGACTTGGCAATGCACAGCCCAGGAGAAAACCCAGCAGTGCAATGGCATCCGATACACTTTACAGACACCCTCCTGCTTGCAAGAGCTTCTTCCCTTGAGTTCAAAGACTCTTCCCTTTGGGCAGGTTATAATTGAGCACTGTGACAGTACCCACACCGACACCGGCCTCTCTCAGAGACGCAGCACCGGACAAGACCCATCATCGCTCCATTTCTCTCCGGCAATTCCTTGGCCTCATTTTGACTTGCTGTTCCTCAACCCCTCTTGGGATTTGCCCCTATCTACAAGAGATAATTGGAAACACACCCTCCACATCCTCCTCCTGTCAGGAGCCAGCTGTCTGACACTTTAAAGGCAATCTCCTTGTTTTCCTCCCCCCCTGCTCCCCACCAAGGCTTCTGCTGAGATCCTGGCGAGACGAGCGACATGGGGAGCGGAGAGAGACAGCCCCGCTCCTTTCCCAAATAACCCATCCTCTGCAAACCAGCCTCAGCTTCCCCTTTAAATTTCCACACACATTTCATCTGACAGTGCTTTAAAAAGCCCTGTGAGAAATCTCCATCACAGCAATAACACAATTACAGTCCCTCAACGGCCACAGCTGAGGATGCAATAACTGCACCCGTCGCTCACCTCTGCCTTTGGCCTCACCACAACCCACCCTCCTGCGAGTCACCCCCATCCCCACACTGCCTGCTGCCCCCCTGGTCCCCACTCTTCCTGTCTTTTTTTATTCTGTTTTATTATATCCTAGCTGCACCAGGAGAGGGAAGGAACACCCATGGGAGATGCAGACAGCAAACTTTCCCAGCAAGAACCGCTCCTCCCGCAGCGAGCATCCCTCCCTCCCTCCCTGCGACAGGGAACATCTTCCCTTTGCCGCCGCCGGCACTGACATTGGCCTTCTGAACAATTGGGATATATATACACACACAGATACATATATATATATATATATAAAAAGAAGAACGACCCGCTTAATGAGCTCTGATACCCTCCTTGTAAAGAGTGGGAAATTATCTGTGAGTCTAGGAATATCTTCATTAAAAATGCATTTAGCTGTAGAACGCTCCGAACGAGAGACCTGTAATACATGAAAGATTAGCCTCAGATTGCTGATTGGGCTCTTTCACATCGTTATGGTAATTAGGCTCGCACAGGCTCTTGTGCTGACTCCGAGACTTTGCCGGGCTCGCCTTTTGTCTGGGATTTAAGGTGGATTTTCCCCCCTGCTGCTCACCCCTTCTCCTTCCCCACTGATTCCTCCTCTCCGCTTGTCTCGGCCCCGGCCAAGGAATGGGTGCTACCTCAGCTCATCAATATGCAAAGTGCCACGATCTGATTCACCCCCACTCCTCTGCCGACCCCAGCCCTGAGAGAGAGAAGAAATTAACGGTAATTACGAGGTGTGAGTGGATATTACAGCTCTCAGTCTGATTGCCACTGAAACCAAATAAAAATGCAACTTAATCACCCGATTATTAAAGTGGGGAATAAACAAACAGCGAAGCGTCCTCGTCCTTCCAACATCCTCCAGTGCCTGTGGGCCACGGGGAGCCCAGCTAGGTCATGTCTCCAGTCTGGTTGGGTTTGGGACTTGGGGTTTTTTTGCCCTCCCTCTATCATTCTAAAGGGAAATCCTGCTCAGTCCATCCAGCCTGTGGAGCTGGAGCAAAAAAAAAAAAAGTGTGCTTCAGATGAGGTGTGAGGGAAAGGAAAATGCTCAAAAGGTTTTCAGAGAGGACCACATCTCATGACTGTGGTTTTCAACGAGCCTCACAGCTCACCCCTTCTTGTGGAGTACTGCTTTAGCTTTCCTGAGTTGCTGAATCCCCTCTGTGGAGCACACAGCTGCAGACCTCCTCTGAACTGCAGCAGAAAGGCTACAGCAAGCCTGTGAGCCTCTTGTTTAGCCTCAGTGAGGAGAAAGGGCCATTTTGTGGCATGTAACCCATGAGACAGCAAAGCCAGGAGCGTGCCGTATCGCTGCTCGGGCATCACTACTTCTTATTCCCCTGAGCTACAGCAAACAGCAAAATAACCTCTCCCTTTGGTCTTAACTCAGGATCTGCACACACCAAGGTCCCTCAATGCTCCCCAGCTCCTGAGGCTCAACCAAGACCTTTATCATAACTGGGCAGCAGAGGTTTCTGAAACCCTACTCACACCAACTGCTGAAGCACCTCTGGGGCAACAAGGAATTCCAGATGAACCATCTAAATCCAGCCAACCCAGAAAGCAGGGAGCACAACCAACTAAAAGCCCCCCCCATCCAACAACACAAACTACAAGGTGCTGCCTCCTTCCTCCTAAAATAGGTCTGGGCTTCTCTGCTGCCACCAGCCTGGATGGTAACACTTCTCGGATGACCCCGAGCTGGTGCCAGCCCCCATCATCGCTCGCAAATCCCAGCCACGAAGCCTTCTAACCCCGCTGCTCACCCTCTGATCTCTCGCTCCCCTATCTGCCCACCTCACACTTCAACTGGCCTTTGCCTAATCCAGCTCTGAGCCCAGGGGATCTCAGCAGAGCCACTGGCCTGGTATTAACCTTACAGCACTGAGGTAGGTTTGGAGACTTTCCAGATGTGATCTGAGCCTTCAACTCAGAATAATAATAGACAGGAATGATCAAAAATTAATCTTGTCGCTTCCTCATACATGTATTATGTGTTTCTATAGCCCCTCCGCATCCTCCCTCAGCTCTATTCATCCATCTATCCCCTGGCATGTCCTTTAATTACCTACCCATTAGGTTTCCTCTTCCCTGGCTCCACATTTTATCCCCTATGACCGCAGCAGGGAATACACTTTAACTCTGCAGAAGACCATAGGGGAAGAGTTCAGGCAAGTATCCATGGACTGAGGGGTACTGAGCTCCACACTTCCCAGGGAAGTCTCAAGAAATTTCCTCTTGAAGGCAAAAAAAGCTTCTGACTAAGTGGAGGAGATGCTACCTCAGCTGTAAGCTGGACATCCACCCGAGGGGACACTGTTGGGTTGCCCATCTGCATCAAACCACCACTGGGCAGGGGAGAAAGCCAAGCCACAGCTACCATGAGGATCATTGTTTTGGACACCCACCCTGTCCCCCCTCCAAATCTTTCTGCAAAGCCCCCATCTTCTCCGAGGTCCTGCAAACAAGGCAAGGCCAGCAAGGAAGCTGCGGGGGAGATGTCTGGGTTTGTTAGGTGACAGGGGCTGGCAGAGCCGGGCTGGGGACTGTCCCAGGTTGTGCTATTGTTTTTGGGAAACCACAGTGGGTACTGACACAGCCTCTGCCTTCAGAGCAGATGAAAAACTTTTTTTTTTCCAGATCCCAAGCCCCTAAAGCCAGTGTTCACATCCAAAAAGCACAGCAGAGGCTGTCTGTGAACAACACCACAAATAAAGCCAAGCCCCAGCGGGATGACAGCTGTAATGAACCAGTGCAATCGTCCCACTTGGAGGTTTCGGAGAGGCTGTTCAGCTGCTGATGACTGATGACACATGGATTTCAGTCAGACAGTTTTCACAGGAAATCTGCAGAGCAGCCAGTTTGAAGACACCCCCTCTGCTCCCCCTCCTAATTGGTTAATAAGCATCGCATCGCAGCGGCCTCGTTTGCTGCGCGCACGACGAGGGACAACACCGCACCGGGACGCTGACACAGACACATTAAAGGACCTTATGAAACTGTCCACCCCAGACCCCACTGTTGAGGCAGCACCAGCTGTACCCATCCCAACCCCACCACGTATCTGCCCATATTGCTCTTAAAAGCCCTCAGCAGCGAGACACGCCGAGCTCTCTTGTTTCCCTCTCCCAGCGCTTTCCGATACTTGCTATAGATTGCTATTCCCAAATATCTAACCTTGATCTTCCCTACTGCAAATTAATCCAATTCCTTCCTGTTCTGGCTCACACTGGACACGGAGAGCGATCGATCTGTCTCTGTTTCTATAATAACTTCTGGCATATTGGAAAAAAAAACCCAAGATCGCATCTCCCTCTTCTGCCCCCGGGTCCTTGCAGACGGCACTTGGGAGGTTTGCTGGGAGCTCTGCTCAGCCCCGCAAAACACACCCAGCTCTGCTCAGCAGGGAGAGAAGCTGCTCTGCAGATCTGCTCCCACCCTCTCCTGCTGCTCTGAGTGTTATATCAGGGGGCTGAAGCCCTGAGCCTGAAGGATACGGGGTGGGGAAGGATATGGGAATTACTGGATATTGGTTCAGATGATCAATTCTAACTCAGGCAATACAAAAACTTCCACAAGCAGCACTCAAGCCCTGCTCCCCCTCTGCATGCACAGCTCCATCTCCTTCCATTTCTCCCACCAAACACCCCCATGAGTGGGTGCCCCACTCCTGGGCTGCTGCCTCCTCCCAGGAGGGTCCATGTCCCATCTGGTTCCTGGGGCTGTGTGTCACCATCCCAGTATCCCAGTATCCCTGTCACTGCAACAACGGGGATGACAAAAAAAGGAGCGAGCAGCTCAGTCAGGAACGCTGCTATTTATACCCCGAGGGAGTGATGAGCACCAGCAGCAAGGAGAGCACAATGGAAGGAGTTTGATTACTGAGGGGTATTTTTAGAGCGTGCAGGGGGGTGTGTGTGAATCCTCTACCCCCCCAGTGAAAGCTTTGCCTTCCCCCCCTTCCCCTCCCAAAACCCTGACGGCAGCAATGCCGTTCCATGCTTGCAGCCAGCATTAGACCCCTGCCTGACAACTCACTTGTGCTCACAACAGCAAATGGGAAAATCGCTGCAATTACACTCAAAAAAGCTACATTTCCCCCTCCCCATCCTTCCCCTCCCGCCCCTCCACACACATCCTGCAAAACAAAGTAATGGGTGGCAATGGAAACGCTGACACAGTTAATGGTACCTCGCTCTTGACTGGCAGAGCTGGAGCCAACGCACGGCACCGGCGGGTGCTGCTCCTTTAGCTGGCAGCAGGAGCTCGGTGGGTGCGTGGGAACCCAGCTAGAAACCATCCCCAGTCAAAGGGGAGGCATCAGCTTTTATAAAGCCACAGGTGACAGGCCGGCCCTTCCATCGCAGCTTAATCACAGGCAGACAGGAGCTGCTATTTGCAGGCACATTAACACAGCTGTGTCAACTTCTAGGTGAATCAGCTTTGCTTCATCAGACACATCAACAGACTCAGCACTGCCATCTCCTCTCCTGCTCAGATTTATTTTAATTGCAAGCTGCAAATAGCATTCTTTCTCCTTTTCCTACCCACATACATCTGGAAATATCACTCAGATCTTCTACTCTTGCATTCCTGACTTTTTTAGCATTCCTCTCTCCTCCTTCCCACCTCGCCCCTTGTCACATCCAGGCTCAGGTTTGCAGAAGGGACCAGCGATTCAGAAACAACAAGGGTCTGGGTCACAGCAGGCACTTTTTCAAAGACCAGAGTGTCTAGAAGATGCGCCCTTTCTGACTGAAACCTCAAAAATTGCTCCCCCAAAGATGCCAGCATCCAAGCCTCATCCTGCCCGTCACCTGTGCTGGTCCTGAGGGATGAGTACCAGCATACCTGGAGTTTCAGAGCCTACCTCATTCCTCCTCGAACATCTCAGAGATGCTGGACACTCAATAGTTTCTATCTGTATGGAAAAATGCCAGCCCAGCATTTCTGACCACCAGGACGTGTCTTCAGGTGGTACAAGCACAGCAGAGCTAAGGAGAGAACATCTCCTCAGCTACCCAGGTCTAACCAGCCACCTCAAACCCTTACCAAAGGTGTTCATGTACCTCAGCCACCCCAAGAAAGTTGCCTCAGCCCCCTTGGAATCCATCAGCTCTTCCCGACTC
Organism: Caprimulgus europaeus; assembly: GCA_907165065.1. Next base: position 4,710,304 of record OU015548.1, on the reverse strand, counting down.
CCCTTGGACGCACAAGAGCCATTTCAGACTTGTCCTTGGACACCTTTTACAAGCAGCAAATTAATACCAGCAATCAATCATTAATCAGAGCTCTCCTCCAGCTACCAGGGAAGGGGGTTGAAGCAGGCCAGGCTCTGCTCCCATTTATGTCAGACAAATGCAAGCCCATGGAGCAACTCCAGATCTACACGGCGCAGCAGCCAACAGCACAGGGCTGGGTACTCAATCACGCAGCACCCGAAGCCAAGCTCAGCAGCCAGCGGCCCCAGCATCTGGGCTATATTTGCCTGGCTCCAGCAAGAAAGCTATTTAGCAAAGAAAAAAAGGGAAGGAAAAAGTACACCAGTGGTTAGTCACCCGCCCCGGCCTCGCTAAGAGAATGTAATCGTTAGATACGGCTTTGCCCATTATCGTTCGTTAATGACTCACCATTGTCCTCCCAACATGTGAAGGGGGAAGCATGGAGGACAGAATGGCTCTGGCTGATTGCAAAAGTGTCCTGGACTCGTCACACAAAACCCTCAATTGTAATTAAGAACTGCTCTTTCCCATTTCTTACAAAGGCAGGTTGGCAATTAAATCCCTTCTGTCAAGAACTGCATTTTCCCATATATATATATACACACACACACATATATAGGCATAGGTAGATTTTAAACGCAATTATCTGCAATACAAGAAGTGGCCTCGCTCTGCAGGCATTTAAAAAGGACTGCCACCATTCCAGAGTGTATCAATATTTTTAACAACCTTAAAACAGCCAGCCAGCCTCATCAGACTTGCTGCAGGAGCCACGGTTGGACTGACACCCATGCCCACCCTGAATTACGGGAGCTGTAATCCACACGCCCAACTGAGGCTCCTAACCTGCTTATTTTAATGATCTGTGACACCAGCTATAGATATGTACTGTGAAACTCATGATCTTGTAATTTCTAGCAGCTCTCTGCAGGGACCACGCAACACATTACTGCCACAGACAACAGACCTGCTCATAAACTGCTCTGCCTGTTGAGAGGAGAGCCTTGGCTTTTATGGGCTACGTCACCTCCCAACTATTTGTAGCTACTGTAAAAACCATGCTGCAGCCGCCTGGAAATGGGCAGAAAGAGCAATTTGGGGTGGATTCAAGAGCCGAGCCAACATCTCCAATCTCCTCGAAGGATGGGGAACGCAGGAGAGATCTCCAGCAAGGCTCTGCTCCAGCAAACACAACACACACATCAGACACTCGGCTGATCACACACCCCAGCACATCTCCAGCTGAAGTCGGGAGGGTTTTGCCCCTTTGTCCCCACCACCAAGAGCTCCAGCAGCACCGACACATGGTGCAGTCTCAGTTCCTTAGCACGTCTCGGTCCCTGCAGACTCCTAGAAGCAGCCTGCCATAGCTGCCTTTAATAACTTCGCAATCAGGTTTAAATTGCTACTGCAAAAGGTTTATAAAAGTTTGTGTTGCCTGCTAATTAAATCCATACAAATGCCGGCTCGGCATTAATTTACTGTAAAATTAGCGTGAGGCTACAGTGGGTTATTTGGAGGAAACTTGCCCATGCTGAACTACCAGCAAGGAGCAGCTGACCTTGGGAATTATCTCCCCAAACCCTCCCTGCCACAGATCAGCTCTTTTCCGAGGTGCCACACGCAAATATTGTTGCTTTTCAATTATTTGGCGACTGATCCGACGGCTCGGAGACAGCAGCTAATTAAAATCTAATTGAAATAAGATCGTTTCCCATTCTGCTGCCTTTCATCGCCTCTTGGAGCAAAGGTTCCTTGTCTCACGGACTGCCTGTCCTCGGTCCCACTTGTCCCTGACCTCTGCAAACAGCCCATGTGCCATCATCCTCTCTGCTGAAGTCTTTGCAATGGGGAGAGGGGGGAATAAATACGAAGCAAAGTGAGGAAGAGGATGGGAAGAAGGAGAAGGCAAGGGAGGGAAGAGAAAAATTAGCATGACAGCAACACTGGCACAGCCTAATCTGACAAGGCTGAGCCAAGGGACCCCCTCCAGCCACACAGCAGGGTGGGCAAGGAGCAAACCAGCTGCACAAACCACCCCTGTTTCACCCTTAAAAGTGAGGAGAGAAAAAAAAGTTATCTGCATAATTCAAGCAGAGGTGGCAGAAATGGCTTCCCGATATAGCTGCGCCTCAGCCACCAAATATAGAACTGGACACACTGTATAAAACCCAATTACTACTGTGAAAACCTCTCTCAGACATACACACTTGAGACTGTATTAACTCCAGCAGCACAGTATATCTTGTCATGCCAATAAAGTTCTTGACACTGAAACTGAGAGGAGGGAGAGCATCTATATGTACGTGGGGACTGGGGACAGAAAGCCACAGAAAGCAAAGGATATGGGAGAAGCAGCTGATTATAACAAGCTGCTTTAATTTGCCTGACACATCTGCCCTAATATTTTTTTGCTTTTATTCCTCAACGACTTTACAGCTCAGCAGGAGTAATCATAATAATATATATATATATATACTTTTTTAAAAAGCCAACCTGGGTTATAAATACAATGAGAGACAAAGAAAAGAAAGAAGCACATGTGGGGTTTAGAGGGAGCTAAGCCATCGTGCTGAGGTCTTTGGAGAGAAGTCCCCCCATGCACCCTCCTGGCTATCCTACATTTATCCCTTTGTGCCTGGATCACTCAGCACCACGGCCACGTGCAACCAGTGGCACGAGAGCATCCCACAGCGATGCTGGAAAGCCTGGGGATGGGGAGATGCTGCTGCCAACCCCCGTTTTTGGGGTGTAAAGGTGATGGAGAGGTGCAGGGGAGCTCGGGTGGCTGTTGCAAGCCTTTGCTCAAGTGGAAGGCAAGCTGCCAGCGTGCATCCTCTTGTCCCTGCATTCACTGCATCCTCAGCCAGCAGCTCCAGGGCACAGCTCCCCAGCAGACCTTGCTGCAAGTCCCTCTCCCCGGCTCCCACCTGAAGCGTTCTGCTAACAGTCGGCTCTTTTCACTCCAGCAAAGTGTTGTTCTTTATTAATCCTCACAAGCAGTTGCAGAGGATCAGGCTGATCAAATGATATCTGCATTAGCAGCAACACAGCAGAGCTGCCACTACGTTACGCAGCTCTTTCTCCCTCCCCATATTCACAGTAGCTTAAGGGCTAAACAAACTTGGGTCGAGGAAGGAAGGGACACGGGAAACCTCTGCCACGCAATTAACAGCAGGCTGTGGGAAATGGCAGCGATGTCAGAGAGCTCGAGGCTGGGGAAGCCGTGCAGGGACAGGACAGGAGGGAGGCAGCGGTGCCAGCTCAGACCCAGTCCTACCCAGGAAGATGCTGCTCAGCATCAACAATGAACCAGCTCCTGGTGGACACAAGTCCACAGCAGCAACCTGACTCCTTCCTAACATGGAGATCAGATGTGGCTCCTGGATTTTTTTCCCCTCTCCAAGCTCAGGGGAGTCCCTGAGGGTCAGGGGAAAGATGCTACAGAAGGGACAGGGATTACGGGTACCACCTCTGCTGTGCTCCTCCAAGGGATGCAGAGCACCAGGGGATAAACTTCACAGCTGCCTCCAGATGTGGGAAGACTCAAAATGCTAAATATTTTTGGGGAAAAAAACTCAGCTTAAGTCTTATTCATTCCCACACAGTCCTTTTTCTAGTGCCCACCAGCCACAAGCTGGGGACAGCCGGAACGAAGGTCCCCTTGCGTTACTGCAGCTGCCTGGCATTTAGGGACAGAGATCTGCCCAGGTTTCTCCTTGTGCAAACCAGCCCATAATCGATGTGAAACAAGGGACAGGGAGAGAGGAGGATGCACACCACGCACAAAAACTTCTGCAGCAAGTTTAATTTAAGAAAAAAAAAAAATAAAAGAAAAAAACCAGAAGGATTTGCACTGAGGGAAGAAGAGGTTCTGCTCTGCCCCTTGGAGGATTGGCAAATTCCTTCCCATCCTCTCCTGCTCTTGGGGGAAGATGATGGTTCTTCATATTAATGGTAAGTGTCAGAGTATCAATTTCAGACTCTCCGAGAGTTGAGATGAAACATGTGCCAAGGTCAGGGCTGGAAGGCTTAAGTGTATCTATTGTCATCCGCATAATAGCATACGGATTCATTTCTATCATTTTTATCTCTCTTCTTTTTTAATAATCCTATAGTGAGGATATAATTCTCTATTAATACATTATAGAAGAAGCTTAATGGAAAAAAGCGGGGCGCTGCCTTTTTTTTTTCCCCCGACTTACAAGTGGTGCATACAGAGAGCTGGGGTTTGAGGTTGCCTGTTCTCTTCTATTTTTTCCACTGAAAAAATGTTTTCAACACTTGACTTGCCTCTTCTTTTTTCACAGTACCTCAGACAAAATAGGAATATAGAGCTCTTGTCTCCTGGGGAGACTCATTAGAGGTCCCCCAAAAAACTGGAGGTTTTCTGAGTCATTATGTCACGGCGCAGGGTTTAATGAGGACATCTCTCTCATGAGGTCTCCTCCAAAAAAAATCATTAATAAAAAGGTGACAACAAAATCCACCCCCAAAAGTGGGGTTTCAAACAGTCAGCTACCCCTCATCCTCCAACAAAATCACGTCTCAAGCAACATAATCCTAACAAGTTCTCCAGATGTCCTCTGAGCCTTCCAGAAAGTAGAAGACAGACATCTCTTGAATTTTTAATGTGAAAAAGTCAGAAAAGTAAGAAAGCAAACAAACAGGAAGAAAACCAAACAAAAATGAAGCTTTTCAGTCCTTCTATGTATGTAAATCTCATCTCCCATCGATTCCAGCAACTGTTTTTTCCTACTCTTTTCAATCTCAGCATAGCTACCATTAGAGAAACTACAGCAAACAGCTCTGGAGCTGGTGTTACGAGGTCTGTTTTGGGAGGGGATGAGCTTGCTCCCCATCCATGCCATGCCCATCATCACACAAAGCATCACACTTATGCACCCAGTCCTGGGAGGGTCAGTCCAGGCTTTGCCTGGACAAGCCAACCACTGTCTGCAAAACACCTGACACGCCACAGTCAACGCCAGCTTCCTGGTGTCAACTCAGACTGCTGGTTGACTGCAGTCAAAAAGGAGCCTCCAACCATCACCTTGTCAAAGAAGATTGGTTTTACAGCATCCTAATATGCAAGTGTAGCAACATGGAAGAGAAAGCAAGGGGTGCAACTGATGGACAACTGAAAAGCGCTGACCGAGAGTGGCAACATCGTTCATGGCTAAAAGGAGCAGCCAACACACATGGCATGGTGCTGGCTGGACCCATCATCTCTAATTGGGAGCCCAGCTCCCCGCCAGTCACTGCCACCAAGCAGGCTGTCACCTGCCAGTCACATTGCATGCAGCCATAAATTAAGCAGCCCAAAAATATCGCTTTGTTTTAACCGAGCGCTGGCAGTTCGAAATGCCTTCCGGAGGAGACGAGGTGGGAAAGGCAATGAGGGACCAAGACAACCACTGCAATGTCCTTGCACCCATGCCAAGCGTAAGGAGGGGGAGCATTGTCCCCCATCACCATGCCACAAGGTATTTTTTATACACTTGGATGGACTGTAAGACCCCTCCATAAAGACCCCCTTCCACTAGAGCTTCTCCTACAGCTTATCACTACTCCAGTGGAAAAGCCTTGCAGCTCTATTCCCCCCAACGCAACCTCTACTCCAGTCCTATCTCCTCTTGTTTAAAATATGATGATCAGGGTAAACGGCTTCCAATTCACTGACATCCAAAGCCCAGAGCAAGGAGATAAACATTAACACTTCCAGAAAGCTGTAGAGACAGAGAAATTACAGCCAGCTCCTCATGGCTCCAAAGACCTGGTTGAATTCCTTCTGGGGCCTCCTGCTCTTCCCAGCAGAGCACAACACAAGAGCTGGACGAGGCCCAGAGGTCCACACTCTCACCTCATTTACTAAGAAGCCAAAGATATCCAGAAACCCAATATTTTTAGCATAGTTAAAGGAAATAAAGTAAAAAAAAGCCACTCTTCTATTCATAGCACGGCTCAAGAGGATACAAGTTGTAATGCTGAGCGAAAGCATCCTTGGACGACAGCCCCTGGATCCCCGCTGTGCACAGCAGGACTGAGGCTCAGGGACGCTGCTGCAAAGAAACAGGATTCAACCTCTGCCTGAACCACACGCTGAATCCAAATGCCAAAACATCCTGGGGTTCACAAGCAGGGGTATGATGAACACAAGCTCATCTAAAATGCTTTTAATCTTTGCTCCCCAAAGAGCAGCCTCCTCCCCTGGGATTTCGATAAGAAAAGAAAGAGCTGCAGGTACACACGGGGCAGGGGGGGGAAGAGAAGGGTGAAAAAAACATATTTTTCTACCCTCAAAAACCAAAAGTGGAGTTTTTTTGGCAAAAGCCTGCCCCACCAACACTTGCTGCCCCAGAGCCATAGCTTCACCATGGCCGGGCAGGGCGGTCACAGGCTCCCTCGGAAGGGACATTGATCTCATTGTCGCATTAAACACCGTACCAGCGCTCACCGTGTTGAATTAGTGCCGGTAGATTTCTCTGACTAGAACATGTTAGAAATCACAGTTGGGTTACAAGAATCAATTAAGGCCAGATGGGGGTGCGAAGAAGTTAAACACTTTGCCTTATTGTAGGATTCAGCTCTACAGCGAAGGGTTCTTTACATTTTCATTTAGATTTAAAAATCACTCGAGTGCACCCTCTGTATAATTCAATCGAGGAATGGGAAGGAAACTACCAAGCGGGGAAGAGATATATTGTTCTTCTCTGGAAGATAAAAGTGGCAAAAAGAGAGAGGATTAAAGTGCAGCTCCTCAGCGGGGGGAAATCTGCAAAAGGCACCGAACTCGATGCGACACCATCAGTTTACAGCAGCACCACTGAAATCCAGAGGAGCTAAGAGCACGTCCACGCCCATCAACCCAGCCGACGTTTGGCCAGCGGTGGGAATTCAAGCTAGACATTTCACAGGACAAGGTTTATGGGGATGGATGTTGAGTCACCACACCATCCTCAGACAGGACAGGAAGCCAGTCACCTTCCCATCGATGGGACAAGGACCCATGTAGACTGACTCCCAGTAGAGCTGGAGAACTGGTGATGAGACTTAGCCCAATGTTAGTCAAGGGGGGGGGAAAACCACTCGCTAATATGCAGCGCACCTCCGCTGCCGCAATAAAGACGAGATTGAATTGCAGAACGTGGCTGCGGGTCTTGTTTCTCTCTGTTTCAATGTTGTGCTCCAACAGGTCGGAATATTGTTAGCGATTCCGTCTGCAGAGGAGACATCGCTGAGCTGGGTAAAACATGTGGCAAATTTCTTTCCGCGCTCATCTCGGATGAGGTGAAGGCATTTCATTCTATAAGCTCGGGGGTGATTTGTATTATGGGATTCCCAACACTCCTCCTGAAATGGTTAGGAGCATTATGTAAATCAGCCAGGGGGGAAAGCTTTCCACAAATGTCTCAGCTGATGGAACAACTTTAATCTCAACCCTGGCTACTTTTGCAATTACCTTGTACGTCTTTCACCACCAACTGCTTCGTAAGGGAAATCCAGCTTTTACAGGGGATCCCCAAGCCACTATGTTAGAAGAAGGAAAAGGGCAAAGATCCTCTTCAATTTTCCATCTGCATGCATGGACTAATGTGATGTGCTTTCTTCAGACAAGATGAAAGGTTAAACAGAGTCCTCGTTGGCGAGGAAAGCCGGAAGGCATCAAGCAGAGATCTGCAAAGGAATCCGAGAGCCGAGCACCCAAATCTCACTGAAAGTCCAAGGACGATGAACACCGAAGCCCACGAGGCTGTTCTGAACCATCAAAACAGAAATAAGCCCCAGCACTTTTGTGCCTGGGCTTGCTTGCTCCAAAAGAGCACCAAATGCAGAGGGAGAAGCGATTGGGACTCATCCTGCTTCTCTCCTCTTCCTCCTTCACGTGATGTGAAGGCAATACAAGACTAGCAAGGATCAGCAGAAGAAACAGCAGCATCAGAGGGTAGGAAAGGACTGAAAAGGGGGGCACAGAGAAAGGAAGCTCAGTGCCTCAGACACCAGAACTCAGCTTGAATTTGCACCTACTCAGCATCACTCGACACTCAGCTCCATTACATTTTCCTTTCCACCTTTCTTCCTCACACCAGACAAGACCAGGACTATGAAGCACCACGACTTCTCTATGAGAAGTCCCTTTCTTGGTCATGGACAATTCTTCCTGGGGAGCAGTGGTTCGTTTAACACAGAATCTCAGACCAAATGCCAGTGTTGAAAGGAAGAGGAACAACATCTAGAGACTTCTCTCCACCTGGTTTTCAGAAACAACTTCATTTCTGTTGCGTGTTGACAGTTGCCGAGCTGCTCCCAAGCTCCCTGCATTGGAACGTCCACACCTCCCTTCAGATACACCTTGATTAATTTTGCTTCATTTATTATTTAAGCCCGTTACCTTCGTGTAAAATATTGAAGATCTGACTCATTCTTTATTATTAAGCCCTGCTATGCACCCTAGGAGGCTCTGCGATCTCCGTAGCCTTCGATCTGCTCGGAGAGAACAAACTCATCTCAATCCCTCGGTAAATATGAGGGATTGCTTGGAGGGACGCTGTCAGCACCATGCTCCCTCTTTCCTCAGCTGCCGTACCGCCTCGCCACGGAAAAACACTCTTAAAGGCTAATTCACTTTCCAACATCTGCACGGCTCATTTGCTGCTCTCCCCTCTCCCTCTCCATTTCTCCGCAGCTGGCATTGAAGTCAGTCAGCTCCCAGTAATCCCCGTTCACGGATATAAATGGAGCGAGCCAGGAGCTCTGACTACGCCCAATTAGCCGCTGGCGAGGCCACGTGAAAACCCCGCTCGCCCACGGGGTCTGAGCCGAAAGACAACGCAGGAGTGCAATGGGGACAAAGCCATTCTAGATGCTTTCAGGGTGGTGATGAGGCATCACATAGGGGGTTTTTTTCCCCCTCCCCACTGGAGTCCCAGTTGGCTTCCATCATTTTCAGCCTAACCTTGCATTTCTTTTACATCACTGACTCATTTCGGAGGCAGAGGTAGAAACAGCCTTTTGAAGCCCAGCCTTGGGAAGCTGGAGATGGGACGACTGCAGCATCATCCAGGGCACATCAAACCCACTCCCAACTGATTTTTCTGGATGCAGAGAGACTGCAGACAGTGGTCATTCCTATCTCAAAGAAAGGCATCCCAACCTTTCCTTCCCAGGCATTGGCACTCACCAGCTTAAAAGCCAGGGCGATCAAACCGTGCCTAGGCTGAGCAGGAATTTACATCTCAATTTCACAGCTTGGGTCCAACACTGTAACAAGCTGAATGGAAACAGAAAATGTAGTGAATGCTTCCCTCCTTTGAGCCTGGATCTACACCCTGAGATGAAACTCCATGGCTAAAATTCATCCCTGCTTCAAAGGCACCAGCACAACCCAAAGGCAATAAATCCAGGGAGGAGAAAAGAATGAAAATATTTCAATGGCAAGAGACAAGGCCTCGCATTTCTACAGCTTACTGAGTACTCTGAAACATAACAGAGCACACAGTTGACTACAGGTCACAAGAGAAGCCCAGTTCACATCTTGAAATCAACCCCAGCTGATGGAAAAGGAATTTTGAAGCGATAAAACACTACTACTTGCACTTATGCAAAATGCCAGCCCAGCACCTTGCACTGCACACTCGGGGTAGTGCTGAGCTCCGCTAACTACAGGTTGAGGAGCAGGTTCATGTTCAAAGCTCCCACCATAGCTGCTGAAGAGCACCAACAACCCCAATCATACAATGGTTTGAGTTGGAAGGGACATTTAAAGCACCTTTTAAATGAGCACTCTTGCTTCAGGCAACTTTTTAGGGTGCAATGAATCGCCCTCTCAAGAAACCCAATGTCCAGCAAGACAGTCAACACCTCCCACAGAATTTTCAGCCAACAAATATCAGTCGACCTTGTCTCCCTGCAATGTGGGGAGAGGAGTCTCACCACTGGAGTCCGGCCACACCGCGACGAGTTCACACGCAATCCATCAAGGAGCAAATTACCCATTTGTAAATATCAAAGGCAACTTGTTTTGCAAGAAGTTCAGCATCTTGGCTTTGTGTTTTCTTCCCCTCCCTCTTCTCACCCCCTCCACTCTTTTTAAGCTTTGTCAATACCAGCTGTGCTTTTCTTCCTGGAAACTGTATAATGATGAGAGCAACTGTTTATTTTTCTCTTTAAAGGGATGAAGTGTTTTTTTGCTGATATTTTGCAGGTCCGTAAAAATGATTTATGGGATTGAGCGGACAGGTCACACGATGCCCTTTGCCTGCTCAAGGGAAAGGGGGGAAAAAAGTCACTCCAGGGTGAGATTTCAAGAGCTTCGTTGCTTCTCAAAGGCTTTCATGTGAAATACCATTCCCCTATGTTTTCGGCAGGGGAAAAGAGTGGGACTCTAAGCACTGGTCAGCATGGGCTCATCTCAAGAAAAAAGATGGTGCAAGACAAATATAATTGTGTTTGCTAAGGGACTAAGTCAGACAGAAGGAAGGCAGGGGACGTGGTTTGCTTTGGTGTCAGCTAATCCTCTGGAACGTGCGCAGGCGAAGCAGCCCCAGCAAGGAGAGCAGGAGGCACTAACACACACACCCGTCACACCTCCGACATGCTGTTACAACCCAAAACCAACAGAGACAAGAAGACACATGCACCCCCAATGAAAGTCATAACTATCAAGCACAGTGGTTTTTCCTCTCTGGGATAGAAAGGCAGCCAAGCTCTGGAGAGCATCCCAAGGAAGCAACGAGCATTGTGACGGGGGAAGGTTGGAAGATCTCATGTGGGGGCCCACAGCTGACCCCTGCGACTGAGGAGCATCTGCGTACCTCTCTTCCTCCACCACTTTTCCTTCACCTCCTGCCTACTCCAAAAGAAACCACTGTATCTGAACAGCCCTGTAAGCCAGAGACGGCTGGAAGGAATAGATTTCCTCCCTTCTTTCTCTCTCTTTTTTTTCTTTTTTGGATTTATGACAGAGAGCTGAAAACCAAGAGCCTCTATTCCTGGAAGAGCGGTGCTGGCTGGGAAGCCCTGCGGCTGGCAGACACACGAGGCAATTAACCTCCGTGAATGCAGAAAGGGAAGGAAAGGGACTGCCTGCAAAACACACGGCACAGGGACACGGAGACTGGGACCCCGGCATCCCCTCCTCGCTGCCGTGGGGCACAGCCAGCCATGGGACTGGGGACATTACCTCCCCAAGGAGGTGACACCAGGGATGCTGCCATACAAACCAAGGCCTAGATGATCCAAAGTATTTAGGCAGTCAAATATCTTGCAGGTCCTGAGCCCCTCGGAGCCTTCTCATGCCGGAATCCACATTCCCGTACCATGATGCGAACCAAAGCCCCACAGCACCTAAGCAAGATCAGCCGCTAATTAAACCATTCCCTCGACAGCTTGCAAGTTAGTTATGGCTCATTATCCTCACTTAACCGACTGGAGAAACTGAGGAAGGAGAGAGATTAAAGGATTTGCTAAAACCTCCGGCTGCAGTCAGTGGTAGAGGCAAACCAAGAGCTCATAAACATCATAAATCCCCCACCTCGGGGCTCCCAACCCCACACATCCCTCCCCTCGCTGTTTTTACTACTCACTCTTGATTATTAGCGCTGAGCAAGAAGCAAAGTCTGGTGAGCACCTCGCTCCAGAGCTCACGTCTGAAGGGCAAGTGTAAAAGGGACAGAAAGCTGAAAGCCAGAAGACCATAAAACCTGCCTCTCCAAACACACAGCCCACGGGAGAGGTTACCCAACCCAAACTACTGCACTTGACCACGACGCTTAAAACAAACCCACTGCCCTCTTAGTGCCCTCCCGGCTGCCGGGAGCATCTTGGAGGAGCCGAAAATGGCTTTGATTGTCTCCAAGCGAGCCAATAAATCAGCTGCAGGAAGGGCTGGAGAAGCAGATGGCCCTGGGGAAAGGCTGCAAGGCTCGGCAGCGGCGAGGAGGAGGATGCTGAGAGAGGAGAAGGTGGAGGGCTTGGGAGAGAGAGATGAATTTAAAGGGAATAAAGGAGATGAGAGCGGGGGAAGAAAAAGAAGCTTTTTGAAAAGAGGAGATTGACAGAGTGAAACAAAGATGGAGGAGAGGCACAGGGAGGAGAAAGAGGGAGAGAGAAATAAAGGAGAAAAGCAGAAGGAAGGAGAGAGGAGAGAGAGGAGGTGGCGAGCCGAGGAGAATTAAAACAGTGACAGTAATTTAGCAGCCGAGTTTTATCTTCTGAGTTTAATGGGGAAAACCAACCCCCTGCTTGAGGAAGGTGGGTTTCTCCCTCCAGCTCTCTGCAGCACAGCCACCGAGGAAGGGAACAGCAGAATCAGGTCCTTCCCCTCCTACCAGCAGTGTTACTGTTCATTAAAGACGGGATATTGCCTGCTCCCCCCTCCTTGTTCCTCTGCTGTGCTGGACTATACCCTCATTACCCCCTCAACCACAGTTTGCCAATCATCATTCACTTCTTATTATTCTTGATAACAAATTCCAGCACCTCCCACTCCCTCGACAGAAAATCCCTGCTTCCCATATCCTGCCCTGCCACAAGGAAGGATCTTTTTTCCAAGGGCGGGGGGGAAGACCATTTCATTTCCAGCTCTGCAGGGCTCCCTGGTGACATCACAGCACAAGAAAGATATGAACCTCCCAGAGTGGGTCCAGAGAAGGCCTCAAAAATGATCAGAGAGATAGAGCACCTCTGCCATGGAGAAAGGCTGAGAGAGTTGGGGTTGTCCAGCCTGGAGAAGAGAAGGCTCCAGGGAGACCACCTTGTGCCTTTCAATACTTGAAGGCAGACTGTAAGAAAGATGGGGACAGACTTTATAACCTGTAGGGATAGGACGAGGGGTGACGGTTTTAAACTAAAAGAGGGGAGATTTTGACTGGATATAAGAAATTTTTTACAATGAGGGTAGTGAAACACTGGCCCAGGTTGCCCAGAGAGGTGGTAGAAGCCCCATCCCTGGAAACATTCAAGGTCAGGTTGGACGGGGCTCTGAGCAACCTGATCTTGTTGAAGATATTGCTGCTCACTGCAGGGATGAGCTTGAAAGATCCCTTCCAATCCAAACCCTTTTGAGATTGATCTCTGGTGCCTTAGCAAAGTGCTGCTGGCACAAGGATGTGCTGTCAAGGAAGAGGAGCTCTGTGCCAGTGGGCACGGCTGCCCAAGGATGCTTCCTCTGGAGCTCATAGTGGGACGCTGACCCACACAGAGACCCAGCAGACAAGTTTTTGGTGTTTTCATCCCTAGATACAACAGCACACAGCTGAGAGCTCTGCCCAAGCTGCAACTGAGAGGCTATTTATGGTGTCAGCATCACAGACAGCCCAACTGCTTGGACAGAGATACAGAGCCACAGAAAGACACGCTAACACCAAGAAAAATACACCCAAACAGGATCAATATCTCCTGATAAGAGCTTGCTTCCTACAAGCCTGAACCCTCACGATCCTCCCTCAAGCAGCATCTCACCACAGACACGAAGCAGCGATTTGAGGGCAGACATAGCATCTTTCCCCACTTGACCTCCCCAGTATCTCAGCAAGGCTGCAAAGTGAAAAGATCCCTCTGGAGATGGGAAATCGGGGCCATCCCGTTTGTCTCCATAACGGTATCAGGCAGGGCTGGCGCTGGAAGCGTCGCTCCTCCGAGCTTCACCTTGCAAATAAATAGCTCTGAATCGCAGCCAGAAGCAACGGGATCTTTCAAAGACATTATCTGGAAGCAGGCAGGAGAATGCACCTCAAGTCTCATTAATCATCCCGCCGCTTACAGTACCTTCTTAATGGCTTTTATGGTTTATCCTTTGAACGCCAACAAAGAGTGTGATTTCTCCTGGCTTATTCTATTAAACAGAAATCAATATCTAATACAAATGTGCCGACGGTGGGATATTTGGAAAGGCCGAGGAGGCACCTGTCGGGTCTTTTCTCCTCTCCTCTTTGATGCTGGCTCTCTAAGGGACCAGGATCTGCTAATCACAGCTCCTTGCTTTGCAAAGCCAGTCCTCATCAGGAGAGGCTGTGGGCTGCCATGCCGTGGGGGGCTGGCACAGAAATCATGTGCAGGTGACAACATCTTTTCTCCAGCGCTCAAAACCAAGGAAGCAAGTGCTGCAAGCGTGCAGGAGAGAGAAAATAAAAAGAAAGAAGAGGAGGAGAGGGGTAAGGTGCTTTTCATCTCTCCTTTCTATAAGGGCTCTTGTGAATTTGAGCGATGGTGGCAAGGCAGCTGAATCAACACTAAGCACAGGTATAAATAAGCTGCTAGGAGGACGGTCTCGGGAGCTGAAGATTGTTATTAATTTTTACAGCTTGAGTATAAGGAGAGGTAAAGGAAGCTCCAGGGCTTTTGGTCCCTCTTGCTCCCCTGGAAATGGGGCTAGAGGATGGAAAAGGAGAAGGGTGAGAGGGGAACTGCTTTGCTAAATTCGCTGGGAAATGCATGCAGCTTTAGGACAGGAATTAACCTTTACCAGTGACACCATTCAGCCCAGTTCATGCCTAACTGGGGCCTCAAGCCACCACCCCAAAGGTACCACTGCAGGAGCCAGGAGAGGAAGAGCAGCTACCAAACAGAACCAGCTTTGGGGTTTAGTCTGAGTTACACAGGGCCGGCTCCTCCACTTGCAAGAACAGGACCCGAAACAGCTACAAAGAGCAACATTTACCACCTTCGAAAGCAATTCCAAGATCCTAATGGAAAATTAAATTTCTATTTGTTAAAAACCACTTAGAAGCTTTGGAGCTGTCTTTTTATACCTCTCTCAGAAACACACTGTTAAGTAATTTCAGTTTACCACGTTTAAATATGGTTAAGAAAATCCTTCCTGAAAACACCAGAGGCAAATCACATCACTTCAGAAACTAACTCCTTCATCCAGAGTCTCCAGTGGTACCAACCACCTCACTGTGCCAGCCCAGGCAGCACACATATCAGTCCTGCTAGCACCCTTCTACAGCACCCTAGGGTATTATTTAGCATGGTTGGTTGTCCTCACTTCCTTCTTCCCCTTCAGAAAGTTCCTCTTTAAGGAGGAAATAAACAAATATCCCACAGCATGTGAGAATAACAGAGAGAGAGGGTGGGTGTACATCTCTTTGGAGAGCTCTCCATCCTTGCACATCCATGACCAGGAGTAAGTAGACTCAAAGCCCAGAAGCATCTCAGAAGTACCAAAGTCCCCTGACTGCACTCACTGCCTTCCCAAGGGTTCACCAAAACCCAGCTCCAAATGCTTCCTTACTCCAAGGATGGCAGCAAACTGATCCAGAGGAGATCAGAGAGGGACAGGGTGAAAGATGGGGAAGCAGCCAGCCCAGGCAGCACACACGTCAGTCCTGCTAGCACCCTTCTACAGCACCCTAGGGCATTATTTAGCACAGCTGACTGTGCTCACTCCCTCCTTCCCCTTCAGAAAGTTCCTCTGTGGGAAGGAAATAAATAAATAAATAAATACAAACCAAAAAAAAACCCAAAAGGAGTTGAATAGTTACGCTGCTCGAGGCACTTAGCTACACTTAGCAACCCCGCGCCTGCCAGAAACATCCTTGCACAAGTGACGCTGCCAGAATTAACTCCCAGCTCTCAGCATGCTTGAAAAGGTAAAAAAAAATATTAAAAAAAATTAAAAAGAGAGACACACTCAGCCCCTTCCATGGCAGCACATCCTCCTGCCTCAGCACTGGTTCTCACTCAGCTGCCCTTATCCGAAAGGAGACAGTGACCCAGGGCTGGCTGCAGACTGGCTGGGACACAGCTTCCAGCCTTTTGGCTGGTGCTGAAAACACCCCGGAGTTTGGATGCTTAGTGAGCATCCCAGCCCAGGCTGGAGGCTCTCACTGCTGGGTTTGTGTCCTCATCCTGGTACCTAATCCAAGGGGAACCACACAGCAGCGCAAAGATGGATGGAAAAGAGCATCAAGGGAAAAAATGGGGTGGAAATACACATGGGAACATCCCTGGAGGTGGTGCTGGTACAACACAAGGCAACAAAAGGTCTTTTTTTTCCCTCCCCCCTTTTTCCCCAGTTTAAATAACAAAAGCTGTTAGGATTGTTCTTGCTCCTAGCTGCATATTTATTTATTTCCTTGCCCCCCACTTTGCCAGCCCATACATCACCTATCTGTGGCACCATGGTCCTTCCAGACACACTCCTGCTCCTGCCACCCCAACTCTGAAACAGAGCCCGCAGCCAAAGCAAACATCTCCAACATCTCTCCTCCAAATTGAAATGTATTTTAATAATTTAAACCTTTATGGGTCCTTTTGGTTGCACAGTAAATTATTCACCAATTTCACAGTGACACCACCACCACCGCTGCCGTGCAGGTGCACCTACACAAAAGAAAGATGCTCTTTACAACTTGAGATGCTAAATCATGTCAAAGATGAAGGGATGAAAGACAGAGAGGACGCCAGCCTCAAAAATCACATCCTCTGCTATTTCTCTCAAATAGATAAACGCTCCGGGAGAGTTTCACGGGGTATATGATGAGAGGAGATATTTTGTGGTACACAGGTGTGAAAAAGGCAGACAGGAGGGAGAATAAAACCTGATAACACTTCACTCAGGCAGAGGCAGCAAAGGCAGGTGGTTTTGGGGTTGGTTTTTTTTCCCTCCCCGCAGCTGCAGGGAGCCAGAAGGAGCAGAAGGGAATTGCTGAGCAGCCGAACCGGCTCAGATCCCAACCAGGACCTCACCCTGCAAGAGGAGAAAGGCTCCAGCAGCGAGTCAGCTCTGTTCTTCCACCAGACAGGTATTACCCTGGCATCAGCTCATCACTTAGCTTTCAAAACTCGAGTGTGCAGTGCCTTGGCTTCTGCTGACAGCCCACGATCAGGCTGATTGTAAAGAGCCAGATTCATTCTCGCCAGTCAGAGATTATTTATTTATTTATTGACAGAGAAACTGAAAGCTGGAGACAGTTGGAGCATCTAAGAAACACGTTTGTTTGCTGTCGGAACACGGGGGAAAAAAAGACCATCTGCTAAAAAAAGGTATTGCTTGATAAACTGAGGGCAAAACTTGTCCCCCTTGAGCCCAGCCCGAAACAAAACTGAAGCAGCACAGTACACAGCGGAGCAATCCCAAACAACGTGAAAATTAGAGGGATTATTAACTCCAAGATCAGGAATTACAACTTTGTGGCTGATCTGGGAATCACCTACGTACACAAACACAAACATCTATTTGTAGGGACCACCTCCAGCCCTCACGCTCCCTTCCCAGGACACGTGCACCTTGTTTCCTTATCTCATGGTGTGCCCATGATTTCTCTGCATCAAAGACCTGCTCAAAAGCCAGCAGCTCCTGTGATGATTTTGAACCCCTCAAGGTCTGGGGCTGCTCTGAACAGTGTATGCTCAAAAGCTGCTTCATAAGCAAAACTGGAAGTATACTAGATCCACTGATAAATCCAGGTGGGGTTTTTTTTCCCCCTTGCCTGATGCTGGTGAGGATTTATTGACAGCTTGCCAAAGGAGCTCTTACACATCCTTCTCCAGCATTTTATTCCTTCTGAGCTGGTGGCATTTCATCTCATGGAGCCTGTCTACAGGAAGATCTCTCCAGTGACCTGCTAGCAAGGAGTCTAGGGGCTCATTTTGCTGGTCACATCCCACTGGGACATCCTCGGGATAACCTGGGAAGGGGAACGGCGATGACAACTCAACACTGGGGTCCTGTGGGGCTTTTTCTGACACCCCCATGGGACAGTCCTGCTGCTGAGCATCACCCAATTCCCAACTCTCCCAGGGAAACATTCTCCAGCTTTGCCACGAGGACAGCAAGGGAGAGACAATGCTCAGGGGTGAGGTGACAGCGAGCTAGATTTATCACCCAACACGTTGGGAAGAAAAGCCAGCCCAAACTCAGCTGAGCACAGAGGTTTTGCCTCTGCCTGGGCTTGCGAGGGACATGACCTTCTGAAAACTCAGGTTATTTATTTTGATAATCCTTTTGTTGGGATAAACGCTTTGCTCTCTCCACAGCCCCAAGGTCATCAGAGTTAATGAGGAGAGGAGAAAGGCCAAGTGAATGGGATTTGTCCTTTGCAACCAAATGCATTAGTGGAGGAGAGGTGAAGTGAGGGGGTTGGACTCTCTCTCCTCTGCTTTTTATTTGAAAAAGACCAACAACAGGAACACACAGCTGCAAAACAAGTCTCTTTTTCTATCTCCTCCTTACTCTTTTCTCTTATTCCCACTGCTCTCCTCATTACTCTCCTTCAGTCTTCCCTAGCTATCATGACCTCCATACCCCAACCCACTATTCAAGACCTGATGGGAAGAGGAGAGGAGGCTCACGTCCACCCACCAAAGCCTGACACAAAAACACCCCCAAAGTAGCACCATCCCCCCCCATCCAAGGACCCCACATCCTTTTACAGACCCTAACACCAAGGTTCCCAACTCAAGCAGAGCAAAGAAGTGGAAAGGAAGCCACCTACACCTCCTTGCTCCGATGCAGCCATTTTGGTGCAGAGATCTGCAAGAAGAATATTAAGCTTGGTCTGAATGCAGCAGCCTCACTCAAGATTTATGAAGGATGAAGGAAGGAAGATTCTGAGGCAAAGCATCATCTCAAAAATAACTGCTGAGTCCTGGCGGGTATAAAAGATCTGTCCATAAACCAGTTTGTCATCACCAGTCAATAAAAACGCGAGCAACGAGAGGAGGCGGCGATAACCAGTGTCCCCTGCTCTCCACATTGCACCCAGGTGATCCTGGCCAGATCACCCCCACACACGTGTGCACAAGCAAACACATCTTCAGCCCTGCTCTGAATACATGTCCCCTGCCCCAAAGTCTCAAGGTGAGCATAGTTACACTCAGATCAATGCATGGAGCAGTGGTCTAGGAGCTACGGAGCTGACAAGTGACCAGGCAGGACCAGGGCGTTTAGGGGACAAGGATGGAGTCATACCAACAAAACCAGCTAGGGCATGGTGTCAGCACTGAACCAGCGTGCTGGTACCTACCAGATGTCCAGGAGGACCTTGTTTCTCCCTGCCATCTCATGCTAATGCTTCAGCTGCCTTCTAAATCATAGAATCAGAGTTGTTTTGGTTGGAAAAGACCTCAAAGATCATCGAGTCGAACCGAAAGCCCAACACTACCAAGTCTACCACTAAACCATGTCCCTAAGCACCTCATCTACATGGCTTTTAAATACCTCCAGGGATGGGGACTCCACCACTGCCCTAGGCAGTCTGTTCCAATACTTGATCACCTTTTCAATGAAGAAGTTTTTCCTAATATAAATATATTCCTAATATCCAATAAAGCCCCAAGGCACAACTTGAGGCCATTTCCTCTTCTCCTGTCTCTTCTTTCTTGGTTGAACAGAGCAACCCCTGCCTCTCTGCACCCTCCTTGCAGGGACTTGGACAGAGCCAGAAGGTCTCCCCTCAGCCTCCTTTTCTCCAGGCTCAACAACCTTAGTTTCCTCAGCCATGAACTCAGCACACTTGTGCTCCAGACCCTTCCCCAGCTCCATTGCCCTTCTCTGTACATGCTCCAGCACCTCCATGTCCTTCTTATAGTGAGAGGCCCAAAACTAAGACATAGAGGAGAGGAGGATCTGGTGCTGCGTTGGGTGAACCACCTGCCTGACCTCCTGTGACCCTCCCAGTCGCAGGCAGGAGACTGGCAGAGATGCCCATGGCATTGGAAGAGTATCTTTGGTGAGGTGCACCAAGCTGAAGACAGCTGGAAAGCAGATCAGCATGTTGTTGTGATAAAGTCTGTCTCTAAAGGAGGTTGGTGATTTTTCTTTCCTTTCTATCTGTGGGTTTTTGGGTTTTTTTAGGGCTGCCAAATACAAAGACAAAATATCTCGGTAAAAGATGAAGGAAACTTCTCTCATCACCTTTCCTATCACAGGCAGCCCAGACACTCCTAATAACTTCTCCCTGCCAGCCCTGGGAAACCTTTACATTTAATTTCCCAATTCTGTACGTTCAAAGAGGGGACATCCCTGGGAGAGGGGGAGGTGACAGCAGCTCAGCCGCCATGGGCTGACAGCAGCAGAGAGGGAAGTGCCAGAGCTGGAAAGGATCTGACAGAGTTATCCAGGCTCTCATCCAGCTGGAGCAGGCCTGTTCCTTTGCTGTATTCTCCAGTGCTCTATCAAGTCAAGTTTTAAATAGCTCAGATGATGGAGTGGACTACGTAGGCTTCAAGATCTCTCCGACAGGAAGATTTCTTCCCTACAAAATCATTTTATTCCCTAACAGTACATCTCAGCTCAGCTTTTGCCCACTTCAGACTCTCCTCACCTTCCAACCTGATGGACAAACAGACCTGTCCTCTTGTAGCACTCCTCAAACAGCTTTACCCATTGAGACGTGGGGACCAGCCCTGGTGATACCAAGCTGGCTCAAGCCAGAAGACCCAAGGAGACAGAGCAGCAGCAATGTGGGGAGATGAAACCCTTTCCTCCCAACCCTCAGCCATAAAGTAAAGTATTTGGCTACCTTCTCCTCTATAACCCACCACCAAAGGGCAACACACCAAGATATTACTCTGCTTGATTTAGAGCCACCAAGAAACACGTCTGACCAAGCACACTGGCCGCGCGCTTGCTTGCTTGTTCTCCCTCTCTCATTTTATTTATATATTTATTTTTCTTCCCCTTTAACCTTCTGCCTGAAAAAAAAAAAAGCCTCACCATCCCTTCTCATTACTAATCACTCACATCAACCCTCCCCAGGAAGCACTCTGGGGCCACTCGACTATTAACAGGGCACTAAATGCAAGGCGGAGGAGGATGTATTAATATCGAGTAAGAGTGATAGATGATGTGAACTGCTCTGGCACTCCAGCTCAGGTACTCATGTCAGGTACTGGAGCTAATTTAAAATAATAATAATAACAACAATAATAACAACAACAGCAGCAGCTGCCTTCATTTTCCAAGTCAATTGATTCCTCAGCAGGAATGCCATCTTGACAGATTTATTTTGATCGAATTGTCTAATTGAATACAGTTCTTGTTTCCCTTCACTTCGTGACCTTTCACGCCTGTGAAATAAATGCAATTTGGAGAATTATTCCTCAGCAGCAAACTCAGCTCCTCCAGGGCTGGGGTGGCTGCTTTATCTTTCCAACTTGCCAACAAAACACTATCAAAAAGAAACCTCTGCGAAGGAGGCAGCCAGTCCTGGGTGCTGTGGCAGTTTTTCCACTTCCATGTTAAAAAATGTTAAATAAAGGGAGGAAAAAAAAAATACATAGGAGGTTTGCAAGAAGCACAATGAGATATACTTGCTGTTTGGGCAGAATTTATCTTCTGCCTGTTCAAGTCCTCAATATTTGCTCCACTGATGCTTCTTCCAGTTTAATGGAAGATGTTTTGCTCCCAGCTCTGTGATGCTACTGGAATAAGATGTACCATCCCCTTTTCCTTCACCCATCAGAGATACAGGCTTCAACCACCACCAGTCCTTCATCCACCTTCTCCCTGTGCCCTCCCAGGCACGTCCCAGGCTCCCACCTGGGATGTTCTGGTGTCCCAGACATGAGGCAACACCTCCCATAAATTTCACAAGAACAAGTACCAAAGATTAAAAATAACTAAGCCGTGTCCCTCGCAGACAAAGGCGCTGTCTGCGCTCCGAGAGAGGTCCTGGGGAGAAGAGTCACAGCTAAATGTTTTATAATAAGATCAATCAATATTAAAAATGTATGGCCTGCTTCAATTTTTAAAGAATCTTAAATTAATCTTTAAACACAACTATTTTGCTTAAACCAAAGGCTTTCGGTAGCCTGACAATGGTATTTCCATCTGTTCCCCCAGGTTCGTGCCAGGTATCTAGAACAGGACTAATAAGTAAATAAAAAACATCCAACACAATTCCCTAGAACCACAAACAGGGGGGGGGAAAAGCAGAATTTACTGCTAAATTCATTATTGACTTAGCAGCAAAAATGTATTTATCTGTGCAGTATGATAGGCCTTATCAACAATATTTTAATATCTAAATCTACTGGCTTGAGGATCCACTACGAACACAGCTCCAGAGGAGAAGGATGGGGATAAAGGGAAGCTACGGGGTCAGAGTAAAGTTGGACTGAACCCACTTGATCCTCAACAAACACCCAAGCCTGACCCAACACAGCAAAATCTGGGTGATATCCCCATGCTCCATGGGCAGCAGCATCATGAGAGCTTCCTGGGTGTTGGAAAC
Source organism: Caprimulgus europaeus (assembly GCA_907165065.1). Next base: position 4,688,102 of record OU015548.1, on the reverse strand, counting down.
CCCAACTCAGCCAAGCAGTGAGCTTCCCAGTGACAGTGTCTCTAAGACATGCAGAGGAAGGTGGCATTTCTGACAGCAAGACTTCTGCCTCACTTGCCATTTCATGTTAAGAGGCTTGTACAGTCAGCAGCGTTTAAAGTAATGACTGTTTTCATGGTAAATGCTCTGTTAAATAACCCTGGATTATTGTGTTGTGTTATTGCATATATAAAATGGCATTTCAAAAAAAAATAATAATTGTTTTAGAGCTAATTGATGTTTTTAACCGGCTCCGTGCATGGAATTTTTTATTTAGTGAAGGGATGGGTTGCTGTCAGGAAGACAGCAATAAAAACAGGAGTGAAGCTTTGACTTGCAGGGTCTGCCTGGTGTTGGTCTGGTTCAGGTTACTTCTTGCTGAGCAGCAGAGAAAGTTCAAGCCATCTGCTCTGAAATGCAAAAGGGAGGGAGCCAGACCAAGGCAAAATCCCATTGCAGCCACCAGCAGGTATCTCTGCACCCCAAACCTGAGTGTCCACCTACCACACAGCCACACACAGTCAATGAGACACTGGAGAGTCATCACACACCAGTAGCACTCCCATCTCTACCCTCAGCATCTGCTCTGCACATTTCCTCCTCTCAGCCTCCCGGTTTTGGTGGGTTATCCACGTGGCAGCACTTCAGAGCCACCAAAAACTCCCCAGGGGGATGACAGGTCCCCCTCCCCTGTCCTCAAGTGTTAGTTCTGCAGACAGCCAAGGACAACTGCCCTGATGCTACAGCAGGGAAGGGCTGATGGATCACCAGTGAGCAATCCTGCTGCCAGAGATTAACCTTCATTCTTCCAGGAGGGATTTAGATGGTTCAGCTCCTTCCCCTCACCCACCTCCTGCAAGACCACCTTTCTTCACCACATCCCTGGGGACACAGCCTCAAGGTCAGGCAGAGCCACCACCATCATTTCTGAGAACCTCCAGCTCATCACATGGTTATTTTGGCATCTACCAGCATCCTGCCAAGCTCAGTGCACTAAAATTGAGCCCAAGCTCCCTGTTTACACCCCTTGCAGTCTGCAATCAATGACAGGAGAACTCACTCGACTTTCAAACCTGGAGCCTTTGAGCTCCTGTGACAGCAGCAGCTTCCCTGACCCTTGTCTGGAGGCTTGCAGAGCACTCAAGCAGTCAGGAGCAGTGACGGAGTCCTGAGGCTTTTACAGAGGCAGTGACTTTTGGGATGTGAAGTTAATCACACATGTGAGCGTCTCCGAGTTGCCGGAAGGGAGAGAGGAACCATCAGAAACCACAGTTAAAAGTCTCAACCATCTCCTAAGATCTCCATGTCCAGACACTCAGATCACAAGGTGAGAGCAGGGGGCTGATATGCAGCTCCCAGAGGGGACCTGCTGGGTCACTGGGTCTCATCCCTCACAGTCAGGCACCCGATTAATCCCAAAGGGTCCCCAGCATCTCTCCTCCATGTACCAACACACCACAAACCACCTCCTAACAGCTTATAATAAACCAGAGACCCACAGTGCAGAGGCCAAAAGCCACCAGCTCTGAATCATCACAAGAAAGGAAAGGAGAGGAGATGAAAGCTATCATCGTGCCCTGGTCCCTCACAGCAGTGAACAGGTAAAAGGAAAACGTTTAAGTGAAGCACGCAACAAGGTCTGCAGATGGGCAGGGAGGAAAGCTCCCCGCTCCCCCAGCATGGGAAAGACAGCATGAGAATAATTGGACTGTGAAATCTAAGGGAAAACTACCAGACCAGGAGAGTTCAAGATCACAAATCTGCTGATTTGAAGTTGCTCCTCACTCTTAAAAGTCACTCCCATGCCTGTCTTTGCCATGGTGACTGCCTCGCATCAACACTCAGGCTGGACCCTGAGGTCTGTCCCAGACCTGGCAGCTCTGAGGCTGGCCAAGCTCACCCACTGTGTTCCTGCAGTAAGAATTGCCACCTTCTGCTGCAGCCTTTTCCATCCCCCAAAGACAAGTTTGACCCAATAGTCTAGGAGACTGCATTTGGCTTGAGGATTCATGGAGAAGTGACAAGAGTGGTCTCCTCAGCATCACCCCATGCACTGTACACATCCTGTGATGCTAGAGCAGCTGCACAGCCCCTGAGATGATGCCCAAATCCAGCTCTGTGTGCTCTAACAGTACGAGCTACACACACAAACTCCGTAAAACAAGACACAGAAGTGAGATCCTGAGGTCAAAACCTTCTCACCCTCATTTTCTCTCCACCCCATCCTCTGCAAAAGCCAGTGCAACCCCTCCCCAGCCACTCTCAAGGACAGGGCAACTCTCCAGCTCACTCTTTTCCTCTTCAGAGGGAGCTTTTTCCAGTTCCTGAGGCTTGGTTTCAACCCTCTCCCTTCCTCAGAGGCACCTGGACCCCCGGAGGACACTGCCCTAATGGGTTATATCTCATTACTGCAACCGCAATGTCAAACCCTGTCTCTCTCTCCATCCCTTCAGCATCTGTCTCCACGGTCTCCAAGTGTCTCAGATGACTGGAGAAGTCCCTTTGTGTGCTTTCCCAACCCTTGGCTGTACAAGTACCATTTAATCAAGCTCCATAACGAAGCCACAAACGAGCCAGAAGAGGCTGTGCAGCCGCAGGCAGGAGCAGCGCAGCCTTTGAAGGAGAGGTCAGGGACCATCCCACTGCCCACAGGTGACAAAGGGGCCAGGAGCAGCAACGGGGCCAGGCACCTCGGCGATGCTCCAAGGTCCCAGCAGCCTCAAAGCTCCCCAGTAGCTCACAGGCACTTTATCTATAACGTAAGCTATAAGGTGGTACATCCCAAAGCTCTGCCCTACACATTAATGCCAGGGGGGATTTATCTCTCTGGGGTTCCTGACCCTCGGTCAAAGCAGCATGCTGCAACTCAGGACCCCAAAAACATGTTGAGGGCACTTTTGAGTGTACCTCTGCTTGGCACTACGAACCCAAACGCTGCTGCCAGCTCCCAAGCTCATTTCTAAATGCAATGCCTGTTCTCCAGGCTTGGGTTTCTCCCTCTCTCCAGGATTTTCCCCACATGGATGCTGTTACCATGCGCTTTAATCAGCACCTTCCCTCCAGTCTGGCCAGCTTCTCTTGCTCACAGCATTTTTAAGATGATACTACAGTTTGTAAATCACATATCAAGAAACATATCTCCCTCATACATCATCCCTGCCAGGGTCCTGCTCGCTCTAAGCATCCTTTGGATGCTTCAGGAGGAGTCACCCACATGCCAGCACAGCCCGATGGAAGGCACTCAGGACACACAGCTTTCCTAACATCAACTCCTCTGCTCAGAGCTCTCTTCAAAATCTGCTGCTGTACCACCAGTTCCCACCCACAGCATTAAACCACTTACAGCTTTTTTCCCCTCTCCCCACAAATCTGCAAGTCCTGGAAATATGATTATACAAAGATCCTGTCTCCTAAAGAGCTAACGTGCACATGTTGAGCTGTAAGAGCACCAGTAAAAGTTTGCAACCGTGACTTGAAATCATCTTAAAGGCAAATAAAAGGCACCTCAAACCCAAAACATAACTAAACTAATCAAAAGACGTGATTTTTAGTCACTGCCTCACAGTCTTGGGCTTGTCCCTTCTCATCTAAGTGGTGAACCATTATTATTAGTAGTAGGGAATTATTATTCCTCACAAATCAAGAGAAAGGTAGAAAACAGTTGCAGCCAAGCCGTTGCTTGCAGCCCGTGCTGCACTGGTGCAAATAACTGCAAATGATCTTTATTTCTTGGGAAAGCACATTCAGGAGCCTGCTGTGGAGACTTGAGACATAAAAATCACTGCAAACTGTTCTGGGCAGGGATTGTCTCCTTGCTACACATCTGCACAGTGCCTGTCCCAGCCTCTAGGCTCTACTACAGTATAAATAACGAGAATCCCTCACTCAGCAATACAATGAAACACTTGCTTGGTACTAAAAATTATTTAAAATTCATACCTACATGGGGAAATTATTCAGTAAGCTCTAATTACTTATCAAAAGCAACGATGATATTTTTAAGCAGAGGGAGTGCCCATAAATACAGAGCCATAAATAAACTGCTACTCAGTAACACGAATTAATTTGTATTTAATTGCTAGAAATTGCTATCAATTACTAAACATTCCTTGCAGAATAGGCAAATTCTTTTAAGAATAATTTCAATTGCTAATTGAAAGTTGGTGAGGTTTTTTTACCCCTTCCTTCTTTCTCATCCCAGCTCCTGCTGAGTGCAGGAAACATCCATCCCAGCCAGAGAGGCTCTGCATTTTGGGCTTCTGAAGGGTACAGAAAAGTCTATAAGGAACCAAGGAGCTGTCCGAATTCCAAGCAGGTTCATCACCTTTGGTAAAATCCCAGAGGAACTCTGTGGTGAGAAACCTCTCCTGACCTAGGGAGGATGGCAATTCCTTACGAAGGATTGAAAGCAGGGAGCTAGGAGCTGGAAGTGATAAATCCAACGTGCAGCCAGGGAGAGCAACACCTCCCAGGGACCATCCATCTCCCCTGCACACGGGACACAACTGCTCAGCTACAGCAAAGCCACGCAGACCCCGCTATCGCTTCTGAGTCGTTTTCTGGTGTTTTCCTGCTTTGCTGTTGGCGTAACGTTCCTATCAGCACCGTTAATTACACCCACGCTGAGTGTGAAGGACAGGCTGATTCTCACACAGAGCCGGAGGCCGTGCAATCCATCCCGCTGCTCTCGCCAAACAGCTTCCACAACTGCTGACAAACTGCAGTGAGAAGCATCCCCGTGCCAGACGCCAGCATCCCAAAGGGGCTTTTCCACACACTTCATCGGGATTGAGGGCTTGCTCGCACCCACACACCCCTCCGATCCTCACCCAGCGTCCCAAAGGGGCTTTTCCACACACTTCATCAGGATTGAGGGCTTGCTTTCACCCACACACCCCTCCGATCCTCACCCAGCATCCCTGACGCGACTGCTCCCGCATCTCCATGATCCTCGTTGCCCAGAGATGACAGACTCACCAAAAAGTTAGCTGGTAGCACAAAACGCAGAAGAAATCTGGCCACAACAGCTGAGCAGACCTCTGCTCGCACAGAAAGCAGCAGGCACGCAAAGCACCCTGCTCCCCCAGCCAAAGCCTGTCCTCCGAGGCAGAGGCACCAGTCTATCCGTGGGTGAGAGGGGATGAGAAGCAAGGGAGGGTGCTGGGAAGAGCTGCTTGTGCCTACAGCTTGAATAAAGAGAGACCCAGGGTCTCCAGGACTGTCAATCCAACCTCGAGGCATCACTCCATCACTGGTCCCCCCAGGCCCAGGCTGACAGTCACAGGGAGGCATGTGCCAGCCATGACAAGCAAAGCAAATGACACGCACATCTCCTGCTTACAATAACAGCCCTTCCGTGTCTAATCCATCATATTTGATGCAGATCTCTTACCCTGAAGTGTTGTCAATGAGGATTTAATTTAGTGCTAATTAGACAAATATTGCATGTTAAACATCCATCGATTATTAAGAGACAGTAAGCGCGGTTGAGCTCTGCAGTGTGCACGGACACGCTGTGTTATATCTGGGATGAGGCTGGTAAATGTCTTGCTCTTTCTAATCATCAGTTCGTAATTAACATCCAATAACTTGTAACTTGGTTTGTCATTATAGATTTAGGAAGGCAGTAATAGTACTGTATGCTAATTAAATATCAATTGATTATTTAAGGCATATAAAGATTTAGCAGCTAGGTAATAGATATACACAGTTGTTAAACTTTAATAACCCCCACACAGCATCCCCCTGTACTATTAAGTTTGTCTTCAGTGAAACAGAGTTTTGCTCCTGAAGGAACTTTGGGATGGGATTTTCAAAAGTGCTCAGCAGTGTGGAAAAATTGAAGCAATCAAAGCCCCAAGATAAGTGAGGTGCCCAAGGTCATACTGAGAGGCAGTGGCAGAGCCCAAGGCGCTCCTAAACTTCCCACCTGATATTTTATAACTCAGCTTCTCTCTCACTCCACACAAACCTCCAAGAAACAGAGACAAACTGCCAATTCCCTGCAGGAAAACAGCTTTCAAACCCAAGTCCAGCACCTGCTGCCATCCCTCTGGCCCACAGAGCAGCCTCATCCAAAACCCTGAGCGGAAAAGATGCACAAGAAGCTGAAGTGTGGAGTGATCTCCACTTAAATAATAAAGGGAAAAGAACTGATAGATGTGAAGGGGGATTGCAGGAGCCCACCAAGCCCTGCTACCCCCTCAACCATGCTGCCTGCTCCCCATAGCTGCCTCTCTGCCCCAGCATGTCCCCATGCTTGGATGGGGTCCAACCCAGTGCCAGTGGTTTGGGAAAAGTGGGCTCCTCTCTGTGCAGGAGGGAAAGAAAGATGAGAGACAGAAGCCTTGTGTCTGAAAGGGAAAAGATAAATGGTTTCTGAAGGGAAATAACCTGCTGGACTCAGTGGGCTTGGCAGCACCCCGCCAAGAGCAGCATCATTCTGGAAAAGCAGCTGCAAGCTCAGCAATCGCAGGACAAAGCAGGGGTTTCTGAGAGCAAGGCCAAGCAGATGTCAGAGCTTCTTCCCAGAGGGAGCCTGTGGTCAGGACCATGTCATCTTGGCCACCCTTGATGGCTCCTGGCTTGGGGCAGTGGGCTAGGAGAGGGGAGGCAAAGAGATTCAGCTGGAGCCAGCATCACAGACCCAGGCTTGGGGCATCACCAAGAGGGATGCGGCCACAGTGTAATTCCCTCTCCAGGTCCAAACAAGCAGCACCAGGGTGAAAATACACCACACACCCTCACAGCTCACCAGCTCAGGATGTGGCCAGTGGGGAGAGCCAGCACCTTTTTGTAAGGGAGCTGCTTCCCACAGACAGGCTGGCCCCATCACTGATTTATCAGGCAATAAAAGCCAAATCAAGGAAAATGCTCCAAGTGCACCTCTGAGAGTCTGCAGCCACAGTTCTAGAGGCTGGGCAGGCCCTACTGCCTCTTAAAACCTTCTCTGGTGCATGGTGACCGGGGAAGGGGTCAGTGTGCTTTGCCAGGGGGCTGGCTGGCTCTGCCACGGGTGCTGGAGCACGACATCCTCCATGGGAAGGGGAAGAGGAGCACTGCTGCATGGAACCACCGTACTAAAAAGCAGCAGAAGGCAGCGGGATGAGGACAGCTGCCATCCTGCAACATGCTGGCAATCTCCACTGCCTGGAAGGAAAACCAACCCAACCTTACAGCCCAGCAAATATGCTCCACTCTGGATCTTCTCGCACGGGGCACCATCAGGATGGAGTATATAACGAGACATCAGCAACTGCACGTTGCTACCTCAGAAGCAAAGTCCTTGATAGCATCCCAAAATGTCAACCGAGCAGCACAACAACAATACAGACACACTTACACACCAGGAACCCTGCACAAGGAGATTTAGGACATAAAGATGGTCCTTAAGCCCTCCATGCAAATCCAGTGGGATGTTATCAACCAGCTGGAGCCCAAAACGACTGCCAAGGCAGCTTTTCCTATCAGTTGGGCAATGAGTCCATACTGGGCTGGGTCTCAAAAGCAGGGAAGCCCTCCACAGCAGCCAGCCCATTTCCTTACAGACAGTGGACCCCACCTTAAGCTTCCCATCAGCTCACAGCCTTGCTCAGGTCACCATCAGAGGCATCTCCTGCTTCCCCCCCGCCCATGAGGCTTGTTACACTGTCCTACAGAAGACATTTGATTAGCCTGACACAATTTCTCCTTGATCAATCTCCACTGTCTGTAGCACAGCTTCTTGTCCTTTCCTACCTGATCACAAAAATGTTCCTTGATGTTTGCTCCCCAGCTTTCTCAGGATGGAAGGTGAGCAATCTCCTAGGACTGTTTCTCCTCCCTTTTCCACAGCAGACACTCTATTTGCCCTTCCCCAGTGGTCTGGAGCATCTCCTGCCCTCTCAGATGAGCAGCAGCAGCAGTCCTGACATCGCTCCAGCCACTTCCTTGCAGAGTCAAGCAGGAACAACATCAGCTCAAGCAATTTATACAGGAACCCCAGCAAGAGAGCAGAGCAGAGGAGGAGCAGAGAGCAAGAGAAACTCCTCTTAAACAGTTTTGCAGCGGAGTTTACCCGCTCTGCAGCAGGCAACAAAGAGAACCGTCAAGAGCAATGAGACAAGGCAGGGGAGGCGTCGCAGCAGATAAAGGATTCTTCAGGTATGAGACAAAACCAGCTTTGGAAACCTCGCAGAAGTGAGTTTAAAGTCTCGGGAGGATATCAATTGAGAGTCTGTCACTTGGTGTCAGGATAACTTTCTGGACAGCTCTCGGAGCTTGTTAAGCTCTTGCTTGGGCTGTATTTGAGCTCTGGTAGCAGTGCTGTCTGCTAGCATGAGCACTGAAACGAGAGATGAAAACAGACCCGCCGAGTCCACGCAGCTTCTCTGTTATCCCTCCGACATCCCCCGCCACGACCTGCAACACCCCCAGGAGTGATGGGCACGGGGAGCTTGGCTTGTGTTGTTCAAAGACATGCTCCTTTGGGGAGGGGATGCCTCTAAGAAGCAGCAACAGACCAAAATTGGGCTCTTCTCACCCCAAAACAGAGGCTGTGGCATCTGGGAGGAGTCTGTGGGTGCAGGATGAGATGCAATGGCCTGTGTAACTCAAGCAGTCAAACCAGAGGGTCGTAACGGTGTCTCAGCTTTATGATCTATGGTTCCAGGAAGGAAGAAACTGGCTGCCTCCCCCACAGCAATCATTTCATCAAAAACCCTCCAGGACTCCTGCTGCTCCTGCTAGCCCTGGATCCCTAACTTTAATTAAGTCCAAACAGCTTTCTTTCAAGAACAAGGGAGGAGAGGGTGACTCAGACAGCGATGGGACCAGCCAGTGTAATTATCATACAGTTAAGAATAATAATTAAAGACAGCCCTCCCCCCCACTCCAAGCTTTTTCTTTTTTTTTTTTTTTAAAAAAAGCCAAACTAATCAATTCCACTTAAAGGAATATATGGGGACATGGAGCAAGAGCAGGGAGGGTGACAGAGAGAGAGCTGGGATGCGATGTGAATGCTAACAGCTTCCCACCGTGGCCGCTGCCGCAGTAAGCCCCAGGCCTGGCTGCTTCCAACAGTTACTTCGAGTCTCCTTGGAAATGGGCTCAATCTTTTCCTCTACCTGCTGCTGCATCAGAGCAACTCCTCTGATGGCACAAAGGACTTTAAATCTCAGCTTTAACTGCCTTGATTGAATTAAATGCAACAACACGGTAAAGCAGCCTCTTCATTTGAGGTATAAGCATGGAGGTTTTCTCCTCTGCTGACGGCGCTCTCCCTCCTTCTGAAGTGATGAGTTGCTCACGGGTTATGCTCTTTAAAAAAAGAAGAAGAAGAAAAAAAAAGAAGTCATCTGATAAAGAGGGTTATAAAACCAGTGGTGGTAATAAATGGAAAGCAAGGAGCTGGATGCAAAGGCAGCAGAGAAGGCAGAAGCCCCGCTGGAGGGATGTGATATCTGAACCGTGATTAATAGGTGACAACGGGTGACGGCGGAGGGAGCAGGGCAGGATGGCACCCGCCACGCAGGGGCACGGAGAGCAGCGCTGTGCCCAAGAGGGGACGGTATCGATGGAGGATGATGAGTGGCTGGCTCCAAAGTATCAAAGCTGAGGGAGGAGAGGTGCCTGATGGCACAACACCCTCTCGGCGGCATTCACCACGGGGACAGACCAGGGGCTGGGACTGAGGAGCAGAAGGGGACGAAGCCAAGCAGAGGTGATGTGATGGGTACAGCCTTGCAGTGACTGCTGGTCCTCCAACAGCATTGCTGTCCCCTGACCAAGAGCTGCAGGGAAAAGGCATCTCCTGTGCCCAGGTTCATGCTGAGGATGGGAAAGACTTGGGGAAAACTCAGCATGCAGAGAGAGCACAGAAAAGGGCTCAGAACAGAAGGGAAAAAAATATGAGAGATGATGTTCTCTGCCAGAGCACAACTCTGGTACTCCCAACTCCTACCCACAGTCCTAACTGCCCAAAAAACTGGGCCACGTCACTCCAAGGACCAACTCAACCACAGACTTACCACAGAGGATGAAGAGCTTAGCTCCCACCTCTCCTTCCAAAAATAAATTAAAAAATAAACAAAACAAAACCCCCAAAACCATAAAAAACCCCCACACTCATCCTCCTTTCCTGGGACTTCCCTACCTCTCTGCAAAATAGGGATAACAGCAGCAAGCTCCCGTGGCTCTTACCAGCTGCAACACACAGGGATGTGTTACGAGAAGGTGCCCTGGGAGCATAAACCATTTCTTTTTATCAGCCTCCATTATGATCACATTAATGTCATCTCCACTCGCAGGATGAATGCTCAGGTGCCCAGGAAGCACTCCTGGCTCTTTCCTGTCCCTCCACGGGCGCAGGAGCGTCCTGACGGAAAATGCCCACAAGAAATACGGCCGGGTTCCCGGGCACAGACACGGCTATCGGTTCCTTTTTATGAGCCTTCATTGTTATTACCACCTATTTCTTTTTACATTCCTGCCAAAATACCAAACATTAATCTCCCTCGCTCCCTGCAGGCAAAACATGGGTAATTGGATTTATATGGGTTAGAAATTTGTTGGATTTTTTTATATATATACACACACAGACACATATATGCAAACACATCGAGAAAATATAAATAAATAGGAGGTGGGGGATGCACTTTCCCCAGGTCCTGGGTAGTAGCGAGCTGGATCAGGTCAATGTCCCCCACATCTCAGCTCCTTGCAGCTGGCACATCCCCCTGGGTCCAGCCAGCCCTGCTGACTGCCAGGCTTTGATTTAGGAACTCATCCCACAGCACTGAACTTCACATGATGGGAGTTACCAGTCATGGCTTTTTCTTTAGTTCCTCCCTTCCAACTCTCTGGTTTCCCCTTTACTCATTCCTTCCTTGCTTTTTTTTGGCCTTTCCCATCTCTTCTCCCTCCTCACCTTCCATCCCTCCTCACCTTCCATCCCTCCTCTCTCCAGCTCCAGCCAGAAGATGACACCCCATCCAAGTCTTGGTACACCAAAAGAAGGAAAAGCAAGATGCTCTGTACAATGGCTCCTTGGGTTACCCCACCTGCACTAGAGACACCACAAAGCACCTTACTGCAGTCAGCACAATTTACCAATCTGAGCCTACTCCACAGCAGTTATTCTCATTATCCTCCCCCTCTGCAGACTTTGAGACCTGTTTGCATCCTGAGGAACAAATCCATCGACTGAGTATAGTCACGGCAACAACTCATTTTAAGCAAATCTTGGGAAATATTTATAGGAAAACAGAAGTATTTTGCACTAAAGATCCAACCTTGAAGGGTTCTGCCTGTCAAGGAAGACAAGACCTACGCATCAAATCAAACCTGCAGTAAACAACCCATTACAGGCTAAGAATTGTTGGCAGGGGCTGTGGGAGAATTCTTTTTCTCATTAAAATAAAGAAGAAAAACCAAAACATCCTAACCCTCAAAGGCTGCTCACAAGGACAACAAAAAAAAAGAGAGAAGTGATAGTCACTGAATCAGATATTCCTTATGAACTGTCTGCTGGGCTGCAGTATCTAAAGATTATCACTTAAAACAATATGTCCAGCTGTTGTAAAAAGCATCTGTGGTTTCGGGCTGCGAAACACGAGGAGGAAACAAACTGTGAGAGCAGCTGAGGGGAACAGAGAAACTCTTTGGAAAAGGGGAACGTGAAAAGACAGTCAGTATGCCCCAGTTTCATTTCTGCAGCTTTAACACCTAATCCTTTTCCAGAAACAAAGCTCTGAGCTCCTGGAGCAGCGTGCCTGAGCCAGGGGAAGGACAGCTATTACCGCCTGCAGTCCTGGGGAGTTTATTATGCTTGCAAAAAGATCTCACGTCCCCGACAGCGAAAGGATTACCCACAGTTCAGTCTCACCCCCAGGAGCCCAGTAGCACTGCTTGGAACTATTTCTGGCTACTAGAGCTCAAAAACGTAGCGTGGGGGTTGGTTTTTTGCTAGGCAAGGGGACCTTCCCCAGGCTTGTGTCCTGGCCCTTGGAGAGGTGACAGCGAGTGACTCCTCCTCCTGCTGCAGAGCCAGACCAGCTCCTGCACTCCCCAAACCAGGCTTTTCTGAAGCAAAACCCCGGTGCTCTGGTCACAGTCTCCGCGTCAGCACAGCTCTAGCTTTCTGCTGCTCGAGTCTGGTCCTACACCCACGGCAAAGCCACAGGAGAGGCATTGGCACAACATCCTGGTTTTTGGCTGGGACAGAGCTAGGTTTCTTAGTAGCTAAAATAGCACTGTGTTTTGGTTTCAGCATGGGATTTGCTATGAGAAGAATATTGATAATATACTGATGTTTTCAATTCTCGCTGGAAGTCGAAGGATTTCATGCTTTGCTAGTCTGCAGGTGGAAGGTCTGGTGTGGGTGTTGGCAAGGAATCTTAAAATTAGTAAGCCAAATTGGTGTTTGGATACGTCAATGGGATCTTCCAGATCATATAAGGTCCTGTTCACTATATTAATGAGGGTCTCTCTCTTCTTGGGGCTCTCACTCAGGCTCTCTATCTGACAGGATTGCTGTTTCAGGATTGCAGCAGAGAAATTCTCACCCTGGCTGAGTGTGACCCAAAAGCCAGGCCCAAACCTCCCCCTTGGACTGCAGGACAGTGCTCCTGAGCAAGGGACAACCAACCTCTCCACATGCAACCCAAACAGGCACCCCACCCAAACCAGCAAGCCCTACCCTGACCCGAGATGGAGACTGAGATTCACACCACATCAAGGACACCAGGACTGGGAAACTCCCTCCAGCATCTTTTTAAAAGGGCAGGGAGTGATAGAACAAGGGGCAACAGCTTTAAACTGGAAGAGGGGAGATTTAGGTTAGATATTGGGAAGAAATTCTTTGCTGTGAGGGTGGTGAGACACTGGCCCAGGTTGCCCAGAGAAGCTGTAGCTGCTCCTCCCTGGAAGTGTTCAAGGCCAGGTTGGATGAGGCTTTGAGCAACCTGGTCTAGTGGAAGGTGTCCCTGCTGCTGGCAGGGGGGTTGGAACTGGATGATCTTTAAGGTCCCTTCCAACCCAAACTAGTCTATGATTTTATGACCTCCTCTTTTGATGCTCATGAGGACAATGGGAGGGCCGTGACAACCAGGGAGGTTGGACACCAGCTACCATCTGCACTTCAACAGCATCATCTGCCTCCATTCAACGGCTTGGGGTGGAGGGAGCCCTCCTGCAACAACCCCCCCTCCGACCTTTCTCCAACCACTCTTCCAACAGCTCCAAGATTACAGTGAAATTAGCGGGCACTGTAATTATAACTATCAGGAGCAGATAAGACAAGTTAAATACCAGCTACCTAGGGAGAAATTATTATGCCAGCCAGGAGGATCCAAATGCCAGAATCCGTGGCTGTAATTTCACTGAGTCGCCAATTACAGCTCCGCCACGCAGCGAGCTCTACCTTGGAAACGGCAGGTATATATTTAGCTGCTCCAGAAAACTTTTTTTGGGTAGGAAGGGGAGGGAGTGGGGTGGGGAGGGTGTGGGGGCAGCGATGGAGCAAGTCCTCGCTAATCTGCTCTTCGTTAATCCCCACGCTTTTAGCATTTGCACACAAAAAGCTGCGACTCTCTTCCCACTCCTCAGCAAGGATTAAAGCAGAGACGTGGCTGCTTTAATGCTGCTTTTCTCTGCCAGGTACCACGCTTGCACCTGAGTGTCACAACCCCCATTAACAAGCAGGTAAACTGAGGGTCAGTGGTTTAACCAAAAAAAAAAAGGCAGAAAAATCTGATTTCTCAACATCCCAAACTCATGCCCAGAGATTGTGGCCCTGCTCCTGCTGGTTGTATTTTACTGAGGTCTCACTGAGCGCTGGGAAATGGACTGTGGTAGATTATTACACACGCACATAATAAAAAAGAAAACCAACAGCATTGTCAGAAATAATTAAAACTATAATTGCAAAAATAAATGGAAGAACGGTGTCTTCGTGATGTTTTATTACAGCTTTTTTATTTTTAATTGGAATTGTTCTCGTGCTCACTAATTGACAAAATACAGCCAGTCACAGAGTGTTGGATGGGAATGAGCAAAGCCACCCTGGTCTTCTGGTCTCCTTCGTGGACAAACAATGAGGGAGGCCACAAGCTCATCAGAGCCAATAGAAAGGTGGAGGAGGAGAGGGATTTGACTTATAACCTGCCTTTAAATAAAGTGGGAAAGCATCTCTGTGTTGTTTAGTCTAGAAAAAAGCCTAGTTATTATTTAGTTTAGAGAAAAACCTAGTTATTATTATTATTTAGTTTAGAAAAAAAGCCTAGTTGTACATGCCCAACATTTCCCACACAATCTAAGCACCACCAACAAACAAACACTCAGTTCTTCTAGTCGTCACTGACAAACAACCACTGTGGGCTCCATTTTACAGATAGGGAAACTGAGGCAGGCAGCAACAGAGAGGCCTCCTCAAGTCCTGGTGTCCTTGTGGTGACAAGCCAAGGAGAAAACCCAGCACACTGTCTCCCTCCCTACTGAAACACACTCTCTTTGCCTTAAAAACCCCCACAAAAACCAGCACCAATATTTCTTAAATACAGATAAAACTATAAAGCCTTGAAATTTGGAGCAGCTGTTGCTTTATGTCTTTATGAACTGCACTGATGCCTGTTATAAAAGGTCGGTTTGCTGGCGGCACAAGCGAGACGACCCCGTTTACTGCACAGCCCCATTTGAACAGCACTTGAATATTCACCACGGCAGCGGCGTTACCTGTGTCACCTTTGCACTCCCTGATGCTCAGACTCCAGCAGCCCTCTGTGACTGTCAAGATGCTCCCACCACTGTGATGGAACATAACCCAAGGTTTCTAGACAGGGTCAGCCTGTTGGGATGGCAAAGCACGCTGGGGACCTGCCAGCAATGCCCCCCGTAGCACCCCAGGGGATGGGTGCCCGCGGCGCACAGGGCACACACCCAAGAAGCATCGTGTGTAGGAAGCTGAGATTCAGTGGCATTCTTCCCAAAAGCTGAGACTTAATCTGCATTTCCACATCAAATCCCAACTGGGAAATTAAAAAGTGACCTTCTCCAACCTCCCTGTCTGTTACCAGCGTGCTCCTTGTTCCATTTCATATCCCAAACTGGTGGGTAACACGGGTTACTGCTGCCAGCTAAACACCTGCCCTGCTTCATGGTTTGGTATTTCAGAGTCAGGTAAGAGGCAGTTTGATTTTCTTTAATAGCACACAAAGAATTTGCAAACTGCCTTGAGCTCCCCAGAGAGGAAAGGTGCATGACTATTACGGGAATTGTTTGTTCTTACAATAAAAAAGTAGAGAATTATCAACAATCTCTACTTAAAACAAGGGAATCGTTTGCTGCTGATCTAAGAGGACCCAGAAGTTGCCTGTAGATGGAGCTTGACTTTCTGCAAGGATTACACCGAGCCTCCCTCAGAAAAAAAGGGTGGAGAGCTGGAAATGGAAGCACCCAAAATCCAATACAGGAAAACCACAACCAGCCTGAAAAGCCTCCAGGCTTCCTCCGCCGCTGGCGTGCGGTTTTGCTCTCTCACATCTCCCTTCTACAATGCAACATGTGGTGAAAGAGCTGATCTTGGAAAGCAAAGTGCTTCCACCAGCCCTGCCAAAGCTGGGGACACTCCCAGGCTCAGCCCATCTCATGAGCAGGCAGCAGCATCGTACGAAGCAGGACAGGAGAGGACCTGGTCCCTGCAGACCTAGCGGGACTGTGACTCATTCTGCCAGTGTCACAAGCTGGAATTGCAGGTCTCCGTTTTTCCAAGCCCAACTCCTGTTTTGAGCTCCAAGTGTCATTTTGCAGAGAGGACAGCAGAGGACACCACATCTGCTCCTACTATGGGTGCACAGACTATTTACCAGGAGAAAACCCCATCAGATGCCCTCACACCTGACATCTACCCACACAGAAAGCCTGCCCAGGGCAGTTTCCCCTTCCTGGCTCTCCACAGGGTATCGCAGCCTGCAAATAAATACAAACCACATCCTCAAGATGCTCCAACTTTGAGCTTCTGTGTGCAACCCATGGTTGATGCTACTTCTTTGGATTGCTGTATACAATGCCTTGCCCAGCTCCAGACCCCAAGACAGAAAGCTGCTCACTACTCAAGAGGCTGCAGAGGGAGAGGAGCAGGGAAATAGGGGTGGGAGAGAAGAGTGGGGCTGTTGGCAAACAGCAGTGCAAGAAGAGATGGGGAGAACTGCGAGCAAATGGGAGCTGGAGGCCAAAAACCTGACTGCAGATAAATTTGGAAAGAAAAAAAGAGAGCATGGAATAGCTGCACCAGAGAGGCTGAGGAAGGAAATGGGTAGAAAGCAAGTGTTTTTGGGGCAGGGGGTTCCTCTGAGTACCAGTACTCAGAGTCGCACTAGAGGATGCAGTTTCTTACAGTAAAGCTAAAACACCCCATTGCTCTGGGGTCAGCTGCTTCACAAACATCCCCTCTCACAAACAACACAGAAAAGAGGCCAGAAGCTTTAAAGGAAAAAAAAAAAAGGAAATCTAAGTCAGCCCTCTGCTGGCAACTGGCTCGGATGGAGCCAGAGCTGCGGGGCTCCCCAGGGAAGGGGTTCACAGCCCCCCAAACAGCTCACCCCAGCACGCACCCATCCTGCTGCTAGCTCCACGAGCATTGCCTTGGAGAGCCCCAAACCTCACTCTTCACTGGGGAGATCAAATCAGACAGCGGGAAAAACATCACCCAGGCCAAAGGCACCTCTCAGAGGGATTGTCTCTCTTCTTTCGACTGCCTCGCTCACTCCGGCTCGCGTTAATCATCGCTGCAGTTCACTTACGAAGAGCACAAGGAAACGCATCCTCTGCTCTCCCACTGTGGCCACGGCCCCCAGTGACACGGGATGGCAAGTGTGTCCCAGCGGGTCCCAGGCTGGGACTGAGGAACAGGGATGCTCCCAGCACAGGCAATATCCCAAAGTCCGGCAGGTGCCGTGCTGGGAAGCAGCCAGACAAGCGACCAACACCTCTCTCAGCAGCACAGACCTGTTTCCCACCACCACATGATGCACCAAATATTTCCTCTCTACAAAGACCACCACAGAGAAAGCCTGACCCCACAGAAAGCCTGACCTCCCCCATGCCTCGGAGCATCCTCTGCTCAAACCACCACAAGCTCCTCATCCCTGCGACGGCTCGGCTGCTAACGGAGAACACGACGTGCTCGGCTCGCTTGTGCCTGGCTTTGGGAAGAGCAGCCGCTCTCTGCTGCAGCCCCGTTAACTCCAGGTCTGAGCGAGCAAGCAAGCAAGCAGCAGCCTCGCGCAAGGGACACACGCTGCTCGCTATGGCAGAGAGAACAGCGGAGTAACTCTTCCAGACTTGCTTGCCGCAGGCTCACACCCCTGCCGTCCCCTGTGCTTCTTGCCCAAGTACCAGGGCTGCTTGCCCAGCTGCATTCCCCAGCTCAGATCCTCCCTGGGCTGCCTGAAGCACACACAGAGCACGATCCCTGGACGCGAGCTGACTCCTCATCACCCTCCAAAAAAAAGCTGGGCTGCTATCTGCTCATCAGGCTACGCTGCCACTGTCTATTGAGAGCTGCTCTCCTCCACGGGTAACACACCATGTACACCTGTAACTCATTCAGGGAGCAGAAAAGGGATGCTCCGCTGTATTACGCGGCGTAAAAGTGACCCATCTGCATAGGAGCCACCTGCATTTCTCCTCCAGCAAACAGCACTAAGGTAAAGCATCCATCAGAATTCATAAGATGCACCCCTGGAGTAAAAGATTGATTTGATATTAACAGAATCGTGCAGAGACTATAAAGCGATCGAGACGAAAACGCTGACACCTCGGAGGCATCGCAGCCCTGGAAAGCCGCTGGCAATGCAGGCTGGCATCGGCGCAGGCAGTGCGGACCCCCCCCCCCCGTCCCCTCCCCTCCCACGCACCCAGACAACTTCGGGAGCGTCAGGCAGCGCTACCTCACCGTCTGCCACCCGAGCCCCTTCGCCAGCTCCTCGTCTGGCACCCGCAGCCCCGCCGGGAGGTTGCCAGCCCACCCGCACAGCATCGTCACATCGGTCCCCTCCACAAAAACTGCTCTGTCGAGGTGGGGACAATCCCCTGGGATACACGCAAAGTCTCCGGTGGATTTCCAAGATCCCTCCAGCATCCCCCCAAAAACCGCGGCCGGACCCCCCCCCGTACCCCCCGGGCAGCCATCCAGCTGCTCCTACCTGAGCGTGGCACTCTCCCCTTGTCGCACGGTCACGTTGTCCATGGCTTTGGGGAAGGTGGCATCTCCGCTGCGCACGGGCACTCCTGCGGGCACAAGGAAGAGCAGCCTGAGACAGAGGACGACCAGGCACCTCCAGGGCAGGGCTAAGCACCCGCCGACCCCCATCCTGGGCAGCGGGGACTTTTCCAACGGGCAAAAAAAAAAACCACCCCCGGCGAGGCCGAGGGGGTGGGGGGGAAGAGGATGGGAGGGGGCTGGCGTGTGCGTGGGGGTGAGGGTGGGGGGAGCGGAACCGGCGGGGGCTGAGCGATGCGGAGCTCCAGGGAGATGCTCCGGGGAGGGATCAGGAGAGCCCCCGGCACGGCAGCCTGCGAGCGCTGAGCATCCGGAGGGAGCCCGCCCGGTATCCTCGGCTGAGGGAGGAGGACGGGAGGGAGGAGGAAGAGGAGGAGGAGGAGGAGAGAAGGTGCAGAGCAAGAGATGAAGGTCACGGCTGTGTGTGTGTGTGCCTCTGTGTGCGTGTGTGTCTGCTCCAGACGCTACTTTAAGATGCAGTTGGGCACGCGCTGCGGAGATCTGGCATCAAAAGTTTATAACCCAAGGAGGAAAACGTAAGTGTCCCTGGCAGGAAGGGGAGGGCGAGCTAAGAAAAAGGGAAAAGAAACGAAAAAAGGGGGGAAGAGAGGGAAAAATGAGGAGAAGGGGGGGAGAGGGGGAAAAATGGGGAAGGGGGGGAAAGGAGGGGAGAAGGGGGGGAAGAAACGAAAAAAAGGGGGGGAAGAGAGGGAAAAATGGGGAGAAGGGGGAGGGGGGAAAATGGGGAAGGGGGGGAAGCAAAGGGGGGGAAGCAAAGGGGGGGAAGCAAAGGGGGGGAAGCAAAGGGGGGGAAGCAAAGGAAATGAATGAAAAAAAAGGAAAAAAATAAATTAAAAAAACAGGCTGGGGGAGCAAAACGGGCTTGGAGTTGAGCTGTTTGCTGGCTGTTGCTCTTTTGTTTCAATAATAGAAGGAAAAGGAGGGGAGGGGGGGATAAATAGAAAAATTCCCAAAATGCCGATTCTGTGGAAAAAAAACCCCGAAACTTCCCCGCAGAGCTGCAGGCGCCGTCCCCAGCGCCCCGGAGGCGATGGCAGAGCGGGCACGGCTCCTCCCCGTGGCCCCCCCTCCCCACAGCCGGGGCCGGGATGTGGCTGAGGCTCGGGGGGGGGGACGGCAGCTCCCCAGCCCCGCCGGCCGGTAGCAGCCCCGGGCAGCGCGCAGGCGGACGGACCGGGGTTGTCATGGCAGCGGCTCCGGTACTGACCGGCGCTGGGGCTCCCGCACACACCCCCCCCCCGCACCCGCACCCCAGCACAGCCTTTAACCCCTGCGGCGCCGCACGGGCTCCCACTCGCCACGGGGACCCCCACACACACACACATGCACCTCTAACCGCATCAGCCCCGGTTGTGGAGGGGTTTTCCCCCCCGCACACAGCTCCGTGCTGGTCCCCTGCCCGCATCCTTCTCTGCATCCACCTGTTGATGCATCTCCCACCCCACGCACCAGGTCAGAACGGGATTTATCCCCCAGATATCACAGTGACAGTCACAGGATCGTGGAATGGTTTGGGAAGAAGGGACCTTTCCAGGCTCATCCAGTCCAACCCCCCTGCAGTGAGCAGGGACATCTCCAACCTCATCAGGTCCATCAGAGCCACGTCCAACCTGGCCTTGAATGTTTACAGGGATGGGGCTTCTACCACTTCTCTGGGCAACCTGGGCCAGTGTCTCACCACCCTCACACTAAAAAATTTCTTCCTTATATCTAGTCTAGAGATATACAATCTCGCTTTATAGACTAGACTTATATCGAGTCAAAATCTCCCTCTTTTAGTTTAAAACCATCACCCCTTGTCCCATCCCTACAGCCTATAAAGTCTGTCCCCATCTTTCTTATAGTCTGCCTTCAAGTATTGAAAGGCACAAGGTGGTTTCTCTGGAGCCTTCTCTTCTCCAGGCTGGACAACCCCAACTCTCTCAGCCTTTCTCCATAGCAGAGGTGTTCCAGCCCTCTGAGCAGTTTTGTGGCCTCCTCTGGAGCCACTCCAGCAGGCCTGTGTCTTTCTTGTGCTGGGAACCAGCATCCCACTGCCACACACGTGCCCCACAGGATTGTGTAGGCTGGAAGGGAGCTCCAGAGGATCTCCCTGCCCTGTCCCTAGTCCTTGACACAGAGATCACTGCAGTAGGAAGCCCAAATACTTCCCACCCCAGCAGTCAGCATCTAACATCAGCATCAAATTTCCTCCTTTGGAGACACCCTGAGATCATCATTTACCTCCTCAAAGAGTAACTGAGGGCACCAAGACCTCAGTGACCATCCAGACACATCTGTGTCTGTGCCTACAAAAGAAGAACAACCTCATGCCACCATCTCCCCACAATGTGCTGTACAGTTCCACATGTCCAAGCCAAGACAGCCTGGACCTCAGTTGGGTGGGTGCCTTTCTCCAAAGGACATCTGCCTCTTCTACTGGATATATCCCAGGGAACCTGTCCCTTCCAGGGGCTAGAAGAGGAGCACAACAACCAGTGAAAGAGTTTTAGTTATTTTGGGACCCCAACCTCATCCAAACACAGCTGCTAAAACTGATAAAGAGATTTTGCAAGGCTTTTTCACAGATCCCAAGCCCAATTATCAGTATAGGAGGTCTGTTGGACATGGCAGTGGGACACAGCGACCCTAAATACGCCACTAGCCATGGGCTAGCACTGCAGAGACACGTGCTGGCTCCCGGCACCAGCTATGGCTGCAGGCACCAGAGGGATGCTCACTGCAGCTCGGATAAATAGGACAGCCTAGGAGCTGAGGGAGGCACCGAGAAAAGCAGGGCTGAGTTTTCCATCAGAAAGCTCTTCAGCTGCCAAAAAGTTGGCATAATCCCAAACATGCAGGTTGGCTTCCTTCCCGCCCCCCCACCCCAGCACTCAATGCTGGGCATCCTTCGGGGGGGAAGGATGGGGAGGAAGGACACCCCAGAGCTGCTCACACCCTGGCACAGAGGTGTCTGCTGGCAGGGAGGGAGCAGCAGGAGAAAAGGATCAGCACAAACCCACCACAGCTCCTCACCAGTGAGACAGCCCAACCCCAGGCACTGCTGAGCCTCGTCCAGCAGCAGGATGAGCTCCAAGGGTGAGGATGCTGCAGGGACCAGAAGCTCTGCTGGGTGAAATGGCCTTTACCCCTTGGGATAGGAGGCTGTAGATGTACAGTGTGCATAGCAGAAAGCCTGCCAGAGCCGGTGCAGTCCCAGAAAGGGGAGATTTAAAGGAGAAAAAAAAAGCTTGTCTGCCTCAGAAAGAGCCTCTGAGGAGGCTGGAGAGACATGGCTGCAGGAACAGATGTAAAGGCAGGGCATAAATGGACAGATGGATGGCTCAACTGGCTGCTGCAGACAGCTGGGCACAGGTGAGTATATCCAGGGCACCGGGGAGGGGAAAAGAGGGCTGGAGAAGGAACGTTATACATATTTACCTAACAGAAACCTGCCTGGCTGGGTACAGACCCAACAGCCTGGAACAGCTATGCAGGAGACCACAGGCAGTACATCCCAACCATGCTTACCTGGGAGGCTGCCTGGCATCTGCCAATGGGTGCAGGCAGCCAGAGCAGGCTCTCCTGCCCCCATCCACTGGGCCACCCCATCACAAAATACCTCCCAGTCCCACCACTCCGGTTAACGTGACCTCCTGGCACTGAATGAAGGGAGCAAGCTGGGACACGGGGGAGAAAAGGGCAAGAGAAAAAGAACTTGAAATCCAAGTGGCTGCAAAACCTGGCTGCAAACACCAAGTCAGCAGACAGAAAAGCAGGAGTCACTTTTGTACCTAGACAGTTTGCAGACCTGGGGTTATATGGAGTAGTCACGTGGGTGGCTTCAGTTCAGGTCCATGCCTAAAAATATCGCCTAGCTGAGAGGGACAGGGAGGCTGGCACAGGCCCTGGGGGCATCAGGCATATGGCAGTGGCGGATCCTGCTCCTCACAGTGACGTTAACAAGCCCTGACCTTCTCTCATCAACCCAGAGGCTCAGAAAGAAACTGAGACTGCAAGGACGAGTCCCTCCACCTCCCCGCCGATTGTCAATCTCCGCTTTTATTAGTGGTGCAGTTTGGCCTCCATCTCCCTCGGAGATTTCTCCCTCGTTGCTCTAATCAGGAGCTTGCAAATGTCAAGAGTACAGGCCTGGAAGTAATTAGTGAGGGACCAGAGCCCGGGGACCAGCTCAGCAGCAGTGCTGCTCCAGCACCATGCTGGGGAGCAGCCTGCAGCCACCAGGACCTATGGGCAGCCACCCTGGATTTTATTCTTCATCCTTACTACTGCTCCTGGATTATTTTCCCTTTTTCCACACAGCTCAGGTATGCTGAGATGCTCTCTGTGCAGCTCACATCCCTGTGAGATGAGCTGCAGGAAGGGATGGGAAGCTCCAATGACACTGGGACCATACACATTTAGCCAGCAAGTGTCACCTCCCCACTCACAAGCATCCTTCAGGACACTGCCTCTTCCAAAAGAGCTCCAAAGAATATTTCCAGCTCTATTTAAAACAAGCTGCAGATACTCACAGCCTATGGCCTTCCCACAAACACACTGCCTGGGTAGGAGGCACAGACCGAGCTGCACCAGCGAGGTGCACTTTACCCTGGGACAGCAGCTTCTCCCATGGTGGGCACAGCAAACCACCATGTCCTTGTCAAAGGGGACAGCACAGTCCTCAACAGGCAAAGAAAATGAAATCTTAAGACAAAAATAACAGGAAATAGCTTTATTTTCCTTTTTTTCTTTTTGAGATGAACTTGGGTGTCTCTGAGCCATTCAGCCTTGTTCACAACTGAAGGGGTTAATGCTGCACCCAGGAAATGAAAAACCCAGCAGAGCTGTAGGGGAGAGCAGTCCTTGGAGGACCCGTGCTTGTTTAATCAAAGAGCTAATCCTTGCTCTCAGGGATTCACCCTCCAGCACTGGTGGAAGTGGAAGTTCTCCAGATCTCCCTCTGGAAACCCCAGACAAGCTTTTTCAAAGACGCCAGCTCCTCTCCAGTCCCCGGTTTGCCGACAGCTGCTCGGTGCTTTCCAAAAACGGGGCTCTTTTAAGTCATCTCTCTCCTGGGGCATGTGAAATTTCTAATCCTGAGCATCTTGGCCACACTATCTGGCCAAGATGTAGGTAACACCTCCACGGCAAAGAGAGAGAGAGAAAGAGCTGTGTCTTGTTGGTATCCTGCTACGTACAGATGGTGTCTGGGCTCGGGGCTATAAGATTTTTAACTAATATCTTTCTGCACTATTATCCCCTCCTCCCTTTTCTCCCACCTCCTCTTTCTCTCCCTCCTTCTCTCCATCTGTCCCTACCCCCTTCTCTTCTCCACCTTTTCCCTTGCACACTTGCAGCTGCTAATTTTTCCCCAGCATTTTTGGCAATCCATCCCGACACCTCTTCCCCCACACCCTGCTTCTTGCTTTTCCCATTTGCTGCCGAATATTCTCATTTCTTCACCCAAAAGCTGAGTACAGAGAGCACCGTGCACAGGCAGGAGAAGCACACACACCCCATACCAAGTAGCAGAGCAAGGACAATCACATCTCACAGTCCCAGGAATAAAGCTGAGCATCTGCTGGAGCATAGGAGAGGGGTACAGCAAAACATCACCCCCTTCCCAGGATAAAAGCCTTTCACAGCTGGATTAAATGCTGCCCAGCTGATAGCACACGCCCAGCTCTCCCCCTCTGTCACCCCAGCCTCTCTCCAGCAGAATTTATTTATCCCACTTAATTTTTCCAGTTGTTTTATCTTGTTTTATCTTCACATTAAATCAGGCTCTCTCCGCAAACTGAACTTTTATTTTCCGTGCTGTTACATTTAATGCATTTTATCACAGGAATTTAGCAAAGAAAACAAAACAAAAAAATCCACCAACCAAACTGGCTGAGGTAATTGTGAAAAAAAACCCCACAGCCTATTCTTCAAATTGATCACAGCTCTTGAACTCACCTGGGTAAAAAAAAAATGCAAACTCCAGACTCATGCTCCTTGCTAACACTCAATTGCTGGACTGGTTCAGCAGTCAATGCCCAGTTAACCCCTCTGCCACCATCCTCATGCCCTAAAAACAAGGACAAATCCTTCCCCACTTCCATAAAATCCTTCCAAGAAGGTGCAAACCCAAGTTGGGGTCACGCTGGCAGCGTGGTGAGGCAGGACATGGTTTAGGAGGACCTACAACACCCGCTCAACTGCACAGCGATGGCTGTGGGGGTTTTTTACTTTACATTTAACACTCAGCAAGCAGCTCAGATCCCCAGCTGAACCAGAGACATATGGCACGCTGAAACCACGTGTAAACCTGACAAGTGCAATTCAAACAGGAGGCAGCTCTGAAGACACCCACCTCGCCGAGTTAAAAGCAGCCTCCCTCATTCCACCAAATAATAAAGAAAAAATAAAACTCTGAGAACACCCAAGCAAACCTCGAAGGGGCTGGGACACCCAAGGACAGTCTGAACAGCTTGAAATGCAAGGATTTCATTTTGCAGCAGTGTTTCTGACAACAACCCCCATGGTTTGGGGGGTTTTTTAAAGTTTTTTATTCTTTTCCTAAGGAAAGGAAAATGTTCAATTTTTATTTGCAATGCCAAATTCCTTTTTGTTGCCATTCCTGTTGGTATTTAGTGCATTTGGGCAAGTTTTCAAAACCCATGTGGTCTTTTCCTTAAAACAAAACTCTTGAGGAAAGGGGGGGGGCAACTAAAAACATGTGACATTTTGCTTCATTACCAAAACATTTCCATATCAAAACACACCAAAGTTCAACCTGTTTCACCGAGGCAAATTAAATAAAAAACCCAATTTGCCAGTTGATTGCCAAACAGCACAATAAAAACCCCACCACACTGCACAGTCCCTGCTGGCATACATCCAAGAGACACTTCCAGGAGCCCATTCCCAAATTTCCCACATACAATCCTAGAATGGTTTAGGTGGGAAGGGACCTTAAAGATCATCCAGTTCCAACCCCCCTGCCATCAGCAGGGACACCTTCCACTAGACCAGGTTGGGAAACAGAGAAAAAAATCTGGGAAGCAGAGAGAAAAATCTAATTGGGGTCAAAAGGAGGGAATTGGAGTATTAGAGAAGAGAAAGCAAGTGCAGGGTGGGAAAGTACCTTCAGCTGAGCTTCCTGGGGTGGATGGAGCCTGGGTCCAAGGAAGGGGTGTCTGCAGTCACCCCACTGCAGGCAGGGCAGTCCCAGGGAGGGGGACAGGGTGTTTGGCTGGATGGGGGACCAGAGAGCAGCTCCAGCCTGCTCTGACCCACAGGGCCAACTGAGAGGGGCTCAAAGGCTACACATGTGCAAGCACATCTCATTTAAATTGATTTGGAGGCAGGGAGAGGACACAGGCAATCCCCCTCATCACAGGGTGCAGGCAGACAATTTGCAGCACATGGGAGGCTCCAGCCCTGCAGCACCTCTGGGAAGGGGGAAGGAGCAGCCTGTCTCCACCTTTGCATGGCTTTCCCTGTGTGCAGGATGAGACCAAACCCCCTTTGGACACTGAGCAGCTATTAAAAGCTTGCCTGCTTTGATACCAACCCAAAAGACATGGGTTTTCCATAGTGGGGTTGCTCAGGGGAACCTGAATGTGCTGCAAGTACCTGTGTGTGCATTACGGGCACACCACAGCTTGAGGGCTGCTGGGGACAGCCACCTGCATGGGGACAGGGCTGTAGGGCAGGCTGCTGCTGGGGACAGAGACTGTGGTCCCACCAAAGACAAGGTTTGGGGTTGCAAAATGCCCCATCTTGTTCTGAACCCTCTGAGATGCAGGGGAAGGGGACAGGGGAGGAGCTGCTCCATCCACCCATGGCCCAAAGTCCTATTTGGAGGGAAAGGAGGGAAAGTAGGTTATGAAGAGCAGATGCAGACGAGCCGCTATAAACAGGGCAGCAGCTCTGCACACTCCCACAGACGTTTGTCTGCTCAGAGCATGGCCAAGCCCAGGGCAGCACGATGGCCCCGTTTCCCCCACTGCCACCTCAAAGGGTCCTCCATGCCCTCAAAGCATGTGCAGACAAGGGGAGTAAAAGGGGGAGATGCAAAATCATCTGCCAGCCTAGAGAAAGCCAAGGACCACACATGCAACTTGGGTCCCTACCACACATGATCAGCTCAGGTTCAGTCCAGACCCTACAAAGGAGCCTGACTCAGTGCCAGGAGGTGAAGGTCTGAGTTTGGCAAAAGCCACAGCAAATGTTCAAGTGCCACAAGCTGAACCTGAACCACAGATGAAGAGAGAAGAAGGGAGCAATCAGGAGGTGGCCACACACAGGATGGTGGTGTCCAACTGAGGACACTGTATCTAGGAGCCAGAAGCATGGACAGGCCTGAAGGCAGATGGAAATGGGCTCTGATAGCAAAGGAGCCGGGCTGGATATGACATGGTTTCTCCATCATTAGTGCTATATTCATGTACCACCTAATGACTTTTCATCAGGACAATCAAGGCACAATCACATTGTCCCAAACTAGTCCAGGAGCAGGAGAAACACCAGAAAAGGTGATCTTGACCACAGATGGCTCATCACTGCTGAGCCACACAATAGGCACTTGAGTCTTACCAGCCATGACAGACTTAACAGAAAATGGGACCTGAGATTTACTCCTACATCTGCCACGATCTCACCCCAACCATGGGCAAGGCAGCAAGCTTCTCAGAGCCCCTCAGCTTCCCCTACCTGCCAAGTGGAGCAGGAACATTTTCTTCTGTCTCCTGGGAGCATTACAAGGCTCATTTCATAGACTCTTGGAAAGTGTTTTGCCAGCTCTCAACTGAATGAATAACAGAACAAATAAATAGATAGCACACAGCCCCTTTATCCTGGTGCTAAATACGAAGCCATCACACAGCCTCTGGGCTTATTTACAAAATACAGACGAAGAAATGATCACAGCGTGGTTGTGCCACCTACGCTGGATGCTGGAAGAGGCAAACACCGTGCTCCTGGCTGTCCTGGGAGGCTCAGAAACAGTCAGAAGGTAAAAGAAAGGAAAATCTTCCCTACCCATTCTCCTCAGTGTCTATATTTTTCACACCTGGATGACATGACACCCATCACAGAGCTGGCTGGGCCAACACAACCTGCTCCCATCCATGCTCAAAGGCAAGAGGACCAGGTGTCCCCCAGCACTGGGCTGGGCAGCAAACCCATCCCCATGCAATGCAGATGTGACTGGCTCCACACACCCCCTCTCTGACACAAGGCAGTGAGGTTTGCCAGCCTGGATCAAACCTCAGACCTACCTCAGCATTGACATGACCAGGACAACAAGATTTAAAGATAAAAAGAGAGGGAAGAAGAGAAAAACATGCCTGACTAATTCCTAGGCACAAATGGGAGCCTGAAATGCCCTGCAGCATGAGCTGAAGCATTGCACTTGGTGCTCCACCTGCCCACCACTCACTCCTCATCCCCTCCAACATGGTCCTCTCCTCTCAGACAAGACAGTCCCCAATGGCCCTGTGGCTCTCACCAGGGAGCAACGCACCCCTCGTCCCATCTACCATCACCCCGGCAAGCCCAGGAGCCTGCCTCTGCCTTGACACACTCACTTTCACACTTACACACTCACCCACTCTCCTGAGGCAACCAGCCAACATGCAAGACCCTTCAGAACATCTCCCTGACAGTGCTGGGAGAGGCAGAGGCAGGAGGGCTGGGAGAGGCAGAGGCAGGAGGGCTGGGAGAGGCAGAGGCAGGAGGGCTGGGAGAGGCAGAGGCAGGAGGGCTGGGAGCGGCAGAGGCAGGAGGGCTGGGAGCGGCAGAGGCAGGAGGGCTGGGAGCGGCAGAGGCAGGAGGGCTGGGAGCGGCAGAGGCAGGAGGGCTGGGAGCGGCAGAGGCAGGAGGGCTGGGAGCGGCAGAGGCAGGAGGGCTGGGAGCAGAGGGGAGCTGAGCGGGGTCTCTGCAGAATTAGGGGGGGAAAGCATCCCGGTTCCCCCCCTTTGCCCCCACACACTCGGTGCCGCTGGGCAGGTTTGGCAGTTGTGTTAAGCATGTAAAGGTCTAAATGCTTATTCTGAGCCAGGCTGAACTACCCAGGCTTTACAGGCTGCAAGTCCCCGGAGAAATAAAAATTCTCAGCCATTCCAGTCTTTTCCCCTCTGTGGCCAGTGCAGATGATGTTTTTTCACCTTTGAAATTCTCACTTCTAAGGGCTGAAGTGAGGCAAAAAAAAAATCCAAACCACCTCCAAAAAAACCATGAGGTGATGGAAGGATCTCGGTTCCTTCAGGCTTTGGAAAACTTCCCTGAGAGTTTGATTTGAGCTGTGGGCACCAGCCAGTGTAGGTCCCCCACTGTCTGAGCCAGCAGATCTGCTCCGTGCGTGTCTCTCTGCTGATTTATTCCCAGTGGTATCAGGCACAAGGAGATAAATATGCAAGTTGCAAAGCTGGGGTGGGGATGTGAACATCTCCATCTTCCCAGGTCAGTTTTAATTCATCTTTTAGAGTCAGCCTGGTCTGAGCCATTCACTTCTGACTCCAACCCAATTCTCTTCAAAGCCTGGGTCTGTCTGCATTCTGGGATTAAAAATCTAGGTTTCCAGTAAACAAAACTAAACATGCTTTATGAGCAAGAGTAACCTTGGGGGAGGGTTTGACTGCAGTTTCAAAGGCTGAGCAAGGTTTCTGTATGCAGCACTGACTCAGTTCTGCTCGCTGTCAGCAATCCCTGCTATCTCCAGGTTGCTGACAACCCGACAATCTCCGATACCGCAGTAAGGAAACAACCTGCAAGCTGCAAAGCCCGTTATCCCATTCTGCAGAGATAATAAAGTAGGAAAAGACAAAAGAACCCAAATACTTTTGAGGAAGTAAGAGAACTGCCCAGGGCCACCCTGGAAGCTTAGGGTCCCACCATTCCCCATGGACACGTGGCCTTGGAGCATCCTAGGTTGTCACCAGGAGCTGGCTCCTCCACCACCAAATAGCCCTGAGGCTCCTTCTACCATATTGAGGGCAAATACCCTTTTACTCCACCAGTTCCAACAAGGACCCATGGCTGTGAAACCACAACTGTTCCCAAACCAGCAGGCACCAGTTTCAAAACCATCTCCCCATGCTCAACATGGTTGGTACAAGACACCAGGGCCACCCATGCCTGTGTGAGAGCATCAGATGGCACGATGAGCTCCAAAGCTCCATCGCTCTTCTTGCCCAGCCTGCATCTCCTCACACACTTTGTTATTAAATCCAGCATTTGTCACGTTAAGCAGCTGTTCTAACATCAAGCAAAACCATCAACAAAAACCCCAGCGTTGCAGATAGGTGGCATTTTCTTCCTCATTGCCTTTTTATTATTTATTTGTGTTTTTTTCCCCCCCTCTCCCGTCTCCTTCACCCTTTAACACCAGCCCTGCTATCGCGGCTGGCTCTGCAAGCCACCGTCCTGATAAGCAGCCGCTTACTCAACTTCTTCTGGACCTCGCAGGCTCTCCTATTCATTGTTGTTTCTCTGTCGTTACAAATTGGCACTTCTAAAGAGATTTCTAGGCCAAGTATTAACCCCCTCCGGAGCCCAGCCACATAAACACACACGGTATTTGTCAAACGAGAGGAAGGCAGTCAAGCTGGTAAGGAAATTTAAGTGACTTGTCTGAAACAGCAGCGAGGAGCAAAGGGAGCGGAGCGGGGCAAAGGGAGCGGAGCGGGGCAAAGGGAGCGGAGCGGGGCAAAGGGAGCGGAGCGGGGCAAAGGGAGCGGAGCGGGGCAAAGGGAGCGGAGCGGGGCAAAGGGAGCGGAGCGGGGCAAAGGGAGCGGAGCGGAGCCAGACGTCCCTAAGTGCCACAGGACCTCCTCTCTTCCTTCCAGCCCCAAAACCCTGAAATCCTCCTCCTGCCTGATAAATCGTCCAACGCCGGCTCCTTTTCAGAGCCAGAAATAGGACCCAGGAGCCCTGACATCACCCAGCCAGATTCAAGCACAAACCCAGGTTTCCTCTCGTTGCAAATTCCAGTCCAAACTCCTTTTAGAAAAAGGTTTATAGAGGTTTTTATTTATTGTCAACTCCCGGATGATAAAATGAGGCCGCTCCGAGTCCTATTTATTTCCCACCCTCGTAGGAATCGGAGGGGCTGGGATGTGAAACAAATGAAGGGCTCCAGCGCTGACCCTGGGCTCGTGCTGGTTTGCAGACTGCTGGGTGATTATTTTATAATAGCTGATAGCATCTGTGATTTAATGTAGCTGTTAGAAATTAGCAAGGACTCCATCGAAAGCATCCCAGTCACTCACGATAACAGGCTAATAAATCATTCCCCCGGTGCTCTGTGGCATTTATGGTTCTATTTTAGAGATGCAAAGCATAGATCCGGCTGCTCTCCTGGATTTATTTTTATTTATACTTTTAATAATGCAATTAAATAAATAAATTTAGGATGTTGTGACTCTGTTGCCAAAAACGGCACCGACAAGAACTTCCCCTGCATGACTTCCCTTCGTTATTTTCTCCTCACTAGCCAATTAAATGGAAAACAAATGGCTCCGAGGCTCCTTCAAGATATTGTTTCCAATGCATGGGGTGAAAATCTCACACCACTGAAACCCAGGGGAGGAAGAGAGGGAGAAGGGGGAAGCTCAGGTGGCTTTCACTTTCCTCTCCATCTAAATTTCCTCTCATCTCACCACAATCCCAAGTATCACAGGATTAGATAGGTATTAGGAAGAAATTTAGATTTATATTTAGAAATTTAGATTAGATATTAGGATGAAATTCTTTGCTGTGAGGGTGGCGAGACACTGGAACATGTTGCCCAAGGAAGTTGTGGCTGCTCATCCCTGGAAGTGTTCATGAGGCTTTGAGCAACCTGGTCTAGTGGAAGGTGTCTCTGCTGATGGCAGGGGGGTTGGAACTGGATGAGTTTTGAGGTCCTTTCCAACCCAAACCAGTCTGGGATTCCATGATCTCAACGCTACACTTCATGGAGGCACCTGGGGACGCACTCACAGTTGCCCAGTCTTCAATTAGCCAAACTCAGCTTTATTCATTTCTTATGGGGCAGTGATTTGGGGCATCCCTAACACTTCTGAAATGGGTAGAAAAGCAGCAATTTCTCCTGTATCTACCTATTGTGGCTGCAGTCTGGGCACTTAAAAACCTCCCCTGGAACAGGATGCCTGATGCAGGAGGAGATGGAGGTCCCACGAGACCGGCTGGGCAGCCTGGCGTGTCTTTCTCCACTGAACCACATCACAATGAAGCACACCCTGCCCTGTCTGTGTGCCTCCAAATAAAACCAAGGGAATTACATTTGCTGACTGGGAATGATGTGCCTGGTCCAGACATCCTGCTTCGGAGGGAATAGCCAGGGGAGGTGGGAGCACCACCACGGAGACGGAGCTAATCATGCAGAGACAGGACGTGAGCTCCAAAACCTTCCCTCCGCCTCACAGCACGAGAGAAGCACTGCACGTTGCCGTGTCCCAAATAGCTCTACAAACCTCACAAGAGATGCACCGAGGAGGAACACACCCCTCACCCTGTCCCAGTGAGCCCAGGAGCCCACCCCTGCCTTCACACACTCATTTTTTTGCACCTACGCACGTGCCCGCTCCCCCGGGCAATCAACCAACACCCAACGAGCCTTCAAAACATCTCGCTGGTGGGACAGCTCGCAGCTCCTGCCTGCTTTTCAAGCTTCAGACTATTTCTTCTCCTTCATCTAAGAATATTTTCAGTTAATAAGGAGAAAGAACCAATTTATTTCTCGGCCACGCACTCAACTCTGGTGTTAGCGAGTTTAGAGTAAGCCAACACCCAATAAAGTCTGTACAGACTTCACTGGAGCTCAATCAGATCTCTGCTGGGTCCATTTAAAATGCTCTAAGCATTTTCATCATATCCTTACTTTTAAGTAGAGTTACAGTCAGAAAAAATTACTCTGCATACACGACCCCAGAGGTTTCATATTTCTTCTCCTGCGGTGACAGTTTCCAACCAAATCTGCTTAATTTACAAGTTGGGAGATAGGGTTGCTTTTTTCCCCTCTCTCTGCCCTCCCTTAAAACTGCCAGCCCTGCAAATTCCTCTGGAATAGAGGTTTTGCCACCTCAGTGCAGGATATACAGCCCTGGGCATGGCTCTGGGAGGACATGAGGATCCCAGTGGGTAAGATGGAGATCACAGATAAAGCACCAGCAGAAAGCCACCATGTCTAGCTGGGGAGGGGTTTGCTTTAATTATAGAAAATGATTCTATTATTTTTTTCAATTACTGTTTAATATAATGGAATCTATCATTAAAGCAATAGGTTCAACTGCTCTGTTCTTTTCCCATTTAAATAAAGACTGATAGGAGAAGGCTCTGGGAATTGCTACCACCCACCAGACCGGCAGCACCAACACAATCAGGTCAGTCAGGAGAGAGCTGTCACTGGTGTATTCACAGCTCCCCCACAAAGCCACAACAAACAGCTGCTCCCTGGTCCCCTGAGCAGGGAGATGCTAGGTGTGCCGAGGAGGAGAAGGCACAGAGCACACACCTTGGCACCTTTTCTTTGCTCCCCTAGGAAGTTTTTTTAGGTGCACACATCTCCCATGAGATCCCATCCAGGTTCTTTCCTGTCCATCCCAGCACTGATCCTCCACCAATCCTTAAAGCACACCAGCCTGAGACTGAACCTCTCCAGATGTCCCTCTCCTAGCCAGCAAGGAAGAGCTTAAACAACTGCAAAAGCCCATTAACATCATCTTAAAAGCATCCAGTCTAGCCAGCTACTCCCGCGAGCACATCCTAATCCTGCATCCAAGATCCGACACAAAAATCCCACTGGCTTCTGCAGAGGCCACTTGGTACCAATTATTGCCTTCCTTACCCCAAATCCTCCTCTTAGCATGCAAGAAACTGAAAAAAGCCTTGATCTCAAAAGCAAGCAGAGGGTTTCAGGAAGCACTTTTAGCAATATTTTAATAATAAAGAAATCTAATTAAATTTTTACACGTTTAAATACATGTGTCATGTATTTTCATTAATAACATTCTGTGCTGTCTTTAATTTGATAATCTCCTCACCATCTGCAAATAACCTTCCCCCAAACACGCTGACATATCTTGCAGGCTGGAGGCACTGAGAGCTGAACATCTCTCCCACAGCCACGCTGCACAGTGGGGGCACTGGTCCATGGTCCTCTGCTGTGATCGACACAAGAGGGAATGGGAAACACACCTGAGAGGGCAACCTGGAAATGGGTCTACATCACACCAAGCCTCTGGCCAAGGAATGTTTTCCTTGCTAGGACAACTACAGACAAAGCAGGTGAAGAAGCAGGAGGACAACAGGCAGAGGCAGTTCTCAGAATACGTCTTATTTTGACACGCTAAAGACAAGCTACTCAACTTTCTGGATCTGCTGAGCTTCAGCTCTTCTTGCTAACAGGGAAGGCAAAAGTGGGAAGGAAGAAATGACTCCAGATATGCCTCAATCTGTTCTGACTTCTGTGGTACCATCTTTAAAGAGGGCAAAAAAAACCTGTCTCTGAAGACTAATTCAAGCTACTGGTTGATGGCTGCCTGGAACAGACTGGTATTTAGTAGCTGGGCAGAGCTCCTCTGCAGTTTTGTATT
Source organism: Caprimulgus europaeus (assembly GCA_907165065.1). The sequence goes on along the minus strand of OU015548.1, from coordinate 4,654,241 downwards.
TATTTTATTAATATTATTATTATTTTTAACCATGGAATCATTTTATTAATATTAATAAACCCACAGAAAGTGCTAATTTCCTCCATCATTCTCCTAATTACCTCTATTGAATTGTGAGGATCATCTGCATGAATAATGACTCCCATGCATTTGCTTCGCTGTTCTGCTTCTGTTCAGCAAAGACATTGGCAAGAGCTGGATCCTGCACTCACAGATCATAAAATGGTTTGGGTTGGAAGGGACATTTCCAGGCCAACACCCCTGCCTTGAGCAGGGACATCTTCAACTACATCAGGTTGTTCAGAGCCCTGTCCAACCTCACCACCCTCATTGTAAAAAATTTCTTCCTTATCTACTCTAAATCTCCCCCTCTTCCAGTTTAAAACCATCACCCCTTGTCCTGTCACTTAAAGCCCTTCCCTTGGGAGGAAAGGATCTTTCAAACCATCACCAGATGCCTCCTACATAGGCAGCAGTAACTAATGGACTCTCCCCCAGCCCCAAAAGCCTGGCAGGGGTCATCAGATTTATTCTGCACAAAGACAAGGGATGGGACAGGGCTGCTCAGGGGAAGACAACGACTCAGTCCACTTCTCAGTGTACAAAACCTCTCTCTGCTCCCCTGGAGCTCCAACAACCTCAAGTGATTTGCAAACAAGGATTGCTGTTGAATGGTGTCCAGACCTCCCAGCCAACCCAGAATCAACAGCAGCTTTGCTACAGGTTTTGACTGAAGCAGAATTTCACCCTGGATTTTGGTCCCAAGAGCAAGGAGCTAGCAGCATCATCAAGGGATATCTCCCTTAGCCACACACTGATTGGGGCCAGAAGGTCCTAGATTGAGTAGAGGACTTTATGCCACAGTGACAGCTCATCCCAAAGCAGGGTGTGCAAGACATTCTTCCCAGGAAAAACCAAGAACAGAGGTGTCTTATTTCCTTTTCTTGCTGCTGATCTCAAGGTATTTTTCTTTCTTAAGTCATCTATAAGGTCCTGAAATCACACGTGGCACAGGGATGCTTTCCAGCTCTGGAAACACCCCAAGTGCTGATATTTAGCACAAAACCCAGGAAGACCAATCCATGTCACCTCCAAAGCTCCTACACATGGGAGTCCCTGCAAGACAAGCCAGGAGGAAAAGGGACACCAGCCCACGTCTACAGCGTGTGACTCCAGCACAGCACAGCTGCACAACACCCTCGGGCTTGCTAGGAGACCCCAAGTCTTTAAAAGATGTATGATGTTCTTGGATGGGATCCATTCCCCTGCAGCTACCACACGCTGAAAGCCTTGTGTGAACAGAGAGATCTGTCAGCACACGGCAGCCTGACACCGACAGGACCTGGCATCCTCCACTACCAGTGCTGACTGCTGCAGGACATCTGGATAGGGAGAAAATTCCAAGCACCAAGGAGATCTCCCTGCTCTTATAATGGAAAAGCAGCTCCAACCAGGCAAAGGGAAAAAAAAACGGGACATTTCTGACTCCCTCACCCCATTTCACTTGCTGTGAACACACACCCAGACTCGCTGCCCTTCAATGACAACCCTAAAAGCTGTGAGGTGGCCACAGGCTACCATTCTGCCACCCCAAAGTCCTCGTCTGGCAAGGGGGGAGGACACACAGCGGTGTTTTCCTGCACTGGCAGCAGCATGGTGGGGAGAAGGAGGGTATGTCAGCAAGGCTCTGGCTTCACAGGAGAGGCTGCCTGGATCGTATTTGTATTCATTTTCATGAACTCCCCATAAAAGTCACTAATAGAACACAATCTGCTAATTAAATTTCACTCAGGAAAGCATTTTCACCTTAGATTAGCAGTGTCCTTGCGCATTTTTTTGCTACTAATGTACTAATAACATCTTATTTATCTTATAAATGAATCCTGTTAGACTTATCATTAAATTTGAGATATTAACGTGCCCAAATGAACCCAACGTGAAAGGGAGGTGAATAATTCCAAAAGGATGGAAACAGTGAGTCTCTTTTCCTTCCTTTTTACTGCTAGGAATGGGCTGACAGCTCAGGGGACCAATGTCCTGCCTTTAACTGCTGCAAGGAGCTTTCACCAACCCCTAGATCTCACCACCAGGAACATGCTACCCGAGCAAAGAGCATGACCAAGTCTTGCAGCCCCAAGTCTTCTTTGTGGGGAGGTCTATATGAAGTGGTTTCACGCCACAGAGCACATAGGAGAGGACCAAGATGCATCTCAACCCATCCGTGCTCATCCCATCAGGGCCATACACATAGACCTGCACCAAAACTCGGGGCTCCCCATTTCCCAAGGACTTGTGCTCCTCCCAGAGATGCCCCATCTGCCAGAGACACCAGCTGCTGCACCTGCTTCCCAAAGCAAGGACTGGATGTAAAATATTTGTCAAAGGGAGGGAGGAGGTGGGGGAGAGGCGTTCTTGATCATGAATCTTGGCAGGATGCAGCTGCTGTCTGTGCTTTCCCCGCCACTGGCTAGAAGATGGATAACGGAGAGGAGCCCAAGCTGCAACGTTTAAATCCAGCTCTGCTTTCACACACTGCTGAAAACCTTCCCTTTCTGAAGCTGTATTTTCTGACTACACTCCTCAAACCTTCCTTGCACCCAGCTCCACAGGAGATGCATCACCGTCCTCCTGAACATCGAGTCAAGGCCTGATGCCAACAACTCGGCGCACACTGAGCTGTGCCTCAAAGAAGGGATATGTTTTTATATCTGCCTTTTCTTTCTGCTGAGGCTTTTTAGTCCCAAATCATGGTTTAGTCTTTACACAGACTGGATCAAATCCTGCCCTGGCTGAGCAAAACAAGAGCAGGGACTGTTTCCTCTTCCATATCTCCGGATACGGCCCTACGGTGCTTAATAGCCAACTTTGCAGAAGAAAACAACATCCAACCTCGGCTATTCTGACAGGGACATTTTCCCCCCCTTTCTGAAGACCCAGCACTTTCCCACTCGTAATTGGATGAGGCAACATTGACATCCAGTGGCCGATTAGATTAATCGCAGCGGAGCTGGAGGATTTTCTCTGGGGATGGAGCGAGGTCTGGCAGCGCAGTCTGAGCTGCAACAGGCAGAAAAGACACCAGCATCTCACTGCTGTCCCTCCTCTGCATCTCCCTGCCAGGGCCACCACCACCACCAACCAGGGGAAACTGCATTTTCAGGGGTTTGCTGTTCCCAAATCCTCCTCCATGCTATGGTTCTATAGGCATAAACCAGCATCTCTGCTCCAAATGGAGATACATTCATTTACACTACTTGGCTCCCTAATTTTGTGTCCAAGTCTTCTGGGAAGACCAAACACAGGCTGCACATGATTTGCCCTGGTGAATTTAACCTCAGCCACAAGCTTTGAGTCCATTATAAATACAACAAGCACCAGCCACTGCTACTTGTCCATCACTCTACTTGCATGCTTCTTGCAGGACACCCACTGCCCCACCAACGCCTTTGCACACTGGATTTTTCCCAATGGCTCAACAACACCTCATGTGATGCTTCAGAAGACACGGGGACATGATGTCTTATTAAAGACAGGTCCATCCTACAAAGGACCAGCCAGCCACTCCTCAGTCATTTACACCATTGCCAACTCCCACATGCAGCCAAAACCTCCCAGTTCAGCACCAGGCTCTGCCCAAGAGTCTCTTTGCTATCTCAAGCTCAACCTGGACCTACCTGCCTCTCTGTTTGCAGCACACACCTTCTGCCCATTGCCTGATCCCACCAGCTCTCAGTTTCCTTTTAACCATACAGCACCATGGCACAGGACTGGTTATGAGCAGCTTAACAACTTCTCATTCTCAAAATGCCTTCCAGATGCAAACTATAGCTAGACCAAGAGAATTTCTTTATTCCCCACCTACAGACAACAAAACTGAGGCACCAGCAATGGAAAGAGACCACAATGGGTGAGGGAAGGCTGTAAATCCACACCAAAGCCTTTGTTCAGACCATTTTGCCAACCACAGAACAATCTGCATGCCTATGGGGGCAGTCAGATGTTGTTCCCTCCCCAAACAGCTCTAAAAAAAGAGGCTCCCCCTCCTCAAATCTGCTTTAAAGGTTCTCCAGTTTCTGTGGGGCCTTCATTTTATTTTTAAAAATATTAAGGCAAATTACATGCTAGGCAATTAAATATTGATTGGGAATTCTCCCCAAGTATGTTTCCCCTCCATCTCTCTGCCTCCACCGGGAGATGTCAAGTTCTGTTTCCTAAGCTGTCCCCATCCAGTGATTACGTTCATTAGGACACCAGCCTTGTGGTTAAAAGTACTTTCTTTGCTGCTGTACATTTAATTAGACAACTCTTTCCTAGAAATTATTTATAGCCAAGCTTGGGAGCTATTGTTAGTCCGAATGTAAATAAGATTCAAAAGGGAAATCCCAGGGCACCCCTGTGGCTGGTGAGCCGCTCACTTCAATCCATTAGCGCTGGTCCCAGCGCCCCTGCTTAGCATGGGCTTCCAGGGCTTTATGGCTGCAACTTGTGCTATTTAACACAAATAATAAACTAAGCCAGGCTAGGCACGGGTTTCCAATTCAACTTTGCATGGATAAAGAATATTTTCCCTCCCATCAGTGCAGGGAGCTGGGAAACCCTCCTGCTTGCAGAAAGAAAGGGGTATGGCTGGAGGAGAACAAGAGACAGCCTTTGTGTTCGGTGGGGAAAAGATCAACTTTAATTAGAGCAATAATCATCTTTGAAAAACCATCTGAGGACACCTGAGCGGGGTTACATGTTTGTTTGAAAAGGCTGGGGTTTGGAAATGTGCCCAGGAAGGACGCAGGCTGAGTCTCAAAACCCTTTGCAGCGAGTTCATGACAAGCTATACAGCACTGTAGGAGGAAAAACCAAGCATATTGCTCTGATCCTCACCAAAATAACCAGATCAGCTCCCACACCACAGCCACCATCTCCTAAAACATAGCCACCAGCTCCCAAACCACAGCCAGCCACCAGCTCCCCAAACCACAGCCAGCCACCAGCTCCCCAAACCACAGCCAGCCACCAGCTCCCCAAACCACAGCCACTCAGCTCCCCAAAACACAGCCACCAGCCCCCTAAAACACAGCCACCAGCCCCCTAAAACACAGCCACCAGCCCCCTAAAACACAGCCACCAGCGCCCCAAACCACAGCCAGCCACCCAGCTCCCCAAACCACAGCCACCCAGCTCCAGGTGAGATGTTCATCCAAGCCCTCATCCTCCTCCTCCTGAACCCCTTTTACAAGCAGCATGATTGAACAACCAAATATCTCTGTTTTCAACCCAAATTAAGTACCAGACTGCATCTGCCAACCCCCTCATCCAACGTGCGGCGCCGGCGCGTTCCCCTCCCGCCAGCCCTGCGCTCGCAATCCAACGGCGCCTTGTTTGATGGCTGATTCACGGGGTTAATCTCGCATTTTCACACCTTCAGCTGTCCTCCCGGCACTTGAGGGAGGGGACAAAATGCACTCAAGCAGCGTTATTTAGCAGAACAGCACTCAGCAGCTCGGAAATAGCTGCTCCACGCAGTGAAGAGGAGGAGGAGCAGCAAGACCACACACGTGAAGCTGATAATAATGCAAGAAAAATGGTAAATCACTAAAAAAAATACAAATAGGGAAGAACAACAGCCTGGAGGTGATGGCACCACGCACACCCGCCACAGGCACCACACAAGGTGGCAGCATCCACGTGCTCAGAATTAAAGGCCAAAAGCTCCGCTGCCGGTTTTGATTCCAGCTGCCACCGTGCAACGTGGGGCTGAGCTCCCCAGCGCTGCAAAGCTACCGGCGTGGAGTTGTCCCAACCCTGCCGGTGACAGTGCCAGCAAGCCTGCCATCACTGCCGCCAAGCCCAGGCAGGAGCCATGGAGGGTAACACCATGGGGAGGTCTATTATTTTAAACATATAATTGATTCTAATTCATCACTTATCGCACGGTGACAGATTTTTATATAGTTTATTATCTCAGTCACAGCATGAGGGCCCGGGGGGGCTGGCTCCTATTGTTCGGCAGTTCCTGCTCCTGCCTCATCTCGAGCTGCTCCCGTTATCTGTCTGATTAAGTTAGGGATTCTGGTATCTCAAGGTCCCCAGGTAACTGTCAGCACTCACATCCTCCCCTTGCAGGATTAAAGCTGCCTTTATGCAACCTCTCCTCCTTGACCCATCTGTCACACACCAGCTCCATGCTTGGCTGATGATTTGGGGACCGCAGAGATAGCCATCGTCATTGTCCCCCCTTGCTCCCAGATGCTTGGCAGCAACAGGGAGAAGTCCCCAAGGACCCAGGAATCACAGTGACAAGCCCTCTGGACCTTGAAGGATGCAAACCTGAACCTCATTGCCTCCATCCCTCCCAGCACGTCCAACGGGACATTGCAAAAGCAGCAAAAGAATCAAAGTACCCAAAAGCATGGGGTTTAGCACAGGGAGGTGCAAACACATCACTTCCCAGCCCCATCCTGTAACAATTCATCCCAGATCCACAGAGTCCCACTCCTCCTCCCCAGCACTTCCCCTCATGCTGGAGCAATACAGGATCGGAGCTAAAAATGGGTCAATTTGGAGAATTTCCATTTCACAAGGCTCTTTCAGCTTCTCCGCACTTTGTTTTTCTTCAGTTTCAGAACACAAAAAAAAAAACCCCACAAAAGCACCCCCCAACACTTTCTTCCAATGAGCTCAGCGACTCCAAAAATGCCAGAAACTAGGATTTTCTGGCTTGCAAGAGTCGCTTTGCAATCTCAGTATTTCGTTTCAGCATTTTAGATTATTTTTGAATTATTTCTACAACATTTCACGACGCTAAATGCAACGCTGAGCATCACACAGCACAGCTACGAGGATGTCATTCTGTGACATAACATAATGATTGAAACATTTTACAATTTGAACCTATTTTAAAATCATTAAGGGCTGCTGCTTCTCCATTCTGATGGAAACATCTCAGTGGGGTTTTTTTCCCCCCTAGATCAAAGCGTGTCTTGTTCCAAACATAAGGGGAACAATTTGACATTGTTCAAAAATGGCGTCAAAACCCGTTTTTACAACAAAAACAGCATAGCCTTTCATCTCCATGTCAAACTGCTTCATTACAACAACAAACACGAGGCACTTTTATCTCCAAACTAGGATGTTTTAGTTGACTTTAAGTAGCAGCTGCCCTTAATTATTTTAAAAACAAAAGGAAACATTGCAAGGATTAATCTGCTTTGGCACCCATGACATGTCATAGAAATGTACCAACAAGAAAAACAAACCCCCAAACACAGACAAATTCAAACTAAACTTTCAAACAGCAAAACTCCTCGGGATTTTGCTGCCAAGGGAGGTCTGTGCTGCTACTCTGTGCAGCAGGGACGCTGGCAGCACTGCCCGTGCTCTGCAAACCCTTTACCACCCATCACAAGTAACTGCAGACCAAGGTCTGGCATAAAACCCAACATTCCTGACCTGAGCAGATACTTTTTCCCTGGCAAACACACCCGGGAGACTCAGGAAGAGCTTCCCCCTCGCTGGGGGAAATGAAAAGCTCACTTCTGGCTTGGACCTGATGCCCCAGGCAATGCCATCCCTGATGTCCCCTCGCTGCAGTGAAATGGAGGTGAGGGATGCTCTGAATAACATCACCTGGACACACCTTGACAGGCTTATTTTTGAGAATAAGCCTGTCAGCTTATTATCCAGCCAGTACTTAGTGGTACTGGCTGGATAGAAATAAGTAATGGGAGAACGCTGTCCTAGTGAATGATCTCATTCACTGTAATCATAAATGTATTTTACTTTCTCTTCTAATCTTACTGAGCTTCCCCTCTCCATTTCAGGGGAGAAAGGATGACATATATATAGCTGTCTGGCTCTCTCTTGTTTGGTAAGAAAGAGCCAAGAGAGACTAGATCAGGGCAGTTATTCCAGTTTCTGCCAGATTAAAGAACTGTCTGGCAGGCAGGTTGAGACTGCTATGGGTCTCTCCTGAGTCTAGCACATAAAGAAACTAAAATTTGAGATTGATACAGTAAAAATCTGCTTTAAGCCCAGTTTGGTAAACTGTGGTTGGGACCAGCTCTGCTCTCTGGAGTAGGCACCCTACCACTCTCCTATTTTGAAGGCAAAAGAGTCTCAAGAGATATTTTCTCTTGCCTGGCTTTCTGTAGTTTTGGGACCATCAAGTTTTTTCACACAGTACCTAATACCAAAGGAGCCCAACTGGTTGACCCCTTGAAAGTGTAGGAAATGAACAAACAGCAACAATAACTTTATATATGATTTAGACTAAACAAAATGATGTTTTCCAAACACACCTGCTTGCACGCACACACACAGAGCAGATGCTGTGATCTGCCTCAGCTGCTTCGTGTTGATTCAGATGGGATCAGAGAGACCAGGAGAGGACCACTCTGAACTGGAGCAAGTTAAAAGTGCTGCCTGACTAGATTAATACCCATTAGCAGCATCAATTTGGTGGGAACACAACTTTTTCCCACCCTTTAGGTGCCCACTTGCAGCAGCGGGGTCCTGACACAGCGACCAGCACGATGCTGCCGTTCCCTGAGCCCTGCATCCGTGCTGCATCCTTGGAAACCAAACCCTCCGCTCTTACAAGAGACCCTTGAGGTGCTCTCAGCTGCTCCAAGAGCAGCTGAATATTCCTGAGGTGGGCTGGGCTCTTGGTTGCAAAAAGGAGAGCGCTCCTTTCCCCTCAGCTATCGCCTTGGCTGCTGACATTTTGCTCGGTGCGTGATGAGCTTCCTCCCCCACTTCCCCTAGGAATGACACCGCTGTTATCTCCGCTGCATCTAAAGCACACACAGACTCAGTTTAGGGACAGTTAATTTCCAATTCTTTCCAGATGGGTTGGAATAATATCCCCAGGTGGTAAATACATTATTAAGAAGGCAGTTTGGTGTGAAATTGGCTATTAAAATATAGATAAAGTTTAATATATTGAGCTCCTTGTCAGAAAAATCACTTTAGAGGGAGCTTATTATTTGTTTGATATTAAAAGAGTCACAGCTCCGCTCCAAGTGACAAATGGGGAGGGGGAGGAAATGCCACCAGTAATGAACAAAAGCTTTTTAACATTTAAATTTAGGTTTCCACTCAACGCCCCACGTTGTTCTGGGCATGCCCACCCAATGGATCCACCCCATCCAGCGGCCGGGGACGCCGGCATCCTGCACCCATCCCGGTGGGTGAAGCCACTTTTTCTTCCCCTTTGGGGGAATTTCAAAGGGAACAGCCTCCCCTCTTTGCTCCACAATTCCTCACCCGCTGGGGTATTTAGGAGCAGAAATTAAAAAGGAATAATTTAGAGGAAAAAAAAATAATCAACTTTTTAACTATCCCAGAGGTCCAGCAGCGTGGGATGCTCTAACACACGCTGAGGGCAAACCTCTCCTCTCCCTGGAGCTCTGTCCCCTGGCTACAGCCCAAAAAGTACAAAGTTTTACAGCAAAAAAACAGATTAAAGCTTTGGGATCTGCTTCCCACGGGACCACCTGGGTGGGATCCATAAAGAATAATTAAGTAAAACATCACAGGTCCGATATGAAACAACCAGAAGGTGAGAGAGAAGCTGAATCTTCCCACTGCTCCGTGTGGGGCTCAAGTTAGGTCTCCTATTACTAAGAACTTCATTAGTTTTACAAAATATACTACAGAACATTTACTAGCAGGCTATGAAGAATCATAAATAATTAAAATTAAATTACACTTGTCAAGGAAATGAACGAACCGCTTCTCCACGATGCATTATCCTCCCGCACTTTATTTATTTTTAAGCCACTTGCCTCTGAACTTCACAGGTTTTTTACAGACAGGAGTTAGAGAACAACATGCTCTTTGGAAAAAAAAAAAAAAACAAAAACAAAACCAAAGCCAACAACCTGATTTTTTACCCCACTTAGCCACAAATCAGAAGAAATAACAGTTTAAATCAATGGTGCTGAGGCACATGTACCCACATTTGAAATCAACGGTGGTATTAAAAGCATTATTAATCAGCATTATTATTATTATCTGGCAATTAGCAAACTTCAATAATTGGCACTTATTAGATCTTCCACTTGATCAGAATTTACTGTCAGAAGCCTTTGAGAGGAGACACAATAACAGTGGAAAACATCTTCACTAATTAATTAAGCCTCCCAAAAGCCTCAGAACCCTTATGAAAATTTGTAAAGAATTTTTTAAAGGCATTTTTTTTACTGTCAGAGTTCGTGTCAGGGCTCCTTACCCTCAAATTAGAGAGATTATACCCTGGGCTAGGAGATGGCACCTTCACACCACTGCCCTGTGCAGAAATTGGGCTCCTCACCTCCATCCTTGGGCCTTTTATTTCTATCTATTCATATTTATACCTTTTTTTTTTCCCCTCCCATTTGCCAACACCTCCTAGAAGTCACTTCCAGGAGTGAACACCCTCCCAGGGTGCAAGCATCTCTCCAGGGAACAAGGGAACTGAGGCATGGCATCGCCTCTTATCTGCCATTTCTGTTGGCTTTTTAGATTCTAATGGTTTTGATGTTTTATTAACAGTCCTGCTCTGTTCCAGGCAGCTGGAGGCCTCCTGTCATTTGGGATTGACAGCAGGGAACAAGGAGGAGGAGCGGGCAGAGCCACAGGCGGGGCTCTGCAAGCCCAGCTCCATCGTGGAGCTTGGATCCGTGCCTCAGTTTACCCCTTTGCCAAGCAAATCACCCTGCTTGTAACCTTCATTAATATCTATACTGGGATTGGAGGTTCTGGGATGAACGGTGCATGGTATTAATTAAGCAATAATTAATTCCTTCATATTTGAAAATAAACAAACCTCAAACAAACAAAAAGCAACTTCCACTGTTTACCCAGGAACGGTTACACACCCAGATTTACCCCCCGCCATGGCTGCACACCCTGATCCTGGCACTTCATTGCACCAGAATTTGCTTTTATTTGGGGTCATTTTTTTACCTTTCTCCTATAAAACAAAGAAATGGCCCAGCAAAGGATGCAAGAATAACAACCTTAACACCTTAAATAACCCATTGTCCCACTGCTGGAGCAAATAGTAAATGCACAGCAGGTAGTGTCCTGTGGATATGGAAGGGGAGAGCCAACCACACTGGGTGCTGTCCCCTTGGAGAGGAGAAAGGTGGAGTATGAGCAACACCAACTCAGTATTTAACTTGCACACTGTGACAAGGATGGCAGGGAGACCATCAAAACCTCTCAAAACACAGCCAGAGCCTAGCACCAGGGCTAGGACAATGGCATAGTGGGGTTGGTCATCCTTCTCCATCCAAAGGGTGCTGGAAGAAGGGAGACCCTGGTCTGCAAGCACACATCCCCACCCCGTTACCACCAGCCCATAAGCCTTCAGTAGCAGAAGAGCCAAGTCTCATCTGCAATCTCCTCCATGTCACACTGATTAGCCAAGCGCCAGCCTCGAGCTGCAGCTGCTCCTCCAAAGAAAACTCCCACCACCCCTCCTTGCCATCTCCTCCTCGTTTCTCATCCCTGGCAGCCAGACGCGTGCAATTATCCACCGCGCTCAGCTCCCCGTCCCTCCCGCTCTGCCCAACGCCTCCGCCCTCGGCTTCCCGCGCCGGAGAAGTTTGCAGCGAGTGCCTGGGCTAGTGGAAGAGGAGGATCAAGGTGGTTGATGCTCCTTTCAAAGGAGACCTGGAGAGGTTTGGAGGAGAAGGCGGGGCTGCCTGCAAGCTTCCCTAGAACATCTTATTAGAGTCACTTTCACACATCACTTGAAAGCCGCCTGACAATGTCCTTTCTTTAACAAAGCAAATATTGTATAAATTAACAGCTCTTCAGGGAAAGACAGAGGCAAGCGCTTCCCATCACAGCCCCAATGCCACTTCCACAACCTGCATTTGCAGCCTACCAAGAGCAAACCGCCCGCCGGCTGGAGAGGTGATGCCAGGACAAACCCTCCAGAGGAGTCCCTGGACACCAGATGCACCCCAAAACCTCCAAGGAGGAGGCTGAAGAAAGCAAGACATGGTGAATCCCCGATTGCTCTCCCCCACTGCGTACCTGAGGCAAGCCCAAGGAGCCCTCTCATATTGCCATCAATATTTCAGTGCACACGTTTTGTCATTTATGAAGGTAAAAAGAAACGAAAGCCATCACGTATGCAGCTCTACTTGCAAATTTGAGGGCTGCTCCCAGTTGCAGCAAGTCACAGGTGTAGAAGGCCTGTGGAGAGGAGATAGGCTGTGGTCTTTGTTCAAAAAGAACACAAGACTTTTTGATTTGAAAGGGATGGGAAGCACTACCCGACCTGGCCACCTCCACCTGCCACTCATTCCCCTCATGTTTGGTCCCTGGGGTGCAGCAGTGAGGATGCTGGGCTGGGATGCCCGGTGGGCAAGTGGCTAAGCATGGCCAGAGGTGGTTTGTTTTCTACCCTTCCAGTCTGGTTTGTGTTAAGAACCACCACAAAATCCTTGTTAAGAGGCTCGTGCAAGGACTTTTCGTGGTGGGGCCATCAACCACGCAGTACCTTGGCTTTGCTGCACCAGTCTGGGAACCTGAGCACAGCCCAGCCCACCTCTTCCCTGCAGGACCACATCCCCGACTGCTTATCGTAAAGAGAGGAGGCTGGCAACCACTTTCTTCTCCTGCCAAACCACCACAGAAAGACCTGAGAGCAGCCAGAGCTCTCCCTACAGCCCTACCAGCCACTTTTGAACTCTATAAACCTCCCAGAGGCACAGCCCTTGGGGGCCTTCACACCATGCTCCTAAAAATATCCACGGAGCTGCCACTGGTTTCTCTCCCCTTCCCTTTGCTGCTTATTCCCTTTTATCGTGTTTTAAACCCCTGAGCTCCTTTCCTCCATCCATCCCCCTCTGTGAGTACCCTCACCAGAGCCCCACAGTCGATTTAACCTCTGCTATCTCTGCGATTAGCCCCTGCCACGGAGCAGATAGTTGCCTCTTATCAGTCCATTAAAGAGCCAAAGAATGCTGTTACCAGTTTTTTATCTGCAAAACGCACACAAAGCCCCGCTGATTATTCTATTAATTTGTTAATGAACCTGTCTTGCCAGACAGACTCTCGGAGCCTTTGTAAAGTAGGGGTAGGGAATTTTAATCTTCCTAGGGGTTCAGACCCTGGGCTCATAAGGTTTTTCAGCTCCAAACTTCTGTAGGATCTGAAATAAATTTGCCAAACACATCTGCAAGTCTTTCAAAAAGCGTTCCAGCATGGTGCAGCCCTGAAAATGTGTACCAGGGTGTGTGGGTCCCTTCCACAAACAACACCTGATCCACAGCTCTGCTGAGCTGAACAAACCTGAGCAGCCCGAGATGATGTTGGGTACCAGCATCTTGAGCCCTTATGGGTCAGGTTTCCAGGAGTGCCAAGCACCCAGAATAACTCAAAACCCTAAATCACCCAGTCAAGAGTGCCAGAAGGAGCCCACATGGCCAGCATTGTGGGTCTTGTGTCCAACTCGGGCTGGAGATACTCCTATGGGTCCTACTTCTAATGAAAGGCAGAGCTGGGACAGCATAAAGGGAGTGAAGTCAAAGCAGCTGCCTTGGACCTGACAAGGCAGGTCTTACCCTGCCAAGGTCGGCTCAAAATCTCCCAATTGACTCAGAAATAATGAGATATTAAAAATAATAAATTTGAGGTTGCCTTTGCCAACCTTCTGAGCTGCTGAGATTTGCAAGTGCACGCTCCCTCGCTATGCAGGAGCCTTACCATAGTACCTTAATGCCTCCCAATCTTTAATATATTTACTCTTGCAACACCCCTGTGCAGAAGTGATATTATCATGACTGCAGAGAGGCACAAAGAGCCTGGGATGACATAGAAAGACAGCAGCAAAATGAGCTATTCAGCCCAAATCTCTTAAATCCTGAGCTGGTGCTCTCACCACCGCTCTGCTCTTCCTCTGCCTCCCCTTATATTCAACTCAGAGCTGCTTCTAACTGGAGAAGGGAAGAGGAAAAGACCAAAATAACCAGAAAAGCATGTTGGACCTGTCAGGATTGTGGGCTGCATTCCTGGCTTGCAGAATGCATTCGTGTCCTTGGCCCATCTCTCTTTCCCTCATCTTGGGGGGTGGGAAAAAAAAGCCAAACAAACAAAAAACCCAACCACTTGCTTTTCAGTTATTTTTAGGCAAGGAGAGCTGGATGCTTAAGTACTTCTAAAGCTGCCAATTGCACAACAAATTAAATGCATAACCCTGGAGCACTGGGAGGATGAATACATTATGGACAAAAGGAACATGTCATCACACCCACACGCAGCTTTGTTTACTTTGCATTCATACATGACTCTGTTGTCATCTCCATCCCTGACTCTTAACCATAAAAGACAAAAGGCAGAGAATTCCTGCTCAAACCCCCAAAGTCTCCACCTGAGATGCACAAATGTAATTTGTCTCAAAGGCCCCTGATCACAGGGAGATGCATACAGAAGGAGCTGCAGGTAGGACCCAGCTCACCACAAGGAAAATGCCACCAAGCCTGGAGCAGGAGCTGAGCCCAGACATCACTCCATCTCATTGCATCCCTGGGTTTCCTTGATGCTCAAGGAATTCACATGCCTGGAAGCAAATGATTTCCCATGGACACTCAAGAGCTGCCACTGTCCCTATAAGAACCCTTCCTATTTATCATGCCAAGCAACACGAGCTATTTGTATTCATGCTTCTGGGTTTCAGCCATACTCTCCAAATCAGCCATCCTGTTTTCACACCGAACCAGGATTTGATGTGAAAACCAGAACTGATACGATACAAGAGCTGCCCTTGTTAGATCAATCACTCGGAGCCTCCTCATCGTTCATCCTTGTCTCCTCTGAAATGAGTAATCTCATTTACAGTCTACATTTTGATGTCTCACCCCAAGTTTCCTCTGATATATGCCCAATTCCAGAGCAGACTCAAAGTTTCTTTAAACCAAAGCATTTAAAACCAAAGCAACCACAGCACCTGGCAAGGCACAGACCAGCTGGCCTGCAGGTCTACTCCATCTGCGGCTGGCAACGGCTTTCCAGGTCAAAGCACGTTTTCATTGCAATGAGCTGAGACAAGTCATGCTGTAAGGAGGCCAGAGGATCTCTGCATTAAAGATCACAAGCATGAAAGCACAGGGTCCACAGTTGAAAGGAAAAAGGGCGACGTACGGGAGACAGGCAGGTCTTCAAAGAGACAAAAATACCCATTTCTGCACCCAAACACGCTCTCCCACGGATCCTCAGGGAAACAGCCTGAGAAAGTCTGCCCAGGAGATAATACTGTGAGGGAAGACCAAGCTCTACACAGCCCAATGTTAGGACATTTATTCTTGACTCTCTCAGATCCTCATACCCAACAATGTATTTTGAACCCTCCCCTAAGGGAAAGTAATCCCAGCTTCCCACATGCTCTTGATTCAATTCCTGAGACCAATATAACAGGATACACACCAGGACGATGCCAATGGTCAACAGTAATCACCCTGAGCAAGGCAATCCTGCAAGCATCTTAACCACTAGACTCAGCAGTGACCTCTCTGAGCTTCACATGCAGCTAGAAAAACAGGCACCCTTCAAACGACAGCTTTTTACTACTGGTGAGTCCATTTATAGCACTCCTTGCCAGACATTCTGTCATTTATTTCTTTCTTTTTCTTTTTTTTTTCCCCACCACTACAAGGTAACGTTCCTAGCACGGAGACAAACCCACTGATGCATGGTTTGTCAGCTCGATGGCTTCCTACAGCACAGAGCACAACTTGGCGTCAGCTCCTGACTACGGTCTTAAGCACGACGACAGCAATAAATATCAGTAACAGCACACGAAATGGAGCCAAGCTGGAACACACTGCAGGGGGGGAAAAAGATCTGGACATGGGGTTATTCTACTTTCTACAGTTTGGAAAAGGGAAATAAACCTTCAGCCCTCAAGCCTTGTGTTATCGGGTAACCTGCTCTTCCCCAGAGCATCCCAGCGTCATCCAGGCATCTTCACCCCAAAGGACTTCCTACAGCCCAGGATCTTCCCAACAGGGCACTGTCGTCTTCTTTCCTGCCTACACCTTTCTGTCTAACCAGTGCTTGGTATTTGAGTCTAAAGGTTAATTAAGTGTGGCTGCAAGAATGAAAGGCCACAATCAATTACTGCGCCTGCTTGTCCATTTGAGTCAATTTTTAATCATGGTGATTTGGTATTTTGGGAGGCGTGGGGTGAGGAGAAGGGCAAAATTCTCTTTCTTCCTTTCTTTTTGAAAGATATTTATTCGAGCTGGATAATTCCCCTGTCTCCAGGCAGATAGCACACCTTCCCCTGGCACCTGCCACCTCCTCTCGCTTTCCCTTTGTTTCTGTGCAGCGCTCCAGAAGAAGGAAGACAGCAGAGATAGAGAATGCAAGAAAAACTGTCTTCAATATATTCCCACCATAGCTTTCCAGACCTGCTGCCTGCCCCTGATCCACTGGGTTTTACCTGACTTGAGGCTGGAGAGACTGGAAATGGACCCTGCACACGCAGGTGGAGCAGCACATATATGTGTACCCCAGACCCTCATCTCCAGCAGCTCTTGGAACCCATGCCCAGAACTTGCTCACTCCAAGATCTATACCTCCAAATGCCCCAAAAGGCATAGGGTTTCCCACCTACTTCCTCACCCAGATAAAAGCTCTCCAGGCAGCATCCCTGGTGCACCCCCCATACCTACTTACACTCTTTGCACACAAGCCCCCCAAACACAACCCATCCACATCCCCCCCAAACCAAACACTCATTGCAACCACACCAACTCTGATCCCTTACCACACACCCGCCACCCCGAAGGCAACACGCTCACCCACCCCCCAAGCAGCTCCCTTTGCCTGTTGTAATAATTAACTATTTAAAATTCAACCAGCGCTAATCGCAGCAGTCCGGGCTGTGTTCTCATTACCCAGGATCAATTCCTCTTTAATATTCACCTCCAGGGGCGGATGTGGCTGGAATGAGTTGCTGATTTCTCTCTCGCTATGCCAAAGCTAATGAGTGGCTCCTGCTATTGTAGTACAGTCACTCGCCTGTAATCAGTCAAAATAACAAGCAACAGCACCTTCCAGGGATGCAAAGTCTTCTACATAAATATACATAGACAGTCCTGCCACACCAATGGACTTCACATCTCAATGAGCTATGGCCAAAGCTGTGAGCGTGGGGACAAGCCCATGGCCTGGGAATTAGCTCTCGTCTTCCCAGAGCATCACAGCCATTTCTAAGGGCTTGTCCACACCCAGGAGCTCCTCTGGATTCAGAGTGTGGACAGCTATCCCTGCGTTCACACACACACAGCCCCCTAGCACAAAGATGCCCCTTGTCCTATCATCAACAGGTGTGTTGGCCCGCCATAAGAACAACCTACAGGTCATTGCTGAAGATCTCCACATGTGCCACACGGTAACTCACAGCCCTGAGAGTCCATCTTCCCTGCAAACCTTTCTCCATGGAAGATCACAGAGCTCTTCCAAAATAATAACAGGGGTAAACCACCCTGCCTGCTCCTTCCAAGGCAACTGCTGACAGACCTTGCATGGGACACAATTCATTTCCATCTCCCACCCAAGGAAAAAAATTGAGATGTCTTTTTCCCCTCAGCTTTTTTAAGTACTAGAGTAAAGCTAAATCTCATCCCTCCAGGGAAAGCAACCTAACACATCGAGCTGGTGGGACCAGCATCAGATAACAGCACAAGGAGGGTAACTGGCCTCACTCGTGGGGATGTACATCTGAATTAGCACGTAAAAAAAGTGCCCTGGTTAAAGGGCTGAATCAGTGAGACACAGAGAGCACGGAGGAAGAGAGCGGGTGGCCTTAGCAGGGCTGGAAAGGTGTCACCCACATGTCAGCTGGCTTGTCCACATGGAGATGCCAGAGGCACGTCATCCAGGGACGCGCGGGGAGAAGCGAGTGTCATTTCTCATCAGCCTTCACGTGGACAGGTCGCAGGACAGCAGGAAATTGGAAGCTGGCAGGAATCTGCATTAAATGACCAGACAACGAGCCTATTTTTGTTCCTTAGCAGCAATTAAAGGCAGAAAATTAAACTAGCATATTCGCAGCAGGCAGTTGTCACCTCGGTGGGTGGCAGCACGCTCCTCGCTCAGCTGTACCATGGCAGTTGATGGCAAAGAGCAAGCCAAGGCGATACCTGTCCCCTACCAGCACCGTGGGGACAGGAGTGACCTTGTCCTTGGGGAAACCTCCAAAAGGAGATGGAGAAACACCCACTGGCTCTGCCCCATCTCTAGTGACAGCACTATTGATGGAGCAAGAGGAAATCATCTACCTGGTGCGTGTCCATCGCCTCACAGGGGAGGAGAAAAACCACAGATGCCTCAAGGCAGTTTGCTCGGCAAAAATCAATAACTAGTATTAAAAAATGGATCCGGTTCCCACTGGAACAGACTGCTCAGGGCTCTGCCATCATTCTGCAGAACAGTCAATATTTACTGTAAGTGTCTCAAATAAAGATTGAGCCTCGATTTAGTAAGATCGTTATTGTGCGTTAATAATATGCCAATTGATTATTAAACATATTTACTGAGGGTATGAAAAATAGGCTAGGAGATGAAAGGGCATCTGATGCAGGAACACGATGTTAACTAGGGAACCTAATTGTGCAGAGCTGCATTAGCCAAATTATCTTTCTGTCGTTAGGAAACATTTTATAAAGGCATTAAAATGCTACAGATAGAAGAATGATAGGGGAACCTTCAAAGGAGTTGGGCAAGAGGACAAATCACATCCCAACCATGTGTTGCCTGTGCCTGCCTCTCCTGGAGGATCATCACTTTATGCCAGTGCTAATGGCTCTCCCCACCCCAAAAAATAGAGGTGAGAAATTGGAAGTAGACCCAAAAAAACAACCCCAACCAACCTTTCTGGGCAGCCTTAACAGCATCTACTCCAACCCAGCACCCCCGGCGGTGCGTCTCTGCCGTCAGCGCGCTCGCGAGAGCACGGCGGGGTTCAAAGTGACATTTGGCTGGGTGTGGAACCAAGGCTTTTTGCTGTCTGAGGATTTGCACAACACGTCCACAAATGTCACTTCAAGTAACACTTGCGGCTCAGCAGTCAATTCTCACTTTGAAAATACAGGGAAAACGTCAATTTCTGCATGTTTTCCTCCTGGTCTAAATCGTACTCCTCTTGCTGAAAACCTAGCATAACCAACTGACTTTCTTTTTTCCTTTCTTCTTGTCCTTTTTCCACAGGTTCTTGCTGAAATGTAAATGATTTTCAACTTTGATCTTTATGCTTCCTGGCTCTTTCTAACTATGTTTCTTTCCTTCACAATTTGACTTGAGCTTTCTCCTGAAATAAGGCTCTGTCCTCCTATCTACACCACGTAAATTACTGAGCAGTCCAGTGCAATAGCTCAGAACAGGCCACTCTCTTCCCTAGCAACAGAAATTATTTCCATTTGGAGTAATATATCCCCTTGCTCCTGCTCGATGGATTGCTGCTCACCAGGCATTCAAATTTTGCTCATCTTCTGCTGCAGGGCAATTTTGAATGCACCAAAGCTCAGGCTGCTCGGCCACGGGATGCTGATCAGATTTGTGTTAGAACCAGGGCCCTCCTGAGCAAGAGGAGAACTGGGATAAATGGTCTCCTGTCCTCCCTGAGGAGGTTTAGGTGGAAGGTCTTTTGTTGGGAGGTACTCAACACACAGGGTACAAACTGGTGGAGCTGGACTTTGTACTCTATACATTGGCTCCACACTGAGTAAACACATTATGTTTGGACTACTGGGCCCATTTGACATACAGCTGATATAATAATAATAATAATAATAATAATAATAATAATAATAATAATAATAATAATAATAATAATAATAATAATAATAATAATAATAATAATAATAATAATAATAATAATAATAATAATAGATCTAAAACCTGAGTACTTAAAAAATATTAAGAAAAGGAGGAATTGTAATTAAATTCAGACCCAAAGCACATGATGCTTTCCAAGAGGGAGTGCTGGGTCTCATGCCTGCATGCCCTCCACCATGCCTGCTCACAGCACATCCCCATCTGCCCAGCCTCAGCAAACTCCACATTTGAGTTTGATCCTACTCTCCGGGCGGCAAAGGCTGGATAATTCATGTGTTCTCAGAGGCAACCAGAGAAGAAAGGTATAACTTCCCTTCAGGCTTCCCACACCTCCTGCTGAGATGCTCCTGCTTGGCACCAGTGCAAGATTTTCTACTTTCTACTCTAAAAAAATGGGCTTCTCCTTGTCCTTTGTACCAGTGCACCCTGGCACACCCAGAGCAGGATGCAGTGCAGCAGCAGAGCTGATAAATCCACCTTCTCAGCCCCTAGTGCCTTCCCAGCAGTTGTTCACTTATCTATACATCTAAATCCAAGAATCCTAAAAATCCCTGTTGCTCTGTCAGCACCTTTCATCAGAGGATTTCAGAGCATTTTCCAGACATGAACAGACTAAGCCTCCCTGTTCCCTTCGGAGGAGGGGAAGCAAGATTAAGATTAATCCCAGTTCAGGAAACAGCCGCAAATCCCAGCACCGCTCTGGGTCAAACAGAGACCTCAACCCTAACTCCTGCTCCCCCAAGACTGTGGTTATCAGCTCCCCTCCTGCATTTTCCCATCCAGGGATGCTTGGGAGAGTTGCAGCCACGACAAGTTCTCCAGAGATGCATGGACCTGCTCACAGAATATGACTTTTTTTTGCAGTGTTTGATGGAGAGGTAAAGTTCTCCTCAGAAGAGACGGCGGCGCGGCAGCCACTGCCACTGCCGGAGGGAAGGTGACGGATAGGGTGGCGGATAGCTCTCCGTTTACCTCTCCTGTCTGCCTGACTGCTGCTGGAATGAAGATAATCTATGAGCAGCAGCGTGCATCAGCACAGCTCTCTCCCCTGTATAAATCAGGAGGGCGAAGCCGTATTGAAGGCAGCGCTCCCCGAGCCTTCCTCCTGCCTGCCCGCAGCATTATCCATCTGGTGCTGAAGGTCAAAGAAGCCTCCGAGGACAGGATAATCACTACAGAAAAGAGGGTTACACTCCATCACTTGGCATGGGGGAAGACAACATGATCCATGGAAAGGGTGAAGATATCCCTTCCTCCATCCCTGCTTCTACCTGGGCTGAGCTTGGCTGACAGCCATCCTGGTGGCATCAAGAGGTTCTTGGTGGTGTTGCTTGCAAGGGTTGGGTGGGCTTGTCAGCTCTCCTGCTCTCCACTGTGCCCACGTCTTGATGTGCATCCCTTGACCCAGAGGAACAGAAATGGTTTCATTCCTCCTTTCAAGAGAAAGAAGCCTCTAGGAGCTAGACAACTCATCAGTAAGTACAGCCAGCTGTCTGTATGGGAAACAAAGCTACTGCTGCCCAGGCAAGGGCAGAGAAGGAATAAGGCACAAGGAGAAACACTTCTGAGGCCCTAAGGAAGAGCTTTGGTAGCATGAAGCATCACTACTGATGTCTCTCTAGGACTACTCTAACCACACCTCTGGAAGGACTCTCAGAGCTGGGCAGAGAGGATGAAACCCAACCCAAGCAGACCAAGGATACCCTGTGATGCTGAGTTCTGAGGCTGTGCTTTATCAGCCCTACTGACACCACCAACCACCTCATGGAAGAGGAGGTCAGAAGGTGTTTAACAGACCCTGACATGGGATGGCCAAAGTGCAGGAGAAGAGCCCAGCAGCCCCTCAGACAGCCTGCCCATCCCAACACGAGCCTGGCCCTCATCCACTGTAAAGCTCCTTCCCACGTCCCTCCTAGGAACTTGGCAATGGCCTTAATTTATCTGCTGCACAACTTAATTAAAGTCAGTGCCAGAAACGAGCCGATCGAATCATTGAATCCGCTCTGGATCCTTCTCTCCTCGCTCCAGCACAGCCACTGCCCAAAGCACCCAGCTCCTTCGCCAGCCCTGCACTCGGGATTTCCTTTGAGTCACGTTTTTCCTAGACAAGAGCGACTTATTCCTCACTTGTTTCCCTCTGTGGCATTTTGCAAGCCACGGTGCAGAGCTGCTTTTACAGACCTGGCAGAGGAGTGTGTGCAAAAAGCAGCCCCGTTCCCCCCCTTCTCAGGACACCCTTTTTTCCAGGCAGTAAAGGGGTGTCTGTTTTAGCAGGATGAAGGAGAAGCAGGATGGCCCTAAGGCAATCCAGACTGGGTACTTCTGGCATTTGTCTCTGCCAGTCAAAAGCCATAATTGGTCCCCGCTTTAGGGAGGAAAAAGAAATAACCAACCCCCCAAAACCCCTCTCCAATCAATAAGCATTTGTCCTTTGCATCTGTGGCACGGTGGCTGCGGGCTCCCTGGAGCTGCTGCCAGCCTATTTTTCTTCTCCCTTCTCTGGCCCATCGTTTAAGCTAGGTGCTGAGCTTCACCTCTGGTCCCTCTCTCCCCCCTCCAAGCCGATCAATAACTAACCCTCTGCTAATGACCTTTCCATCCCTCTGGAGCAGCAGATCCGTCAGAGAGCAGGGATGAGCCAGGAGCTTGCTCATCCTTTCTCGGACAGTGACTAATTGCTGCCATTAGATGGAGAATTACAGACAAAGAATGAAGGCAGGGAAATGCCTGACCCTATGTTTAATGCAGCCGATGTCCGAGTGTCCATCGCTGCTGCAATGCCAGGGGAATCATAATGCAGCAGAGAGGTGAAAGTCCTCTCATGGCTGTTGTTGAGCCAGCCAGGCTTCCCAGCTGCATCTCCAAGCTGGGCAAGTTATTCCTTACTGGAGAGGAAGATGCTGCTGGTAGCAGCAAAGTTTTCCTCTCGCAAAATGTGACCTCTCTCACTCGGACTGAATATCTAAAACCAGTTAAAAATCTCCTGCAGAGCAAGCTCTGATTCATTTTGAAGATCTCCAGCACAATTCAGAGCATGACCAATACTTTCCCCCTGTAGGCACATTGCAGGGAATGAAGAGAAATGCATGAAATCACCATTCTGCACCAAAAAAATTAAAAAAAATAATAAAAAAATTTACCCCCAACTGTTTCAGCCAGTCCCTTTCCACAACACAGCCACTCTCCAGGCATCTCTGAGCCCAAATGCATCATCCAAACAGCAATGCAGCTGGGCTGGCCACATGGCTTCACTGCCACCAGTGACGTTGGTGGCAGACAGCCTCCCCGACAGGCTGTGAGAGCTGGTGACACACCAAGGGCAAACGGGCAGCTGCTTTTTGACTTGTAAATGGAGAAAAAGCTGGCTCAGAAAGTCACTGCAAGAGAATAAACAAGCAATTCCCACCCGTGTGGAAAGCAGGGGGAGCTTTTTGTTGCCGCTGTCGTCATAGCTGTTGTTTTCCTCCCCACAAACCCCAGGCCAGACCATCTCTTTTTGTCAAGCATCTCTCTGATATGGAAAATTTCAGCAGCTTTCTGTGCACAGCTGAAGCAACATATTCCCATCTCAGCTTTGCCTGCCTGTCTTTGTGCATCTGATTGAGCCTGAAGATCTGCACTTCTGCCAGTTGCAGCTTTGCTTTAGACTCTCAGTCAAGTTTCTATATGCAAGTCTCTTTTGTGGGGGATTTTGAAGCCCTGAACTTCCAGGCAGAGAGTGAAACAGTCGACTCAATTATTTTGCACTGGATCAAGGCCAGATGAAAAAGCAGCAGGCACCTCTCCACCCGCTCCTGTTGGGTTTAGACCATGAGTTTACTGAGGAATCAGTGCAAATTGTATAGCTGAGCATCAGGATCCTGTTTAGCTCAAAGGGGTTTGGTAACATACTGACTGCCTTGCCTTTCTACACCTTGGTTGTCACAGGCAGCAGGAGTGGAGGTGGCTGAACCGATGCTTCACACGACTCCTCGCCCTGGCAAAATCCCTCTGGGCTTCCCAGGCTCAGCCCCAACGAGCCCTGGACCAGCCACCACTATCTCCTGCAGCACCAGGCTGTTTGGGTCCATGATGGAACAAGAAGAGGAGCTCTCCCTTTGGGATTTGCTTTGCAGCCAGGACGGGATGGCTATCACGTCTTTGTTAGGATAAGAAATGACTGGTCATTGCAGTCAAAGCAATTAAGAAGAGCGATTATCATAACACACCACATCCTTCTTCCCTGTCTGCTGTCTTGCTTAATTTCCCAACTCTGCACCTTTCTGGGGAAAGCTCCAGTGGGGTTTCTCACATGGAATTTTTAACCCCATGGAGTTTTTAACCCCACTGAGGTTTTTTTTGCCCCATCTCATCAGGAGGGTCTGGCTCTGTAGTCACCAGCCTGTACCCACTTCCCTGCCTCCCATGTTCCTCCAGCAGCACTTTAACCACACCACAAAATTATTTACCAAATTAAAAAGAAAAAAAAA
Source organism: Caprimulgus europaeus (assembly GCA_907165065.1). The sequence continues at coordinate 4,629,942 of OU015548.1, read as the reverse complement.
GTCCTTGGCACTGAATCTTTTTGGTAAATATTAATCAGTGCATCACCTCCTCCACTGCCAGCCCTGCCACTGTGCCCAGCTCCGTGGTGTCACTCCTGCCAAGCGCCCTGTTCTAACAAGGCAGAAGGGAGTGAAGTGCCATGTTTCTGTGCCTTTTTTATTTTTCCTAAAGCCATTTCAAGTGTCCCTTGTGGAAGAGGAATGCAGGAGATATTTTCTAAATATACACACCCATATCTCTCTCAGGAGCGATATCATCGGCTGCAGACAGAGACAGAAGGTACAAATGCCCAGACAAAGAAAGATTAGACAGACAGACCGACCAAGAACAGCAGAAAAATGTGGATTTAAAGTGTAATTCGTCTAGAAAGACTTCCAAGTGCCTTGTGAATAGAGCAAAACTTTGCAGAATCATGCTCTGAAGCACACCCACTTCATGCTCACGTTTATCAGCATGCCCAGCAGAATGCTAAACCCGACTAAAAAGCCAAGCTATGACCATCTCGGGCAGAGGGAAGCGAAGTGTCAGACCTCCCTGCAGTCACTCGCCTTGTACTAGCAGCCAAACAGCCACAAAGAGCAGGACCCTGCACCCAACACAAACCTACACAGGGAGCGGGATGAGCATCACCATCCTGCATCCTCTGTGCTGGACCATCCGGCTCAGCATTCCCAGAGACAGCGCAAACGTGCCCAGCAAACCCAGCTCCCAGGGACTTCTATCTCCTGGCTTGAGCTGTAATCACAGCTCCACGGGTATCAACCAGCAATTACATCTCAGAGGCAGACACAGAGCCTTGTTTGGGTGCTGTTTGGGCACAAATCACAAGAGAGGGTGGCACAGGCGGATGGAAACGTGCCCATCAGCAGCGCTGGTCTCTGATCTCCTTCTACCAGGAGCTCATCCTGGTGATGACTGATCGGAAGATGTACGAGCCAGTGAAGGATGCTGAAGCAAAACACTCGCTGTCTATCCCAGAAAGCCTGAGCTGCTTCTCTCCCACAACCCTGAGCTGCTTCTCTCCCACAACCCTATTGCTATTCACCGACAGATCACACAGAGTGAGGTTTATTCTCTGCTTGATTGGCATGCACTTAATTAATGTTAATGGAGCACTCGTATCACGATCAAGGAGAGACTCTGAACCCCAAAGTATACTAAATCTAAAGAATTACAGCAGAATTCATGGCCTAATTACAGTGTATTGTTGAAATACCACTTAAATATAGTGATTATTAAAAGCATATTATTGATTGGGGTTTAACTGCTATGTAAATAAATCTAGTCGAGGCAAACTGAGCTACAAATTCATTACCCAGCCGTAAATCCTCAATAAATATTTTTTCATGAATCAGTTGTTGTTTATAATACAATAAACGTCCTATTAAGTCAAAATTAATTGCATATTTGGGGAAACTTCATCGAAGGCTCCCTCCCTCCTCCACCACGTGAGTACTTTGCCAGATGTCCTTTTAATATCCCCCCTTCCCAGGTACCTGTGGCCCCCGGGACCGCTGGGGAGCAGGTGCTGTGCCTGCCTCGTGCCAAAGCAAATCCAACTGGCATGGCATTGGAAAAGACACGGTCTTGCCACAGTCACCTGGGGCTTGGCTGCCTATAAACCTCAGCAATTAGCAAAGCTCATCACCTGCCACCTCCATCCCCCAGCTCGAGCACCCTGATGCCCACAGGAGACCCCCCCCCGCCCCGCTTTTTCCTGTGCTCCCTCCTGCAACGTGCCATGAGCACGTACAAAGCAGCCAGCCCTGGCAAAGCAAAGCCCACTGGGTTTCCAGGAGCCAGAAAACATCTCCCAGCAGAGATGGTCAAATAAAGTAAAGACTTTAAGCCAGAAACGATGAAATTTTAATGATTTTCCCATTTCTTCCGCAACTACAAGCATTCAGGCTCCATAGCTGGGTGATTTTCATAGGTCCCAGCAGCTAAGAAAGAGAGAATATGAATTCCTCTTTGGGCATGAACTATCATGATGAATAATAAATAAAATAAAAAGCAGCAATATTTTGCATCTACCAAGAGCTTTTCATCTGTAGAGCTCAAAATGATTTACAACAAAAAGTGTTAGAGGTGTTAGGAAAGCAGAATTTCCTTCCTCTGGGAAATCTCAGTAGTTCAACATTTGTTTTCATCTTGAGATAGGGTGAGAAGTTGAAAGGTTTTTCTGGAATCATCAATTCCATAACACTGAAATTCAGAAACGGGGACATTTTTTTTCCCCCCTCTTTGTTTCATCAGATCGGTGCGTTGTACCAAACCACATTTGCAACATTTTGATGTGCCAATTTCAAACAACATGCCTTAGTTTGGATTTTGCCCAGGAAAAAAAAAAGGAAAAAAATTGGTGCATAGCAGATCCTCCCTTTTCCAGTCCCTTCCTACCATCACAAATGTCAATCTTGGTGAAATCTATGATTGGTTTTTGGAAAATGCATTTTTTTTCTCCACAAAATCCACCCAGCTGCAGGATCCCTCAAGTTCATTTTGCAGACAAGGAAACTGGAGGGTCACAGAGACAGGACCAAACTCCCATGGAGCAGGAGTACATGAAATATAATTGTTCCCATCCCTCTTCTGCCCTGTCCAGCACAGAAGGCAAGAGGAGGAATTGCTGCCCCGCAACCAAGGCAGATGGAAAACCGAGTTTGGTTTATACATAACAATGCCAGGACAGGAACAGCTGAATCCATCTACCAGTGAAAAACTAATGCTCTCATTAGAAAACTTAATTATTAACATCAGCCTCCAGTTATTTTCCCTCACATCCATTTCATTTCTGACTTCAGAGCAATTGCTCCTCGCAAACCCCACAGTGGGTTCAGCACACGCTCCCCATCTCTGCAGCTTCACAGGTGACCAACAGCCTGGCCAAGGACCCTGCTGCAGGAATTCCCTTTTCCACTGGTCCTCCTCTCCCCAGGGAATCAATATCCCCTCATTCCTAACACTCGATGCCTCCAACAAACAACAAGTCTCCGTTTCTCCCTCCTGGAGATGTTTGCAGAAGGTGGGTGCAGCACAGAGGGAAACGAGATGGGGACAGGACAGGATCATATATATTTCCCTTGATGTGTTTCCATTTATTGGAAACACATCAGTAGCCTTTCCTGAGCTCCTGATGGAGAATTGATCGCTAGGTCATAAAACTAAATCGTGGTGCTCGTAAGAAGAGTAAACATGGGAGTTGGTGGAGGGAGACTGCAGGCACAGAGCTGCACAGATATCTCCTGATGGTCTCCAGGGATTTGGAAGTCAAAGGGATAAATTGGATCAATGCTGAGCTTCCCCTGAGATCCCATAAATCCCTAAATAATCCAAGTGTGGAGCCCTTTTTTTGATACAGTCAAAATGGAAATGACCAAGATGTCTACCAAAGGTGCCCATCACAGGAGGATGCTGTCCAGGTGCACCCATCACCCTCCTCAGCAGCGGCAACACACAGAGCTGAAAACATGAAAACCAAGGAGTTTTTGCCTCCACTTTCCTGGTTGCCCGAGGGGTTGTGCACATTTTGCCCTATCCTCCATGGCCCAATTACACAGCAATCAATTTTGGGAGTGCTGAGGAGATAATGGAGTGATAAGAAACAGCCACTGCGGATTTGTCAATAGCAAATCATGTCAAACCAACTTAATTTCCTTTTTTGACGGTGTAATTGGTCTCATGGATTGGAAGGGGAGAAGCAGCAGATGCGATATACCTTGACTTCATTAAAGTGCCTGACACCATCCCACGTGACATCCCCTATGAGTGTAGTTGGGAAGAAAGCTTGGGCAGCACCAGGGGTGGACATGTCATCGGTTGAACAGACGTAAGAAATAGCTGCTGAGCATTTCCCCATCACTGAGGAGTGCATTTCAAATGGGCTTCCCCTTGTCAACCCTGAGCTAGAGTCTATTTGCTTTATATTCCAGCAGTGATGGGGATAATAAAGCAGAAAGCATCTGAGATCTTGCAGAGAGGAGCCCGGACTGGGAGGAGCTGGGTGTGCTCCAGAAGCAAGGCTCGGAATTCAAAATACTTGTGATAAATTAGACAAACAGATGAAGAAAAAAAAAAACCACAACAAAAACAACAACAACAACAAAAACCAGTGAGATGAAATTCAATAAAGACAACCCACAAAGTAATACACTTAGGATGAAGAAATCAAGCGGCGGACAGACAGCGGTACCGCGGCGCAGGGTGTGCAAACATCCAGTCAGTCAGCAGGGAAATACAAGCCGAGCCTTGCACGGCTGCGAGGGAGCTGGGGGGCAGCAGGGAGGGTCCCATTCAGGATGCCAGCTCCCAAAGAAGACCATATCACCAACAGGAATGAGTTACCTGGGGAAAATGTGGATTATTCTCATCTTGGAGGTTTTGAGTATAAATTAAAGATATTCTTGACCCTCTCTTAGTGAGATGGTGGCTGATCTCTTGATCATTGGAAAAAAAAACAAGAGGTTTTCTCTTTGCTGCTTTACAGCAGGTCTGAAACCACAGAAAAAAAAAGGCTGTGTTCTCCCTTTAACAAGGTCTCTATAAATCCATGACAGCAGCTGGTTAGGAAGCAACCGCATGTTTAAAAGCTACTTTTATCACTAAATGCCATCAAAGCATTGTCACCAGATAGCAACAGGTGGAGAAAGAACTAAGGGTTAGACAAAGTTTGGGCTGATATTTTCAAAGTCAGCTATGAGACAGATGTCCTGTTCTTATTAAAATTAATGGAACTGAGCATCCCAATCTCCCAGGTGACTTTGAAAATCTCATCCTCGCTTCCCGTTTGCTGCCCAGCACCTACACCACCGCCTCCTTCTTTTCACCCAGGGCCTTTGAAACAGGGTTTACAAAATACAACATTTGTACCAAAATAAATTAATTTTTGTTGGTTTGTTTTAAATCTCACATTAATCTCTCCCTCTCTCCTGCTCCCTCTGTAATTTACATACATAGAACTAATTGCACATTAAGAAACAAAGAAGGGGAGGAGAGATGAGAGCTCTGGTGCCATCAGGAGTGCACCCAGGTAGGATGGGGTAGCAGCTCCTGCCCCACCAGCCCCCTGGGCACAGCAGCCATCCTCAGAACTAATAACTCTGCTAAAGGCATTCATCCTCTGCCCTCAGAGGAAATCACACTTGCCAGCCCCTGACAGCCCCAGCCCTGGGGAATCCCATCAACTGCAAGCCCAGGAAATGTGCACAGATTACAGCTGATGTTATTCAACAGCAAGTTAGGTCCCCAGCATCCAGACCAGTTAATAAACTGGTAAAAAAAATGCACTAGACAGAAGGGATTTCTGACACTGCTCTTCATACCCAGGAGGAAAGTGCATGGAGAAAAAGAAGGGTAAATAAAATGATACATTTCTGCTGTGCCACATGCCCGGAGGCACTAAAATCTTCTCCACTTTGGTTAAGCCAGACACTAAGAACCTCCCAGCCCAGTTGTGCTGCTGTGGATGCTCAGAGCTTCACACACAGCTGTGGGGTTGCCCCATGTCACCTGAGCTGTGACAGGTACCCACAGGGGCTGGAAGAAATATTCTGGCAAGCCCTCTAGGGTCCTCTGCCTAAAGAGAGCTGTCACTGGGACTGTGCATCTTGCCATTAAAAGTCACACTGCTAACTAAGAAAAGTGTATTAAATGCACCTAGCAGGACCACAGAGCTTTGCATCTGGTGCAGAAGCAGCAGGTCACTTTGGGTCACCTGGATGAAAACACTGCCTTCTCCATCCCCATCACACCAGGGGTGCCGAGCCTTGCACACCTTTCATCTCCCCTCCACACGAGGCAATAGTAAGCCAACGTAGCCCTTTGGTCAAGAACATCTGCTCAAGAGCAGGCTCAGCAAAGACGTGTGAAGCTCCCAGCAGAGCTGGGAGCAGGAGGAAACCTCTCCCACCCATGAATCACAGCAATGCTGGGTGCCAGCTTGGCTTTGAAAGCAGCAAGACAGAGAGAAGGGACTGATGGGCTGAAAACCAGTTCTCTATTCAACCAGAGATTTCTTCCCTCTGCAATTCCTCTGCATCTTCTCATCTCCTAACACACCTCTCCTGACCTGGGGTCAAGACATCTCTAGCCAACTCCAGCCCTGGGCCTCTAAGAAACAGAAAAACTGCTAGAAGCTAATGATTTCCTCCCATTCCCTTCCCAACCATCCCGAGATTGCAGCCAGGAGAGAATGAATCACCCAAGCGGGGACGGCAGCACCCAGGTACAGCGAGGGGGAGGAGGTGAGCAGTGAGCCTGCGTGTCATCCACAGAAGAAACATCCTTGTGGGACTAAATTGCATTCAATATAATAAACTATCATCTTGTAACGAGTGCTCCAATTGAGTTTTGATGTAAACACTAATATTTTCTCCACTCCGCTATTCTCTTCCAGGGAGATCTCATGTATATTTCACTATGTGTCCTACCTACGATTGCTCTCATACATCAAAGGGTTCGAGGACAAGGAGCCTGATTTTGAAAACATTATTCTTTTAAAGATTTATTTCCACGTCTTGACCACCTCCTCTGCTGAAAAGGAGAAGCTCTCCATAAATTATTTTAGCGCTCTATGTAAAACATGCACGTGCACGTCGTCCTCAGCTCAGTCAACTTTGCAAGACGACAGACTCTCCATCTCTACTTCCTTCTAGTTCCTGCTCTCCTGAGATACTTCCCTGCCCTCTCTGGGCTGGGTTACTCCAGTTGCCATCCTAATGCCATCCCATCATGATCCCTAACAGCAACATGGAGAGGTATGGGCATCCTAAGTGACTTGCCGAGGCCACATGGGGAACATGTGGCAGAGAAGGGATCTCCAGACACCTTGATGTCCCCACCTTGCACTTCTGCTCCATTAAAACCAGTCCTGGGGTTCATCCTGACACAGACATGGCTCAAACACCCCTAAACCCTGCTCAGAGCTCTGCATGACAGCAGCGTGCACCAGAGCCTGCACACCCGCCCTGAACACGTTGGCTCTAACCCATCCAGACAGACATACATCAGGAGAGATGAAGTGTTCACATCCTCGTTCTGCAGCCACAGAGTCACAAAGAACAGCTGCAAGAAACATTAAAAACTTCCAGGAGGCCGGGTAACACACGGTTCTTTAAGGAACAGCACATGCAAAATTCACCACGCATTCCCCCTGCTCCCCTCCACGGCAGATGCTGGGAGGCACTCCAAGGAAGCCACGTTTATTTAAAATTAAATAAAAGAAGCTAATTTGGGCATGCAAGAGCTAAAGCACCTGGGGGACTCCTTGCTTCAGGGCACTGCCAGCAGCAGCAGAATAACCAAGTTAAGAATGCAATTAAAAAACTGCTGCAGACAGACACTGGGTGGGAGGTTGGCTCTTGGGAGAAGTTACAGATTATGCAGGTAGAAGATTTCACCCCTGCTTCTGCCACCCCATGAAGATGGGAGACAACTTCTCTTGCAGCACATAATAGTCCTCAGGCTGTGCCCTGCTCCTTGGAGCATAGACATGCCCTTTCAGCCTCAGCTTCTGACCTGAAAGTGGGAGGAAACAATCTCTGCCTTGTCCATCTTGACTCCACAGCTGGTGCAACAGGAGCAGGATGTCCCTGGGGTGCCCAGACCCAGCAGCAATCGAGGTGCTGAGAGTTCCTAAACACCCAACTGAGCAGCTTCTTCTCCTTAAAGCATCCCTGGGGTCAAGTTGAACACTGCCCTGGTCACAGGGTAGGCACTGCCAGCCTTCTGCCATGTATGGGATAGGGGAAAACTACAGCAGCACAATGGAGGGTGGTGGGACAACGTGGACTTGCGGGAAGGAATGATGATCCAGCAGCTTCTCCATTAGCCATGGAGTTTTGTCAGCACCGTGTGGAAGAGCTGCAGCATTACACATCACTCTCAGCTCCTTGTCACACACCCAACCAGACACATCCCCATGGTCCCTGCATCTGGCATCTCCCTACGATACACCCTTTGGTGCCTGCTTAGTGCAAAGCAACACTTGGCATCGCCACCACAAGCCGGTGTGGTGCCAGGATGGACAAGGTGCTGCACAAGGATGGACAAGGGGATGGTCAGGATGCTGCACAAGGGGATGGTCAGGATGCTGGACAAGGGGATGGTCAGGATGCTGGACAAGGTGCTGCACAAGGGGATGGTCAGGATGCTGCACAAGGTGCTGCACAAGGATGGACAAGGTGCAAGGTGCAGGTGTGAAGCTGGGGCAGGTCAGAGGGGCTGTGTGAGGACCACACAAGCAAATTAGGGGCTGAGAATAATGCCCAGCCCTCAAGGTTACTCTCTGTCTTCAATTACCCACCACAGGCTGCGCACAGTGTTCTGGCTCTGCACCCTTATGCTCCTCAGTGATTCATCCCAATTTTGAGGCTGGAAGGGTTGATTCTGACAATTTTAGTACAGCCTTGGAAAAAAAAAAAGCAAAACCTTGATGCAGAGCAAACACTGGGTATCTGGTGACCATCCCTCTACATGGTGGGGCCACACAGGGAGACAGAAAAGGCTGCAGAGCATTTCCTAGTCCCTTTCAAAAGTCTCTCCCTCTCTCCTCAGCCCAGCTGGTTTCTCACAGTGCAGGAGCCAGACTGCAAATAAAAGCAAAATAAAAATGTTCAAAGGCTTCAGAAACCCCTGTGTTTGATTTGGACAGACCTGGAAGCACTCAGGCTCCTGTCTCCACTCACACATCAGCTCAAGGTCTCATCCCAGAGCAGCCTCTCTGGTCCTTTGTGCTATTTTAACGTGGGCACACACTCTGACCCCAGACTGGAGCAAACCCACAGAAGAAAATACATCATTGCATTGCATGACCTACCCACAGCCTGTGTGCAGCAGCTCCCTCCCCAGATAATCACCCCAAAAGCAGAGAGTATTCCCCCAAAAGCCAATTTTCAAGGCATTGCCAGTTTGTCCACACTAAGGCAAAGGATTTGGATAGCCATGAATATTCCCAAGGTTTGGAGCTGTATGTTCTGAAGCAAGGTAAAAAGAAAATGAAAACACACCTCAGAGCAAGCAGAAAGCCAGGATCAGCCAGATCCCAGCCCACATGGGATCCCTCTCAGATTTAATTCTGTTCCTTACCATCCCTCCTGCTCAGTGAGAGGAGAAATACCCTGAAACGGTCCCTGCTCCTCTGGCAGAGTTTTCCTTGGGAAAACTATGAAAGAAATAAAGCCAGAAAACCTAAAACCACAAAAATCTGAAGTAATATCAATTGCTTTTTTCTTCTGTCCCTGCTTCTCCATTGCTCCAAATGAAAGCCAACCACCAGCAAGGAGAGGACCTCTCCTTCCACCCCACACGCAGCAAGGATGGTTGTTTACCCCTGGTTGCCTACAGTGCAATGCAGGGGTGGGTTTGCTTTTCATCCCCTGTCAGATGGCCTCAAATCCAGATTTTCTGATCACGGGCTCACAGGTCCAGAACAAAACCTGTGCTTACATTGTGGATACATGGGACACTGAGTAACAGAAGGGTATTTCTGGCTCAGAAGCGGCCCAATAGGAGCTGAAACATCAAGCGCAGCTGACTTGCATGATTTTCCATTGATTAAGATGACAAAGTTGGGCCAAAATCTTACAGAGACAGATTACAGAGGGCTGATGCCATCTCATCTAAGCCTCAGTTCAGTAGCTTTAGGCCTAAATCCTAGCTTAGTCTGGAAATGATCCGTGCTGCTTTGGTTATCTCTACCAACTGAAGGAATAAGCAGTCATGTAAAACCACATGCTAAGATGCTAAGGAAAGGAATTAATGGATAAAAAATCCAAACATATGCTCTCCCCACTTTGGAGCTGTTCTTTGGGGAAAAAAGGTGATGGAGGGGAGATGCTGGGTTGGGTGGACGTTGCTGTTCTCCCTCCCTGGCACCGGCCACCCTCTGCAACCAGCACAACCCCCTCCCCATGCCATAAAAATCTTTGAAACAAAAGTCACAAAACTCCTCTTTCCAAAACCAGTATGAGAGCTGGAACAGAGGAAGGTTGGAGGGATGCAAAGCATCCCAAGGCCCTCTGAGCACCTGCCAGCCAGGTAACACCACACTGTGAGCCCCCCGGCACCGCGGCAGCGCCGGAGGGAGCTGTTTAACCGAGGGTCTCACCCCTCTATCAACAATAAATACATCTGCAATACATATGCAAAGTTGTAACTGATTTGCATTGACATTTGGACTGGGGGAGGGAGCTGAGGGGAGAAAGAAATAAAGTCCATTATAGCGCAGAGTAATTTAGGATATTACCACTGGCATCTGAATTACAAATCTACCTCTCATTACTGGTACGTTAACCGGGAAAGGCAGCTTCTCAACAACATGCAAGGCAGAGTTTATTAGCATGAATTTGCATAATAATTAGCTCTGCAGCAACCAAAGGCTGTTGTGCCTTTCAAAAAGCCAACTTTCAATGTCAATATCCAGCCCCAATTTGGCTCCCGCCCTAGAGCCCTCCGGCAGCGAAATGCTGCCGCAGGCGTTCAGTAACCGGCTGCCGTCTCCCCGATGCTGTCACCTGCATTGGGAGGTCCTGCCTCATCCCTCCAGCAGGTCCTGGGTGCTGGGAGGCACAGGAGAACTTCTGGGAAGGGTCTTTGGCAAGCAAACTTTATTGTACAGAGAGTTTCTGCATCGCACGGGCAGTTTCTGCATCGCACAGTTTCTTTCCGTGGTGCATTAGCGAAGTTGGCTGCTGGATGGCTCCAAAGAGCCTCCAAAGTCCCCGTTTAAAGCAGCCCCGTGTCATTTGGAGCTTCTTTCCATCCCATCATGCTAAATCTACTGCCAACACCATCATCCTCATTGCACCCCCTTCTTGCAACCCCATTGCCAATTAAGCCTTTAAACAACATAATTCACAGAACATGATTTAGAAGAGACAAGACCAAGGCCTTTTTTAATCTAACAATGCTGTAATGAAGAAAAAGAATGTGGTAATAAAGGGAATTATATTTATTCTCCATCTACCCAAGCTGGCCCCCACAAATGTGAAACTGGGCTGATCTTCGCTCTCCAGCCTGGCATTTTCCAGGTGCTGTTGTGCCAATAACAGACTCTTTACTAGCCAGAATGGAAAAATAAAGGCAAAAACACAAGATTTTTTTTTTTCAGTCTTTTTGCTGAAACTACAAGTTTCATCTTTTAGGGCTCTACCTGTATATTTATTTATTTGTAGGTGCATTTCAAATGCAAGTATCTCAGTTTGAACAAGACAAACAAAACACACTCGCTGGTGGGATGAAGGCTGTAGTATTTTGTTTCTCTGAATGTTTCCTTTGATATTTTTTTTCCCCACAGCTTTTCAACAAAAAGTCTTGCCTGGAAAAACTCACTGTCTCCAATCCCCACGTGCTGCAGGCAGCTTCCTTCACCTTGCACGCTCCAAGCCTTCTGTTCAATAACTTTTTGAGGCACCTCAACCACACACTCCTGTCTTAGAGGAGATGCTTAATAGGATTTCTGCCCCAGGAAGTCATGCAGGGAGTCACACATCTGTTTGCAAGGGCAAGTGACAACCAGCGTGTGCCTCGTGTCACAGAGAGCTGCTGGAGAGGAACCAGAGCTTCTTGGTGTGAAGGTTAATTGCTACTTGTGTAGCTACCCCAGCCCTCTGCTCCCTTGTACGTGGGCACACCAGGCTCCTGCTTTAACCCCTTGGCACAACCCACAGCACTCCCAGAGATGGGGAACAAGGTTTCCTAACAGAAACCCACCTGAGCTCACACTCACAGTGCCCAGAGCAGCTTTACAAAGCATACAGTGCTGTCACTGCTGTTTTAAACACACCGTGCCTCAGTTTCCCCTAACAGGCTATTATTCACAAGCAGGGACAGAGCCCAGTCATTTCCAGACAGCAGCACCTCAGCATCACCTTGAACTCAGTTGTTTCCAACACAGGAAAAACCTTACTCATCTCTAAAAAGAAATGTATCACCCAGCTCAGCCTCAGACCTGCCATCTCCAGGCCTTTGGCTGCAATTTTGTTCTTTCCAGCCTCTCCCCACCACCACACATGCAGCTCCCAGCCACCAAGAGCTACTACACACTGGCTTTACCTTCCAGCATCTCACAGCACTAAAATACTCCTCTTGAAGCTGATCCAAACCAGCTGCTTTGGACCTTATGCTGTCCCCCAGTCTTGGTTTCATCAGAAACCCTTTTAACCCACCATCTCCAGGTGTCCAGGGGCAGCAGCCTTCTAGAGGATAAAGCTCCCTTAGGGGATGTGGTAACTCCTTGTTCATTAGTGCTGTGGAGTCTGGGTCTCACATACCCTTAAACACCGTACCTCAAAAGGAACAGGCCTCCTAATTATACCAGATGCAGCTGATATATCATGGTTGAACTCAATGATCTTAAAGGTCTTCTCCAACCAAAACAATTCTATGACTATTTCAGACAGGTATAAAATAGGCTGGTACAAAAGGAGTCTCAGCAACAGCAAATAAACCTCAGCACCCCTGCCATGTCCTGAACCAGACCCATCCCTAACTCCCTGGGAAATCAGATGTGATTTTGAACCATTGAACAACATCTCAGTTAGCAGAGGGCTTCAGAACTCCCTCTCCTTGAAAGACAGGATTAAAACTAACTAATAAAATTAAATAATAATAGAAAGTGTGGTCCTGGTGCTGGGGACTGACTTTTCAATTCAGGAGATGCAAAGCGCTCAGGCACTGGCTGTGCCAGCTCCAGACTGACACGAGATGGTGCTGCTTCCCCAGGCATGGCCAGGGATGCTGCAGGCAGGGATTGCAGCTGGACCAGGGATGCTCCAAGACCACCCTTCTTGCTGTCCCTCACACATTCACACTGCACAAAGCAAGGGACAAATGCAGGACAGACAAAGGGCTGGGAAGGGGCGGCACAGCCAGACAGCTGCAGAAGCTGGTAGAGGTGCATTGAAGTTTCTTCATAGAAATAAAGAGAGATGGATAAATAACTATTTCAAAGCATTCTCCACATCAAGCACAATATTTGTAGTCTAAGGAGGAAATTGTTAAGTTCAGAGGAAAAATAAAGTGTACTTAAAAGTTGAGCAAGTTAAAAGATACTGTAAACCAGCTAAACACTATTTTTTGTGCCAGTCAGACATTTGTTCCCAATTGGGCTTTTAAAGACAAGTTGAATAAGCTTTTCCTAATTTTTTGACAAAATTCTATTAAAAAAAAAGACATTTCAATGCACTTCCCATGTATGTTTTTCCTTTTGGAAAAGCATGGAGCTGAGGAGCCTGCAGAGCTCATCAATCTGGCACCTGTGTGTGCCACCCCATGATAACAAACCCAGGCAGGGACATGGGGGAGACGGGAGGGAAAAGCATTTGGAAGAAGATGATTCTGCAGTGAATTTAAAAGGAGTTATCAGCTGCTGCTGGGTATATCAGCTTGGCTAAGATAAGAACCAGAACAAATATTTATTCCAAATTTACACTGACCTAAACCTGAGCGCTTGAGGGTTGAATAATTTCGGTGAACTATATATTTTTGTCAAATCATTTCCTGGGCTTCTTGCATGGGTTGAAAGAGATTTAGCTGGGAAGGATAAATCCTGGCTGCTCATATACTGTTGTCAAAAGGAAGGGATGGAAACACAGATAGAAACACTGATAGATGGCAATAAAAATGATCTTTATAGTGTTCCAGTCTGTGCTGTTTCATGATGCCAAAACTAGACCAAGATTTCTCCACACAATTTTGTTGAACACCACCTTCTTCAAAGGGCTCATCACACAATAAAAGGTCCCAAATTTTCAGAAAGTTCTTCATTATTTTTCATACACAGGCCCTCACTTAGACAAGCACCCCAAATCACCACCCATTATCTGACATCTCAGCTCCACTCCTCAATATCAGGAGATTTGGCTGAGTTTGGTACCACACAGGCTAATTTGGAGAGGCTTAAAGACAATTCTCAGACCTTTCCTGGCTTGTCTGCCCTGCTTAAAGACAAAATCAGATTTGTCCCCTGCACATCTGGCTAAGTGAGGTCCACATCTGTACTAGCCTTTTTCATTGGGAAATTTTACCTGTTCTATCTACTGCTCCATCCTCACAGGAATAAGAGCACAGGCATGGCAGAACAGCAACAAGCAGAAGCCAAGTTTACATAAACAGAGTAGAGCACAACATAAAGGTTATTTGTGCCTGGGGGCCACTTGTGAAATCAGAACAGAAAGTGCCTCTAACACTAAAGACTGTGGCTTTTTAAAGTATCTGAGCAGTGCAGGGGCTCAGGGTACTCCCCAAAACAAGTGTGAGGAGCTGGAGATAATGGTGCAATGTTATTCAGCATCTCCCATCCCGTCCTCGTGCTGGCCAACAGCCTGATCACAACTTCCACTCAAGCAAACACTCACCCGTTTTGCTGAGGTTTTTTGTTGCAGTAAATACTGGGCAGAAGTGGGTAAAGAGATGAATATTAGCATTAATGTGATGTTTCACACTTCAAGTTCTTTATAAGTACTAATTCAAGCAGCACCCTAAGAGTTCTCCATGTTTTATGGCTTGGTGACTTACTCAAAACCACAGACGGAGCAAATAGAGCCAGGATGAGAGCAAAGGCAGCAGCAGAGATCTCCTCCCACCTCCACAAATAAGAGCAGGAAACCTGCTGGTCCTAACACCAGAACACAAAAATAACCCAGAAACAGGTAAATCTCATAGGATATGGCACAGGCAAGAAGGAAAGTTTGTGGAAGAGGAGAACAAGTGGAAAATACAGGATTGGGATCCATGAGGAGCATGTTCAACGCTCAGCTCCAATGTCATCTCCTCGGGGTGACCTTGGACAAGTCACCTTCATCCCTCTGCAACTGGGGATGGGGAGAAACATCTCCCCTTTGCTAATTTTCCTTATTCTCTACTCTCTCAGAGGCAGAAACTGCCTCTTACGGATGACTTCGATTAATTAGGCAATCCTGGAAGCTACCAGAAAACACAAGCAAAAAAAAAGCTCTACAATTTCTTTACATTTTCAATCCACCTTTAGATTTCGAGGAGGAACTAACAATGTTCATTTAATACCAAAAGGTCTTGCTAAAGGGAAAGCAATTGAGAGAGAGGCAATGAGTTACAATTGGACTCACAAAGGCGGCACAAAGCAGCAGCCGGAGCGTGCGTTTGCATGTCTATAAATACACCTCCCCCTGCGCGTACACACGCGTGCGGACTCCGGATGAGTGGGGCGAGGGTGGAGCACATAAACTTGGGGAGAGATAAAAAAATAAATCAAATAAAACCCCACAAATATTAATAAGGGGAGAAAGTATTTTACTCAAACAAAGAAAGTCATTTTGCAGCCACAGATTTCCCCCCCATCACCTCTTTTCTTTTTTTTAAGTCAGCACTGCACAGAGCCAGGCTCCTTTTCAAGATTTTTAGATGTTGTTGTGTTCAAATGAATCCCATTTTGTCACAATCAATGACTTTCCCTGCTTGTTATTACCTCCAGCCCTTCGGAGCAGGCAGCAGGGCTGGCAGCCCTCCAAGCCCCAGGCAGGCAGGGCAGTGCAGCCCATACCTCTCCAAAACGAGCAGCTGAGGGAAGCTGCAGAATGTCACCTCCACCTGGGTAATTTTTAATTTTCTTTCTTTTCCCTATACTGTTAAATTACCTCCAGCTTATTTGTCTGGCTAGAGGTTAATGAAACACTAATGATGTTAATGAGCCTTTCATGCTGCAAGTTTTTTCAAGAAAGAGATATAATAGCTGTTTTCCTTCCCTTTTAATCTCTTCCATCATTTGGGAGTTGCAAGGCCAAAGTAATTAGCGACTCAGGCTGCTCTGTCTCCCTTCCTGGTCACAGCCTAGTGGGGCAAAAAGAAGAAACCTACTAAACCCCTTCCACATGTCCACAGGTGAGGAGCTTGCGGGTGGATGCAACCACACTGTTCTAGCCAGAAGGCAAAACGCTATTTGAGGGAAAAACAAGGGGAATTAACAATCTGGAGCTGTCGGGAATAGTGAAGTGCCACCATTAGCCATGCGCCATTCGTTAGAGAAGGTGACATGGTGGAGTGTGGGTGCTTGGCAGGGTGAACTTCAAAAGGTCTTTAGAGGAGCTTTGGGTAGGGCTCCAGAAGCCAAAGGGTTGCTGGACACCTTCCCCCCATGAAACTGCTCAGCAGAGAAGCCCACCCCATTTCACTTTTCATCCTGGTGAGCTCTGATTTTTGGGTGCATGACATCCCTCTGGACCACAGCCAGCCAAAAATCAGCCCTTCCTTCCCAGCTTATCTTGTTTCAATATGAAAAATTTGGGGGAAAAAAAGACACAGCAAGAGAAAAACTAAAAGATTCAGTGAAATGACTGCTCAAGAAAGGGCTCTACCCCCTGCTCATCCCCACCCTGTTGCCTCAGATACCAGAAAGGATTTCTTTATCATTCCCTAATCCCCTCAACACAACCATACAATAAAAAAAACCAAAAACCAACCCACCAACCTCAACCCATTTTACAGACAGCTCATGCCACACTGAGGAAGGAGGACACAAGCCAGGGGTGCCACAGCCAAGGCCCTCGCTGCCACCACCACCACCCTCCTTGGCGTGCCGGGAGGTGACGCTGCCTCTGCTTTCCTTGATGGATGCGTTGGAGCCAAAGGGCACACAACTAAATTACGAGCTGGCACTTACAAGGAGTGAGGGCTCTGGCTTGTGCTTCCATTAGAGGGTATCTATCTGCATTTAAAGCTGTGGAGCTCTGATAAGGAGAAGGGAGGAAGCTAGAGAGACCTCAAAAAATTGCCTGGACGAACTCCGAGATAAGACTTTTCAGACAGACAAAAAAGCCTGTCCTGATTTATAGAGCTTCGTCCGTCCTTGACAGTACCTCTGGAGCTCCTGATCTTGGCTGTAAAAAAGAAAGTTCCATCAGAAATGTATGTTCTGCCCCCAAACTATTTATCCAGACAACCTGTCAACCTACCACAGCCAGATCCTCTCTTGACACCGACAAGGCAGCAACACAATCGGCCGCCTTTTATTTTTTACCCTCTCCTCTCCCCTTGTTCTTACTAATCTCAGACTCTTTTCTCTGCTCAATAATAAAGATCCTGGCTGCCTCAGTTTCCATTTTTTGTTATCATGCCCTTCAGCCAGTGTGTTTATTTATGGCTGCCACAAAGCACTTCCACTGAGAGATGCCATTAGGCTGCGACGCCGCTCCCTTGACATTGAGATCAGAATCTGCAGAGACTCCGCACCACAACTCATCTTTATGTTTGCCTACTTGTCTTAATTCCTTTCCTTTTATTATTATTATTATTACTATTATTTCAGTGGCAAGGGCTGCCAGAGAGGGAGAGGCAGAGGGGCACTGGCAGCACAAAGCCATGCAGCAGCTCTGACTGAGGGCACAGATGGCAGGGGCTGGCTTGGCTCATCCCGCCCTCTTTCAGGGCAGCTGTTGGCACACACGCTCTTAACAAGGCCATTAAGAGAACAGGAGCCCAGACTGACAAGGGCACACTCATGGATTTATTCTCGCTCACGATGTGGAGATGGGCTCTCCCATGGACCATGGTAGGAGCTGCTGCAGCAGAGATGGAAACCTGGGGAAAGATTGATTTTTGGGGGGGGCTAAGTGACAGAAAAAGGATCAGAGGGCTGGAACATCTCTGCTATGAGGATAGGCTGAGAGAGCTGGGCTTGTCCAGCCTGGAGAAGAGAAGGCTCCAGGGAGACCACCTTGTGCCTTTCAGTACTTGAAGGGAGCCAATAAGAGATGGGGACAGACTTTATAGCAGGGCCTGCTGTGATAGGGTAAGGGGTGATGGTTTTAAACTAAAAGAGGGGAGATTTTGACTAAATATAAGGAAGAATTTTTTTACATTGAGAAACACTGGCACAGGTTGCCCAGAGAGGTGGTAGAAGCCCCATCCCTGGAAACATTCAAGGTAAGGTTGGACGGGGCTCTGAGTGACCTGATGTAGTTGAAGATGTCCCTGCTCACTGCAGGGGGGTTGGACTGGATGAGCTTTGAAGCTCCCTTCCAACCCAAACCATTCTGTGAGTCTATGATAAGGTGCACAGTGGTGCCCACTTGCCCCCTGTCAAAGCCTGACTTGTCACTGCAAAAAAGTAGCCACTCACTATGATGTCATCAGGGTGACAGCCCCATAACAGTGACTTTAATACACTCTCCAGAGTCCTTGTGACCTCAGCTAGCCCCGCTCCTTCTCCTCTCTCCTGGCAGCTCCTCACAGACTTCATGCATGAGTACAGAACACAGCATAGCTCTCCAAAGGCATGCAAACACCAGTGAGATCTTCTCAACCTGGTCAGTAAGTGAGAAGGAAAAAAATAACACCAAACCCTGCTGCATAGGAGCCAGTTGGCCCCTCTGCTTCCCAGCCCTCATCCATGCTGGAAGGTGGACCCTGGAACATGCTCCCTTTTCTAGTGGTACCCCCTAAATGATGGCATGCCCTGCCCTCCACGCTCACACGAGATGCTGGAGCAGACAAAGGGAGGTTTTTGTCTGATCTGGCACCTCTTTCAGCTGTCAGCCCAGGCGCGTCCTTCCCGGGCATCGGCTCTCTAATTAGTTCTATTGGTTTCAACAGTTCGGCGGGCTCGGGGAATGTAATATTTAACACCCTAGAGGGAAGCCTTTCACGCCGATGCCTCTTTCATCATCTCTGCCCATCTGGTGCTCACTTTAAGCTCGCAGAGCACCACCTGCTTGGAAAACAATAAACTTGTGCAGTTCCCTCACTCCTCTGGACCAGTCAGAGCCTCCAGGAAAGGTGTGAGGGAGCAAGCCTCCCCACGGCACCAAAGCCTTGACACCCATCATGTGTGTTTATTTAAAGCACCCATCATGTGTGTTTATTTAAAGCACCCATCATGTGTGCTTATTTAAAGAGATCATTATTGTGTGTTTATCCTGATACCCACCCAGGATGCTGAGTCAAAAGCAGCAATGACATTTTTTCCCTCTATGATTCGCTCCAGAAGAGCTCATGAAATGCTCACCATGTCCATGGGGACAGGCAAGAGGACACTCTTGTGCATCCCTCCTTTCTCAACAGCTACAATCTCACCATCACCATCTTTCTCAGCTTAACCAAGGATGAAGGATGGATGATGGGGGGTAAGGGGTGGTCAGCAGTGCAAGGTACAAAAGGATCAGTGGTGCAACTCCACAGCAGCAACAGGTAGCGGGTATTGTACGCCTGGCAGGGTGACACCCAGGAGCAGGGTGACAGGACCTCGCTGCAGCAGGTGATGTGATGTGGCCACGGACACCTACACTGCTACAGACTCTCTAACAGGTCTGAGCAGAAATGGGAATCAAGCCCATAAAAACCATTTCCCTCCTGCAGCCACAGCACCACAGCTGACGTTTGGAGACATCACTGCGTCTGGAAATGATTAGATTCCTTCCAGTGACTGACACCTGCTAATAACCTGGAAGATGGGTAGAGGATACTCACATTGTCATCTCCAGCTATCTACAACTTCATTTTCCATCATCTTTGTCACTCAAGGACAGCAGCAAAGGATATTATTGCTACTAGTATTGTTATTGTTATTATTTAAACCACGCAGCCACAAATCTGCAGGTAGCTGGGCTGGGCGGATGCATTACACCAGCAGATTCTCCTTCAGATCAGAGGGAAATTTATTGCAAGGATTATGTATAATGTATTTTTCTATTAAATTAAAGTAAGCTTCCCTTTACAAAGTTCAGCGTGTTAACCGACAGCTGGAAGGACGGTGGTTTTAACCTCGTGCTTAGCCACGGAGTCAGCTGCACAGGGAAGATGGATGGATAGATGGATGCTCACTCGCAGGGAAATATAATAATCTCTGTTCACAATGCTGAGCTGTATTTCTGGGCCTCCTGCCTCTCTGCTTAAAGTCTATTAGCCACTCATCAGCACTAAAAAAAATAATAATAAATAAATACGGCAGTGCACAACAGTGCCAAGGGCAGGGAAGTTAAAGGACATTATAACTCTTTAATTACATCAGGCTTGGAAAGAAAAGAGCTGTCATTCCCTCTTTCTTCCCTCCAGGGAACACTCGGTATCTACCTTGGCCAGAACCCCCTTAGGAAAGTTGTCACAACATATGTCTTCCCTGTGATTCATGCCAGGGATGGGTTTAGTCCCATATTAATATTCCCCACCCACTATTTAGTGTGCTTGTAAACACACAAACATGCCTTTTATCTCCTGCCTGGAAAGGAGGGTGGCAGGGGGTCGGGGAGGAAACCTCAGTTAAGCTTTCAAGATAAGAGAGTCACCTGCAAGTCACTGGCTTTAGCCCACAGGGAGGATTTTCTTCTGAGAAAGCCTTAAGGATAGTTGCAAGGTGTAATTGCAAAGAAACAAGCTGAGAAAACTCTGTCTTGGCTACAAGCACCGAGATCCTCACCAGCTAAATACAAGCAGCCATCACACCAGGGCGTGTACCGTGGATGCTGAGAGCACCTCGAGAGCTCAGAGTGCTATTTTAAACATGTTTTTAAATACATTTCCCCCCCTGACAAAACCATCTCTTATAAAAATCAAAACAGTTGTCAAAAACTCATTGCTCACCTCCTAAAAGATCCCATTACATTTCTGTATTGAACTTCTTTTTTTTTAATCAAGAAAGTTATTGAAAGAGCGATGGCAACAGCCAATAGCGCCTTCGATTAAAAATGTATCACAGCGTTTTGTGATTTAAAAGCAAACAAACAAGGAAGGCAACATGAAATGTTAATGCCCACGTGAGCAGGTTTGATTTCTGTTTGCTCCTTGTTTGTCAAACATTTTTCAACTATCAATTAATTATCAAAGCCAAGTCAGAAAGCTGAGACAGATCTGCATGCCCCGTGATCCAAGAGAGCATCACGGTTCCCACAAGGAGGACTCGCAGTTCAGGCTGTGGAGTGTGGCCACCACTGAAAATCATCATTTCCCCACCAAGCATCAGGCTCTGGGACCTTCTGCAAGGTCTCACTTGGCTGCATGGAAGAGCCGTGACCGATCGTCCCTTCACCCCTCTGAACCAGCGCCAGAGACTGATGGGGCTGCTGCCCATCAACAGCTCCCTGGTCACCTTGGAGGCAAGGCCATTGCTCTGTGCTGTCACAGCCATGTCACAAAGCCTGGGACATCTTCTGCAGCAGTCTCTGACACTGAAGGACATGGCACTAGAGATGGGGCAGCTCCCATCAGTGGGAAAAGGTTGGGAGGTGCCTGATCAGCCCCACATCCTTCCCTTCTGCTCCATTTCCCAAAACCCTTGTAAGTACCAACGTTTATGCCAAAAGAAAGGGGAAAAAAATAAAATAAAATTAAAAAAATAGGAGTTGAGGCAGGTGAACAGGAGATATGGCAGAGTCAGGAAGCAATGGCCTAAGGGACCCATTAACAAGATTCCTCCCACACAACCTCTGGGAACACAGACCATCAATAAAACCTGCTCTCTTCCCCAGCCAGCCTTGCGTGGCTCTGAACTTTCCAGCTACAGGCTGCAGATTGGATTCTTCCGTCATCACCATCAAACCAGATGAATTGTCCACGGCTGAGGGATCTGTGAGAAGCCAGGACCCTTTAGGCAGGGAGGCACACTTCATAAAACCGGTGCTGCCTTCCAGCAAGGGCTGACCCCACGCTGCCGGGGCTGGTGCCTGGTCCCACACGCTGCAGCAAACTCCCCCTCACGCTTTTCATACCAAAAATTAAAACAAATTTCAAAAAGGGGGAGGGGGGCTGGAGATCACCTGCCCTCTTGCAACCCAGCAGCTCAACATGGCTATCTACTGAGACAGCACATCCCAGGGTGATGCCTGCATCACATGCCACCTCCCATCCCTCCCTTCCCAGGGTGTGTAAAGAGCTTCCTCACCCCAAATTTCTCAGGAACAGCTACAGACCTTGCTCTGCTCATTGCTACAGGAGCCCAAAGCCATTTTGATGCTGGCTCTTCCACTTTAGCAGCAGACAACTAGTCCTGCATGAGCTGGGATGGGTGGACAACCAACCCTGGCCATGGGTAACTGTGCTGTGAGCTGCAGTCCCAAGAGGTGCAATGAAACATCGCTTGCCCTGCCCACACCCACACCGTGATGGCCCCAAATTAGACATTTCTCCATCCCCACAACTCTGTGGGCAAAGAAGAGATCTCAGCAGCATTGCTGGAAAGCACAATCCCAACCCCAACAAAAGTCTTTGAAAACCAGCAAGAAGCTAGAGCAGACAGAGCAACGAAAGCATTCCTTCCTGTTTTGTTTTGCTTTGCATTCTCATTGCCAGGTTCATTATCAGGGCCCTTATTCCTGCACACGCTTCCCATTTTTCTCCCTCCTATCTCTCGGCGGCCGACGCAGCAGCCTGTATGAGTTTATGTTAACAAGCTGTGGCAGCAGTCATCCTGGCCTCCCCGGCTCCTGCTTTGCTGACCAGGCAACATTGTCCGTCTCTGCTGCCTGAGAGCTCCCACCTCCAGGTGGGTCCTGGTCCCCTGAGCCTTCCTCCACCTCCAATTCAAGCATCACTGTGGGAATTACATTGGGATATACCCTGAGCCAAACGCTGCAACCATGATGTCACCGGTTGATGACGGAGTGCAAGTTGAATAAACATTTTATCTGCCCCACTGCTGTGCCTGCAGAGCACCAAATGAAATGCAAAGCTTGTTTTCTCCCCAAAATAGACTTTTTTCTTTGCTGCAGAAACAAGCATCGCCCCCGTGGCCCCAACATGACGGGGGCTCCTGCGTGGAGGACTCATTGTCCTCTCCTTCCCACCCCACCCCTGCAATCTGACAGCCTGCATTTGTCTTTTCAGCTTGGACTTCCTCCTCTGCCCAGGTTGACAACAAACAACACTTGGAAAAAGAAAAGGAGGGGGATAAGAAAAAAAAAATGAAATAAGGCAGGCACAAGGCTGTGGTGGAATGGGCAAGGAACAAAGATTTCAATCACTGCTCTGCTCCAAGAGCGTGATGGAGCTGCCTGAGGTGTCCAGGAAGGAAAGGGAGGGTGAAAGGCAGGGGAGCTTGGCCACTGCCCCAAAAGCAGAGCGCCTGGGCTCAGCCCTTCTGCCGCGGCACCTCTTGCCCATGGCACGAGTTCGCTCTTCATCACATCAAAGCCCATCTTCCCACGCAAGCTCAGCTAGCAGGGGCTGGGTGCTGGACCCTCTGTAGCTCCCCTCCCTTCCCAAGCAAGAGCAATCACACAGCCTGAGGTTATAAAACAAACCTCGGTGCTCCAGCCCGGTGCCACGGCAGCGAGACACTCCCGGGAGCCCGGCTGCGCTAATGGCTTTAGTGCAAAGCGTTTAACGAGGGGCGCGCGTGCTGCTGATTAACAGCGCGGCTCTCCGAGGCCAAAGAAGAAAAGAAATTCAGGGTAAGATTGCAAACAATTACTCCTTCTTAGATAATCACCGTTTCACAGTCCAGACACATGCATAAATATTGCATAACGCTGGGGGCTCGGCACCTAATTGTCAGATATTATTCAAACCAAGTCGCTGCTTTATTGGCGAGAGCTGCGAGCTTGTCACATCTCAGGGTCAGCGGCTGGATGGGCTGAAGGATTTCTCAGGGAAAGCTCAGGTAATGCAAAAGCAGCAGATCAGGCTTTCCCCAAACTGCTCAGCACCGACCTTTGCAAAGTGATCTCACAGTCACGAGCCCGCGCGGAACAGCACCTGTGCGCGCGCGCAGGGATGGGGACACGAGGCAGCAGGGATGAGCAGCACGGTGACAGCTCTCCAGGGTGGTATTTGTGACTGAACCCCTCACAGCACAGTCGTGAGGTGGTTTGCAAAGGCACAAACGCATTCCAGAGCCACAGAGCCTGCTTGTCCACAGATGGACACCTGCACATCGTGAGGAAGATGGTCCCGCAAGAGCTCTGTGCTCACAGCACCAGGGGCTGAGCTCCAGCCACACACCACTTTGGACAGGTCTCCTTCCCTTTCTCAGCCAAAGCTGTCTGGTTTGCAAACCATCTGCTCAGCACCCCGCCGTGCCAGCAGTGGTGAGGGGCCCAGATGGACGGGTTCTTTGATAATTCTTTAAAACGAAGCACCCAAGCACAACAGCACCATATGCCGAAGGGCCGGCCAGCTCAGAGAGCTGTCACACAACCCTCCCTCCTTGGCTTGGCCACGCAGGCAGTGTCCTGCCCGGACCCTGGCACAGTGCTCCCTCACCTGCTGAGGGCTTGCAAGCATTTCCAGGGAACACTTTGTCTCTGCTGAAGGCAAAGCAGCCAGGAGAAGATTCAAGCCCCTGGGCAGTCTCCAGCCTGGACACTCCACACACCAGGTCCTCATCTCCTTCAGCTTTCCAAGACAGAACATGGGGTAAGAAGAGGTGGGTAGAGAAGATGAGGCTTCTTCCTTTGCAGAGTTATTTTTTGGCCCTGGTTCACACCTAGTTTAAATGCAGACACCTATACAATTATTCTGCACAACAACCAGGGCTGGGCTTGGCCCAGAGCATCTCAAGGACAAGCTTGGTGGCACAGGAGGAAGCCAGCTGCTTATGGGCACTAAACCCACACACTTCCTCCCACTACAAAAGCTTGGCTACACCCCCAAAGGCTCACCTCTCCCCGTTTTGCTCTGGCACACTGAGAAACTTTCTCATTAGAAGGAAAAGGCAGCCTGAGATTCCTGTGTCACTGCAAGAACTGGGGCTTTAAGGAAAAATAAATAAACTGTACACAACCCATGCCACAATCAGATGAATTTTGATACAAGCTGCAGTGAAGGATGGCTCTGTGGGATTTCAGATAAATAAAGGTACAAAGGATGGTGAGATTGGACTGACACCTTTCAGGCTACGCTTTCCTGCCCCTATGCCTTGAATATCAAATCCTCCCTGCTGCCAGCAGCGCTGAACCCCAAAGCTCTAGAGAACTGGGTGGAAGGGACTGATTCCCGAGGGGGAGATACCAGGAGCTCTCCAAAGCCTCTGCTGTTTATAGAGTGGGAATGCCAGAGCAAAAGAAAGCCCTTCCCAAGCAATTGGCTTTACTGAGGATCCCCACTGCGGTCCCACACCATGGTCCTCACACAGGGCACCGCTCTCTCCCAGCTCCTGCACAGGCAGGAATTGCAATAGCAAATAACAGGGCTTCAGGAACCTGACAGCCCAGCTCCTGAGCTGCCAGCTGGATGCTATTCCCAATAAAGATCCACCTAAGTGTCAATAAGGAAAGAGATTACATCGGCTTGCAAAGAGAGAGTGTGCAAAAAAATGAGTCTGAGCAAAGAAAAGCTTCTTTAGAGTATGAATTACTGCCAGGCACCTGCGTGCAGCGAAGCAGGGTCTGCAGGTACCACAGGCTGGCTGTGAGCACGATGCTGCCCCAGAGACCCTGGGGATTGCAGGGGATGAGCGATAGATCCATGGGGTTCATCTGCCTGGCTGGTCTGAAAAGGGCCAGAGATGGAGAACAGGGTGATGGGGAGAGGACCTCTCACCCCAACAGCTCCTAAGCTCCTCTTCTCGAGACAACAAACTCATCTGGCACGTGGTGGATGGGTGCTTCTGTTAACACAAACCACACGTGCTGTCTCCAGCAAAGCCTGAACCACAGCCCACAACTGAAGGAAAGTAACTGTGAATGTTGATAACTTCATCATCCAACAAGACACACATGAAATGCTTCTCTTGCTAATGACACACTGCTGAAGCGCTGAGCTGAGCCGGGACAAAGCATCCGGCCAGTTGGTAATGAAGAACAAGAAAAGGTGCACAAAATCAGGCCCGAGCTCCTTTCAGCAGCCCTCGATCAAGCAGCTCCCTGCCAAATAATGAAACTCTTGCTCTATTGTACCCATGCAAATCACACGTGCCGCTCGGAAGCACACGCATTAATAACTGATCTGTTGGGCCAAGAGGAGGAAAAATAAAGTATCACATTATCTTGTCCACTTAACCATTAGAGCAGCTCTGAAGTTCATTCAGTCACCTCCTATGATGCTTGTGGCTTCCAGCTCTGCTCCCAAGCACCACATTTACCAACCACCCTCCCTGCTGGCTGCTCTCCCGCACAGATGGATGCTGGATCCATCCCGGAGCCACACAGCGAGGGAACGACCATGGCACGGGGTCTGAAGTCTGCAGGGATAACTGCCACCACTGCCCTGCTGCTGCCTGGGGGAGCTCTGAGTGTCAAGAAACCCACGTTCACACCCCAAAAGCAGAGGGGTCCGGCAGCCCTCCTGCTGCCCGTGTTTCTTTAAGGCCAGGCAGCGAAGGGTACCGTTATCCAGCCGGAATTGCACGGGGGAATTCAGGTAAGCAGACTGTAATTAACCCAGCTGGCACAGCACTGCATCCAACAGATGTAGAAATGCACCTTGGGAGGAGGAAAAGGAGGAGGAGGAGGAGAAGAGCAGAAGAGAAGTGATGGCTACCCAGGGCACTTCGCTGCCCACGCATCCCAGGGGGATGTGGGGAGATGTAGTGGGTGCGAAGGAGCCCTCCTCCTCCTCCCAGCTAGTGGGTAGGAGCAAAATCCCCTAGGAAATGCAGGCAGAGAGTTTCAAAAGCACAGTGGGTAGGAGCTGGAGTTTGGTTGTCCAGCATCCTCAGGCAGAGATGGCCAAGAGCTCAGGCACTGGGAGCAGGAATCAGGGAAATTCATGCTCCTTAGCTCCGGAGGCTCAAGCCACAGCTTTGCATCATGCCTGGCTTTTGGTAAGCAACCAGAAAGCAGGATTTGTGTGACAGACCAGGAGCCAAGCAGTAGTAATCTCCTTCCAGCCCAACTAACTCCCATGTCAGCCCCACTTCTCCAGAAACAGCTTATGAGAAACTTGCCCGAGCAAATGCCCATGTCCTTGATTTGTTCTGCTTTGGCCTCTCTCACGCCAGCACCCACACCTCCAAACCCTGCAGAGATGAACCTCTCCATCCCACCATGCCCAAGGAGACAGACCTTCAATCCTGAGCGTGGACAACATCCCTTGATGCACTCTCTCCCACCCTGCCCCAGCAGGCAGCCTGACCTCAAACAGCGAGGCACGATTTTTCCCTTTCTCCTTTGGCTTTGTTTGATAATTTGACTTTTCCCCTTCTCTGCCTTGTAATCAGAGTGGCAATGAATTGCAGCAGGGGTGGCTCTGCTCATTTCAGATGTCAGAACCTGCGGTAATTGCAGCACCCACTTAAATTTATGTCAATGAGAGGAAGCTTTTGTATGGAAGCGAGCTCACCCTGCCAGAGCTGGGCTGGGAGAGCCTTCACTCACCAGCTCTGGGGTCTTGCTTCTGCCATCCCACCAGGCATGTGGGCAGCACGCTGCCAGCACAGCTCCCCTTTGAGTTGGAAAGTGTTCCCCAGCTTGGTCCTGCTCCAGGAACCCATCCAAAAAGCAGAGCAGCCCTGGCCACCCTGTCCCACTGCCTGCAGACACTCTCCAGACTGAAACTGGAAAAGCAAATGCTTGTTCTGCACTCACAGACTCCCCAAATCTTCCTTCCCCTGCCCTCTCCGCTCACACAGCCAGCCTCACCTCAGCATTTCAAAACACAGGAACATTTGTCTTTGTAGGGATGTGCCAGGAGCTGGGAGGACAGCTCCAGGGGATTCACGGGGCAGCTGGACCCTTCCCCAGCACCAGAGCCTGCTCAACCCCTGCTTTTCCCAGGGATGGACGTGGAGGGGTGGGCAAACATGGGTGGGAGCCCCATGGGCACAGGCAGGACAGGGCTCACCTGCACCCTGGCACGTGGGCAGGGGTGCTCCCTTACCTCCCCTTGCACAGAAGAAGGATGCAACCACTTAACTCCAGCAGGAAAGGTGGATGGAGGAGGATGAGGAGAAGCAGTAGAAACCTCACACGTTAGGTAGAGTTCCCAGCCACCCAAATGTCACATTTGCTATCTTACTGTGTCCCCTTCCCCTGGCCTCTCCAGGGAGTTCCCATCCACACTGGAAATGGGAAGTTCTTTCTGAGGAGCAGCACAGGTTAAAAAAAAGAAAAGGGAAAAAAAAAGCCAAAGCCCACAACACCAAAAACAAACATTGCAAAAGACAGAACACATCAAATATTAAAGGAATCAAACTCCTCCTGTCAGCAAGGAGGACACAGAGACTGTTCCCAGATGTGGCAAGGCTGTCACCTTCCCTGATCAGCTCAGCTTCAAACAGCTTGTCAGAGGGATGTTTGTGCTTTCAGGGGCCCTAACCCCCGTGCCTCTCCCACCCTCAGCTCCCTTGGAGGGCCAGATCCTTCACTGGTGTAAATCAGCCTGGAGCTGCTGCCAGCAGAGCACTCCTGCCTGCTCACACAGGCTTCACTGCCAGCAGCAAGTGCTGGTGACTGAAGAGGAATGGGGTGACAGATTCCCAGAGGGGACGGTCCCCAAAACACCCAGTCTGGCCAAGACAGCTCAGAGGGGAGGGCACAGCACCCATCACACCCCAGGCAGCCATTATGTCATGCACTGGAGAGGAGCTGCAAGGAAAGGTGAAGGGTACGTGGGCGTTCTGCCCACTCCAGGGACAGGGCTGTCCTCCCAGGAGCAGGATTTAGGCTCTTACTGGGGAAATCACAGCTGGACCTCACTTGAAAAGCATCCCCTTGTCCTGCTATCCATCGCAGGCAGCCCCCAGCCCTAAGCACAGCAGGTCAGAGACCAGATCCTGCCCACCACCACCCTGGCATGGCACACACCACCACCCTGGCATGGCACACGAGGAGGGAGACAGCAGCCCTGGGCTCTCCTTCCCCTCCCACACCATCCCTGGCACCCTGTGCTGCGGCTGCAATGTCCTTGATAAGAGGTGGCACACCCCTGCCATAAAGTAGCCCTTGTTCTGCAAGGTCAGGGGGGAAAAATGAGCTGCTGGGACCAGTCCCAGTAGCTGGACCATTGCTCTAAGCACCTGACCTCACCTTTTCAGGGCAAATATTAAATATCCCTGTCCCAGCTGCCTGGAAACAGGCACTCTTACATAGGGCACTCTGCTATCTGGACATAAAACAGCCACGCAAAGCCCTGCAGGGACGCTGCCCTTGACTCCCAGAGCTGCTAACTCTGCATCTCGGGCTGATCTCCAGCCACACATCATTACAGTCACTGCCTGGATTCAGCACCTCAGGATTTTACATCCCTGCCTGAGATTCGACCTCCAAATCTGGGCTTTTCCAAGCCTGGGAGCTTCATCTTTGCTTACAGCTGATGCCACGAATATTAACAAATAAAAAAATAAAAATAAAAATAGAAATAAAAAATAAAAATAAAAATAAATTAAAAAAAAATTAAAAAAAAAAAAACCAAAAAACCACAACAAGCTTTTTGCAAGGTGGCCACTCACCAGGTTCATCTGTTCCCAAACTTACTTAAAAGTTTTGTGAAATCCCTGCAGCACACAATCTGTCACCCCTCACTCCCAGACCCCAACCAAAGACCTCTCTGACCTTCCCTCTACCCCAGCCATTGCCTCCAGAGCACAAAGCTGCCCCAGGGTGCAAAATCAAGTGGGGTTGGACTGAACCATCCTCTCAAGGCACCGTCTGTGCCTCACCTCACCCCGCAGCCCCTGCCCGTGCCGTAACCTTTTATTGCGGCAGCAAATTGCTAATGGCCCGGCGGTTGGGCACGGAGATGATATTGGCTTTCCCATCAAAAAGCAGCTTTGAGTCATTTCCTCAGGTCTCTGCTGAGCGGCAGCAGGTCCCATTTAGCAGCCACATGAGCAGACATCAGGGGAACCATAGCCTGGGAGCTCCTTCCAATGCTAATTTAGGTGCATTAAATATTCAATAACCAAAAGAATACACACACAGAAGATGTCATGGCCCTCTGGGACTCCCTGGCAATGGGTTCAAGCAGGGATCTTACTGGCACCTCTCACCCCATCCTGCATCCCAAGGACAGGAAAAAACAGCTTTTCCCTGCCCCAGCACTAGCAATACCCCAACCCCAAATTAGGGATTCATTATCTCTATCTAATGAACAATTTTCAGACTGTCCAATGCCTTCACACCCCAAAACAGTTCTTCTGAAGGGAACACCAACCCTGAGCAGTGCCTGCCCGCAGAGTGAACCCCAGGACCTCCCTCCCTCCCTCCACACTCACTACTTCAACTTTTTCCAGAGCACAGAGAGATCTGCTCTGTAATCAAGGGAGCTCTAATGTGGCAACACCAGTAAATTGTAATTAATTTTCCCCTTAATTGATGCGTGGGAATATTCGGGACCCTCATTCTCCTGCCTTCGATTCCTTTATATATATATGATTTGACAGGTTAATTTGAAAGTAAAAGTTTGGTTCTTTATAGCAATCCAAGCAGAAGCCCCAGAACACAGGCTGCTGTCTTGCTACGTGAGGCATAATGAAAAGGGTTGAAGTTAGGTTACAGTCGTCATCATCATCATCTTTTTAATTTCACTAATTTAATTTCTGTCCCCCTCCTTCTCGGAAGATAATAAAAGCTTCATTTCACAGTCCAGGAAATTTGGCAGCAAAAGGTGATAGACAGCCAAGGAAAGCTGCATAAGAAGGGTGTGCTTCCTTCAAAGTTAAAACACGGTGCTCAGCAGCCCGGAGAAGGGTAGAGGAGGGCACACAGGACACTGAGACATTAAGAAACATCTTTCCCAAGGTGGCAAAGTGAAATCAGGCAATGCTAATGATGGTGCTCAGTGCCAGAGGGTGCAAAAGCACCCTGCACCAGCAGGTAAACACACCGACAGCTCACTTCACTGCTACCTGCTGCACAAGTGCCAGGTCACCTTCCAGGAGCTTTAATCACTTTGTGGGCACTGTCTTGCTGGCATGAAGCTTTGTTGGGGTTGAAACTCATCAAGCCCAAGGCTGTTTTTTTGTCCTGGCCACAGCACCCCTCGCAGAGCCCAAGGGTTCTCACACATAAATGCCAACTGCACCCCTGGTTAGCAGGGAAAACACCTCAAAGATGAACATGAAAGAGCTCAACGTTCTCGGCCTGCTCCTTATTAGAAAGGAAGCATCAAAACCAACCCTTTTAATAAGAAGAAACAACCTGGTTTGTTATATTTAACCCTTCTAATGAGAAGTTGCACTGGAACATCCCTTTCCCCACTTCTGCATGAGCTCCAGCGCTCTTCCCCATCTGACAGCCCACACCTTGTGATCTCCATGGGGTTCCAGCCCATAGCTTAGGGTCTGCCACCGAGTCAGTCTGGAAATGCCATCCCCATCCCCTGCATCCCTCAGCACTTGAGGACACAGGCTCTTTGCCTCACCATTCCCATGAAGGTTACGATAAAAGCTCAAGAAGCTGGGGAAAGAAAGGACTAAAATCACTCTGGACCTTCTCCAGGAGAATTGCAAAGGATAAATAAATGCGAGTCTTAGATGAGGATGACTGGCAGGGACTCGAACTGCTGAGGATATTTACTGGAAGCAGATCTGGACTAAGCAAAGCATATGGGAATACTGTTCCTCCAGAATCCACACCACTGCTGCCTCTTGCCAAGCTGCGCTTTGGGGCTCAGGGGACTTTTTTTGGTGGAAATCTGCAGGAAAATGTGATGAGGAATGTGAAAAACACGCCTGGATTTATGTCCCTATCCTGCCAAAATGATGTTCAAGCAGTACATTTTGCAAAATCCCTGCTCTCCTCTGCTGTTTTCTAACCACGTCTCTCCCCCTCGGTCACAAACTGCCCTTTTCATCCACAGAGCCAACTGCAGCGGCCAAACACCAACAAAATCAACTGACAACAAAGGCAGGCAGAGAGAAAGAGAGGCCTTTCTCCTCCTGTTTGAAGCAATTCAGAGATTTGGTGGAGTTCCAGGAAACGAGACAAAACTGGTAATTTGCAGTTCCAAGGGCAGCTGATCTGATCTCTGTGTATTCCTAACCCCCCTCAAAAAAAATATGTGTACAAATTGGTGCCCATTGCCTGAATTCAGGGTGGAGGAACTGCTCAGCCCCATTTCACTGGAGAGGAGCTGGGAAGTTTTCTGGTGAGATGTAGCAGAAACTTGGTTTTCTTATCTCATGCATCTCCCTCTCCCTCCTGCCGTTTCTCATAAAGGGAAGAGATGTCAACTGACAATTTCTCAGTAAGAAAAAAAAAGAAAAAGAGAAGAAAAAGAGGGTTTGTATCTACTTTAGGTTATATTTTTATTGCCAGCCGTTACTGTAACATTTGCTCTGATTACCAGATTAATCACCAGATTGCAAAGCCTATTAAATAAAATCAAGTTGGACAGTTGAGGTGTTCCAAGAGTGATGTCTCTCGGTGCATGTCCCAGCCTGCTTCTCCCTCGTCCTTTCTCTCCCTGTCACTCAGCTGGAGAGAAAGACCTTTCCCCAGAGGGGACAGAAAGGGAAACACAACATTTCCCTCTGCCCTGGGGATGTGAACCATTGGGAAACAGTAGCACTGCTGTATCCCAGCCACCCAGCATCACCCAGTCCCCTGTCCAAGCTCTATTTCCCAACCCCACACAACATCAATTAGGGTGATGGACAGCACAAACAGGTGAAGAGATGTTTCACAACCCTTGGCTCAGGTCTCTGCAAATGAACGCTGTAGATCTCCCTTTCTCCTAATGGCACCTGTCAAAGCCTCCACTTTTCCCGGGAACAGGATCCCGCATCAAAGCACAGTTAAATGGGGTGTAAATGCCTCTTTCATGCACAGAAAATGGGCTGCTTGGCAGTAATAGGGGGAACTGTAAATGCTGTCAGCGGCTACATTTTGTTTATTGATTTACACCGTGTAATGGGATGGCTCCATCTGAATCATAGACACAGGTGTCACGTCCCATTCATCGCCATCGGATTTAATACGAGGAACATTGCACCGCTGAGCTCGGCTGTGTGCTGGGGCACAGGAACTCCCAAGGGCTCACGTGGATCCCAAACCCCTCAGGCTCCATGTTTTTACCTTCAGATCATGAGCTCACCAACAAAGCTGGAGGTAGGAGGTTGGTAGCCTGGGGTTGGAGCCAACCATCCCATCCGTACAGCCCTTTTGTGCTCGCTCTGATTCTGGGCTGGGTAATTCCTTGCTGGGCAGTGCACAGATTAACCCATCTCCCATCCTGAAATACCTCCCAGAATCACCCATCTCTGCTGGTACAACCCAAGCACACCTTCAGTCCTTCTCCTATACACAGCCTTTCCAAAGTCCAGGAGCCCACAGCACTGAAGGAGGAAGGAAAGGATGCCTAACACCTGCCTGCACCATCCAAATCTCAGGCTGAGTTCATCCTAACACGGAAAACCCAAGGGATTTCTTGTTTCTGCACTGCCTGTCTCTCAAATGACACAGAGGAATTAAATTCCATTGCTTAATTTTTGCGACATCTGCCAGGATTTTCTCCCCCACCCTTAAAAAGAAGGAATTCAACCAAGAACCTCTGAGTGTATCACCCCAGTGGTTACGATGCCAATTAGGGGAGAGTCAACCATTCAAATGACCAAGCAAAATAAGGCAAATGACAAGTAATTTAAACCCTGCTGGGCGCTCTCTGACCGAAGGCAGGCTGCCACGTCGCAGCGAGCTGCTGCAGTCGCTAATTAGGAACCACTTGGGTGCCTGCAAATAGCCTTAAAATCCACTTTCAGGTACAGGGGTGCAAGACATACAGCAATGGGGTGTTTGGTTTACCCCAGCTCCCAGCGCCCCACAGCCACCTCCCAGCAGCGCCCACCAGCCACCTCCCAGCAGCGCCCACCAGCCACCTCCCAGCAGCGCCCACCAGCCACCTCCACTTCTCAGATGGGGACAAAGGGACACAGAGAGCTGATGCATCCCATGCAAACACGTGGCAGGGACAAGATAAGCACATCCCACATCCTAGAGCTGCAGATATCCCTTCCCATTCCCAAATCTCCAAAACAACATCTCTGCAGAAGGAGCAGGGTCACTCCCAAGACTCAAGACCCCAGCCCTGAGCCCCTTCTTCCATTCACAGCTCCCTTCCTGGCCAAGCCAGCGCAGGCAGAGCCAGGATGGCATCGTCTCTGGTTTTTCAGGTCACGCTTCCCCTTGAAATCCCATCACTCGGAGCAATGAAGCTGTCACTTTTTGTATTTTTAGTTTTTCAAACCTTATATTTCATTCCACCGCCAGCTGCTGAAAAGGACGAGCAAAAGGCCAGAGCAGGGAGCAAAAAATCAATACGCTGCAGGAAGACAGAAGATCTGTTTCTCTTCTTCATCTCTGATGCCGAGTACCCAGGGAACATCACTGCCAACAAGGCTGTGGGCTACTGCCTTCCTGCTGAAGCCAAGTCTTTAAGTTCCCCACCCCAGCCACTGCACAGAGGGACACTTGCTGCCAGGAAAGGTGCTGACTTTTTGGAAGATGCTTCTCCTACATGGAATTAAAGGCTGAATGAATCCTCCATGGAGGACAGGCAAAGACGACAGCCCTCAGGTAGGCAGCATCTTACTCATTTCTCTCCAAATCCTTCTCCTCACCAGCTCTACATTTTCCTCAGGCTTCTCTTCCTCTAACTCATCCTGCAGAAACCACACATTTCTATTTTCCACACCATCCATTCCCTTCCCCACTCATCAGTAATCACACACCACCTTCCTGCTCTGAGCTTGTCCATTGCCAAAGCACTCAGTTTTCACCTAATCCCTTTATCTCCTCGTGCTCCCTTCACGCAGGGAGCAAGGTCCCCAGAAATATCTCCAAAGCCACCTTGGCATTGTGCTCCTTCAAGCTACCCTGGCTCCTCTGCAAGTGCAAAGGATGCAAAGTCACTCATGCTCAGCTTACTTCATGCTCTGATGACCTGCTGCCTTGTACAACGTGTGAACGTATTGGAGACCTCCAGACAAATCATGCTCTCCTCCACAGGCATGATAAGGAAGCCCAGAAGCTACAGGAGCTCTCAGAGTGAAATAGAAATGAAGGGATTTGGATCCTGGAGAGTCAAAACATATCCTTGGAAGAGAAATGGGATTCTTTCTCACAAATCAGCCCAATCTGAAGGGGTTGGAAAGACCTTTCTGCAGCAGCCTAGGGGAAGCTGGTCACAGGAAGGTGCTAGCAGGGGTTTTCCTGGTGGCACTGAGGAGGCTGAGGATGAGCAAGATGCAGGACTAAAGGTTCTCTCCTGTTCTAGGCATCCCTCTTTCAAGAGTTGTGCAGTGCATCTAAAATGCCCAGACACTGAGCTTATACAGCAGTTGAGCAGGTGAAGTCCTGAGGAACAGCACGATGTGATGGCTGGTATTAGCCCAGCTGGTAACACCACCCATCCATCCACTCTTTCCACAGCAGCCCCTTCTCAGGAGTAGCCTCCCCATAAATCAGGGGGTGAGGAACACGCACAGAGCATAGGAACTGCAGAAGCAGCAGCACTGCAGTCATAAATCAGGATCTAATTCAATCTTGCGAGATGCCTCGTTTGATTAATTTATGTCAGCGCTTTCCCTTCCATCAGCGGCTGCTGGCCCTCCCCGCATCGCCTCTGCCTCTCGTGCTCCTCCGCAGCCGGACAAGGGAGGGCTGGACAAGAAGGGATGCTGAAACCCTCAGGGCTGGCCAAGAAGGGATGCTGAAACCCCCAGGGCTGGCCAAGAAGGGATGCTGAAACCCTCAGGGCTGGCCAAGAAGGGATGCTAAAACCCTCAGGGCTGGCCAAGAAGGGACACTGAAACCCCCAGACCATGGATACGCTGGTTGCATCCACCTGCCAATGCCAGACCAGTGGATGGCAGGGCCACCAACTTCTTCAGGAGATGGACCCATTTGATAGAAGAAACTTTTTCTAATCCCTTCCCAACATAGCAGAGACCTCTCTGATCCCAGCCTTATCCCATGTGTAGCTCTCACTGAGAGCATCCAGAACCACTATATGAAGAAAACTGTCCTTTAAAATTACTATGGGGGGGAGGATGCTGGGTTTTTTTCACAGCTGGAAAACCAAACGCCTGTTGCAACTGTAAAATGAACACAGATCTCACTGAAAACTCAGACACTGCATCTGAACCAGAGTTTCCTGAGAGAACAAAATTACCAAACTAAATGAACATGGAGCAAGGAAAAAAAAGATAAAACCCACACTACCTGTCCCTGCTGAGCCTCCCAATAATGAGTCTGATCAAGAGCTGCGTGTGTTAACTGCTATCTCAAGACAAGAGGGTGTAAGAGTAACATCCACACTGACCCCAGCAGCCTCAGCCTTGCTTGGAGAGTGCACATCCTGAGAGCACCTTGTACATCCCAAACTGCTCCCTGCACTGCTGATTTATTTAGTACTGAGGTAAGAGACAGTGAGATTGGTACTTGGGCCATCTGTTTGAGCTCTCCCTTCTCCCTCCCTGCACAACAAATTAGTGAGAGCCTGCAAGAAACATCAGCACATGTTGAACTCAGATTGCTGGAGTCATCTTTTTGGGCTTGGCTTATGGAAGGGTGAACTATGTAAGGAGGGTTTAAATAAATCACTAGGTCAGAGGTGCAAACAGCCCAGGCACTAATGCACGGGCACTGCATCCTTTTTGGACAAAGGATGGATGCAGCTCTTGCTCTCCATGAGCATTCCCCTCTGCCAAAGCCCGGGGCCAAGAGCTAGCACAGGCACTCCGAGAGCTTAACCCAGTACAGCTTGGTTAGCATCAAAAGGAGCTCAGAGAAAGCCACCCATGAGATGCAATGTCTTATTTCAGAGCAGCCAAAACCTGGCAAAGATCAGTGCCAGGTCCCACGTTGGAGGACATGGGCTTAACAACCCCCCAGAGCCTGGCAGAGGTTTGCTGGGGCACTGAAGGATCAAGCTGCCCTGACACCACAGCAGCAGAAAGCAGACTGTTATAAACATGCCTGCTGAACCTGAGGAGCTCTGGGCATCTCCATTGAAGCACCAGAAGGCTGCGAACTGCAGGGGCTGCAGGTTGACACGCTGCCCAAGCAGCTCCTTGCTCACGCGAGGGAGAAGGTGGCAAGATGGCTTGGTGGCCCAGAGACAGCTATGCCTGCTGGGTCTTTGTGTCTAGGGGGAGAAAAAACCCAATTGGTTTCACTCACATGCTCCATTCCTCAGCACAGCAAGGGAGAGGCCCAGCTAGGGACTGAAAGCCAAAACACACTCCTGGACCTTCACTAAAGAGGCACCAACGTGATGGAGATGTTCTCACATCTCTCCTCCTCTGCTCTCAGAGAGCCTTTGCCACATGATGTCCAGCTAAACCCTGGCTCTGTAGTCAACCAGTCTGGTGACAAGGCTGTCTGAGCACACAGCTAACAGACACAGCTGTACCTCCCCATCTGCCCTCCTCAGCCCTCACTCCCAGGGTTTGTAAGGAGAGAAGCAATCCTAGGGGAAAAACTCAGCCCTTCTCTTTTCACAACCCAGATCAAGGCAAAGAACAACCTCACTTCTGCTGCTCTGGCCCCACGCCCTCCTGCTTCAGTCTCTTCCCTCTTCACCTCCACTCCTATCAGCTTTAGCTCTCTCCTGCCAGCACCTCACCCCAGGACTCTGCTCCCGTCGGCACCCCGCAGAGAGCCGGCTCCATCGCCCCTGGCCAGGCAGCGGGGAAGGCTCCCCGCCAGCTCCTCCTCAGATGAAACTCCACTCAACCCATTTGTATTCGTAGCAGCAGCACCTTACAAGGTTTGGAGTGATTTCAGAACATCTTCACTGGCAATTTTCTCAAAGGCCAGTCTTCAAACGATGACAAACCTGCCTTGATCTTCTCCGCTGAGCAGCAGGAGATGGGCTGAGCCTGTCCTCTTAATTGGCGTTACTCTCCCATTATTTCCAGGCTGGTAGAAACCCTGCAGACTCCCTTTCTGGCTGGTGGGCAGAATGGGATTTCCTTGGGACTTAGCAGAGAGCAGTACTCTGAGCCAGTGATATCTCAGTACACACCTCCCCGGGGAAGGAACCCGCAGCCAAAGGCTTACAGGCACTGCCATTTCACGCCTGCCTTGAAGTGCAGCAGAGATGTCCTCTGCCACTCTGCAGCGAGCCAAAGGACACAGCCATCTTCATCAGCCTCCACGGTACAGATTGGGAATGCCACCCAATATTCAAGAACAGCGTGGCATCCTGTTCCTATCACATCCATACAGGGTCAGGGCATGCTCCCAGACTAAGGTGATTTCTCAGAAACTCAACTACCTTTTATATCTGTTATTCAAATATCACAAGCTGTTTGATTTGCCATGGCAGGTAGCTCCATACATGCTGCAGATCACAGCCATAATGTTCCCATCACTTCCCAGGCTGGCACACAACAATATCAGTACCCACCAGCTACCACCAACATCTGTGAACAGGCGTTGGCACAACTGGTCTCACCAGTGCCCTCAGGAAACTGCTATGAGATGGCATCAGGAAGCTGGCTGTGGTAGCCACAAGGTATGAGTCTGTTTGCCTCCCAGTCTAGCCCACTGGAAAGAAAAATCCTCCAAGTCTGAGAAAAATTGTGGGCAAGGAAAATCCCTTCTGGTACCAAAGCATCAGCATTAAGCTAGAGTTACATCTGCACGGGCAGCGAGGGCAAATGGAAGCATGTTTCCAAAGGCTGCACTACTGAAAGCTCAGCCAAGTTTGAGACAGACCTCTTCATTTTAAATCAACATAATATTTATGGTAGATCACAAGGATTATGGGCTAGAACATCATCCAGCATATATCAGTGCAGCTCTATGCACTTGTGCTTGACCCAGCAGAGGACCTAGTTCTGGCTGTTGGCTTCTAAAACTCTATTTTTCTTCTTCTATAGCTTTTGCCAGCCAAGTTTAAGCAAGACTTCAAGTCAAGAGTCTAAAATTCTATTTTTCTTCAGCTACATAGCTTTTGCCAACCAAGTCTAAGCAAGAAAAACCCAAATTTAGGGAGAGACAGAATATTCACACAGTCAAGGCTGTAGGACAGTCTCTGTAAGTGAGGAGAAACAGGAATATTTGAGAGGTCCTGGCCTGGTCTGTGAACCAGCAAAAAAAAAAAAGGTAAATTTTCAGAGTAGGTGATGCTACAGATCAAGAAATCTTCCCCTTGGGAACTCTGCCATGGCCACAGAGTTCAATGATGGGGGAGTGGGAGTGCAACTCCACTTGACTCTCCCTTCATTTCTGGTGCAGCCTGAGCACAACAGCACTCCATTTAAAGCAGTTTTGATTTCACAACTATGTGTCAAGTATGCCCAGATACTGCCTACAGGCAACAGGAAAACACAGCATCTGATTTTTTCTGTTAAGAGATGCTGAGTGCCGGAGGATTTCAAGCCCTCTGCCCCTTCCCCAACCACCACCTCTGCCCTGAGCTGCCTCCCTCCACATTTAGGAGGCTGACTGCAAGGCAGAATTGAGTTTACATCTCTCAGCCTCAACAATCTCCAGAGTTATATTGTTCCTGTGTTTCTTGTCACCTTCATGCCCTTGAGACGAGGAATTTTGATGAGGTCCAGCCAATCATCCTCACTCTCAAGTACTGGGAAGAGCAATTAGAGCAGGATGCTTCGCTTCCACAGACCTGTTACTCTGCATTACCCAACAGCTCACCATGAAAAGACAATGTGATGGATATCAACTGCATATTACTTATTAAACACCTAATACAGCTTTAACAGTTCTGTTTACTGAAGAGTGTTAATCTTAATGAAAACAATATTTGAGGCAGACTGGCAGGATAATTCTCTACCCTTTTATCCAGGGGATCTCAATACAGAAACAGTAACTGATCCTCACAGCAACCTCTCTGGGTATTACACCTTTTTAAAAGGGTAAACAGAGGCACAGCGAGGTTAAACAGTTTGTACAAGTGCATTTTGCTTCTCTGAGAGCATTGGTAGAGCAGTCCCCAAGCCCTCAGGAAACCCACAGAAGCATGTCTCTAACAAGAAAGGTCTGTGGCTTTTTATCCCACTTGCCTCTGACAAGCCTGGTTTGAGCTCTGAGATGACAGAGGAGCAGAAATAGCACTTCACAGATATTAGAGATGGAGGAGACCCATAAGGAAGCTCATCATTAGATCAGAAGAGATAAAAACACATCAGGGTTGTAAACCCTTATGCTTTGGCACAGAAGTCAATCACTAACTGACTGAGATTTGCAGAGAAAATCCTTCCCAGGCAAATTATTCTGTTAGGCTCTGTGCACCTTTCTCTGAGATACCTGGTACTGGGAGCCATTGGGTACACCCAAATGGACCAGTATCCTTCTGGGAGCCATTGGGTACACCCAAATGGACCAGTATCCTACTGAGAGCCATTGGGTACACCCAAATGGACCAGTATCCCACTGGAAGCCATTGGGTACACCCAAATGGACCAGTATCCCTGATATTCAGGGGCTGCCAGAGCATCTAAGGCACACAGGTACCCCAGAGCATGAGCACCACTCATGCTACACAGACCAAGGACTGTGGGCACCGGCACAGATGGAGGAAGGAGGGTTGGAGCTCCCTTGGCCCAGAAAAATCATTTTGTTTTCCTTTACAGACAGCCTTTTGAGCCCTACCAAGCAGGAGAGGGTGTAAAGAGGAAGCACAACAGAGTATAGGGACTGTGGCACGTTCTCCAAGTAGTTTTCCAGCACTAAGAGTTCACAGGCTGCCTCTAGAGCAGGAGAGATGACAAGGCTCATAATATTTTCCTATTCTTCAAGAGAAATACTTTTTACCATCCCAAAGCCTTCATTATCTCTACTTGGGTCCACCTCATAAAATTCATAAATCTTTCCCAAAATATCCCCCAGCCAGAAAAGCACAAGTTAGTCTAAATTCTAAGCAATGCACAGACCCTTAATGACAAGCTCCCAACAACAAAGGCACTCAGGTGTCAATCTATCAAGCCATGGACTGGCAAAAAAAAAAACCCATCTTAAGAAAAGGTGAGGAGACACACAGAGTCAGAGCTGAATCACCAACTTCATTAGGATAATCCCAGTCCAGACACATTCACATTTGCCTAAGATTATTTGATTTCCCCCAGCACTAAAAGGTCTTTTATTACACAGCACCATAACAGCAGCCCTGGAAGGGGAAGGAAAGCCATTTAAATTAATACTGCTCTTGACTTCCATTTCCCCACGTCAGCAGGAGCCCTTGGAGAACCCCTTTGCACCATCAGGCAGGTCTGACACCTGCACTGTGTCACCAAGGTGACACCTATATATCTATGCCTGTATCTCTACATACCAGTCTATATGCATGCATATATACATTTATATATGTATAATATGTGTGTATATATATATGTACATCTATACACCCAGTTCCTCAGCAGGGATTTAATTTCACCCAGGTATTCTCCTACTCTCAGAAGGATTTATTCTTTTTAATCATACTGTAATGCCTTAGCAGGTGCTCATGCATCCACAGAGCAAACCTGCATATTTAAAAGCCTTTTATCTGCTTTAGTGGAACTCTTGTCCCCGAGGCCACAAGCACGCCCATGCAAAACAACAAAAAACCCTCCTCAAAACCAGCATTTAAAATGGGTGCACAGAGAGCAGGTCTGGCAAATCTGGATGCTTCCAACATCAGTATCTCAGGAGATGGAGACTGAAACAAATTGTTCTTACCCCAGAGTAATTTCACAAGATTTTATCCATACAGCAAAGTCACTTTCCACCACTGAAAATGATTTTCTGCCATGCCTGCAGATATCACCACAGCACTCTCTCAGCTACTTCAAGTCTTGCAACTTAAGAAGGGAACTGTGGACATGCAAGTCACGTCCATCTGGATTTAGCTACCACAGCCTGGAAAATGCATCCTCTTACAGCCACAGAGCTGACAACCTGTTAGCATCACCTATTAGCTTGATCCTGGGTGGGCTGCAATCGAACCTGCTGCAGCTCAAGGGTCTATCAGCAAGGAGAGATGAGGGGAAAGCAGAGACAGCAGCTCAGGGACTCACACACAGCAGGCACGCCTGAAAGCAAGCAGCAGAGTATTTACATGGGCATAGCCTTGTTAATGGCCTTGCAGCTTGAACTCATCTGCTCCAGGTCCTGAGGATATACACCACAATCAACACCAGCTCCACCAGCCTTGTCAGGAAATGAATTCCCATCCCTTCACTAATGCACTAGGAAGTCTCAATAAGAGCTTTCCACGCACTTGGGACTTGTTTACACACAATTCCTGTATGAGCTGTACTGGCTCAGCAAGAAACTGCACAGCCCCATCCAATGGACAGAGTTATTCTGCTGTAAAGGCGCTGTGTCAGGGATAGCTTGTTTGCACGTGCATGGAGAAACACACCCGGCAGCCCTGCCTGCCTGCGGGCAGCAGCAAGGGATATCCATCATTAGGAAGTCAGTAACGAGGGATATCCATCATTAGGAAGTCCAGGAATGAGCCTGGACAGGTTCCAGTGGGAAAAGAGTAGGTACGCATCACTGAGGTTTGCAGATCCCAGAGATGCCTGAAAAATGGAGCAGTCCTTGGGAGGAACCCTGCTTTTTCTCACCTCTTATTGCAATGCAAACCTCCCAGCACCTTCCCAGTGCGATGCTGGGACCCACATCCCTGTCTCTGCCCACACGCTGCTCCCAGCACAAAGGCTGCAGCGCTCCCCTTCCCTCCACACACGCTCCCCATCACTCAGCCTGAGACGGCAGCATCCCTCCCCTTGTATGTATTTAGCTGGGGAACTTGTAGGGCTTGTCTGGCTAATGAAAAGCTGCTTTGGATCCCCCTTTGGGCTTTTCAAGAAGGATTAGCAAGGTTTCTCCAAAGCAGACATGGCAAGACAGTGTGTTTCTCTAAATACATCAGGGACTTCTCCAGCGCTTGGCTTTGGCAGGGGCTAAGTGCAGTTGTCTCACAAGTTGTCTCCTTGCTTGGGTATACAAATAGGAAGGTGCTGTCAGGCATCGATACGAGGCTGCTGGGCCTTTCCCTCTCCAGGGTGCCAGCACAAATCCAGCCCAGGCTAACAGCAAGGGAAAGCTGTTACCTGCTGACAGCTCTGCTGAGGTCCAGCCACGCATGCTGAAAACAACAGGGAGCTGCGGAGAAGCTTCCCTGCAGAAGATGCTGACCCTTCCACGGCTGAAAGTCAGGCTGGCAGCCCTCACAGGGAGGTCAGCAGAGCCTAACTAATCCCCTGCATGCCACAGAGCCACCAACTCATCCCCCAACATGTCCTTGTGCTGCGAGACTCGGGAAGGGCTACCCACCACCAATGGCTAGGGAACAGCAACTGTCTTTACTCACCATCTTCTCAACCTGCTAGCCAGCATCAACAGCCTTTCACTCACACCCAGCCACAAAATGAAGCCACACGCCCATGGACAAGCTGGAAAGCTGTGGTAGAGGCTGACCTCCAGCTCTGGGACCTCCTCGAGACACCAGGTCTTTAGGGGACTGCAGAGTCCCAAAACTGGTGCCAGTCCCACTGATAGCTGACTTGTATTTCTCATTTGGGGCAAGTGATTAGCTGTCCCTACAGCCCTTATGGGAAGCTGCTGTTGGCAGGGGTAATTGAATGTTATCCCAGAAAAACAAGGGGAACAAGATGTGATAGCCATATCATCTCAAAATAGGCTACACACAGGCCATTCATCCTTCCCTCTGAGGGCCTGGCTTTGTTTGAGCAAGATTATGAACTCCCCTTCAGATGAGCTTCATCATTTCCACATATTTCCCACTGGCCATAGGCAGGCAGGATCAATAAAGATATAATCCAAGAGACAGCTGCAAACACAAAAGTTCCTAATGAATTCCCGACCAGCCAGCCAGCCCAAACACGTGTCTGGTCAGCTGGGAATTTCTGCAAAGCCATCACTCCACCACACTTAACATTTCCCCATGGAGGGAAGGACCAGAGGCAAGAGTCAGATGGCTCCCAGTGCATCTGGGAGTCCAGCGTTATCCCCGGAGCAATTACTCCACCAGACATCACTCCCTCTGACCAAGGGAAAAGTAGGAGGCAGGGGAAAGTATATTTGACAAAAGGACTATGGAAATGACCCAGAAACACAGTCCTGGGGGCCTGGCAGGGAAGAAAAGTTGATGTGTGGATAAGGATGAGTCAGTAGCCCAGATTGTTTCCTCCAGCAAAGCTGATTCACAGGCTGCATTGCTGGTACCACCCTGGCTTTCCATTTCTTCCTTTTCCTAACTCCTTCTAAAGGCAATTTAGTGTTTCTCAAAGTAGGTATTTGTCCCACCATCTAAACAGTTTTATTACATAAGAAAAACAAAATACACAGGGATTTCTGTGTTC
Organism: Caprimulgus europaeus; assembly: GCA_907165065.1. The sequence continues at coordinate 4,585,822 of OU015548.1, read as the reverse complement.
TTAAATTGTACTGGACAAACTGACATCTCTATTGTAGGTACAAGTTGCACTGAAGGGACAGCTAGAGTTTTATCTCATGATCATATCCTCTCTTAAGCCACAACCTCCCACAGCTGCTGCTAAGTTAAAAGCCAGTCAGCTCAAATTCATTGTTATTCTGGCAAAACACATTTATTAGTGGTTTTCCAGGGTTTTGTAAAATCTTCTTTTGGAAAACACGTAACAAAATTTTCTAAGCCATCTGAGGGCACTCGGGTATTCCATCCCCATTCAAACAAAGCACACACCCACAACTCCTGGGTGGGTTTGTAAAACCCTGTTAAACTGTCCTGACTTTATATTAAGCCCTTCACCCCCCCAGAGTACCCAGTGGATCTACTGCCACTATTTAGAGAAACTCCTCCAAGTGATAGAGATCTATCGTTTCCAAAAGCTAAAGGAAGATGATGCTTATCCCAGCTCCCAGGAGTCTTTTTTGTGCACATGCAGAACTGCAGATGTTTCCATCTGTGAAGAACCCCAAACACATATCTCATCTACATTCACAACAGCTAAAGAGGGGCAAGGCTTCCCTGATGGGACATCTGGTCAAAGAAACATGCTCAATGGACTACCAAAGAGCAGACTGATATACTATACATATATGCATAAATATAGAGAGGCACAGCACAGTTACAGGGGTCTGCCAGGAGCAAGAATAAGTACAGAGGAATTTAAGCAAAGCCCTGCAGCTAAAGGTCCAAAGATCTTTAATTTTACTGATCATGAGCACAAGGAAGCAGCTCTGGATAGCGCTAGTTCAAGGCAGGGCCGACAGAAATCTAAGAGACCTGGTGTTTTCCCATGTAACACAGAGGTGAAGCAGTAGGTGCATGGCCTCCAGCCCTGGGTTATGGGCAATGATGGGCTTTACAGCTTTTTGCTTGCCAAGTCCTTCCTAACCCCCCAGCAAAGCCCAGAGTCAGGTCTCAGAGAAGAAATACTCCACTTGGTAAAGGTAATTTGAATGCCTAAGTGACTCACATCATGCAGCAGAGGCTTTGCTTCCCCAAAAGTTTACAAATGCTGTTACTGATGGCAATGGATCACTGGAATCAATAAACCCTCTGCTGCAGTTTGTATTGAGCTAATAAAAGCACTCAGCACACGGCGCCGGCCCTGCTTGCAAACACTTGGCTCTGATTGACTTCAGCAGCTCCGTGGTTAAACAGTGCAAGGATTAGGAGAGCAGGGGGTCACATTGAGGTCCTGAGGCTGGGATCAAACCAAAGGGCCAGGGAGAAGATCAATTCTCAAACAGCACGGACTCTCGGCCATGTCTTATCACCGTCCCTCCCAGGCTCCCTGCGAACTTCATCAACGCTGATTTGCCAAGGTAGGTGATGGATGTCCCAGCTCTGGCCAGTGGGCACCGCTCCTGCCAAGGAGTGATGCGAGTGTGAGTGATGCAAGATGTGAGTCAGGAAGCAGAGCTGCTCAGAGACCTGCCGCAGGGCCTCGATCGGTACGTGATGGGAAGGATTCGAGTGGCAGGACAGGACCTTTCAACATCAAACACTTTCTCTTCTATTATAGGTGTTGCTGTGTTGGGTTTTTTTTTGAAGGGCCAGAGTGTGCCTGCAGTGACAACTCGTGCACCTCGCAGTACTCAATTTAGCTGTATGAATAGGATTAATTACTCAGCCATTAAATGACTTGCTCAAAGTCAAAACAAATCAGTGGCAGTGCCAGAAAAAACAGCCCAGCAGTCCTGGCTCCCAGTCCTTCACACCTAACATCACATCACACCACTCCAGTCGCCTGTTTGGTTGATATTTATTGCTTTAATTGCATTCAGCTATCAGTCTCCCTGCCCTGGGTTGCAAGACTCAAGCAAAGCAGATCACCCAGCACCCAGAGCTAAAGGGAGGCTCACCCAGTTGAAAAGGCTGCTTTGTCATTTGCTCCTCTCCAAAGTTTGCTGTCAAGAGCATCTGGGCATTTGGCTGGATCGCTCCCTGATATATGAGGAGCATGTTGAACATGTGCTGCCTGCAGTTGGTACAAGGTTCTTTGTCAACCCAAGCATTGCTTAAGTGCCCATAATAGGGAACAGGTTGCCCAACAGTTCCCTCCTCCCCGATATTGATTATGGGGATATAATACTCCATAGAGCAGCAGCAGCTGTCTTTCACAGGCTGGATATTACGCATAATAAAGCACTGCAAGTTCCTTCTCTCGTGCAGTTATTACTTGATGCAGCACCACGACTCCTGCAAACAAGCTGTGCTGGCTCAGACTTGCTGCAGGCATCCCTAACTGCAAACAAGCACGCAGCAAGGACCAGGTCTGTGCCGCAGGGACTCGGAACGGTGACAGCCCATCAAGTCCAGCATTTGGGATTTGGAGAAATATTCAGGGATCTGTATAAAAGAGTTTATACATCCAAAAAGGCAAAGAGAACAGGCAAGATCTTTCACTCATCCTGATCATATTTATGGTAACAACATATAGAATCAACTCCACAGTCACCAGCATCGCAGTAGCCGAATCGACTCCTGTGTTACAGGCACCACATCCACTCCCCTCCAGTTTTGAAGCCTATAAAACTCTTAATTCAACATACAAGCAGGCTTCAATTTGACTTAAGCAAGCTCTTGGTTTTAGTCTTACAAACGTGGACCGCTGCATGTGCAGAATGAAAAACAAGCGGAGGGTTTGAGCGTGGGTTCCCTCCTGTCTTATTCCAGCACGCTCCTTTTCCTTACAAAGCACACTACACGTATTACAGCAACAGCTGGAACGAGAGGCTTTTGTGCAAAGTTCAATACACACACAGAGGAACAAAATCTTTTATCAAACCTGCCTGCAATCAGAGAAGAAGAGTGAGCAAAATGATGCACTGCTGGGGAAGAGAGAAGCAGAGTGTAGAACAATTTGCTGAAGGTCACACAGTCAGGGCTGCGGCAGAGCAGGGACGAGCCCCGAGTCCCAGGTTGATTCCTCAGCCACACCACCTTCCAGCTCCCATACACATCAGCTTTTACATCTTTTTTTATTCCTTCCCATAGGCTGTGAAACCATGATCCTTGTCTGGAGTGGTCCTCCCAAACCTCCCTCCTCTCAGGGGATGGTTCTGCCTGCACAACACCACCAGCCTGGAAGCCAAGACCTTCAAGCAACTAAATGCAGGAGAGTCTGACGGGAAATGCTTGGGCACCTTAACCACCTCTGCTGCTCTGATTTTTATTAACAAATGGTTTCCATAACCAATATAATTTCCCTCAGGAAGCCAGACAGGGCTGGCCAAGGACACGATGTTGCTGGAGTACCCCATGGGAAGGACCCTGCATCCCCACATCTCCACCTACGTGGACATAACCCTTCCTAACTCCTGCATACCCCCACGTTTGCCCCTGGACGAAAGCAGCCCTGAGCCACGGCTCATTTTGCCAGCCTGTCACTCACCACAGTGTTCATTACAGGGAAATGAACTCCGCTCCCAAGCGTCCGGGGGACAGAGAGTAATTGGGTTCTGTGCAGCCTTTTCACTTAATTTACTCAAGTTGTATTTATTTCTTACAGAATTAGGTTTTAGCAGCTGATGGACAAGAGATCAGAAAGAGACAGAGGCAAATGGATGGGATAATAAACTTGGATAGAGAAAAATGATGTCTCTCTGTCTATCCTTTTTTCTTTCCTTCTCTGGCTCAGTCATCTCCACCACTCTTTCATCCTTTTACTAAGGAACATGGAGGGCTGTTGCTAAAAGCTCTGCTTCATCACCATGTGGCTTTGTAAAAGGTAACCTTATTATCTAAGTTCATCCTGATATGGAAAAAAGGATATTTAGTGTGGGTTAAAGCATTCCAGCAGAACAATCTGCTGAATTTAATGAAATCAAAACATTTGCAAGAACCTATTGATTGTGTTGACATTTTCAGTGCAAAATTATCAAAATGTTATTTTTGATAAGGTTGAAGTACTTCATTTTCATATATTGTAATTATATCTGATATCCTTATGCAGAGAATTTCTGAATATAATAAAAAAGCCAGAAGAAATTGCCTCAACTTGCCAAAATGAACCGTGCTAGCTAACATCAGGACTTGAGAAGACTTTCTCAGGCTGACACTTGGAGCAAAGCAAGACCCCAAAAAGGAGTAGCCCACTCTGTGCCACCTGATTCTAAAACCTCTTCCAGCAGCACAATCCTGCTCCAGAAAAGCAGAGGAAGGAGAATGTCGTGGGCTAATTAATCTCCGTTATCTTCACCCCAGCAGGCAGGAGCCAGCTTTGATGGGCTGAACATCAGCATCTCACATCTCTGATGGTCTCAACACCCTGTTGTGTGTGATCCTGTGATGCGAAATCCTTTCTCAGGGTTAATACAGGATCTAAAGAGTAGCCACCAGCAAACCTGGTGCCACCATCACCTTGGTTTGGGATGGCACAGGGGGCAAGAAGAGCACACACTGCATCCCCTCACCCTGTGGCACCATAAATTATGCAGCTGTCTTCATCCATTATTCAGCATAACTTATTTTGAACATTTAGATCAGCAGTTTGTGTGAGGGGGGGAAAAAAAGAAGTGGAAGGGAAAGGGGAAAAAAAGGAATTAAGTGAAGGAGAGAGAGAAGCGCTGGAACGGACGGTCTGGTCATTAATCAAAGACGGGCAGCGAGATGACAGGATGAGAAGGAGCAGCTGGAAAGCCACTTAAATAATAACAGGAGCTCCAATTCCCCCAGCCTTTGAGGAGCAGAGGGTGAATGAAAAGCCTGTGCTACACTGCTTTCATGTTATAAACAGCTTTCACCCCTCTTTCTCCCAGAGCCCCTCGCACACGCGACAGAGCAGGGCTGGAAGGAGGGGAGATCAGCAAACGGCTTCCCCCTGTTCACAGCCCCTCCAGCAAACACCCGGGTAAGTAAAGCCTGCAGATGGCCCAGCCTGCATCCAGCCAAAAGATGCTCTCCTCCTAAAATTCAGGGCAGCCCTGCCAGGAGTGAGGACACCAGCCCACATCTGCCAACCTCAGCTCTCCACCCAGCCCCGCTTTCTGAATCTCACATGCTGGCTAACATTTAAGTTTCGATGTCTACGAGCATATTACACCACAACTAATAAATTTCAGCTTGCCTAGCAGACATACCCCAAGCTTGAGACTGGTGAACTCAATGAATAAATTGCTTATGTTAATTATTCACTCAAATCTAACATGGACAGCACTGCTCAAGAGCAGCTGCCCCACAGCCACAGTGTTACCAGCAGCTCCAAGGTGCTCGGGGGCAAGAGGGAAAATCATGACCAAGATAAGCTAGGGCAAGTTATCCACGAAATATCACCTACTGCAAAGAGGAGCTGTCCCTGGTTTGCAAAGTCTCCCTTTGCTAAGGAACTGGCAGGTTCTCTTGCACCTTTGTCTGCATCTCAAAGAGGCTTTTCCAACCCTCATCCCCAGTCCTTTGGGGAGCAAGGAGTTACCATACCCTGGTGCTGCAAGACCATCACAAAGGAGCGAGTTGTAGACTCAGGTTAGGAGTGTTTGAGAAACATCACAAAGCATTTACAGAGGAAATGCAAGCTATTCTCTGGAAGAAATCGATAAAAGTTTTGTTTTGTGCCTTTCAAATCTGCAGGGGACCATCGGATCCAGCTAGGAAGAGCAAGTTTTGTTTGCAGCTGAAAGCAAAATGTTTCTATTGTCCAATTATTGTGACACCCGAGGAGCTCGCTAAAAACCGAATACCCACAAATTCCTTCCCCACCACCACACGTGGTGGGAACACAGCAGATGATACTCATGGTAACCACTCGCATCCCAGGTCAGCACAGCAGGACCATGTCCCAGCCAAATGCACTGGGACTGCCAAAGCTCGGTGTGAGCAAGGCCAGCTCCAGCAAAGCCACAGCACTGCTGAGCAGAAAGCAATTTTGTCCACACTTGCCCCCTACGCTCACATTTTTCTGGGCCACAGCCCTGGAAAGGCAACATGCAAGATGGGGAAAGGACCAGCAGGTTCCAAGAGCCTTGCCCAAGCAAGCAAACACTGAAATGAGAAGAGGAAAGCTCCAAGTTTCCATAACTCTGCAGCTGCTCTGCTGTCAAGATTGGCAACGCCGGAGCACGAGAGCAACGACCCAAGCAGCCAGTCTGACCCTGCGAAGGCTGCAGCTCATCCCCTGATGGCAACCATGCAGCTGGCTTTGGAAAAACTGGTGAGAGAGGAGAAGCAAGGTGGTAAATCAGGTAGCTGGACCACTTTGTGCACCCCACCAGGATGGGGCCATTGATAAGACCTGACTGGAGATATTAATGTTCTGGAGCAACCCATCCCAGCACCTGCCTTGGAAGAGCACTTGTCTGTTGGTTGAGCCATTTTTTAAGTTGTCACCACTGCTTTCACAAAGAGTTACCAAGGTCTCCTCTCTGAGTAACCCCAGAGGAGATGATGCTGATGGTGTTTCACTCAACAGGAACATTACAGCTAGGAAACCAGTTACCTTCAGGGGAGACACAGCACAGAACCCCATTACCTCTAAGGTCTAAATGCTGAGCTCGAAATATCATCCCTCTCACCCTGATGATCCGTTGAGTTTATCAGCACTTGCTTTGCCATGAGACATGCTTCATCCCCACACCTCACCTACTCTTGTTCCTCCTCTTCTCAGTTCCCAAGAAACTCAATACAGCCTAAGCTGACTTGCAAAGCTTTAATGAGACCAGATGGTTCCATAAAATATAAATGCAGTGATAAAAATCCCAGCATTTTAACTTTGGATCTACCCTGGCAAGGAAGGATTCAACCACGCTTCGTTGAACCCACAAGCTTGCCACCCTCCTGCTGCAGATGAACCCATAAACTCTCTCCATGCCTTTCATCTGAGCAATGCCAGAGGTCTCACCACCTCTTTATGGTCCTCCAGCCTCTTCTGAAGGGCTGGTCTGCCAAGCAGCTAATGTGCTCTCCAGTTCTTCCTCAGAGAAGTTTTATGAAGGGAGAAAAAACGAGAAAGCTTTTAAAAAATGTCACATTACCAACAGTTTCATTTGCTCTAGTAGAAAATTTGGGGTGACACAGAATAGAGTAGAGATCCTTTCATGTCACTTAAAAATATCACGAAAGTTTCCTAGATTGAAAACTAAATTAAGACTAAAATTACCACACAATTACACTCGGTAATTTTTGCTGGCATGGAAATGATCATTCCTTGCTTTGGTAGTGAACAGATAATTCCAGACTTCAAAAGCTGATTTCAGCATTAAGTAAACTTGTTAAATTAGTGGTTTGAAAGTTGTAATAAACTACCTAGATGAACATGACATGGCAAACAGCACGGCTTTGAGGAAATAAAGTCACACCTCTCTGATCTATGAGAGCTCTTTGAGAAAGGCAACAATACCTCTGAGAAAAGCAGGTATAATTTATTAGGCCTTCAAAAAATGTCTTAATTAATAATAACCAGTACCCCTGAAGAAGCAGCAGGCTACAAAGATGAAATCCACCTTCCTGCAATGCCTTGTGAAGGGATGTCATTTGAACAAGGAATTTGCAGCGTAAAGTACACAAACCAGACAGCAGCTGGAGAAGAGCAGCAGCTTGTCAGAAGCCATACAAAGCAGGGACGTGGGAGAGTGAAAAATAAAAGCCAGATCTCCTGAGTCACAGCTCTCCCACCCCTGTACCAGGCAGATCCTAAGCACAACATCTCCATGACAAGGAGGACATATGACAACATGCACGTTGGCTGGATTCAAGCCACCACGGATGAGAAAAATCATGGTTTAACAACCCAAACCCATGTCCCAGAGCTCCTGTGAGAAAAAAACATGGTTTAACAACCCAAACCCATGTCCCAGAGCTCCTGTGAGAAAAAAATCATGGTTTAACAACTCAAACCCATGTCCCAAAGCTCCTGTGAGAAAAAAACCATGGTTTAACAACCCAAACCCACGTCCCAGAGCTCCTGTAGGGTTTACACCACCTGTGCCACAGCTTCACCCTTCCTTCCACCTTCAGGAAACTGGAGTTTTCTGTACCCATCCTGGATACAAGCAGCAAATGGGCAGAGAGATGGAAAAGAAAGCAAGCAATGTCTAAAAAGATGAGAAGTTGATAGGAGATTAAATCAGTCAAGCTGGGGTGAAGTTTTAAATGGCATGGGTGGGTGGGGGGAGAAGGTGTCAAGTTTGAAGCATTTGTGTTACAAATGTTATTCATTTTAGGCAGGAGGAGAGGACTGTGGGAAATTCAACATTATCTGGCTCAGGCAATTAAGAAAACAATGACAGTTGAAATTTAATACAGACAAGTACAAGGTAATGCCTATCAAAAGCAACATTTCCAACAACTCATACACACTGATGGATTCTAACTTAATTGTAACCACTCAGGGAAAGGAAAAGAAAAAACCCACTACACATCACTCTGGACAACTTAACAAAAACATCTGATCAACAGACAACAGTGGCCAAGAAAGCAAGAAAGGGAGAGAGAACAATAACTGAAAATATTGTGATGCTATTGTGGAAGAAAATATTCTCAACTTCCAGTATCAGCTGAACAGATGTATATACACAGGATAGGAAGAAAAAGACAAAAAAGTCTGATCCTAAACACATTTCCATACCAAGTGAAAAAACTGGGGCTGTATCATTCAAGAGGAGGCTAAAAAAGGAGGAAAACTGATTGCAGAACAAAAAGCCAAGGTTAAGTGGTGCCTTTTATTCAACCTCCCTTAATGAAAAGTGCATATTCACTGACACTGAAAGCCAACAAATTTGGAAGTGATAGATGACATCTCAGCAGAAACACCCAAGCTGCTCCAGGAGCCTTTGCCACGAGTTACCAGTGATGCACGTGGATTATCAGGTTTTGTGGCAGCACCAGATGCGAGCACAAATATTAGAGCCCAAAGAGCTGCTTGTAGGATCAAAATCTATTAGGATCCAAACAGAGGCCAAAGCAAAACCCCTGGGAGTCTCTGCCATTTGTGGGTTTGGGCAGCCTGGTGTTTATTTAATGACAGCTCTTTGTAGAGGTCTGAGGCCAATTGCCAATAGCCTGGAGTTAGGAAAGAAAATTTTCCCTTAGTTGTCCCTTGGGAGAACTTTCCCCCTTCGCTCCCGAGGAAGCCAAGTACCAGAGCCATCCCCACCACGACTGCTGCTGGAGGCAAATCAAGCCATGCTGCTGCTGATGACACAGGCACTTTGGATGGTGGATTTACTTGGAAAGGATGGAAAACAGAGTGAAGAACATGGCCTTTCATCAGGAAACATGCTCCTCGTAGCCTGCGGGCGAGGAACAGCCGCCGGCAGCAATAGCAAGGCTCAGCAGCATGAGGCACTATTGATTCAGCTTTGACAGACAGCAAAAAAAAATAAAATAATAAAATACCACTGGCCTGATCTGACCCAGAAGAAGACACAACACAGCTTTAAAGGGACTGGGTTATTCAGTGCCATTTATAGGATGGCTGCACAGGGAGATTAATAAAGGCAGCATCTCGTCTGCAGTGCCCAAAGAGCCGGTGGGAGGATGAGGAGGATCCACGGGGATAAGGGCATTACAGGAACCCTCCCATCCCCTCCATCCCTTTAACATATCAGACAAGAGGAAGAAAAACACTTTCCTTTTCCAGTAGGACACTTTTAATTCCTAAAGTGTTGACAAGCTCAGTCGGGAGGCAGCAGCTCAGCACGTGTTTACGGAGAGCTGCGATTCGCAGCCACGCTCTGCCACCGCTCATAACCAGGGGTGGATGTGAAGGGCAATCCGAGCACATTTGCAAACAGATTTAATAATAAGGGGCTGTCTGCCTCGATGTGTCAAGCTATCTGCAAGTACTGCAAAAGAATATCATCCAGTGTGACATAATGCAAAGCAGGATAAGGTCATTTGCTTTGCTTTCCTCTGTTTTAAAGCATCAGAAAATATTCTTTTCAAAAACACAGCTTTCACAGAAACACGACCGGCTGCCCGAGGAACGGCTCGAGATCAAGCGTTTGATATTCAAAATTAATCCCAGGAGGACGAGGCACGATGCATTCCCTTTCCCTTCATCCATTTCCAGGCTGGAGATATCTCTTTCCCATTAACTCAGCTCTCCCCCCCTCTTCCCTTATCCCCTAACCAGGTTTTCTGCACAAGCTCAGAGTTCTTCTCTCTCTTTTTTTCCCCCAGAACCATTGATCTAAATGAAGGGTCTGATCCCACACTCCTCACTCAACAGGGATTTTCAGCTGAGTGAAGCCTTCACCAGTGAAATCTAAAGATTTTATCATCTTCACAAAGCCAAACGCCACAAGTTTACAGCCAAAAACACTCAAGGTGAAATTAAGATAAGTAGGGACTCCCACAGCTTTCAGCTTCAGGAAGAAACACAAACAAACCCGAGAAGGGAGCCTTTAATGACAGCTCCAACAAGTTCTTTAGCTCAGGTCTATTTAGGATTTAAACTGGGATCACTGCAACGCAGGCAAACAAAAACCTTGCATGTGGGGAATGTTTCAAAACACACCTTGCTTTTTTTTCTTTCACACCAGTGACTTTCCAAGCTGTCCTCTCCCTGCGAAGCCTCTCTCTACCTGAGCACTGTCCATCCTGCCACTACAGATGTCTTCTCCATGGAGCTCATCTCGGGTGGGGAGCCACCAGAGGGGATGGGAGCCCCATAACGTGCCTCCCTCTGACACTCTCCAGTGCTAAACCACCACACACGTGCCCAAAACCTTGCCACTGAGTGTGGCAACCACCACACACGTGCCCAAAACCTTGCCACCGAGCGTGGCAACCACCCCACACATGCCCAAAACCTTGCCACCGAGCGTGGCAACCACCACACACGTGCCCAAAACCTTGCCACCGAGCGTGGCAACCACCACACACGTGCCCAAAACATTCTCACTGAGTGTGGCTGGATGCTCCTAGTGCATCCTGCTCCCCTGCTGTGGGAATACACAAGCACATGTCACAGCAAGGCCCCAGGGAAGAGCTGAATTTAGGGAGGGACATTAACTTTGCAAAATACAAACATGCCTTATGGAATGAGGCAGAAGAAATGGAGCCCTGGTGACAACGTCTCAAGATGTGTAAACATCTGGTAATGGTTATCACGAGGGACATCCAGTAACTCAGCCAGCACTGAGGGCAGCAGAGATGCTCGGGGAGGTGTTGAGGACAGGGTAACACATAGCTAAGAGGCAAAGCTGTCTGCCAGTTGCTGAAGTGGGCAGGGGAAGTCACGACACAAAGCCAAGCTTTCTCACCACCCCAGTGCAGTGGTGGGGAGGCCCTGCTGGGAACACACCAGGGTCTCTTGCAGGCTCTATGCCTGGCATATGGTACAGAAGCAGCAGCAGAAGCATGAAGGGAAAGGGTAGACTGGTCCCAGATGAAGACTCAGCAAGTTTCTCTGATATCTAACCCTTGGATAGCTCCAACACTATCAATAACTGCTGTGCAAAGCTGAATTAAAAGAAAGTTAAAAAAAATTACAAGTAAACTGATATTCCAAGAAAAAACCCAGACATCAGTAATGCTGCTGAGCTTTCAGTTGAGATCTCTCTGTGGTGACTGACTTAAAGCTTCCAGCTAAGGAAGGACCTACAGCAGCAGCACAATGCTCAGCCCAGCAACATCCAGCAGGATGTCTGCACCCCCCTGCCCCAGGCTGCAGAACACCACCACAGCTCTTGGGTTCGAGCCACAGGGCCAGGAAGTTCACAACAAGCACCTGGATGGGCTGTATCCTGACCCACCAAGAGCAAAAACTCTCAAGGAGGCTTTGGGAAGCAAATGCCATCAGTTTGGCTCCTCTGGTCAGGTCAGTGCAACCAAAGGGTTTGTAGCAGTTGGTGCTGCAGCCATGTCCATGGCCACCAAACTGAATGGTTAATCCATTCAGGTAGAGGAACACAGCCTCAGACACAGGCTGAAGGGTGACTGAAGTCATTTAATGATATGGGAAGGTGTGCTGTGCACATGGGCCAATGGCTCAGGATAACCAGGACACTCAGCATCCACTGGCTCCCCTTCAAATTCAGTGCCAACCTTCAAAGAAGGTGACATGGGGACAAGGCATACCAACATGCTCTCTGGCCACCCCAGCTCACTGTTCAGACCCAAAGCAAAGGACCTTGACCTCTTCTCCTTGCACAGCACTGCCAAAACCCCACAGTCCCTCCTGCACCCCACACCTCTGCTTCCCAAAGGTCCTCCAACACCACAGCCGTCCCGTCTGAGCTCTGTTTAGCTCTGCAGAGGAGACCTATCCTTTTTTAACAAGCATGTTAACATAACATACAAAACCCTCCAGCTCTCAAATTTCTCAGGAGCCCCAGAGGAGTACAAGGAATTCTTCTTAATTACAATGCACGTGTTAAATAAGGACACCAGAAAGCAGCGGTTTAAAATACCTGGGAAAGGTTGTGAAGGTATCGCCACCGCTCCTGCTTGGATTTAAAGGGTGGTCACCAATATCTAAGGGCTGTGTCATCCCCAGGCTTCAAAAAGGTTGATGTTATGACAAATCCACCAAGACTCACATCTGAGGGGGCTTTAAACATGGTCACAAACTTAAAGCTGTGGCTGGAGACAGATGTGTGATGCTGCAGATGATGGAACCCCTGACACAAAAGTTTTAACTAAATAATTACAAGCAACTCATTATTTCTTTCACAACAGACAGAGCCCTTGAAAAACTAGGTGCAATGCCACCACAGCCCCAGGCTCATTCCTCATCTGGTGAGTAATCACTCACCACCACAGGAGTTTAACCCTGTCATAGGAGACAGCAGCTCTGTCACTCCCAGCACCAAGCGGGATGGCTGCGTGGGGACCTGTCTGTGCAGATCCACACCAAATTCCTGCAGAAAGTGGATTTTTCCAGAAGGCAGGGGTGTGTGCATGTCCCTGTGTGCACAGCCCTACCTGAAACCCATCTGGCTGGTGGGATGCACACCATGACCTGGATGGGTCTAGCCCTGCTCCTCCCTAGAGCACTGTCACTTAAAATTTGCTAATTAAGTCCTGTTAATGAATTCTATTCGCAGCACATTTGTGTTCCCCCTCTGCCAGTGCTCTCACCAGTCAGTTGGCTGTTGGGAACTTGTCTGAAATCTGAGGGATCACACCAAGAAAGCCCATTTTGGCTTCACGGTCACGAACGCTCACGCCAGGAGCACAGCTTTAACACTGCATTCATCTAAGGAGGGAGCACTCACAGCCTGCCTGGGACTCTGTCTGGGGCAGGAGAACAAGAATATGACAATATCCACTTTTAATCAGGTCATTTTATGGTTCCAAGTCTCTACTCTCAAGCAACTACCTACAGGTCAAGTCCCACTAGCAAAAATTACCCAGCTACAGCAACCAGCTCTGAAGTTCATCCACCAGTAGATAAAAAAGCAGCAGAGAAAGTAAATTATTGGTACAGATGACCACTGAGCCCTTCTCATGTTCTCCACCACTGATACAGCTAACATGCAGGCAAACAAGAGTAATTCAGATATACACTCAGATGACACTAAATATGCCGGTTCCTTAGACATTTCTTTTCATTCCCAGGATGTCTCAACATCTCAGCACGGTAATTCCCTAGTGATTAACTTCTTTATTTATTGAAAAAGAGGAGAGAGGTTTTCACAAGTGTGACTGTCTCTCATTGACAGCGAGACGGGGATGATGTGTGACAAATGCTCTGTGCCGATGGCGAGTGTCACCTCCGAAGGGAGGCTGGGGCACTGACTGGGGAGGGGGGGTCTGACTGCAGAAACAGCTCCCAGTTAAATGACACTCAGCATCTGGGCTCTTCCTCTCCCCCTAAATACACACCAAAAAAAATATAAGAGCATTAAACAAAGTGCATTAAACACTTTGCAGGAACAATGGGACACAAGGCTGTGGTGGTGGCACGCAGCAAAGCCACAGAGCATCCCTCTGAGACAACCCTCCACGGACACCACAGGAAAGCACCCGCTGGCAGCCAACGTGAGAAGAGAAAAATCTAATTTAAAGGCTGATAGAAATGCCACAGAGGCAATGGTAAAGCTTTGCAGCTGGTTCCCCTGCCTTCCTAGAGGGTGGCCAGGGCTTCTCCTAGAGAGAAAGAGGAGGAATGAGAAATGCTCCTGCTTAAAATGAATAAAATATGTCACTCCTGATCTTGTAGCTATTAAATCACTAGCTATACAATTATTTAATTATGTAGCAGCAATAGAAGGGGGAAGGGGGGAGATGGTATTTTTCCTCCTGAAAACTTCAATTTGCTACCTCCAGAAAATAATTACTCGATTCAAACATTAAATAATTGAGACATTCATTAGCAGTCCTATTGTATGATTAGCACAAGGAAGGTACCATTTAAAGACTGAGAAATTGATTCACCAGGGAAAACGAAAACCAACCTTAATGGGCTAAATGAGAACATGGCTCTAAGGGCTGGTTGCCTCAGCAGAGGATGGAGGTAGGTTGCCACCAAGCCTACAAGAGCTTTCCCACAGTGGCCCACGGATCACTGTTGGGGCTGATTGTGCCTCCAACCCAAAGCATCCCCCAAATTCACAGCACTGGATTCAGACAGGGTGAATTCAGCAGTTGACAGTTGGTTCCAGCAACTCAGACCTGAGCTACACCTCACCACGAACCTCGCGTGAATTCACTGCTGCCGCAATAACCAGCTACCAAATAATGTGACATGGGAGATGGGAAGCAGGAAACCTTCATCCCTTTAGATACAATCAAGCAATTTACAGTGTCTGGGGGAAAAAAAAAACAACCAAAAAAACCAAAAACCCAAAACACAACACAAAAAACACAATCCTGTTTCAAACATGCTTCTGCTCAGCACGAGATGGGGAGAAAGCAAAGCAGGGTGGGCAGGGGAGAGCAGCTCCTGTAAAAGCAAGAGGGCAAAGGCAGCATGGAAGGGAAAGCAATTACAAGCAATTATTGGCAGGGGCTGCCATGTGGAAACACTCTCATTGTTTAAAATTTGACCCACTGTGAATATCTTTCTTAAAATGGTTATTGCCTTATCCTCTCGGATCTAAATAGCGCCCGCCACACTCGGCTGCTCTCAGGGAGACAGAGCAGCTTTCAGCAGCGGCTGGTGAATGGAGAGGATTTTTGGTGGGTCATTGTTTCCCTCCCACCCCACCTCACAGGGTTCCCCCCCAAGGCTTAAATGGAAACACATCACTGCCTGGAACCCAGGTAAAACATCCCTGCTCCATCCCACCCACTCCCTTAGCGGGTTCACATCCACACCACACAGCACAGCATCCCTCCAGACAGCATTTTGGGGGGAAAAGGATAAGGATCACTCAGCTCTTCCTGAGGAGGAGGCACGTGGGAAGGGAAGAGCACAGAGCAAGCTGAGCTGCTGCAAAAGCCCCTGACTGCAGGACAGTGGGCTGTGATCCTTCACCCTGTCTATTCCCTTTGGGGTGCTCTCTCTCATTTTCAGAGCTGCCATGAGCCCCACGCACATCACAGATGATCCCGATGACGCAGGGAATCCAGGGAGTTTGGAATCCTGGACAAATTATTTATCCCCAATTTAAGTCTGCAGTTGAAAACTGCGAAGAGACATCTTAGAACTCAGCGTTTTTATAACTCAGATCATGAGATTGCTTCTTTTATGAGCTGACACTTGCAAATACAATTTTTTTCTCCCCCCTTGGAAAATACCATGACATATACAAAGATGGGCTTTCCTAAGTGAGAGAAGGAGACTTGTCTTCATCTCACTTTGAGGAATTCAAACCTCATCTTTCACTAAAAATTCAGGTTTTTCCTGCAGCTCAGAGACTCTTGAGGTGGAGCATCAGCTCCTGCAGCAGCCCTTCCCAAAACCACATCAGTGTCATCTCCTGATGATGCCACCGGCACAAGAACAGCAAGATCTCAGGGCAATAAGGCGCCGTGTATTGAACTGAAACAGTCATGGAACAAAAGTGGCCGTGTTCATCTCATCTCCATTAAAAAATAATAATGGATCAAAGGTGGTTAAATAGAAAAGGACAAAAATCAGCAGAGAATTGCTTTAATTATTACCTTCAGGCTTGGGGGGAAAAAAAAAAAGAGGTATTACAACCAAGAACACACACAAAAGAAACTCTAAAGGCAGTACTTGACAGTGCCCCTTTAATTAAACTGCTCTGAATATCATCACCAATGGACCTTTGGAATTTAAAGCCAATTACAGCCTAAATAGAAAAGTTACTTGCTCACCAAGAAGCTTGTGCAACACCTTTCAGAAGTGAGCTGGGTGCACAGGGAAGAGCTCTTCCTCTGAGAAGCACTTTGATGGAGATGCAAAAAAATATTTTTTTTTAAAAAAGGAGCAAAAAGATCCCCCATTAGGCTGCAATTATGGGTCCAAAAATGCCCACTGTACCCTGCAACCCACACAGGGGTCATCAGCCAAGAGATGATGGACCTTTAACCCAAGCTGGTGGAGCTTTTGACTTGCAGGGAAGCCCCATAGGGCTGCTGAAGAATTAAATATTCAGATTACAGAGGCCAGCATCTCAGTGTCTTGCACAGACTCTGTGCTCCTGTAACCCAAGCATCCAACTGCAGCCCAGGAGAAACTCAAGTCTCCAGAACAAGCTTCTCATCACAGCGTTTCCAAATGAGACTCTCCACTGCTCACCAACCCAAGAAGGTCCAGGAAATCCTTTCCTTTGGAATTCCAACACAAGCTGCTGAGCTCTGCCATTGCCAGGGATGCAGCAGGACCTGGGAGAGTGTAAAATAGAGGGATGTGCCCCAGCTCCTGCACATCCCTCCCACGTCCTCTCAACAGGCAGAAGGACACAGGTACTAACAGGATAAGGGAGAAAAAGGAGCCCTGCAGCTGGGGGTCAGAGGCAAGCAGCCTGCCTGCTGTCTCTGCTTCTCACCTTTGAAGGACCCCTCTGTTTCATTAAGGTTTAGATCAGACCCTGATTACAGTGCAGCAAAACTCTGCAGTTCATCTTCTGGACAAAGGAATCTGACTGTGATGACAGCGGCTGTTTGCAGGGAAATAATTCTCTCTGCGCCACACCGGGCAAATCCTGCTGTGCCGGGGTTTCTGCTCTGTGATAGGGTTTGGAGGGAAAGAGTAACATCAGATGGCACATGGAATGATTCACCCCAAAAGTCAGACCACAACGGGGCCAAAAGCACATCTCAGATCATCTGTGATGTGCATGGGGCTCATGGCAGCTCTGAAAATGAGAGAGAACACCCCAAGTTCACATATTATGGGGTAGGGAGGGCACCAGGAGGCAAAGACTTTGTTCTTTGGTCCCCAAGGCTTTTTATCATTAAAGCAAAACAATCATTAAGGATCAGCAACAATTCTTCTCTTCTCACATACTTTTCAGCTGCATGGAAAAATCCCACAGACGTATTTTGCAGACCACGCAAGTGTTTGACTTTCAAAGCAAAAGGGAGAAGCATCTCCCTGTCACAGCATTGGGTGGGACAGCAACAACCAACCCAACAGAACATTTTCATGGCCATATGTTCCAGGAACGATTGCCACAGACGTTCATTAGTATCATCATGAAACTCTTAAGGACTTTCCTGCACAGAAAGTGGCAGTTCCTAATTAAACTGCAGACGTCACCCTGAGCAAGAAGGCGAAGCTCAACATCTCCAGTTGAAAGACCAAGAGAGGGGAGGGTGCTGGAGCACGTTGCAGACACCCAGCCGTGTCCCAGGCTGTAACCCCAGCTCCTCCTACGTGAAAAACAGGCTTTCTAAGGGAGAATAATGATTTCTACAAGTGCCATACATGTATGATTTTTGGTAAACAGTTCAGAGCATGAAGATGCTTTCTTGCACAATTCTGGTCATGGAAAGTTATTCCAATTAAACTTTAACAGAAAAAATAAAAGACAAACCAAAGCAGCAATCCTATAATTAAGATAAAAGTACGTAGAGGCTTGGGAAGCCAAAGCTGGTACTTTCTTCATGATATTTAATATCAATGTTTCCAGCTGATATATTACCTAATAGTGGTGCAGCTGAACATCTTGATGGGCTTGTGTGTAGCAGAGCTGAAGAGCATTGCTCCTCCCTATCACCCAGTTTATTCTTCTGCTCAGCTCTGGTCTCCAGCAGACAAAGGTGCTGCCAGCAAGGAGCTGCTCCAGGGGTGCAATAGGAAAGCAGAGGCAGCTAACAGGAGACAACCCCAGGTCTCAAGGCTTGAGAAACCTTCTCCAGACAACCTGAGCAGGAAATCAAACCCAAACCTAGGAGATGGCTGGAACTAGGGATGCCACAAGAGCCTTAGGAGCTGGAAGAACCAACCCACAGTGGAAAACAGCATTGTTATTCCAAAGCTGCAGGCTTAATACAAACTCTCAGAGCCTCAAAGAGCAATTCAGAAGGGAATGACAAGTGGGCTGATGGTTTTTCCAGGCAATTTCTTCCATCCTTAGCCAGACTCCCAGAGGGGCAGCACAAACAAGAAAAACGCAGTAAGAGGAGGAGGATGGAGCCAACATCACTGCTTAGACAGGATGGCTGACTTTGTCATCTTGCAGCTTCCAGCCTCCCTCCAGGGCCCACCACACGCCTCTTCTCCTAACTCTGAAGCATGCTTTGCTCTTCTCAGTCCTAGAAAGGAGCACAACCCCTGGATGGGAGAACTGTTTGGCTCCATTTCCAAATTGCTCCTGACTTGCTGCACTATTTCAGGCTCTACTTTGCTCTCCCCACGTGTAAAGGAGGTAGAAGAGACCTCAGCAAATTGCTCCGAGACCCTCGGGAGGAAAAAGCATCACAAATGCCGCTCTGAATAATTTAATCCTTGCAGTCCTGCAGTTCTCCCACTCCAGGATCTCCCCACGGAGCCAGCCAAACACGTGGGCAAGAGGACTGCAGAACACAGCTCTTTTGGAGAAGATGGATAGACAGGCAAAAAGACAGGGCTTGACAGCAAGCAGAACATTTCAAAGAATCTCAGCTGTTCAGCACTCATCCATCACCCGCTGCAAACACCAGCGAGCCAGGGCTGTAGAACCACAAAAAAGAGTATTTAACATCTGTGTTCACCTATACAGAGTCCTAAATGGCATCTCTCAGGCTGGGGCTCCAAACCTGACATCACTTTGAATTTAATATCCATAGAGTGAAAGATGTTATTCTCTAATACACATATATGTGCTTATTGTGTATTTTCATACACATATTCAACCCCAGGTAAAAAGCATTGCACATAAAAAAAGGCTAAGTGCTGGAATGAACACATCAAGGTTTGCTGATGGGGAAACTGAGGCAGGCTAAAAGCAAAGTGACCTGCCTGGTGTTCTGAAACTGAAAAACCATGTCTTATTATCCACAGTCTGGCCACCAAGTCAGTAGATCACACTGCTTTTTCTTCCCCTCTGACCCCAGCCTGGAAAGTAATTTATTTGTTTTAAACACAGGCTGAGCAGAAACCCTTTTTAGTGGAGCTGGCTGGCAGCAGTGATGAAGTGCTCTTCCCTCCCAGCACTGCAGACAGCCCAGGGCAAAGCCCCATGATGCTGATGAGCAACTAAAGACCTGGGTTTTGTTCTCTCCCTCCACCTAACGAAGCACAGGATCACTCCAGGATGTTTGTTGGTTTTAATCAATACAGAAAGAAAATGGACATGTCTGTTCCCTGCCAAAAAGGGAAAACATTCCCTTTCTGCCAAGTCAAAGGAGCAAGCTGGAGAGAACTCCTCAAGGGAAGAACCACCTTTACAAATTCCTGAGTTTACATCCAAACTAAAGGGGAAAGTAATGAAAAATACTCTTTTTTAATTTTTTTTTTTTTTATCTTTTTCTGTCACTGCAGCAGCCCTTACAACCTGCAATTTCTAAAGTAATTTCCAGGAGAAATCACGAGTGGGGTCATCCTCTGTCCCACCCTTGACAGGACCTCCACGTGCTGGTCCAGACAGCCCCTGCTTAGGGCAACTTGTCACCTGTATGTACAAGGGGACATAAAGTGACTTTGGCAGCGGTGAGCTGGGGATCCCTTTGCTCCCTTCCCTTGCTACCTTTACAAACACCATCCAAAGCCAGTCTGTTTCCTAAAACACTCCAAAAAGAGCATGAGGATGAGGAAAGCAAGCATGCAGCAACACTCCTGAGGTGACCCTGCCAAGGACATGCCAGGAGGGTGAGCATGCCTGAGGGAGAAGCAGCAGTCCCTGCCTGAAGCATCCCTCCTGGGAAGGAAGCAAGCCAAGAAGCCACCTGCAAAACCACCCCAGTGGCTCCTGCAAAGCCCTGGCCTCTTTCTGCAGCCAAACAAAGCCTCACCTACCAGCAGAGACCTTGGTGGAACAAAGGGGTCTCCTAGAAGTGACCCACAGCCCTGACACCCACACTACTTGGATGCATGGAGCAGTTCCTTCACCCTGGCTGCAGCACCAGTACAAAGAGGGGGCTGCACCATCGGCTTTCAGGAACAAACTGGAAGGGAACAGAAGGACCTGGCAGGCAGGCAGGCAAGGGTTTGGGCTTTGCAATCTGGATAATCCATCTGAAACTCAGAAAGGAACTAGGAGAATGGAGAGAGGAGAAAAAGCAATGAATAAAAAGGAGCAAAATCTGTCTGCAGTTGTTCTAAGCAGTGGTTTCACCTCCAGTGCACCAACAGACCTGGGAGCTTCCCTAGGAACTGGGAATATGCCCCTGGGAGCCAGGGGACAGTTGGGTTATTTGGGTAAATCATATCCAAACACAAAGCATGCCCACGGGCTCTGGGAGAGTGTCAGGCCAAGGGAAACCTGCCCAAGATTTTAATCCTTCCTTGGTGCTCTCCTTCAGAGCAGGAGTCTGCAGATCCCCAGCTCCAGGGCACTGACCAACCCCACCAACCTGCCATCCCCCAGCTCCTGCACACCCCAAAGAAACCCCCACCAGCCCTTCCTCACCGGCCAAGGAGGACAGAGAGGGAAAGGGAATGGGCACGTCTGGAAGGAGAGATGGACAGCAAGGAGATGGAGCAGGAGATCTGCTAGCAGATTCCCAAGTCTCATTTAAAGAGGATGAATCTGTGGTGCAGGCATGGCATGAAAATAGAGAAAAAGCACATCAGTGCAAGAAATCTCTAACAGGTGGGACTGGGAGCCTGCAAGAGAAGGCAGGGATGGAAGCTGGTAAATGCACGTACAGCAAAACCTTGGCTTTTACTCTTCTGCCTGGTACAAGAAACCCAGAATAAATATTAGATGCATTGCTTTTCTAAACACCTTTCCCAGGAGTTAAACACAGTGAAGGCTGGAGGAATTCAGAGCAATTTCCCACACACATGCCACTGTCAAGGCTCCAAACAGCACACTTCAAATGGACACCCTGGCAGGAATGGACTGTCTGCAGAGCCAGTGCAATTACCTGCCTTTGTCCTCCTCCTCTGCTGCAGAGAGGAGGAGGAAGGAGAAGGGGAAGCAGCCAACTCCTCGGGATGCTCGAGTGCCTCTGAGGCAGGACCTCCCTGAGATGCTGAGGGCAGAGCTGGGGCAAAGGCTGCTTTATAGCTGATGCTGTTTGGCTTGAAAACAGCACCCAAGTCATTGGGATGCCTGAGCCTGACAGCACTGGATGCCTTCCATCAATCCAAGAAACTTTTTCGGGGTGTTATTAAATTAGCAAGAGCCATTACATCCCTGCACACCTCACACACCGAGATGCTCCAGCTCCATCTCAACTTCAGGATAAAAAACCCAGCACTGTTTCACAGCTCAAGAGGACCTTGGCTCCAAGACTCACAGATCTACTCGAGTCCCAGTCAGTTGGTCGCTCTCTCCCTTTCCCACGAGCACAGCAGCACAACAAACCCCTCTCTGGGTGTCCTAACACTGCATGGAAAGCTGCTGAGCTGCACTCATCCAAAATGAGGGCTCAGAGCAGCACTCTGCCCCCACCCCAGCAGGTCCAACCCCTCCAGCACAAGCCAAAGGATGAGCTCTGCGCTCTGCAGGGGCTTGCTGCTATTAAAGGAGGAGATGCCTTGAACCAGGCGATAGCAGTAACTCAGTCGATGCTTAAAAACGACTCTAGTGGCAGAGCCGGGGCTGCAAAGGCAGAGTTTCTCCTCCCAACCCACCGAGCTAGCAAGGCACAACGTCTTCCCTTTGTACTTTTGAAAGGAGAAGGTGATAGCAGAGCCCAGAGTGAAGAGGGGAAAGCCCTGCAGCGCAATACAGCGCGTAAAAGGCGATAATTAAGTGAGCATCCTTTGAAGATGCCTGCGAGGGGCACTTCCCAACACACCAAGGTTAGGTAGCTATTAGAAGTGGTTTGTTTTCCCTGTGAGATGGGTCTGTTAAGCTGTTGGCATCTCCTCTATAAAAAAAGATAACTCATCTCCTCAGATCACAGTATATTCAAGTTCACAATTAATTTAGATAACTCCAGACAAGCTGGGTTATTAGAAATAAGAAAAAAATAAAAAAGAAATCTGGAGATTAAGATTTATAAATCTGCAGGCATTAGGGAGAATGGAATTCTCTCTTATACGGATGTAAAATCAAATCTTTTTTATATGATTCAATTATAGATTGATGGGAAGGCTCAGAAACATGGATTAATGATCTTTTCTTAAAGGAAAAATTATATAAGAAAAAATAAAGAGAGCCATATAACAGAAAGAATTACTACTCCCCAAACCGTGATTAAGGTTTAGTAGGTTACGTTCAGAACAGCGTAAAAGGGAATTTGTGGATTCCCAACCACATTAAGTGAGTATAAATGGAGATAAAGGAAGCAGCATGGTACAGTAAATTATTGTCCCTGCAACATGGCAAAGGTAGGGGAAGCGTCTACAGGGACATGGGACTGACAAGGAGCCGGGTCAAACGAGCTGGTGATTTCACACCAGGAAGGAGGACATGGTTTAAGGGACCCTGGAGCCTTCCAAAATATCTGAGAGAGTTTTATAGACAGGGGGGCTATTGCATCAATGGCAATGGAGCTGGGCTCCATCCATTTCTGCCAGCTGGGAAGGGGGATGGCAGCTTTTCCTACTGAAAAGGGCACAGCACAAAATAGTTGTGACATTAATACCCCTCAGCATCTCACTCAGCCCAGTCATCTTCACACTTCATCCCTGCAGAACTATTTGAAAAAATTAATGCAATCCTCTTCTTACCAAAAAAGCCACTTCAGCCCCTGTGCCCAAACCTTTCCTTGCTGCTACTTCAGTCCTCAGCCTTTAAAAAATAATAATAATTTTAAAAAAGGATAACACTACAGGGTTAACACAAGAATAAAGCTGCAAAGCACTCAGATACTATGGTAATAGGGGGCATCAGAGTACCTTAGATAATCTGGCTCCGAGTGAATATTTCCCCAATGCTAAATCCAAGCCTTACTCAGCGTGAATTAGCAGCCAAGCACATTGTTAGTGAAGCTCCAGTTTGTCCCCAAAAGAAAGCACTATTTCAGTCACTCATTACAGGGGAGAGCTGTGTATGAGAATGCAGCCTGGGTGCTGAGCATGCTGTGGAAAGGGAGGTAATAAATACGAGAAGAATAGCAGGGAAGGAGGTGAGATGTGCTAGTGAGCAGCTCTGGAAGGATTGCATTGAAGGGGGAAGGCAGGCACTGTGACACCGAAATCTAATTCACACCTCTTTGCTGACTGCCCTCTCTGTTCACAAGTACAGGGGAAAAAAAGCTGAGAGGACACCAGGGCTTCTTTTTAAAGCTCACCTCTGAGGAGAAAAAAAAACATTAAAAAAAATCAACCTCAGCCAGGAAATGGGAATTTGCAATAAAATAAATAGATGTACCAGTTAAATAAACAAAAGGCCCGTGGCTGATTCTCACGCCTGGCCTGGGGCTCTCTGTAAAGCAATTAAAAGGAAAATGGATTCCAGGGGGAAAAAGAACAACTTCCACTTCTTCAGAAAGATGTCTTTCTGATGAGACAAAACCTTTACTTCACTCAGCACGGAGCAGAGTTAAAGGCCAAGGCAGTATTTAAGCTCACAATTAATTTCCCATCACTTTGGAAGGCTGTGATCAGTTCACATCTCAACAGCAGCGATTTAACACAACATGTGCCTCGAGGACCAGGAGGGGACAGAGGTGCTACCAGGGCACCCAGGAACAAGGAGCTGAACCCAGACCTCTGCAAAGGTGGAGGAGGAGAGCTACCAAACCCAGGTCACCACAGCTGGGAGGAACTACAGCAGGGGTTTCTATCCAATTCTGGGTTTTGGGGGTTTTTTTTTTGTTGGGTTTTAGGGGTTGTTTGCTTTTTTTTTCCTCTTCCCATACTGTTACCCACAGACATTGCCAATGGCAACTCTTTTATCTTTAATCCCAGGGAATTTGCTCTAGCACTTCCCACCCCAAGCACCCATGCAGTCTCCTACCCTCCAACCTTACTTCCATTAAGTGATTTATACAGATCTCCCTGTCAAAGAAAACTGCCTGGGAAGTCCAAACCCTGCAGACAGTCACAGATTTTAGAAACTGAGGATTTCATGAAATGGCAACAGCCCAGTGGGAGTCAGGAAACGTCAGTGCTTCACCTCCTTGTTTGAAAATTAAGGGTCTTTGGTTAAATCAAAGTTTTTCTCTCCCTCTAATAAGATGACAGCCCAGACCATTTGACTGACTGCTGAGACACTGACTCCTTGCTGGCTTTAGATTACTCAAGTGCTCAGAATTTAATCTCAAATGGTTGTTATTGCATTTCTCTCTTGGACTGGCTGACAAGCACGGCAAGAGAAGCCAACCACTATGCACCCATGCAGCTTCCCAGCTCCTGGAGTTGGAAAACCTGAAAAAAACCACCATGGTTTTGCAGGAGCTTTTGCTCCAGTACCTTCTAGGAAGGGAACAAGCATGACTCAGGAGGAAAGAAAACATCTGGTATCATTTGTTCAAGACAGGGCTGCTTCTCCACGTGCCGCTTTTTCCACACAAAGGTATTAATTGTAAGCAAGGGAAAGGAACTGGGCAAGAAGTGCTCCCTCCAGATGTGTTTAAGCTCATGGTGAGGTGAGGCAATTCTCCAATGTACACAGATATCTCAGAAGGGTAAATGTTTCCCGGCTTCTACTGGTGTCTTCATGTCATTTACACAGCGCCGTCAATCACTGCGCTCCCAAGAAGGGGAGCAGCGTAAACTCATGTTTAATGCCAGATTTACACACATTTCTATTCACCAGTAAGTGAGACCATTACACAGGTTGTGTCAATTGCTTTTTATAGCCTTTGCTTTGCACATGCTTGCAGAGGGGAAGTGCAGAGGAATGCAGGAGCTTAGAATTGGCCCTGGCTCCTGATCTCTATGCATCACTCCAAGAGGCACATCCTGACCTTTACCTTATGGCATTAAGTTTCTCCTGGCTGTGGACCTTCTCAACTTTCTCAGCTGATCCCATCTCATAGTTGAAAGGTGGTATGCACACCTCTCTCCCTGACCTGTTCTCTGTCTCAGGGAGGGACACATCTGTGTCCTGTGTTTCACACACAGACCAAACCCCCAGAATCCGCCCCAAAGTCAGCATTCAGCTAAGTTGCTTTGCCATCCTTTTAAGAAAGTCCTTCTCATCGTGTCTTGCCAAAATAAAGTAACCTTCCTCACTGAAATTATCCTTTGTAAATACCCCCCAAGGAGTTAGCAATTCCTTTCTCCAACATGACTCATCCTCCTACACACTGGACCATGAAAAGAGCAATCACACTGCGGTGTCAGTCTGCTGCAGAGACCACGCTCCCCTCTCTGAATCAGCCCCTGAAAGCTGTTATGGGCGCAGCTCTACCTGCTCCCCACAGCACCATCCACCCATCATGCCCATAACTGCTCGTGTCCCCACCTTTGAGCAAGCTCACCCTTGTGAGGTGGTCTCATTAGACAGCTCAGGGCTCAAGAGGTGCCCTGAAATGCCACCCAGACACAGTAGATGACCTGCAGGAAGCACGTTGCTAATGCTCCTATGACTTGGGCACTTTGCCTTCATCAAAATACACAGCAGCACCTTCCAAGGCTGGAAAAAAAGGAAGATGATCCTTTCAGGGGTCGCTTTTCACACTCCCCCCCACCAGCCAAGCAAAGCTTTCTCACTGTAATTAACTGCTCCAGCCTGCTCGTTGGCTGAGCTCCACCACCACCGAGGCAGAGGTAACGACCTCCAAGAGCAAAGCCTTGGATTTCAGCAGAGCCAATGCTCTGCATCACCCAAGCCACGTCATAAAAAAACCCCCCAGACCGAGGATGCAAGAGGCAGCAGAGCTATTCAAACCAGCCACAGGCAGTTGAACAGAAACAGAGCTTCCCATCCAACATTAATTTGCAGCATCCTGGGCTGAACACTTCAGATAAGCAGCAGCAGAGCCAAGGAGATGACAGAGAAAAGCTTGCGTCCGCGGCACATCCGTGCGTGCACACAACACCCTGCCTGTGCTCTGCTGTTCGGCTGCTGACGACCTGTATAACATCATAGCAGCACGTCGAGGTGTCTTCACAGGCAGATTCCCTCCTCCAAATCCCCAGCAATTTTATTTTCCTCCCCTGCAGGGCTTAAAACCTCAATCCTGCTCCAGTTATGCTGAAAGGGAATTCAGTGCCTCGCCATAAATTATCCGAGCATTGGACAGAAGCATCTTTTATGCACAAATCACTGTTCCCCAGAACAAAGCAAGTATCAGCCTCCTGACAAAACACTTTTTAGTAGGATTGGCAAACCAATAAAACCTCCCAATGAATACCAACATGCTGATGGAAAAGTCCTACTGATTTTAATAGAAAATGATCATTTTCCTATAGGATTTTTTATTTTTGAACCATCTCATTGAATTTAATGGAGATTTTCTATTCTGGTCCACAATTATGCAAGAGTTAAAATACCTCCAGAGACGAGGAGATTATCTATTACTTTCTATAGTATTGAAAAGTAATTTCCATAGAATCCTGTTATGTTTCTATAGAGCCTGACAAATTTAATCCCTATTGAACTTTACAGGGACTTTTCCATAAGGGACAAATAGACACTGACATCTGTTAGCTGTAAAATGAGTAATACTCAGCAAATAAAGGCCTTACACACCACTGTCCTACTCAAAATGGTCAAAAGATGTCTTGAACAAGCAGCTTAATGGGGAAAATGCATTGAATTGGTGTCACATGGCTGCATTAGCACCGTTGTGTTGCAACATTCCTTTTATGCACAATGTCATTTATACAACCAACGCTTTACAAATTGCATTTGCTACCAATGTGCACTTGATCTCATCATCCCATGCTGGGACTTTCCTGTATCAGCACAGAAAGAATAAGAGCAATCTAAATTGAGGGGAAAAAATGGCAGTTTAAAGCACAGAGCTGGTGATGTATCTGGTGCACGTTCCTCTGCCCTGATGTTACTAATAAATGCATCGACTCCAAATCTCTGTCATTGAACTCTACTGTGGAGCTGAAACTTCTCTTTCATGCACAGTACTAAAGAGGAAAAAAAAACATTCAGTTGAGCTATCTGGAGACTAAAGTCTTTTAAATTTAACCATAAGGTAGCTATAATGAGGAACAAAACAAGCAGGGACAGCCTAAGGTTTTCCTACGCCAACACACCAATTTGTCCTGGACAGGTTCACAAATTAAAAGACACGACAGCCCCCATGGGCCTTTTCCCACCTTTTCTTATGCAAGCTGGTGTCAAACACGATCTATGCTCGCAATATGGCTGTATCAGCATCACCCACTCATCCCCTATAGCCAGCTATTCCTCCAAGACTCCCTTCAGGAGTTCCTTCAGGAGGACCCAGTTTTGGATATATCATCTTTGTGGAGTTTCTCCTGTTCTTGCTTAGCCATTCCCACACCCCCCAAATCCCTTTTCAGAGGTGGTGGGTGGCTTTAGGCTCAGCCTGGATAAAAACAGAGCTTAGAGCCCCTAAGTCAGGCTGAAACCCTCCCTTTGTGGCAATATGTACCTAAAGAAATATCAATCGCTGCAGTGATTGTCATAAACCCTTGTAATAACATCCTGGCAATAGCAATAATGTAATAATAGTCAAATTAACCTTCAAATTATACAGCTCACAGGGAAAAATATCCTAAAACAGTGTAAAAGGCCTCTCAGAGAGGGAAGGCACCAGCAGTACAGACTTAACACCCCCTAGAATGTGTGCGGCAGCCGTGGAGCTGAGGGGACCAAGCCAAAACTGGGCACCCAGACTCATGTGTGAGGACACTGCAGACATACCCATGGCAACAAGAAGAACAAGCACCTCCATATGTCTCCCCAACTGCATTTCCTTTCCAAAGAAAAGGGCAACATGCTAATGGAGCACAGCATTAAAAAAATACAGCTTTAATATTTTATCATTTGCCAGTGCTAGTGGGGTGTGGACAGCGGGTGCAGGGAAGGCTGTGGGTGGGTTTTGCTTTTTTCCTTCTTCTAAGCTATGGGGAAAGGAATTAAGTCTTTAGTAATGACAGTCTTTTTGCTAATTAATGCCCACAGACCCCTTCAAAGCAAGCACAGACCATGAAAGATTTGCATAGCATTTCTGGCATGGCAAAAAATCAATATATACACGTGTGTCTGGGTACATCTCACACTCACACCACTGCCCGAGCCTCTTTGCACACAGCTTAATCAACCCCTGTGTTTCTAGAAACCAAACCCAGCTTCAACACATCCAGACTAATAAAGATGCCTCATATCCCTTTTTAAGATCACATTACAGAGCATGCCACCATCCACGAAGAGAAAGCCTCATTGACTCTTCAATCCTAAGTGTTAAAAGATTGAAAAGCAGGAGAAATGAGGGAGGCTCGTGTTTCTAATACCCAAAAGGAAGCAATATGATATGGCCTTTGATCCAAGCAGGCAGGGTTTTCACACACACACAGCTCCCTGGGAGAAATAAAAAGACAGCTATGGAGAATGAAGAACAAGCCAAGCACGTACCAGACTTCAGCATTTAAAAGGCAACTCTTTAAATAAGTGTTTAGGAGTGAAACAACAGCGTGGAATCTTGGAAAGGGCTCTTCTACTTGGGTCTGAAGTGGCTCACATCAACCCCAGAGGTACCACCCCCACTGGCAGCATGGTCAAAGACAGGTCTTGGAGAAGCTCTTCTGCAGATCTCATCAGGTCACACAGTCCATAAACACAAATCTGCACACAAGCACTACCTGCAGCAAACACAGGCAGCTAAGATGCTTTCAAGGCTGGATGACAGGTACACCCACAAGCTAGAGAGAGGATTTGTCCAGAGATGGGACAATTCCAGGCTGGGAAATACAACCATCTGCTCAGGCTGGACCAAGCATTCTCAGACACACTGTCATCAAGTGGTCACATTTCTCCTAAAGAAGAGGCTGGAGATAAAATACCGAGCAACAGCTTGCTATGCAAAGCATGGAAGAAATGTTCATGTCTCTGAAAGATGGGAAACATCTCCTGG
The DNA here is from genome assembly GCA_907165065.1 of Caprimulgus europaeus. Next base: position 4,556,429 of record OU015548.1, on the reverse strand, counting down.
GACAAAAGCCATCCCAGGTTAATAGAAATGGAGTGTTACACAACAGGACACACTTATTCCCTACTAACCTGCCAGAAAGCCAGGCTTAGCCTACTGACCTCCTTCCAGCCTACTGACCTCCTTCCAGCCATGCATAAGATTAAGCAGCCATGCCTAAAATTTCATGGTATAAAATAAAGGTGATAATGACTTCTCTTATAACTGCAGTTAAATTAACTCTATGCTAGCAAAACCAAGCCAGCCAGGCTCTGGGTAGCCTAAGAAAAAGCTTTCCAAAGCCATGATACCCCACAGGGATGAGAGCAGGCATGCTCCTCCACTGACCAGGCAGCCTTCTCTGACCCTATATCAAGTTGGTTGCTCCACAATCCACTGCTGGGATAAAATATCACCAAAAGGGAAAATTTGGCACAAGCTTCAGCAAGACAAAGCTTTGCTTTAATTCCTCCCTCCCCTGTGACATGCCATGGCTCTGCCCAGCACCGTGGTGGTGTACAGAGGCTCGGCATCAGCGTGCTGGTGATTTGCAGTCTGCTCAGACACAGCTGTAGATCACTTGGGAGAATGAACCTACAGTTTTATAAACTATTTATTAGCCCTGTCCTGTAGCGCTACATCAATATGGCCATCGGTGAAGCAAGGCAGGAGCTATAAAAATACCATCTATCCAAAATAAGCTTCATAAAATCAAAGAGAGGCCAGTACAGCCTAGGATGGGATTGTGGCTTGACATATAAAGGGCCTCTCAATCTTTGAGATAGACCATTAAAATCCTCAAGCCTTTTTGGTTCACAGAAGTCTAAAACAAAAGGGGGAAAAATAATGACACCTTTTCTGGCAGAGCAGGAGAAGGCAGCACAGTAGTTGTGCAGTATCATTTGTTTCCACAGAAGCCAGATAACTCCCTTCTCCCAGCAAGACAACTACCAGGTCCAACAAGAAGAAAAAAAAAAGGCAAAACACAAAATAAATAAAATAAAAGCTTCTTTTCCTCTGCCTTCCCCACCCACAAGCTGCTTTTCCACAGGCAAAAAAAGTTTCTCCTCCCTCTGCCAGCACTGATGTGTTCTGCTCTGCGTGGGAGAGGTGGTGCAGAGGGTGATGGAGGGGAAAGGCACGGCTGGAGCACACCGATATCCCTCCAGCTCCCCGAGGCAGCGGGGCAAGGCAAAAGGCAGGTCAATACATTGTCAGAGGTGATGATTAACATTTCCAGCCAGTGCTCCCTCAAACCGCCTCTAAAACACATCTTAATAAACTACATTGCAAATAGCCTTGTATTTCTACCTCAGCACATCTGCCAGGGCGAGATAATACAGCGACCTGAGAAGAAGTGACATGCTGGGAATGAGCCGTCAGGAGTTATATGACATGGCAAAACCTTGCTCAGCACATTGCTCCTGGCCCTGGGCAGCTCACACTGCCAGCCAGGAGCAGCCAGGATGTGGGTGTCTCACCCAGGTTGTTGGGGGCTCTGGAGGAAACAAAGGGTGTGCTTCCAGCAAAGAAAACATCAGCTCCCCTGGGGTTCGGGGCTAAGAGGGCTTGAGGGAGAAAACCCTTCTACACTGCTCTTGACTGTGAAAATCACTGTACAGTGGAAAGATTTGAAAGCTGTGCACATGATAGTTGTTTTTGCAGAGGCAGGAACCACGCTTTTAAAGGTTGGAGGGAGATGAGAGCAAGTTTAAGCATCATTTTCATGGAAATACAGCTCTGAAGCTTTGCAAAACTTCACTCAGTGCCTCCCCGGGGAGCCCACCCAGCCCAGCACATTGCACCCAGCCCGGCTTTGCCATGGACAAACCCCTCGGCCTTTACACAATAGCAACAGACCCCATGACAGTTTGTACATGAAAAACTTGGCTGGATCAAGCACAGAACATCTCAGCATCATCTTTCCAGAGGATTTTGAACCTCTGCTTTCCCAGATTACAATGCTCAACCCCGCACAGAAGATGGACAGCGTTGCCAATCCCAACTGCAACGCAACCCCTCAAAGCAGTGAACCATAAATGAAGCTTGCAGACCTTCATGCCCTTCCCCTGTAGCATCAGCCCATTTCAGTAGCATCAGAAGAGAGAGACAAAAAAGCTTGGGATGGACAGGGGGTGGGGTGGGACAGGGACAACGCAGGGGGTGAGAAAATAAATTTTAAAATCTGGGTTTACCTGCCAAGGAACCTCAAACCCGGCAAGAATGTTTTACATCACCCACTCTGGACCTTCAAGTACTTCAACATGAAGGAAATGCCACTTACCTATGAGAAAAAAAAGAAGAAATAAAAATAAAAGTTAAAGTTCACCAAGTATTATAACACTACACATTTTAAAAGCAATGGAATTTGTAATTCACTTGTGGACTGAAGGAAACACAAAGGGAAAAACTCAAGTTTTAAATACACTTTGGTAAAGGTCAGCTTGAATGGCACATCCTGTGGGCTGCTTGTTTTCTTATTTATTTTTCTCAGTCTCATTTAGCTGGTTTTTTTCCACCTTCCCTATTCAGACCCACAGAAAAGGAGGGTGCAGCTTCAGAGGCTTGAGCTACCTCTTCCCATCCCAAAACTCAACACAACACAAAGCTTCCTGCTTTTTCTGACATAGTATTTTCCTAACAGCAATATTGCACACCCTAGGGCAAGGTCCAACATCAGGCTTTCCATCTCTGCAGTCCCACATGGGAAGCACCACTATTTCCAATACCAGCAGCTGCTCAACCCACCCAGTTCATCCTTCCAGAGAGGAATGTCCTACCTGAGCTCCAGCCCACCCACCAAGACCACAGTCATGCGACAAACACATCCTTCACTTTCAGTAAGACCAGTTTGACCTTCTCTAGGACAAAGAGAAATTCCACTTTTGCCAATCCCTATCCAAAAATTTGCCTCATAGATATGATAAATATTAAGATATCCCTTCAAGACACATGGGAAACCCTTTCATTTTTCCCTAGACACATGGGGATGTGGAAAACCAAGCGAGATGGTGGCTGTTCCCATCTGGCTGTTGCTCCATAGGCTGTTGTAGGAATTGAGGATGATGTGTTGGGACATGTCTCGCTAATGCACGACTGTGTGTACTCTAAATTACTTAAAGGGTGCCTGGGGCTACGGACAGATGCTGCTAAAACATACAATTGAATAAATAAATGGAAGGTAACAGAGAGGGGAGGGGAAGGATGCAATGGGGGAGCGATTGGCGGAGTTGTGTGCCAAGGTGTTAAAAAAACCTCCCACAGAGCTGCCGAAACCTCTTCTGAGACTCCACCGCTATGTGTTTCAGATGCTGAGAAGATTGAACTAATAAAAAAGAAATGAGAGAACTGTCACTGCAGATTACATGGTATTTATTCCAAAATCTGCTCATTATAGAAATTTGCAAGACAAATGGGTTTTTAGCAGGAAATGGCAGTTTTTCCTTAAGTGCATAACAAGGAGCAGAATTGGTGGGGAGTGGAATCTTTCTCTTCTGAGCTACTCCAGCTCCAAGTTTTACCAACCACCCGAGAAATATTCACAAGGCTGAGAAAAAAAAATATTTTAAATTTTTTTTTAACATTCTCCACCAGCCTCTTCATAATCCTATAAGAAACTGCGATTAAGAAATATTTGAAGCAAGAAAAGCTCATTTGGCCTAGAGAGTTTCCAGGCGGCGAGAGCTTCTCTACCTCCTCAACAGCGTGCGAGTAGTATTGCTAACTCTCCGGATCCTTCCTTCCTCGCAGGGAAAGCCCTTCACCAAGAAGAGTATTTGTGGTCAGGCTTTAATCCCTCTGCCTTGATAAATGTTTAATTCCTGGGTCTGCTTCTGTAGCTGAATATAGACTGGAGGTGGTTTGCATTCTGCCGTATCCGAGTGCTTCTAATGACATTTTGGCTTCTTTCCCAGTTAATTCCAAGTGCCTGAAACCCAAGCATCTCCCCTCTCCCCCTCCCCATCATGGATGCACATGTGGATATTTGACTGATAAAATATAAAGCCATAATATACAGTTTTAAAACAAGTCTCTGCAGAGGAGTCTCAAGAAGGAAGAAGAAGAAGAAGGGGGGGAAAAAAATATGCCTGGAAATATTACAGAGTAGGAGCTGTCAAGTTGAAAAAGCTTCTACGAGGTTTTCAATGCCATAACTGTGTTATTTAGCTGGGGATGAGAATTTTCAGACACACATCAACAGGAAAAAAGGGGTTTTGGGATGGGAGAAAAAAAAAGAGGCGGCCTGTCTTATTTGCAGCTCTCCTTTGTTGGAAAGCAATTACAGCCTTACTCAATTTATGACCCAGAATGCACCCTAATCTACTTGTAAATGCATCTTATTCACCACACAGCACTTTCAGATACAGCCAGGGTAAATAAACGGGAGATTGTTCCTACCTACGTTGCGGCACAACTGTTAATTGTAACGCCCCATGAAACTTAATTATGCAAAGCAGAGTGGCGACACTGAAGCCATTAATGAGATGTTTGATTCAAGAATAATTTGTTGTTTGGAGCCTCGGACTTGTTTTGCCTGTCCCTTCCACTGTGCTGCACTAATTCTCAATTCGTGCTTATTTTAATAGGGTGGCAGCGGGGCACAAAGGGCCTCAGCTGAGGAGGCAAAGGGAGAGCTCCTGGTTGGGATCTCATTTTCCAAGTGTGCAGTAAGGTCCCACCTTATGGGTTTCTTGCAGGGCAATTGTCCTGAGTTCAGCCTGCCTTCCCCAGGAAAGCGGGGAAAAGCCAATGATGAGACCAACATTCAGCCAGGTAAAATGCTAGGGATGCTGCTGAGCACTTTTAGACACAGGAATGTCTAAAAAAGAGAAGGACTTGGTGATTTCTAGATGCCAGAAACTCCTGTAGCCAGGCTGGGATGTGCACAGGCACGGATCCCATTCATACCCTACACACACAAACACCCATGGCTTTGCTTCCAGCTCCTTTGCAACGCTTGAATCCGAGCAATGGTTTGGGCTGAGCCATCATGTTTCCCTGACTGTAAGTAACATCACAGAAAGCACAAATTAAAGTGGAGAAGAGGATGAAGAGACAAAGAAAAAGATGATGACTTGGTACAAGAACATGTAGTACATCCACTGATAAGGTGTGTGATAGATAGAGCTACAAGCCGTTGCGTGAAGACTTTCCCCCTAAATGGGGAAGACGACTGGCAGTCAGACCACAGGCTATTATTTAAGCCTCTGGTTATTGATAGAAACACGCTATCTTTTCAAATTTACAAGCAAGGAAGCAATTCCATTTCACCCATGTACAACAGCACACGAGATGTTTGCTCATATCTGCTGTGGAGATACCAGCGCCTTTCTCCTCTCAGCTCTCTGCCAACCTCTGACTGCAGAATTCCTCCCCCCCTCCAACATCATCTCCGAGCTTTCCACTCGTTTTTCTTTCCACTGACACCCGCTCCTTCTAACTCAGACCGAGCACTGACCCACTTCTGCAGTTGGCTCTGTTAATACTCATGATTAGTAGGCTTTGGAGACAGCAGCCACCCCCAGCCCATGAATCAACAGGATTTCTTCCCTTGCATGGCACCAGCAAAAGGAAGCAGAGAAGGTACTTTATCTCTGATATATCTGCTCTTGATAGGAAAGACATTGTTGGTCTACTACAACTGTCTATTTTTTTTCCCTTATAAATGCAACTCTCAAAATAGCAAGTCACAAAGAGGGTTTTAGACATCTCCAAGGCCCTTGGGAACAAGCCCATCATGACTACACGATCACAGCCCGTGATATTGATGGCCACCAAGATAAAGAGTAACTGGCAATCTGGCACACCGAATCTCCCCGACGCCTCTCATAAGAGCAGGACAGATGACAAGGCACTCAACTGTGCCCCAGCAAGGTCATTACAGAGCATTAATAAAGGAGTTTGATTATCAATGTATCACTCAGCAATGTTGCATTCCCACCTTCGCTGGTAAGAGACAACAGCCAGTCAGGAGAAATACGGCCAGGGGAATCAAGCTGCTCCACACAGAACCCCAGAGGCAAGCCAGCCTTCCTAAGGAATACTCATCTGACTTCAAAGCCATGACCAGCCACGTGCATCAAACCAACTTCTAACATTCCCCATCCCTCATCCGAGCCCCTCACAGCCCAAACTGGCTTTTCCTCTGAAGACACTGCTCCCACCAAAGCAGCAACCAGAAACTCTTCTCTCTCTTTTCATCTTACACAGAGGAGAAGGTTGAGGTTCTTTTGATCCTCCATCCATCACCCTTTTTTCCAATGCATTCTGGAGTCTAAACCAGGGAGAATTGACTCCACCAGAAATTCACACCTTGCTCTGCTGAAACTCAGTGGATTTATGTCAATCTCACTGATTTTTTTTTTTTTTTGGGCTTCCAGAAAAAACAACCACCATACCTGGAGAAGGGCAGGATTTTTTTTTTCAAAACTTCCCCACCCCCACCACTGTCTGGTATTTCATTTCAGTTGTTACTTTGATTATATAAAAAAAAAAATCAAAAACAATCTGACCTCAATTGTTCAGAAGTGCTATGAAAAAAAAATAAAAATCTGATATTCACAGAGCTCTGGTCCTGTTGCCCTAATTCTCACCTTCTCTTATTCTGTAATTTCCTTCTCTGTAACATGGTGACTAGAGCAGTGCACAGTGTCTCAGACGTGCACTCAGCCAGGGCTGAGATATTATTGTTGATTTATATGGGCTGGCTCGGCTTAGGGAGCGGTGATTTACTTTGCTGTGTTTTCACAACGCTGCTATCTCTTTGGAGACAGATATCGCCCTCATCTTCCCCATATCCAAGCGGTCACAGATTGCTAAAACACTTCCACATCTTTCCTCTTCTCTCAAGCTTTAGTTTCAAGGAAAGTCATTATCAGGTTTTTGCTCCCTAATGCTTTTACAGCCCAATTAGGAGGCACAGTGGCATTTCAGTAGGTGCTGGCCAGAGCATGCCCTTAGCCCTGGGAAGCAATTCTCCCTCGGGCTTAAATATGGACCTAATTTTATACCTCACTTATCTCCACAATGGAACAGGTCAGGAATTTTTCTTCCCAGCCTCATCTCCTATTGTAACTCTGTCTTTTGTTGGTCCTGATGCTGCAAAACAAGGAGACCTCACACTTAGAGGTCTGCAGGCCTCCACAAGCATTTATGTTTCTCCTGTGTAAGCAGGCAAGCTCTAACCTCAGACAAACCCATAGTGAGCAACTCCACACCTGAAGTCCAGCTAAGTGACCATGCCAAGAGCAACCACGCTGCTCCCCAGGTTGTTTTTGCAAGGACAGTTTGGTTGGAGAACTGTGTCTGCATTATGCTCTCAGAGGCAGAAAGAGGAATGACAATAGAGCAGAACCCAACCATAAAATACCCCAAGAGACCCGTGGTGGCTTTGCCTTCTGCAGTGGTTTTATCTACACATAGATCAATAAATACTTTAACAGACTGAGTTTTCTGTACAATGCCTTTTGCCCACTATTTTGCAAGTGCAAATACACCAGTTTTAATATCAAGCTTTTTGAAAATGCTCAGAAAAAGTTGTTTGCTGGTCAAAGGCTGGTTTGCAGCAGCTGGAGAACAACAGAGCAACTTATCCATGCCACCATGAAAAAAAGAAAGCTATCTCCACCCAGCATCCACACACCATAATGTACAAGCACTCAGACAACATTTCTGCAGCAATCCTCCAAAGAGGGAAATTGAGACACTTTCCACACCAGAGCTACAGACCAAGCCTCCCATGGACCACTCAGATGTAGAAACCAGAGCATCACCACCTTGTTCTACACCACCTTTTTCAACCTCTGTTTCCCCACTGCAGGAATCTTGCACACCAGCTCCCTAGCAGAGATATTGAGAAGCTGAACAACTGAGCAGGGTTTTCAGAGGCTTTGAAGGAGCGGTGAGACATCAGTACAATGGTTCGTGCCGAACAACAACACCTTCTTCCTCTTGGTGCTGGCTCCCACCATGACTGTCCTCAGCACAACTGTCAACTCAACTCCCATCGAAGGATCTTTATTATCAGTGATGAGCTAAGAAGCAGGGTGAACACAGTTTGATTTTGCAGCTCCAGCAGTTGTAAACCCATCATTGGTGTTGAAACCATGGAGTGAGAATAAATGTGGAATTCCCTCAGGTGAAATCTTGCTTTAAAGTCCACATTTTTCCTTGCTGCTCTCTGTATTTCTCCTGCCAAAGGAGCACAGGCTAGACACCAGCTTGTCTCCTCTCCTCTCCCACAGCCCTTCCTCTATAATTTGTACCATTTATATCCCCAAACAACTTTCCAATACACTTTGCAAACTCTAATATGCTCTTAAGGAGTTTTATGCAGTTCCTCTCTGATGCTCATAAGTATAAAATCTTTCAGCAACGGTTGCAAAAGGCGAGATCAAGTGACAGGTTGATTTAGTGCAGCTCTTACTAACAGTTTGCAGGAATTAGAAGTAAATAGGAGGTCAAACAGCTCGTGAGCAATTTGACATTGGCAAATGGGGCTTAGTTAGGCTCCTCCAGTGATAAAACAATCGTGTCTTTCCTTCACCTGAGTGCTTGGCAGAAGTAGAAAGGTCATTACCAGCTAAAGATAATCCAAGAATAACACTTTAAACCTTTCTTATTTGGAGCAAGACATGGGTATTTTAAATATCACCTGGGCAATAAGCTGGTGGCCTGCTACAGTGACTGGAAATGGCTCAAAATAATAAAAAAAAGAGAAATAACTGGAATTGGAAACACAATATGTAACCATCCATGGTTCTTAAAGCTGTGGCAGTCAGTTAAGCAAAAACTATGCCTGGGCATAAGTGAGCATGAAATTCAATATAAACATCCCTGCTCATTCTAAACAACACTGGTAGAGAAACAGACTAAATCTAGACAAAATACTCAAGTAAAATATACAATGAGCTTTGTAAATAAACAATAAAGAAACAAGGAGATTAAAGAAAAAACCCCCGTCCTCATGATTTACAGTATTGCTGGGAATGAACCCAGTCTGCAATTGTCTGACTTCAGATACTTCAGGGATGTTGATTACTCCTTAATTCTCTTTCATCAAAAATAAATGTAATTAGGGACAAAATAATTCCACTCAATGTCAACTGCTTAAGACTTGGGAAAACTCAAAAGGAGCAAAGTTATACATGAATGTTTTGAAGCAAGTAATAAATGAATTATGAGCCCCAAACAATTATTTTTTTAAAGTCTCCCTAATGCAAACTAACCAGATGCCCTGCACAAAGAGGGTGAGAAATTGCCTTGACAGGCCACAGATTCCCTTTGCTGCAGATCCCTTCTATGAAGTGGGAATTATCCAAATAAATAAATAAACAAACCAAAGGAAGCACAAGAGACACAGCACAGCTCAAAAAGCCATTGTGAACATTACCAATGAGTGCAACCACAAAAGTCTTTCTGAAATACTTCCTACTTGAACAATGGAACGTATTTCAGATGGGAAAAGCACATCCCTGGATTTTCAGCTCCCCACTAGCACCCCACTGCATAGCACCCCGCTCTCCCAAGCTCCTCATTTAGAGCCACACAGTTTCTACTCAAGGTCCTTGCTCCCAAAATAGTGCTGGTATCACTGAGCCCAAGGCAGTTCCCCAGTTCTCCACACCTCAGTCCCATCTGTCTAATGGGAACAACAACACTGAGCCATTTCACCGAGACAGGAGCTTTGCAGAAGCACTTACCCCCACCCACACTACCCCGTGCTGCCTCTGTTATTCAGCAGAAATGCTGAGAGACCAGCGGTTGAGCCAGAGGAAACCTCTTACATTGGATGAAGGATGGGCAACAGCACCTGGCAAACCTCAGTTCTGCTCCCAACTCCGTTTCATGAGTGCCAGGGTATCACAGCCTGGCTTTTCCCCCCAGGGAAAATTCTCCACCCTATGCCATCCCACCAGAACACATCACTGGATACCATATGTTGGCTCTCCTTCAGATCTTCTGCACTGCTGGGACCCAAAAGTCCTTGCATGCAGGTGCAAGGTGCAGAGGAACATTTACCCAAGTTGCAAAAGACTCTTACAGCAACCACATTGCACACAGATATTAAAAACCTCAAGCAAGATCACCAAAACAGCCATGAAACAAGGATGTTCCTCGCCTGGAACCTGAGTTCAAGCCCAGCGTGGGCTTCTCCATGTACCTTCTCTGCTGCCCTTCTCTACCTCCATGAAGTGGGAAGGAGAGGGGTTGACCTGCAACTCATCACACTTTCACTAAGCTGCAAGAAACTCATCATCATGCCACCCTGGCAATTTCCCAACTAGCCACACCACCGGTAATTAGAGCCCAGGGTCAGCAGGGAGATGCACTGTGGGTTCCAGACGTGCCCTGGGAAATTATGGGACCACGTGGGTCACATCAGCTCGTCTCCAGATGAATGGCTTAATCAAAGGCAGGACTGACAATAGAGCAGAAATTTTAGCTCAAGCTGGGGCCACACAGGCCAGCGTGGTAGAAGATAAAGAAAATTAGAAATGTCAGTGCAAGGGCCAGACATTCATGAGCCATCCAGATAATTTTACAGCAGAGTTTTCCCTCTGGCTTTCTATCCTGTTGTGAACACCAAAGCAAGGCTAAACAGAGGTGTTTAAATACTTAAAAACCTTCCACAGCACAGAAGAACACCAGCAAAGGATGTTCCCACTCTGAACTCCAGCTAGGGTGGAGGAAGAGAGCCACCAAGAGCCAGAGGCAACCAGAGAAAGGCAGAAATGCCTCCCTGGCTCAGGGAAGGACACAGCTCCACACCACTTTTGTCACCTTTCCTCATTCAGCACCAGCAGATGAGCTCCTTGGCCACAAGCAGAAGACCAGGGTTGTGGAGAACAGCTCTGAGCCATCTCTGCCAGCAACCTGTAGCTGTTGGTCCCTTGAGTGGCTGCCTCAGCCAGGCTTTGCTCTATTTTAGACCTGACATTGCCCAGCAGGCAGTGAAAACTGGATACTCATTAACTTCACTGCGATGGGAGCAGCTCCTATAAAAGGTACAGAAACTGTTCCAGCATTTGGTGTGTGTCATTTAGCAAGACACAGGGCTGTGATGTGTCCTCCTCACTGTTCAGCTTTTCCCTTTCCCTTCAGTTTTATTTTTTTTCCTCACTGTGACATTTGGAAGAGAAAGCTGTGGAAAGCATTGATATTGGACACTCGATTCATTCCTGCTCCTTTGCTGTCACTTAGCAAAAAACATTCAGAAATTTCATATTTGGTCTCGCTCCATCCTCCTCCTTCCCTCTGATCACCTCTTTTTTGCACCTCTAGGAAAAAGATGCTTAATAAATGGGAGAGATGGGCTGAGGAGGGAGCTCCAAGCAGGATCCAAGGCAAAGGCACGAATCAGATTTACAAATTACTTGCTACCCGAGATTTTGGCACAGATGTCGAGAGATTTGTGTACTTCAGGCCAAACTTCCCAGAGAGAGACTCTCTGCTGGTTAACAGCGAGTTAAACAAGGTATAAAAGCAGCAAATAGTTAATGGATTGCTGAATACTTGGCCAATAAGTCAGCGCTCAGCTTACAACCACAGTGTGTAGCCACCAGCAGCATCATCTACTGATGGATTTATACCAATCTACTACTAATATCTGCAATATGTTTCTAACATCTGCTAACCACTTATTAGCTCTACACAGACTCCTGAAGAGCTACCAATAAATATAACTTTAATAAGAAGGGTGACCCCGTTGCTAACATCAGAACTTCTCTCTGCCAGAAATCTCCTGAGAGCATCAGGCAGGATGGGAGCAGCGTGTTCAAGGTCAGAGAGTCCTTAAGCAGCCTTGTCCTTGGGACTGCAAAGCCCCTGCCCTAAACTTCAAGGCAATAACATACATATTCCCTCTTATCTCCTCTGTGGCCACCACACAGTTGATATCCAGCTTCTAACCATAAGAAAAAGAGTTCACAATGAGATGAAGCGCAGTGACCTCGTTCTGCGTGCAGCAGCTTCAAGCATCACAGGAGATATTTTACTCCTTCCATACGAGAGGTGAAAAGCCCATTTAGGGGAAGCACCACACTGAGAGCCATCAGGAAGGACAGCACAGAAGCTTCCCAAGGAAGCAATCCTCTTTCTCCACAGCCTGCTCACCTGCCCGTCCTGCTGCCGCTCCACCCAAGAGCTTGCTGCCTTCTCCTTGCCCTTGCTGATGGTCCCTCCCTGACACCCTGGATGTTAACACGTCACAATGTCCCACCATCACGTGTCACGATGTGCTGGCATCACACATCACAATGCGTTAGCACTGCGTGTGGCTCCCCTTGCACGCTTGCAGGATGCTCCCCACCATACAGACAGGGGAAACTGAGGCAGGCCGGTTTGCAGTGGCCAGGTTTCCACTGCCCGTGGTAGCTGTGCTCCACTTCCAGCTCAGCTCTCAAGGTCAGACCGTGTGCGTCAGCAGCATTCGCACATCCCGCAGGGATGGAGCCGGATCACAAGCCAAAGCCCAACTCCTCCATCCTCTGCAGCTCCACCAGCTCCAGAGTCACACGCAATCTGCAAGCCAGCGGATTTGGGTTCAAGCAGAAATTCGAGTCCCAAACTAACACAACTGTGCCCCAACATCATGTCCAGAGGGGACCCTATGCCAGCTTACCAAGAGAGGACATCCCATTTACCCATCACTACTCCTTCCAAAATAAATAGGTTTATCACCACGCAGTTGTTCAAATCTGTCCAAGATGAGCTTCTGTGACGGAAAAAACCCACCTGCCCCGTGGCCAGTGCCACCATACCACACTCCACAACATGGCTGGGAGTCTGTCACTGTTGCAAGAGTCACTTTTTGCATCCCAGCCGTTCAACAGGACTCTGCCAACCTCTACCACCTGTTCTGCTTTCCCTGCTTTGGCCTCCACTGCTACAACCCTTGATAGTGGAAAAAAGCCCCAAACCAACTGCCCTGGCATCGTGTGGATCTTTCCAGCCATCAACAGGGTCTCCAGCCTCCGCCACGGCACCATCAGGCACGGCTGGCTGCAGTGCTAATGCCTCGCCGTGCCGCCGCGTGGAGTAATGGACATTGCAGCACAAAAATTAACGGTGCATCTGCTCCTCGCTGCAGACGCCGGAGAGAGTGGGCTGTAATTTCGTCTCCGATCCCCCAAATAATGTTTGTTGTCGTGCTGTAATCTTGGCAATCAATGGAACAGCTGAACAGATCGTTTCGGCTGAAATATTTGCTAAACACGCTAAGACCTTGAAACCACACCTCAGCGTGTGCGTATTGTGGATGGAATTACACACTGAACTAAATAAGGACTGGAAGGGGGGGAATGGTGAGAATTGCCAGCCAATTAAAATGCAAAAAACAGCAGTGAGGGGAAAAAAAACAACCAAACCCCAAACCTGTTGTGTTTCTCTCCAGCACCTTTCGCCAGCAACATCTTATTGCCTCTACAGCAGAAAACACCGAGCTCTGAGCGCCGTTACGAGCACGTCGCCGTCCAAGGCGTGTCAGCCACAATGTGTACGCAAGGCTTTCAGAAGTGGAATTTAATGGTCACAGAAATCAATTGGCCAAACCAGCTGTACACATATTAACCTCCCAACGTCCCTCTGACTGAGGGCTGCCTTCACTCATCGAGCTGTAAATAGGCTAAGCCACATTTTTTTATTATTTGAGGAATTTAGTGAGAGTCACTTTGATTTCTTTATTTAACCCACTTGAAATTCCAGCTCAGACAACAAAGAGCAGCAGATCTAGTGAAGACAAAGCCATAAGAGACCAGGTTATACTCATGGCCATGCTAATCTTTCTGCATGTCATGGCACACTAGCATTTCCTTTCTTCCCCTCCAAGAGTTGCACTTATTTGAATTAAGCTTTTTGAAAGCCTTCTTAGATGCATACAACATCTATGCTGGAGGAGCAGGACTTTCCCTGGGGTTTCCAGGCATTAACATCACATCTACAAGCATCCAAGCTTCAATCACACTGACTGGTTCAAATCCATGCTGCATTTCACAGCTGGCCAACACCACAACCATCACAACGTCCATGAGTACTGCTGAAATAACACAAGGTCTTTGGGGACAAGAGAGAAAAGTTGGTCCTTTTGGGTCAAATTCTTGTGCTTCCAAAGTTTTGATTTCTTCAAACAGAGCGAAGCATTTGTATCAATTAGTGCAGACATCTGATATACATCAAATTTGACAGGCCCAGAGTAAGTTCAAACTTCTGATCACAACATCCATCACAGCACTGAGCTATTTATCAACAATTGATTGAAACAAAGAAGGAGAATAAAACCTTTAACTTCAAGTAATTGATACCTGAGGACTTACAAGATCAGGACCACCACCTCCTCATCCTAAAGACTGCAGGTTGCTCAGTTGACCCACAAAACTTTACCTAGTTAAATGTGGACCTTCAGTTGACACGACAACAAAGAGTAAAACCATCTCATGGACCTGCTCAAGGAATGATCCTTTTTCACCCAGCCCAGCCATAACCCTGTAACACTCGTGCAAAACCCTCGGTCACCTTAATTTAACAGGAAAATAGGTGAAGCTGGAAGATGAGAGATGTTACCGATGGAAGTGGGATCTGGGACTCTGGATACGATGGGTCACTTCCCTGCTCTGCCACAACCTCCCAGTGAGACCTTTGAGCACATCCCTCAGCCTCCTCGGTCTCATCTCCCAGCAGGGCTAGGATCTCCTTCAGGGGTGCTTTGGAGAAAGCACATTTGCAAGTCTAGGGTGCCAAGATACGACAGCAAAAGGGGCAAAATCCTTTCAGTGAGACTCAAGCTCCCTTTTAATCCTCCCAGTCCTGCCAGATCACAGCTGCTGAATCACAGCACTCTCAACTTGGACTCAAAAGAGAGAGTTTGAAGTCACTGGGAACCTCTGTGGAGACCACTCAGGCTTGATTCCTTGGCTGTAACATCCCAGCCATTTCTAAACAACTCATTCAATGGGGCTTCAACCAACTGCACTGCACAGGGACTTGCCCAGGCTTTAAATCTGGCTTGCATAAAACTGGCAGTAGCCAACAAGCAAAGCCAAGGGGGCACAGCTTGAAACCAGGAGAGCCACACCAGCACAAACACCACCTCCACCAGCACTGTTATCCCAACAACCACGAGCTTCCCTCCCACAGGGAGATGAGGGAAGAGCTCTGCACGTCTTCATCACACCACAGACTCTAATCCAGCAGGAAGAGCCAACCTGGCTTGCCTGGATCCCTCATGAAGATGCAAGCCTGCCAACCTGCTGAGAAGCAAGAGGCTGCCAGCACTTCCAGCCTTGGCAGCCCTCCCAAGGTGGAGAAGACACAGGCTTTCCCTGGAGGCAAGAGGCAGACAAAGGAAGCACCACACTTCCAACAGGACATGCGTGGCCCTTGCCAGGGGACACGTGTCACCAGCAATTCCCCATCTCAGCACACGACTCCAAGGGAGATGGTACACAACCTCCTTGCAACAGGGCTCCTGGAAGCCACATATGCCAAAAATGAAAGGAAAAAAACATTGTTTTCCTTTTTTTAGTCATTTTCTGCACATTTGCTAATTACTCATCAGCTTTTCTAATGAAGGTGCTGTGCTGGGCACTGGGAAACCAAGGGAGTTTCTGCTAAAATCAAACGTTGAGTAAGTGCTGCGTTTACCAAGGGATAGGCAGCTTCAAAGCTTTCCCTTCCACTTAGATTTTAAGCACTTCTACAAAAGAGCATTGATTTTGGGTTAAATTGACTGATTTTATTCATAGTTGCTTCATATGGTGTATTCAAAAGACAAATTGTACAAGACTGCAAGCTACGGATCAGCTCTGATAATTCAGAGTCCTCTTTCCTCTTTTTTTTTTTGTTTTTTTTTTCTTTTTTTTTTTTCTAAATATTTTCCATGCTTATAATTTGCTATTATTTGGCCCCTGCCTGGACAGAAAAGGCATTTTCACAGTATGGGAGCCTCTCTTTGAAGGGAGGCTATTATATTTTAATGTCAATTACAACAGAAATAAGAATCAGACATCCTTGCAAACTCCTTAGAGCCCCTGCATTGGAAACAGCCAATTTGGGGAGGGGATGTGTGCTTTGTTCCTAGACATTATATTTATGTAGATAGTTCATTCACTCTAATTTAGTTGAAATATATAATAAAGGTGTATCAAGCACTAAACACTTGTGACAAAGATCAGCTCTAATCCCTCAGGGGCACTGCTGTAGCTGGTAAGAAAAGTGCCATATGAATGCTCTTTAAATATATAACATGCCAGGAATGTTTAAGGCTGTTGCACGTTCAGCACAAGGCAGCGAATGCGGGAGAGCCAGCGATGCTGCCGGGCTCCTTTGGACACAGAGGGAGGGTCACCTTCTGCCACCGCTACACAGGACACCATCAAGGTCCCAAAATATACCCCCAAGCTGACTTCAGCACATCCCCTTCCCTGCCACAGCTGGCAACAGCTGGATGCAAACCAAAGCACGGATGTGATACTTCACCCCAAACCAACTGCAGCCCAACCGCTGTGACTCAGTTTCCCCACGCTGAAAAAGGCAGATGGTTAAAAGCCACCTGTGAGAGGAATTCAAGGGGGAATTGTTTGCAAAATGCACCTGAGGTGTCAGGGTATCAGCTGCTAAATTAACATCTGCATCACAGCTTAAAAGCCCATTAACTTTGGTTACCTGAGACATCTCCTTGCAGCAGCAATGGAAGCCTGAAATGGCAGCATCCCTCAGCCCCACATCACGCAAGGCTGCAAGATTTATCTTTAACCAGGGGGAAAAGAAACCTTAACTCTCAAATTTCTTTCTAAAATGACAAAGGTTTGGTGACCCCAAAATATTTCCTGCATTGAATCTACCAGATTGTTTCAAGGAAGAGGGAGAAATGTACAACTTCAAAAGATGCTGAAGCACAAAAACATGCAGAGCATTCCATTCAAAGGCCCATCACAGAGTTTTCTCCTGTTTTATTTAAACCCTTTGGGAATATATTTAAATAGATGAAATCAAAACAAAACAGTGGGGTTTGCAGGGGGAAGGGCTGAGCAAGAGGCTGTGCTTTTTTCTCCCCCTCTGTTTTTAAAAATAAAAAGGAATTTTGCCACCCAGCAAATGAGCAGAGGAATGAGCTATTCACCAAGCTCTGCTCAATGCACAGAATAATAATTAATAAATAAAAGGAGAATGTATGAATTTGAACACATAATAAGAGTCTGATGGTGATGAACTAAGGGGGATGCAGGACAAACCACCACTGAGAATTGGTGTAGGGAACAGGATCCAGAGGACAATCCAAATTAGCATTTCCAATAAACCAAATTCATGTCATACCCTAAATGTGGAGGCTGAAAGCAGGGGGAAAAAGGCCACAGACTGTGGAGTGTGAGGTCAGAAATGCTGCTCCTTTACCTGAATTTCATACTGATCTGATGTTAGTAAATACCTAAAAAAAATCATCCCAAATCTCTAAACACCTCAAGTATAAATAGATTCTCAACAGCCAACCACCGGTATTGCTCTACCTACCTCACTCAAGAGCTGAGACACTTGAACAGGAGATGGGATTTGAACCAACCCAGGAGCATCATCACTTTCCCTCATGAAGTCAAACTCTCGAGCATCCCCTCTCCCCTAACAGACCAAATCCCACAGCCACTTCTCGACACCTGGTGCCGCCGTTTGCAGCCAGGGAAGGCGCAGATGCCAGGCACGTCTCAGAAGCAGGCTCTCCTGTTATCATTCCAGGGCATCCGATGCTGCTAATTGATACATGATAATACTCTCATTTACTCAGCAGCAAGCTGAAGCGTTGATAATTGATGGATTGGTTTGCCTTTGATGATCTGCAAAATTAAAAGCCTCAACTCTGTGAGATACTGAGTACTCCATGTGAGAGTCTGCAAACTCTCAAGCACACACTGCAGTCGAGCAGAAAGGAAAAGCACTCAGGACCAAGCAGGACTGGACCTTAATTCAACAGCCCCCATGACTGTGTGTAACTGCATCTATTAATATGGAATTAATTGTGGTTTTATATATTATTATTGTCAAATGAAATGAAATTAGGAAGAAGGAATTGCTGGTCCTCCAGAGAACATCTACATTCCCAACCCCAAAAGGTTTTTTGCTCCTGGGAGAAGGCAAATAGGCAACAAAAATTTCAACAAGACATCTCTCGCTGCTGTTTTGTGATGTAAAGGTTTGCTTCAAAAATAAACTAAAAACCCACAAAGCCAAGGGAACTGCAGGCAACACATTGTACTACACTGGTCTTCACAGGGCCTTCCCCTCCTCCTCAGTTTCACCACGCTTTTCTGAGAGGAGATGCTTTATTCTAGCCCAGCCTTCCTAGGACACTGCTTGGAGAACATCAAGTGAAGTGCACACAAAGCTGCCTCACAAACCAGTCACTGAGTATTTTTCTCCCAGCAAGCTGAACAGTTATGGAGAAAAGGAGAATATCTGCCCATGCTGACATTAATCAAGACAGGATTTCTCTTATGATTTTTTTCACAGATTTCTGACCCAACGTTGCCCACGCGTCAGCAACATCAGATTCACGAGGTCAAGGAGACGTATGCTTGAAGGATGACAGTTGTATGGCTCCTCTCAGACTTGCACTGTCAGTCAATCCATCCTCTCTCAATATATTATTGCTTCTTCAGAAATGACTCCCCCATTTGCAAGTGATGATTAGCACTCTAATCTTGGCATAATTACTCCTGCCTCTCAATTCACACACACCAAAAAAAACCCCAAAGAGAAAGGGAAGAGCAATAAGGAGTTGATATCCCACCATCACACCACCATTCCAGAGCCAACTGCCTACAGAGACAAGTCACCATAGCAGTCCTGGCCAACTGCTTGTGAACAATGTCACAAGGAACCAAGGAAGACACCGACATCTGCATAGATTCACTTCATTACTGTCTCACCAGCTCCAGTCACTGCAGCTTACCAGGTTTTAAGACACTGCAAGGTCATTGCTACCGAGGTTCTACTCACGTCCCAGCATTTGTTCTAGTTTATTTCTGTCTGGATTCTCATATTATTGCTATTAAATTATGATAATTTAAGCATCCTGCATTCTGGGCAAAGCAATCCAGTCAGGATTCCTGCCAGAACCATGAGATGGCTGCACCTTCTGAGTATCTCTTAATTATCTTTCTCTTTCTAAAGGTCCAAGCTCAGGTGAGTGCTCCCTGCTCTCTTCTATTTGATTCAATCCTACAGCTCATGAAATATGCTCCTACTTCCTTCAAAGGACAAATTAAATGAAACAGCCTCTTGGAAGGAGACAAGTGAGAGAAGATATGGGTGAAGATATAATTCAAGAGACTTCAGGAAAGTCAGATGATGATTTTGAAAGATACCCAAGGAATTATCCAGGAGTAGGAAATAAGTTAATGAATCCACTGAAGCACTGCATGGACCTGTGACTGGAAGTGCCCAAGGGAGGCTGAAAGGCACCACGGAGCAGAGACACATTTAATTTCCAAGAAAGGAGCCGAAAGATGGACTTGCCATGCATACAGGGGCACGTGGAACTGTAACAGCACTGAGGTGGTGGGCAAGAGACACCAGGAGTCACCCCTTCTCCCTTTGGTAAGCCTCCACCTTGGGTATGAAAGGAGATCCCTTGGATGGTGGTAGCTGCTGGGCACTACGTCCACTTGCCTAATGGCAACCACAAAGGACTATGACATCTCTTCAAGGCCCTATGGGTAGCTGATGTGGGAAACAGGGGATCTCTCCAGGGTAGGAAAAGACAGTTGGACACTTAGCAGCATGGGTGCTGCAAGGCTGATCAGAGAAGTTGAAAGGAATTTGGCAGAGCAGTGGGTGGACAGGTGGAGTGTCTTCAGGGCAGCTGCTGTGAGCAACCATCACCCATGGAAAAGTCCTCCACAAGCATTAAGTGGAGGGAAGACAAAGCAACACCTGGGGACAACATTGTCCAACTCTTGTCCCTAGAAACCCCTTGAGATACTGGACTCCCCCCAGGGGCAGAAATGGACCATCTCCACCAACACAGAGCAGCAGCCCTTGCCAAACATTTTAGTGTAGACCACTTTAACTACTCCTTGTTTGTTCTTTGAGGTTATCCACGGCCTCAGCAGGGACCGAGGAGGACGTCTATCTAAAACACCGACTGAAGCCAGAGGTAATTAAATACGAGGGGCCTCCCATTGTCAGCGTTGAGACTCTGTTTTGGCAGCCAGCTCCAGCAGAGCAGAAGAAGGAAGATTTGATTTTAATCATACAGATTTCAGGTTTTATTTTGCTCATTAAAATTTCTGATAAGGATTTAGTCTGACATTATGCAGTATTTTGGAAGAGGATGTGTGGCAGCAGGGGGGATGGAGAGGACTGCATTTCCCTGAGATGAGAAGATGTCTCTGCCTCCCCATGACAGACACAAGAATATGAGCAGGTGTTATTTCAAAGGGAAAGGATTTGAGGGGGGAAAAGGGGAGCAGGAAGGAATCATCCACACCAAACTAAGGATCTAAACCTCAGATTACAGAGAAAGGACCAAAAAATCTGAGTTTACATATCCCATTTCATAGTCACCTCCCAGAAGTCACAGATCAGATTATCTCCTAATGCATTTTCAGAGGGAATGGAGCATTTTACCTGGCAGAAAAAAAACAGAGATTTCCAGAGCCTCCCAACCTCCTCATGTCCCTTAAGAAACTGCCCCAGGAGCACACTTGCACTCACCACACAGCTCTCTCCTGGCGAGGGGAAAAATGACGGCACGTGGGCCACGAAATCATCACCATTTCACTCCCTTCTGGAGCATCCTCAAACACTTTGTTGAAGAGGAAGGGTAAGAGCTTGGACAGGGGAAGGAGCAATCCACCACAGCCCAGGAGCCCCTTGTTTGCTTGTTGATTAGGAACCAGCAAATGCAGGCAATTTGCCTCCTGTGTTTTCAGCTGCCTTTACACAAATACTACTTAAATACCTACTAAGCATTATTCATCAAGAACAAGAAGTCTGCATGAACCCAAAATCACCTGAGCAAGAGAATAAATTAGCAAACCATGAGCTTCACCTGGACTAGCTATTGCCAAGCATTTGAATTTGTACCCATAAACACAAAAGCATTTTGAAACAAGATGGATTTCTTTGTCCCCAGAGGATGGGTTGTTCTTTTTAAAAGCCTTAAACCAACCAAGTTCTGCAGCTGTGAATCGTGCAGAAGATGAGATGAGCTTTTAACTGTGGTCCCCTGTGTGTTCTCCGTCTATGTACCCACCACCTAAAAGCCAGGCAGGAGATCTGGGGAAGGAGCAGAAATCTGAGGAACAGATTGAAACAAAATCTATGAAATACCCACTAAATCCCACCAAACCAAGGGCAGCCACAACAACCAGCCAAATATTACAGGCATATCTGGAGGGCTTGTGCCAGCAAAGGATCACAAAGGTTCCTGGTGCATTTATACCAGCAGCCAGAGCAATAAAACACCACTGCAAAAGGGGTTTCATGGCTTCAGCACTGCCAACCACCCCATAGAGACATCATTTTGCAACCAGTCCCTGCTTGGACCTTCCCTCAGTAGTGACTGTGCTGCAGTTGTGCACAAGGTGCTGCCATTACCATGCTCAGAAAACAAAGAAAATAATGCAAAGGAAATAATTTGTGTATTTTTAACTTCATCTAATGAAAACCAGTAGCTGGAAGTGAGCAGGAACATGCATCCTAAGTGCAGTCAACTCTTAAGGGCCCAGAAATTCATGCTGGGTGCCAGCAAGGGGCTCCTGCTCATCATTTTTCATGGTCCCAACCATCAGGTGGCCCCCAAAGTGCTTCAAGTCCCTCCCAGTACCCCTTAAGGGAGTCAGTTCCAAGCAAAAAAATCAATGACAAGGCTTGGGCTGAGACCCAACCTGCCCCAGCTGGAACAGCACATTGTGGGGGACACAGATATAGGAAAATAAACAATTTCCATCCCATGCATGGAGTCCTGAGCAGGACCCTGGAGTCACCACAGAGCCACCTCCTACAGCAGCAAGGCCACCTCCTCTCAGGTGTTGCAACTCATTTTATCAGATCTCTCCTCTCATTTCTCCTCTACCTTCCACTGTCTTAATTATCTTTTTTTCCCCCCACCTCAACCAAAGGCAAAAGAAAGAAAAGGAAATATCTCCACCACAATAGCATGTCAGGCTCCTGTCATTTTCAAACCCTCCTCTCCCCTCCTTTTCAACTCTCCTTACTTAGCAGAGAATTTTCCTTCATTAAAATTAAGCCTCATTTCAGGCTCATCTTCTTTTCTCTCTTTCCTTTTCTCCAAATTGAATGGAACGTGATCTCCAGCAACCTGGCCTCGCCTCTCTCTCTCTCCTCTCGTTTTCATAACCAAACCTTCTTCACCATGAAAAAAACAAATGCCTTCCTCCCCATCCTCTCCTCTCCCTCCTCTGCTGCAGGCAAACCAGCCCCACTGAAGGCAACAGTTTTCCTCCCAGTAGCCTGCACGGTTCCCTCTCCCCCCACACCTACCACTTTCAGCTCATTCTCTTTAATTGGGAGGTATTTTCTCCTACATAATGGAATGAGACCTTCTCCTTTCCTTATTTTCTCACCACCGTTTTTATCTGCTTTAACATGCCTGCTTTCTCCCCTGGGAAGTAGCAGGAGCAGATCTGAGGGGACCCCTTCCATTAACCCCTGAGAGACTCAGCCCACAGCAAGAGCCTTGGTGTCCCCTTGTAGGAAAAGCAACCAGATGGTGTTAACAGGGTTTGGGGATCCCCTCCACGTTCCCCAAAAATGTGTGGCACCACATGGTTCACAACTGCTTGCAGCTGCCTTCAAAGACATCTCAGAGAGGATGCTAGGTCCAGCCCAGACAGACAGACTGTCCCTTTGCTCTGCCACCGATGCTCAGTGGGGACAACCCCCTCCCACTCACCAATTCCTTCTGCCTTTGCCTTTTTTCTCTCCTCCCTCCCTCTTCCTAAAACCACTTTCTCTTCTTTGCTCCAGCTTTTTCTCCACCAAGACCAGAAAAAAAAGGTATTTAACATTCTCTGATGCTCAAGGCCAGGCAGCTCGTTAGCTCTGCTACACCTGGATCAGGATCTGGAGACAAATTGCTGCTTCATTATAGAAACTGAAGCTCTAATCCATTTCTTTTTTTTTTTTAGGCTGTTTAACTTGTAAGGACAACAGATGGATACAGGGCTGCATAATGTAGACTCCTTAAGATCCATCACACACTCTTGGAAGTGCAAAAACACACGGCTGAGGAATGTGAAACTAGAGCAGATCTTACAGCGGTCACCTTAAATTAGGCACAAGGAGAAAAATCTGCCAAGACTAGAACTGGACTCAAAGTGCCAACTTGTTTTGCTGAAGATTAGAGGGAAAACAAACTTTTTTCCAACTACATCCTACAAAGTCACTTAAGTTTTTTTTTGCTTCTCTCTCTCCAGTGAAAAAGAACAAGGGAAAATGCAGTAAAAAAGTAGCTAAGAAATGAATATATTTCTACTTTTTTTGTTCATTTCAAAGGGACAGGGTGCAAAAGCCACAGCCTGAAAAACAGCAGGTTTTGCTTTCTGATTTTATCCACAAAGATAACTAAAAACTCTGACCTACCAAAAAAACCCTCCTCACAAATATGTTCATCGTGGTGAAAAAAACACTTTCTAGTGGCAGGGGGGAATTAAAGATCTGTTCTAGCTTAGAAAACATCCAGTGCAATCTTCCTTTCAACAGCTGAGACAAGAGCTGAACTGGCTGCAGAGTCTGGGGGGCTCTTTGCTCCCTGTCCTGTCCCCCTGTCTGGTGGCCAAGCCCTCACCTGGGAAGAACTTGGAGACCTGGAGCTTCCATCCCGGTGCTTCCATCCACCAGAAGTGCACGTAGGTACCTACAGGGCGAGGCTGGTACCTACAGGGACCTGTGCCCACTGCCCACCCCCTTGCCAACATCCAGAACTCCCCAGCCTCCATTGAGCCAGCACACACCCTCTCCTTACAAGACTGGGGACAGGTGCCACCACGTAGGGTGACTATTTCTGACTCATCAGCTGTCAAGAGGTGTATTTGCTCCTCCATAAGCTTCAGCCCTACCCACCAGCAGCAGAAGGTTGCTGCAGATGACCCAGGAGTGCTCATTTTCCCCCTCAACACAACTGTTTAGATGCCAAGCCTGCAAATGCTGCGCTTCCTCAGGTTCTTCAAACACTTCATCTGGGAGGTGATACTGAAATGGCAAGGCTGGCATTTACCCCAGCACTGCCAGCTCCTCCTGAAGGAGACTTTGCTCCAACCAAGCCTAGGAGCTCCCAAAGCAAATCAGTGTCTGACTAGCAAGTGCCTGCCTCTTGCTGGAGCAGATATTTGGGTACCAGCAAGCCACTCAATCCCAAAGCCAGCAAAGCTCCTGGGACCACCCCATCTTTGCAGAGGAAACCTTGGATGCTCGCTGGTGGTTTAGGGATTTGCTGGGACAATGGCAGGACAGCAGCTCCCACCCAGGGGCAGGCAGCTGAACAGGCACAAGTCTGGCTGTTTAACGGGCACAATGAAGCATCCTGGCTGAGGCACGGAGGTTCACTCGGCGTTTGTTCACATCTCCTGCTTTTTGGACTCTCTCCTGGTCCCTCTCACAGCTTGGAGGCAATAACTCGCCTTCTTATCTGACCCAGAAGGACAGCCAGCTGTCAGCACACAAACATGGCCTTTGTTTATCCTTAAATGAAAGCTCAGTTAATTAAAACCAGAAATCACTTTCTCTTATCTGCAGCCTCTGGCCTATGTGTGGTGGGCAGGAGGCTCCTGACCACGCTCACTCCCTCGGGCTGCAGACAACAGCCCCGACACATGCTGTCCCAATAACCCTGCTGGCACCTGCTGTATCCTTCTCTGGGATGTGTTCTGGGTAAATGGGAATTTGTAGGGCAGCCAAGAGCATCTCCGTGCTCCCAGGCAGGTTAACACTGCTTGGCACCTTCCTGTTCCCTGACAGCAAAGCCTCAGAGCCTTTGGCTGACGTGCAACGAGTTTAACGGTCTCAGGGCTCCAGGTTTGCAATCCTGGGGTGACAGAGCTGACACCATGAGACCACACTGCCACAGATGTCCCCTCACAGCCTGCCACAGCATTTTGCTCAGCCCCATGCAACAGTCTCACCCTCTTCTTCCCAGCAGCCTGTTCCTCACAAGCACCAGAGCCGGGTGTCACCTTGGCAGGCAGCCCAAGAGCCCCTGTCACCCAGGCTGGGGGGGCTGCTGCCCACATCCAGCCCCCACGGCTCTGGGTGTGCTGGAAGCCCTGGCCAGCAGCAATCACAGTTATGCAAGGGAGCAGCTTGATAGAGTGCTGGCTCTGCATGCTGAAAATTGAAAGCGATCGACTTCCACCTCGCGCGTAAGGCAGAGAAAATCACATTCAACTCATTGAGAGGCTTCAACAGCAGAAAGATTGATCAACTTGATGAGAAGTGACTCTCTCTCTCTGCCACGCTCCTTCCCCTCCCACCCTCCTCTCCTGTTGGTACCAGTTTTGGCACAAACAAGGCAGCCAAGGGCCAGGGAAGGAGCCCACTTGCTAACTGGAGAGCATGGGGGATGCGGGGCTGAGATGCTGCTGGTGCCCAGGTGCCCTGCCTGGGGTTGGCACATCTCCCAGGCCCCCTGGGAGCCTCTTCCAGAGCCCACCCACAAGTCCTGGCAAAGCCTCTCTGATGGGTGGGACACTGGTTTGAGCAACACACAGCACAAATAACTGAGCAATGTGATGGTCCAGATGGGTCACCAGAGGATAGTGGAGCACCTCACCACATACACAGATGGCACCAAACCAACCATGCCTTAAACCAGTACAGTAACTCCCACCCAAATACAGAGCTGCCCTCATGCCATCACGCCTCAGAGCCTGGCCAGTCTCACCACAACCATTCAATAAAAGCAGCAGAAAAGCACATTATCCATCCCAGGGTCAGTTCCCTGCCACCAAGGGAGGGCTCAAGTACCTCAAAGCCACGCTGACCTGCAAAGCACATTTGGTGACTGACCCTGATGTACCTGGGTACCACAGAAGATGGAGAAACGGGTTGCATCTCGCTCTGGGAGGATGCAGAGGCTGCCCAGGGTAGGGGACCAGTGTCACCCACCCCCACACAACCTGCTCCCTCCCTTCCCTGTCACCTCGCCCAGCACTCGTCACTTTGCCATTTACACGTGTCACACCAAAATCTTTCTCATTAAGCAGAAATTGAATTTCGTTAATTAAAGCAAAAAGAAATCAATTAACCTTATCAGCAAACAGGAGCCATTTGAAACTGAAGAAGGAAAAGGCTTCTCCCCCTCTCACCCCAAACCTTCCCTCGACACACGGAGCCACACACGGGGCAGCACACCGTGGGCTGCAAACAAGTGAGATGGGGGACTGGGTGGAAGTTGGGGGACCACTGATGAGAGGAACAGGAAAGCAAAGCAATTAACACCCCCAAGATACAGCATCAGGCTGACAAGCTCTCAGAGTAGCCATCACTCAAACAGAAGGATTAAATTAATTATTCCCCCCCCACCCTGGTAGCTTTGTGCTTTTCAGCAGAATGACTCCAGTGAGGGCAGAAGATTTAAAATCAAATAGAGGAGGGTTCTTTTAAAGGAGATAAAAGCCCACTTTTGTGTGTCCCCCAACCACCACCATTTGGTTTTTTCCCCTTCCTTTGCTGCACGCCTCACAGGCACAGCCCAGGAGCGCAGCCATTTCACAGTGACCCCGGGTAGCTCTACGTGCTCATTTTCTTTTCCATCTTGCAGAACCTTAATCCCAGACTCGAGTCTCATAGGGAAGGGCCTGCTGGTCTGTGATGCTTAGTCCATGCTAATCAAGGAACTGGCATTGACTCTGCCAGAAGACTTTTCCCTAATAGATGTGGCGGTGATGATGTGAGACCAGGGACCCCAGGACACCCTGGCTTGGGTGCATTTTTAACCTGATTAGGACCATTAGTCAATATAATGCTTTTTTTTCCCATACACATGGGACAGGCTTTATTTACAGCTCACTCATTATGAGTTGAGTTTGTGGGACCTCATGCTTTACAACACAACCCTCTGCAAAGGGCTAGGTGGGAAGGAGGGAAGCTTCTCACTGCTTCCCATGGGCAGGGATGCTCCAGAGGAGAGCTGACATTCAGACTGCTGGTGGAAATCTGCAGTCTGAGCATGAGCCTCTCTTCCAACCCAGGCAGATGATCTCAGCTCTTTGCTGTTTTAGGTTTTCTCTTGGGGTGGATGTTTCCACCCAAATCTGTTCTGGCCAATCATCTCTACCTCTAAAAGTCTAAGCTGAAGGAGTCCTTTAATATCTCAGTCTCTCTATGCAATAAAAACTCCACAATAATAATAGCTCCTGCTGAGCACCCATAATCTGTAGAGATCCAGGCACTTTAGAAAGTAGCAAAGCAATTATATTGAGGGGACAGAGAAGAAAAGAACAGGGACACAGGAAAATATAGGGATTTGCACAAGGAAATCAGCAACCCAGGCAGCATACACCCCCAATCTCCCAAACCTCCCTCCAGAGCCAAGCTCACAGCCTGGAAAGCAAAGCACAGCACCCAAAACACAGAGGTGAGCCAGGCAGAGCAGTGCCCACAGAGGGCAGACGCTGAGAGCAGGGACAGAAGGGGTTTCAATAAGCATGTGAAATGCTCCCCACTTTTCTCCATGACCCTGAGAACAGTGTTGTCAAGACTGGCTGCACTGTCCCATCTCAGGGAGGAAAAAAGAGACAGAGGTGAGCACCCCCCCCAAAATTTCACAGCCCTCAGGAGAGCACAGTCATCTCCTTCCACCACCTCCCAGAGCCTCTAATCCTCCCTCAGCCCAACCTTCTCCTGGCACCATCCCTCACATGCACCCCAAACCCCCTCCCCATCCAAGGAGGTCCCCTGAGAACACCCAGCTCAGAGTAACCTAACAATTATTCTTTGCCCCCCACCACAAAGTGCCAGCTGGCTGCTGAGACCCTCAGATACCTAAAGAGAGGGTTAAGAAAGACCTACCATTGAGGTAAGGAGGCAGAAAGCCCTCACACTGTCCTACAACTGCCTCACAGGATGCTCTCCACACTACTAACCACCCTACTCTGCCCCACACCCACTAAATACCCATCAGCCAACCACACCCTCCTCCTTGCAAATCATTAAGTAACTACATGCACCTGGGTAAATTAGCCCCACCCAGGGAACACACCAGGTGGTCAATCATGATCAATCAACTGATCACCTTCTCCCAGGTGGTGGACAAATATCTCCTGGTGCTTTCTGTCAGCCAAAGCAAAGGCCACACCCATTCCATAAAGCCAGCAATTTTGACACTAAACTCCCAAAAAAACTTCTGCCTAATACATCAGGTGGGTTCATGCAAACCCTGAGTCCAAGGATGAAAGGAAGAGATGGAGATCTCCCCTGGTGATTCAGGTTGTTTTTTCCCCATGCACCAGGATGCTCAGATCTATCAGGATGCTCACATCTACCAGGCAAGATGTTCCTCATGGGACCAGGAAGACCAGCAGCCCAGGAAAGCCAGGAGCTAGCAGAAAGGTTTTCCTGCAGGCATCTCATCAGTATGAGGCACATTACGTTGGGTGCAGGGCCAAAGCAGCGTTGTGTTTTCAGCAGCGCAGACAAAAGTAGGGAAGAAAAAGATGCAAATATCTTAGGAATGTGCCCGGCAGCCTTTTGTGAGAGCACATTAGAATACAATCCAAATGTGCCTAAAAAAGACTCAACAGAATAAATACTGCACTTGTAATAGGCCTCAGAGAGAGAGAGAAAGAGATTTAATGGCAATATATTAAACGTAAATCAACACAAAAGGTAACTGGGAAGGGAAGAGAGATACCAGCTTCGGGATTACAGCACAAAGCTGTAATATTTACCCACGAGATTAAGGCATTTATAGGAAATGAAATATTGTCCTTTTGTAATAATTCAATCCCTCGCCTTTATCCAGGAGGATTGGCCATATCAAGCTATTTTAGAGATGCAGACATAAATTCACACCTATTATTAGCAGAGGGATGCAGACCTGGAGCCTGCATCTGTCGTGGCTACTCTACAAGAACTTCACCTTTGCCAGGGGAAACTCATCTTAGAGCAACCAAAGACTTCAGAGCTGCAAGCAGCCACTGCCTACACATCCCTACTGAGACCCAGCAGCACCAGAGCTGCCATGGTCTGAGATTTTGGACTGCTTGGACAAATCAGATGATGATTGCTGACCATTTTGGGGAGATCTTTCCTCTCCACAGCTCTCATCCATCCAACACATTCTGGGGTCTATAGACCTGCTGGTCCACCAGCTGCTCTCCAGTTGGGGTCTAGAGGATGCTGTGGACTAAGAGTAGGACTGCTCTCATATCCTTGTGGGGTAGGTGAGCCCTCCCTTCAATTCTCAGTGCCTCATTTTCCACATCTGCTGCTTGGACATGTTCTCCTGCTGCATAACAAGCTTTGGGGCTATTAGCTAAAACATGCTTGAGGAGTGCAATCTATCACCACCACACACATGTTATCTCCCAGTTTACTGTAGGATTTTGAGGTTTTTTTCCAGGCAAAAATAAATTTTAACAATTCAATTTGATTTCCAGGTGCCAGACAGAGCTG
The DNA here is from genome assembly GCA_907165065.1 of Caprimulgus europaeus. The sequence goes on along the minus strand of OU015548.1, from coordinate 4,526,828 downwards.
GCAGGCAATAAAAAAGGACGATCTTCTGATTTCTCCACCACAAACCTTCTCCTAAACTAGATAGCTCAGCTACTGGTATGGCCCCAATCAGTAAAGCATCTTTAGCACCACACAATCTTTAATAGACTTGCCCTGTGCAAACTCCTCCTGAGGTAAGAAAGTGCTATTATCTCCTTTACACAGGCAGGGAACAACAGTTAGAAACAGTCTGCCCATGGCATTGTCTCACAGCGTTGGAGACCTGCCCATAAAAATCTTAAATGAAGCAGGACAGTGCCAGGCAGCGAGCAGGAGCTGCTGTGGCCAGGCTGAACTGCTCCTTGCCTGGCTTTTCCAGCCTGCAGAGAACTTACTGCTGCCAAACCTAAAGACTTCCTCAAGGTTGACATGGCCAGTTTCAAGTTGAAAAAAAAAAGGGCAAAAAAAACCCCCACCAAAAAAGCACACAATGAAAACAAAAAAACAGGGTGGTGGGAAGAAAAAACAGAGGGGGATGTCTCTGGGTGTCCCCCCAGTGTAGCTAACCCAGAGCATCACACAGCACTGAAGTGGTTAATGCCATTTCCAGTGCACAGGGAAGCTGATAGACACAGTCCCACTCTGCTCTTTATTTAATAATAATTATCCAGATAGTAAACGTGACCCTGCTGTTTTCCTCACTTCAATTTTTTTGTTTCCCCAGCTATGGCAGTGTCACTTCTCCCGAGGCAGCCTCCCCCACTTGGCACAGTTAAATTGCATTCTGATTCTATTAAATGGTACTAAATGTCTTCAAAATCAAAGAGCAAATATAATTTAAGTGCCATTTGGGTCTTCCCACAGGTTCTCAGCTGTTCACTCAGCAACCAACCTGGAGAAAGCTGCCTGGTGACAGGGGTATGGTTTAAAAGGAAGCACGCAGCCAGTATATACAATACAATTCCCTTCCACAACACCTCCTTTGTGAAAACTCACAATGCACCGTGGTTACAGCTTAAAACAATACAGCTGCTATAATAAGAAGAGAGGAGGAGGAGGAATGGAGAGGTAAGAGAACCAGTGCAGCCAGGGCAGGAGAGCTGGTAACAGCGGTGTGCATCATCACGGCACGGGGATGGAGAAAGGGAAGCTGAAGAAAAGAAGAAACCCTGCAGATCTCACCTGGATCCAGCTCTCAGCACAACACAGCCCAAAGATGCTGCACATACCAAAGCCCCAGGAGCCTGCAGACTCACCTGCACCCCTCTAGCATAAAAACAGCACCCTGCTTTTACAACCAAGGTGGCAGGGCTCAGGGGTGGAAAGGTTTCAGCAGGGATGGGGTTCATGCAGCCCTTCCAGGGAGATCCCAAGGAGATCCCAGGGGAAGCAGGGGTTAGCAGGGAAGAAAGAGGGGAGAAGTGGCTGCTCTAGCAAGGGAGAAACTGTAAGCAGAAAGTTAAGATGATAAAGAAACCTTAAATTGTCAGTAATGTCTTGCAATTTCAAAGCTGGTTTTTAAGGGCAGGGGCTCAACAGAAGCGAAAAGCACTTAATTAAGGTTTTCAGAAACACCAATTGACTTGAGGTACTTTCCTACTCCCTGTAACTAACCACTGAGCGTGTTTAGAGGCAAAGCACAGCAGAGGGAGGAAGGCTCCTTTAAGGCACCCAGCACTGGGTAGCAAACCAGGAAAAACCCCACCTGAGCAACTTCTTGGCAGGGTGCATCACTCCGCTGGCTCCAGCCGAGCCAGAGCTCACCTACAAGCGAGCAGAGCTGCAGCCAGCACGCCTCTGCGAAGCGAGGAGGCAGCCTGCCAGCACACAAAGTTGCTTTTTAGCTCCTGCCGAGGAGAGAAATGGTCCTGGGTGCAGAGCTGGCAAGGGCACAGAGCACACAGAGAGCCCAAAGCATCACATCCCCACCCCTCAGAGGGAAGGGAAGAAACACGGCTGCATACGGGCTTCTCCAGTCTAATGAACAACAAATTAACAGCCCCTCCATGCTGGGTTCTGGCAAGTGGTTTCTCTCTCCCCTTCCCCACTGCTGCTATATCATTGATGGACCCCGCTGGCTCCATCAGCACCCATCCTCTGCCTCCACCACCTCACCCAACACCCAGGGCACGATTGCAAACGTAAGGGTGCTGGAAAGGTGGATGTGTAACACGGAGCACGATTTGAACATCAGCAACAGAAGCCAGTGGGAAGGCAAAGCTGGTCTGGAGCTGCCCAGATCAGGGGCAGAGGTGCAGGAGGACTCACTGTTCAGCTTCCTCAGCTTGAAGCCACAAATAGTTCAAGCCCTTGCTCTGGTGGAAGTGACTAATTGTATTTTGAGAGAGAAGGAAATCGTCACTCGAATCATCTGCACCATCTCCAATAATAGCTGCTCCCCCTGCAACGCTCTGCCACGCAGCACTCACGCAGCCTCACGAGGCAGCCAGCGCTCTGCAAAGACACTGTGAGCTCAGAGCCCCAGGATGGAGATATTGAGGTGCCACTGGCCAGCTTGAGAACCAGGCAGTGGCTTCCTAAGGAAATGAAGGGGTCAGCAGGGATGGATACACCGCTGCCCATCACTGGAGAGCAGCTCCAAGCTCTGAGGATGCTGCTCTAGCCTGAGGCACTGCTCCAACCAACAGCACAGGAACAATCTTTAGGTATTAAGACTGCTAACTGGCACCCAAGGCGTTTGGCAGGTGTCACCGTCCTCCCCCAGCCACGGGAGGAACCACAGACCCGTTTCCAAGCCTGCATGGCTCCCCCATAGTGAGAGCAGGAGGGTTTTTAAACATTCAACATCTCCTGGCCAGACTGGGCTGTGCTACAGAGCTGCTCAGATCAAAAGATCTTCAGCTCAGAAGATTAAAAGGCTCCAGGGGTGGGTAATAGGATGCAGAGCTTTTCACCTCTGGGTGGCTGGGCCGATTTCTAGGTCAGGAACAAGCCAAAAACCCAGTTCTGCCACAGCAGAGGATGCAGCTGGCTTCGCTTCAGCTCCTGGCTGTCAACTGTCCCCTTCTAGGGGACAAACAGCAGAACCCCCGCTAGGCTGGCACCACTTCATCACATTAACCACGTTAATGGAACCTGAGATGGGCTGAGGCCACAGGTCCCACCCCTCTGCACGGCCACCGAGGCTATTTGCAGAACAGGGGACATTTTGGAGAAGGCTGCCCCAAAGCACACACTTGGGACAAGCAGGGATGTCCTCTGCGTGGTGCAGGACTTGTTTATGGAGGGATGCTCCAAGCCTCTCTGCAGCCAGGAGGTCCCCATGCACACACTCCTGGGAAGAAGCGTGGCACGCTGAGTTCACACCTCCCCGCCGATTCACAAGCCCGACGTTTTTTGGCTGGGTTGGCAACCTGGCACTTTCTGCTGGTGCCAACTGCACGTTCTGGGAACAACGTTAAAAATATCTGGCATGCCCACCACCCTCACCGTCCTGACGTCCCACGGGCGCGGTTTCAGCTCTGCCCCCTTTGCTCTGCCTGCTGCGGGGAGCGCCGCCGCAATGCGGGCGGGCGCCGTGCCGCTGCCCGTCTGCTGGGAAAGGGGAGGTGGGCAACAGATGGGAAGAGCTCTTCATCTCCTTCTCTGTTTTTAACCCCTCTGCACGTGGCTGGGAAGCTGTTGTTGAGGAAGAAGGTGGCGTTTTCAAGAAACCCACCTTCAAACCATGGTTGCACAGCTCGGGGGGGTCTTTAACTCGTAGAACGGAGGGGAAGAGCAGCGGGACTGTGTCTGTAGGCTGGATCCAACAGGCTGGGCTCAATGGTGCAGATAAGAGAGGGCTTCTAAGTCTCTCATCATCTTGTGGATGATCCCTTTGTTGTCATTACAATACCCTGTACGAAATGCTTCTGTCCTACTGATCTCCATTCATCATCTCCATTCCCTGGAGTACAGCAAGGATGGGACAACTCCTCAGGAGCTGATTAAAGCCCACTTCAAAGTTTAAGATTAGAAGCCCAAAGAAAGCTCTCAGTTGGTCCCTCCATTCAGATTTTGCTCAAAAAGGAAGAAGATTCCCTCCAAAAACTCCAACAAGTGTCACCTCATCCAGCTTTTGCCTTCTAAATGTGAGATGCCCAGTCAAGCAAATCCACCAGGTTTCCTCTACTGCCAACAGAGACAAGTAAAAAGTGAGCAGTAACTCTTGGGTCATCCGTGTCTCTCTAGTGACTACAGAGGAACCTGGGCATCTACCAGGGACTGGACTTTTAGGGGGCTAAATCCAGGTGCCATGAAGCTAACCCTAAGTTCCTAGAGAAACCTTGTTTACAAGGAAGCCCTCCAAAACGATGCATTTATAACCGCTATGATTACACCTGCCTGAATTTGCAAGCAATGAATTACAAGGTAGGGGGGGGAAAAAGCAGTTTGACTGGGCTAAAGCCTGCTGAGCTGCAGCAGATGGCTTGCTGCAAGAGTGGGGAAGGAGGAGAGAGATCTCTACGCAGTTATGAAAGGTTGCCTCCTCTTCTTAGTCTGCTCCTTCCCCACCTCCTTCCCCACACTCCTCCTCTCCATGACAGAGAGAAACATGCGGGAAATATGCTGGTGAAATCCCACACAAGGCACTACTTGACTAACTTCTCCAAGGTACTTCATTCCCATCCAATTTATCCTAACTTTGCAAGCAAACCATGGCCCACTGAGAGCAAACTTGGCTGGCTTGTCAGCGTTCAAATCACGTAAGACTTGCCCTGCTGCACCTCGGCAAGGGCTCACCGAGTTCTTCAAGGAGACCTCACGCAGCTCGGCAGCGCAAGGTGAAACCAAGTGGCTACAAAGCAGCATGGATCAAACCCAACAGAAATATTTGTACCAAGCTCCGTGAAGTGAAACCCACCAAGCTTCTCACGGCTTTAATTATGTCTGGCAGCCTTCCACGGTATTAATAAAACTCGTGTTTCTATGGCACCTTTCATCCCACAGGTCCCTGAAGTCAAAGCCCTTTGCAGAGGTGGTGGGAGCACATGCCGAGGGCGCTGGGATGCAGCCACCCATGGAGCACCATGGGTGATCTCCAGCCTCTAAGGCAGCCAGCCAGGCTTTGTTGCAGGGACACATGACAGGATCGGCTCCGCTATCGCCGGGATGACACACGCAGCACTGAGCCTCTTTATCCAGCTCAAGGCAGAAGGAAATGGCTGAAATGGGAAGATGAGCACCATACTCCAAATCTGATCCCCTGACTTGGGTCTTTCTACTGACCTATCTCCTCTATGTGGTTTATCTTCTTGTTTAAATACATATTACTTTGCAGTTTTTCTTTTTTAATGCCTCTGAGCTTTCTCCTTTTTGGGGACAAACCTGCCCCCCTGCACCGACTTGTTCTCCATACTGCCCTGCCTGCTCATAGGAAGCAACATAGATGGAGAGCAATAACCTTGGGGGTTTGCTAACCCACCCATCTGCCTTCTTCCCCTCCCTGCACTGAAGCTCTTTCCAGTCACACCAAGCTGCAAAAGGGGACCGTGAAAAAACACATCAGGGATCCATCCCCTCATCCATGCCTTTTCTCAAGGTCACCTGCAGCCATTTGACATATTTTCTCCAGTCAACTCACAGCAGCCAAAGCCTCAGTCAAACAGCAGAGCAGCCTTTCCAGGAAGGAAACAATTTCCTCGATGGTGAAGGAACAGAATTATCCATTTGGAAAAACCAGCACCTCGTCAAGCTTGACACGTCCAACAAAGGCGGCCGTCCTCCGAGGCTGGCGGAGGCACAGCCGGCGAGGCGAGCGGAATCCCACAAAACATCATTTGGAGGTGTAAAATATTCACCAGAAATTGCAATGCCACCCGGGACTGAGAATTCAAAGAGCAGAGAAGAAAGCAGAGCCTCAGCAATGACATTCGGCTCCTGAGCTCAGCTTTCTCTCCCAAAGTCCCAAGAAGGGATGGGAGGCTGGACGCAACGCTCCAGCAGCGATGATCTACTTCCCATCTAGTGCTTTTAATCAGCATCTCCCCTAGTACTTCCCCAAGAATATTAATGTCTTTAACCCCATTTTACTACCCAGAGAGAAAGAGAAATAAAAGATGTTTTAGAGAACAGCTGCCTCTCAGACATACGAGTCCAGATCTCTACCCATTAGGCAACAATTCCAAGTGATATGGATAAAGCATTAGATGAGGGCACAGAAAACCTCCACAAAGTCCCAAAGGAAAGAAGTAAGGAAACATCCTCTTATAGGTGGGGAAATTGCTGTGTATTTAACTCAAGATGAAGTTGCTTTATCAGGGACTGGTGTTTGATGCCAGGGATGGAACCAGCTCCCTGCATCCCCCCAAAGGTCAGATCAGCCACACCTCAGCGGAGGTTGAGTCACCAATCACTCTGTTATCCATGAGTTTCCCTTCCAGTCTGTATTTTCCCAGCATCCTGCACTAGCAACAGAGAGGGGCTTCATCCACCACTCAGCACATAAATTCCTCAGCTGCTTTCTGACTTGTAGTTTTACTTTTTTATTTCTTTTTTTTTATCTCCTACCAGATGCCCCAATTTCCTGCTGAAGGTGAATGCTTCCCATGGAAATTTCACTTTGGATGAAAACCCAAGTTTCTGTCAAAAAAACCCCCCTCCTTTTTCCCCTGTAAATTTTTCCACCAACTCTAATAAGTAACAATAACAGTTGGATCTGAACCGCCCCTGGCTTGGTTTGGTTGTTTGCAAACCCTGCTGGAGGCTTTGCCCACCTGTAGTTATTATTTCATTGCTTTGTTCCTGCCTGTCAAACTTCATCTCTCTTTTTTTTTTTTTAACCTTAACACCATATGTTTCCTAATGAAAAACGTCTCCATATTCACACCTGAAATTAGAGTCTTGTGTGAGTGCTCTTTCAGAGAGCCCTGATGGAATTTCAGTCTAAGGCTCAAGGAAAAAGAAAAGGCAAGAGAGGGGCCTTAAAGAACAGAGGGAAGACCCTTTTCTTCTCATCTCCCTGTGACTGTTCAGCAGAAGCCTGTCACCAGAGGTCCAGGGTTGGCTTTATGGAAAATGCACATTTCAAGAGGGGGAGAAGAAAAGGATTTGGGTGTTGGTCATCACCGTGAGAGCTGCATGGGCTTTCCCCCTCTGAGCGTGGGAAGGAGGTCAGCAAGGCTGCCTTTTCTAAGCCAAGGAACTCTTTAGCTGCAAAAAGGTGCCCAAGAGCCTCTTCATCTTGCCTCTCTTCTGAGGTGACCTTGCTCTTTGAGAAGATGCTCTACTTGATATTTGATTCAATTACTCCCCTCCAGTCTTTTTGAAGGGTTTAAATGCAGGTATCATCATGCAGCCTTGGCAGAGCCCCATGCCCAGGAAAACCTCTTGCAACGGGGATGATGCCCCCACCAGCAGCTCTCCCTGCCCTCCCTGGGGGCTCCCCGGTGGCAGGTGCCACACTCACAGTATCTCTGCAAAAGGCTCCTCTGAGCAACACCCAGATAGAGCCAGAACAACCCCATGGCTCGCCAGCAACGACCCCACTCTGCAGCACACCATGTCCTCAATGACCCTGAGGATTCACACCAAGGATGGGAAGTTTCAGAAGTTCCCAAGGAAATGTGACAAGCTTTTGCAGGAGAACATGGAAAAGCAGACAGCACACTGCTTAAAAAGCCTGCACACGGTGTAAAATGGACATTTATTTGAGCAGGACATGGCACTGAGTGAGTGCACCCAGCCCTAGCACCCAATTCACAGCACCTCACCCTAGAAATACTTTGCAAAGAACAAGGGAGTCCTATGCCAACAGTGGAGCCAGTTACTGCACCCACCCCACAACATTCCCTGCCAGGAAGGTGCAATCCCAGGGCTTGAAAGAAAACATCATCAGGGCAATCAGGATTGCATCCTCCCATTTCCTCAAGAGCAGCGGGCAGTAATGAGAAAGAGATGCTGAGAAGGAAGAAAAGCAGCTTGAGAGCAGCACTCCTGGATGTAGAACAGAAAAGCTGAGTCGCTGCAGAGGAATTTGTGGAGGTATTTAAATCCTGGATGAGGTCCTGCAAGAAACGTTTCTGTTTTGACAAGGAGGATGTGCAAGGTGGGAAACTATTATGTTTTTTATCACACTGATTTCAAGGCTGCAAGCAGAGGTCAGAGAGCAGCACCCAGAGCGATTCCCACAGCCCCCGCGGGGCACAGGGACCCTTCACTTCCCACCACCACGTTTCCACCACCAGCCCACAAGGACTTCTTGCAAAAACTGCCACCAGGACGTCAAGGATAGAGAAAGAACAGGTTGAAAATGCATTTTGTTTATGTGTGGGCAGCAAGACTAGGGAAAAGATTTATTTAAGACGTTAGGAGACATTTTGAGCCCCCTTTCCCCTCCTCCATCCACTTAGCAGCAATCAGGCTTCTTCCTTCCCGGCTTTTCCTTTGACAAGAAGTCAAATTGCTTTTTTTGCCTCCCCCTCAACACCTAAAAACTTGAAACCTGGAGTAGGGATAGACCCAAGTCAAAGACCATGGCACCCTCCGTTTGGGTGCAGGGCTGCACCAGCCCAAGCTGCTCTCTTGTCACACTGGAAGAAAGGATGGAGCAAGAAAAATAAATAAATAAATAAACAAACAAACAAATAAATAAATAAAAGACTGAAAATTTGATCAATTTCTTTTACTTCAAGCTTCACCAATAGCTGCTGGTTATTTACCATTATCTCTCCTTGCAGTGTTGGTGTTGAGCTGGGCTACCCCCCGCAGGCTGCTAACAGTCTGTGATTACCAAGTAGCGCAGCCCTTGCTGCAAAACCAGGCAGCAGCCAGCCCCAGAACGATCTGCCCCGCCAGAGACAGACAAACAGCCTCCCCTGAGTGAGAAAGGGGAACAGAAGGGAACAATAGAGCCATGCAGTGTGCTGAGATCACTCTGGGTGCACAAAGGGATGACTGCTCCTCCCACGGACCCAGCAAGGATACCCTGAGCACCCTCTGCTCCCAACTTGCACCCATTGCTATAAATCTGGAGATGCCATCAATAAGTATTTCTCCCTCAGAAGGACTCTTGCCAAGGCAGAGCTCTCTGCTGCACACCACAGGGGTGACACATGGTTCAGGTACAGGCTATTGCTGCGTGTGTCAGTGAGCTCACAGGCTTTATTTGCCCAAGGTAGTATTTGTTTGGCCAGGGCAGGATGGGACACACGCAGCATCTTCTATTTTATAAGAATATATTTGCCCTTGGGAAGAGCTTTACCTAGCACTGGTACCACCAACCGTGGATGAAGGAGCACTGGAAATGACCCGCTGCACTGCATTTCACAATTAATCTGTGATCTCCTACTTGGCTTTTCACTGCAGAGCAATGCTCTTCCCTATTAACCCCCAGTTCCCAGAGACAGGTAGGACAGGGTTTCATTCCCATGAAAACACCCCTCCTGCCAAGAAGTGAAGAGAAATGAGAGAAAGCTTGGCCGGGTCTCCCTCCCTACAGGAACGTGCCCATCACTTCCACCCGTCTATGCCAAAGGCAGGCGATGCTGTGCAGCACAAATAAATTAGACTGGGAGCAACGTGAGCCCCCAGAGCTGCGAGCTCAAGCAAATCTGACCAGATGAGTTAAGGGGGAGCAAAGACAAGGGGCTGCTCTTCAGGTTTGCCTTGGCTTGGGCTTGGTTTTTTCAAGCAATCCCTGGCTTTTGCCTCCAAACTAGCATAACACTCCGAAAGCCAGGCTTTTCCCCTGGTGAGAAGCCAGCTGGGGATGTCCTATATCTTAAACCAGATGCAAACCATACATGCTGCAGCCCTTCACCACTTTGAGCTCCGTTTGCTGCAGCCTTGGAGGGCACATTGGCTGCTCCAGCACTGACCCATCACCCTCCCATCTGTCCCAGGCAGGTCAATGCTCTGTCCCCCTTCCTCCCCATCCTCACAATGCAGAGGGCTCCACAGGGAGCTGTGGGTGTCTTCCTAGATTTATGGCCTCTTTATTTATTTATATTGATTTTTAAAAGCTCTTCTTAAAGGAAGAGGGGGGTGGAAAGAAAAAAAGCACAATGACTCTCTGGATCCCTGGAGGCCTGGCAGTGATTAGTGCTAATGCATCCGCTATTTCTCCGTGCACCTGGGGACACCCAAGCACCATCCAGACATCCAAACCGGGGTGAACCCCCACCCCAGCAAGCTCCAGCTTTCTGAAGAAAGCACCCAGCATGGGGACCCCAACCCCACAGATGCCAGGGTCCTGCAGGCAGTGGGTCCTGCACAAGCTCCTGACTTTCCCTGAAAACCCCTCAGAAACCTTCTTCCTCAAGCTTAAAGCTCACCAGTTACGGCAGCCCTGCTGTGGTTCCGAGTAAGTCGTTGCAATGATTAATTACCCTCTCTTCAAAAATTGGACACCACTTCTCTTGTAAATGAGCCCAGCTTCACCTTCCAGCGCTGGATCCTGATACACTCTTTGCTGCTAGATTAAAGACCTGTCTACTTTCAGCAACTTCCCCCCCTCACACAAAGAAATATATAGACCACAACCAAATCACCTCTTAACCTCCCTCTGATAACGGAACCAGGCAGAGACACTTCCCTCACACTCCGAGGCAAGGCTTGCATACCTCAATTTACCCACATGTTTTGTTTCAGACTTTCTCTGGGGTTTGTTTTGTTTTTTTTAATCCCATCCTCCTTTGAAAAATGCTCTCTGGAGCTGCATGCAGTCCCTCCATAAAGCTCCTGCTCACATACACACCACCACCTCCAAACACTCGCTATTCCTCACGTGTTCCCTGAGACACTTCTTGCCCCAAGGAGTTCATATTTATATTGAAAGAGCGACACAGGCTGAGAGAAAATAAGGATTATTATTCCTGTTGTCCAGATGAAGGAGCCGAAGCACAGAGATGAAGTGATTTGCCTAAGGTGGAGGAGCTGCCTGTGACTATCCATGCCAAGAGTTATTTAGCAGTAAGAGTATCAATAGATGGCAATGAAGAACATGGTTCAGCTCCTGGATCTTGCTGTTCTCATGATACCCCAGGCATCTCTGTAGCCCTCATTGCCCTGACAACAAGGTTTCACCACACAGGTACACAATCTCCCCAGGATGGGAGGCTGCTCGTGGGGTTTCCCATCACAAGGAAGAAAGGAAAGGCTCTGCTTGAGCACCCAGACCTAGGGAAAAGCCAGATTTCCCACCAGCCCCAGAGCCAGTTGTCCCAACAGCCCCATCATCTGGAAACACTGGGATGGATGTCCAACAGCCACCTGCATCCTCACTCCACATGGGTTCACTGCAAACCCTCTCCTGATGGCACACCGAAGGCAGAGGCACCTCTGCATACCAGAAGCCTTTGAAAAGCAGGTTGGGCTTTTTCCTGCCCTCTTCAAAATGGGGACAGTCCTCTTTCCCTGCCTGGGTTTGCAGAGTTCATCACACCACTCGTTACATCCCCTGCCATCCTTCCAGACCACCCTGTCCCCAACAGAAACGCTTGTGTTTCTGTTTGCCATCTTCCTGGTGACTCAGGGAAGTTTGAAAAGGCTTGGTTTGTTTTTTTTTAGTCCTACCCAACATCTGGCTCCCTCCCAAAGCTTCCAGTGGCCAAACATGACACAGCGGAGATGGCAGCTTCCTCCAGCTGGGTGCTGAAGGAGCAGTGCTACATCCAGCTCCTGGCAGGAGACTTCTGATAGCCTCAGAGATTCAACAGCCATCATAAGCCTTCTTTTTTTTTTTTCCATGCTGCCAAACACCCATGGCCAATATGGTTTTCCTCACTTCTTTTGACACAGTCCCACTTCATTCTCCTCAACCACCGACTAGGCAATCCAAGGAGATGAAGACAGATCCCAAGAAAAGCAGCATGGCTTTGCTGACTCCCTGGCAAGCTGACATGAAGAGATCCCACTTGCTGAACAGTTAAAAAGAAGAAAACAGTCCACCACAGCACATCAAAACTGCTTTAATTAACTTTGGATTGTTTCTTCTCTCCTCCTCTTGCCTTTTCTTTTTTTTTTTTTTTTTTTTTCCCTTCTTTTTTTTCTCTCCTGGCATCAAGAACCAAATTGAGATGCAGGTGAATTCATTTTCATAAACTATCAGTTTCCATCAAATCTATCTAATCCATCTCTCTCTACAAAATCCCTTAAGCAGGAGATCTCGCTCCCACTCTGCCTTCCACAGCTGCGTAAGCCTCGCAGAGCTTGCAGAAATACCAAGCGTGGGTGGCACTCCAAGTTCCCAGCTCTCTCTAGATGTGAATATCACTGAGCTTACACGTCCTCGCCGTTCCATCTCAAACATATGGCTTTAATGTATCACCAGTCACTTCCCATCAAGATCAAAGTTTAAATAGATCTGGGGACTAGGACGGGAACAGCAGGCGCTGCTCGTGGGTCCGGATCAAGGGACCCAGCTCAGCAGCACGAGGGGGTTGAGCTGGGATGGAGAAGAGATGCTCCACAGCTGGAGCACAGCTGCAGGTAGAAGCTAGGGATGGGCAAAAGGATTATTGGTGTTTGGGAAAGGGGTTGAGCCAGCTGCTGCCCCAGGAACAAGCACCCCTCAGTCCCCACTCCTCCACAGATAGAGCACATCACCCCCCAAAGATGCCTACACCCGACTGGGAGCATCCAAAGCAGCACATCAAGCTGATGGAGGGAACATCCCACACCTCTGCACCCAAGCTCACAGCCCACAGCGCTGAGCAGGGCAGAAAGTCCATCAGCCCTGCCTTCAGTTTCATACTGGCTTTTCCACAACCTCCAGTTTGCTCCAGTCCAACCTCTACTACCAAGGGACCCAGCTTGCCAGGTAAGGTGTTGGCAGCAAGCAGGACTAGGGCTGGGGAGGGAGGGGAGGAGGGAGAAGGAGACATGTCAGTTATTAAACTTTCACTCAAATTTATTTATCAGGACCACACACAAAGACACTGCCTGCAGACTGAATGCAATTCGTGGCAAGTGTTTCCCCAAAGCCACTGGGAGCTGCAGGGCTCATCAGAGAATCTTAATTGGTTTCCTCTTAAAAATCCCCAAATGCATAAATTAAAGCAAAATAATAAACTCCTGCCTGTTTTTCATTATTAATAATATTAGCACAGCAAGACAACACTGCAAAGCAACTTTCTGCAAATCCTCTCACCCAGAACGGAGCAGCCAGGAGTGGGGGAAGCCACAGCAGCCAGCAAGCTCCTGCAGCCCAGGACTGGTGCAAGTAGGGCAAAGAGGGACCTGAAGGAAGGTGAGGAGCGTGACTGCAAGGAGGACGTACAAGGAGATAAAACTGGGTCTGCTATAGCCTCCATTTTCTTGGTGTTCACAGCTTGCTCCTCTCAGACAGGCTTCCTTATGCTCATCTTTCATCTCCCTCTTCTCCTTTATATTATCTCCTCTCTGGTACAGGCACTCTGGTATTGCTCTCAATAACTCAGTCTCTTTTCACTTGGTAGACAGCTCTGCCCTTTCATCACAGCCTCCAGAGGCTGGAGCAAGCATCAGTCTCACCCATGGCTTCCCAGGACTGGGCAACACAAGCAAGGCAAAAATCAGAGCAAGGAGATGATGCTCAGGCTGTGGTTTTGATGCCCATCTCAAACCACAGCTCCCAGAGAGCCCTCAATGGGTGATGAACCTTGATGAGACCAACCACACTGAACATGGGCAATGGACATCTCGCACTCAGCCTTCACCCAACAGCCAAAACTACGACAGCAAGTCCAGTTTCCCTACTTCAAATGGACTCTCCCCTGCTCCCTGATGTATTTAAATTTAATTTCTTGTCAAAGTTTCCAGTGAATAAATCTCCTTTTTAAGAACTCAGTGATACCATTTTCTAAGTTACGTGGTAGGAATCCAATGGGTGAACAGGGAACAGGAGCCAGCCCCGGTCTCTGCCTGTCTAGCGAGATTTAATAAAGAAAACACAAAACAAAACAGACCTTGCTCCTTTTCCCACCTCAAAAACGAGATTATTTATATTTTAATTAAAGGGAGCACAATGTTTGGCCACGGAGCGTTGTCTCAGCTGGGGCTGGAGGATAAACAAGCTCAAACACTCTCTGTGTGGCCCTTCTCCGAGGAACATGGGGACCACGCTCACAATTCACCTTCAACCGCCGCAAGATGATGCCCGTTAGAGGGGAGAGAATGGGTGTTAATGAGATGAACTGCAAGAATGGGGGGAAAAAAGAGTAAAAGCAAGAGCATGAATAGCACATGAGAGGCAAATGAAATAATTACTCCGCTCACCATTGTTACAACGCAATAAATTTAATGTAATTCCTAAAGGCCAACCCGTTTTCTTTCTTACTTGCTGCTTCTTTCTTTCTCCCTTTTATTTTTTTTTAACTTCCTTTTTACAGTTTCAGAATTATGCTTTAATTAGCATAACATTTAAATTAGCGAATGGAATCTTAATTAGCTGAGGAAATAGACTTTTGTTGGAGTGGTTGCTAAAACAAATAAATCCTCTTCCTCTTTCAAGAGCCATTTGCTTATGGCACATTTAATAGCCTAGTGTACCATAAACAATTTGAGACAAGGATAAGTAATTAAATTAGAAAACATGCCGACAGAAGTACCCCAGCCTGGCCTTCTCGGAGCTACAAGAGGATAACACAAACCTTCCTTCAGCAGAGGAGTGTCCATGCTGGGTCTGCTCAATTAGTGGAGTTTGGAGAACCCTCCAGTTGCCCAATGTTTTGGTTTTAATCCTGGAGCCCCAGGGGTGGTTGATCCCTGACCCAACGCACTCAAGCTTGAAGGAGAGCTCTTGTGGGAAACCCAAGGAAAAGGCTGCAGAAAGTTCAGCCAAAAAGAAAAACCCAGCAATGGCATTGTCTCTTGTAGAAGCACCTCACTGGAGAGAAAGGCCATGGTGATGAATGTCTGCGTGCAACACGTCCACACAAAGCCCCAAGTTCTGGACACCTTTTGGAGAACACACTTCAAGGTCCTCACCAGCACAGGGAAGGTGCACAGCACGAGTCAATCTGCACCAGGCACTTCATAAATTAGATAATCCAAGGGTGTAACAAAAAGACCAGTGTTAAACCTCCTGCATTCCCACCTTTTAAAGAGGAGCAGCAACATCCTCAGTCTATAGAGGTGGGAAATAGCAAGACCTAGGGGAGGACACACTCCCATGTCTTCCTCTGCCTTGTAGAGGATGGGAAACCATTGCACCCAAAGCACCTCACAGCTAATGAGCAAAGCCCTGGGTGGCCCTGATCATGGGAATACCTCTTCCCCGTGTCCCTCTCTCATCCCTTCTCCAACACAACCCCAGCAGCTGAAGACAGAGTATTTCCAGCAGCAGAGCTGTTCTATCCCGCTCTGGCCAGGCAACTGCAGAGAGCAATAAAAGTTTAATGGTTCCCAGCGGGTCGATTGAGAAAGAATGAAAACGCTATAAATCCAGCACAGTGCTTATGTGGAGCTTAAAAACAAACTGCTCCAATCACACTTAGCCAAGTCGTCCAGTCTTCACAGAAGACAGGGATGAAAAGGGAAGATTTAACCTTAGCCATGCCTTGGGCAGAAAAAAATAAGAGTTTGGGCTCACTAGGAAGATTTTCTTGGCTTTACTTTTGTTTAGTGTGATGGAAACCCGTGTATGTGCATCCCTCACACTCAAAGGCATCACCAGGACTCACCAAACAGGTACGCTGTGGGAAAGATGGGAAATTGCCAAGGTAAAACACACCTCCTCGCTTTCCAGGCAAATCAGCCACACTATTAAAAGCTTTGCTACATGAGAGTTTCCCCATGCAAACCTATGCCATGCCCACTGCCTCATTTCTCCTCTGGGTGCATTCTAACAGCCAAGGATTTTCAGTAACATCCTCTTTCAAGGAAGATGCTCTATTACAGGTCTAACTCATTCCTGGACACCACTCTCTCCATACCTGATCTCTCTTTCTTCCCTGCTTCGCTACAAAGCCATGGACTATGGCACCAGCTTCTTGGGAGGAAGGAAAAAGCAAAACTCTTTGGATAATCACCATTTCTCACAGAAAAAATGCCTTCAGAGCCTTGTCTCTCCAAAGGAGCACCACAGACCTATCCATCTTATTCCTCACTCCTTAGCAAGCTGCTCTGTCCTCAGCAGAAAGAGCCATGAGGCAGCAAGGGCAGGCCAAGAAGAACAGCATTTCACAAGTACACCTACACATATCTCCACCTGACCCTGATGGAAGGGTGTCTGCAGGTCCTCCAGATGACTTGGAAAACCTATGCCCCAGGCTACTCATCCCAAGATGATTGAATCCTTCTCTGAGAATAAATTATCCAGGGAATTCAGATTCTGTCTCCTTTGGTCATAATCAAATCTCCATTTTCCCTCTCCCATGTATCCATCATCAGCATTCACAGCAGAGTCTGGCCAAACCATCCCACACAGCCAGCTCCCATGAAATATTTGCTCTACCTGCAGTGGAGGGTTGATGAGATAAAGTCAAGTGATTGTTGTTTCCCATCTCTGAGAGGGTATCTTAAATATGAAGAGGGTGCTTTGGTACTGCAGGGACAAAACATCCAGACTAAGGACAGCATCTCCCATCCACAGCTTCTCTTTGGAGACCCTAGCACCCACAGACTTCATTTGGAATAGAAAACCTTGTTTAATGTTTTCACCCACCACTTCTAAAGCCCAGAAAGCTCCTGAGATACCACACACATCACCTCAACATTGCACTGCATGAACATCCCTCTTCCAGAGAGCAGCACTCTTGTCCCAGAGGTCACTGGTTCATATAGCAGTGACTCTAATTGCCAAAACTGTGACTACACTGCAGTCACAAAAATGGAGTTGGCTTAAAACAAGCTACGCCCTGGTCTGAAATAACACTTTTCATAGATATATACACACCAAAAAACCCCAACAAAACCAAATAACCAACCAGAACAAGGTACTCCTTGATGGTAAATTACCAAATGGCAATTAAATGACAGATTTCAGCCACTAAACGTTCCTCCTTAGGATACTCCCAGCCCTCCTCTGCTTTGCTGGGGGTAAGGGATGCTCAGAGGACCAGACAGGACACAGAAACTGGTTAGGATGCTGCCAGGGAGCAAAACCCTGCCCGACACCTTCACTCCTTTCACAGCATCAAATCAACTTGATGATTTCTTTATTTTTTTTAATTAGTTTTCAGCCCCCCTGGTACCCAGACACCCCAAAAAGACCCAGCTTCATCCTCTAAGCCATTCCTTTAGCAGTATTTATAGCCTTCCAAGAACAAACAAACCTATCAGGCCGAAGCCTGCACATTAGCGGCACAGCCTCGGGATAGATGACTTTGGGGAAATCACTGCGGCAAGCGCTGAATGATGATGGATGGCGCAGGAAAAGGGGGGGAAAAGGAAAGGAAAAAAAAAACCCAGCCGTCTGCAGAAACAGGGGGACAATTTGCCAACTTGAGTAGAGTCACACCTCCTTGCTCCAGTGACAAATTTGCTCCATTAGGCCTATAAACCACACTTTGCCATCACCGCACCGCCAAGCACCAGCTCGCGCTCAGTAATGAGCCTCTCAAGGCCAACGCGTGCCCAAAAGCACTTTCCAAAACACCTAATAACATGGGGTGGGTTTTTTTTTTTCCCCCCACTGCATGTAAAAAGCTCCTGACTGCAGTCAAACCTGACCTCAGACCTCTTTCCTGCACCTGCTATAAAAAAAAAAGCCTGATAAAAACCTTCTGCCACGTCCTTGGGCTGCACCAATGCTTCTGGGCTCCCCACCGCACAGCACAGCCCTTTAACGCTCAGCACAGTGTTTTCTTTCCTAGACTGTGTTTATTTAATGAAAAGCAAAGGGTTGGCACAGAGCTGATGGGTGTCAGGACTCCTCTCCGACCACCCATCTTCACACAGGTGGTTAGTAGGTCAAGAGAGGTTCTTCTTCCCCTCTGCTCTGCCCTGGTGAGGCCACATCTGGAATATTGTGTCCAGTTCTGGGCCCCACAGTTCAAGAAGGACAGGGAACTGCTTGAGAGAGTCCAGCGAAGAGCCACCAAGATGATGAAGGGAGTGGAGCATCTCCCTGCTGAGGAAAGGCTGAGGGAGCTGGGGCTCTTTAGCTTGGAGAAGAGGAGACTGAGGGGGGACCTGATTAATGTTTATCAATATATGAAGGGTGAGTGTCAGGAGGATGGAGCCAGGCTCTTCTTGGTGATGTCCAATGGTAGGACAAGGGGTAATGGGTGTGAGCTGGAACACAGGAGGTTCTGCTTAAACTTGAGAAGGAACTTCTTTACTGTGAGAGTAACAGAGCACTGGGACAGGCTGTCCAGGGAGATTGTGGAGTCTCCTTCTCTGGAGACATTCAAGACCCACCTGGACGCCTTCCTGTGTGAACTCATCTCGGTGTTCCTGCTCTGGCAGGGGATTGGACTGGATGAGCTTTCGAGGTCCCTTCCAATCCCTGACACTCTGGGATTCTGTGAAGTGATTTTTCTCCCTTGTGCCTCATTCCCCTCCCCGCCGCAGCCCGAGGATGCAAACCCCGCAGCGCGAGCGGCGAGGATTAACGCGCCTGGAGATGCAGTGATGGAGAGATGCTGCAGGTAAGGGAAAACGCGATTCCCTCGGACACAAACTCTGATGTCCTATCTTAATCCTCGGCCGCAACGGGAGTGTTACCTTGGGATCTCACCCCGCCGTTATTAAAGCACTCCAGATGGTTTTTGATGGGGAAGAGACATTCATTGCCATACCCCAGACGCCGAGCTGACATCTCAGCGGCTGCGGGAACATCACAGAGAAAATCAGTTCCCCACCAGAGTGTTTGTGCAGCAAGGGAGAACTCGTGAACTGAAGCAGAAAATCCTCCACGACTGCTCTAGACTAATAATTGCCCAAACGCCGGGTGGTAGCCACAAAAAAAAAATATAGAAAAAAACCCCCCACAAAGCGATGCCTGGCTTTGAAATCCCCCCTGCTCCGAGCCACAGGACGTGATGTCCAGCAACAAATTAAATGCCAACAGAGCCGCCTCACTCAGCCTGGGCACCCCGCGGGCGAGGGAGATGAGCTTGCTCCGGCTCTGCGGTGTTTGCCCCTCCCGTGCATCCATCCACACCGCCTCTCCTCCTGTCCCTCACACCCTTCCTTTGCTTCTCATCCTCTTGGCTTTTGACCTTCCCACTGGCTCTGCCTCCCTCTCCACCCCTCGCAGGGGTTGCACAGAGGGGCAGAGCTCGTGTGTGTGATGTGGTTATTTACAGGCGCTTCTCCCTCTCTCCGCAGCTCGCTGGCAGCACGCTGCAGGGAGCGAAGCCAGCCGGAGCCTGCCTCAGACTGGAAAGCCAAGCAGGTTGCTCATGTCACCGAGATGCCTTCACACTGGTCAGAGGCAAGAGCAAAGCAAAACTCCTTGCAGGATGCTCCATACCACAAGCTGAGGCTGGATGCTGGGAAGCATCCTCCTCTTCCCAGCGTGCAGCCCAGTTTAGGTGGGAAGAAGGGGCTGCCATCCTCCATCCACACCCCACAGACCTGGGCAAGGAGATGTCACCGTGGTGGCCCTGGTGACAGCACGCAGAGAGCCTGGCCGTGAGGCAGGGATGCAGGGAGAGCTCCCAGCAGAGAGCAGGGGAAGGGGAAAGGCGGGTAGCGGTGCAGGGGACTGGGCAGGCTGCCCTCGAGACGGGGAGCGGGCGGTCGCAGCAGCCTAACCCTCAATCACCGCAAGGCAGCGGCGCTTGGCTGCGAGCAAAATAAAAGCCATCACCGTGGCCTCTTAAAGAGCGATATAATCTGGTGTTATTGCCATCGAGAGCGGCACGCCGAGAGGCTCAGCACAGCGGGAGAGTTACAAGGAGTTTGGCTGCTCTGGAAAGCACAGGCTGGTGCTTTCTGAACCGTGCTGGCAGAGCATCCCTCCATCCTATTGCTGCCTGTGCCCTCACCCACCCCTCACGGGGCACGGGCAGCCCCCGGGAGCAGGGTTTGCCATCAGTGAAGCTAACGAGGCTGATCATCTGCTGATGTTCCTTGGCAAAACACAGCGGAGCTTTCACTAATTTACACCACCAGAGAGTCTTACCCAAGATGTTAATTATCATTCTGGTTTTTGGGCACACTTGAGGACTTTGGTTTCCCCTCCTCCACGCGCTGGACGGTTTCCCCCTCTGCATCAGCAAGGCTGGAGCTGGTCCCTCCTGCCAGCTCCTGCCAGCACAGATGATGGCACAAACTCCACAAAGAGAGAAAAAATTAATAACCAGGAGCAAATGACTTCACAGAGCAGTGCCAGAGCCACGTTCTCTCTCTCTCCTTCACATGGGAGATGAACAAGGACTTTTTAAGGGATCACTAAGGTGTGGGACAGATAGACACTTTGCTAGCTAAGAAACCCTGGTTGGATGGCTGCAGAGGAAGGGAGGAGGCAAGAACATCACTTGAAAAGGCAGCTAAGAGTTAGAAGGCACTATTTGGGTTAAATGCAGCTCACCTCCAGCCAAGAGCTCCTGTCTGTGCCAAGCTCTCCCAAAGTGTCCACCTTCTGTGAAACCTTCTCAGCCACTTGTTTTTTGCCATACCAAAGGCCATCAGAAATAGCTTTAACTCGTGATGCTTTCCCAACTACAATAATGCAACTCACAACGCTTCTGGGAAATGTTTGCCCTTGTTCCCACAAGACATTTCCCCTTTGAGAAGCCCTAGGGCTTGGAAGACACCCCACTTGAACATACAGCTCTGAATACTACAGTCCCCTAGGGTGAGGGACCAACACACTGCCTAGCAGGGGGGTATCCAGCCCTAAGGAGGCCCAAACCCTCATTTCTGGGGTCCTCCACCTTCCACTGCAGCCCAAATGAAGACTAATGATGATGGTCCCACCCTTTCAAAGCATACAAGAGCATCTTCTCCTTGAAGAGCAACGATATGAAGATGCAGACAAGACCATCTAAAACACCATTTAGGTTCCTGCAAGTCAAGCCCATGTCTGACCTGGTGGTGAGAGAATGGCTCAACTGATGATAAGGAAAATAGCAGACCAGGCAAATTAAGTTGGGCTGGATTATGGGAGACCAGCGCTCCCCAGCTTCTCCATCGAAGAAGTTTGGAGTCTGCAGTGAGCTGTTCCAATGAGAGGCAATAATTGAATTTGTTTTCATTTAATTTGAAGGGCTTTTAATTAAAAGCCAAGCCTGTGTGTGCAGAGAGATAAAGCTGAGCACGTGGAGACCGGGGGTAATTTGGGTGCTGAATGCAATAATTAATTGTAACCGTGGAGGTCAGGAGAGGGGCTCTATCTCCCTGCAATCAGCGCGCCGCGCTGGCCGGCCGAACGGAATGGGCTCGCCAACGCCGCAAACGCTTAAGTGATTTTTGAAGCCTTAATAGCAATTATAGAGCAGCGTGGAGGTTAATTTGCAGAGTTCATTAATCAGAGAAATAAACACGTCAGCGATCACCACGGAGAGGGGAAGCGGAGGAGCCTGCCTCTGAGATGGAGAAGGCTGACCTCGGCACCGATGCTAACCAGGGAACTGGTGACAGTGGTTTGTATCCTCAACTTGGGGTGAGCCCTGGCTTTTCACACCCAACCACCGGCCATAAAACCCTCAGCCACTCACCCTGGGGCTCCTGCTAGCCAGACCTAAATATTCCCCAGCTCCACAAGGTGTTAAGTGGATAACAAGACCATATTGCTCTCCAGCTGGTAACTCCGGTCTTCTCGGTCATCCTATTGCCCTGCAATCTCAGCTTCTCATGGATGATGATGATGATGATGATTATTATTATTATTAAGCAGCTTCTCAGCTTCTCAATAATCCTGGCCACCAGCCCTGAAGTTACAACTATCACCCTCAAGTTGAGAACTCACCCCACAGCTGGTAACACAGCTAAAGCCCAACCCTCCCAGGAGCATCCTCCCCAAAGCTTGACGGAAGGACCTGGAGCTTTACCACAGCACCTTTGATGATAAGATGGGTGAGGACACAGAGTGTCTCTTAAGGGACAATGCTTAGAAATAAAGAAAATGGCTTGAATTCTATTAGGTGTTCATGAAGCTAAGAGATGTGGGGCTTCCTGGCCATGTATCATGAGAAAGAGCGGTGCTTTGTGTTGGAAAGATCTCAGGAATGAGGTGAGGATAACCTCAACCTGCAGCAGGACAGAAAGGGGCCAGGAGCGAGGGGTATTGCTGCTCCTTCATACAGCTCAGACAAAATGGAGTTTTGCAGTGGGAGGAAAAACACTCCTAAGAGCCAAGAGTGGGCAGGAGAGCTGCGGCAGAAGCCTGCTATAAAAGGAGAGCACTTGCAGGATGAGGCTGGAGACCTCCAACAGCTCCCCACCTTCATTAGACTCCCTGACTCGCCCTTCCCTCTCAGCCTCAGAATGGGGGAAGGCTTTAGGGAGGTGCAGGGGGGCTTGGTGCTCTCGAGGGAGGTTTCTGGTCCCTCCCCAGGCTGGTGACTCCTCCTGTACCTGCTGCCAGGGGACCAGTGGGAACGGAGCTGCAGAGGATGCACACACATGGAAAGGCGTTCAGGGGAGGGGAGCACTAATAGCTTTTTCTCGAGCTGGTAATTGCTCCCTGGAGAAAGGCTGTACATTGCACTGATTATTTTTTTTTCCTCTCCTTCCTTCCCCACAGTCTATTTCAGGAACTGGTTTCTGATGATTTTTTTTTAAAGCCATGGATGTACTTGCATGGAAGACCTGTGCTTCCAAGGCGTTGTGCAAAAAGAGTCCAAACCCAGCACAGACAGGCCTTGTCTTGCTGATCTTCTTTTTGTTCTAATACAATTAACATTAGCCAATTAGTCCAGCCATTACCTTGGCTCCTCTGCCACTTCAGGCACTGTTATCCCTGGAACCTCCACATGGGAAATGAGTTTTACAATCCTCAGCACACTTCAGGGATTTGTTTTTACCGGAGCAGCTGTGTTCTTCAAAATATTGAAGAGCATCTACAACATTAAGCAAGGAAAAGTGCCAAGCTCAGCACCTGGGACAGAATAATCCGACACTGGTACGGGCTGGGAAGGGATTAGCTGAGTAGCAAAGCTGCTGAGAAGATCTCAGTGCACCTCAGGTTGAAGAAGATGAGCCATCACTATGAAAAAGGCAAAGAACCACAGCTTCTACAACAGCAGATCCAAGGAAGCCACCATTCCCCTCTAACTGGCACCAGAGAGACATCAATAACCAGCACACACGTGTCACTGTGACCGCGGCCGTCACCTGCCCTTCCCGCACGCTCTGAGCAGGAGTTCCTGACAGCTCCATGCATCTCCTCCGTGCCCATCTCCTCCTCTCCCCCACCTCCACTCACTCCAAACCTGGGCCAGGATCATCGTTAACTTTTCTGCCTGCTAGAACTGTGCTTAATTAAACATTTTAATTAAAAGCTACAAGAGTGATTGCCTCTGTCATCCTCTGAAGGGAAGGCTAATAAAGTCCCTTCCATCCAGTCCAGCGAGCGGCCCAAGGACACGCTGCTGGGCAGCACTCTGGGGTGGCAGGAGGAGAAAGGGTCTTTAAGGAACTGGGTCCTCACCTGCCCCCGAGCAGCAACAGCCACGGCACGGGCACAAAACCTGGGCACTTGGAAGCTTGGGCACAGAGACAAGAGGATGCAAAGCACCCAGTAGGGTGGCATTGTTCGCTGGATCTCACTTCTTCAAAGGACTGAGACCTCAGAGCTTTGGAAAGACCTTCAAGAATCTCCTTTCCCACCACTGTGTCAGCATCAGGGCTGGTGCTACACGTCAAGCTCACTGTGCACCAGCTCCATCCATCCTCCTTTTCCCTCCACACCCTCTTTCCCTGCTGCCTCCTCCTGCTCCCCCGTGCAAGTGCCGTGGGCTGTGGTGGCACAGAGGATCCTCTCACTGCTCTCTCTGATTGCAAGTGAAGTGTTTGAGCAGGATTTCAAAAGTTTTCTCCCGCGGTGCCCGTCAAGAACAAACAAAGTATTTGTTGTTGGTGGAGTTAAAAATTCATCAAAATAAAATAAAATAAAATGAGGAGCAGCAATGCACACATCTACGTTTGAGTAAACGGGGAGAGAACACACTTGGAAACTTTTTGATCAGAGAGTCTCAAATCCTGACAGAGAAAATGTATTCATAATTTATTAAAAAAAAATTATTTATAATTTATTTTCAAATTCACCAGACTCTTTTTTTTTTTTTTTCTCCTTTTTTTTTTTTGCCTCCCTTCTGACAAACAAGATTTTCTGTAACTCCTGAGCAGGGTGACCAACAGAACAATATTGCTGAAGGCTCCTCTCTTTGCTTTTAGAGATTGGAAGATGAAAAGATGCAGCATCAGTGCCAGAGACACCTCCTGCCCCACCTCTGCTGCCTTAAACCCTCCCAGAGATGCTTCTGCATCCCAGAGCCCTGCTCCTCTCCACAGGGGCTTCCCAGACCCCCCCTGACTCCCCAGCATCACCTGGCTGGTGCCACCTCCCTGGCTCTGGTGGGTACCAGGGCCTGGCTGTGCCCCTGCCAGCACTGAACTCTGGCTCTGGTGGGTACCAGGGCCTGGCTGTGCCCCTGCCAGCACTGAACTCTGGCTCTGGTGGGTACCAGGGCCTGGCCGTGCCCCTGCCAGCACTGAACTCTGGCTCTGGTGGGTACCAGGGCCTGGCTGTGCCCCTGCCAGCATTGAACTCTGGCTCTGGTGGGTACCAGGGCCTGGCCGTGCCCCTGCCAGCACTGAACTCTGGCTCTGACAGGTAAAAAAAAAAGCAGCCAAGACAGAAAGCAGCAGCTCTGAACCCTCCTGCTGCACTCTTTATCCTGGAAGATTATGAGGTTTACTGCTGCTTCTCCATTATCCTAAATAAAGCAGCCTTTCAGAATTGCTTCAGACATATTAGATCATGTACTTTTTACACTTCCAGAGACACTGGTTATAATATCTTTTTAACAACACTGGGCAGAATCTATTTTCCTCTTCCACTGAGCTGAAAAATACTGTTTTCTCAAGGAAGAAGAAAAAGGAGGAGGGAAAAAAAAAAAGCTATTGATTTTGTTTAGGGTCAGAATAAAATATCATTGGAGTGGGTGTTGAAATCCTCAGCCACGAATTATTTCCAAAGTGACAGTTTGGGCTGTGAAGATTTTTCTTGTGAAATAAAACAAAACAAATGAAACATTGTGTTCTTCTTCTATAGGTAGACGTTTGAGGTTTCCACTGGCTCCAGCTGGTTCCTGCTGGGTATATTTAGCATTTCAATTTATTCTTTTCCCACTCCCATCCCTGCTGGAGCTGATGGATGGCCAGGACCAAACTCTGCTGCCTGTTTGGAGCCATTCCATGCCATGAGGCAAAGAGAAATGCTACAGGCAGGATTTGGAGGCACAAATTTCCAACACCCAAGTCCAACAGAAGTTGCCCCCTCTGATGCCCGAGGGATGCTGCCAGCTCTCTGTTCCACCCTGCCCCTCTGCCATGCAGAAAAGAGGGTGGTAACCCCTGGCTTGCCACGATCCAGTGTCCCTCCAGCCAGGACAGCCACTTCTCACGCTGCTTTTGAAGGCAAAATACCTCTGGGACTCCTCCCAGCCCCACAGCTCTCAGCTGGGTTTCATTTCTCCAAAGAGTCAGCAAATTAACTCCTATTTATATGCACAATCCACTTCCCTCTAATCTATCCACCTATCTCTGCTCTTCTGCTGGTACAAGAGATGAGCACTGGCTTTAAATACAATAATTTCTTTATAAATAAAGAACAGGCAACACTTTTGAAAGGGAAACCAGATGTCTACCTCCCTCTTCTGTGCTTTCTGCTCCTCAGCATTGTGTGCAGGAGATAGAAACACGCCACTAGAATGAGGAGAGCTGCAGGTCCCTGCCGGCCTCTCTCGGGTTTATTTTCTTTATTTAGATTTATGCAAATGCCAAAAGAGGTCACTTATCCACACGCTCTCAACGCCCTTGGTGGGACTTCAAAATGCAGCAGAAAAACATCCTGTGCATGGCAGTGTAATTCAATACCAAGGCAGGTAACAGCAAAGCCCAAATCCTCCCCTCCTGCCAACAGACGCGCTCCCTCCCCTGACACAACATGTGTTTGAGTCCCCATCAGCTCTTTCCCTTCCCCACCACCTTCTGCTCAGGGAAGCTGCAGCCTTTTTCCCCTCACATCTGCTCCTCAGCTCAACATCTGTCCCCTACCAGTCACTCTCACTCCACATCCCATGTCTGCAGCTTTGGGCAAAGCCTCATCCGGGAGCTGCTCCTGCCACAACTTGTCCTCACGGCTGCCAGAGGGACCATCCAAACCCACCGTTGGATTGGGACCCTTTGCTCTTCTCCAGGCTTCTGAACACCATGGGTTTAGAAACCTGTTGGCTTCGTGGAGCCAGCATTAGGTAGAAATAACAAAAGTGCTTCAAAAACATCAAAAATATCCACCCCCAAGTCTGATCTCATGGGACTGCCACACTGGTCTCATGGTGCTACCACATTCAAAGCAGGTCAAGGTATCCCCAAGCACACGGAGGCTGTTGGGACACCAAGGGACAGTGAGGACCACGCTTCTTCTTGGGACACTGCACCCACTGACACAGCCACACCTCAGCCACCAGCTAGCCCAAAATCCAGCAGCATTTTGGGCAGGATAGACCTGCCCATGGTTCCAGCTGCCACAAGGATG
The DNA here is from genome assembly GCA_907165065.1 of Caprimulgus europaeus. The sequence continues at coordinate 4,500,295 of OU015548.1, read as the reverse complement.
TGAATTTTTAACTCTTGAACCTCCTGGAACCCACCAGGAGCAGAGCTCCCTGCCTGCCTTCAAGATGGCACAGGATTTCTCCGTAGCAACTCTTCACGGTTCCTGGCCACTGCTCCCTCGGGAACATGCGCGAAGAATGAACTAATGAGTCTATTAGACTTAATTAAGCTAATGTGAAATTATTTACTTAATCTGAGAAGATCTTACGATGGCGAGAAATCCCCACGGAAAAAAGCATACAGCTGCCTCGCACGGTCTAGCAAAAAGCTCACCAGCAACCGGTCACTGAGATGCTCCACTGCTGAGCCCACCCTGCAACCAGCTCTGGACCACCCCAGCAGCTCACAGGACCTGGCTGCTGCTCAGCACACACCAACATCACCAGGAAAAACAGCTGCTAAACCTTCATTTTCCAAATGTATGTCTATCCCCAGCCAACAAGTCCATCCAAGGCTGGCACGTGGGTAGGAGAAGTTTTCAGGAGTGGTTGGTCCATCTCTCCCCCACGGAGGACGAGCATCCCTCATCCCACAGCACCAGGGGAGAGCACAGAGCAGAGGCTGCCGAGAGGAAAGGGGATTTTGCCTCACACATTTTTCCCCCCCCCCTTAATGCAAAAAAGCTTAAAGCTTGCTTTGAATTCTTAATACAACTGAGTTCTTTTTTTTTTGCCACTTGTTTTGTTTTGCCATGCACTCCACACAATTACACATCTCTAATCCGCAAATCCTCCCCCGACACCGGCGCACGTGCCAAGCCTTTCCTTGCCGCAGCCGCCGCATTAAAGGCCTTTCGAGACCAGCTCACGTCTCAGAGCAGCAGGACACCCTTGTATCACCCATAGCTGTGATGCTCCAGACCTGGAAGACCCTCACCCCCAAGGATGGGTGCTCACCATGCCCCATCTCTTGCCCTGTTTAGAGCAGGAGCCTCCAGCCCCCCCCGGGAGCCCTCGCTGGGATTAAGTCCTGGAGAAAGGAGCATCCCCCTCCATCCTGGCTGCAAAGAGCTCAGCTCAGCATCTCTCAGATGGAAATCACATCTCACAAATCTCCCACAGTGAATCAACTCACCAGTCAGATATTAGCTCAGCAAAAAACTGGCAGGCAAATGATCTAATTAATAATCAGCACTATCAGTAGTTTCCGCTTTTCTCAGGCAGCCAAAGAGGCCAGAGCTTCTCTGCGAGCGGGAGGAACAGCTCCCTGCGAAGAAGGTGGCATTATTGCCCCAGGGTGGGACAGGGAATCAGTCACCTCTTCAGGCCACCTGCAAGGGGACACAGAGGGCTTGGTGGTGACACCCGGGCAGGCAGTGGTTCCCCAGGGACAGCAGAGCTGGCTCAGACCCTGCTTTCCCCTCCACCAAGCACAGGGAAAGCAGAGCTGAAGGCTATCCCAGTGCACAGAGCACGGCTTGCAGGCTCTTGCCTGTGAGAACCAGCCCCTCATCCAAGCCCCAGAGGGTACCAAGGTCCTTCTTGCACCCCAGCACCACAGGGCTGCCATCCCTACAGCAGCATTTCACAGAGATCTAACCGGCCAGGGAGGGCAGGAGCATGAGTCAGAGTTTCCCTCGATGCACAAGGCTTCACCGCAGCCTCGGAGCCTCTCCCAGCCCCACTCAGGAAAAGAAGAAGGAAATAAGAGAGACATCAATTTCCAGAGCTCAACACCAAAATCCAGCCTTGGTCTTTGCAAGCCTAATTTATTCAAGCTGCTTTATTATTGCCAAGCCCAGCGTAGACAGGGGATTACGAAGAGGTCACAGCTGGAGCAGTAATGATCATAATAAATAAAAATAGTTAAGTCAGGAGAGGCTCTTGTGTGAGTTCACCACACACCTTGTATCGAGCCAAGGTGTTTGAAAACAAACAGAGAGGAACATCCTGGCCTGTCCCATCACCAACTTAACACAGAAGTGGCATCAAAGAAACGTCTGGGAGAGCAACAGGGATGGGGGGCTTCACCCCGCTCTGTCTGGGAACCCCATTAGGCATATGTTGAGGAAAGGCTGTATGTATATTAGATTTTAATTAAGCAGTGTTAATTATAATCTATGAGATGTGCTTACTGCTTATCTGATAATTATGAGAAAGCCAATTTGGCTGCTGGCTTGTGACTAATTAAGTGGAATTAGTAATGATAATTATAGATTTAATTTTTGTTTGTCTTTATTGGCAATGGGGGGAAAGCAGCTTGGAGGGCTGGGTGGGATGAGTGGGGAAGGGATGGGAAAAGCCATGGGCAAAGGTCACCTCACCAAGGATTTGGCCCTAATGACGTGGACCTGTCTAGGATATCCCAGAAAAAGTGGATTTTTGGTGAAAAAAAACCCAAATTAGAGTTAAAAAATAAAGTTTTGTGGAAACTGCTTGATGCAAACAAAGTTGCAGGAAAAGGCAGCATTTTGTGGAGAGACCAGGCTGGTTTTTTGCCAGCCCATTGCCCAGGATGCCAGGGTCTTGAAAAACCAGCTTGGAAATCTGGGCAGTTCAGGGAGTTTGGCTTTTCCAACCCAGAGAGGAAAATTCCCTGGGGATGTCCCACCTCCCTCCTGCACCCGTCACAACATCGACTCCCCCTCACAACCTACCTGTGAGAAAAAGGCAATTTTTGAATGTTTCTGACTTATTTTTTCCCAGTGTAACTGCTAGGCTATAAAATAAACATCAAATACTGCAAAAACTGCCCAAGTCCTGGGCATGGGACCTGTGTCTTTTTTTCAATGCCCATTGCTATTGCTGCCTGGCTGCAAATCTCCATGAAATACACATCTTCCTTCTGCTTTAAGTGTGTGCCATGGGCACAGGCTGCCAAAGTGGCCCAAAACATTATGGGATAGCAAAGCTTTTGTAACAGGCAAAGAATAAAAGGAAAGAGTGTGTGTGTGTGTGTAGGGGGGGAAATAAATATATTGCAGCTGGATTTTTCCAAGGCTGGGATAAACTCGCAGCTGCATGACACCACGTGGAGCTATGCAAGCTAAGCTAATGATAATTAAATCTGCTGCTGCAGGGGTGAAGAGCAATTTCTCGCTAGGTCTGATGCCCAGGATGACAGCTATCCCGGGAAAAGCCTCTGCAGCATTGCAGGGCTGGAGGGTTGGATGGCACAGCCGCTCCCTTCACTTCCCAGGTAAAACCCAGGGGATGCTCTGCCCAGCTCCTGCCCAACAAACTGCATTTCTGATCTCCAACACTGAGCTAAATAATGCATAACAATCTCGAGTCTAAATTACAGGCTGAATGCATCACAGCAACAGCCCCCTCGCAGCCTCCCCTTTGCACACCTGACCAGTCCCTGACCAAAACAGGCTCTTCACCCAGCTACTGCACAGTGAATTTGGTCCCCAGCCCCCTCCAGATAAATGAAGGCAGCACAAAGCCATTAGCCAGGTCCCTCCTGTCACATCAGGACACCTTCGGCACAGCAGGCAGGGACGCAGCCCTGCCAGGAGCTCGTCCTCGTGCCTCCCAAGGTAGAGGATGGTAGGGAGGTGAGGCTGCTGCTTTCTGCCAAGCTGCTGGAGGAAGCAGATGTGAGACACAACTCAAGTTCTGGCCACTTGTGAGCATGAAAGATTATTTGCCAGATAGGCTATTGTACTGAGCTCTGTGGTGGCTGGTTAGTAGGAGCAGCACAAGAGATCAAACGACAGCAAAACTCACTATTTCCTTTTTTTTCCTCTTTTTTCATTTCAGCAAAAGCAGGCCTCTTCATAAAGGGAAAAACTCCCCATGAGTCATGCAGTTTTCAGACCAAAAAAAAAAAATAGCCAGCATCAGCCTGAAGTGACCAAAACACACCTCAATGGGCAAAATTTGACTTCATTCCTAATGATGCTCAGAGTTCACGTGGCCACGTGCACCCCTACAAACTCCCTCTGGGTTTCCACCTGGAGCTGCAATCCAACATAACAGAGCATCACATTCGAGTGCATCTGCTGAATCATTCATTCAGGCCCCTGGTACTTAATTTCTCCACAATACATTTAATACTTGTGCTTCTTGTCCTAAAGAGCTGTGGGATTCAGTGGGAGGAGAGTGCAGGTGGCTTCAGCTCTGACCTCAGGCTCAGTTCTGCAAGGAAATCGTTCGTTTGGACTTCCCCAGTGAGCACCAAGGTAAAAGAGGTCAGTGTCCAGCCCTAGAGAGACAAATAACAATTTAGAGATGACCCAGCTCCTCACTGGGATCTCTTGTTGAACACTTCTACCCGGGGCTGACAAAGGATAAATTGCTGGGTTCTTACCTACCCCTCTGAAAAGAGGAGAAATGGGGTTTTAAGAGAATAATGCTTCATAATACTAGGCAAGAAAAAGACAAGGCTGAAGGCAGGGGCTGGTAAAAGCTAGAGCTGGTAATTTCATTGTACCTTCTCGACTCAATAAATGGGTTTCAGTCAGAGCATCTCTTCCACCCAACCCAAAGAGGACCTGAAGGGTGAGCTGATTGCATTGATCGCACGGGCGCTTTCCCAGCAGGGAGAGCAGCCCAGTCCCTCGTTGCTCCCATCCAAAGGACTCCACTTCCTGATCACGGGAATATGGCCAGAGACTCCAGGGCCAGGGATGCTCTGGAGAATTCACTGCTCTCTGAGTGCTGGGAATGTTAAGAGAGAAGGCAGAGCAGGGGGGTAAGGCAGTGGCTCAGCTCAGCCTTGGCCCCGTCACGGCCACTGGCAGCCGATCGCTCCCGTTACGGGTTTGACATTCCCGTGGGATCATGCTCACAGGGCTGTGGTTAACCCTGATGAGAGCGGCTCGTGCAGCTCCTGCCTGGCCCCTGATACCACCCACACCTCACACGTGCATCCTTCTCTTCCTCCTCAAACAAGAAACTCCCTCTCCATCCTACCTGGATCCCTACATCCAGCTGTGCCAACCCAGCGTCCAGCCCCTGAGCCAAACCAGCTCCTTTGGTGCTCCCAGGGTCCCCGTCACTGCAGAATCTCCTGATGTACCCATCCCCATCCCTAAAACCCTGCTTCTCCTCCCTGAGGGGTCAGGGAAGAGTGGAAATCACTGTGGGAAGCACTGCTGGACCCTGTACGGAACAGAAACTCATCTCAGTAACGTCAGCACTGCCATAGGGATGCGCTGGCCGGATGGCACTGCTGCCCTCACCTAGCCTGAACCAGCTGCAGCACAGGGCTAGCCCCAAAAACGATGGGCCTGAGCCCAAATTCGGCATCAAACCCCAAAATAGGAGCAAAAGGCTGAACACGAGGTCTGTGCCCAGCTGCCATGCCCTTCACCTTCAGCCATGCCCCTGCCCCAGGGATGGCACACATGTGCAGGAGGTGGGAAGGGAAGGGGGACACCCCCGAGCCGTGCCAGCCTCCCCGCTCCACTGCCATCTCCGGAGGCAGCAATGACAGGCAGGAGATGGGACAGGCTGGCAGCTTCAGAGCAGCGCTGCCCATGCCCAGGGAGCCAGGGTTGGGGGTACCTGGCTTTGCTAATTGACCCCTGAGGAAATCACCTGCCGCCACAGCAGCGCGCTCCTTCAAGCAAGCCGCCTCCGCCTCTCCCCGCGAGAGCCTGAGCCGTGTCTCGCCATCGTGTCTTCGAAGGAGAAGGCTATCAGCTCAAAACAGCTGAGACCTTTAGCTCAAATCCATTAATCCTCTTTATTAAACCCAGGTCACCTCTGAGTCCTGGCAAATTAACCAGCATCTCCCCACTGCAAGTACATCAAGAGGAAACGCGCTGTACAGTGCCTGTAATTTTCATGGACCAGGGATCTGGGGTCAGAGGGCTTCCCAGGCTCCATTCTCTGCCTTTGTCAATTTAAAAGGGAACATCAGCTTGCTCTTGTATAAATTACGAGGGAGGCAGAGCGGGGGCCTGGGGTGGCTGCACTCTGCCAGCTACAGCCAAGCCAGTGGCTCTTCTCCTGCCCAAGGGTGGGAGCAAGGGATGGCCAGAACACAAGCAATGAGACCCCCAGGGGGAAAAACGGGGTTTGGGACATCCTCTGAAAGAGCTCAGTGGCTGGGGTACCATGCCTGGCATCCTCCAAGGCTACCTTGGCCATGTGCCTTCTTGCTGCTTCTAATAAATGGCACATCCCCGGTGCCAGCCCAGCTGGGGAGCGAGAAAGGGCTTCGCTCCAGCTCAGAAGTGGGTGGAAAATTGTTCCCTTGTTGCCTGAAATTTCACCATTTGAAACATCTCCCCCTTTCTGTGCTATCCTGTTGGAGCCACTCTACTCTGAATACCCACCAAGCCAGCACCAAAGCCAGAATGGTTCTATTTCTGAAGAGCCAAGGACATTTAGCTGGGCTGGGGAAGACCTGGGGCCAAATCCCTTATAAACACTAATTATACACCCAGCAGAAGAGCTCCAAAAGAGAAAGCCAGCCCAGCCTGGCCTGGGGAAGAGATACTCTGTGTGGGCTGAGGGAAAAGGGCAAAGCAGAGGCTGGAGGTCACATCACTCCCTTCCTAGGATGGGTCTCCTCCTGTTACTAGAAACAGCATCTTCAAGATGAGCAAACTTTCCAGAGCCAAGCAAATAAACACATTTTTCAAGGAGGAGGGGGAATTGGGAAAATTTCCATGTGGCTCTGTAAGATCTATAAGCAGCACATGCCATCACCATGGCATTTCTCACCACACTCTCCAGCCACAGCTCTACCACAGGGCTATAAATCCACCAGCTTTGGTTGAAGTTGCTCCATTTTTACACCAATTTAATCCAGCAGAGATTGAGCTGGGGAATCACGACCCAAATGCCAGGGTGCTCACCCTTAACTCAGTCCAGCAGCACTGATGTTTGTCCACCTGGGTTTGAGTTACAGGTAGGATTAACTCACGGCATCTTAAAATCTCCTAGCCATCAGCTTGTATCACAGCTTTAGGGTTTTTTATTAAAAACATCATTTCTTGCTGTATTTAATCACTGCAAGGTCATTTCAGTGACGGCTGTCAGCATCCTAGCCAAGGAAACAGAGGAGCAGAGCCCTGTCCTGCTGACCAGATAAAAGGAGGAGATGCTGGGTTTCATTTCCTTGTTTTCAATTGAGAGGTGCCCACCTCGGTGTGCAGATTAAGGTGTGGGTGGGCCGATGTCAGCCCCCCACGAGCTGAGATGGGAAGCTGCCGCTCACTTTGCTCATCAGGAGCCCCGAGGAGAGAAATTGCATAGTTCTCCCCACGGTCCTCTGCCCACCTCGAACCAATTTCTGCTCCTTTTAATTCAATTCAGCTCCTCCTGACCTTGGCTGGCTGGAGTTGCAGAGTTTCTCTCAACAGATAGCACCAATTACAGAGGTGTGAAAATGGAAGGCTTTCAATTCAGAGAACAAACCCAAGAAACTGGGAACTTTATTGAACTGAGAAACAGGGGGTGGGAAAGGGGGAGCAGGTGGGGGCATGGACTCAGAAATATTGCCTGTGCTCGCTCTAGACACCAAACACTTGGGCTGTTCCCTTCACAGGGGAAGGTGAAGGCTTCACCTGGGCAGTGGGGCTGCCCCAGGGGCTGGGATGATGAACTCTGTGAGAGATGCAGGTTCAGGTGCTCAGAGCCGATGGCATCTGGGGACTGAGGACACAAATCCCACCCTGGCATCAGACCTCACTCGTTAGTGGCTGCAAACCAGTGCTTTCACCTCCATTCCCCAACGAGCTGACTGCAGACCCCTGAAATCAGATCTGACACAAACTGAGTTTGCTGGATTCAGTCTGGACTGGATTGAACCTGCAGCACCTGCAGCCTGATCCATACCGTTGAGCACATCATCCACACCATCTCTTTAGAGTAACGTTGCTTTTTGTCCACACACCAAAATACCACCAGCCCAGGACCTCTGGAAACCCACACCCCGAGCACCAGCATGAGCCTGGTTAGATCTGGGTAGGAGGGCTCTGGCAGGATCACTTAGCTGACTGCCTCAGCAGAGACATCAACACACGGGCAGTCTTTATAAAAACTGCTTTCCTGCTGCACAGCACAACCTGTGATGATCAGAGAGTCTCCAGACAAAAGCAGGGGATGTTCAGTTCACGGGAAGGAGGCAGAGACGAGAACCTCCCTGGGTGGAACTCGCTGAAGCTCCTTGCCTGACATGCCCCAACTCTAAAAGGAGTTAAAAATAAAGCAAGAAGCCCTGGATGCCTGGGATAGAAAACATCACCTGGCAAAAGGGGTTACTCACACGCACAGCAGTGCCAGCAAGCACGTTCTCTCATGAGCTCGGGATACTTCCAAGCTGGAAGGATGCAGAAAAGCCTCCCCAGGAGCTGAAAAGCCCCTTCTCCAGCCCTGTTTCCACCTGGCTGCTTGCACCACCTCCGTCAGCTCCATGCCCAGGTACCAACCAAGCCCAAAGTCTCTCTTTGATCTGGATGTGACCCTTCCCCACTGCAGATAACTTCACACTGCAAAGCTCTAACTTCCAGGCCAACACACAAAGAGCAAACAGGTCCTTCCCTGCCTGAATTTTGGGCAACTGGCTGGCTGGCTGGCACATCTGAGAAGCCTCAGCATCCCCTTTCAGAGGCTTCCTCCCAAGCCTTGGAGCTGGGGGGCCACCAAAATCAACTAGGGGCTCATTTTGGCCTCTCTCTCAAGAGTTGCCATGACTCTGCAGGACTCTCAGGAGCTCGGAGGTGTGTGGTTTTGAAGCCATTGCACAGCATCTCCTGTATCTCCAGCCAAGCTGCAACCACAGCTTCCCCCCAACGCCTGCCCATAAATCCTCCAACTCGGTAAACAGTCGAATTAGGGCTCCTCGCCATTGCTTAGCTGCTTTTGACACTAATTGCTCTGCAGAGCGTGTGCAACTGGCAACACCTTATTAAAAGTGAAATATATTATACTGTCCACTTATTGCTACTTTATAAAGATAAAGTATCCTGAGGATACAGAAAGGCTGGCGAAGGCATCGACCAGCGGCCCTGGAGCAGCGCAGAGAGCAGGAGCAGGGCAGGCATCGCCGGGGCAAACACGTCCTCAACGTTCAACTGCAAAGAGTATTTCCATTTGGAGTCCAAGGGTTGAGTGAAGAACACACTTGAGAATTTCATCTCTGCTCACCTCCTAGTTTCACCTTGGAAATCATCACTTTGGGGAGAGGCAGGCAGAGACAGGATGCAAAAGGGTGGGGGGATCAAGTACACGTTGTCCTCCCATCAACTTTCAGAGGAGCAGAGGGTGCCCCCTGACTCCCAAAGCCAGACTAAGTCTCTTGTCAATCCTGGATTCACGTTTGCCTACCTCCAGACATCACTACCTTTAATGTGGTACAGCCTGTCCTGCTGGTCACACTCACCAGGTCATCAGTTGCTCCAGTGGCCACATAAGTGCAAGCCCAAGAGCCCTGTGATGCTCCAGCTCCGTGTCAGCCCAGCACAGGGATTTTAAGACCCATTGTGTTGATCTCACAGTCTTTCTCCTGTGTTTCTCAAAGGAGGAAGCTGAAACTCACTGTTTCACAAGGAAAAACATTGGACATGTCTTTTAATACGTGTTTCTGCACATGCCTCGAGCAAGTCATTTTCCCTCTTTATTCCTTGGCTTGCCTGTCTGCAAAAAAAACAGGGACAAGGAAACTTCTCTTCTCCGTGAATTGTTTTAAGATCTACTGGAAACAACCACTACAGGAGAGCAAGATCCGATACCACTGAGTTTCAGTAATAAATGTTTCGATCCAGTCCCTCTGGCCTGGTAATTTTTGTTTTCATTTTGGACTGATAGGCTGTTTCTGGTTGGGAACACAACAGGGAGCAGAAGACAGGAGGAAGGTGGACGTGGGGGATGCCATCAAAGGCACTTCTGTAGCCTGCAGTGCTCACAAAGAGATGGTGTGCAGGGAGGGCACCGAAAACCATCCCTGTGAGCTTCTGGGGACTCACTTTCAGTAAAATGGAGATATTCCTCACAAAAGTCACTACATCTGCATCCCTCCCGTAGTGTGGAGAGTACAGACGCTCTTATTTATCACTATTGATCATTTCTCATGTGGCAGAGACAAGAGACACACCTCCCATCAGCCCCGAGGACCACGGGGCACACAAACACAGCCTGCATCGTGCTTTGATTCCTGAAGGAAATGGCATGTCCTAAGCAACAGATTTGAAATATCCAGACTCTTTGGTTCAACAAGTTTAAATTCAAACAGGATCGATACCTCCTCACTCCTGAGGTATCAGCAGGTAATTGGGTATCATGCAGTGATGAGCAACCTAGTTTGCTCAGAAGCTGCAAACTTTAATCTTCATCCATTCCTGGTACATAGAATGGAGAGGGAGGAACAGATCAAAGGAGAACAGATCAAATTCAGCTGCTTTTGGACCCAGATTGCAGAAAAAAGGACACATTTTTAAGCAAAACGGCTCAGGCTTCTAAGGTTCAACATCTTGAGAGGACTCAAGTACTACACAAGGCAGAGCAGTTGCCATCTCTCCAGTGCAGCCCCCCCAGGTTTTCGGCTGCTCCTGACACCCCGACTTTGCACCAGAGCCCTCTCCAATTTCACTCTGCAGCATTCAATCACCTCAACCTGTGCCAATGCCTACAGCCACTTTCAGCTCATGGACCCCTACCCCAGTCCCCTCACTGTCCCATTTCCAACCACAGGGCATTGCAGCAAAGGGGCTCCCGAGTGCCTGCACCGCTTTGTCCCACGGCACCAGCCCTGAGATGCTGGTCCACACTTTGTAAGCTGGAAGAAGGTCCCACCTGGCTACAGGAGGTTGTCACCCCAGCCACGGAAAGGAGAGGTGGCAAGGTAGATGGATGGGCAGAGAGAGGCAGAAAAGCACCACAGGCAGCAGAGTGACCCCTGTGGCAGATTTCCCTGCTGATCAAAGCTAACTTAGCTTAGAGGTGTTGACATCTGATTAATTACATCACCTTGGCTCGCTTCAAAGGCTTGTGTTCCCAGCAGCCCCCTCCTTTCATCCTCACAGTTTGGTGGCCAAGCCCACTCCTCTGGTGCCAGCAGAGGAGGGGACAGTGGGAAGGTGGCTTTGCCAAACGTCCTGGTCCATCCCTGGGAGGCAGGAGATAAGGAGGGCAAGGGACAGCCGGGGACAGAGCCTCTTTGTCTGCGGTGCCTTTTGTCACGGGTAGATAGGAAGTGGCTGCCTCATGCTGACATTTCAGTGACCAAATTAAAATGCGCTGCCACGGAGACTAAATGTCATTAGCCTCATTAGAAGTGATCACATTACAATAAAAAACAACAACAACAAAAATTAAAGTGGAAATTAGCCAACACCATTAAATAAATAAAGGGGCATATCCAGCAGGGACCAAGCAAGCTGATGCCAGCACTCTGGACTTGCTTTGGCTGGGATAGAGTTAATTTTCTTCTTAGTAGCTAAATAGCACTGTGTTTTAGTTTCAGTGTGGGATTTGCTATAAGAAGACTGTTGATAATATACTGATGTTTTTGGTTGTTGCTGGGAAATCAAGGACTTCCCAAATTCCCATGTTTTGCTAGTCTACAGGCGCAGAATAAACCCAGGGGGAGCGTGGAAGGTGAACAGACCCAGACTGGCACTTGGATGTGCCAGTGGGTGTTCCCTATCACATAACATCATATTGAGTATATAAATGGGGGCTGGACAGAGAGAAGTCGATGGGGTCTTTTGGGCTTCATTTCCAGATGGTTTCAGAATGTTCTGCATAGGCTGGCTTTAAGGACCTTAATGTCCATGTCCCCTGGGGCTGACACTGCAGGCAGGACCTCTGCCAGCAGCTGCACCATGAAGGACATGTTGCTCTAACAGGGATGGAGGGTTTTTTTAGCAGCATCCAGGTTTCTCTTGGATGCTTCCCATTCGATTACTGGACAAGACCAACTGCATTTGGTTTATGTGGTGTGACAGGACCGCTGCACAAGGTGGAAAGCTTGGTGAAAGAAGCATTGGTTTGTCCTTGTAAAGAGAGGGAGGATTTTTCCTCTTGCTATGCAAACGCCATTTCCTTTGGGGTGGGAGAAGTCATCAGAAGGCCCTTGCAAGATCCTGCTTATGACAGAGCAGATTTGAAAGCCCAGAGATCTCCTTCCCCCTCCTTCCCTTCTGTCAAAAATTATAATCATCATTTTCCAGCTTGCTGAACAATCAAAGTGTGGCCTATATTCACTGGAGCTCCTTCCACACGCCGCATGCATAGCAACAAGTCCAGGAGACAAAAGCCAGAAGTAAACAGTTGGGTGAGAGGAGGTGATGGGTTGGTAGGTGGGCAGCAGAGGAACACTGCTCAGAGTGGGGCACAGGCAGCCTGGCTCCTTCCCAGTCTCACCAGTTTGGAACTGCTCTGAGGGCCTGAAGCATCATGTGAAGATCTCTTCTTCCGTGCTCTGCAAGGAGCATGGGAAGAAATACACCTTGGCAATTTAGTTAGTGGAAACAGCAATGGTCCTGCTGTACCAGAAAGAAGCCCAAGCCCTCCTGCTGCAGGTCCTCATGTGGCTGATGAGCCATGAGGAGCTCACCACGGGGTGAGCCACGAAGGACAAAGCCACATCAAGCACAAATAATCCCAGTTTGTCCCTCAGGAAGCTCAGGTCCTCTGCATAAGACCCCACTGGTGTGCCAGCTCTGGTCAACACAACAGACACCGCCTATGATTTTGCTCTCCAGGCAGTCTGAGCTGATGAAGTTCAGTCCCAGCACCCCATCCTGAAGCCTGGAGTTTGCAGGGAGGTTTGCCAGGCTAGCCCTCCCCTGCGGTTTGCAGCCCACTTGAGTCTCCAGAGCTGTCAATCCAGCACTTCTCACTAGCGCTGAACTCACAGAAAAGTAAAGCTAAAAATAACTCTTCTTTTTCCCCCTTCCTTGCCTCATCTCACACGTCTCCGGCACGCACATGACTCTGCCGCACAGGCAACAGGTCCAACTTCCCCAAAAATGGATGCTCTGGTGGGTCCCTGCAGCTAGCCAAGCCTTGGTGCCCAAAGCTGATGTGGCAATGTGGGAAATCCAGCCCATGGAGATAGATCCAGGATACAAGAACCATGAGAAGCACCAAGTCTCCTTTCTAGAAAGCCCCTGAAACCACAGACCCTGCTTACTGCGACCACGTAGCCAGCCACTCCCTGCTTCAGGTGCCAGGAGAAGCTCACTACCTCCACACAACTCAAACCAAGGCCTCAAACCACTGCCCTCCACCACCCCATGCTGAGACTAAGCCAGGACTAGAAGGAGAGCCCACCAGCTCCAAGGTCCTGCTCAGCCAGATCCCACAATACCTGGGCTCATGCTACCATCAGTTTACACGGTCAATGCATCCCCTGCCATCCCTGCCTCTCTAGACCTAGCAAGCCACCTTGCTCAGTCACCCTTTGAGGGTGACAACGCAGTCCCAGAGCTTTTGAGAAGCAGGCAGGAAAATGTTTCTTTCCTCTAAGCATGAAACGAAGAGGAGTTCCCTGGAAAAACCCACCCACTGAGCAGCAAGTGTCAAAGCCACCTCTGCATGTGCTGTTACCACATTGATAATTATAAGTACCATGCCTTCATTAGGGAACAGGAGAGATGACTGGGAGGCAAGGAGATTTGCAGCAGAGCTGTTGTTATTTTTAAGTTTAAACAAAAGGGAGAAGTGTGACAGCTGAGATCATACCCCATCCTGTACTCATCAGCAGCTGAGAGCATCTCGGGGGAGAGCGGCGCCAGAAGGTAAGAAGGGATGGGGACCAGTGTCCAGCTTTGCCTAACTGGGGATGGGAAAAGGACAGGGCTGACCACAGGGTCATGGAGGATGTTACAGAAAATATCCCACAAGTTTTCCTCTATCCCTGCCTGACTGCAGCAATGGGACCATCCCAGGTCCGCTGCTCCTCCGTGAACGTGCCAGGGTTCACTGCAGCACCCTGGCAGCCTCCTTCCCTGCTCCTCACCCAGCGACTTCGGCTCCTAATCAAGCAGAGTGCAAACTTCCAATTGCACATTCAGGTGTAAAATATGAACACAGCTGTTTATGCAGCTCAAAATTCGCCATAACCAAATATTCAAGCCTTTGGGGAAGACTTTCAAAGGCACCAGTTAAGGCACCCAGCTCCCATCGGAGCCTTTGAAACATTTCTCCTTCTTCAGTTTCTCACAGGGATTCGCACCAGCAATCCCCGGCCGTCTGCAACTACTGAATGCACAAAGGGGCTGCTGTCAAAGAGGAGCTGCTGGAAAACACAAAGCAAGATTCACCACTTCGGGGTACCCTGCAAAGCAGCCACCAGAGCCACCGGCCCCAAAACCCACAGCCCCCCAAAGCAAATTGTTCTGAACCGTGTGTCGCGGGGACCCGCACGGAGCAATGCCTGTACCCCATCCGCCCTCATGCTCCCTCCCCACCCCATTTGGTGCTGCTCCCCAACAGAAACAGAACATCCTCCAAAAGACTGACACCAGCTTTCTCCCTGTCCCAGGAGCCAGGGGATGGAAGGATTCACCTCTGACAGGGAAACTACAGCCCAAGCCTCTGGCAGAGGGAGACCAGGCAGTGCTTTTGGGGTGATGTCCACCAGCACACGCTCCCCATCCTGCTGGGACCTCCTTCTTCCAGCATCTCTGACTGATGGAGGACTGATGGCTGCAGTGCCTTACCTGCCACTATCCACAGCCTTTGGGAGAGCACAGAAAATCCCTTTAAGTCTCTCTCACTCATATTGAAATGACACTAAAGCGGAACTAATGTGCTCCAGGTACTTATTCCTGGGCTTAGTGGCAGGGATCAGCAGCCCTCTGCCAGTCCGGCATTCCCCGACGGAGAAAGGTGACAGCCATGTCACAGGCAGTGGTGGCAGCAGGAAAAGCATCCTTCCCTAGCAGAGGCTCTAGGAAAGGATGGAAAGGTGTTTTTAACTCCTGCAATGTCTGCTTCTTAACTTTAAACTGAATTTACAAGCACCACCAAAGCTATGTGAGGCGGGGGACGTAAGGGGTTGCACAGCCTCAGTCTGGGGGGACACAGAAAGCAGGTCCCAGGCGGAAGGGGTGACTGCAGAGAGCTGGGGGACTCTCCAAGCTCTGCAATCTTTATCCTGACCCTGATTCCAAGGAGCACTGAAAAATGGGATGGTCCATCTCACCCTGCACTGCCGGATTTCTGACCTCTGAAAGGAGCCGCTGCAGTGACAAGTCCTTTTGCCAAGCCAGTAAAGACAGCAATATAAATGTCTGAACAAGCTGATGTGCATTGATTTTTGCCACCTGTAGAGCCATGATGTCGCACCACGATGTCGCACCACAACTGCAAACTAGCCAAATATACTCCCCTCCTTGCCCCAAATTCATTCTCCAGTGCATCACAGCCCAACCTGGTACCTCCCAAAACAACAGCTCTCAAAACACCCAGCAGAGCATTTGCCAACGGCTTGGCAATTAAATTACCCATTCCACCTCCCCGTCCTGCAGCGCTGGGCTCATTAAAAATCCACAGCATCCTCCCATCAGAAAGAACCCATCTCAGAGAGCAACTGATATCCAGGAACCTGCCCCCCTCAAGGCACCAGATGACAACAGCATTAAGCCTTCGAAATTATTTTGGATGGAAACTTGTCTTACAAAGAAATAAAAAGCCGCAGAGTAAGATGTTATCTACGACCAGAGGGGTCAGGGTTTCATTATTGCATTAACCTTTTGTGTCTTTAGATTCCACAAGAGTAAATTGGTAACGAGACAAACATGAGCCCCGATGGGAAAAACGCATCTTTCCTACCAAAAGTAAGGAGCTGGGGAGGGGCAGGGAGAACAGAGATGGAAGCGAGAGAAAGAGGAAAAAATTGGCAAATATGCTATTACAGCTAATAATAACTTTGCAGTGCTATTTTCTGCAGGAGCCTTCAAGTTGTGATGTTTTCCTTCACTCTAATTACACCTTCTAAAAGCAGGTTCCCTTCTCACTTTAACCACCCTGTGCGAAACTCCCGCAGGATTCAGCTAAAAACAGAGAGGGAAGGAGTTTGTACTTCACAACCAGCCTCTGCATATCCCAGGGGAGCATCACCTGCATAGAACACGTGGGATTACGCTTGCAAATCATAAACAACCCCCCAAAAAAACCCCCCACTCTGAGAAGGTGCAGGGTTAGCAGGGACCAGTCGATTTCCCTCTGCACCAGCTGCCATCCAAGGAGGTTGTGCCAACATGACTTGTGTTACAGCCCATGGCAGTGAAACCACGGCTGCAGTCAGTGCTGTGGCCAGGTTGGGCAAGGAGGGAAAACATCCAGCCTCTGCAAGCCATGCAGAAAGAAAAAGGAGAGGAGATGTCCAAATCCCGTGCTTGGGGGTGTAGAGTGGTTGGTGTGGGGGCAGGAAGGCAAAGCACCAAGCAGCCAGCCTGGCACATGGGAATATTCCCCTTCCCCTAATGCAGGCAGCAGGTTTCAGTTTGATGGATGAAGGGCTGAGCCCAGCTGGGCAAAGTCCTGGGCTGGTCTG
Organism: Caprimulgus europaeus; assembly: GCA_907165065.1. The sequence continues at coordinate 4,483,892 of OU015548.1, read as the reverse complement.
GCTCAGGGGATGTTCAGATATTGCTGCTTACTAGAAATAAGAAGGGAAAACTACAACCATATAAGCATGGATCAAGAAACAGCTCCCAAGTTGCTGGGGGCTTAAATACAAGGGCCTTTTCCTTCCCTGATGCAGAAGGTAGCCCAGGCCTTGGGCCAAACAGCCCAGTCCCAAGGAAACTGCAGCAAGGCACCAGCAAACCACAAATGCTCTGTGCCAGGTCTCTGCCAACTCCTGCAGCTTAAGGACACCTGGATGACAGCCCATCAAGTGTCACACATCCTCCTGTCTGATCTGCGTGGCTGCCTTGCATCTATTTCTTGGTAATTTCAACCCAGAGGAACCTCATCAAGCAAGAAGGTGAAAGAGCCAATGCTCTGCTTGGCACAGTGTTGGCACAAGCTGCCCTCTCGCCAGGCACACCAACATTATCTTGCTTAAGATAACATTTTCAGTTAAAAACCCTCTTTCATTCGGCCAAGTCGGGCAGCTCGTGCAGCCACATCATCCTGCTCACACTCACGTGCTAAACTAGAGGTGCACCATTTTGGTTGGAGGCACTGCTGCAGAGTTGGAGGCATTGCTGTCAGGTCCTCCACCAGTGCTCCTCAACCAGCCGAGGCACATCCCAGGGGACAGTGCTGGTGGCCCCCAGGGCTAATGTGCATCACATCCCCCACGCAGCATCAGTGGTACCCAGCCCCATGGCACCCAGCCCCATGTCAGGGGCTCTTGTACCTGCTGGTGGCTGGGGCTGCAGCGTGGCACTGCTGGATGTGGACAGTCCCATGGTACGAGTCTCTGCAAGCAAGTTTTAGCTCGAGTCACCCCGTGTTTGTCACAGCTGTGACAAGAGCTGTTTTCCAGCTGTGACACAGCCAACCTCTCCCCCGCCAGCTTCATCCTCTTCCCACAGCCGCCAGCCCTGCACAGCAAAGCACTGTAACTAAAGCATGGAAAGCTGCTGAAATTACAGCCGTGCCTCTTCCCTGCCCTCCCGGGTCTAACACAATTCCCGCTGACAGGCATGAAAAACACATGTGGGGTTAAGATCGGATCTGAGCCTCGACACCCAGTCCCCATCTGCTTGTGCAGGGACCGTAATCTTTGCAGCTGCTAAAAGTGCACTTCATCATCATCATCATCATCACCAAAAAAATGCCGGCGACTTCTTCCCCCCGGCGCACAGCTCCGCTGCCTGTCCCCACCGCTCCCTTCCCGCGGACGCAGTGCTGGGCTCTGCTCACTGCCCCATCACAACCCACCCGCCGAGCGCTGGGTCCGAACCCCACCATCTCCCCCTCCTCCTCCTCCTCCTCTGGCAAACCAGGGGGATGAAGCCAACCCACATTTTGGGAGCCACCAGCTCGGCTTGTGGAGGTTGCGGCACCGTGGCCGCAGCCCGACGCGGTCCCCCCGAGTGTCTGGATCGGGGGGTTCCTTTTCACTTTGCAAAAGGGAGCGAGGGGCAGGCGCTGAGTTCTCCCGGCTGTGATCAGGGAAGTGGGGATGAGGGGGAGCGTGGGGAATAGTGTGACAGCCCGGGGGGCACGGAGGTGCCCAACTTTGAAGGGGAAAAAGCTCCGTGACCGCATCATTTGCAGCCAGCGGTTGCCGGAGGGGATGGACTCTGCACAACCGGGGGGCTGCGTGCGCGCCACACAGCCCCGGCCAGCCCTTGTCACAGGTGCCACTGTCACTGGGTGTCCCCCCTGGGGTGCCAGACCTGCTGCAGGGGACAGGCACGGCTCTTTGAACCCCGAGTGCTTGGCAATTCCCTGCTGCAGAGCAAGTGGCTCCCTGCGTGCATGTGTGCGTTCGTGCGCGATGTGCATGAAGTCCGGGTCCCCCACGCGCGCGCCGCTCGGCTTTCCCACCCTGCGAGCCGATGCCATCCCATCCCCTGGAGAAAAAGCTTTTTTGCAGTACCTGGGATGAAGAGCAGGGCAGTGGTGGCCGTGAAGACGATCCAGCAGGCAGGATGGTACATCTTGGAGCTGCGGTACTAGCGGCTGATTTGCTTGCTTGCTGCTTGCTGCTGCTGCTGCTGCCGCCGCTGCTTTCGTCTGCGCTGAATTCTGAGCAGGTTTAAATCCAATGTTTGCAGAGGGAGGGAGACCGAGTTAGTGAGCTAGAGAGAGAGAGAGAGATGGGAGCAGGCAGTCAGTGTCTCTGATTTTCCCTTGCACACGCACACACACACACGCACACAACTAGCAGAAGGAGCTCCAGGCTGGGTTCGTGCACCGGGGGAAGCAGACCTCCTACCCGGCACCCATTGGTTCGAGATGCTGACTGACACACACACACACACACATACACACACACACGCACACACACTTGTTCTTCTGCGGGTCTCACTCTGCAACCAGGGAGTTAAATGTGGACATCGACCCCCTGAGCATCCCTGCCAGCGGTACCCAGGATGGAGGGAGCAGCCTGGCACAGGGACAGCCACTGTCCCACTGATTCCTCATGCACCAGCAACCTGCAAAGGGGCTTGAAAATTGTTTGCCCCCAGGTTGGAGCCAGTTTCAGCCCCTTGGCCCCTCGGTGGGCTCTGCTCCCCTCCCTGAGAAGCCACCAGCAGCTCTGCCTGCTGCCAAGAGAGGCAAACGGGTGAGGAACCCAAGCTTTTTAGCATGAGTGGGTGTTTTTCACACAAAAATCTCAAAAAACGAGAAGCAACCTTCTCTGTGCATCCCAACCAGAGCTGTAGTTCCTCCCTTCAGTGGGGGCTCATGGAGCCCCAAAAGGATGCCAAGCCCAGAGTACCAGCTCCTGCAGCCCCCCTTCCCGATATTGCCCAGTTCCCTCTGAGGCCAAGGAGTGATTCCTCAGGTCCTCTAACGCAATCCTCTCATCCACAGCTTCCCCCTGATCCCTGCTTTCCCCTAGATTCCCCTTGGCACATTCCCATGCCCCTGCCAAGCCCTGAGCATCCCCAGTGCAGGGCATCAGACCCGGCTTTCCACCTCTCCGCCATGTCCCCCCTCTCACAGCTGCCACCAGAGCAAAGTGTTTGCCAGTTAGGGCTTGAGTTTGCCACAATGACAAAAAAAAACGTTGCAAAGATAAGTTTCCAAAAGAAATAGCACTTATTCTTGACATTTGCTAAACAAAAAAATTGCTTCTTATTTCACATGCATTGCAGTTTTGTTAAAAATAAATTGCAAGCATTTTCTCATGTTTAAAGATAAACTAAAATGTTTAGTTTTGCTCAAGAAAAATCTCTTTCCCCACTAACTCGGGGATAAAGGTCTCTTTTTGTGTTCCAGGCCAGCCCAAGTATACTTTTAGGCCAATACTTTGGACTTTCAGCTACTCACCCACCACAGCTTTTTGGCACCAGTGCTCACCAACTCCTCCACCCCCAAAATCTCCCATCCCAGGGTTCCATCCTGCTCCTCGCCTTAGGCTCTGTGCTCATCTGCCTGAGCAGCCTCTCACCACCCTTGGCCCCGCAGGACACATCAGTTTCCTGGACTCTTCTCCCCCGAGACTCCTTCTGGCACTAAATTCATCATCTCGGGGAGTTTCTGGAAGAGAGACACTCCACATCAGGCGCACACGATTCCTGGAAGGATGATGCATCCACACACACCCAGCTGCAAACATTAACTCCCCCAAGCTGCTACAGAGCCGGGGCTGGAGCCCTCCAGCTCCTCTCTGCCACCAAACACCTCACATCCAGACACAGAATCCCAATAATTTCCTCCCCTGCCATCTTTCTGCCCCAGGTTTCTCCCACCCACTTGTTGCAGCTCGATGCAAACTAATCACAGAGATGACAACCACATCCCCCCTCGTGCCTGCACCTCTTATCTCACATTAATTTTGAACAAAGCAGCACCAAAAAGAGCAGGAACGGTGCTTTTGGTGCACAAAGCCATATCCATCATGCTCTCGAGGGGATACCCTCACCCAGAGAGGGATGGGAGCTGAGTGCACATCGCTGGGACAAACTTCCTCTGGTTTTCAGCCATTAATCTCTATTTATTTGCTGCTCTGCATGAATAAACCACAAGTTTTCAAAAGCTTTTAACTCAACCAGATTCCCACATTATCTGTTGAAGGCATCACATCTCCTGCATCCTTAGGAGCACTCCCAAGGAGACGTGCCCAGGGACTTTTTTATTTTAATAGGAGTAACGTTGTATTGTTCAAAATAACCTTGACCTCTGAAAGAGCAAAAGCATTGCATTAAAAACCAGGCAGTCTAGTGTTTCAGCCAGCTCGAGACAAGGATGGTGACATTCCTGTCCTGAATTTCCCTCTAATCGACACCCAACCAGCCAAAGTCAAGCAGATTTATCCTGTGCTTCACAAGCGTTTTGGGAAACCAGCTGCCAGGAGGCATTTGGGATTTCCCAGGGCTGCAAGGCATGGGACACAGACACAGACAGTCCAGGACAGGGATATCTGTCCCCAGAGGGGACCCTGCTGCTTCGGGAGGGACTGAGCTGAACCCTCTGGCTGTGGTTCGCTCTCCAAAACCCACACAACGGTTCCCAGAATCCACCCAAGGGAGAAACAAATATTGTTATCCTCAAGGAACTAAAGGAAACACACAAAGAAATCATTCCCAATTAACAGAAATGTTTGATGGGCTCAGAACACATTGCTCTGCTTTCAAAACCTCAGCTGAAAAGCTATATTTGGGCAAATTTCAAAGCAACACATTCTTATTTTTTTTTCCTCCCACCACATTTCTCCCTTACCCTTTTTTTTTTTCCACCTGGCAATGACTGTTACCCAAACCCAGCACACACTTAGCTGCTCCCCTGGCATCATTTGGGCCAATTAGGCCAGTAAATGAATTGCCAAGAGCAGATCTGACTATGACCTTGGACCAGACCTTTAGTACATCAACACCTTTACCTTCCCATCTGCAAAATGGGAACAAAAGTGCTTTGGTCAGGCAAACAAATCTCTCACAGCTCACCAGCTCTTCAGGACTGTACTGGGCACTGGCCTGTTTCAGTTGTTTGATTTCCAAGACACACACACACACACAAAAAAAAAAGTATAAATATGTATTTAGCTGGTGGAGCTTTACTGGGATATTTAGGGTTGTTTGTTTTTCAATATCAAGCAGAGAATCTAAAATGCATATTTCAATTTGACAGGCAGCACCCGATCTGAGGAGAGACATTATGGTCTGCTGGGCACATTTAGACATGATTTTTGTGTGTATTTTCAGAGGGGTTTTTTCCCAAGCTGTCTCAATGCATATTCACATCTGGGACTATTTTAGTCTCTGGAGTAAATACCGCTTAAGTTTGCAATAAAGCAGAGGTTCCCTCTCCTTGCACAGCCAGGGAAGGGAGGACAGAACATCCCAAAAGCAGGAGCTCAGCAGCGGGCAGCCATGCCAGGGGCTGTGTCTGCAGGTAACTGTGGTGGTTTAACCCCAGCTGGCTGCCAAACACCACACAGCCACTCGCTCACCCTCTCCTGATGGGATGGGGGAGAGAGTCAGAAGGGTAAAAGTGAGAAAACTCCTGGGTTGAGGTAAAAGCATCAAGAGAGCTACATCAACCTAACTTTCCAGCCAACCCTCATTTATATATTGAACACGTTGTTATATGACATGGACTATCCCACTGGCATATCCAAATGCCAGTCTGAGTCTGGCAATCTACTCTGCTCCAGTTTCTTCCACACCTGTAGACTAGCAAAACATGGGAAGTTGGGAAGTCCTTGATATCCCAGCAAGAACCAAAAACATCGGTATATTATGAATATTCTTTTCATACCAAATCCCACACTGAAACCAAAACACAGCGCTATTTAGCTACTAAGAAGAAAAATAGCTCTGTCCCAGATGAAACCAGGACAGTAATAGAGCAGGACTGGGACCTTTCACCATGCCATGTCCCAGGCCCAGGACTTTAAGGCGATTCCCTGCAAGCAAGGGAGCAAGGATGAGGAGAAGTGGTGCAGCAGCCCAGCTCCATTGGGATGCTCCACCACAGTGTCCAGCCACATGTCCCCAGGGCACAGGTACCCAAGCAGCCTCCACCAGCCTGATCCCAGTCCCTGAACACGACCCAGACCCCTGAACAGAGCAAGCCAAAGAGGAGTCCTGCATGACCACACGCTGCAGAGCACCATCTCTGTGACCACTAGGACCCAAGGCCACTGTCCTCATTGCTGCTGCTGCTGCCTGCCCGCTCTCCCTCCCAGCCCAATCCAGGGTAACTTCCAGCTCCTCCAAGCCCTTCTGCAGGGCTGCTCTGCACCACCCCATCCTGCACAGCCCTCTGCCCACCCCCTGCTCCCTCCCCTTCCTGCCCCCCTCCTCTCCCTGCGTGTGTTTGTGTCTCTGCCCGAATGAAAGGCTACCCTTTTCTCCTTGACATCTTGTTAGAATGTGAATACAACATCTATTGATTTGCATTTCATACAAGGAAAGGGGAAGGGGGGGAAAAATAGCTTCTTTTCTTTCTTTTTTTTTTTTTTTTTTTAAAAAAAAAAGGCTTCTCTGAACTCAGAGCTACCACAGGAACAAGCAGCAGATGCAGGCCAAGGTGCCTGCCCCCAGCAGGGCTCGGCTCTCCCAGTTTATTATCCAGATTATTCCAGCATCAGTGATCCTGGGCTCTCTGCACGGGCCATGAGCAGCACAAGGACCTGCCCCATCATCCTGCAGACCATGAGAACTTCACCCAGCATCCCCTAGTCCATGTGAATGAGGCAGATATATCACCCTCCACAAGTACTTCTTCATCCCTACACCCAATGCCAAGGGAAACACGATGAGTTACCCCAGACCGGGTGAGCCGCATGCACCCAGCACTGTGGGGAAGGCAAACCATGAACAATTAAACAGGGCAAGGCGACTAAATTAGCAGCAAAAGCAAAAGGAGAAGCAGGCTGGTGCTCAGGAGGAGATGCAGCACTGCTCACCTCCTAAAGGTCTGCATTAACCTGCAGCCATTCTCCTTCCACAATGGTCCCCACATGATGCCCCTTTCACATCCATCCCCAACCATGATGACACAGACATCAACTGTCCCACTAAGCCCTGCTTGGAGGAAAGCATCCTGCTTCTCCAACCCAGCAAGCAGGGATGTCCCAGGGAGAGAAACCCCACACCAGAGCACAGGAGAGATGCACCAGCACGCATGGGTGAAGGCAAACAGCTCACCATCACCTACCGCAGTGGGGTGCTGGGAGGGTTAATTAGTGTTTGTAAAACACTTTGAAGATAAAGGCAGCAGCGGGAGAGCTCATAACCAGGAGCGAGGTGGAGATGGGGAGTGGGGAACCCAGTTACAGCGGGGTTGCTTATCTGGTGTGCAAGCTGCAGCCTCGGCTGGGAGCTTGCCAGGCGGGTCCAGATGAAAGGTAGAACGGGAAAATTTCCACAGCGGGAAAAAAAGAAAAATCAAGCGCGTGCTGCTTGGGAAAAATGAGCGAGTGGGAGATGAAAAGATGGGATCTAAGTCTCTAAAAGCTGGAGAGACCTGCTATTGATTCTGGCTTGGGAAGAAGGGACCTGAACAAGAGCTGGTGTGTTGTTAAGTGCACTTACCTCCTCCTGTGAGATGGCAGAACAGGGCCAGATGGACAGGGCACTAATTCCCGTCAAGAATCATTACCAGCCGCTTGCTGGATGAGGCACCTCCAAAGACGTGCTACGAACGCAGCAGCACCGGGAGGGTGGGAACCCCACAACATCCCTGGGCCACGTTTTTCCAATGCTTGAGCACCCTCACCATAAAAAAAAAAGCTGTTTTCACGTTTAAAGATAATTTATTGTACTTCCATTTGTGCCTCTCGCCCTCTCTGGGCACCCCTGAGAAGAGCCTGGCCCTCATGCACACATGCTCCTATCTGAACCCTCAAAGCACTCAGCTTCCAGAGCACCCCATCTCCTGGCAGAAATCCTCATGGGAAGAAGGATGGTGGGAAAAGCCAGCGATGGAGTTTGCTCCCCTCCTCAGCTGTCAGAAGGATGGGCCCGCTCCAGAGAGCGACGGAACGCGAGATACCCTGACACAAATCTTTGATCACAGTAATTACCCATTGTCATCACGTACAAAACATTATCTCCACACAGACATCAAGCTCCTTCTGTACCACCACCCCCCTTCTCCACGTGCCACATCACTCCAGGCTCCCCCATCCCATCAGCTATGAAGGCATGCTCACCAGCACCAGGGCAGGATTCCCTTCTCCCCTCGATGGGTCGAGGAAGGAGATTTTTGTTTGCCTAGTTTTGATTAAAATGACAGAATGTCAGGGAAAGAAAAGAAAACAGGGCAGAAACGATGCAGCCTGATCCATAAACAGGAGTCGGTTCAAGGATAATTCAGGCATCTCTCACTGGCTGTGAGCTTCTGAGGGCTGGGTTTGCTTTTTCTTTCTTTTTTTTTAAAGAATGAGAGAGAAAGAAAACATTATTTTTTTTTAAGCTTTGCTCCCTTTCATTTTTCTCCGAGTTCAGTGGCTTTCCTTGTCAAGCCTCTGTAGCTCAGGTAAGAACAGAGGGCTCCAGATTAAAGAGAAACACGGCAGCAAGCAGAAAGCCGTCGAGATAACAGAGAGGACAAAGTCAGGAAAGACAAAGGAGGGAAGTCTGCGTGCTGCAAGATTCCCACTTTTGGTTTTTATGTAGATTACTCCAGAAACGGGGACCAAGCTGCACATTTCAGACTCTGATCCCAACTCTCTCAGCCTGGGCATGGGGATAGAGGACAACAAACTGTCTCAGGAGCCCTTGTCTCAGCAGCAGGGCTCAGTGCGTCCTGGGCTCTCACAGACATTTAATATACCCTGGATTTTTATAGACATCTAGGTGGGTGGACAGACAGACAGCACACTAGACTGACAGCTCTAAATACCTCTCTGCATGAGCGTGGGTAGCAACCAAGCGTAGTGCCTCCTGCCAGAGCATCTCACGTGCTGCCAGAAAACCCAGCCTTGCCGCTTGCCCCAGCCCTCACTCCTCCACCAAGGCACCCAGCAAGCCACAGTTTTGAGAGGAGGACGTGGTTCCACCACTCCTGATCCCACCAAGGGCCCACCAGCAGCTTCCTGCAGCATCATCCACCACGACGAGGCTCCTGCAGCCATTGTGAGATGCAGAGGTCCCTCTCCTCGCTAGGTTGTGAGGTGCCCAACCCCAACACTTCTCCTGGGGACCACAACCAGCTCTCAAGTTGGGAGGGGATTTGCCCAGAGCCAGCCCCCTCATTGCAAAGCCAGGCATCATGCAGACCAAGGGCTCGGCAGGGTCCACGTCTCCTTTGCAGATGACTCTGGCAATGACATACTCCCGGGGTCCCGTCAGGCTCTGCCAGGAAAGCTTCCCTGCTGTCTTGTTTATAGATCTATTCTTAGCTCAACTTGGACTCATTGCAGAAACAGCGAGGAGCCTTTCATCCCATGACCCCGAAGCACCTTAAAGAATTATAGCTGAGCCTCACAGAGAGGAAATATTGTCCTCTCTGTTAGACAGAGGGGTCAACCAACATGTGAGGCCAGGAAGACAGGCAGCAGGCCAGCAAGCAGAGCAGGGAACAGCAAATACACAGGAGAAGATTTAGATGTGCACGAGGCAAAAGGCAGCCCACAGCCAGCACGGGATGCATCAGAAATTGGATTAACTGGGGGGCTCAAAGGGCTGAGAGCAGTGGTACAAAGTCCAGCTGGAGACCCACCACTTCTGCTGCAGCCCAAGGGATGATGGATGTGGTCCTTCCCCTCAATCAGGAACCTCCTCTGGGAGCATTCTGCTGGTCCTGTTTAAAAGTACCAGGAGGTGGGAAATATGTGATGAAGAGCCCATTTTCAACCAGAAGCAGCAGAGGTTGGGTGGTCCCTAACTCTGTGCCAACAGCCCCATCCTTGGGATGCTCCCATGGGAAGGGACCTCCTGTGGGGGTTGTGAAGAAACCACCACACCATGTTCTCACTGGGTGAAAACCACTTTGTTTCTCTCCCTGATTTTGGGGGGAGGGTTGTTTGTTTGTTTTTTAATAAAAATCACACTGAAATGGTGACAGCCCAGCTTCAGGGAAAGCCCTGCCCCAGAACCATGACAAAGACACACCCATTAAAGACAGGAGATGCTGATCACCCATCGCACCCCTCACTCGAGGAGGGAGAGCAGGTGCTGGGAGAGGAGGCAGCGCACCCTCACGCAGCACAGAAAGTATTTTCCATATGCTGCCTGATCAGTTATACATTTCTTCCAAAGCTATTGCACAGATATTTCAGAGGCATCATGTAGAACCATCTGGTATGTTATATATTGCACCCAGCCCGGCCAATTCTGACATACTGTAATTTTATCTCCTCCATTTCACATGCGGCACAGGCATTTTGCAAGGCGAGTTGACGGGGAATGGGAATTTGCAGAGGGATGGAGATCAAGTAAATCAAGAGGCAAGGCCCAAAAATGAGTGGCAATGGCAGCTCCCACCCATCCCAGACACTGGAGAGTGGTTTTTGGGGCTGCATTTGGATATTTTGGGTCAACCACCTCACAGCAATGCCTGCGTTGCCCAGGGTTAAGCTCACCTCTCTCCATCTCTCCTGCTGCATCCCTGCCTCCAACAGTGATGCTGCAGGGTGGAGAGATGCCTCCAGCATCTCACAGATGTCCTTTTCCCTGCCTCCCTCAGCTTTTCCAGGTGGCACCGTGGTCCCCAAACTCCCCATTGCACTGATGAGCCACCTCACCACGTCTCACCCTGCAAAACCCAACATCCTCTCAGCAAGGGATGCTGCAGGAGGGCAGCTCCACGCTGGGCTCATCCCTTCTGCTATTAGCTTTTCCCAGGGAGTACCAGCAGCAAGAGGAGCTGCTGATGGCATCAATTATTCTGCACCTTAGCCCCATTTGAGAGCCCAGCAGCAAAAACCATCTCTGCCTTGTGGGGTGAGCAGCAATGGGTCCTGACAAGCATCATTAAAGTGAAATTCTCCACCTGGATAACTCTGTGCTGTAAGAGCAGGGGAAAGACTGGAGGCCAAGGAAAAAAACCCCCGAGGTTATTGCAAAAAATTAACAGAGCAGAGAGGGGAAAGCCTTGTCCTCCACAATAAAAATTGGCAAACTTTAGATTTTTAAAGTGAGTGCTCCCAACACTTCGGTTGGACTCCGACTCCACTTTTATCAACTCTTTCACAAATACCAGCAAAGTTTGGTGCCACTCTGCTCAATTTATTCTGATTTCATTACAAAAAGAGAGATTAAAAAAGCAGAAACCTTCAGATTTCCTGTGTTTTGCTGGCTCCCTCCTCTGGCACTTGGAAATATTTCTATTTTGTAATGGGTTTGGCCATGAAGTAAACGGAAATACGTCCTCCTTGGACCTGCTCTTCAGTACAAGCAAGTCTTGCTCTGACTCATCATACATGGTTAGAAGATCTGTTTTTTAGAGCTTCTTTTTCTATTTGTGCTACAATAATTAAAAGGAAAAGGAGAATTCAACAGAAATAGGACCCTTGCTGCTGTCTAATACTAACAAAGTAGTCAAATAGACGTTAAGAAAAGCAATGACAAGGAGAGTCAGCAGCACCTGAGCACATCCATGGCGCATTGCTTACAAGGAGCAGAGAGGAAGACACCAAGAAGCCTCCAGCCAACTCCTCAGGTATTTCCTACCCAGAAAGAGCTTCTCCCTGACCATCATTAATAAGACATCACCTTACATCTGCAAGCCCCAGGGCTTATTTTTCCTGAAGGCACTTGCCTGAGGCCATGGCAAACGCAGGTGGCTGCCGTGCCACTTCCCATCCCTCCTTGCGCAGCCCATGGCCACGCAGCAAACAGAGGAGTCTGGAGTGGGGTCAGATTTTGTGACTTTTTTTGGTTTTAAATAAAGATATGACCCTCTCCTGTGGAGGTCTGGCATTATCCTCACACAGGTTTTGGTGCCAGGCATAGACTTTCAGTTGCATTTTCTTTTTTCCTCCTTTTATCAATAAGCATTAATGCCTTGGCTTCGTGTGCATTTAATATTCTTCCCAGCACTTCAGGTTTTTTGTTTGAAAGGGACAATTCAAGAGCTTTTTATAAACATTATTTTGTTATTGTTCATGAAACACTTCTGATGGAAAACAGCATTTCCATTCGGTTTAAAACTTGTAAACAACCTTTCCCCTTTATAAAGAAATAAAGTCTGTTTATCCATCTACCCAATAGCAGCAACAGGGAGCCTGTTAACTCTGGGAGCTTGGGGTGGTAGGTGGTCAAAAATAAGAAATAGTAATGCTTGCTTCTCCATCTTTCCTCTAAAGTTTCAAGGACTCTTGACACCACCACCCAACTCAAGCGTGCAAAACCAGCCAGGCAGCCTCAAAACGCCGTGCTGCCAAACCTGCCCTGCTTCTTTGCTGCCAGAGAAACCAAAAGACCTGAGATCCAGCTTTAGACCAGAAAAAGCTGCTCAGGTCAACCAGCACCAGCCAAGAGGACTTGGAGGGACCCTATTTCCATGCAATAGGAATGGAGAAGGGGAAGGATCCATGCTTTGCCAACAAGAGCTGCCATGGTTTAGGACACCCATGTAAAAGCAGGTTCTTTATTAAAGCATGATCTTAGTTTAAGGAGATGCATCCCTCTTTCATGAGCATGCAGCATGTTGCACCCCAATAAGCTAATCAAGGGGCCCTGCTATGGAGCATGCAAGCTAAGCAGATCCCATACTGACAGCAGGAGCAAGCTCATCCCTAAAGGAACCGAGGGTCTCACAGTAAGCACGTTATCTTCTGGCCATGGTCCTGTCCCTTCTCCAGAGGAAGATATGAGCCACCCCTCTGGAGTCAGGGTGGGAGAAGGAGATGTTCAAAGCAAGAGTAGGGAAGCTGTGACCAGCATGAGGAGGAAAGCTGCCACTCCAAGGCACTGCAAAATCACTAGACCCCCCTCAAGTGCTTCTCCCTCCTTCCCCAGGCACACAGCACTTGACATCTGGGGAGTCATTTCTGCACGTCAGTCATTACCCACGCTCACCTGGAACACCCAGAGCTACAAACTACTGAAATATTGCCAGGAGACATCATAAAATAAATAGATCTGCTCAGGCATTCAACATTGACCACTTCAAGAAGGCAAAACAACGAGGGACAGGGGGTTTCATCCAGTCCCAAACTGGATAAGCATGGATGCAACCAATGCTACTGGATAGGACAAGGGGGAATGGCTTTAAGCTAATAGAGGGGAGGTTTAGATTGGATATTAGAAAGAAATTCTTCACTGTGAGGGTGGTCAGGCACTGGAACAGGTTGCCCAAGGAAGTTGTGGATGCCCCCTCCCTGGAAGTGTTCAAGGCCAGGTTGGATGAGGCTTTGAGCAACCTGGTCTAGTGGAAGGTGTCCCTGCTGCTGGCAGGGGGGTTGGAGCTAGATGGTCTTTAAGGTCCCTTCCAGCCCAAACCATTCTGTGATTCTATGATATGGTCCTTAGCTCATGTCCTGAACACCAGCTGGGAGATGAGGAAGGAAAGGAAAGCTCTGGAGAGACCAGGAGGCGAATCCTTGCACGGGGAACAAGACATTTGTTTTTCTGGTTCTGTTTCCTTCTGGTCAAGTAACTTGACAATTCAATAGCGTGGAGAACTGGGGAAGGGAGGAGCAGAAAGGCAAAGTGCTTGTTCCTCTGGGGACAATCAACCACAGAAGGAAGGCTGCCCAATCACCCTCAAGCTGCCCTAGTGCGTTAATAGATGGGATTAGAGAGCTCCTTCTGGGGATCAAAGACAAGCTCTCCCCCAGGAGCACGCTGCCTTCAACTCCCAAAGTCCCAGAGGACTCCTTTCACAGCAGCTCCCACAAATATTTTCTTTGGGGGGGGTCACAATCCCTTGAGTCTCATTAAGGATCTTGAAAGAAAAAAAAAAATCTTAACTTGAGGGAACCACACTTCATCTGATTTTGAGTCAAAATTACTCATGGATGCCAACATTGTGGTTTTGGATGCATTTGGGTCTCTATTTCTAACCCCCTCCCACATCACCACCACCCCTGTGCTGTAATTAAACTGGAAATTATCATTCAGAGGGGTTTTTTTCAGCTCTCATGCAGCCAATAACATTCATCTCTCTGATATCAACCCATAAAATAAATATTAACTACAGCCAGAGCTCGCTGGAGAAAAATCAGCTTTACAAGTCGTCTGGTTTGGATCACAAGAGATCAAAACCAAGCGCCGCAGTAGCCTTGAAGCTCTTGGCCCCCAGTAATAGAAACTTGCCTGTTTCTTGAACTCAGAAAGCAATCCAAAGGAGAATCACTCCTTATAATTGTTTTTCAACTTCTCCTCCAGCTGGAGGAATAATGACTGCACAATTCTCCTAACAACATGATCATAATCTATCAGTTCTATGAACTATAGAATGAACCCAAAGAGATAATTGGTGCGGGCACTGAATGATAAACATGTCAAGATTATGATTTCTTTGCTTAAAAATGAAACGAAGATATGATTGGAAATGCCATGCTTGGGGAGTATGAGCAATATTCCCATGCTCCATCATCTAAATTAGTTTATAATTTGCATACACTTGTATTTTTAGGCATTGTTCGAAGGCAGAGGAGCTGTAAAACATTAAGATCCAAAACATCACCAGACTTTGTCCTTCAACAGCACCTTCCTAAGCCAAGATCTCAACGTGCGTCAGGAAGTCCCACGAGCTCCACGAGCAGATGCAGAGGGAAGTGAGGAGGAGCAGCTCTGCCAGGGAGTCTCAGGAGGTTCTGTCACCTCCTCTCCACAGGGGTTTACAACCCCAGAGATTAGCTGGAAGCACAGGGTTGGTATACCCATCAGTGGCAAGCCCTGCTGCAATTAATTTTAGTGCTGCACTGCTCTGTCTGCTGTTTCCCAACGCCCCTAGAAGGACAACGAACCCAGGCTGATGTTTGACTCATAACAAAACCTAAACCACAGCAAAATTCACCTAATTTCCAGTTTTGTTACGAGCGTTGTTTTCACAGCCCTTTGAGCTCACCAGACTGCGGTGCTTCATTGGGTTAAGCATGAGATGAAAATACCAACAGACCCAAACCATATTCACATGCTGAAGAGGTCTCTGCTTCTGCTTCTTCAGCTCCAGCCTCCTTCGTTTTTCACCAGCAATACAAATGAAAAAGGGAAGGGAAAACAGGCAGAAATAACCCACGGCTCAAAAGCTGCTGCAACAACTCCAGTGTGTTTTTTCTCCCTGGATCTGGGGATGGGGTATTTGGGAGCTCCAGGTCTGATGCACGCCCTCATCCTCTGCCAAGATGTCCCACAAAAGCTCCCATCTCCCCCTGCCCACGGGGACTCTCCAGGGAGCACCACTTCGAAATGGAGATGCTGAACCATGGAAAGAGCAAATACCATTTTCTTTTGCCTGTGACTGTTCCTGTTGCTGCTGGGAAACCCCCCAGGGGTCCCTGCGGGCACAGAGGGTGGGAGATGCAGCCAGGCTTGCTGCTGGCTCCATGGCACCCATTAGCCTCCTGCTTGAGTGGCATCAATGACACATGGCAAAAGCCAGCTGCCAAGGGAGGAAGGAGAAAGGACCAAGGTCCTGCATCCTCTGCCAGCCCCAAAAGCACAGAGGGGCTTTGCTGCAGCCCCTCCAAGACGTCCTCCAAGTGTTGTACAAAACCCCGGGCAGGGAGCAGAGTCTTGCCCAAAACCACAGCGCAGCAGCGTGCACAGGGAGCAGGGATGGGAAGTGTGGGAAAGGACATTTCTGCTCTTGGATGGAACCTGCAGGAACCAGGAGCAAAAGGGGGGGGAAAAACAGTAAAGGAAAGCAGAAAGATGAAAGCACCGATCCCATCCTTTCTCTGCTAAAAAGAAAGTCCCTTAAAGCAAGTCTACTGAATTAAAGAGGAAACCCTAGAGAGCCTCCGTGCTCATGAACAAATTCACTTTGCCATCTCATTTAGAACTTATAAAAGTCAAAGCTCTCTAAACAACAGGCAAAGCCTCACAGCCTGTCTCCAGCCACCCGGAGACGAGCCCTTGGACAGGACACCAGGCTCCTGGGGACAAGCCATGTACTCACCCCAAACCAAACCTCTTGTCGCAGGAGTTGCTCAGCAAACCCAGAGCCAGGACAGGAAGGGAACTTGCATTCAGTCTTTCTACAGCATTATTTTTTATCTCTCATATTTACCCCCTCCTTGCTTTGTGCTGCCTAATCCAGCAGCTGCAGGGCAGGCAGTGGCTGCACAGGCACCACTCCCTCACCCACCACGCACCAACCAAACAAACCCACCTTTTAAATAAAAGCAAATTGAAATCCAGTTTGAACAGAGACCCTGAACAGCAGTCCCTTGGCTGAAGCTACCCACACCTTTGCCTTCTATACAAGATACAAACTGCCACCAGCATCACTTCTATGGGGTCCCACAGGCACGAAGAACTTGTCCCAAATCTGGACTGACACTCATTTGGTTTTGCAGATCCCACCAAGCCGAGTCCCTCTAAATCCCATGGTTTCCAGCTCTCACAGAAGACACCAAGCACAAGGGACAACCCTTAAGCAGCTGAGGCTGAACTGACCTGGTTGCACCCCACCTCCCTCCCTGAAACAAGCCCTAGAAACAGTATGAAAGGCTCTGTGATTGTTACTGCATTTTAATGCACGCCGTGTCCCTCGCCTGTTGGGAATGCAGACAGCACAGCCCTGCCTCAGTGCTCGGGAACCAGCACTGAAGCAAACTAGAAACTCAAGCCAATTGAATTACGTGCTGCAAGTAATTTGTTCAAGAAACACTGACATTCTTGTCAAACCATTCACAATTCCTTTTTTTTTTTTCTTTTTTTTCTTTTTTTTTTTTAATTTCTGACTAGTTCTATAGCTCATTGGATACCATTCAGGAAACGAGCGGGATGGTTTTGCTTTTCTTTCCCCATCATCGCTATCAAATGAAGTTATTTGTGAATACATCTGCTGGAAACCAAACCAAACCAAACATGACAAGTCTATTTTCACCATCGGCGAGGCAAACTGGCAGGCACCAAGGTAGGCACAGCCCTGTGCGTGACGCCTGTGAGATGTGTGAGGAGTGGGGTGGCCACAGGGTGACTGTGGGAGGAGCTGGGGTGGGTTTTTACACGGGGAGGGGGAAGGTTGCACAGTAATACACAGACAACAGAAGGCTGAGCCTCCCCACTGCAGGAAAATGCAGAATATGCAGGGAAAAGGTGGACACTTTGATAAGATACAGAGGTTTTTGGAGTTGCATTATCCCAGTGTAACCTGTTACTAAGTCATTAGCAGCAAAGTAATATTCTAGTAGTTAACAATTTGACTAATAAGCCTCTGTGGCAAAAAACCAAAAGCCAAGACAAAAGGCACTGCGTGAACTGGTAATTTATCCTGATGATAAACTCTTGAAGCAGAGGCAACCGCGCTGCTGTGGGAAGCATCTCCTTCCAGGAGGCTGCAGGAGCTCCTGGGATCTACCTGCTCCTTGGCAGTGACCATTTATGTGACCACTGCAAACCTCCAGAGCTTACAAAAGATGAAATCCCTTGTTAAACCCATGCACAGACCCCACTGCCTTCTCCCAGCCAAGCTGGAAGAGTCCTTCCCTCTCCCAGCAGTGGCTTCAGCTCCTTGCTGAAGAGCTGGTCCAAGAGCCAGTGGAGGCTCCTGGACTTCAAACGTCAAAGCCTGAGGATTTGCAAGGAGGGGACACGAAGCCAGCAGGAAGGGACACGGCCTGGGATGGGAACTGGGAGCCAAACACTGTGGCTCACACAGCCACTGTGCTCATCACGGGCCTTTCTGGATTTAAAATCTTGATGCTTATGAAATCTCTTCCCAAGAGGACGCCTGGAATAAATTGTCATCTGATAATAGCTACCAGGTGGTGAGGGAAGAAAAAAGCAGACATGCACAGAATGTTTTGACTTCAAACTCATGTGGATTGTCAGAGAGGGAGTGTATTTTGTGTCCCTTCCTCATCCCTGCCTCCTCCTCACCATTTTCATCTCTTCATGCATTTTTTAATTTTTTTTTTATTCTTTTTGCTTTCTTCTAGCAGAAGGCAAACTCCCAGGGGCAGTGGCTGAGAGCCAGAGGCAGAGCCTCGAGCAAATCCTCACCACCCTTCAAAGCACCAGGGGTGGCTGAGCTGGGGTCACCACGCCAGCTCTCCATCTCCTCTCTAACTAAGCGAGCAGATGCAGAAAGCCTCCACAGACAACCCTGCTCCTCTCACCTTCTCCCATCACCCCTACCCCCATCTGCCCCTTCTCGCTGCAGTCCTCACTCCCCATCATACCCATAACCTTTCCCATTAACACCTGCCCAAGCAGGGAAAACCCTTCCTGAGCTCAAAGCATCTGCTTTTAACCCATTTGCCACGGAGTCTGCCTCAGCCTCCAGCGAGGAGCAGGCACAAAACTCCCTCCCTGTCCAGGATGACATTTCCAGGGCAGGGTAGCAAAGGGCATCCTCCTCACAAGCTTCAGAGGACAGTGAAAGGCAACATCATACCTCGCTGCCAGCATCTGGGGAACACACATCCCTTTCTTCCTACTCTGGGAGCTTTATGCTTGCTCTGTGCACACACACACACTCACAGAGATTGCATCTTGTTCTTAGCAGGAAGGGATATTGGCTTGGAAAATATCAAAACCACCTCTGAGCCCACAACACCTCAAAACAAAACAAAACAAATATAAGACAGAGGTGGAATCAAAGAAGAAAAGATGTTTTACTACATGGATGATCCAAAGAAATTAGCTTCTGTAATGAAGAGGTCAGCACAGAGAGCAAGGAGGAACTTTTAAATGGTATTTTGAAACTTTAGAGGTTTCTGCTGCAAAGCATGTGACCTGGGAGGGACAGTGGCAGCACAACAAGTAACCAGACCTGCTTGGGTGTAGAAACCACGCAGGACCAACAGCCAGCCTGGACAGGATGGCTTTTCTACATGCCCTGGGCCAGTCAGCACTGCCAGGCAAGCTCAGCATCCCAGCCTTGCCTCGACAGTTCAATTCCTGCTCCAGACACAACTGGAAGAAAAAGAAAGTGGCCAGAGGCAAGCAGTAATGATGACTGCCAGTGGAATGACACACGTAATACAGTCAGCTCCATTGCAAATGTAATTGCAATCATAATGCAATCAATACCGATGGAAACACCATATTTATACAGGGCCTTTCATCACTCACATGGAATGCAGGCAGTGCCAGTGCAAATATGCCAGCATCTGAAATAAAATATTTGCCATACATCTCCTGTTAGTGCAGACCAAACACTGCATTCAGGAGAGCCTTGTGATGTTGAAAGGCTTTGGGGGGTTTCTAGGCATCTGACAAACTCAGTAAAAAAAAAAAAAAAGAAATAAAAATCCTGAGTCCAGGAATGCTTTGGAAAATAATAAAACCTGCATTCACATTGAATTCTCCTTAGCCTAAGTCATCGTTTCCACATTGCTCTCCCTGTCAGTTCTCCTCCCCGGCATATTGCCGTGGTCAGGCAGTGATTAACCTCCTGACGGGGAGAAAACGGGGAGAAACGCTCCCATCTGCTGCCGGGAGCGCTGTCCCAATGCAGTGCCCCACAGACACACGGGCCTGCCTCATCCAGCAATGCCAAGGGGATTGAGCATCCCAGCCTCATCATTCCCAGCCTCAGTGTCCCTGCAGACACCGGCCTGACTGGTCCCGTTAAGGTGACAATGCCCATGTGGCAGCAGCGCTGAAGGACTTTGTATTTGGGAAAGCACAGCGCTCCCAGGACCTGTACGAGCACAGAACCTGGCAGGGCTGGGGGAGAGGAGAAACCTTCCTGCCCTCGCTCGCCATCCCATCTGCCCTCTGAGTCTGATCCAGACAGTCCATCACGGGTCCTGACACATTTAATGTCTCAGTAAAGAAAAACACGATGTGTTGATGCTCCTGTAAGGCTCTGACAACTGACAGCCTAATGGCTCCTTATTTTTTCCCAGCTGCAGTTTAGAAAATGAAATAAATTTAGCTCTTTAAGCAGGCCGGCTGCTCCGTGAAGAACGTGTTTGCTGCGCTCCCAGGCACCAGCACTGGGACCAGGGAGAAAGGATGGCCAAGGGAAAGGACAGCACAAGGGGTGCAAGTGGACCCAAGAGCTGTTTGCTACAGTTTTATCCATCCAAATCCACCCAATGTGCCCCTTGCTGGACCCAAAACTCCAGCTAAAGGTGATGGTGTTGTCCTACCCTGGAAGGGGTAGATGGAGCAACAGGACCCCTTCTCTGCTGACATCCACATCTGGTGCTCCTCAGCATGTCAGACCTCTCTGGTGGGCAGAAAAAGCCAGGAGACACGGGTGAAGCTTCCAAGTCCCCTTCTGCTGGTGGCTGCAGTGTATTAAGCAGCGCTCCTGTAATTAGGCTAAAGCACTGTGTGGCCACGGGGCTGAGAAAGCATGATTGAAAACCTTTCATGGGGAAAGGGCCAGGTCCTTGTGGAGCACACACCAGCCATTACTCACCAGCAGCTCGCCCAGACAAGTTAGGGAGCCTCAAACCAGCAGACTGGAAACTCCTTCTCTGAAATATTTCTAAGGCCATGAGTGATGAAGGACAGACAGGGCTGGAGATGAAGCTCTCATCTCACCATGAAGCCTCTGGAGGCCAGGAAAGGAGGCTCAGGAGTGGGGACACCACGTGGGGTCCAGCACCCACTTCTCCAGCTGTCTGTGCCAATAGAGGAACCCATCCATTTCCTAGCAGCCGGGATGCAACTCCATACCCGATGTGGAGGAGGAGGGATGGGGGTGGTAGGAGCCTGCTGCCTCTCTCCCCCCAGCCCGTGACAGCCAGAGTGGGATGTGACATCATTTCCAAACAGCTGGCAACCCCAGGCAGGGAGCTGGATCCCAGCTTTTGGGGGACAAAGCCAAGGAAGACGGATGGGAGGGTACAGTGACAAAAGCACCCACGGGCACTGTCAGCTCCTGGCTCATAAATAAACTCATCAATACCAGCCTGGGTGCAAAGAGCCCCTCAGATAACCACAGAGGAAATGTTTGCCCCTGCACACACAGCATCAGCACCGCTGACCAGACCATCTCCCTCCACCACTCGAGGTCCACTGCATCCCCCAGAGCCCAACTGGAGGGCTGGGTGAGGGTTGCAGCCCCTTTGCCCACCCACAAAATCCTCACACACCCACAAAATCCTCTCAGCAAGAGGGAAAATGCTCACACAGCCACTCCAAGCAGCCTCCCCATGCTCACACCCCAGCTGGAGCCCGGGGGGCCCAACCCACCCACGCTCCCCCCCCCGGCACAGCATGCTGCACAGACTGTTCCTTTCAGCACTTTTCTCACCCCAAATTCCCTGCTCCCTGCCTCTCTCACTGCCAGAGGCTATTTTTCTCCCGATCCAGGCCAGCTTCAAAACCAGAGCTAGTACAGCACCTCTTTGCAGGCAGCATCTCCATCTCTCCAGAGGAGCTAAATTCATTCCCATCCGTACTCGGGAAGACCTTGTTTCTTTTTGGAAGCATCCAGGAGCCAGAAAGGGGATGAGAAGGGAAAACATTGTGCAGGTGACTCTAAGGCAAAAGACACTGGGATTTTCAAAGAGGATGTTGAAGGTAGGAAAGAAGAGCCAACACTAACTGCAGGAGGATTGGCTATGGCCAAAGGGAGCGATGGGATTAGAAGCAGCAGAGGAGAAATGAAGGGAGCTCCAATGCATCAGGAGCATCAGGGCAAGGACACAAGCAACCTCAACAATGAGAGTGGTGAAACCCTGGCCCAGGTTGCCCAGAGAGGTGGTAGAAGCCCCATCTCCATAAACATTCAAGGTCAGGTTGGACAGGGCTCTGAGGGACCTGATCTGGTTGAAGATGTCCCTGTCACTGCAGAGGAGTTGGACTGGATGAGCTTTGAAGGTCCCTTCCAACCCAAACCATTGGAAGCCATCTGATTTCCCTGTCTCTGCTACAGATGAGTTCATGTCAGCTTGAAAAAGCTGTTTCATCTCACAGCACCTCCCCTCTCCCCCAAAAAATACCTGCAAGAAAGACACATTCAGGAAAGCAAGAGGGGACGAGGAGAAGACAGAGAAGAGCAGAGCAGCAACCAGATGCTCGATAGCTGCTGAGAGCCAGCCAAGGGGCTAGTCCTCCTCGGAGCACGGCAAGACACATGGAATGATGAAGCCGCCAAGAAGTTGTAATCAGGACTAATAGTCTGAGGTTCTTAATATTCCTGCAATCCAATAAATCAATGGAGCTAAGTACAAGCGCAGGAGGCGAGCGGTGGATTGACAGGACAAATTGGGCTCGGCTGCACGGAGAGATTCCTCAAAGAGTTTGTTCCGTCTGAACTCCCAGCCAGCTCGTAAACAAGGCGTATGGAGAAGGTGCTGCAGGAGATCCCTCCTGGTCCCAGGGTCCTGCCGTGCTCTGGGGAGCAATAGGAGCCCCACCAGCACCCCTTGGCACTCCAGGAGTTGCACAAATATTAACTAGTTGTTCACCTTGCTGGTACCAGGAGGATGAGCTCAACGTTTATCCTATTGCTTTATGGGTGTGTGGAAACCACCATTCAAACACCAGGAATTCTTATTAGAGATATCCAAGAGCTGGATTTACAATAGGATTAAGTACTCTCAAACAGAACTGCTGCTACCCAGAGTGAAGACAGCAACTCTTCCTCTAATCCTCCTGAGTATCCCAAGAAAAACTACTATATTCTGAGGGAAAAAGAGGATGCACAACCCCCAGGAAAGGAGAAAAGAAGAAAAGCAGTCTAGCTCTTCCAAATCCTCTAGAAGACACCTTGCAATGACAGGAGATCTAGATCAGATCTTAAACAAATGCCACAGCTATAACCTCAGCCAAGTTATAAATCATACCTATGGAGTAAATGACCCAAAACGCATTCAGCATCCACTTCTGGGTTCGGGCCCCAAGATGCCAGACAGACAGCTCCTATCAAATTTATCTTATTCTATGCTCGAGTCAAACTTAACACAGCCCAGAAGCGTGTTAGCAGCAGAAAAAATTGGGTGGATGGATGCGTATCCAGGCACTTGTCCCTCTGTCAGCCAGTGGGAAATCTGCAGAGGAACTGGCGTACTCAGCCCAGTCATCTCCATCCTCTGTTCCATCCTTCAGGAAATGAGATGACCAGACTAAATATACCAGTCTCTGGATCCCTTGTCATATGGAACTTTTCCAGGCCCTTAAATCATTCTTGTCTCCATTTGACAAGGGATTGGAAGGGCTGAGATTATTTGTCTTAAAAAGGAGACAAATAGGAAGCCTTATGATAAATGTATATGAATTAATGAATGAGAGAGACAAAGTACAGCTGGTATTTCCATCCTCCCTACCTTGCAACACAAGAAGTCCCCTCTGATTCCACTGAAAGAGTGACAAATTCAGAACTGATGAAAAGAAACACTTTCCCCAACCAGTCTATGAAATCTATTGAAGCCAAGAGCTCAGAAGGTTTCAAAGACATTTATATCAATAATACAGCTAGCCAGAGTTAATGGTTAATGCTAATGAAAAGGAGATAATGAGTTTAAGCCCCTCTCTAATGACTGCATTGGACTGAATATGTGTTGAGGAGTTTAGCCAGCAATTCCAACCTGAAAAAGCTCTAATTCACAGAATATTTGCAAGTGAGGTTCGGCATGAAGGTTGGGTTCTCCCCAACTACCCCTGCCTGTGATTTGGAGCCCATCTCACAACCCTAGCCTAGGCTGAGGTCTGCTGCAGGCACCATCCCTATGAATTCACTCAGATCTTCCTAGGAAATGTTTGCATTTCCCTTCCTCCCATCCCTCCTGAGAAAAAGAGCACAGGGAGCTCTGGAAAGCTTGTTTCATCATATAACAGCTCTTAGCTCACACTAGGACTGCACTCTGAAGCTCTCTAGCTCTCATTATTCCTTGTTAAAACTCATCTGTATTCCTTACCCCTGAATTACCAATACAGGAGAGTACCACGGCTCTATTTTTCCTGGGAATCATTCCTTTGTCTTTGGTCTCTCACTATCATAATTGTTATTGATATCAAAAGCAGTGCCTAGAAACTTCAAATGAGAGGCAAATGTCGATTAAGTACACGTTGTACGAGCCGCTCCCTGCCCTAGAAAGCACAGGCTAAGCAGACTGCACAGACACGAGAGAAAAAGAGAGATTTCAAAACATCTCCAAGGTCACAGAAGGAGTCTGCGGCGCAACCAGGGAAAAAAAACAGTGCAGAGACAACCCCGTCCATCAGCCCCCCCGAGAGCCACCCCTCCTCCTATTTTCACTCCACCCACGGCTGGAAATCTCGTGTCCTGGTTGTGCACGTGCTGTGACAGCAACCAAGCCTGGTCCATGCCATCTTTCTTCTTAAAACACTGGCCATGCATTTTGCAAGGACCTCCTCTCCTCCATTCCCACATCACCACAACATCCTCCTCCTTTTACTTCCCACCACATTCTACATGCCTGGCAAGGACCTTTGCATGTGACAGCATCTCTGTCTGACCCAGACGTTAAGCCCATAATATTAAGGCCTGGTAATTAAGGCCAGATCTCTAGTGTGTCCTGATTACAGCTTAGGGAGGACAATGGACCAAGTCAACAGAAGGACAAACCCTTCCCAAGGGCAGAACCGAAGGCAGGAGCCTCTCCTTCTCCACCGACACAACTCAGATGGTGTGAGTGAAAATCCCTCAGCACCTCTAAGCTCTAAATTCACAAACCAAAAACTACTTGAGCAGGACGCTGTTTCCTTACACAAATACATTGCAAACCACTCTGCACATGTGTCCTGGACATCCAGAGTTGCAATAACCACCATAAAAACATTCAAACATAGCAGAATGTTCTTGACTCAGGAGTGTAACCTGCTGGTTACTAAGTGCTAAACAATGCTGAGCTCCTGCTGTAAAAGGCTCTTCAGAAATGACAACATAAAGAATAATGGTTTCCAAAGCAGGACTCAGGTGAAACCTGACAGTTAAAGCCAGGAGAATTTTATATCAAAATCCTGCAAGTTTCACAGGAACATAACACAAAGCCATAAATCACATTGGCTTTGCTTACAAGGTTGGTGGAACTCAGGAAATATAAAAGCCCAAAACTTTTGATGAACATCCCAAGTCCTGAGCTCGTTACACAGTCCTGCCCAGCTGTTTTTCAAACCCCATTCACCAGCCTGTCCTCAAATAATTCACCAACTTCTGCTGAGTGCAAGGTAAATATTACTCAAAATAATAAAGATACAGTCCTGGCCCAATGAAGATGCAATATATTGATGGCATGAAGAGGCTATGTCTCATGATGCCAAAGGAATGAGTCCTCTGGCCATTGTAGTAGTCCAGCATTGCAGTGTCTGAGCTCAGGTGAGACAACTCCCACCCTCAGTCCCTCTGCTCAAAGCAGGGACAGAACCATTCCTCACAACTGACTTACAGGCTTCACCATGGAAATGATGGGCAAATGCTCAAATACTCAATAAAAGCCATTAAAAAAAACACACAAAAAAAGAAGGTCACTGCAAGCACTCACAGAGACAATTCTCCAACAAGCCATGAGCACTTTCCACCATGTTCTCCAGTTAATGTCTCCTACCTGATCCTAAAGAACACAGCAGTGTATGGCCCAATGGTCCAGTCCAACCCTTGCTAGATCTACTAGGGGAACATATATATTAGCAAACTAAATCTAACACAAAAATAAAGTTGGAGAGGAGTTTTAGTGGCTTCATTTGGGCTCTGTTGCTTCCACTAGCCATGGGTTATCGATCTCTCTGGAGAAGAGTCAGCAGCCATAGCTGACGTGTCGTCCCTCAGCCAGAGGTAATATATGACCCTGTTGGGAACGGCAGTTAACTGATGAACCCATCTGGCAGGGGAGCTGGAGAAGTGATTGATTCACTCTCCATCCTGGTACTTAAGACTTTTCACCCTCAACAGGCCACGAAGCTTCGTTCATCATCTTCATCAATCAAATGGGTAAATATCATTAAATCTGCAGGCCACAAGCAACATCATTTATATTTTTTTGCCTTTTAAAAAATTTTGTTTCAAAAGTTTGCCAACTCCTCTCCCCACATCCCTGACTGCAAAGCAAGTGCTTCCACTTCTCAGGGACACGGTGAGGCGGGATGGTGAAGCTGAACTCTGATAAGATGGGATGGTGCTGGGCTTTGGGTTCCTCATCTCTCCCAAGTCACTGGGGATGCTCAGAGGAACAGAGTGTTCCCAAACACTCCAGAGATGCCTGGCCCCATACAGCATCAGAGATGTCTGGTTTGGTTCATCTCATGATAGCTACATGCCACTGAATGCATCAAGGGAGTTTTGCTCCCAGGTTGACCCAGGGCACAGCATTTAAACACACCAGAGTTTGGCAGAAATCAGAGTAATTCCTCAGAATTCAGTGGAGCAGCAATGACCTACTTATGCTGTTCCTCTGACCCATAACTTCCCAAGAACAATGCTCTGCTGTACAAGAACTTCCAGTTAACCACAAGTGTTTATTTAAGCATTGACTTGTCCCTTAATGCACTTTTTCAAAGCACATGTGCAAAAAGGGGACACAAAACCCATTTAAAAACCACAGACAGGTTTGAGGCCATCCTGCAGCAAGCTGACATTTCATCCTGGCAGGTTCCCTCTCGTCCCAGAGCTGTGCAAGCCCACCCTCTGCCTAGCTGTGTGCTTCCACAAGATCACAGTTGAGGATGGACAAAAACACTAGTGGAAAATGCTAGACAAAATCATCTGACTCAGAGAAATTTCAGGCGAGTTCAGAAAAGCCTGGAGTGAAAAATCCATCTCTAACACGACTGAAAGAGCCACATGAAGGAACAGATGCAGCAGCCAGCCCATAAATTAAATCACTGAAGAAAAGTTGGAAGAGCCAAATGAAATCTCCACCTGCCATTACTTTTGAGGAAGAATAAGGGCTGGGCATGCTGAAGGAGGGCCAGCACCATGGCGATGGATAGGCAGAGGAACCTCTTTATTAGCCTTAATTGCCATCTCAATACTGTTCCCGTGTCTCCACATAAGCCTTGGTTTTGTGCAAAGTTGTCAGTTCATGTCCTGAATGGGCCAGGCTTGTTATCAGCAAAGCGTTTACAGCCCCTGGGCTGTGCATTAATTAAAAAGGCTTTGTGCTGAGGCTCATTCATTAGCACACTGTTCCTTTAATCACTGCCTCTTCAGCCACCAGGACAATCTATAAATCTCCTCAAATATGAAATAATGAAGTGGAATGGTTCCATTTATTACAATGTAATAAGTCAGGATAATGTGGGGGTGGACAGGGTGGCATTGGAGCTGTCTCCTTGCCCAGTCTTCCCATCTCATTACTGACAGCGACCATGAATGAGAAGAGCAGAAGGGATGCAGGTGAAGTCAGCAAACACACAGGACACACATCTTCCCATCTCCTGCCATCCCACCCACCTCAAACCCACCTTGCTGCGGGTGATTGAGGATGGTGCTGAAAGCCAGGATGTGGTTTCTTGGCCTTGAAGTAGGTTTCACCCTGAAGAGGTTCCAAAAATGTTGCTCTTTGATGCAGACACAGTCTGCAGGAGCAGCTACCAGCATCCCCTCAGTGGTGCAGTGAAAGGCCACCTGCTTTGCATCCCCATTTTCCTATTTGCATCCCTATTGTCCCACTTCTCCTCCCTTAGACCTTGTTCCATCATTCCTGGAAAGATCCAGGTTGAGATGCATAGGCAAGTGCCAAGGAGCAGATGCTCCAGGGAACATCAACAAGCTACAGAATCCACGGATTCACTCAGCACAAAGCTTCTGTTTCTCCTCTCCAGGCTCATCTCCCAGCAGCTGGGCTCTCAAGTCAAGCTGACAAATAAAATCCAACCGTACATATTGGGTTAATTAACAAAGGGAGAAGGGCAAAAATTAGCCTGGCTTTGCATTTCCTAAATAAATGCATCAAGGTCACCTAACTCGTAGGAGAGGCCAAAGAGTAATTCCTGCCTCTGTGAAAATTTGGGACTAAAGATGCCAAGGGAAGAAACAGAACTCCCAGTTATTTCAGAAAAGCAGCCAGAGCTGACAAAGAAAGTGCAAACCGAAAACTGCCCATACAAAAGTTAACAAAAGCTAATCACACTCTTGGATAAAAATGAAAGCATTTAGAGAAAAACAAGATTTGTAAAGAACATTGTGGAGTCTTCTGAAAAATTACTTTTTTCCTGTCAAAAAGATAGCTAATAACAAATATCCAGTCCACACTATAACAGCTCTACAATTTGCTATTTTATTTTCCATGCTCTCTCTATTCACTCTTGGAAAGTCTGGAATACTTATGCACTAACAGTTATATAATTAATGTGTCTGTTAATATAATTAATGCTATATGTTGATTTATTCGAGTCAGAATTTATTCACAGGAAAGTCAGCTATGAGAAATTGTCTGTAAGGGGGAAAAAAAGAAAAAAAAAAGAAAAAAAAAAGAAAAAAAAAGAAAAAAAAGAGAAAAAAATCTCATTTCAACATTTTGCTTAAAATTGAAATATGCCATAAAGTCTTTCTTAGTTTCCCAATGTATTTTAGCATCATTCAGGGTTTTTTTTCAGATGGAAGCTATAAACACACACAGTTTGAACTGACCTGGCCTGACTTTGGTGGGAGGGGGTGCCCTGGCCCATGAAAACACTCCAGGTTTTGATGTTTTGTTCCCATTCATTATCAGAAGTGCATTCAAAACGGTGTTAGGGGATGGGAAAATGATTTCTTCCCCCGTGTTAGAAAGGATTGCATGTACACACTGTGCAAACCCCCAGATCTTTAATACTAGCAATCTGCTAAGTGCTAATTTGTCAACACGATACCTTTCATCTCCAGGGTTCCCAAAACACTTAATTTGCTCAAGAGTCACTTGTCCCACCACAGTAAGATTTCAGATCATCCATACAAAGCCTCCAACAAGAGGTTTGGGTTCCTCTTCCCTACCAAGAAGAGCTCTTCCAGGAAATGGGTAACTAATTACTACTCTAGTCAACAAATTAACCCTGTCCCCAGTTACACCACGAGTTTTGAGGTGATTTTTAAAGGGAACAGCATGTCAGGGTCCTTACCATCAGAAAATTCTATTATGTGGATCTTCAAAAAAAGCTCATTACTACAAAGCTGCGAGCATTCAATCCCCTTAATAAAGCACATCAGTATATAATTATAATATTAGGCACTTAAATTGCAGTTTTCATCTGCAGCTCTCAAAGTGTTTTACCATAGTAAATTTAAGTCCCTCCCTAATTTGGGGCTGGTCAGAATTTTACATTTGAAGCTTTTTCCTCAAGGAGAATTTAATTTCATGTTGAAAAATAAAATGGCAAAAAAAGATCTGTTCTTTCTGAAAATGTTCATTTCCTTCAGTGGAGATGTATGTGGGAGGGAAAATTCACCCAAAATCTGTAAAAATGCTATGGGGATGAAGAGTCAAAACGCTGCCACAAGACAAATTGCCATCAATCTAAAACTTTTTCAGTGGCAGCAAAATAGTTTTTACAGCAAGCTGCTTGGGATGTGTTTGCACATCATCCCTCACTGCACTGGGGGTCCCTGGCTCACACCATAATACCAAGGATAAGCAAGACAAAAAGGCCATATTATGTGAACAAAACCACCCAGAGATCCATTCTTCTTCTCCAAAAGCTTCCCCAAACCTTTTTATCAGCAGTTTTTTGGGGGGTGTGTCAAGCTGGCATCTCCTTCCTAAGCTGTGCACCCTGGTTTGGGACAAAGCCACGCTTATTGCAAGCTGACAGCAACACCAGGGCACGGCTGCCCTTGACTAGATCGAGGATGACAGCAGCTCCTCCGGAGTCACATCTTGGCCCACGCTGGAACAAATATGCTTCCAGCAGGCAATGAAGCTGAGTAAATCAGAGATGACAATAAAAGTATCGAGGAAATTCTCCATCTGGGAGACGGAGTGCACCCAGCACACAAAGTTCAGCTTTAATTTGTGAGGAGACCTGTGCGCTGGAGAGGTGATCGCATGAATACCAGTGTAAATGATATCACCATGGGCACCAAACAGGCAGCTCGCTCACAAACCCATTAACTGGTAAACACCCATCTTCGGTAATTCCAGCTATTAAAAACAACTTAAAGAGAAATCAGAGCTCATTTTGCAGAGAGCACAGGGGTCTCCATGACTATTTTTAAAGTTTTCCCGCATTCATCCGAGCCTCTGTGACTTTTATATGCTCAGCTGCTCTGCTGCTTCCAGGTTTATTAAATTTACAACCAGAGAGACAAGATGGTTTGGTATTTTTTTTCCAAAGACCACCCCAGGAGAAAGGGAGAGTTTCTCAGGCATCACTCTGAGCTGCAAACTGGGAAACCATGGGGGTCCAAAGGATCTGCTCCCCCAGACCACACAACAAACCCAACAGACATTGCTCCGTGCACATATTTATACAAATACCAATAAATGTTTATGTATGTGGTAACCCCCAAACACACACATCTTTAGACACACACATCTCTCCAGGTGCATTGACAAGACTGAACAGCTTAAATAATTAAATGCAATATTATAGTGCAGCGGGGTGAGGTTAACCTACCCACTAGTAAGGGATAAATACCACAGCAGCATCCACCTTTGGGCGCTAGTAAATATCTTTGGCACTCATATCCCTGCTCCTCCCGCTGCCCAAAGCCCTCTTATTCACCAACTCTTTCTTCCCATAGCTCCTCTTTGAAGAAAGGGTTTGTTTCTGACATCACAGGCTGGAAGGATTGCTGAAAACACAATAGAATATATATATATATAGATATATATAGATATATATAGGTATATATAGATATATGTAGATATATATAGATATATATAGATATTTTCCCCTATTGATGACTGAAAGCTCTTTTTCCCTGAAACTGCTTTTCAATTAGCTCTCATTAAAATTAAACCCTTTTTGTTGGATCTGGAGAGTTTTTACAGCCTGTTCTCAGATGTGTTTTATGACCAGTGAATGAGAGCATCTCCAGGTATCTCTCAGTGCTTATATGTTACAGGTGAAGGGAGATGCTCCCTCGTCACAGGTAAGAGGATTTCACAGCGTTCATCACAGACTCTCCCTGCGATGTCTGGGTGAAACCCTATTAAATCCATCCCATTTTTTTTTTACAAGGCATGAGAAAGAAGAAGAAAGGACACAGCCAGGCACAAACCACCGACATCTCCTGTGCATCACAATGGGAGAAGAGGCGAGGCTACAGGGAGATTTTTCTTCTGGCACTTATTGTCTTCTAAACTCCACAATCTATACAATATCTGTGTTTGTAATCACTTGAAAATTTTCAATTAAATGTAAAAAACCAGAAACAAGTAAATCTATTCTGTCTTTTGACTGTTTTATTGATTAAAATGGATGCCTGAGCTGCGACCACCGAACCATGAAAAGCAATCTGTCTTGGATGGGTAAGAGATCGTTAGGAAATCGTTGTGCTGAGGCAAGAATAACTGTGCAAGTATACACACGCTCACACACGTGTGCACACACGTGTGGTACATGGGCACAAACAGGCACATGCTACTGTGGAGTAAGCCACCTACAATGAAAAAATATTATATATAGATATATTTTTTAATACCAAGTTTGAAGCAATCTGAGGTGTTAGCCTGTCACAAGACCTCTTCTCATTTTTGTCTAAGTTTCATCATTTTGCTCAGCAGTAAAACTTCATCACCTCCCTTGCTGTGCAGCCAAAAACCAGGAGGTGGGAGAAGACAAACTTCAAGGTCTGTCATTTGTTACAAGCTCCAAGAGCAAGTAAACCGCTTCATTGGGTCATTAGGAGATTTTCAAGATGATGACAAGGAGATTCTCCAGTTGATGTTTCACCTTCCTCTTTGGCCCTGTCCCTTTCAAGAAGCAGAGGATGTTAAATGAGTACTAGACCCCACCAGGAACACTTAGTTGTGCAAAGCCTGGCTGGTTTGGGTGTGAGCTAACCTCCAGCAAAGCAAAGGAGAGATGAAACTTCCCACGTGAAGCTTTTGCCATGAGCACTCACTTAAGGATTCCCAGACTGCCGTGGAGATAGCTAATATTGGCTCTGAACAGCTACAGGAACAGATGGAGAACGCTTTGGTCTGCGCTGACAATACTCTTCTTTTTAAGCAAATCTATCCTGATATCAACTCCATTTTATCTGAGCACCTCAAATTGAAGCTTAAATTAACCAAACATTGAGTTTTTTTGTTGTAACCCATCACCATCCCTCCCACATACTAAAAGCCTCAGGGAGTTCAGCTCTGTGAATTCTCAGCTTTTGCAAGAAAAAGATCTTATTTGCTGAAGTTCATCTCCAGGTATCCCAGATGCACACATCCACCCAAGGGAAGAGCCCCAGAGAGAGGTCAGGTTTGGCAAGCCCTCCTGCCAAGCACAGCTTGGAGAATACCTCAGCTAATAACCACTATGCTCACCCTCCCAAACAGGAGCAGCCTGAAACCCCTTTCAAAAATCCAATTTCTAACAGTTTTTCTTAGGCTGGGACTGAGGCTCTAGCAGCTTTCTCCCACCAACATGGGTCTGGCAGAGAGGGAACCTTGTCCTAGCAGTGGAGAGACTGACAGCAGCCACCTCACTGGCTGGAGATGCCAGGCAGGAGCGCTTGGCATTGACTGAGCAAGACTGGAAGGCTGGGAG
Organism: Caprimulgus europaeus; assembly: GCA_907165065.1. The sequence goes on along the minus strand of OU015548.1, from coordinate 4,451,272 downwards.
TGCTCGTCAGAGCAGCATCACTAATGAATTTAGCACTGAAACAAGCTGTCATTTAGGAATGAGGGGATACCCACCTCCCCACACACGCCTCTGCGGTATTTGTTAATGGGGAAGAACGAGGCACAACAGCAGATTCAGCCTGACTCAGGCGGTTTGCACTTTTATCAGGTGCCACTTTTTCCCCTTCTCTACTTAAAAGTACAAGCAACACTTCTGAAGGGAGCCAAATGGGATGGGGTGTTTGGGAAATGCTGCTCCCCACCATTTCTATTCTATTTATTTGGGTGTGCTGCAAACTATGAGACCATGACTCCATCTCAAGCTACAGGCAGCCGCTGCCAGGGTGTCAGGACAGGGATGCACAGCGACGCTGGGCAGCAGAAGAATCCCTCAATGATAAAATAAACATTTTATCATTGCTTTGATTTAAAAAACAAAACAAATTTTAAAGTCAATAAAGTTTCAAGTCCCCAAACTGGCCAGGGCAAGGAAGGCATTGCCAGGTATTACAAGGCAAGATCAGTCCTGCCAGCACCACGGTCGCCTTCGCTGTGCAGCATCAGGTAAAAGCAGAACCCAAGGCAAAGCGAATTGGAGGTGATGTACAGAGCCCCCAGCCACTGCTGTGGGGTGGGGGGACCACACAGACACGTCCCCAAGAAGAGGCACTGAACGGGTTAGCATCTCTCAGATCCTTTAATATACTTTCTCTAATTAAGCTGTTCAGTTTGCCAGCTTAAATAGCTGCCAATAGCTGCTACAAATTGATTTATCTTTTGATGAAGGTAAAATTTGCTGGAAAAAAAAATGAGAGGCAAACAACGTATGGCTTTGGGGGGATTAAATTACTTTGTCTTGTGTTAAGATTCAAACATGTTCTGGAGGAAGGCTGAGTCTTTTACAAGGAAATTGTTTTTATACTATACATTCATTTCTATGTAAACAGAAGTATACTAATTTACACATCCACCTACAATACCTGCTAGATAACAGAAGTATATACTTAAAAGCCAGATGAGATCCTGAGCGCTCCGTGGGAACACACACACAAATAAAAAGCAATCATCCTGCAACCTGCCTAGAGGGGGAAAAAAAAGCCTTCTGGAAACACAGGTGATCCATTCATAATAGATATGGCCTAAAGCAGTCTCAGTGCCAAGGGTCAGGAATGACTCGTGCAGTGGAAGTCAAGTCTCAAAAACTGCATTTCAATTCCCAAGCCGTCACCGCCTGCGAGCTGCAGTCCCCTCGTACGGCACGAGCTCACGAGTTTACCACCTCCACTTCATTATTGGGCAGGGTTTTTTTACTCATCAGTATGAAATAGAAGGTGAAGAGGGATAAATATTAAGAGTAAATCACAGCCAGCCTGACAAGACTGAGAAATAGTAGCAGCCAGCTCAGGATAATTTGCTTCATCTCAAATGAGAAGTTTCCCCCGTGGGATGGGACATTGCAACCCCGTTAAGGATGAGAGGCGAGACAAGGAGTTGGCCTCTGCAGCTGCAATATCACGGGGCGACGAGCACCGACGTCCCTGCAAATACAGATCCTTCTCCTTTCCCCAGCAAAAGCCGTGCTCGTCTCACCTCTGCAGCAGGAATGGCATTTGGCTGTGTGCTGGCTTGCTCACAACCAGCTTCTTCACTGCAGAGCATCTCTGGCATCAGTTTCTCCAACGAGGGAGTTAAAGAGGGTTCAGAGCAAGGGATGTGGCAATAGCCATGGGGGGGGTTGCATTATTCCCTGTTATTCTCTGCATCCACTTTATTGCCTATTTTGGATATAGTCATTTGCTACACAAGCACATGCCAGACATTTGAGAGTGGATAATTTGCCCAGACAGGCAGTAAATACATCCCATCTCGTGCTTCCTCCTAGAATCATGTGCTTGCCAGTGTCACCTGCCATGTAAATCATCACCTTGCAATTTATCCTGAGCTACATTTCAACCTGTTGCAGACTGACCAGAAAGGGAGGAAGAAAGAGAGAGAGGGAGGAAGGGAGGAAGGGAGGGAGGAAGAAAGAGAGGGAGGAAGGGAGGAAGAGAGGGAGGAAGGAAGAAAGAGAGGGAGGAAGGGAGGAAGGAAGAATGAGAGGGAGGAAGGGAGGAAGGAAGAAAGAGAAGGAGGGAGGGAAGGAGGGAGGGAAGGAGGGAGGGAAGGAGGGAGGGAAGGAGGGAGGGAAGGAGGGAGGGAAGGAGGGAGGGAAGGAGGGAGGGAAGGAGGGAGGGAAGGAGGGAAGGAGGAGAAGGTCCAGTAACCCCTTCACGGATGCTTCTTCCCCAGCCAATATTTTGAATTTATTGCAGAAAAGACATCTACTGAATTTACAGCTTCCTGGCTGAATTTCCAACTCTTAGAATTAAAGGAGTCCTAGATTTTCTTTTCGCTATACAAAAGGCATTTACATAAGTTTTTGTGCAACATCACAAGCTCATTCCTTCAGTCTATTTCTCTCTCACCATATGAGTCTCCAACAGCTACCCACCACATGGTTACTGCAACTCAACAAGTTAGAGGAGGACAAGAAAAACCTCACGAATCGCATGAGAAATTACATGCCTGCCTTTTCCCCCACCACCATCATTTTTATTCAAATCTTCCCACAAAACCAGACTCAAGTAAAGAATTAAGGTTGATGGTGCTGTCTGGGCTGCAGCCTTCCAAAGGAACAAGAGAAAAACATTTCCTTTCTAAAAAGTGAGCCTGGAAATCAACAGAAAAACCTGCATGGGAACTTTCCACCAGGAAAACAAGATATTTTCCCCAGACCTCCATTTAAAATAAAAAAAAATCTGTATTTCCAACAGAAATTCCTCAAAACCAGCCAGGCTTGCCAAAATGGTTGGTTTTAAGCAGATATTTAGGCATCTTGCAGCCTCAGCCAGCTTGGGGGGAGCACAGTCCTGGGGGGACCCCTCTAATCTGTGTCCCCTCTGGCTGCAGAGAGAAAAAGCCGCCTGTGCATCTCCATCTCCTCAATTTTGTGTTCAAACCACTTGAGAATCTCTTGTTTGTTCCTTGACTGTCTCCCTTAATCCTTTCCTCAGTCATTATTCAATATTTGGCTTTGTGACTACATTATTTAACTTGGCAGAGCATTTTTGGGGACGCAGCTTGCATAAAAAGCTCTATTTTTAAGAATCGGAGGGGATGGTGGAGCGAGCTGGGAGGAGACAGCGCTGACAACAAAGAGGAGACCAAAGCTTCACCCATCAAAAAAAGAAAACAACCCAAACCTCTCGGGGGAAAAGTAGGTTGGCAGTCACAAAAATCGTCATTTGAGGGAATAAATCACCAAAGCAAACTCTGATGTCGGTAATTTTGTGACGCAGAAAATTGATTTGTACTTTACAATCAAGGAGAACCTTCCTCGATAATGTAATGCTCTGCGTTTTAACATAATTATTTGAGCAACAGTTTGAACATTCGCAGCTTTCTCCGGCTGTCAACCTGGAAGTAGTGAGGGAAAAAAAAATAAATAAATAAAAATTTAAAATACTCTTCTTCAGAGACAGGATTAAAGGGAAAAAAAAAAAAAAATCGATCTCTGAGCAACCTCCTTTGTATTTTGTTGTGACAAGCCTGAATTTAAACAGCCTGTGAAGTCAAAACAACAGGAGAAATATCAATACACATTAATTTAATCAAGAAACACAATTCTACCATGCCAGGCCAAACTCAGCTTTATTTCCACCGTGGTTTCTGCAGGAGTTGCTAACACCCTGCTGCCTGCCCAAGCCACCCGTGGTGGCCAGGGGGTCTTCTCAAAGCCTCTGAGCCCTCTCTCCCATTTGCATGCTTTTCCCATGCACAAATCAAAATTCCTGGGGATGCAGCACCCCGCTGGCACATCTCCATCTTCTCCTGCCGAAAAAGGCTCATTTCTGCTGGCAAACACGCCCCAGCTGGCTGTTCTGCTGCATCTTTATTGTCTACCGTGGAGCTTTCAAAGGCCAGGCAGATAAAAGGGTAAACATGTTAACAAAAACTATCTCCACCGCACTTGACTTCGTCAAAATCCTGCGCGCGCCGCAGCGCGATGCTTTGAAACAAGAATCTCATTAAGAAAGGGAGAGTTGAAAGGATAAGCCCCAGCATACCAAATACAGAAATCAGATGTACTTGACCTTTCAAATGAATGTACATTTTCTGACTGACTGTTCCTGTCAGAGTAATTCAAACAGACACCTGATAATCCTCTTAAAAGACTAAAAATTTGGATACTGGATTGAGCACAATGGAGCGTGATCTGCGGGTGGTCTCATCTCTTGGCTTGGTCCTGCCCTTGCCCCCAATTTCCTGAGGCACTTCAAAGCTTTGTCCCTTCCCTGGGTTTTCATGTCCCTCTCATGCACAGAAGATGTTTCAAGTCCAGGATTCATTAACAAGGTAGTGTCTTCTGTGCTGGCACAGCTGGAAACCAAAATCTGATGCTCCTTAACATAAATTGGGTGATTAAACACTTTGGATGGAAAAGATGTGCCCCAAGAACAAGGTATGAGAGAGAGACCTCCCTTCCAGACAGGCTCCAGCCATGTTAACCCCATCCACGCACAAGTCAAAGGACCATGAACCCCACTTGGGTCCTGCATCTTGTACATCAACATGGGTCACACACAGGCTTACTGAGAATGAGAAACCCTACGATTAAACCATGAGGATCTCCAGAAAGCCCTTCACAAGGAGACATTCACATGATGAATGGCTGCAAATGGAGAAGTTCACCAAGTCCAGGGGGTATTAATTACTGCCCAGAGGCAATGGGAAATGAATGCAGAGAGACACTACAGGATTTCTCCACAGTGAATGTTTCTGGAGAGGTCACCACAACGTGATCGATGCCCTGAGTGTCTGCCTGGACCACCTCCCCTTTACAGGTTCTGGACATCCCAGCGATCCTGGTGAGATCTAGCTGCCTGCCTTGCTCTACAGTTTCCAACAACAACTTCTGGGCTTCACTTACCACATCCATAAAAAAGAGGCATGGGTGTTGCTGAGCCTTTGGGAACACACACCCTGGAGAGTCCACACCCCTGTAAACACTGCAGCAAAAAGAAGGTCCAGTGTCCATTTATGACCTGGATCTATGAACAATCACACAGTGTGACAGACCAAGCAGCGACTAGCGATGAGTTTCTTTTGAGGAACACCAAAAATCAACAGCTTAGCCTTTCCAGTGGAGTCTGATGGTGTTTTCAGACTGGTAAGGAAGCTGGAAATACATCAGCTTGTTCTGATGTCACAGGAACACCAGCCCTAGCTGTGTACAGCACACACACTCACATCCACACGAACACTGCTGGTTCCTGCTCATGCCATTGCCATGCAGGACAGGTTCTGTATGGTTTTGCATCCTCTGGTGAGATCTCCCCTTCCTCCTCCCTGGGAGCTCCCCAGCATCTCATATTAATTGGCTAATATTTGTTTAGATCATTCCTGGAACTTTGTCTTTCAATTCCCACTGCAGTCCATCAGCAGCCCCGGCATGGGTTGCTGGAGGAGCATTGCCTTTGCTGGGGGGACAGAGGACATGGTGGAGGGTGGGCTCAGGGCTCTGCACTGCTCCCAAGCCAGCCCCCAAACCCACAGGAGAAGCTGCAAAGAAATCCCATGGAAAAGGGAAACACAAGGGAATCAAACGGGCGCATTTCACAAGGTGACGGGCTCAAGCACACCTCCTGCACAGCTGTGTCCCTCTGTCCCAGCCCTCCTGAGCCCCAGGCAGTGGAGCTCATTTTGTGGATTCCCAGCCAAAGCCCCCCAAAACCCCACAAATCCCTATTCTGAGCCAGCACCAGCAAGCTGAGCCCTTCTGTTTCCAAGCACCCATCACCGCAGCATCTGGACTCCATTTCTTTTTATCCAAAGGCTCTCTAAAGTCCACCTGAGAAGAGTATGGGGTTCTGCAGACCTTCCAGCCCAGTGAGCAGGTCAAGACATGGCTGGTGTCACCAGGGGAAGCGAGCATCTCTCCTCCAGTGGGGATCCATCCAGCCTCCAAATCCCACACCATTCCCAAACCAGTCAGCCCCACTGGGTATGGACCCACACCAGTCAGCCCCACTGGGTATGGACCCACACCAGTCAGCCCCACTGGGTATGGACCCACAGCAGCACGTGCCGGCAGCCGTGTCCCCGCTGCCTCGCAGGCGTGTTGTTCTCACTCAGTGTCTCTCCTCTCAACACCTCCTAACAGCTCATGAATTTTATAAACTAAACTCATTGTAACCAAACCATGAAATTGCAAATTTAACTCCGTCAACAAACAAAGCCTTGGCAGGGAGCTGGCTCTGCCTGAGGCAGGGCTGCTGCGCTGCCTGGTCACCCAGCGAGGAGGGGACCTTCTCCAAGGGACGCTGCACCCAGCTCGGTCCCCTTTGGCCATGGGGCAATGGCACAGGCTGGACTGTGAAGGATGCTGAAGCATCACAACAGCATCGCAGCCCACACAACATCACAACCCACCCCTGGTGCCCTTGGCAGTGCCAACCATTCCCACCATCCCCACCACAGAGCCAGAGGAGCAAAGCCTCGGCTCCCCCAGACTCCCCACAAAGCCCTCCCTGCCCAGCTGCAAGGGCTCTGCTGCAGCCCCCAGGTCCAGCCAAGCCTCCCCCTTGGCTGGCAGCGCTGCAGGCTGTGGCCAGAGCCCTCATTAAGTTAATGGAGTGCTAATTCACTGGCAGATCGAGGGGAGGGATCAGGCGCTGCCTCATTTGCTCAGTGGAAGCAGGCCATTAAAAGGAAGGGTGAGGAGTCTTGGGATGGGGTAGGTGGCAGAGGCTGCCACGATGCTTGAGGGACAGAGAAGGGTCTCCCCAGGGACAGCTGGGGCTTCACAAACCATTTGAACAGCGCGAAGTGTTCTTTGGCACAGAGAGAGAATGGGAACAAACTGCTTCATTGGAACAAAGTGTGTCGTTGCTGCCTGCACCAAGGAGGATGGCAGAGCACCACCAAAAGTGACCTTCTCGTTGTCCTCACCACCTTCAGGGTTTGGCTGTCACAACCACCCAAGCCAACCCTTCCTTCCTGCACACACAACACCTAGTGACCAAAAGCACTTGCACCGGGTCACAGAAGTGCAGCAATACCTCCTAATGCATGGTGTGTTGGCACCAGGCTCCTGCCAACGTGCAAATGCCACCCTCCTCCAAATAAGCACATTGCCACAGGGTGTTTCTATGGCAACAAGCATCTCCCATATAGCCAGCACCGCGACTTCAGCACCGCTCTGCTGGCATAGGATGCCACGGTCCCATCAGCTCTCCTTGTTCCACAGCTCCAGGCAGGACTCCCAAGGCAGAGCTCAGCCATCAAGAGGCTTCAAAACCAACTTACCACTCCTCTCCTGGGGTGGTGACAGCACCACAACCTGCATGGGTGTCCCTTGGACAGGAGCACACGTGGGAAAGACGCAGCATCACTCCCAGGGATGTCACCCGTCCCGCAGCACAAGTCTCCAGCATGCAGCTGGCAGCCCTGCAAACTGCCACCCCTGAGAGCAGCAGTGGCTGCCAGGGTCATCAGTCATGGAGCCATGCTGTAGGCAGGCTCAAATCCCAGGCCTCCCTTCCCATCGATCTCCTCAGCTCCGTGAAATTAAGAAAAACGCAAAGCAAACACAAGCAAACGTCCCCGAGCAGGCTGGCTCGGGCAACCGGACGGGAGCAATTCCCCCGAGCAGGGCTTGAGGAGCTGGCAGGCAATGCCTGGCTGGAAAAAACCAAACCCAATTCCAGACAGAACTCCAATCTCAGCTTAAACATCACCCCTGGACCCCCAAGTGAGGGGGCCCACAGCACCCAGCACCGAGAGCATCCACAAGCATCTGCTGCTGCCACGCTGGAGGCTGCAGCAGGCAGGAGAGGGGATGGGGCTAGCAAAGACCTTGCCATTTCTACATGGAGCAAATTTCTCCTCAAAAGCAGTGAGATACAACACAGAAGGCCTGAAAAGTCTCCCTCCCCCACAAAAAAATCACTTTGCAGAGCAGACCCACACTTTAAAGATTAAACGTGGCTGGACAACTCAACACAACATTATTAATGTTTATTTTTGACGTGTCTCCATTCCACCCATCCTTCTCTCTCTGGCTTTTTAAACTCTCACTTTAAAGTCCTTCCTCCTTTCCAAGCATGCATTATGAAAGCACCTCTCCACAAAAAAAAAAGAAAAAAAGGGAAAAAAAAAGAAAAAAGAATAATTTAAAAGCTTTAAATCCAGTTCTCTGGTCTCTAACCTCCTGAAGATTCCTGCGCAGCAAACAAAGTGCTTAGCTGCCCTCCTTAAAAAGATTTAATCTACCATATTTCCAGAGCTTGTATGATTAAATCCTACCTCTAATTCTGTTTTCAGAGCCACAGCCTCAATCTCTGCTTAAAGGAAAGCGGAGCTGCAGCCTCTCCTCCCATCTCCCTTACACACAGGGGAGCAGAGCTGCGTCCATGAGGACATCGGGGAAGAGCTGGAGCATCCCTGGCTCCTACTGCTTCCTAACCAGAGATGGAAATACCCATTTTAATGTAGCTTTCAAGCACATTAAATGCTCCATATAAGCAGCTCTGAAGGAGTAAAGAGGGCAGGTAGCACAGACACACAGGGTATCTGCTGGACCAGCTTTCCAGCTCAGAAGCTCACGCTCCCAAACATCACCAGCTCTATCAACACCCATGGCAGCAGGGAGAGAAAAAGCCTCAAACTAGGAAGGAGAGAAGACCCAAAAAACTTCATCTGGGAGAGTCAGGGCAGGACAGAGCCAGCACCAGCCTGAAAGCCTGGTATGAGAGCATCCAAGCAAGAGCCTTGAGGGTCAGACCACCTCTCTCCAAGATGAGACACTGCCCACTGTCCTCAAGCAGAGGACTCGGGGCAAGTAGAGAACATGCTGGAAGGCAGAAGTTGCTGCTGGACCCTGGTGAATTCATTACATGCTAATCACTCATTTCAGCTAACCATTGTAGAGCATCTATACCATGCAGTGTCCCACAGGAGAGAGCAGTGACCCTCTTGGCACCAAGGGCCTCATCCCAGGTTAAGGGCAGATGGAACATGAGCAATGGGACTGCGAAATAAATACCTCACTGCTGCAAACAAAACTGGCTTCAGACAAACACGGGCAGCGTCCTTGCATTTCTCCAGCTTATGATATGCACAGAGTTCGTTAAGAACCTGCACTAATAAGGTTTATTGAAAGTCTGGGAGAAATCGACTTTTCAATGAGACACAGCACAGTGACCTTCACCTGCTAACTATCTGGAGAGAACTCAAGGCCAGCTCTCCAACACACCCAGCAAGCAGCAAACATGTCCCAGGTCGAGATGGAGATAAATCTCCAAGGAGCAAGGCACTGCAACAGTCAAGAAAAAGATAATTAACGTAAAAGCTCTGTAGCTCTCACCAGCATCAGGAGATTTGGGCTTGGGATTGATGGGAAAACATCCCCTGACACTTGTGTTGGGGAACATTTGCTGAAATTCCACAGGCAAACTATACCAAATCAAGTTTCAAACCTTCCCCATCCCCTTGTTTGACAGAGACTTTTATGCTGCCAAAACCTATTTATTTCTTGCAAATCTCTACGAGCTACTGCTCATGAATAGAAATGCTTTTATCAAAAACTGTGCGTGTTTTCCACTGAAAATTCTAAAACAACTATTTTCAGGGGGAGGCAGGTTGCCTTCTGTGAGAACACCACATATAATGCCCTTTTGGAGGATTTTTGCTTCAAAAACCGAAAGGAAATATATTTTAGGAATGTCAGCCTATGGGATGGGAACAAAAAAGCCAATACCAATGCTTGTCTGCTTGGTTTGAAATACCACAGACATCCCCCTCGGAGCAGCCACCTCTCCCAGGGGTCCAGGCGTGTGCCCGCAGTGGGACCCCCACACTCCCCCCCAATGCCAGGGGGCTGCAGAGCACTCACTGCCCACCCAAAAAATGCCACTGGGAGGAGCGAGCATGCCCGGGAGCAGGCAGAGCCAGCCGCTGCCGAGCACCGGGTCATTTATCTTGATTTCTCTTAGCAACACCAGCTAGAAAACATCGGCTTCGTTTTCTGCTTTCGAATTTAGCACGAGGCAAAAGCCAGGAGCACTGTGAGAGGGGCTGTGGCAGCCTGGTGACTCCCCGGGGACCCCAATCCTGCTGGGCAGGGCATCTCCAGCACCCATTCCCCGCAGACATCGCTCCTGTGAGTTTCCCAAACCAGGTAGCAAAGCAAACCAAGGCAAACCACAGCATTTGCAGGAGGGTCCGAGGGCTGCTGATGGATAGATGCCATCTCCTCTCCGGTTAAATGCAGCCCCAGAATTAGAGACAAGCCCATTGTCCTTTCTGAAAGCCTTAATATATATGTCACATTGCTTTGGAAACCGCTGCATCTGTTATCATCTGTTATATTTGGATTGTTCTGGAAAAAAACCACAAAACAACTCCCTAATGCCAATCAATTTATTGTCTCCTCACCCCTAGTAAACATTTCCATGCAGAAGAGAAAAAGCCTCTCCGGTCCCTACCACCAAAGGGCAATGATATGTCTGGATAAATGAACAGGTAGATGTACTTTCATTAAAATCACCGCATTTAAATTACTCACAGATGAGATTGAAGACATGAGGTTAAAAACTTAATTGACTAAATCAACTGAGACGCCGAGGGCTGATTATATCATTTAAAATAAATGTAATATTGGCCATCAAAAACTGCACAATATATTATTACATATCAAAAGCCATTATTCAAGAAGCACAAACAATATCCTCCCAAAGCCCCAACGGATTTAAGAGCGTCACCCTCCCCGGTTTTCTTTGATTGTTTTTCTTCTTCCACAGACTGAGCTGGAAAAGAAATCAGATGCCTTCCTGCAATTCCCCAAAATCCCACATCAGAATAAAACACTCCCTTGGCTGCTTTCTCATCCTAGACCATGCCCCGTGGGCAGTCACCAGGTTTTAAGGCTAAAGGGGGCCAGGCACAGCCACCCTGCCTGACCTTGCCTGCAATTTGGGCTGTACCCTCATGTTTCTGTATCACATGCACTTCATGCAGGTTTTTCCTAGGAAAATCTTAACATCAGCACTCAGAGTGGTGGAAAGCCCTCTCCTCTCACTGTAAATCATCCCCTTCAAAATCCTTTGGGCTACCCAGGCTCTCTCTGCTTCCAGCTTCACACTTGAGCATCGTTTCTGCACCCACCAGCAGTCCCAGTGCTGGAGCTGGTGGCTGCCACTTTGTCTCATGCCCATGCTAATGGACAGGAGCTCGGTCCTCATCTTGGCATCTTGGTGATGAGATTCCTTTATGCATGGTGCCCACTCTCCACTTGCTAAAACTCATCCTCACCATCTGCCCAGAGGTATTATCCTCTGCCTTACCCACTCATGCTCTGAATATCAGCCAAAAGCCTGAAAACCCTTCAGAGAACAAGTCTGTTCCATGGAAATCCAGATCAGCTTGCAAATGATTTCCTAGCCCGGACTGGGAGCTCATTACAGCCTGGGCGTTATCAATTATGGATGGCTCCAGTGGCCCCCAAACCCAGGCTGCGATGCCACAAGGAGCCGTTTGCTCCACGTCTGTAAATCTCATCTCCTCCATTGATGGGCAGGAGGAAGGACCCAACCCCAGCCAACAGCAGCATCCCTAAACCCCACTCAAATGCAGGCAGGGGATGGTGGGGGGATAAACCCACAAGCCTCAATATAAGGTTCTGAAGACACAAATCAGCCCCTGGGCTCTCAATTACACCGATTACATTATAATTACAAGCTGTGCCATCAAGGGTTTCGCAAAAACCATGTCTGTTCTTAAAAAGATCTGCCAGGGAAAGGCTCCTCTACTGCAGGAAGAGCGCATTAGCATGCAGGCACCATGCACATGGAGAGAGCTCGGGCTCCCGGTGCATGCAGCTCGGCTGGGAAGCAGCCCGGCAAAAATCAGGGCTCCCTCGGCTGCTGGCTTTGCCAGGGCTGGCAGACAGCGCTGCCGTGCCTCACCACCCTCCCTGCATCCCTCTGCCCACAGAGCCACGTGTGCAATTCCATAAGACAGCCCCGTAGGTCCCAGGGGGATGGGTTGCATCCGCTGAGCTCTCTCTAAGAGATCCCAGGGTCCTGAGGGATTGCTCATGCAACCGGGCACCCATAACGGCTCACCCAGGGCATGGAGGGAGGACGACACGGAGCAAGGGGATGTGTCACAGCAGGAAAGCTCCTCACCACACATGCTCCCCAAAAGCACCATGCAGTCTGTGTTAATCGAAGTGAGAACATGGTACCCCCTTTCCTAGACCTTCTGCCAGCCTGGGCATTGGGATGAGGTCCTGATGTGGTGCTGGGAGCTCTAGCACAGCTGCAATCCCTCAACCGCTCCCACACAGCCAGCCGAGTATCTGACCAGCTTTTAGGACATAACCCACGTTTCCTGCCCCATGGAGCGTACCTGCAGGTGGGCTGCATTACAAAGCCACTTGCTGAATATAAAAAGCCAAAAGACCCAACCAAATGCACAATAATTGCAGGGTTTTCAGGCACGAGGCTCTCTGATTCTGCATACGAGTGCTGTGATAAACCAGGCTGCAGGAGCCCTAGCCAAAACCAGTCCTATGCCCTGCCTGAAATTCCTCCCAAATAGACACACAGCTTCCTTAATCCTACCTTGCTCCTCTCCTTCTCTGGAGGAGGGAGGCAGGTGGCAAGAGGCAGTGGGAGGGAAGGCAGCCCAGCTGGAAAGTGCGGGCAGGAGAGCTGTTAAGATTCCCAACATGGCCTGGGAGGAGACATGGTGAGCATCCCGCTGCAGAGCGAGCTAATCCTGCCAGGTTAATTCTCTTCCTCAGTTCATCCAGCTTATTAAAGGCAGCAGACATCCTGCAGAGGATTCATTACCTGTGTCACTTGAAGGCAAGGCTGGGCCTTAATGATCTGAGACATGTGGGAGCGATGCTCCCACCGCACCCCCAGACGGCTGGGTCTGTCCTGGACACGGGGAGACCCGCAGCCCCATTCCCATGGGCAGAGCTATAATAAACAAGAGGAATATGCAGGACTTCTGCAAGGCCCCAAGCTTCACCCAGAGAGACTCTCACTTCCCTTTCCTCATATCCACCTGCTCTCCCCGGCTCAACACGCACACCGTGCCCTGGCCTCGGAGCTTGCTTTGCTTTTATTTGCTGGGAATTACTGGCAGAGGGCAAAAAGAGATGAATTTTCAGCTAGGTGAGTGAGCACATTACCAGCCAGAGAGATGGCAGCTGCTGCAGTACATCTTCATCCCTTTAAATAGTTCCCAGCCTTCCCCCTGCAGAGCCAGGCTGGCTGTGTAAAAGAGATCTCTCCTAATTAATCGAGTCCTCTCCATCGCCGGTGAAACAGAGCCGGAGCTGGCAGATAAAATATTGCAGGAGCTAACAGAGGATGGCAGGCTTGGGTTAGCGAGGCAGAAAGCAAGTGGTGGACTTCAGCTGAAGGGGCACAATTATTTTACCACCATGCTATGCCTCTATTCCCAGACCTGTCTGGCATCTTCCAGCACCAACCTGCCTTTTTCATCTGGGTTTTATCTCTTCCCCCTCCCCATTTTTCACTCCAATCCCTTTTTTCTCACCAGGTGGCTATTTAATTTGTTGTATTCCATACTTCTCCTTTCATGAGCAAAAAACCCCTTGCATCTGGGCTTCCTTTTTCCTCTTTCTCTCACTTCATTTCCAAAAATTTTTCTTTTTATGGAAAAAAGGAGAAAGGAAAAAAAAAAAAAAAAAAAAGGAATTGGAGGTTGAATGCTGAAGGAGCCAGGAGATGAAAGCAGCTTTTACACACAGTCACGAGAGGAAGGATGCACAGAGGAGCAGTGAGCGCATCTGATGTCACTCACACCATGATTTTGGCCATCCAGGAGTGAGACAAGTTGGGCAGCAGCTTCCAGGGGCTGCAGCAGAGCAAAAACCTGCCTGAAAGCCCAGTGCCATCCAAAAGAGCTGGGAGAAAAACATGCTGGGGACGCTTGGGAATCGCTTGCCTCCTGCACAGGGGTGGGCTGATGTTACGCTGCCTTCCTCCCCGTTGCTTTCCCCCAGACATCATCTCCAGCAGCAGCTCTGCTCCATCTCCTCACCCCTACACACTGTCCCTGTGATGCCCCTTTCATTCTCAGGAGCAGCAGTTTGGGTTCCCCACACCTTCACCATGAAGCAGCTCAACAAACTCTGGCCCCCTCCTCCCCAACATTTTGCCTATTTAAGCCCAAGCAGGAATGCTCAAGGAGGAATATTATCTGCAAGAAACAAGATGTCTAAAAAAATCATCTTTGCTGGTGATCAGAGGAATTGAGACAACAAACAGAGCACAGGAGGGATGCAATCATTTAAACCTGAGCGAGGACTCTGGCTGCCAGATCTAGGCTCTGCTGAGGAGAGCATTTAAAAACCAGTGGGAAGGTTTGCAATGCACATAGGGCCAAATGCACCCCAGGGCAAGTCCCCTGGTTCCTCAAAGTGGGGGGTCACACCTCATTTTGGCTGTAGCAGAGGAGGGGGCACAGAGAACAGTACTAGGGTTTGCCTCAGATGCAGGGGAAAAAAACCCAACAGTGCATGACCTAACACACCCAAAGCTCATGCAGGCACCCTCACCAGCACAGCTGGCAGGGCTGGCCGGCTTCCCAGGCCTCCAAAAGGTTAAAGATGCCATCAGGAAATAAAAGCAGATGCCAGCTGGGTGTCAGCATCCTCCCACCTAGGAGGATGGAAGGCTGCAAACCTGCCAGGATGCCCAAGGCGATCCTGCTCACTATGGAATGTTATTTTATCCTTGCTTGCTGGCCTTCCTCCCAGCTCTTTTACCCTCTCTCCTGCCTCATCAGGCTTTAAAGAGCATCCTGCAGCTCCAGCGATAGCTCTCGATTACTGAAGAAGCAGGAGAGGTTTACTTTTAACAAGTTTTCCTAAAGAGCAGTGTTTAAAGAGGGAGGGATATCACAGCTCTGCCAGGCTGGGGCCAGCCAGAGGCAGCAGCATCAGCTCCCACCGCTGTGCTGGGACCACAGCCCTCTGCTCCCACACATCTCCTGGATGGTTTGGACACCTTTCCCTGCTCGTTCTCCTTGCTTTCCAGCCTGGGGCAGGTCCCTCTGCCTGTCACTACACTGTCCCCAGGGCTGCTCACCCAACAGCCTTGGGCCCTATTTGCTTTTGGCAGGAGCCACCCACTGCTGATGCCATGGCAGAAGGATGGCAAAGCTGAGGTCTCTCCCTGCCTGCCCATCAGTGCTGGACAAAGCAAGCTCTCATGCAGGCACAGGGAGAAATTTGGGGCTGTTGATGACAACCAGGGGCCAGACGGTACCTCCAAGCATCACCAGTACCTCCCCTTGGATCTATCAAGCTCCTTCATACAGTGGAATAACAAAGCAGCAATTTCCCTCTGGGAACAATGTCACTAGATTATGTCAAGTCACTACCATGACCAATGAGCCCAACTAAGCGTTTCCTCTTGTCCTACCACCGCCGCTTGCCCCACGAGTCACATCTGCTCTGGAGGACAGCTTGTCCCGGTGAGCTTGTGATTGTCCCTCCCTCGCTGCCATCGAGGGAAACCAGCTGCTTCTGCTCCAGCTCACAATTCCAAAATCCATCACCAGAGCACAGCGACAGACACGTTATAAGGGCACCAGGGGAAGGTTTCCCTCATTTCACATCCAGCTGACCTCAGGTCTGTCTCCTCCTGCCTTGTCCTTGCCTGCACCAAGCTGCTGCAGCCCCTTCGAGCCTCTGCTGCAAGTCCCAGCCAGCTCAGAGCATCAGTGAGGCACCGGGCACATCCCACCACTATGGGAACCTGCTGCCAGCTCAAGCCTGGTTTTAAAAATACTGATGGCTGTTGTACAAACCTTACAAAGAAAAAAAATCAGTAGTAACTATCTGTGCTGCAGTACAAGCTAATGGTAAGCACCGAGAGGGCCCTGTGCAGATGACACACGCAGACATGTCAGCACTGCTGAGCGTGGGGAAATGACAGCAGCCACATTACCATGGCTCTGGAGACTTGACAGGCTTTCCCACAACACTGGTGAAAATAAACCCCAAACCCCCTTTCTGAGCTTAGATTTGAATCGCCACTAAGCACAGAGCTTGTATTGCCCAGCTGGGATATGCTCTTTAACAGCATCTCTGGATGAGGTGAGGAGGAGCCCTCATCCACTGCCCTAGGAAGGGCTGGTGGAACCTGGGCTAGGAAAGCAGGAGAAACCCTCTGTGTGCTTTGGGGTGGGATGGCAGCAGCATTGCTGGAGAGCTTTGACTCCAGAGTTACATCCACGGGGAGCAGGGTGGGATGTGACTGCAGAGCAAAAAAACAAAAGCCCTATGCAAAGCTTTGGCAATGCTGAGGGAGCCTGGCCACCTCACAACACCTCCAGGAACCCCCCAGCATCCAGACCAAGGCAGGAGCCCCAGAACAAGCCATGGGAAAGGCACATCTTACCTTCATACAGCTCCTGCTCTTCCCAGACCTGCAACTCAGCTGCACCCGGATCCTTCTGCCTCCACCTCCACGCTCGCTGAGGGGCAAACCCGTCCCCAGGCCCCGGCGCTCTCTGCGGCAGGAAGGGACGAGCTCTGCTGGGCCTCAACCCTGAGGGCACAAAATGATGGTCCCAGCCCGGCGCCTTCGCCTGCCCGTGTGGCGGATCAGCCATCCGCTCCCCGTCAGAGCAGGGCAGAGCCAGCCCTGGCGCCATGGCTTTGCAAAGGCAATGTTTCCCCGGTGCCATCCTTTCCCCGTGCCGGGAAGGCCGCAGCGTTGTGGCCGCTGCCGCCATGCTGCCCCTCACCAGGTGCTCTGCAGGGTTTCTGCCTTTCTGGTCTTTTCCCGCCAAAAATCCAGGGTGGCCACAGCCCCCTAAACCACACACACTGCACTGGGGACGGGTGTGAGGGGAAGGGTGTGAGGAGAAGGGTGTGAGGAGAGGCTGAAGTCGCTTGGTTTGTTCAAGAGGAGACTGAGAGGAGATCTCATGGCGGTCTGGAACTTCCTCCCAAGGGGAAGAGGAGGGGCAGGCGCTGAGCTCTTCTCTCTGGCCACCAACGCCAGGAGCAGAGGCCATGGCAGGAAGATGTGGCAGGGGAGGGGGAGGTTGGCCATGAGGAAAAGGTTCTTGAGGCAGAGGGTGGTGGAGCACTGGCACAGGCTCGCCAGGGAGGTGCTGATGGCCCCAAGCCTGACAAGATGCCAGAAGACCCTCAGGGACATGGTGTGAATGTTGGGATTGTCCTGTGCAGAGACAGGAGTTGGACTCAATGATCTTTGTGGGTCCCTTCCAGTTCACAACATCCTATGAAACCCAAAGGTACCACATTTTGGGGTTCCCCTCTCCCTGTTCAGAGTCAGAGCATCCCCAGCCCGGCTCCCAGTCACACCTCAGCAAGATAAAGACAGGACAGGAATTTCAAACTGCCTATCAGCCAGACATGAAGTCCTCCAAAAAGGAGAGAGTGATAAATTCACCCAGAGAATCACAGGCACAAAGTGCAGGGTGACAACATATCCCTCACCATACATACAGATTTATTAAAAATTTAAAATTGCTACATAGATCTAAAGGGCTGGGTTATTTATTTTTGCAAGGGCTGATCAATCACACGTGTCCCCAAAGGATGCCAGACCTTTAACTACTCATCTGATTATTCCTGCTGTACCCGCACTGCTCCAGCCCCGGTGCTTAATATTTTATCCCGACTGCTCCTAGGCAAAGCCGGAGTGGAGTCCAATCTCCTGGCAGAACAGAGATCAGCCTTTGGTGTTTTATCAGCTTCTACTCAAGGGCAGAGGTGGAAGGCAAGAAATAACTTTTTCTTTTACCCTCTGCCCCTCCTTTCAAAGCAATAGATTTACTTTCAGTCATCACCATCCTAAAAATATGGGGTTTTCGATCACAAATAGCAACTTGCCATGGTGTCTGAGCTGTCTGGGGAAGGGATGGCCAGGAGCTGCCTCCAGTGAGGGGCTGGCCCTGCTTCAGTCCCAGGACCAGCACATGTGCACCCACCTCTCCTGTAAACCACAATTTATCAGCAGAATCAAGGCTTTCAGCAGTGAAAGGTGGAACGTGTAGGAAAGGCAGGTTTTTGTAGTCTATAAACTGCAAGGAAAAATCTCACATCGCCTCCCCAAGCCATGTGTTTAATCACACCCCCATCTCAAGCAGCCCACCTGCAAATACCACAAAGGCAGGAGGATGATGCAGCTACGGGGCTGGGGTGAGCCTGCAACAGGGCTCAGGACCCTCCCTGCACTCCAGCATCCTCCGAGGCACATCAAAGAGCTGAGGATGCAGCAGCAAATGCCACCACTGCTGATATGGCCTTTGGGACGATGGAGACACTCCAAATGCTCTGCTGACTCCACATCCACCCTGGATTTTACAGAAGACACATAACCAGCTACTCTGCTGAGCAAAACCAAAGCACTTAGTCGGGAGCCAGCAGCACCAAACACCTAAATCCCTGCCTGTTGCATCTCCTGGCATGCTCAAGCTGGACCCCATCACTATCCCAACAGATGCAGGCAGAGGATGAGTGTCAAGGACTAGCATGTGCAGCATGGGACAGAGCAGCTTTCCACTGAAAGGCCCTATTATTCTGGCACATCTCTTTTGCACGCTGAGGCTAATTGAACAGTGATGGTGGTACTAAGCAGCCCTCACGATCCGAGACCAGAGTCAGCTGAATCTCTGAAATCATGTAATTTTTTGCATGACTGAGTGTGTAGATGTAATAAAAAAAAAAAAGAAAGAAAGAAAAGGAAGAAGGGGGGGAAAATCAGACCCTTAAATGCATCCTCAATTGACAGCGATGAATGGTTGGAGGGAGCTGAGTTACAAAGTGGTCAGCAGGGAATCAGCCGACCCCGACCATGCAGGGGACAAGCAGCATCCTCTTGATCAAAGCTGTGCCCCCTCAGAGCAGAGGCTCTCTTTGGACCTGCTTTGCCAAGGAGCAATAGGCTCATTAGCAGAGCCAGAGCTCATTAGAGAAATGAAGAGATGGCAGTTACACTGCCAACCACATCATGCCAAGCATGGACGCAGTCTGACCGGGGGGAAATGATGGGAAAGCGCCTGGGAGAGAGGAAAGCTGAACCCAAGTGGTGGAGATCTTCCTCCACTCATGCCATAGGAAAAAACCTTCAGAGCTATTGTAGAGCCAGAGCAGTACACATGAGCCCTGCTCCCTCCCTCCCTCCTTTGCCAGTCAACAATTCTCCATGCAACTCCTTTCCAGGGCTCCCAGTATGGCCATGGCCACCGCTCACAGCCCAGGGACACATCCCTTTGCCCACCCTGCACGTGCCAAGCGGAGGTGACAGCTCCCCCAAGCCAGGCAATGGATGGCTTCTGGCACCCCGTGCTCCCCTTCTGCATCTGAACAAACAACACCAGCAGAAATTTGCCCCCCAGCTCAGATCACCCAGACAAAACCTGACGCTTAAACCAGCAGCTGAGCCTGTCTATGGCTGTGGGTGCAAATTGGGCACGGCAAGGGCACATCGAGGTAAGATTAATAAAGCCTGCATAGGATTGACAAGGAAGAGGGCAAAGGGCAATAGCTGACTATTATTATTATTCCAGGCACACCAAGTGCCCACATCACCCACATCAGGAGGAACAAAAAGAGTTTTCAATAGAATCACAGCCACTTAGCTAAAGATTTATGAATTTTATTCTTAGTGTGCTTTAATTGCACCTATAAATTAAAAATGAACTAATTCTGGACTGTGTAAAATGACACCTGAAAAAAAAAAACCCAAAATGACTGCACTTCAACTTTTAATTCCACTTCAATTGCACACACAAACCAAGGTAGCACCATGCCACGTGGCAACCCCGGATCAGGTGCTCTGGAAATTGCCGTCACAATTTCATTCCACCTCGGCTGTGCACATACATTTTTTAAAAGTTACTGCTGTGCTGTACAGAGAGACATTAATTGAGTGTTAACGAGCTGTCTGATCAGCTTCCCACTGTCCTTATTACTGGACGTCGGGGTCTCTGCGATGTCCCAATTAAACAGAATCAAAGAATACTTAATACACGGTAAACTGGTTCCCAGCCACTTGAACTGATTAACCAGCTGTTCCCTTTATTTGGGTCCCTGTTAAGCGATGCTGCACAGTCTATATTGCCCAAGCAGCTCCAATATTGTGGGAAGGAGCAGGGTTTAAATGGATATTTCTAGGAGAAGCTCAGGGAAGTGCATTGGTTCCCAACAGCAGACTCAGCACTTGGTGTTTCCTCCCAAAACAGGATGGTGCAGAGAGAAAGAAATGGGTATTTTAGGTAGAATTCAAACCCAGCACTCAGAGTAGCTAGTTATTTTGCAGTCCTGTTTTATTTAACCAGCTCCAGTGATAAAGATAGAAAGGGAGGAAATAACTTGGATCACTGAAGAAGAAATCCTCCCATCTTAATACCAACATCTTAATATCTTCTGTCTTAATACCAACAGAAATAAAGGACCTGCAAAAACCCATTGGCAACATGAGATCAGCTCTAAATGTAAGGAAAGACCAGCAATACCTCCCTGTGCATTTACTCAGGGCTGGCAGGCTGATTTGGCATAGAATTAAGTGCTTTCTGGTTTTATATTCACCTTAACTCAGTTGGAAAGTATAAAGGCAAGAGACTCCCTGAGAAAAAGCACCCCAGGACCTGGCCATATGCTTTTCTGCCCCAGATATGGAAATACCCTGGGATGTATCAGGTCTCCTCACTCAGGTAGAGCTCTTCATCTTTCATCCTCTCAAGTGGACTCATTACCAGAAATAGGGGGGAAAGAAACAGCTTCACATGGCACCCAGCTCCCTCGTCACACCATTTCTTTCAACATCCAGCTCTCACCCTGCCAGTCCCGAAGGCTGAGAGCGTCCCTTCCACCGGGAGCATCCCTCCATCCAGGAGCATCCTAACCAGGAGCATCCTAACCAGGAGCATCCTAACCAGGATCACACAAGGCCACGAGGATGGCTGCAGAGCAAAGGCACCTGTACACAACTAACCATTCCATCCTCCTAACACCAACCCTCGGCTGTCCCAGCCAGGATATGCAACAGTCCCATGTCCCAAGCAAAAGCCAGTGACGGGGACAGAGCAGGGAGTCCCCACCTGCATTTTCCAGCTGCAGGAGGAAAGATGCTGCTGTCTCCAGGCACAGCGGTGACACCAGTTGAGATAAAAGAGAATTTAAGGTGCAGAGGAGAACTAAGCAGATCCTTGTAGATTGGAGGCGAACAAGATAAGGGAGTGATGATGAATATAGAAGCATTACACTAGAACAATTCAAAGCAATTTTGGCGGATGGGAAAAAGCGATAGCGCAAGGTACTCACCGTCCCCGAGCCATCGCCAAGCTGGTGGCCAAGGTTCCCTCAGTGCCAGCCTCAGCCAGGCTGGGGCAGCCACGCTCTAAGGGGGCAAAGAAAACAGACTTTTCAAAATCATCAGCATCTAACCTCAGGAGAGAAAGCCTAAGCTTTACCAACAAGGGCATTCCTCAAAGCTCGGGCAATAACATTTTTACTCACTGCTTATTTTACAAGACACCAGCAGAGCTCACAGAGCAATTATCAAAGCCTTCAGCTCCCACCACTCCTAAATGGAACAGTCAAGAAAAATAGTCTAATTTGACAATTTTCAAACGGTTGAAATGATACTTGGAAGAGACATGAAAGAAGGAAAGTATGTATTATTCACTATTTGATAAATTATCCCCATTACACGGAAGGTAAATCTGAGCCCAGGAGATGCTGGGGACAGCACGTGTGTTTTCAGCAGCCACCGAAGGGCCATCACCACTGTGCTGGGTGGAGAAACCCTCCTTCTCCACTCAGCCCTTGCTTGCAAAGCCACAACACAAAACCAAAGGAGAAGAGAGTAAAAGGTTGGCAGAGTCGGGTCCAAAATTTGTCACCCACCACCACCTCTGGGTACCCCACTGCTCCTGGGAACGGCCTCATCTCAACCACACTTGGGGGGGAAAAAAACTGGGGAAGCTGAGTTATGTGAGCTGTGTCCAAACACTCCCCCATGCTTGGGCCACCCCCAGCAGGAAGATGAGGAAAAAAATAGCTGCAATATTAGAAGGAGGTGAGAAAATAACACACTTTTCCCCATTTTCCTCCTATTTCCCCACTTGTCCAATGATTTTCATCCCAGTGTGTTATAACAGCCCCACACAAGCACCAGTCCAGGTCCTACTCCTCCCAGCCTCAAATGATGCTGCAGAAGGGCAGGGGATGGCACACACCCCCTGAGGGGACAGCATACACCTCCTGAGGGGACGGCACACAACCCCTGAGGGGACGGCACACATACCCTGAGGGGACGGCACACACCCCCTGAGGGGACACTCATGCCACCATCGCCCTAGAGAAGGGCTCTGGGAGCCAGGTGAACAGGGACACCCCGTCCCCACGGTCCTGCACCCCGAACCATCATCCCCATTGCTCCCAATCCACAAAATGTATTCATGAATTTGCTCGGAAAGTTCTCCCTGTGCTCGAGCGGGTGCTGCTTGTAATTGCTGGCGGCCAAAATCTGTTCTGGTTTTTTCTGGCTGAGGTACCAGGCAATCATCAGCTGTAATTATTTCGAGTCTTGTTACAGATGGATCTCCAAGCTTTCAGTCTTAAACAGAATTCATTATTCAAATGCCAGCTCCAGCCTTCTGCAACGGGGTGGGCACGGGCGCTGCCGGCCCCCCGCAGCCGCCGCCAGCAACAAATGGTTGCGGGGAAGGCGAGGACGGCAGTGGGATTTGCTTGTCAAAGCCACCCCGCTGCAGTTCCCCACCATTCCCACCCAGCACGAGTTTTGGCTCGGGTTTAGCCCCAGGGAGAATGTGGGCACCCCAGGGAAGCAGGACTGGGGGGCTGTGGGAGTTGGGTGTTTGGGTTCTGGTGCTGGCCGGGGATGTGGTCAGCATCATCCATGCCAGGTCCAGAAAACCTCCCAACGCCGGCTCTGCCAGTTTCAAAGCTCATTTTGGATCCATGACAGCATGAAAGAGGAGCCCCAGGGGCTCAGGAGTAGCTCAAAGCACCAGGACAAGGTGTTACCAGACCAAATGGTAAAAGCAAAACTGAAAAGCAAAACAATGTGAGCTTTTTGGTAGCCAAACCATCCATTTCAGCATTGTTTTCAGTGAAAAAGACAAAATTCCAGTTTTGTTTACTGCACAATGACTTTCTGCTTTCAAAACAGGCATCATTTATTACATTAAAATGCAATAAAACACTTTTGAAACTTCAAAAGTTAAACATCCTAAAAATATAGCAGGCAGAAAACATACCCCTGTGAAGGGGAAGCAGTGGCAAGGAGGGCAGCAGGCTGGGGGCAGGCACAGATCCCTGCTAGCCCTGTAGCTCAGGCACAAGCTACCAAGGGACCTGGCACTGAAAAGCCCCATGGTGACACTCCAGGAATCACAATTTACAGCTCGACTTGGCCCGGTTTTGGCACAGCACACCGACCATCCCAGCAGGAATCGGGGTCCTCCCGGTGCTGCATCACTGAGAGCCTGAAACTTGCAGCCCACGAGCATCAATTCCATTCTGCTGATTGAGACCACCCCTTTCACCCCATAGATCTAATTTTTGGCTCCATGGATTAACCCTGCAGAAAACCCCTTGCTCATCAGACTCAATTGTCTCTGCTTGGTGAGGGTTTGCAGCCCCCCAGCACGTCTCCCCCTCTGACCTTGGAGCTGGCAGCATCCACACTCCCCATCCTCCCCCATCACCTTTCCCTTAAACACATCCAGTGCATTTGTTGCCTTACAGACAACAAATTCCCTCTTCCCATGCTGTTTGCACATTTGCTCTCTCTAAAAGCATCCCTGAAATATTCACACTGAAGAAAAACCCCACTGTAAGCGTTTTTAAATGTATTTTGGGTTCAGATCCTGAGCATGTGCAAAGGAAAGGAGGGTTTTGAGGTGAAGAACTGTGGAAGTTGGCTGGGAATTGCAATTCCCAGCTCCTCTGTTGAGTCCCTGGGGCATAAAAGCAAAGCTCTCCCTCCCCTGTCCCCTGAGAGGTGCTTCCCTGGTTTTTAGGGTACACCCTGGATAAACCCAAGGCACAACCTTTGGCTACAGCAGTGAGAGATGCAGAGCCCTGACTCAGAGCTGTTGTCAGCCAGCACAGGAGCAGAAATCCACCTGGAAATGTGTGGGCCTGCAAATATCTCACTGCACACGTGGTTTTGTGTGTGGAAGCAAACCAAGGGAAGACATGAAGCTGAGGAGCAGCAGCAGTGTCTGCACAGCATCTGTCCAGCTGCACACCTTGCTCTGGGCTCGTAATTCCCTTCCACAGGGCTGGACCATCCCTCTGTGGCCATATGGATATTTGGTTTCTGACAATGTCAAGATTTGCATCTGATTTTCTTTCAAATTTTCCATTTTTATGTGGGAAAAGTAAAAAAAAGGGTTGTTTCCTGGTTGCCTTCCCAGCCAGAGTAGCAGCAGTTTCTGGTTAAAAAGTCAATATTTTCTGCAGGAACTTTCAATCTTTTTTATTTTCTTTTTTTTTTTTTTCCTGATAAAAGATCAGGTTTTGTCAAAGTTTTCCAGAGGGAGGGAGGGAGGGAGAGAGGGACACTCGCAGCAGGCAGCAAAGTGTTGCTAATCTTATGCACATATAAAACGGAAACACTGCTTCCTAGTGGGATTTCTGGTATTTTGTTTTTATAAAAATTTTAATCTCTGTATCCCTCCTGCTACTGTTTGTATTTTTTGTGTGTCTATTTGAAAAGCAAACAATATAGCCTGCTCCTGCGGCGCTCTGGGTTTGGTTTTGCTTTACACTTATTTATTTTGCTCAGCAGTTTAAATTATTAGTCCCTGACCCTGCAAATATCTTCTTGCACGTGGATCTTTGTGCATGCAAGCAAGATGTGGCGTGGGTTTGTTTGCAGGTGCCAGCAGATCCCTTGATCTTGCTGTAGCTAAATGCATTTTAATCCAGAAGAAATGGACCCTCCCAACACAAAGACCAATTTCAGCTTTATTTGCACCAACCCCAAAGGTATCAGCTCACCTTGAGTTTGGGGGATAGGCTGGAAATGGGATGGTGAAGGGTTGGGAGCAGCTTCAACACATCTGGGTGAAGCCAGAGGTTGTTTCTGTGTCCCAAGAGCACACAGAGGGAAGCACAGGGGCTGCTGACACCAGGAAAAGAGAAGGAAAAATTCCTTCATGCTCCATCCCCCTTCCACCCCATTGCTGGCTCAGAGACAGGACACAGAAAATGGCAAAAAGAGTTATTTTGTATCAAGCTGAAATGCCAAATTAAATAAATAAATAGATAGACAAATAAATAAATAAATACAAATCTCATTTTCTTTCCTGAAATGAAAATCTAAATAAAACAAATCATTTCAGGAGCGCTGGAGCTAATGAACCCTGCTTCCCTCTAGATTTATGTCTCGTGGTTGAAGGACTCTGGTGCCTCAGGTCCAGGGGGAGCAGAACCCCTGGGTGTGTGGGGGGGGGGGCAGCTTTTGAGGTACCCCAAACCTGCTTAAACTGGGGTTGGTGCACAAGCAACACACAGCAGCAGGGTAGACCCAGGTCCAAACCACACTGTTCATATCCACTCAGGGCCCTTTTTCCTTTCCTTTTTACCCTTTCCCACAGAAACTGGTGGACCTGGTTCTTTCCCACCCCCCAAAACCCAGCATGACTCCCCCCCCCCAACCCCAGTGGGGTGTTTGCTCCTGGGGGGTAGCTCCATAAAAGCTGTCCCACTGTGAGACACCTTGCTCTGACACTGCCCACCCTCACCAGGACCCCTGCCCAGGAATCCACCACCCACTCCACACCCTACAAATATCTCCATGCCAGCCAAGGCAGACAAAAATGGGGAGACCCCCCCACAACCCCACTTCCCTGGCAGTAAATGGCAACCCCAGCCCCACAGCAATGAGGTTTCACAGCCCTCACGGACTGGGGAGGGGGAACACGGGTGTCGCCTTGTGCCTGAAAATAGGCTGCTCCCCCCCGTCCTGCAACCTCTGTTAGGAACAAAAACTGGCTTTAAAGTCAAAAGCATGAGAGTCTCACCCCAAAGGAATCCCCAAAACCCTGGTAGAGCTGCAAATGCAAAAGCTTGCCCTGGAGTTTTTCATGCATTTCTAAAGGAGAAGCTCAGATTTTCCCAACCAACAAATTCTGGGCTTTCACTAATCCCTGCCACCGAGCTGCCGCCCTGCTAGGACGAAAAACTTGCAATACAGTCAAAAGCATGAGAGTTTCACCCCAAAAGAAGCCCCAAAACCCTGTCAGAGCTCCAAACGCAGAGAGCTCACCCCTGTAAAGCACCGACAGAGTGAGAGGCTCCAATTTCCAGAAACAAAGTGCTAAAATTGGGCTGAATTTTCCCTGCAGCTGAGCTCCCCTCCTGCAGAGTCACCCAAGCTTTGCCCCCCTATTGCTAGCAAGTCAAATATGTATTGTGGGGAAAAAAAACATGGAATATCACCCCAAAACCCTGGTAGAGCTGCAAATGCAGAGAGCTTCCCTCCGAGTTTTCCATGCATTTGTTAGAGAAAAGCTCTGATTTTCACAAGAAAATCGTTTTGGGGGCTCAGTTCTTGTGAAGTTGCTGTAAAATCACAACAAATGCACACAGAGAAATGGGGGGGGACCCCCCGCACCCCCTGGGTTAGTGCTGGCCCCGAGGGGTGCTGCAGGTCCTGGGGTGCACAGACAGGACCCCCACACAACCACCCTGCTCCAAAGCTCACCCGAAACCACACCGGCAGGGGTGGAATTTTGCCAGTTTGTGTCTCTCAGAAAAAAAAAAAAAAAAAAGCCCCAAAGAAATGCAATTAAAATATTATAATTATCGGTGGCGGAGTGTTTGTTTTCGATCAGCCTGGACTGAAAAAGATGCAAACAGAGGTGATGTTAGCATTCCAGGCACTCCTGCACGGATGGAAATATTTGCTTTAGTCAACTTTGTTGTGTTGTTTTTCCAGTTTCCCACTTACTTTCCCTTTTTGTTGTTTATTTTTCTCCCCGTGAATACACGCACACAGCCGAGCCCCCCCCTCCTTTGCTCAATCCTCTCCCCCGTGCTGGCCCCGTACCAGTGAGGGGATCCCCCCACACCCTCCCCGCCACAGCACCCCGATGGGGGGGATCCCCCCCGGTTGGGGCTGAGCTCCACCCTGTCCCCATGGGAACGGGATCTCCGAGGGGACCCCCTCCTGTCCTCGAAGCACCCAGGCTGGGGGCAAAGCCGGACCCGGCTGGGGGGGTGCAGGGGGTGCGGGGCTTCAACGGGGAACGGGGTGCTGGTCTGGGGGTGCCTCCCCTGGGGTCTGGGGGGGGGCAGTTACACGAGGCAAGGGCTCGGCTGGCTCAATTGTGATCCTAGAGCGCCCCCCGCTGGCCAAATAGCGGCTCTGCTCGCCGAACCCCGCGCAGCTGGCCGGCCTCGGGGGCACACTGGGGGGGGCGCCCCCGGACAAGGGGTCCAGCTGAAAGCGGCCGTGGTGCTACTTACAGCACCGTGCTTGGGGTCCGGGTGCACTGTGCAGGGGCCACATGTGATTAAACTGGTTAAACTGGGTTATTTCGGCTGGGACAGGGCAGGGAGCGATGGCATGCTGTCGTACTGTGGCCAGGGGAGGGGACAAGTGCTTGGAACTGGTGGCTCAGGTTGGTGGCTTCTTTGGAAGAAGCATTGGAAGACACAGAGGATGGGCAGGACACGCTGCTTCTGGCTGATCTGGGGAAAGCAGAGAGCAAAAGGGAGGCAAAAGGCCAAGAAAATGGTTGTGTGGGTGGCTGGGGTCGATGGGGGTACACCCTGGCTGCACCATTCCCCCCCTCTGGCTCTGGGTGATGGTGAGGAGGAGATACCACAGGGGATGTGATTAGTAGTAATATCTGAAATCAGCTCCCCCCCCTCCCCTTTTTTTTTCCCCTCCTTCTCTCTCCAGGAACCCAAAATATGGGGGAAAAATAGTGTTTCCTGAAGTTTCAGACAGGCAGGGGGCTGGGTGTGGATAAAACCCTGCAGAAAAGCAAGGGGGGCAAAAGGAGATGCACAGCCTGGCTCCAGCCCCCCTTCCCATTCCTGGGGGTCCCGGCAGCACCCCCCTGTGCCCTCCTGACCCATTTCTCCCCACATAACCTCAGGGCAGTGCTGAGTAAGGCTCTTGTCTCGTGTTATTAAGTTTACCTTGACCATGAAACCCCCAAGAACATAAAAATGCACAAAAAGTCATTTGCTCTTCACCCCCTTCATCCTTTATTCTGCAGTTTTAATCAGACTCTGAACAGCTGATTCATTTCCCTGTTTCTAACCCATTTTCCTGCTGGGTTCTCATGCCAGGAGGGGGAATCTCTGCAGGACCAGCCAGCCCTGGCCCCAAAGTGGGGGAGCCCACCCAAACCCCACTTTTCTCCCCAAACTAGCCCCTGTATTTGGACAGAAATACTGGGTTGGGGGTATTTTCCCAGCCCAGCTCAAGCCCCTAACAGCCATCCTAAGCCTCAAAGCAACAGGCTGAGCTAAATGAATCATATCAAGTCTTTCTTCTTTTTATTTCTCTATTGTTTGTCCTTGTTGTGGAGAAATCTATATTTGAACCCTAATTGTCTCCCGGTGGTAATGATTAAAGCATGGCTGGGTGATTTGCATTACAAATGCCATACAGCTTTTGGTCCAGCCCTGATGCATTGCAGGCTCCATGTCCAAAGCCCATTAACCTGCTCTTGGTTTTGACATAGTTGGTGAATACCACACTAGAGAGAAAAAAAAAGCTTCTCACTCCTCCAGTAGTCACCAGTTCACATGCCCAGTCAGACCAGCATGAAAGAGGCACAAGGTGGAGACTCTCTGAGTTATATTTTTCTCCTTGAAGCAAGGAAAAAAATAAAATAAGAGCTTTCCTATCTCCTCCTCTCACTGATGCAGCACAAAAACCTGGTGTTGGACAAGGTGGTGGCTCAAGACCACCCTCACCTGGCTTTAGTCATAGCTTCAAGTATTTTCCCAGGCTGGAATTAGCTGTAGTAATTCAGGAGCTAAATCTATGCTTGGGGAACAAATACAGCTAAGCAGGGGCAAGGTGATGTGTTTTTAAGCCATCCCTCATCCCAAAATGGACATTTACAGGCACAGGGCTCTGTTTATTTGCCCTGCACCAGGAGGTTGAGATGCTTTCCCACTGGTCCCCAAAACCATGATTCATCTCCAGTGGGATGTGGGAGCAGAGCAATGCCACATACCCAAAAGCTCTCCTAGCATCACCTGTGAAAAGTCATCAGTTCTCACCTCCAGTTTCCCCAGCAGTGGTTAATAAAACCTCCCCAGGAGGGCAAACCCAAAATACATCCTTGATTTAGAGAATTTAAAAGTTATATTTGGCATTAAGCACAACAGAACTTGATAATTACATAGCCAAAGCACCTATATATAAAATATTTTCTATGAAATCTGCATATTAAAAGAAATCCCACAAGAAATCACACAAAGCAGCAAAAATTTTAGTGTGGAAACAAGTTTGTAAATAATGAATATGTATTAGAAAAAATGAAATATATTCACTTAGAAAGTAGAGTAGTTGCTAGGCTGGTAAATATCAGTCTATAAAGAGCAAATTGCAGTGGAGCCTTAGTTTATTTAGTCTTATGTGAGGTTTTGTGAAGGCTCAAGTCCAACCCACTCAGCAGCTCCATAAACAGAGTTTTCCATTATTGTATGGCAGATTAAAAAAAAAAACCACAGGCTGGTAGTTGCAGAAAGACATTAGCCTTCTTTTTTATTAGTTTTTATAAAGTGACATAACTGCTTTCATTATATTTTCAACCCTCAATGAAATGAGCAGCTTTACTGGGATTTACACATTCCCCTGCAGCACGTGAAACTCAGTGTTGGTACAGGTTAAGAGACCCCAGCACCAAGAACAGAGTCAAAGCAAGTTTTAGCTCAGATCTTTATTCATATTTGTCAAAAAAACCCACAAAACAACCACACAAAAAGGTTGGAAAACCAGTATTGCACATACCAGAAAACATGTCTTGGGAGTTGGAATAAATTAAGGAGGGTGATGCAAATGCTGCTAGAAATCACCATTTGGGAAAGCAAAGAAAAAAATGATAATGTCTCTTGACATTAAGAACTGAAAACACATCCCCATCTCAAATTAATTTTGGATCCACTGCCTTCCTAACAGGCAGGGCTGGCTAAAGCCCACACCCACCCCATCCCCTGCCACAGCTCCTCTGAAGAGAGGAGGGGAGTAAAACCCAACTTTCACCAAAACCACCAAGTCCCACCCCATTCCCAGACAGAAACATCCCCAGCATACAACTCAAGCAAGCCTGAAGGTTTGCTAAGAACAAGCAGAAAAAACAAATCCATACATATATTTTAAATTACACAAGTTTGAGGCACAGCAGCCTCTCCAGTATAAAACATCCCACATCCCTCCTGCCTCCCCAGCAGCCCCACCTGAACCCAGCTCTGCCCACCAAAAAAAACACTTCCCAAAAGCTCTTTCCTTACCCAATATGAGCTGAAGCACTGGAGATATGAGCCAAAGTACCACAGCAGCAGGAAGCAGGACCCCACACTCAGCCATACCTGAGGGCACCCCTCTGAGCATGCCTAATAAAGACCAGGAGGAATTGGGGATCCCCACCCTGTTCCCCATCACAGCTGATGAGTGTGAACCACTGAAGAGTCTCTGCCAGCAGCTGGGTTGGGTCTCTACCCTCTGCTGCAATGGGAATGGTGCTGACCCAGGGCCCCCCAAATCCTAATTGGGCAGAAGACAGTAAAAAAGCAGAGCCTCACCCCAAAAGCTGGAGGAGAGCAGTAGGGTGCAGGATTTGGGGAGATTTGCCCCCCTCCATCAGCTCACCACACATCCCACTGCAAAGTTTGCTCAAGCCCTCATCCCAATCTGTTTTACCCCAAAATATAGAGCCTTTGGGGTCACAAATAAAGAGAGGTGGTCTGAGGCATCGCTGCAGCTCTGGGCTGGCAGTTCAAGGGCTTCATAAAGGGACAGAGAAGTGGAATTTATTTCCAGAGGAGGTGGACACACACAAATGCCACCAGCCATGAGCCATCCCCGTGCAGCCTCTGCTCTTGGGTCCAAGCCTGGGCACATCCCACCAGGTCACCTCGGCTGCAGGGATGGCACCGTGTCTGCCAGCGGAGATCTGGGGCTGCGAGCTGGTGGGGAAAGCTCCCCTCTGACCCCAGGGCTTCAAAATGGTCTGGTGCTTGGTTTAACCAAAGTAAAGAGGGCTGAGCATCCAGAGCCCTGAAACACATATTTCTTGGCATTTATTGATTGATTGTGTTTGAAACAAAACAGTACAGTTTGCATGGAGCTGAACTTCAGCCCGATCTGAGCCCTCAGAGCAGGGCTCATTCCTCCTGCTGCCGGTAGCACCATGCAGAAGAAGTGACAGCTCTGCCTGTGAGCAGCCAGGCACACACAGGCACATCTGGAAATGAAGCATCACTGGAGAAAGCAGGAGGCCAAGCCAAGCCCATCTCGTGCCACAGCGTTGGGAAACAGCCCCGTCCTCCCTACCTCTGCCGAACGGGGGCCGCTGCGAGGGCTTCGCCTGTTGCTGTTGGTGAGCGTAAGGGCAGATCTGATATCCATAAATCAACATATTACTCATTTTCGAGCATTGCAGGCTGACAGCTGTTACATGAGCACATTGTTAGGACCTGTCAGGCAGTGATACATAGTGCCTTCCACAACATATGTTGACTTTTATCTAATGTTGTTCCATAATTAGCCCCAGGGAGCAGGAATCTGGGCAGCCGGCTGGCTGTGTGATCTCAGCTAACCTTCCCTGCCAGGGGGAGAAGGGCAGAGCTGGGAGGGATGAGAGCTGGGAATGGTTCCTGGGTTGAGAGCTGGGAATGGTTCCTGGGTGCAGGAGGAGGCAGATGCATGTGAGTGGTACCTACAGCCTGTGGTGCAGGTGCCATTCCCTTCTCAGGTCCCTGAGCACTTCGGAGTCATCAGAAGGTAAAATAAATCCCCAAAGGACTGGGGAGCTTCCCTCTGGATGGAGCCCTGAATTTCAAGCTCAAAAAAGGGTCGTGGCCCTGGGGGTCTGGGCTGAGGAGAGGACCCAGGGGTACTTCTCAGAGGGAGGGGCGAAACATGAGCAGGGGATGATTTACTGATGGGGATAGTAGATAAATGAAGTAGCAGATGGTGGAGTCAATGAGTGGAAAGGGGAGATGGATGGACAAAGAGACAAGGGAGAAAATGCAGTAATGGATGGTTACACTTCTACATAGATGAGGACGAACATGCCGGCGTCTCCTCACAGCCTGGCTCCTGTGTAGGAGCTGGTGATGCTACCCACAGAAGAGCAGCTCTCATGGCAAGCTACGGGGAAAATGAGGAGCAGGAGAGGGCTCTGGTTCCTCTGCACAGCACAGCCATGCCCAGCATCTCCCCTTGGTCCAAACGTGGTGTGATGAGCCTGACTGAGGCTGGCAAACCAGGGCAGAGCCCAGCTCCCCAAACCAGCTGTAGATCACTCTTCTGCATCCCGGGGATCTGCTGCTCTCACGCACGTGAGGACCCAGCAGCTCACCCACCAAGGTCCAGGACACCCTTCATGAGCATCTCTGCTGTCACCAACAATGTCACCCTCTCTCTTTGAAGTATTCTCAGGCTCCTGCTCCACCAAAGCAAGCACCAGAGTCCTCAGAAGATGTTGGTCTCTATAAAGCAGTGCCTGGCTTTGTGGTTTCATCCTGCAGGTGGAGAAACCCAAAGGGACCTCTTGGCTTGGTGGGGGACACTGGGGGGGGACGACTGCAGCAGCCTCCCCACACACTGGGCTATTTTTCCTTCCTCACTGCAGCTGCCTGAGCTTGAAAAACAGGAGAGGAAAATAAATCAATAAGACACCAAGATAAATACGCTTTTCAGCGCTGGCACGTTGCAGCTGATTCCTCTGGACGTGCCGTGGTGGCTGCATAATTCATAACCTCACCAGGAATATGTAAATGGTGCTGGTGCAGCTCCCACCGGGCTGGCCAGGGTGAGCCCAGCTCCCTCCTCACCAGCAGCACCGAGCCCACCTCATGTGTTGTGCTGGGGTGCAGAGATGTCACTTGGGCTATGGGCTGGTTTGCAGGGTGGACTCAGGTAGCTGTGATCCATCACTTCCTGCTGAGCTGCAACCCACATCATTTTGGAGAGAAATATATTGCCTCCCTCAGTCTGCATTCAGCCTGCCTCTGCTCTGACCCCATGTCATAATGGGGGCATGTCCAGCATGATGCCCATTCCCAGGCAGGCTGCAGAAATCCTCCTTTTGGGGTCTGAAGCAATCACAGACTGTGGGACCCCAACCAGGGACTGACCCAGGCACAGCTTAGCCCACAAGTACCCATGAAAATTGCTCTCTGGGGAGCAGAAACCTGCCAGCCCCACAGCCAAGCACAGACCTCTCCTGCTCCACCACCAGCCATTTCCAAATCTTCAAGGCAGGATTTCATTTCCACCCCACAAAAACCATTTCCTTTAATGTCTCTGAGAACAAACCCTGGCCAGAATTTCCTAAGCTTTTACAAAACAATTAATAAAGACCTAAAGTCTACCAGCCACCCCACCCCTAGCACAGCACCAGGCACCCAGCACCTGGGGACTAAACAGAGATGAGCTGTACAGCCCCCCCAGGCCCTCTCACTGCTGGGTTACTGCTAATTTTCTGGAGAAATAAATTCTTCCCCAACTTTTACACTGTCCCCATCACCCTGGATGAATGGAGAGTTCAGGGATGATGCAGCAGATCTTTACAGGTACTCCATGCTCACAAAACCAAGGGGATTTGTGCCACCCCATCAAGGACAAGGGAATCAGACATCATCCCCATCTCAGGGAGCCCCTCTCCTGCCCCAAACATCACTGATGGGTTTGATCTAAGGATCTGGGTTTTTAAATAAGAACAATTTCAGAGCCATTTCCTCCCAACACAGGGAGGAAATGTGTTTGTCTGTTCCTCAGACAAACACAGCACTGAAGGAAAGTGCTGGGTTAGGACCTTGATGCAGCAGAAGGGCAAAAAGCCTACATGCTTTTCTGTGAGATTAGGGCAAACTTTGTTGCCTCTTACACTACTAAAGGCTTAGAAAAGCCTGAAAGAATAGGCTGTGTGCCTTGGAAAAACCTCCCAGGGCTTCACTAAGAAAAGTCAATTTAAAGTTAGAGTGCAACCTGCTTCAGTAGAGAGCCATGGTCTGCAAACAGCAGCCTGGCCCACCCGGAGAGGAGTCTGAGGGGAAAAAAGAGGGTCTGGGTCCCCTACACAGGGTAGCACTGAGCCATAGTCCAACTCTGCTCACCCAGGAGCAAACACCATCCTTCATTATGGCTGGGAATGATGAGGGTTAATATAAAACACCACCAGCATCTCAGATGGAAAAGTACTTTATTAGTCACCTTAGCATCACCCAGGACTTGTTCCAGGCAGCGTGTGGAAGCTGAGGAGCTGACTGCACTTGGGATGCTGAGGATGGTACCCACCTCACTCAGCCCTTGGGCTGCTCCCAGGTGACAATTTTCCCTCTCCCAGGGGCTGCCAACAGCCTTCAAACCTGCCCCTGTACCTGCTCCTTCCCAGGAGTGGCTGCTCTTCTCAGATAAATAGCTTAATTAGCTTCTATTGACTCAGGCAAACACTGCTCAGGCAGGCAGTGAAACCCCAGGGAAGGGCTTCTGCACCCCAGCAGCACTGCAGGAAGGGCTGCAAGCTGCCAAATTGGGGGGTTAAAAAGGGCTTGGGTCCATCTCACACCTTGGAATCACAGGTTGGCTGAAAAGGGCAGATCCAGCCCCAGGAGTGGCTTCTGGTCCCCAGGCAAGCATCCACGTGAGCATCCCTCAAGCAAATTCCATCTTGTGTTCCCTAGGAGAAACACACAGAGGGTGAGACTGGCAAGAGGACAAATCCAGGGTGGGAGAGATTAAAAGAAATATATTAATAAAAAAAAAATAAAATCAAGTGTCTGCTGGACAGCAAGGCTGGAAATCAAAGTGCAAACACCAACTATGCCTGTAAGACACAGGGAAAAAAATGTAATCTTGGAAATTGGCAAAAGATTTGCGATAGCTGGAGAACAATCAGCACTTCCCTTCATGCCTGGAGAAACCGACAAACTTTGCATAAACAATTTTCCTTCCCCCTGATCTGGAAAGGCTGCCACTGAGCAGCAGGAGAGGCCAGTGCTGGTCCCCAGCCCCCTGCCCAGCAGCTGACTGGGAGAAAACCAAACCCAGAAGGACCCCTTGAGAAATGACATTGATGTCCCAAGAGCAGCAGGACAGGGTTGATGCAATGGGAGAGGGTTCAGCAGCATCTGCCCTGAAATCAGCTTCTTATTTCTGGTCCAAGGACCCTGAGCTGCTCCCTGATCAGCATCCCTCAACCCAGCCACCCTGAACCCCACGGGCAAACACATTTCCCTGCCAGGTTAAACACCATCCCCACAAAACAGAGTGAGGGAATTAAAAATAACAACCTCCCACGGGCAAGCCCCTGCAGGCTGCACCACCTCGAGATGTGCACTGGCCCCGGACAGCACCGGCATGTTAATGTGACAGAGGATGCTGCCCACCTCAGCCAGGCACCAGCTCCAGCACGAGAGAGAGAGAAAGAGAGAGAGATACCAGGAGCTCAATTTGTGTTTGCCTGAGCCAAGGAGAAAATCTAATTAAACATGGCGCTGGGGCTTGGAGGAGCTGGGGATGGGGCTGGAATATAAAGCACGGCTGCTTCCCGCAGATCAGAGGGCAATATTAATAAACCCACGGAGGGGGACTGGAGGATCAGCTGGTAATATTGATAAATGTAAAGCAAAGACAAAGCAGACGGGGACTATTGGATGGTAATGCTGATAAAAATGCAACGGGGACTGTCCTCGACAGCAGGCTGCAGCCAGCCCTGCCAGGGCCAGCACCGCAGCCACCCGCCTGCTTCCCAGGGAGGAGATGGCATGGGGGGAAATTCATGGGGAAAGAGCCCCACAGCTTGGCATAAGAGGAATTTCAGCCTGACAGCCTGCTACCCCCATTGCTATGTCCCCAAATCTGTATGTCCCAGAGTCAGGCCACAGCAGAGAGGAGCCATGGAGGACAAGGGGCAGTGTCTGGCTTCTCCTAGGCAAGGATCCAGGGACCTTTCTCCCTGCCAGCATCACCCACCTTGGCAGCAGTAGTTTGCCACCCCCTCAGGGCTGAGAAAGAGCCAGGGGCCAGATGCAGAGCCCCACAGGAGGAGGATGCTGCCCAGCTCCAGGGAACAGGAGGTAAAACAAATTTGTTACCTGGGGATATTCAAAATACTGGAAACACCTTGGCTTGTTGGCGAGAGCAGCCCAGGTCTTCCTCTCAGCTCCTATACCCTTGGAGAGACCCCAAACCACTCCCAGGAAGTGCCAGCTCTCCCTGTGGGGTTTAAAAACCCTGCCAAGGGACACCTGTGTGACCCCAACCCAGCCCCATCAGCACAGCTGGGCTGCTCACCGGTACTGGGGGTACTGGGGGTACTGGGGGTACTGGGGGTACATGGCTGCTGTGCACACCAGCACTGCTCCCCTCCACCCCTACGAGCGTCCCTCATCCCCGTGACACCCTGTCCCTCCAGCCCATGGCCCACACACCCCTTGATGAGCTCCTGCAGCATCATTTAGCTACACAAACAGCTCGGTCACAGCCCAACAGCCTCGTGTTTGCCACTCATTTCCCTCTAACGCAGCACAAATCAGTTCCCCCTGAAACACAGGATCTCGCCATGGTGGGCTGGTCCCCTATCTCACCCCTCATCCTTCTCACAGGGCTTCATCAAACTGGATTCAAGCTCCTGGAGCAGAACTCAGGCTCTTCCCACCCTTGCTGGGCCACAGGATGTTGCAGGAGGGTCCCCAGCCCCTGTGCTGGCAGAGTGGACACACACAGGTCCATGTGGGAATGTCCAGGGTGAGCTGGGAAAGGCAAGGGGCTGACATCCAGTTTTGGAGAGCAGTGTGTGGAGAAAGATGGCCATTGAGGGACGTGGAAGTGGCCTTCCTCTGCATCCCTGCTCGCTGAGGGGTTTAACTGGGAAGCCCCAGAGCTGGTACCCAAGGATGCTGCATCAGCCTGAGCTGCATCCCCAACACACCGAGGGGTGCAAGGGCAGCACACCTTCCCCCAGAGCAGCCAGACCCTAAAAGCCATCACTGCAGGGAGCTTTGGGGACCCAACAGGGATCCTGGCACCAGGGGGCAGCAGGTATGGCTCAAGGGAAGGGGGACGGTCGGACAGACGGACCGAAGCAGCCCCTCCATCCTGGCTGCAGATAGGGATATCCGGAGATGCTGGAGGTGCTTGAGGAGATCTCTTCTCTCTGTGTCCTCACCACATCGCCTCTTCCAGTGCCGGGAGATGCCGAGGCGGCACTGCCACCTCGTGGCACGGCCACCACCAAGGCCAGAGACGCTGTGGCACTGCACATCACACACCACAGAGTCCGAGGCAAGGCACGCACTCCAAGGGTGTACATAGACTTTATTAACAGCAGAGCTGCCTCCAGATGAATCAGCGACAAAAGGGTGGCAAAAAATCTTCCAAAGCAGCTGGTAAAGGGGAGCAGAGAGCAGGTCAGCCTGGATAAAAGAGGGGGGTGAGAAAGGGAAGGTGCAGTAGAAGATGAGGTGGGATCCCTGGCCTCAAAGGAGACAGCCAGGGACCTAGGTCACTGCCCAGCCTTGCCCCATCGGGTGGGGTTGGGGTTCTCTTACCTCCTAGTCCTTCCTCGACAGCAGGACTTGAGCATCGGTGTCCAGCTTGGTGTCTGGCTTGGCTTGGAGAACCATCTGGGACATGCTGCAGCAAGCCAAGGTTAGTGGGGTGTGTGGGAACCCCAGCCCCGGGCAGGCAGTGAAAGGGCTGGCTCTCCACCAGCATCACCCAGCCCTTTCTCCTGGCAGGGGGTGGGGTTTAAAGCCCACAGGGCTTAATTCCCAAGAGCCTGGGCTTCAATCTGCCATGGGCCAGCAAGCCAGAGCACATATGGTCTGTGAGTGAGGGGAGCCCCAGGGAACGTGACAGCCCCCCAAAGGCTGTGCTGAGGGATGCTCACCCGTTTTCAGCTTGCTCTGGTCCTTCCTGCAGCACCTTGTCCCTTGGCATGCAGCAGATGTGGGTTTGGCTGCAAGACCCACACCAGCCCCCTCAGATGCTGCAGCCACCACCACCGAGCTCCCCAGCCCAGCGTGGCCACACATCCCACCCCATCTCCAGGTACCATGGGGCTTTACCTCCATGTCCAGAGCTGGATCATGGCCATGTTCTCCAGGAAGGAGTAGCTGAGCGACCGTCTCAGTGGGAATGCAATGGAAGCCACCTTATCCTGCTAAAAACAGAAGAGTTCAGGGCCTTGGGACAGGGAGCCATGGAGTGGAGAGACCCTGGTCATGGCATGGATGTAGGGTGGCTGAAGCCTGCTGCCTCCAAGGGTGCAAATGGAAGGTTTCTCATCCAAGGGTGTATTTAACACGAAAGCCTCCCCCAGGACCCCCTCCATCCCCAGCACCTCCCAGCTGAACCTCACTGAGGTCCCCAACACTGCCATGGGGCACAGCCAGGCTCAGCCCATGGATCCCATCCTGAGGGTCCAGCTCACTCACTGCCACACACGCTGGAGGAGCTGACGCAGACGCTGGACGCCGTGTCACCGGGTCAACCGATGGCCACCTGAAGAGCCCGGAAGTCCTGTCCTCCACCTGCAAAGGCAGCAAAGCCACTGTCAACCACAGGCACCCCAGCCTTGGCATGAAATCCTGGGCAAAGCTCCCTGGATTTCAATCCCAGGTTCCCCTGGGTTGGCATCAGCACTCGTGTTCCTCAGCCTCACCTTGTACAGCGTCTGCTCCATCAGTGAGACTGTTCTCACCTCCACCACAGGGATACCCTGGAAGAGAGGTGGCCACTGAGCCCCTGGCCAGCACCTTGGCAGAGAACTTGCCACAAAAGCCCCAGCACTGCCAGAGAAGCCACTTCCCCAGCCCACCACTTACTGGGGCAGCAGCAGAGGGGAAGAGAAAGCCGATGCCTTTCTGTGCTGTGAGATACACCAGCCACAGGGAAATGATCATCCCGGGTGTACGGTGGCAACAGCACTGATGGCCCAAGCCTGGCACATTATTGGGTCAGAGCTGGAACTGCCACCATGGCACCCACTCCCATGGCAACAGGGACAGGGGAGCTACACAGAGCAAACCCCAACTCAGGGCTCTCACAGGAGCCAAGACCATGGCATCCATTTACAGGGCAGGGGGATGTAACTTGGGGCACCCCCAGGAGCTAAGATCATGGCACCCAGTTACAGGGCAAGGGAATGTAACTTGGGGCACCCTGAGGCACAAGGGGGCACCACATAGACCCCAAGACCATGGCACCCAGTTACAGGGCAGGGGGATGTACCTTGGGGCACCCCGAGGCATGGGAGGGCACCCCATATACCCCAGTGCGTGCTCAGGGCAAAGCCCAGCATCCTCCCACTGCCATCCCAAGGGAGAAGCATCCTCTCTGCAAACATCCCTGGGGCAGCCCACCTCCTCCCCACAGCCCCCCAACCCAAATCAATGCCATGGACAAATCTTTTTTTTTTTTTTAATTCTTTTTTTATTTTTTTATTATTTTTTTTTTAGCAAATGTTTATTTATATCAAAATACAAAACATTTCTGAAGCAGGGTAATGTTACATGAGGAGCAAGTTAATCAATTCCAAAACCCATCATTCTCCTACAGCATGGCTAGTTGTACATAACATTGCAACACTGCCAGAACTTCTTAGAGTGGGTACATTAAAATTAATTAAAATTAAAAAACCAAACCCAACAAAAAGTCAATCTATGAACATGCAATGTTACCAGCAATAAATTGTTAAGTACTCAGCAGGCCTTAAAATCCCAACAGGCAGAGACCGAGGGACCAGCTACTCCCAGTAAGGCAGGGCTTCAAACTCTCATTTCTTCCCATTTTTGTTGGCTTATGAGCATTGAACTTGTTAACTGACAACAGTCCAAGAGCCAAAGGGACCCAACTTTCTTGGCAGGATTATTGCTTAGAGCTATCAAAGCAGATCCAGCTCCCGGCCGTGCCCAGGGAGGATGGGGAAGGGCAGGGACAGGGCTCGCAGGGTGAGAGCCAGGGGAAGATCTGCCTTGGCCAAGCGCTGTGGAGGTTGGGCTGAGCTGGAAGATGTAAACCCCCCCGCCCCGTATCCCCTTAGAGACGAGCTCTGAGCGTGCCCGTGGGCGGGGCAGGCGGGAGGGCGGCCGGGAGGAGCGGGCAGCGCTCCCGGCGAGGTCTCGGTTACCTGCCGAGGGCAGGCTAGCACCCAGTCGGAAGGAGAGTTTGGGGTGAGGGACCCCATCTTGTGCCCCCTCCCCATCACACACCTGGGGAGTGATGCTGAAATTTGGCTTCCCCTCCCCAGGGTGCCAGAGTCCAGGCAAGAGCCCGGGCGCTCCCGGGGATGCCGAGCACACCGTCACCGGTCCCTCCTGCTGGCATTTTACCGGCCTTCGGAGCACGGAGGCCGAGAGCAACAATACAGATACAGAGAGATTATATAGAGCGTGGAATAAGTTTCCTATAAGGCTTTGGTACAGCACCATCATGTCAGATTTATTTGTAAATCGTTTACAGAAAAAAAAAAGCTTACTGAAAAAATAGTGGTTTGTTTCTCTTATTTTTTTTTTAATTTTTTTTTTTAATTTTCTTCTTTTGAGGAACATACCTGAAGTTCAAAAAAATTAACCCTCTAGTTGCCTTCTGGGCTCCCATCAAATGCTATTTTTTTTTTTTTTTGCTGTGTGCAATCTAAAAAACAAAGCAACCTGAACCCAAGTCCCACTAAATCTGTTACACAGTCCGCCTGGCTCGCAGCAGCCCAGGGTTTGCAGCGCACCACGAGTCAGTAAAATCAACACCACAGAGATTCAGCAGCTGATTGCTACTCACTTTTTAGTAAAAAAAAAAAAAAATTAAAGAAAAACAACAAAAAGAGGAAAAAAAAAATAGTCACAACGACAAACATTATGGAACCAGCAGTACTAAAGTTTCTTTTATTGTTATTGTTATTGTTATTAAAAAAAGTCAGTTCCACTGGTTACCATTGAAACAGCACCAAAGAGCACCCTAACATGTGTTATACATTGTAATACTCGACATTCAAGAAATGGAAACGAGGTTGGATGGTCTAGTCTTTATATCCATAGGCAAGAAATTCTTCTTAAAAAGAGGAAAAAGTTGTCCCACGCAACCGGAGACCTGTTGGGTCCGGAAGAAAATCCTGCCTTAGGGGAAAACACTATGGAGTTAGGAGGGA
This sequence comes from Caprimulgus europaeus, assembly GCA_907165065.1. Next base: position 4,409,828 of record OU015548.1, on the reverse strand, counting down.
ATTAAATCAAGAGCTACCTATGGAGGTCTACGAGGGTTCAGAGGTTCTACAAACCTATCAGAGGGGATTAAAAAGTCTGGGCTCCCTGGGGGAGCCAGGGATGCTCCCCTGAGGGGTGCAGTGATGGTCCCCCGAGGGATCCAGGGATGCTCCTCAGGAAAGCCAGGGATGCTCCCCTGAGGGATCCAGTGATGGTCCCCCAAAGGATCCAGGGATGCTCCTCAGGAAAGCCAGGGCTGCTCCCCTGAGGGATCCAGGGATGGTCCCCCAAAGGATCCAGGGATGCCCCTTGGGAGAGCCAGGGATGCCCCCAGGAGCTGGCGCACAGGTGTGATCTCTGAATGCCCAAAGGATGGCTCGAGAAACCCATGGCAATGTAGGTGTTTCCAGGAGGATTTCCATAGGGCTCTCCCTATAGATAAAAGGGACCACAGCCTGCACAGGAGTACGGAAGGTCCTGTATCCCTCCCAGGGCTGCGGGAGCATCCCTTGCCTGCTCTCTGCCAGCCTCATGGAGTCCAAAATAGAGAAGTTTGGCCTTAAAGTGTGTGTGGGAGGGCAGGGAGCGGGTGGTGGCGTCTCCCACAGAGTTCAAACCTCCCCGAGCAGAGTCGGATGCCTTCCCGCACAGCTCTTCCCATCGCTCCCAACAGCCAAGCAGGAAAAGCCTGGGGCAGGGGGGGGCAGGAAGCAAATACCCCCCCTTCCCCCCAAAAGCAAGCTCCCTCCAGATGTGCACGCAGCTGCGGCAGATGGAGCAAGTAGGGTTGCATGTATTAAATAAATAAATAAATAAAACCAAGGGGAGCAGGACAATGCTGTTGGCGTGGCCACCCCTTCATCCCACGGCACCCGGGGAGGAGCAGCTCTTTATGTGTCTGTTTGGCATCCAGAGGGTTAACGGTACTGTGGAAAGTGTGCTTTGTAAACATATTTTTCCTGTTTTTTTTCTGTAAGTGATTCGAGGGGAGATGGGGAAAAGGAGAAAGCTGCCCACCCCCCAAACCCACCCCTAGCAATACCCCAAAGCCACACCAGTTGGGGCAGGGGGCAAGGTAGCCCCCCAGCCCAGACACCAACCAGTGAGAAATCTCATCCCTTCTCTGTCTCCTCACATCCTTTTACTTTTTTTTTAACATATAAAATACTCACTTATGTATTTACTGCTAATAAATGCAAGTTAGTCCCATCAAACATGCTTTGCTTCGATATCAAGAACTGGTGCTGAACAAATCTCGGCTTGCTATTAGAAACATCCCCTCCCTCCCAATCCCTCCCCCCCCACCCTCCCACCAACAAAGAAGACAGAAATATCATGGAAAATACAGGTGACACCTACAGAGGACACGGTGCCGCTGCGAGGGGGCCAGCTCCCGGGCATTACATTCGTGTCTCAGCCGGTCGGGGACGCGGCGTGACAGGGGCGAGGGACCTCTGCCCGGCTTCGGAGGGATGGGAGCACCCAGGGTCTGTGCTACTGTCCCCTGCCTCACTGCAGGGACATCTGAGCCCAAAAAAACAGCATCCAGGTCCCCCATGAGGCCAAGGACTGTGGGACCCAGCCCAAGGGGAGCAAAAAGCCCCTCACCGCTGCCTAAAGGCAATCCCCAAATCCAGCCCCAGGAGGCAGAGGGGATGATTTGCCACTCCCTGGCATTGCTCAGTGCCAAAACTGGCTCTTCTTCCCCCAAACACCTGGGTGCACGCGGGGAAAGGGGGCGAGGGGGCCTGGCGGGTCCGTGCTGCTTTGCAGGAGAAGCCCCGAGCACCCCCAGCACCTCCCCACCACGCCGGGATCGATGCCACATCACCATTTCACAGGGGACAGCCCCGCATCCCACCTCGGTGCCTAACCAGGTACCAGCAGCCTCCACCACACCTGTAAAACCCTGATGGCCAGAGCTCGTTTGTTTGTTGTAGAGGTAATTGATATGCCTATGGAGAAGGTGCCCTGCTCCGGCCAGGTGTGGGGACACGGGGGGACCCCACCACAGCCACCCAGGCGGCTCCGCGGGGCTCCATAAACCGTACGAGGGTTTAATTAACCCTCAGGATTTATCAGGGCAGTGAGGACGGGTGACCAACAGCACCCAGGCGAGGTAGCGGTGTGAGGAGCTTGTCCCCACAGTGTCCCCCCACCCCATTCTGTGTCACCACCACTGGCTTACAACCAGCCTCACCCTTCCCACTGAAAATAGCACCCTAGAGCTGAAATTCCTCTTGTTTCTCTGAAAAAAAAAACCCAAGAAAGACACAGCCCTTGGTGGAAACACCACCACCTTCGCCACAGCACCGGGCAAGCGTGCAGCAAACGGGGCACTTGGGCTCCCCCCCTGTCCCCAGGATTTTTCCCTTTTCCATTTTTTTTTTCCCTATTGAAACAGCAACGCGACAGCGAACAGCGGTGACGCCGAGCCGGAGGCGGGATGGCAGCCGGAGCCAGAGGACCCCCATGAGCCCCCCCAGCCTTGTCCAGCCCTCCTGTCCCTCACCACCGTATTGCTCAAACAGCACTAGGCATGGATACAAAAATAAAACAGCTATGTGACTTAGATATATATAATTTTTTTATATATATATATATATTTGTATATATATTTTTGTCTATTTATAGGTGGATGGAGAAGCAGAGAAGCCAAAGCGCAATATAATGCAAAAATACTCGCTCTGCTCCCGCTGTTTTAGACTCTCCCCACCTCTGACAGCTTCTCTCATGCTGCACAGAAGTTTCCAACACCTATTACTAAGGAATTATTTTAAATATTTATTTCCCCCCCTGCCCCCACCCCTTCTAAAATAGAAAGTAAATATATATTTGTTTAATTTTATATACAATGCAGTTTCAATACACCAATATCATTTCTTTAGCTAGAGATACTGGGGCTCATTTGTCAAGTCTCTTATTTTTAAATATAAGTGCTGGGGGGAGTGGGTGGAAATCAGAGGAGCTCTCAGCCCACAGGACTGCCTTGTCCCAGGAAGAGGGGCACCCCTCTTTGCAGTCTTCTTGATTCCCTGTAACCTCAGGAGGAGAAAAATAAAAGCCCCTCCTGGGAGAGGAATTGTCATTTTTATGATGAAGCAAAAATTTGGGCAATCTATCCTTCCTAGGGGACGCCAGCCCCTCCATACCACGTGTCCCACCCCACTGCCACCAGTACACAAATCTCAGCTACCACTACAGCTCATGCTTTTGACATCCAAGCCCCCTCAGCTTGGACCAGCCCGTCTGCCCCCCCATTTCTCTTGCCCACCCCCTCCCCAGACACAGTCCTTCACCCATCTAAAGGCAGCCAGAGCCCTGGGGACTGAGGATGCTCATGGCACACATCCTGAGGTCACCCAGCATCGCTGGCCAGGACACCTACTGCCACACAAATGACGAGGAACAGGCAGTGCAGACAGCACAAATCTGCAGGGCCAAGACACACATAAATGGGGAAAAACAGGGAAATGAGGCACTGGGCAGCCCCAACTCATCCCAGTCACTGGGGAGGGGAAAATCAGAGATGCCATCCCCAGCCTCCAGCACTTGGCTCGTGCGCTTCCCCGACAGACCTTGGCAGTCACCTCTAACAGCAACACATTGTGCTTCCCAGCCCCTGCTCCCCAGCAAACACAGGCAGAGAGGAGTAAAGATGTTCAGCAAAATTAAAAAACAACCAACCAAAACAAAAACCAACCAAACTCTAAGCTGAAGGGGAAAATTATGGATAAACATCCTGTTTTCTTTAATGGTTCCTGAATTTGGCCGCCCCCATGCACAGCGTTAGAACATTTGCCAGTAACAGCTCCGGCATCACTGGTGAACAAATCCTCTCTATGCTTCAAATCCTGAAAGTCCTGCTAATGAGGTTTAAAAAAACCCCAAACCTCTAAAACCCAAAGACACTGTGAAGAACATCTTGTCCCACTGAGGAGCCACTGCTGGGACCGGCTGGCACAGTCGGCGCCGTGTTCCTCAGCCCAAGGGACAAATTTAGTCCTAGCCCTCTCATCCCTTCTGACTCATGCTTTTCTGGGAAGAACAGATGCAAAGCAAAATGCTTTCACATGAGTAATCGGAGAGCAGCATCTAGAGGGACTTCAAAGAAAGGGTTTCTGCGTGATGCTGCTTTTTCTTTAAACGACTGCACCAGAGATGAGGCAACGTGACGTCCCTTTGCCATGTCATGCCCCACGTGCGTCGGACACGCAGAGGAGAGGACCTGCCACTCAATATCACGGCCCAGGGGTGAGTCACATACAATGAACAAAGCAAAAACAAAGAAAAATGGAGGGGAATAATGAAAAAAAAAACCCCAAACAATTTGGTTGTGTGCAGCAGGGATGCATTGCATGTCGTATGCCTGTCCATTCCCCAATCCCCCTCAGGCTCTGTCTGCTCCCAGCTCCTGCCTGGCTTTGCCCACCCCAATCCCCCCCCTTCTACTGCAGCTCTAAACACTCTCCCCTAGAGACAAATATATCCCCGACATGCAAATCTACGGGACTTCTGCATACCTATCTATCCGTGTCCTACGTGTCTCTATGTATTTATATCTTGTATATACAGTGCATTTTACTCTGGTTTCTTGGAAAAATTTCCTTCCACAAAAAGCATCGACTCTGCCAGCCCAGGGCTGCAGCCATCTCATGTGGGATGGGTGGAAATCCCTGAAGGCAGCTGCTCCAGCCTCGCTGTAAAACACCCACAGCCAAGAACTACAGCTGAAACCAACCCAAAACTCAGAGAAATCCCAAATCTACATCACTACCTGAAGCAGGAGGAGAAACCAAAATGCCAGGCAGATTTTGCCCTAATGCAAACCTCATGATACAAGCAGCAATAAGTTTTAAATGTGTGTGTCATGCCCAGATGCCAGGAGACATGACTAAGCCCTGCCAGGGGCTGCGGAGCCCTCAGCACCCCCGGAGGCAGGTACAGCAAACTTGTTATTCCCTTTGTATTTATAAATCCCAACACTGTCCCCTCCAGCCTTCCCCCAAAGCCAGTGGCACTGAACCAGCTGACAAGGAGACCAACGCCAGATCAACAGCCTGGAGGCCATCAGTGAGTGAAACCAGGCTCCAAGTCACGGGTGACAGTCACACAGCAGCGGCAAGTGTCCTGCCCTGGGAAAGCCATCTCCTGCTCACCCAGATGCTCCCACCACCCTGGCAGCTCACAGGGACCACTGCACAGGGGGAACCTACTCATACACCATGCCAGTGCCTCCCACCGAGGGCTCCAGATCCGTGGCAGGGCTGGGAAGAGACCCCAGGACCCACCAAATCCTACAAACCCACCACTCCAAGAGCCCGCGGATGCAGGGCACAGGCACAGACACGGGGCCCCGCAAGCGAGCCCCCAGCGCTCCCTCTCTCTCCTCATTGCCTAACTTGCATTTTCATTCACATCAACATTGCAAAACCAAACTTCTGTGGGTCTGCACAGCTAAAGTCACCTTAAAAATAGGTGCCCTCCCTTGATGGCTCAGCAGCTCCTGCTGGAAAACCAGGCGAAGCGTTTGCTCTGCCCCACCGCCTGCCTGCAAAGGGACAGCACAGGATTGATGGAGAGGGGGCAAGGGGTGGCACCCCACAAGCACTCCCTCTTCCCAGGGATGCCCTGTACCTACCTCTCCACGTTACCTTCCCCAGCTCAGGGCAGCTGAATCCTGCAACCCCCACAGCGGCGCAAAAACGGCACCAGAACATCCCCACTGTGGCCATCTCGCAGGCAGAGACACCAGCCAGGACCACCCAAAGCTGGGCTGGTGCCCACTGCACTGACGCCTCGGCGGAGCCCATGGACAAATATTCTTGCAATTCAGAGCTATTTTTTTCACCATGGCCCAGGATTTGCCAAGGAACCTCATGAAACACATCATGTTCGCGACGCGCAAGGAGGAATCGGACGCTTACTGATAAAGCAAGAGCCGTCTACCTCAGACAAGCTTACAAAATAAGAGAGTTTGGCCCAGGAAGATAAAAAACGAGATATATTTTGCAGCATGAAAGAAAAAAAGGAAAAAAAAAGGAAAAAAAGAAAATGAAGCAGCAGCAGCAGCTGTGTTTGCAAACCACCAAAGCGAAACGGAGTTCAAACAGGGATGAAATGGGGGAAGCGTTTGGCATCGTCTGAAACAGCTTCGATGTCCCAGGTCCGCGGGAGGAGAGAGGAGAGACCCCCTGAAGGGCATGGAAACCAGAGGGCTGGGAGAAGCGAGGAGGTTGCCAAAGCAAGAGGCGAGCCCGTCTGCCAAAGCACGGCCTGAGTCTATCGGAAGGTAACTCGGTCTAGCGGGGAAAGGAGTTAAGGATGGTTTTAGGGAAGAGCCGCTTCCACGAGGCACCCGGGCGGGATTTCCCACTCCAGCAGCGTGGCAGGTACACGGCTGAAAGAGAGAGGGCTGCAGCTCCAGCCTCTAAAGGTCGAAGACCATGAAAAGCAGGGGGCCCAGCGGCTCAAAACACCTGCAAAAGGAAAACAACTCTCAAAAGACTGACCCCAGCAAGCCGGCGCGCTCCGTCAACCTTCCCTGCACTCCGAGAGCTCCTTAAGATGGGACGGGGGCACGGTCCCGAGGTAGCCACACCTCAAGAGCTTGAAGACACCGCCTTGCCCGTACGAACGGGCGTCATAAATAGTTTGGAAAGCACTCAAAATGAAAAAAAACAACCTTCTGTTAGAGAGGTCGAGGCAATGAGAGCGAAAGGAAGAGCAAGTCAGTCGTGGCACGGCCAGCACAAAGCCTCCACGCCTCCCCCCCCAGCCAGGGCATCCCCCAGCCCCAATTGTCACCTGTCCGTCGGGAGAAGCCCGGCTCACCGGACCACGCCGGCTTGCCGCACCGCTGAAGTTACCGGCGAGCTGAAGTTAACCAGGCAGAGTTTTCCCCGCTTGCCGAGCGGGAGAATGGCATTAAATCAATTCAGATCCGAGCGGATTCTAGGGAAACCCCTAAAACACACTCAAATAAAAAAAAATTTGCAGTCATACCGTTAGCAAAGTTGAATTCTCACTCTGGTTGTGGGTCTTAAATCAGGTCACTTGTCACATACTCGATAAAAAGCCCTGGTGCAGGCTGGAAAGAGAGGGGCGTTTCTAGCAGACCCTCCCTCCTTCCTGAGACAAACCTGCTCACAGTTTGAAGACCACCTACACAAAGCTGTTAAAGCTCGGGAATATCTCGTTATCGATTTAGAGGATTCATTGTCGAGTGGTTCAAACCTAAGTCAGGGCTTCGAGATTGGCAAAGACGCGGCGCTCTGCTTTTCGTGGCTGCAGGTTTCTGAGCATCCTGCTGGAAAAGGAAGCACAACCTCTAAAACTGGGTATTTCTAGGCAGAGTGATAAACAGGCTCCGACCCAAAAACCTCCCGGGGAGCGTGGCGTGGTCAGAGTGCTGTATCCCAACCGCCTGGCTGAGAGCTCACGTCTTTCTCCAAACATCTAAGCCCTTCGAGGTTCAACCAGCAGCAAGAGCAATAACCAAGGCAAAGTAGAATTAAAGGCGAGATTGCAGAGAATCTCTTGGCAATTCTACCTGGGAATAAACAAAAGTTTTGTATGCAAATAGAGAGCCTGGGGCAAAAAACATGCCTACAGGCTCTTCAATTCTCCTGATGCTTCTACAGCCTGAATCCGCTCAAAGCAAGAATATCCACATGAAATGCTCTGTATTTTATTCCCAGGTAGGCTGGAGAGTTTAGCACTTTACTGCAGAGGAAGAAGTGTGCAAACCTGGATGCAGTGGTTGTACTTTGCAACTTCAAAAAAACCCCCAAAAATCTCTAAATATTTTTAAAGGTAGGGATCACTTGGTATTAGCACTCAGCATTAACGTAGCACTCACAGTCTGGAGGTGACCAAGTGCATGTCCAAAGTGCTCAAATATGACTTATCCCCATTTTACAGATGGGAGAACTGAGGCACAGAGAGGTTGAGTGACTTGCCCAAGGCCACCGCAGTCAGAGAATGGAGGCAGAGCAGAAAAGTGAGCCTGGCTGTTCTCAGGGCAGGCTACTCCTTTCCTGCTAAAAAAACCCCAAACCCAACAACAACAACAAAAAAAAGGCCTATGCAATCCAGAAAACCACCGGTCACCAAACCTACCCTAAGTATTCTGAAGAGGAAATACATTCTGGTGCAGAGTGAGAACAGCATTACCGAGAGGGGAACAGCGGGTCTCCTCGCATGGGGCAAAGGGAGGGAACACAACACCGGCGGTGTCACAGCCTGCACAGCCGGGCTGGAGCAGGAGAAAGAAGGGGGAAAAAAATAGTGAAACCAGCAGCAACGCGTTTTAAAGTGACACGAAACGCCAGGCTTAGCTTTGCACAGTCGCTCCCAGGAGCCATCCATCTCCATCCGCAGAGCTGGGGATTTTCCAGCCGCTGTCGCCTGGGCTCAGCATCTGCCGATGGAAACTTTGGGGACCACGCAGCCAAAGCCCTGTCGCTCGCACGCCCCGTTTTGCAGTTACGAATAAAGATTACAAACATCACCGTAGTAAGAAATCACATTGCTACACAGCACTGAAGAACATTTGCCCACGATATATGGAGTGTCAGAAAGAATTAATCAAAACCACCTTCATCAAAGCTGACACGCACCGCACTCGGAGTGGGGAAAACACCCTTGGATGAAAACAGTCCCACACCTGCGTGCTCTCACAGTGCTGAGTACACGATAACAAGGTTCAAATGCATTTGCACAGAAAAATGGTGATTTCTCACATCTCAGACTGATTCAAAGGCTTGGGGTCTTTCTGGTTTTCCCTTTCAGAGACAGGTAAGGAAAGATGTCACAGATCGCTTTGCCGCTGTTATCTTCACATAAAAAAAGAGTCTGGGAAGGGGGAGGCAGGGAGATTTTCACAATTACAGCTTTCCTGGGATTATTTGGTCATGTTTTTATCATAATCAGATTCATGGGATTACCAGTTCCCGTCTGGGTTGTTAGTTTCTTGTCAATTAATTACACCCTGTGTCATTTAATTTCTTCCAGCGACCGAGGGCCAGCTGCTCAATTCCACGCTTTCTCCCTAACCGCGCGCTGCACAAGCAGATGTCAAAAGCTTTGTCCTTGCCTTTTAAGCCTAGAGATCTTTCCCAAAACTGAGGTACGACGCCCACCCTCCCACCCCACCGAAGCTATCTGGAGTCGGGGGAGAAGTGGATTCAAGGAGCACCCTGCCCCAGGCATCCGCTCTGTCACCCCAACCTACCCCAGGGTCCCCCCAGCTCGTCCCCACCGTGAGTCACCAAGCCCCCCAGCAAAGGCAGCAGCGTAGGGGTGACCCCCCATCTCCATCCCCCCCCGTGGTGAGATGTCAGCTCCCTCCACCCCCTCCTGTTTAACCTTCTCGGGCCGGTGTTAGGCTAAAGCAACGTGGCGTGCCCGCCGGTGTCGTCGTGGTCCACGCTGTTGAGAATGGCTGTCTGGTCTTCGGGGAGCTGTCGGTGGCAGAGGTCGTCCTTCAGCGCCGAGAGGCGGGCGAAGGGGTCCTGACGAGGGTGTCTCTTCTTCTTACGGAGGCAGACAGCTTCGTCAGGCCACAGTACCTGAGAGCTGGGAAGGTGCTGAACCTGGGAGGCAGAGCCATCTGCAAGGGGGAGAGAAGGCAGATGGAGCAGAGCCAGCAGCTATCGGCACCGCCAGCAGCAGGCACAGAGCTTTGCATGCCCTAAAAGGGAGGTGACAGCAAGCCTGGCCCCAAACCTGGCTGCTTGGCAAGAACGGAGCACATTGGGCACCAGGGAAAATTAACACTAAAAAAACATAAAATCCAAACCAAATCACTAGAGATGGGAGATGCATGGAAGGGGAAGGTGGTCTGGAGGCAGGGGAGGAGCAGGGGAGGGACAGCCTGCAGGTGAGCAGCACGGGGAGCCATCCCTGGGGGGACATGGGGTGAGGACAGCATCCAAGCATGGATGCCAGCAGGGACCTGCCCGAGCTCTGCCCACAGTGGGACAGAGGGGATGCCGCTGGGGACCGCGAGGTCCTCGCACTCACTGGATTGTTTTCTGGATTTCGAGGAGCCCTTGGATGACTTTTTGGGCTTCTTTATCCGCTGGTATTTCAGAGCTTCGAGCCTCTCAGGTGCAGCAGCGTCCCCGGACGGAGATGGACGTTTTCTAGGAAGGAAAAGCAGACAGGTGCCGTCAGCGGCTCTCGGCCATCCTCGGGCCTCCGGACGTCCCCGGCGGGGGATTGCTCGACCCCAGCCAGCTGTGCCGTGGAAAAGGAAAAGGTGAGAAACCTAGGGCCGAGGGAGCGGGGCCAGCCAGGTGTGCTGGAGCACAGGGAAGCGAGGCACCCTCACATGCCACTCCGTGGGGTCCCCGCCATCCTCCTACATCTCCTCCACATTGCCGAGCGGCACGGTGAGCCCGGCCGGTCCCACCGGCAACGTCCAACGCCGGCTCCACAAGAGAGCAGCCGGCACCCTGAGTCACCTGCCTGCCATGCCACAGCACCGTGCAACAGAAAAGGATGGGGCAGATCCTATGTCCGATAAGGCATTTCTAAGAAGTGGTGGGAAACCCCTTGGGATGGAGAAAAAGAGAGAGAGAGAGAGAGAGAGGGAGAGAGAAAGAGACAGGCAGAAGCGGCACGGCAGCATCAAGACGGGCACCAGGAGCCACCCAGGGCGGACAACACCGGCGCCACAAACAGCAAGGAGGCAGGATCCTGCCCAGCCCTGCTCCTACACCCAAAAAAAAAAACCCAGGGACCACATGACAGACAGGGACATGAAGGGCACACGCCAACACAGCCGGGAGCGGTACCTCATTCCCAGGTCCCTGCTATAAGCGACAACAGAAAGGCAACAGCACCGGAGCAGCTGCTCCTTAACACCAGGCTGGGAGCTGGGTTTTCTTGCCCTGAGGGACAGGACATTGAAACGAAAACACTGACAAGGTTTTATTGTGAGGGACAAGGAGGGGATTTACAAAACTATGGTTCCTGCAGGAGAGTCAGAAGCTCTCCTGTAAGTGATGGTTTTCCAGCCTCAGCCCCTGAGAAACTCTACAGGAACCAGCTCAAGGTTAAGCGGTGTCCCCTTTGCAAAGAGGTGTTTTGCTCTATTTTCTTCACTGTAGCCCTTACTCCTATCCAAGGATGGGACAATATGACTGCTGCAGAGAGCAGGGCAGTAGAGGAAAACCTTCTCCTTAGGAGAGCAGTTGGTCCAGCTCTCATCTGTAACACACCACAGCATCCCCCCCCTCTTGTTGCTTTCCCATTTCCTTTCCCCTCTCCAGTTCACATTTGTGTCCCTCCAAGTTGCACCAACATGCAATGCCACAGAAGAAGTCTAAGTCAAGGCAGCAGAGGCCACAGGTAACAACTTGGGATCAACCTGAGTCACCACAGAGCAACCTGCACACGAGGTCCCCAGAGATGACAGGAGAAGCATCCACAAAGCACTTTTCATTGCAACAAAGCCAACACTCAAAGCCGGGAGAGAAAAGCCTGGTGATTTAAACCAGCGTGCCTCTAACGAGCCTGTCCTGCCCTTCAAAGGAGGAGATGACATCCTTCTGCTCTCACAACTCGGTCACAGGAGGTCAGTGACCAAACCTTTTTCAAAACAGCCACATAGAGAACAGCGCTGATGGCAACTCCTGCATCTTCAGGTGTCCGTAACTGGGGCAGGGATCAGAAAACCCCACAAGCCACAGGCTCTTCGCAAGGCAGCAGGATGGGCAGGTAGAAGAGTCACCTCAGCTGACTGCAAGAAGACAGCATCATTCAGACTCCTGCTTTGTCACCAGAAAGCCATGGCCGAAGTCATCCACCCCGTTTCTGGTCTGTCACTAAGGTGTGACCCATCCAGAGTCACAAGAACGGTGCCGGTAGGAGCGGCAGGGAATGGTGAGCACACGTGCTCAAGCACAGAGCTCCAGCACACCCAGACTGCAGTACAAGAGCACGTCCACCTACGGTGAGTTTGGAGCTTCTCATCTCCCTTGGGTTTCAGGCAGAGCCTCTTGGGCACTGAAGACACCCCTCAGGCTTTCCTCTGCAAGTCCCCACACGTGTCATCACTGCAGAGAGCGTGGCGTGACAGCAGCACTCTATGTCTGAGCTCCCAGGTGGCTGCTGGAGCGGTGATACTTCAGCTGGAGTGGCACAGGCAAAGAGCTCCCACGGGATTTTTCCCCTTGGGGAGCAGAAGGGGTTGTTTTTGAAGATGTGTGTGATTGCAAAGCTTCTCAGTCCTGCTAGCAGCATTGGAGAGCACTGGAAGAGAAGTGCAGTGTGAATTGATGAAGCAGCTGGGGCACAGCAGATGCAACAGAAACCCAAACACTGGTTATAGAAAAGCCCTTTTTCCTGTTTCCCATCACAACAGAGACATCAAGGCGTGGATGCTCGTGGAGAGCCTCTGTTCCATCTCCCAGCAGAGCAGCACATCAGCTGAAGATGAAGCAACTCATTAGACAAGCTGGTAGTCCTGCTGGCTGAATCCAAGCCAGAGCTTTCCCTTGTAGGAAAGATGAAGTTTACAAACCCATTGCAGTCCTTAAACGCCTTCTTCTCCAGTGCATTCCTGCTTGGACGGTCAAGAACAGGCTTCTCCCATTTCCATCCATCATTCTGTGATTTGCACCATAGTTACACTCATGCAGGTACTTGGCTAATGGTGACCTCCACTGCTCCAGCCCTAGTCCATCTCCCGTGGAGCTCCTGTGTGCCAAGCCCTGGATGCCAGCAAGCTTGGCCATCCTACCACCATCCTGCCCATCAGCATCTGCCTTCTACCGCCTGTTCCCATCACCCAGACAACTTTGCTAATGTTATTAAAGCTCAACTTGTAAAAGGCTCTTGCTCTTTCCATTCTTTTTTTTTTTTTTCCTTCTAAGAAGATGCTACTGTGGCTTGTTGACAAAATTAGACAGATTTACACGAGGGATTATGAGGAAATTGCCTGAAGCTCATTTCCACTAGTTCTCCGTAATTGGACTTGTATTTATACACACAAACATCAACAGCGAGCGCGCTGAACCCATGTGTCACCATAAATACTGTCTGACCTCTGGCAAGGAAGAGATACAGAGGAGGACAAAACAATGCTATCCACCAGCCAAATTCTATCTGCTCCACCCACCCTTCATTTCTTCAAGGGACTCCAATTCTTTCAAATTAATGTGCATTTTAAGCTCAGCCAAAAGCCTCTTCCTGCCCCCAGAGTTAGCAGTTTGGGCAGCTGCCCATGCACAAGAGACATCTTGAACACCAACAGATGAGAGGTTCAGGGAGGCAGATGAATTTCTTCTACAGACTTCAGTGTAGAGCCAAGCAAAGGAGCTTCAGAAAGCACATGTGAATTCCCAACACAAGCCTTCTGCGAGGAACCACAAACACCCAGAGCAGCAGTTTTCCTCAAGTCTTCAAAGGCAACACTTCTGAATGAGCAAGGGTCTGAGTCTCATGGGCAGAAAGATTCTGGCAAGGCCATAAAGGTCCTGAGGGACCTGAGAGAGCTGCAGGACAGGAGGAGGTAGCTAGGGGAGAAGAGCTGTCCAACCCAACACACATTTCAGCTGCTCTTTAAATGTCCTTCCACATAGGAAGCAAAGATGTAAGGGAGAAGGCCCAGGAAAGCATCACTAACCTCTTTCCACCCAAAAGGAGGAATGCATATAAAGACAGAGTCCAGGAGAATCAAGGGCACAATACATGTATTTCACCATGTGGAGGTCTCAGCACATGTTCCCTGTCTCCTTCTCTTCTTGAGTCAAGGCATTGACATCCAGGAATGGTTTGGACATGATAGAGCATCCACTTGGACCAGTTAGAACATCCACTTGGACCAGTTAGAACATCCACTTGGACCAGAGCCCACTGTGTCTCAGCCACCATGTCCTCCATCCTCCTCAGATGAAGAGCTCAATTCACCTACACGAGGCTCCATCTCAAGCTTAAGTCCTGTGTGATCCCATGAGATGTCCTGCAAGTCACAATTCCCCCTGTGCTCTGAGGCAGCGTTGGCTGCTGCCTCCATCCTGGGATGCCATCACACATCTCTTGAGATCCTTCAGCGTGAGAGGTGCTAGAGAAACACAGCAGTGACGGCCCCCTTGCCCCAGAGCCGCTGCTGCTGAGGCACCACAATGAGGGAGGAAGGGGCTGGTCACAGCGGGGAGCACACTGGAGAAGGGGGTCCCTTCTACAGGTCTGCAGACACCACAACTCATCTACACAACGGACTTCACCATGCTGACAGGAGAGGAGAGAGGGTGAGGGAAAAGGGGCTGGACTGGAGAGGAAGAGGGGGATACAGTCATGGGGACGGGGGCGGGGGGAGAGAAGAAGATAAATGAAAAAAAATAGGAGTGAGGAAAATATAGAAGTAAATTAAAAGAGACTGAAAATAAAATAATAATAATAATAATAATTAAGAAAGGAAAGAAAAACGCACTCAGACAAGCGGACTCACAACTTCTCCAAGCGGGAGGAGGCATGAAACACATGCAGAGAGGATCAGCACATGGACAGTCTTTAAAGGGGAACCTGTTTTCTTTCAGGCGGGGAGCGAGGGGTGCTCCTCCTCCCGCACGCCTGCCGCCGCCGTCCCTCCATCACTCAACACTACACCCCGGCCAGGCCCCCAAACTCCCGCTGCTGGCAGTGCTGCCCCAGCAAAGTGGGGGGCCAGGGGGGCCGCCCAGGGCAGGCTGTGGTGCCAAGGGGCACGGGAGCTTGGTGCCTTGTCTGTGGTTTTTGGGTTTCCCTCTGCAGGGAGACGACAGCCCCCTCTTCTCCCATTAGAAGACGACTGCACACTGCATCCAAAGAGAAGGGGATGGGAAAACTGCTCGTGCCGACTCATTAACGGCGTTATTTATCCCTGCTCGTCGGTAAAAACTACCAGACCTTCACCCAGCAAAAGCCACCGTGCTGCAGCCACCACCGAGCCTGCAAACTGCCTCTCCCTCTCCTCCTCTCAGCTTTTATTACTGCAGTACAGAAACCTGGCTGGTCTGGTAGAAAATCCCCACGCTCCACATGCTCTGACAATTTTATGACCTCAAATCATCAAGAAATTACTTAGCTGGGCTCTTTACAGGATTCCTTGCTTATTAAAGTGAGATTTATTCTTCTGGCTTCCCCTTTTTGGGGATAATGACTCTGGAGTCACTCCTGCAACTCCAACCCCCAGCAGCATCTCAGAGTAGGACGTACGGCTGCTCCTCAAGTGACCCTGCTCCTAAAAACCCATCAGCCCACAGCATCCAACACCAGAGACAAGAGCCAGCCAGGATCTGTGCAGCTGTGGGTCAAACCACCACAAAGAGCCACACCAAAGTCAGACACGAGCCTGGACTCACCTCTGCTGTGCTAAAGCCATGTTCACTCATGTCCCTAATGATCCTGGAGCAGGAAAGGACCACAGAAAAAGAATAGAGAAAACAGCCATGTGCTCGCTGAAGGCTTCCCCTTTTCTTGAGAAGTCTGGCACAGCCCAGATCTCACCAAGGCTTGGTGCTAGCTTTGCTCCTCATGGGACATCCTGCTCTGGGATCAGCAGGGGAAAACACAAGAAGGAGGTGGCCAAGTGCTCAAGAGCTTTGGAGGCTGCAAGGCTCGAACTGGAGGGGTTTTGCCCTGCCAAGAGGATGGCTCCTCCACGGAGCACACATCCTGTACCTGCTCCCATCACCACAACCCAGCACTTCCTTCCTCACCTGTCCTGCTCTCCCCACCCAAGGACAACCCTCCATGCCAGCTGGAGAAATTCCCCTCTCCTGGGAACATCTACCTGATTTCTCTAGGCAACTCATCTCCCTCTCATGAGGCTCTTCTCCGGTCCAACAAGGCTCCTCAGGCTGTTAGGAGAGGATGAGCCAGGACCTTGACACTTCCCATCCAAAGCAGCAAAGCCTAAGGTTTTGTAAGTCCTGTCCTAAAAGGAAGCTTGGGCATGGCCAGGCCCTAGAAATGGTCCTATCTGCAATCCTACCTCTCCTTTTATAACCAACCTGGCTGACAGCCAAATGGGTCAACGTTCCCAGTCCTCGGGGTCAACAATGATTATTATCCCATTTGGCTTTGGCAATTTTTGTGATATTCTCTGCTTCTAAGGTCTGACAACCACCTCCTGATGGTTTTCTCCAGGTCCAGGGACACCCATGGCCATCTAGGAAACCAGCTGCATGAAGGCAGCCCAAGAGGTATTTTCTTGGGAGAGCCTTTCAAGATCTGCTTAGGGCTGTTTAATTACAGCTGGGTCAGAAGAAGCCTTAAAGATTTCTCTGAGGAGTATTGCAGAGAGGGAGGGCTTCTACCACGACTACACTTGTGACAGGAATGATAAAACACCTCACCAGCAGCCTGACACTGTAGTTACACTGCTGCCAATCATCCAGTCCCATCTTGAAAGAAAGGCTTCTCCCATTTTCCATGATTGAGGAGACTTGGGAAGAAGAAAACAGATCCCAGTACTGATGGGAACAAAATTTTCCATGTCCTGGACTGCAACTGGAGACTGATTTTTAGAGTCTCACTCCAAGAGTGCTGTCTGCAGCTGGTTGCTCCATAGGTGGTTGTTTTACCTGTCTCCAGAGGCTGGTCATGAGCTCCTCTTGGTTTGGATCATCTGGGACAACCCTACCTCAACACACACCTCCATAACACTGCACAAACCCTCGCACCACGCAAGCCCTGCCAGGGCCAAGGGTGCCACATGTCACCATCCTCCAAGAAAGGAAGGGCAGCCACGGGGACACAGCAGCTTGGTTCATCCCAAACCCCAACATGAGGACACGGCTGTCACCACCGGGCTCTCCAGCCCCGTTGCCTCCCCGAAGGCAGAGGAGCAGCAGTGTGCTGCTGGGAGGGGAAACCCAAAAGCCACAGAGACTGTGCGTCCAGAGGTGTTTCCTAGTGTTTTCAGATTCCTTATTCCCCTTTAAAGGAAGAGATGGTATTGGAAAAGCCCCTTCCATGTCCCCTCTCATGCCCCGCTCCCAGCCACCCTCCACAGCACCCACACCATCCTTTCGGACATGGATCACCCTTACCTATTGAGCTGAGGAGAAGCTTGTCTCGACAACACTGCCCAGATAGCTGAGATTAATCAAAAACAAAGCAGTTATCAACACCCGCAAGGAGCCGAGCTCCGCAACACATCAGCACGTCAACAACTCCAAAGGAAAAGGAGGGAAAGAAAACCAAACCGAAACACAAACGAAACGAGGCTGGAGAAGAAAGGGGGGAAAGAAACAGAAGAGAAAGGAAAAGAAGAAACAAAAACAAATAATCAACAAAGCGAATGGATACACTGCATAAAAGCACGGACAACAGTGCTGCTCTAACACGGATCTGTCCTGGAGCTGGGTCTCCTTGGGGTGCCCTGGCTAGGAGACATGGACCTACATCTACGTTGCATCACTCCATGGCTGTGTTTTCCACACAGAAGTCATTTCAGGTTTGTTCAGCTCCTCTCCCTCCCCGTGGTCTCCCCTGAGCCCTCCATCCTTCCCCCTGCGCACCCCACCTGTGCCGTGCTGTGCCGTGCCAGAGGGGTTTTCTAAGGCCATAATGCTTCCAGGTACCAGAGGGCGGGAGTGAAATGCGGAGGGCGCTGCAGGGTGAAACGCTGCCTCCCCCCTCCCCAAAACACACTGCTCTTCTCCATACGCCTCCTCCGACCACACCGGCTCTGCGGGGCTGGGTGCCCCCGGCTCCCCCCGACTCCTCTCTGCCGCAAAGCCAGAGGAGGGGTTCAACCCCGCCAGACAACAAGCCAAAATGAAGCGAGACGAAAGGATGGGACGAAAGCACAGCTACGGGGTCTAAGGTGCTGTGAAAGACAGAGGGAAAGAGGAGAAATACAGAGAGAGAGAGAAAGAGAAGGAGAGAGACGCTTTTTGCCTGGAGCAACCCTGGTACCTGGAAAACCAGCCGCTACTGTCTAGTGCAGCCACATCCCTCTTTAGGGCAGGATCTGAGCGTGCCGGCAGCCTCCCGATCTCCGCTGGGCTTAGTTTATTTTTATTTTTCCTCCTCTCCTGACACGCTGCTGGTGTGGCTAAAGTCCTTGATCTCTCCCTGCCCGCGTCCTGGGGCTGCAGCATCCCTTTTGCAGGTGGGGCGGTGACCGTGATAGCTGTTTCTGTCATGCATTAAAGCTCTCTAGACTCCGCGGGAAGGAAGAGGAGGAAGACACAAGGCGCGGCAGCGGCGGCAGCGGCCCTAACGTTCGAAGAAAGCCAAGAGCCAGCAGCTAGAAGAGGAAACAACCGCCAGTGACACCAGGACACTTACCTATGTGAGCCAGGAGGTAGGTTTGCACACACCTGGCAGGTGGCCCCGTAGCCCGAGTGACAGCACTCCCTGGTTCCCAGCGGAGCAGGGAAGGAGGTAAGCGTGCCGCCGGCACCGGGAAGGTCGCCTGCCTATAACCCAGCTCTCTCGGGGCAGCGGCCATGCAACCCGCGCCCGCGGCACCAGCCTTGTCCTAGCAAAGCCCGCGGGACGCCGTCTCCAAAAGGGATGCTGCAGCGCGCCCAGAGAGACCCTACGAGTTGGGATGGCGATGGCGGGGAGGGAGTCAGAGGGAGAGGGTGAGGCAGGGTGGGGGGAAGCTGGGAAGGGGCTGGTGGGGCACCACAGAGCTCACACACTTACCCCGTGGCAGCTACCGTGGTGGATGTTGGCTCCGGTTGGAGAATCTCCTCGCCGGCTCTCCTCGGAGATGGGATGTCTCCGAAAACATCCATGGTGTCCACGGGCAGGGAGGAGCCCTGGGAGCTGGAGTAGCCGGTGGCCAGGGAGGTGAAGGCGGTGGTGGTAGGTCGGTAGCTGGGGCTGCCTCCCTGGCTGCTCGGCGCAGGGGATCCCGTTGACGGCGTGGACTTGCGGGAGAAGCTGACCGCCGTGGGGGGCTGCAGGGTGATCTCCGACACCTCCGTCTGCTGGATGAGACCCGGCCGGGGCCGGGCACGGGCGGTCAGCTCCGGGGAACTGTTGCGGGAGCTGAGGGGACTTTGGGTCAGAGGAGAAAGCCTCGAAGGTTGTAGCACCACCTGATGTAAACTGGGCTCAGCCCTCCTGACCTGCCGAGGGCTGGGCCGAGGTCGGGGTTGGGGCTCGTACCACCTGGTGTCCAGGCTGAATGTGCTTGTGCCGCTGGGGCCGACGGGCTCGGACGGTTCGTGGTAAGGCAACACGGGTATGCCCATACCTTGGCTGGTATGTCTTAGCTGCCCTTGACATCCCATGGGTTGCATAGGTTTGTCCTGCCACTTGGTGGTGGTGGGCACAGAGGGTTGGCCCCTGCCAGGTGACTTGCCGGTCCAGCTCTTTGGTGCCTCCAGGGGCAAGATGCCCGGGTAGGATGCGGGGACCACCTGGAGGGAGGAGGGAGGTGGCCCCCGAGGAAGGCAGCCGGTGGGCTGGGTGCCCTCGGTCGCCTCGCAGGGCTGGAGCTGGTGTGGGAACGGCGCGGGGGCCGGCTCCAGGCTGCCGAAGGGGAACTCGGCCCTACCCCAGGGCTCGGGGGACCGGCCCCCCGTGGGGGTCTGGGCCAGGGGCAGCGTACTGTTGGAGGCGTTCTCCCCGTTCTCCTCGGGGATGGTGGGGTGTCCGAAGGGCCCCTCGGAGGGCAGTGGCGGGGAGGACATGACTGAGCTCAGCGGGCTGACTTCTGGCATGTAGAAGGGTGGTGGGTCCACCTCCCCGGGGCTGCTGCTGCTGAGGTAACCGTAAAACTGGTGGTGGAAAGCCCGGGGGGCTGGCGGACGGGCCTGGCCGGTGGGCTGCAGGGCGCCGGGACCCTCCAGCGCCCGGTGGAACCGGGGGCTGTATGCTGGTGGCTGAAGGTAGGACTCCTGGCTGGAGGAGAGAGGGGTGAGCTGGGCTTTCAGGGCGGTGACAGAGGCAGGGACGACGGGGTCGTCGTTCTCCTCGTCTGACTGCCTGAATTCGGGGTACATGTCCGTCTCCTCCACGAAGGGGAAGCCCTCGATCCGCCGCGTCTTCAGGGAGGGCTCCATCTCCGCCGGGTCCATGACAAAGCGGCCGTCTGGCCCGCGGCTGATGAGCTCGATGGGAGTGGTGGCCTCGGCTTCAGCCTCTGCCTTGGAGACGCTGTACTTCTTGCTGCTGATGGCTCGCTTGGTCTTCTTGTAAAGGGAGAGCTCCTTCTCCTTGGTGGGGCTCAGCATCCGCTTGGCCTGCGGGCCCTGGTCGTCGGAGGACTCTGAGGGGGGACGGAGCGTGCGGATGCTCTCGGGACTCACCTTGCCGGAAGACAACCTGGACCACAAGGGAGAAAAACCGAGAGAGGGGATGGTCACCCAGAGGGCAAAGGACATCTTCTCACCCAGAAGAACTGCCAGCCAGATCCAGAAAACAACGTGCTACCAGCTCTCAAAAGAAGCAGCGCTGGGATAAATTTGCAGGGGCTAACAAGGATGGTGGAGTCTTGCTCAGCCTCAGCCCAGGCCAGAGGAGCAGCAGCAGCAGCACACACCATCCCTACTCCTTGGGAGCAGAGCTCAGCAGGCTCAGCATCCCCTCCAGGGCAGGCAGCTCACACCAACACCTTGCAACAAGCTCTGCAGCCCCAGCAGGACAAAAGACAGATCCAGAGGTCACTTCCAACTCCTTCAAAGGTTTCCTACATTCACCTGAGCTATCCACACCTGGGAAAGCCCCCAGGGAGGAGGGACATCAGGAAAATGTCCCCTCCTGCACAACTCAGCATCTCACTTGGAGATGCTAATGGATCATTTCAGATCAACTTTTCCCTCCATTCTCAACACTCAAGGCTGAGAGCCTCAAGAGGCAGAGATAATCAGAACAGTTCACTCATTCCTATCCAGAAAGCCTCGGACAAACAGGATTGAAAGGCAAAAGGTAGCAGATCCAACAGAGGCAGTGCAGGCATGGCTATTTCAGTGCAGTGGATGAATCACAAAAATAAATCAAGATTAAGATCCACCAGCACTGGGACATTTTGCAAAGGTCCAGGAGCCAAAGCACGAGGTGTCCACATCTCAGGCTCTCATGCTCGCATTGGGAAGATGCTCACACTGGTTAGCAGCTATACATGCTTTAGGTGGCCTCTGCAAGAAGCTGTGGCTACTGCAGCACCACGATACATCACCATCTTTAGGCACATGTTGAAAGAAGCTTCAGTGGGGCACACTTCATGGGAAGAGATACAGGTGTAAGATTCCCTGAATTTCCCAAGAAAAAAAACAGAGCCAACAAGAATGACTCAAAAACTACACCAAGCTTGAAGGAAGGACTCCGTACACAGCAAGTGAGCCCTTCTCCTAAGGAGCCCATTCAAGATAAGAGTGTAATTGAATTCCACCAGTCAACTCCAGCTTTGGTCAATGTCCACACATCCAACGGGGTTGTCTCTCAGCTTAAACCTTGCTGCATTTGTCCCTGCTGCTTTCTGCTCCAAAGCCCATTTGTCTCCTGTGAATCATTGTGTTCCCACAAGTTCAAGGAACATCCAAAACATCTCGTCAGATGCAACCAAACAAGGTCAGACATTTTCATTTGAGCCTTGCAACAACTGTGGGAAGGAGGCACCTTGAAGACCCACAGCCTGGTGCCACATCTAAGACAGATACTTACGGGGACTCCAAACTCTTCCTGCAGTGGGTTATCGAGAGAGGAGGGTCTGGAAGAGAATAAAAAGGGGAAAGAAGAGAAAACACTAAGGAGGCGCAACACGACAGACACAAGACAAACTCAACATCAACACAACAAAAGACACTCAACAAGAGGCCAAGGTTTCATTGCTCCAGTGCTTTAATGGTTGCTGACAACAAACAGCTCCCGTCACAGGGTCCTGCTGCCATAGTCTCGCAGGCTAGAGGAGAAGGAGCCAATTCCCCTGCCCTCTCTGGCTCCCCAGCCACCCTTTTCCCTACCAGCTGCTCCTGTGTGGGGGCTACAGTCCCAGCTTTTGGGAAGCAGAGCGGCAGGATCTCCTTTGCGGGGGTCTTCTCTAGCCTGGCGTGGCCATCGGGCACTGCCCGCTCCAGGTCGGGCAGGAAGCAGCTGGAGAGCCCAGCTCCAGGGGGACCTCAAAGAGGTGAGTGGTCCCCAACATCTCTAGCCCAAAGGACACCCCAGCCCTACACCCCCAGCTCTAGGAGTTATCACCACGCGAGAGAGCTCCCTCGGAAATCCCAGGCTAGTTTCTGTGTCGCCTCTTCACCCACCCTGCCTCTCCCGCTCCCGACCACGGGCGCTTTCAGGCACAGCCGAGGGATGAAGTCAGGGCTTCACCTGAGGACGCGCACGGACGGAAGAAGAGACAGACAGGGAAGAAGGTTACCACCACAACACAACCAGGGGGGAGAAACGAGGAGGAGGCAGGAGGGAAGGAGGGAGGAAGGAAGCACACTGAGGATGGGCTCACCTTTCTTGCGCTTAAGCTTGCGTTTGCGTTGCTTGTTGACGAAGCAGGCAGCGAGTGTGCTGAAGAGGATGGCAGCGGCCAGGAAGCAGATGGTGGCAACAATGCCAGCCAGCACCGGGCGGGCTAGACCCTCGTCCGTCAGGTCTGGCGGAGGGAATACGTCTTGGGGGGAAAAACACAACCATTAGGGGTTGCACACATACCCCTGCCTGCTGCCTTTCCCCGGGGATCTACCACAGTGTGAAGGCAACTGGTACCAGGAATGATAATCTCTAAGTGAAGACTCTGCTTCCAAGAGCAGTCAGCGCTGCTGCAGGCCACTGCCGAGGGATCTAACAGCTTTGCAGCAGATAAACCTTTTTGCCTTAGCTGATGGACCCCCAGGGAAGAAGCCCCCACACCACACAAATACACATTGACATATAAACCCACACCTGCAGTTACCTCCCAGCCCAATAACCTCTTGTAGTGCTCAGGCTGCAGCAGCACAAGGTATTTTACCTTGTTTGTCAGTGCTTCATTTCAGCTTCTGAATGAAAACCAGGCTCGGAACCCTCCTGACACCCCTTCACTAACCACGAGCACATCTGTAACCACCTGCAGACCTTAGCTGCGGCTATTTGGGATGCAAACCCCGTACGCAGGGTCAGCCTGCATTCACCTGCCAGGAGCATCAGCTCCCAGCCTGGGAGAAAAATGATAGGAGAGGAGCAAGGGCAGCAAGCAGGCAGGCTGCAGCAGGCAGGCTCTCTGCACGGCGCGGGTACCACTTGGTGGCAGAGAGAGATCGCTGCTTTCCTGTGTGCAGCAGGCTTGGGTGGCTCCTTGTTCTTCCACCAGAGCCAGAAAAGCCGGGTGTGCCGCATCCCCATGTCCTCCTGCTGCCCTTGCCTTCCCCACTCTCATCACATGTCCTCATCTGTCCCCTGCTCAAGGAGCATCCTCCGAGCTGGACCGGGGTGCAGGGTACGTGCACACGCCGCGGCATGTTGCAGTCTCCTGTTGCAAAGCTTTTTTTTCCCCCCTTGGACTCTGCACTGCAGTGCTGCATTTCCCTCTCTGTCCCTTTCATTCCCATTTCCAGGCTGCGCAGTGCCCGGTCAGAGCTTTGTTCTCCAAGCACCCCGCAGAGCTCTGATGTGCTGCCACTCTGCACCGGCGACCGCCTGACAACGCTGCACTCCGTGGGGAAGGCTAAATGGGACGGTTTGTCCTTGCCTATTCCAAATGTCACTGGTCTGTTTGCATTGGGAGGTGACACAGGGCTAGCAGCGTGCCCAGGACACTGATCCTAACCGTGCACCCCTCAGCCCAGCTCACAGCTCGAGCATCTCGGGCAAAAGCACAAAACCAGCCACTGCTGCCATGAGCAGGTACAGACGCATGACCTGAGCTCCAGCTCATGGATCTGCAGAAGCAGAGATGTTCCCACAGCTAGGGACAGAAGAAGGAGCTACCCCTTACCTGTACTGGACACGCCAGCAACGTTGCTGGGTTCGCTGATGAGATCCTGCATGACTGCCAGGACTCGGAACTCGTACCAGGTGTCCTGAAACACCAAGTACATTTGTCAGGTTCCCTCATCGCAGCCTCCAGCCTTGCTCAGCTCCTGGAAGGTCCCAGCACAGGGACTGAGCCACCCCAAAATCTTCCCCAGAGGTGTGGTGTGGGCAACCCCTGCTTACCTGGGATAAGTCCTTGGCAAAAAACTCGTTCTCGGTCCCCAGGATGCCATCGTCCAGGATCTCCCACCTCTCTGCGACGCGGAACTCCATGATGTAGCGGTCGATGGGGAAGCTGTGGTTAGCGGGAGGAAGCCACGACAAGAGGACGCCTTGCTGTGTCCGGTTGGCTGTTAGGCACCTCGGTGGGGTAACCAACACCAGAGGTTCTGGAGTTGTTACAGGGAATGCTGGAGACAGAGCAGATGGGACAAGGTCACCTTTGAGATGGGGTGAGGGGAAGCACAGAGGATGTTCTCCCACGTGTGCCCCATCAGTGGCCAACGGACCACTGTGGCAGCAGCAGTTCCCACCTCCCAGGAGCATAGGGCATGTGCTCTCTCATCTCAGAGATACAAAAGTGGCTTTCCAGAAAGCAGGGGACTAATGATGCGGTGACTCCAAGAAAAGGAGCATGGCTTTAGAAAACCTCCTGCTTCCTCCCACATCAGCCCGCGACAGCCCCAAGGCAGGTACCAGCACAAGGCTCTTTGTGATAGCTCCCGCTCTGAGCCGCACGCAAGTGACTTTGTGCTCTATTAATACTTCCTGACCCCAGCTGAACTTAAGGAAGACTTGAAAGGTGACTGGTAAAGTACAGCTCTCCCACGCTGTCTCTTAGGACAAGCTTTCAGGAACCTCCAGAATCCAGCAAAGTCTACAAGCTTCATCCAGGACCCTCCATGAATTATCTTCTACACAGCTAAAAACTACTGCTGCTGATCCTCTCTGTCCCCAGCAGACAGGACACACTGACCAAGGCAAAGGGCCACTTCTCCCCACAGACCTCCTGAATCCCTTCCCCCTCTTCCCTCATGCCCACAGAGGACCTACCTAGAGTGTTCACAGTGACCACCTCACTGAAGGAGCTGGTGCCCAGCTTGTTTTGAGCCAAGACACTGAACTGGTAGGCAGTCTCCGGTTCCAAGGTATCCACCACTAGCCAACTGGAACCAGCTGGCACAGGGAGAGACAGCCAGTCGTGGGGGCCAAACTGGGCTCTCTTCATCCTGCCAAGAGAAAAGGGAGCATCCTCAGGGAAGGTGCCTTTGGAGGGAGGACAAAGAGGCAGCGTTAACTCCTCGAGCGAGGATGGAGCTTTCCCGAGCAATGGTTTGGTTTGACAGCAGCGATGTGTATGGACGTGGGGCAGCCACCCGCCACCCAAGAGCTGGCTCAGGGATGGGGCACACAAGGACTGCCAGACACAGGGCACCGTCCTGTTGTGCCACACCAGCACCCTCCAACTCATCCAGACGTGGCTACCAGCCCTCCCCTCTGCCATGCACCACCTGCACCCTCTGAGCAGGCTCAGGGACAACAGCAGTGCCAACAGCCCCGCTCCCAGGTTATCTCCATCAGATCCCACAGGCTGCAAAGGGGATGGCTGGAGCAGGAGATGGGCCCTGTTCCCATTTACACCTCAACAGCTCCCAAGCCAGAGCTAGCTTTTCCCCAGCTGTAGCTCTGTACCTGCAATCCCACAATAGACATTTAACTAAATCACCAGTTTTGCCATATTTGCCCAAGTCAGGGGCTGGCAGCACCACCCAGGGTGTAACTCGGTGTTTGGCAGTGCAGCAGAGGCACTTGTGGGGAGCACAGGACCCAGCCTTTCCACAGGGGTCCATAACACACAACCTCAGGGTGAAAAAAGCAGCTCCCAGAGCCATCCCAGTGCAACCCCAGTACACACAAGCGTGCAGCCACCTCCACAAGCCATAACCCTGCTGGGAAGCACCACGGTGAAAGAGCCCCATGTCCTGAAGCAGCATCACCATGCTGCAATGATATTGCAAATATCTGTGCTCGTGTTAGAGAGATGCTCTGGGCAGTCCCAGCCCTCAGCTGCAGGTTTCAGTGGTGTTCACAGAGAATTTGGGAAGGATGACTGCAGAAGGTCTACTCTGCACAGGGAAGTGGGCATACCTGTAGCCACCAAGTAATAAGAGGAAAAAGGTGGAGCAAAGACAAATAATGCCACTGTAAAAGGAGCAAAAGATGAGGCAGGAGAAGCAGCAGCAAGCTATGGAAACAAGCAAGTCTGCAGAGAGCCATGCATGTGCAGCATGCTTCCACCAAAACATGTGGCTGTGGAGAGCATGAACTCTGCAGGAACAAAGCCATGTTTTGCTTGAGCATCCCATAGTCACAGCAGGAAGAAAAAAAAACCATGGCCAGCTCTCCAGATGGCACTAGATGACCCAGCACCCTCCGCTCTCCTGGGCTCCCCACTCCCAGGGAGCAGCACAGCCCCCCAGGGCTCACACCCCACAGTCAGGGTTAGACAGGTCTCTGCCTCCCTCTCCCAGGTCCCTGTAAATTCCCTAAGTCTCTTGAGGAGGCAGGAACCTGGCAGCAGCTGCCACCTCCCCTCAAAGTGAGCCACGTCTCCAGAGCAGAGGGTTTAACCACTCCTTCCCAAGGAAGCTCTCATCAGAGCAAGGTCTGCACTGCTCCACTCCATTTTTCTCCTCTGCTTACTCCATTTCCTCTTCTTTCCACCTCCTGACAGACTGTCCAGCTTCACTCTGTGGTGTCCAGCCTCACGCTGGAGCAGAGCAGAAATCCCTACAGGCAGCATCTACCCTGTCTCTGCTCTATCAGCAGTTTCCATCAGGGCAAATTAAGGCAACAAAGGAAAGAGAATGCAAGAAGAAAGGCTGAAGGTCACCAGCCCCAGAACTGTGAAGGGAAGGCACCATGCTCTTCATATTTCCAAGGACAGCTTTTCAGAAGAGGAAGACAAGAGCAAGTGCAGAACACAAAGAAAACCTCAACCTTGCTGCAGCTGCGTTTCACCCTCCCCTGCTCCAGTGAAAAGCTGACAGAGCCAAGCCTGGCCCCGTTGCAGGAAGGTGGGATGCTGGCTCTGGGTACCAGGGAGTGCAGGCTGGCACAGGAGGGATGGAGCAAAGCCCCATGAGGCTCAGACCCAGCCAGCATGGCACAGCGGCTGGTCATGAACTCAGCCAGGATTTAACCACCTCCAGGGAGGCACAGAGCAAGGAGAGATCATTTCTGCTTAGTCATAGCTCTTCCAGGAAGCACTCTATAAAGGTTGCAATTTTCATCCTCTCCCTGGCTGTTAAGCTTCACAAACAGTTTATCTTGGAATTAGATGCCAGAGGCAGTTACACACATGCAAAGCATTTCCCTTGCACTACAAGCAGAATAAAACCTGCTGGGGCAGACAGGAGGTCCTGGCTAGCACAGAAGTGAGCGGAAACACAGGACCTACATGATCCCACCACCACCACCCATCTCTCCAAGGCACTGAACAGAAGCTCAGCCCTGCAATGCCTACAGGCACCAAGCTGGGCACACCACCCTCACCACCCTCCTCCCCCCGGCTGCTCGAAGCTCAGGTCAGCTAGGAAGGAAAAGAAGCAGAGAGCAAAGCATGCCAGGATGACTCACAGAGGGCCGTACCAAACTGAGAAAGTCTGCTCGTATCCACCGTCGTAGCCGGGCTCCCAGGAGACGTTGGCTGAGGTCATGGCCACCACAACGTGCACGCCGGTCGGGGCGTGAGGGCTTGTGCCTGTGGAGAGAGAGGGAGGGGTTGAAAGGGAGGCAAGACCACCAGCAAAGGCAAGGGGCTGGAAGGAATCTGCTCCCAGCCATGATTTGAGGGAACTCCTCTTGCACCAAGCAAAGGCCACCTGGGATTTCTGATAGAAACAGCAGCAGGACAGCTGTGTCCACAGGTGGCCAAAATAACACAGCACAAAAAGGCAGCACCACTGGTAAAGAGGATTCAAAGGAGACACTGCTTTGTCACAGGAAACACTCCCATCTCCTGCCTTGCCAACATGCTGCCTGGGTGACTCTACCCAGGGACCTGCCACCAGCCATCATCCCCGAGGACCCATCCCCTGCCCGTACCTACGACGGTAAGGTGGGTGCTGGCAGTAATGCTCGCGACGACATTGGTGGCAACGCACTCCCACTCGCCGTGGTCGTCCTTGCCGAGGGAGCGGATCTGCAGGGTGCCGCCGGGCAGCGTGTTGTGCTTGCTCCTGCTGGGCTTCCCTACCTTGGGCAAGGAGCAGGAGGGAGCCAGGCAAAGAGAGGAGAAAAAAAACCACAACTCAGAAGCAGGTTACGGGGCAGGGCGAGGCGGCAGCGGGGTCACTAAGCTACCTGCACGGCCCAGGGGACACCGCCGGCCACCAGCAAGGGATCTGGTCTCTCCGGTCGTGGCAAGGCAGCTTGTTCCCCCGTTTTCGAGAGGACCTAGCGGGGCAACGCGAGAGGCAGGCGTCAGGGAGGCTGGTGCTCAGCACACACACACACACAAGCGGGAAACCCCACGGCGCTCACACGGACACCAAGCCCTGTCCTAGAGCTCAACCTCCAGCATCCAAAGCTGAAACTGCTGTGAGGACGATGCACTGGCCACCCCCTGACAAACACCTACCCAGGCTGAGGTGCCCAAACTGCCCCTCAGCCAGTGGCAGAGGTAGGAGCCTTCACATCAGAGGTTTGGGCAGCAAGGGCCCCATGGGGACATGGGAGGATGGTGTGTGTGTGTGTGGAGGTGCCCAGGAGCTCTTAAGTCAAGCAGAAAAATGGATCTTGTAACAACTCATGTCTGCACCCATCAGCCAAAGTTGTGCAAATCCCACGTTGTCCTGACTCCTCTTCATCTGTTCTTCATGCAGGGGTCTCTGCTGATCTACATCAGGACCCATGGCTCGATGTCATGTGGGATGAGCAGAGGAGTGGACGGGCACGTGGGATTACCAGTGCCAAACCCAAGTCTTTGAGAGTCCTTCAAGAGACTGGTCAGTGCTGGTGGGCTGATGGGGAGCGAGGGAGCTTGCTTCTGGCACTGGGAAACCGCCCAGCGCAAGCCAGCCCTCATTGGAGTCGGGGAGGATAAGCCCAGAGTCATGACATGAGGAAGACCGCCAGAAGACACAAGGGGGGTTGAAAAGAAACCTGAATGAGAATGGTGAGAGGGGGGTGGGGGGGAAAGGAAAAATAAGGTGGAGAAAAAGACTAAATGGCCAGCAAGTTTTGGGTAGGTCACTTGCAACCTGTGCAAGTCATGGTCCTCCTTGTGCTGATAATAGGAACTCAAAAAGATCCAGCATCTCACATAGCAAGGACTGAGGAGGACATTGCTCACTGGGGAACACAGGGACCTTGCTCACTCTCAGAAGCCCTAAGAAGGAGATGGGAAGCTTGGAGAGAAGATCCTGACAGGGGGTCAAAAAGCCCAGGAGGTCCCCTGCACAGTGGCTTTCCTACAGCAGCAGTGAAGGTGGGAAGCAAAGGCAAGGCTGGAGGAGGACTGGAAAGCCCTGGTTGCTCTCAAACTGAGCCACCACACCAGATCCTACCCTGCTGTACAGAAAGGGACATCCCCAAATCATTATGTCCAGTCCAGCATCATTAAAACAGCTTCTTCCCAGGGTCTTCAAAGTCACAGGGCAGCAAAGCAGCCCCTCACCAAAGTGCAGAGACCCCTGGACATGCTCTGGTGGCACGTCCCCTGACAGCACGGGCGATCTGTGCCACAAGAACACCGCCGGGGCTGTCACATCCTGTGACAGCCACCTCTCAGACAGGCAAGGAGGAGGGTGTCCTGCAGGGCTGGGGCAATGCTCAGCTTTGCAGATGCTGCCGTGATGGTTTCACGGGATTAAAATACTCGGTGGCCACAAGCTGGGCTTCCCCCACCCACCTGCGGGACAGGACGGCAGTGGCTCAGCCCAAAGCGAAGCAGCTGTACCTGCAGTTTGTTCTTACCGGGACAGAGTGTGGCTTCTCTGTCTGCAATATTCACCAAAAGCCAAAGGCACTGCAGATTTGTCTGGCAGGCCGGGTACCTTTCTCCAGGTGATGATGGGAAAGGGGTCTCCGGCAGCAGCGCAAGGAATCAACAGCTCTCTCCCTGCCTCCTGTCTGTACTCCCAGCCTGGTAGCACCGTGAAATAGGGGGGGTCCTGTAGAAAAGGTAAGGAGTGTCAACCCACACCAACTCCCACCATACACAAGTGGCTCCCCACCACCAAAACCAGCCCTCTTCCAAAATAAACCCATCTCCGGTTTGGGTAAGGTTGAGGCATTGCACTGAAAGCCGTGGTGGAAAGGAAGCTCAATGGTACATCAAATTATACACCCCAAGGGAAGTTTTCTGCAAAGAGCCGCTGTATTAGGGCATCTTGTTTAAGTTTTAAGGAGGCAAACAGGAAAAAAACCACCCACATCACATCAGACATCAACCTGATTTCATCGACTCCACGGCCGCCTCAGCGGATGCGTGTCTGTGATACACTAAGCCTTATCACGTGAACCCCAGCGAGACACTGAATCACCGCCGCTCACAAGGACTTTTTGTTCAGGGAAGGAAGAGGAAGCACCTCCCACCCCAGCCACACTGGGAACCACACTGGGAGCCCAGCCAGCCTCAGGCTCTGCACACAGCAAGAGCACACAGAGCATCTCTAGAGCTCAGGTGATCCATTTACTAAAATCCTAAATCCTAAATTTACTAAATCCTTCATGAACCCAAGCCCAGGTCAGCAGGGCTAAACCTTTTGTTGGCAAAAAGGCCATCTCATGGGCATGTGTCCTCAAACAACCTTGGTGCAGCCCTACCAAAGCCTTAAACTCATCATACACTGGCTGTGGCCCAGCCCATGCCCAAACCCGTGCCGCTGCTCCGGCCGGGTATTTCAGCCACATCAGGCAGGGTGCACTCAGGGTTTGCCTGTCCCGGTGGGAAGCACATCTCTGACCACAGCACAGATGCACCTTTGCACTTGAGCCTCTGCTATTCCCCTTGCAAAGGTGCTCGTGAGGGCCTGTGCTTGCCTTTCTCAGCACAGGTAAGAGAGATGAGGCTCAGAGCAAGGTTTTTGCTAAGCTGAGTAATGCAAGTGGAAAAGAGAACAACTCTGGGGGCACGGAGCCCTTCCTGAGCTATCTTCATAAGGAAGCACTCAGAAAAGCAAAGTAAAACCTGAATTTCTGCACAGAACTAACAACCAAATAAACAGCATAGAAAAAAAAACAACAAACAAACCACCTCATCATCCCTGCAGCACCGGACTGACCAGGAAGGCAGAACGAGTGACACACACATTGCAAAATCCATGTTAAAAAAGCTGAACCAGAGTGTGAAGTACCTCTGCAAAGCACACATCCATCCACACCAGGACCCTGCAAAACCCCAGGAAGCAACTCTTGACACAAAAAAACACAACCCCTGGCAAACCTGCCAGCTGCAGAGACCTGAGCAGGCGAGTTACCTTCAGTACCAGTCGGGCAGGGGGAGACTGGCCCATCGTACCCAGGGCGTTATAAGGCACACAGGTGTAAGTGCCGAGAGCATCTTCAGTTGCCTCCTCTATCCGGATCGACCCGTCTTCCAGCAGGTTCCAGCCCGTATACTGCAGTGGTGAGAAAGAGGGAGCTGACTTATCCCAACACCCACCACAGCTTATTATTTTCCCTTCAGCCAAGCCCCCCAGCTAAGCCCAGGGTGACTGTCATGTCCCCAGGAGATGCCCAATTCAATTCCCACCATCCAAGCCATCTCCTCAACCGCAGAGAGAGGAAATGTGGGTGAGATCAGCCCATCCAAACACAGCCCTCTCAGGAAGGGCTGCCCTGCTCTGTATGCACCCAGGGCCATGCAGGTTTATCTCACAGCTCCTCTCCTCCACACGCACAGCCAGGCTGCTTCAAGCAGCCTGAAAGATTTAACATCAGAATCCATCACACCCTAAGTAAAACTCATCCTGGTGGCACCAAGGAGACAACTCCAACCCAGGGGCTGAGGGCACCAAGGGTCAGGATTCCACCACAGCAACAGGTTTAAATGGAATTAAGACTTTGGATCGTTAATATTTAAGCAAAAAATGTAAAATACTGAGCGCTTTCTTTAAATATTTAATGGCTAATATTCTTGCTCTGACTATCAAACCATGATTATAGGGAGACAGAGACTTGTTAAAAGTGTCTTTTAACCATCAGTTGCCACTGGAAAAAAAAAACCAAAACAAGAGGGCCATCAGGAGGTCACTTCAGAGGGAAGCAGGTCTGGAGACGCAGACAGAGTGTCTACAGGCACCCTGGGCTCTACACCAAGAACCCAAATTAACTCTGCCCACAGCTGATAAGGAAAAGCAGCATCATCCCACCCACAGGGCTGGACACACAGGGTGCCCAGGGATGCTCACTGCTGTTCACAGAGGATGTGATGGTCCAAACCTCCCCATGCCCCCCCATCTCCTTCCTCAGGGGCTTCGTTACCTTCTCGATTCGCAGGGGACGTCCGTCTTTGTTCCACTTGACCAGAGTGACCGGGGGCTCTGCCTCGACCGGGCAGCGGATGTATCCGTGTATCCCGATGGGAACGTAGATGACAGGGGGCATGTTCACCACACGGGCAGGATCTGGGAGAGCAGCATCACCACGTTAGCACGGGGAAGGAGCCCATCCCTCCCCCATCCCCTAGCTTCAGAGGATCTACATCACTTTTATAATGAGTTCCAAACCCAAACACCACCTCGGCTCCCACAGGCTGTTATCTCCAAGCTTGCTACACACAAATCCACCGTAATACCTGGCATTTCTGGGAGGCTTTAATCACAGCCAGGGTGTTCCTACCTGAGGCTCATTAAAAATTGCAGCTAAGAAGGAACACTAAGTACGCCTGCTCTCACATCCACACCTCCTCAAACCCTGCCGAAGCCGCAGCTGCTCCATCACTCTCAGCACCATGTGCTGCACACCCAGCAAGCCACCCTCCTGCCCCACAGCCTGGTTCTGCCCACCAGCATTGCCAACTATTTCAACTCCTGAGCCTTAAAACACCCAAAACACAGCACCCAAGATGGGAGAAGGGATCCGTGGCCGGGCTGCCATGAGCCCTTTACCTCTTATGTTTGTACTCACAGCCTGTGCCCCGTCGAGGCTGGGTCACATTGAGCATCAGACACCTCCACCCTTCCCAATGGGATGCAAAAAGCTTAAAATACACACACCTAAGCCCCCCTCGCTGCACCACCCACGCAGCGAGGCGTCTCGCAATCCTCCAGTCTAGAATGTGTCATTAACAGTGCTTCTAAGAGCTTTTTAATTAAGTGCGAGTGGGTTGGAGAGAATCTAGACTTTCTTTAATAAGAAGCTTTTTTTTGGGGGGGAAAAAAAAAAAAGAGAGTTCCTTTTAATAAGAGAGCGAGTATTTCTACAATCTTGTCTAGACACCGGCAGCACGAGGTTATGGGAAAATCCTGACAGGGCTTACGCTGCATTAAGGGCTGAATGCTTTTTTTTGGGGTGCAGCATCCCTGTGCTACTGATGCAACAACCCCAAGTAGGGGGTAAAGATAAAGAAGGGATGGAGGATGCAGGGGTGCCCTCTCCTTATTGCTTTCTTGAGGCAAAAGCTACCCAGTTTGGGGGCTCTGCTCCCTCCCTGCCCAAACACACAAACCCAACTGCTCCCCGAAACCACACACCCCCAGCAATGGCACCATCACCCAGATTGCCAAGTGCTGTGTATGGAGTGGGCTGTACCCCCCTCTTCTTAACTCCACCTCTTAGGAAATGTCATCAAGGGCTCCAGCAGCGTGGGAGAGGGTAATGAGATAGAGTCTTTCACTACTAGGTCACTGGCAGGGAGCCTGGCTGCTCACTAATGACCCAGAGCCATGTGCCCATCCAACAGCAGCTTCAGCGGGTGGGAAGCCTCCCTCCCAAGGCACCAGCCCTGGTACAGGTGAGGAGGTTTGATCTGGAGGAAGGGGGTTTGCAGCACAAAGCCAAGCACATCTTGCACCAAAGCCTCAAAGGGCCATCTGAACAGCAGAGCATCCAAACACCATTTTTCCTGCCATTAGAGCTCTTTTTAACAGTCATCAGCCTTGACAGCGGTCCTGGATTAGCAGCAGGGCAGATGTAATGGCTTAAGGCCACACACTTTCCCAGGAGCCACCCAGTTGGGCACATCCAAGCCCCAAATCACACCTCTGCCTGGGCACAGCACCAGTCACACCATCCCCCTGTCCCTTCATCCATCCCCACAGGGAAACAACCAGACCCACCAGCCCTTCTCATAGCAGCTCCTTGCCAGCATGGAGCTTCCCACTAAGCAGCACTGAGTCTGGAGGCAGCAGCTCTAAAGCTGCCTTCAAACCCAAGACAAGGAGCCCACTTTGCTCGAGCCTGTCTTTCATTATCAAATAAAACCACCACGGTCTTTCATAGCAGAGCGATATTGCAATTGCGAGTGGCAGCAAATTGAGGCCATTACTGGCGAATGCCACAGGACGCCGGTGCCACACTACCCATTACCACCCGGGGAGCCCGAGAGAACGAGCGTGGGCAGCAACGTTCCTCTCACAACCCCTTCTCCTCCGCTTGTTTAGATCAGTTACCGCCTGAAAAATATGGCACACAAAGCTACTGAGCTCACAGAAAAACCATGCCATAGAAACATACTAAATACCCCCCCAAAAAACCCAGAAACAGGTAGTGCAGACTGAGAGCCCTGAGCTGGTGTTCCCCTGCCTGATAGGATGCAGCTGATGAGGACAGAGCACTGGCAGCAGCGGTGGGAAGATGCCCACCTCGTCAGCAAAGGTGGACTCTGGTCCCAGCTCAGTGGTGCTATCCAGGATGCTCAAGCTATTTGCTTTCTTGTTGCCCACACAACTGCACACTCATCCAAAGGCTGCTGTCACATCAACCCAAGCCTCCTAGCATCATGACAGAGCCTCTGGGGCTGCCCCAGAGCCAGGGATTATCCACCCCAGCCCCATCCCTCAGCATCAGGCCCCACTGCCCGCACTCACACTGCACTGTCAGGTAGGCAGAGGCTGATGGCGAGCGGCCCAGGCTGTTGCTGGGGATACAGGTGTATTTTCCAGCATCCTCTGGCTTGACACGGAAAATGATCAGCGTTCCATCAATCAGGATCCGCACCCTCAACTTCAGGTCGCTGCAAGAGAAGATGAGAGGAGGATTGCAGGGAGAACCAGGGACAATGCACACTCTGTTGGCGGCCCCAGCACAATAGGGGAGCAGGAGGAGGAGGAGGACAAGCCACCCCAACAGCTGCAAACTCACTTCTTGAAGTAGACATTCTCCTCCTCCCAGTACCACAGGTAGGTGAGGTTCCCAGGGTACGCCTCGGCCTGGCAGGTGAAGAGTGCATCCTGGGAGATGTTGACCGTGATGTTCTCCGGAGGGGAAACGATGAAAGGAGGTCCTGGAGGAAGGGAGAGAAATTTTTCACCCCCAGCAGTATGGGTGTCCCCACAAAGGTTGCTCAGGCTCAGCTCCATCACAGCATCATTGGCTGGAGCTGCTTGAGGGCTCCAGGGTGCAAAGGCTGACCTCAAGGAGCTTGGTGGCCCTGTTATTCCCAACCCTTTCCCCTAATTTCTGCAGCTTTGGGGAGGGGGCACACAAGCTCATCCCTCCCTTCATCCCGAGCACTCTTCCAGGATCACATCACCTGTGGAAAAAAATCCAGGGGGGAAACAGCAAACTGTCAGGAGCCAGGAGCAAGCATCCACCGCTCACCAAAGCAGAGTAGAGGAGACCCTGTGCTCCTCTCTCTGCCGGTAGCTGTTGACCTAATTAAAGATTAATTTAATAAAAGAGGAAGCGAGGAGCGGGAGGCCTGCCATGCATCACCACTATCTGACAAGGCGCTTTGTGACAGCCTCAATCTTTTCCCCTGCTTCCCAAACAAAACCAAGTCACCATCAGAGCCCGGCTCTTCACTGGCACAACCACCACGGTGCCCCAATTAAGTGGATTCTTCTGTCCTACAAATGAATGTGGAGCCACAGGGCAGCCAGCACGATGCTGAGCCCACAAGGCTTGGGGGTCACTTTGTGGGTGTACCATGGCCCTGTGGTCTATGGAGATCCCCCCACGGAGCCCTCTCCCAGCCCCCTGTGGATGCCAGTAGCAAGGAGGAGCCGGAGGGGCTCAGGTGGAAGATCTCACCTTGGACGAGCAGGCGCGTGGTGTGCACAGCCTCCCCTTGGATGCTGTATGCCCGGCAGGTGTAGGCACCCCTGTCCTCCCGGCTGATGGACAGCACCGTAAGGCTCCCGTCGCTCACCTGGGGACAACAAGGGAAGACCCTGGAGCGTGGGCAGGGACCCCCGGGGGGGGATGGATGCACCCCAACCCCAGCTCAGCACCCTCCCTCCCTCCCAGCTTCCCACAGCAGAGAGCTGCCGGTGCTTTTAGGGCCGGATGAGAAACGGGTTTCCCCGCTCGGCAAGACTTTGGATATTAATAAACCAACACACGCATTTCTGCTCAATGCCAAGGGGGGAAAAAAAAAAGATAAAATAAATAAATAACCCTCATAACGTATTCATCTCCCGCAGAAGTGACTGGCAGGCAGCAGACTCCAAACAGCTCCTGCCAAGCGCCTCAGCACCATCAGCGTCGAGCATCGAGGAGCAGGATGCCTCACCGAGCATCCCCTGCTCCCCAGGGACCAGCTCCATCGCTGAGGTGGGGTACGATGGGGGTGTCCCCGGCTTGCCCATCGTCCTCCCCCAGGGGACACCTCACAGCTACAAAAGGAGCAGCAATTCCTCCCCCGGGGACACAGCGGAGGAAGGATGGGTGAGGGACTGTCACCCCCCGGGAAGGAGCCCCCACACACACACACAGAGCTCTGCTCCCAGCCAGGCTCCCCCTCACCCTGCCTCTTTCTGCCTCATCCTTCTATTTCAATTAGTAACAAATGATTCCTAATTACTCTCATTAGTGCCTGCGCTGATTCCAATGCCTGATTTACCAATTACAGCTCAGGGGGGAATCTCTGCCCAAGAGCCTCTGGGATGCAAAAAGGGTCCTGGGAGGGGGGTAAAGCCCTCCCTGCCCAACCCCTCCTCCCCTGCCCAGGCACACTGTGTCCCCAGGCTGCAGTCCCCTCCCCATCTCCAGGACCTGGCACAGCAACTGGCCCCTCAGATGAGAGTCCCCAGGGCTCAGCAGGGAACAGGGCTTCCCCAAACCCCCCGGGGGGGGTGTCTGGCCTGTGCCCAAGGGCAGGCAGTGCTGGAAGCTGCTGCCCAGCAGAGGTGGGGGAAATGGGCATCCCAGTGCTGACAAAGCACACCCAGCTCCAGGCATGGCCAAGCTGCCACCACCACGGTCCCATCGATATCATCCCCACCACCAGGACACCCGGGAGATCCCGCAGCAGCCCCTGCCACCACGACCTACCTGGTACTTGCCATTGGCACCCAGAAGGTCTCCCTCTTTCAGCCAGGTGACGATGGGCTTGGGGTTCCCAAACGCCATGCAGGTCAAGGTGACGCTGCTGCCCTCCTTCGCCTCTACGTACTGCGGCGGGGTCTCCGTGAAGGTGGGGGGAGCTGTGGGGCAGGGGGAGACCAGCGTGACCCCCCTGTTTCACCCATGGTCACTGTGGGGCTGGGGGGGACACAGGGAAGGCTGCTGCCTGCAAACGGGGCTGCAGGGTTGGGGACAACAGCAGCTGTCACAGGGGCTATCCCTGGGGACACCCACCGAGGACATCCCCTCCACGTCACACCACAACCCAGCCCTGTCCCCTCTCCTCCCCACCAGCTCCAGGGCACGTCCCCACGTCCCCCCTCCGCTGCGCATTAACGTGCTATTGTCAAAACATGGGAAAACACCGCAGTGCAGATCGAAAGGCTCCTTCCTGACTAAAGAGGCTGGCAGGATTACAGCCCGCCCCTAATTACCAGCAGTTGTCAAAGCCCACTTTCAAGGAAGACAGGTTGGCAATTTAATCTGCTCAGGATAAAAAAAAATAATATATATATTTTGTTTCTCCCCAAATTATTTTTATTTTCCCTGAAGAAAATGAAGTGTAATGTGCTGGGGGAAAGGCACAGCCTTCCCCTTGAAAGCAATTCCTTGCCTGGGAGGATTAGGGTTATTATTTGATTATTAAGCCCCTGCATGCCCCATGCTGCATAAAACCCCAAAATTGCCCCATTTTGGAAAGGAGGTCAAGCCTGGGGAGGGACAGGGCACCTGTGGCACCGATGGCCACTTCCAGCCCCTTGGCCTGGTGGTTTGCAGGATCCGTGCAGGTGGTGGAGGTGAAGCAGGCACCATCCTCCTCCTCTCATCCTCCTCCCTAAGCCCTATGAGGTCGCTAGCAGGCAAGGGGAAAGGAGGCAGTGGCAAGGCAGGGCAGCAGGCAAAGCTCCCACTTGCTAATTGGGCTCAATTAGGTGGCTCTGCTCCATGCCACAGCCCAGCCGTCCCCCCAAAAGGTTAAATTAATTGCTCAAGGTCAGGCCAGACCAGGGAGGAGCTGCCAGTGCCTACATCTCCTCTCCATCCACCCCACTGCAGCAGCAGAGGCACAGCCCTGCTGCTGGGCTAAAAATAAAGACCTCTCCCGATGTGGAGACTGACAATTTGCTAATTAGTTTAATATGCAGCCTTAATAAAATGAAAAAGTAATTTGAGTAAATCTGAATTTCAAGAAAACAAAGATTTGATTTTCTGATCTGTTTGTTAAGAGGAGTTTCATTCCCAGCCCCATTTCTTGACGTCTCTCCTTTCAACAAGCTCTGCATAATTAAACTGTGGAATCCCTAATAAAAGTTTGTCCCTTTTTAAGTCACGCCCTGGCTGGGGCAGTCAGCCTGGATGGCTTCAGGCTCGCTTGTCTGCAAGATACCATTGAGGGCCAGCATCCATCAGAAATCAAAGGGAAACCCATCCCAGCGATGCCACAGCCCCCAGCTCACCGTTGACCGTGAGGTGGACCCAGCTGCCGTTGTGGAAGGTGTCGTACTGCTGGTCCAGCATGAGCACTTTGCACTCGTACCAGCCCTGGTCCTCGGAGCGGACCTGCTCAATGCGCAGGGAGGCTTTGTCGTGCAGGCTGGCCCGGCCTGCGGGGAGATCATGGCCATCAGCTTGGTGGCCCCCAACCCCACACCATAGCCCCCACCATCAGAATAGCCCCTCTCAGAGCATCGCTGCAGGGGACACCCCAGCCCGGGGCAGGCACCGAGCATCTGCAGCACCCCATTGTCCCCAGTTTTGGGGCCGGTGAAGCCTCACGCCACAGAGCTGCCAGTTGCAGCCGGTCAATGACACGCTCGCCCATCTGAGGAGGACAGAGCAAGCTGCCAGGGCCAGGCAAGCTGCCTCGAGCGGCGTCTGCCCGCAGCGACACCGACCTTCTGCTCCCAGCCGGGGCCTGGCGGCGGTACAGCCGGCAAGCCAGCACGCCCCAAAGCCTTTCCCCAGCCTGGGAGCCGCCCAAAAAGCACGGCAGCCCTGCCCTGACCCTGTGCACAGACCCAGCAGCAAAGCTGCCCAAACCTCCACCCCAGCACAGTGGCATCGCTCATGCATGAGCTGAGTTTGGTGGGGCTCAGCCCAGGTTCAAGTGCTGGCACCCTGCCATGGCAATTCCCAGGGGAGCAATCTGGACAGAGGAAGCTCTGTAGAGCCTGGAAGCAGGGTAAGACTCAGGGAAGGTCCCTTGGATGGTGGTCCCCAGGGAATGGCTTATTAAAATGGATCTGCCCCATCACATCACCCCACTCAGGGCTGGTCTGCAGCTCAGAGAACCCACCACAAGCCACCAGCCACGTGGGGCTGGTGGCACGTTGGCAAGTGGCCACATGAGCTCTGCAGCTCCAACCTGCCACCTCCACCCAACACATGTCTCCAGCTCGATCCCCACTGTCCCTCCAGCATCATCCCCAGGCTCACAGCTGCTCCAGGGCGCAGCAGCAGCAGCAGCAGCCGCCACCACCACGCGTCACCCTGGGTTTCTCTGCCTCGCTTGCTCCCGTCCCACGCAGCCCAGCTGGCTTCCTAGCACTGCTGCTTAATTAAAACCAACTGGGTGGAAAGCGAGCAACGAGAGGCAGAGCCCGCGCGGTTTCCAATGGAGGAGAGGATGGAGCAGAGCTGCGCCGCAGCCGAGACCCGGCACGACCCCCTTGCACCCCCAGACTCACCGGCATACTCTGGGTCGACATGGGGAGGGTAAAACCCAAACTTGATGAAGATGGGGATGGGGACGCCAAACTTGAACCACTCCACGACATAGGGAGGGGGCTGCCCCGTGAGCGGGTGGATCACGTCGCATCCCAGGATCACGCTCTCGCCAGCGCGAGCGGTCACGAACTCGGGCTCCTCCCTTGAGCCGAGGGCACCTGCGAGGGGAGAAGGAAGAAACTGTGGCTGATCCCACCACTGGATCCCAGTGTCAATGTCAGCTGAGGAACTGGGACCCCTGGGAGAGCCACAGTGGTGACAGTGCCCATCCCCATCTGCCTGGCTCCACCAAGGGCAGGCCCTGGGTCTCCTCTGCCCTAAAACCAAGGGGGGTGCCCCAAGCCCCTCCACGTAGTTCCAGGGCCACCCCAAGCCACCACAACACTCAGGACAGTGGCCATCAGCACCCACTGCTCCAGGATGGCTTCCCACCCTTTACACCAGGGCAAGGGCAGTACCCAGAGACCCCATGGGGGTTTTGGGGACCCCCTGCTCTCACAGCACAGCACCATCAGGGCTGCCCCCCATCCCTGTGGCTTTTGCAGCCCTGCTCATGTCGCCGCATCCTCCGGCAAGCAGGACCACTGACCCACAGCTCCAGTGTGCCAGCCCAGGGATCCAGCTTTCCAGCAGGAGCCATCCCTGTTTGGGTTGAACCCCCAGAGCAGTGATGCTCCAGCCAAGCCTGTCCTGGGGCATCCCCGAGAGTCCCAGGCCTGAAACCCGGCTGCAACCTGCACATCGAGTCTGGCACCCTGCTCCTCCCACCCAGGGTAATTAAAGAGGGCTTTGGTCTCAGCTCAAAGGCAGATGCTGCTCCACCCTGGCTGTGTCTCCTGCTCTGCTGCAGCCTGTCCTCACCCTGCTCTCACCAGCAATAGCAAAGCTGCATCCTCAGCACAGCGTTCAGAAAGGGAGAGGGAAAACCCAGGGCTGGGGAGGAGGGAGGAAAAGAGGGGGTGCCCAAAACCACAGGTGCAGGGTTCAGCCTCACATCTCTTGGGGAACACCAAGGAAGGGCCCCCCCTTTTTCTGGCACACAGAGCCACCTCCTGCTCCGGGAGGGATGCTCAGGGATTGATGCTGGGGGAGGGATGCTCAGGGATTGATGCTCGGGGAGGGATGCTCGGGGAGGGATGCTGGAGGAGGGATGCTGGAGGAGGGATGCTGGGGGAGGGATGCTGGGGGAAGCACGTTCCCACTCCTCCGCGCTGCTCCTCGGGGCTGCCGGTGATTGGCGGCGAGTGACATCACCGCTTCCCCGCCACGGGAGCCGAGCATCACCGGCTATTTTTGGCTCTGGCACAAGCATGTACCGGCGAGAGGCCTGCGTCGTGTCGTGCCGCCCCCCCGGCCCAGCGCCCGCGGGAAGGGGAGCTGTGCAGCCCCAGCAATAGCCCAAACCCCCTCGGTGCTGCAAGGAGCGCAGCCCGGCACTGGGGCTGGCTGGTGGCAGCGGGGAGGGCGATGTTGGGGTGCAAAGCTGTGAACCATCTGCAAAGAGCAGTTGCTGCATCACACACCCACTGCAGGCAGGCAGCCCTGCTACGGGGGTCCCACACTGCCTGGACTCCACTGGGGCGGGGGGACAGCTATCCACACACATGCAATACGCCTGCATGCATGCACCCCGCTCCTGCCCCCCGCTCTGCACCGCCCTGCCGACACTCTCACACCTCTCCATCCCTTGTTATCGCTGCATCGCCGATGAGCTCCCGCGTTCGCACCCTGTCAGCAGGGATGATGTCAGCCCTCCCCTGCCACCCCAGCACAGAGCTTTGAGGACCCATCCTAACCCCACTGCACCCAACAAGGGGCTGTGCTGGAGGACTGGGAACCCCCCTCCCTGCCCACGGCCCCCCTGCACCGATCA
Source organism: Caprimulgus europaeus (assembly GCA_907165065.1). The sequence continues at coordinate 4,367,817 of OU015548.1, read as the reverse complement.
GGGACAGCAGCTGTCACGTGCTGCTCAAGAGCATCCAAGGACACGCGCTTCCCCGGCCACCTCGCCTGCAGAAGCAGGTCCCCAGCACCTCACCGCCTTCAAAGGGATGGTCCCAATTCCACCGGCAGCAAAGGATGAAGGGGACAGCAGCCCCATCCCCTCCCCGAGCCCCCTGCCTGCCCCAGCCCACCAGCTCCTGGGTACCAAGGTGAGATCTTGGTTTCCAGCTCCTGAACACCAGACACAGGCTGGGATGCTGGTGCTTGTCCAGCTGGAGAAGCGTGCCAGCCCAGAAGCCACCCAGACACTCCGGGGATGGGCACCCAGGAGTCACACTCTCAACCCAATGCCGGGAGCCCCAGACAAGCCCCCTGGCAAACCAGGGGGTGATGTCCCCAGGGAGGGGACGAGCCAGCCACTCTGCCAGACCCGTCCCTGGCCAATGCTGCCTGGGCAGAGGAAAATAGGTCAGGCCCAGCAGCTCGCAGCGCCGGTGTCTGATCGTACGGCCGGTGGGGAATTGCACGCACGGCTGAGCATCACCTCCCCACGCGCACGGCCGACTGGCAGCCACGGCGGTGAACCGGCCCCCGGCTCTCCCCAGCTGCCACCCGCCCCATCACCAGCCCCTGTGCCCTCCTGTCCCCGCTGCTGGATCCATCGGGAAAGCAGCGGGGAGATGTTTTACAGACATGGGGTCTCCCATGTTTTACTTCCTGGGATCTCCCCAAATTCCCATCCCGCTATCCCCATGCTCCCAGCCCTGACCAGCTTTTCCTTCCAAGTCCTGGCCACTGAAGGCACACGAGCGATGGAAACTGCAGCTCTCAATTAAAAGAAGTGTTTCTCACCCCTACATTTGTGGGGAAACGCTTGAAAACAACCCGCAGACGCCAGAAGAAACAGAGCGCAAACAGACGAGGTATTTTTAAACCCACTTGATTTTCCCAGCCAAGTTCAGGAGGGTTTTAAAGGCTCAACCTGTGGTTTGGAAATAGGGTCAACATCAGGGATCCACAGCAGGGATGCAAACCCCCAATCCCACCTTGATGCGGGAGCTCACGTGAAGCTGAGGGATGCCTCATAAAGAAAAACAAGTAATCAACAGGCTTCATCATCCAAGCAGATCCAGGAAAAATAAAAGCACGCCGCGTGCCAGGAGGCAAGAATACAAGCTGTGGAGGTGGAGTTGAACAGCATCCCAAAGGGAGAGGAGGGAAGGCTGCTGCCGCGTAGAGACGGTGCCACCACGGGGCTCCCCGGGATGGCGATGCCAAGGCTGGGAGGACCCTCGCCCAGGTCTCTCCTCCGGTTCCTCCCATCCCAAAAGCAGAGACGCAGGACCTGGTGAAACTGGGGTTATCCAGCATCTTGGGTGCACTCAACTGAAGTGGGATCCTCCCTGCAGATGTTTCATGAGAAGGATGTGGCCGTGGCAGAGCGGGTTTCCCAATGGAATAGTGCTGCACCTCAGCTTGCAGTGATAAACACCAATCCCACTGCCAAGGGATGATGGTGAAGAGCCCAGGAAGGCTGCCCTGCCCAGTGGACACCCCGTGCCCTGGGGTCAGAGACAGGACCCTGTCCTGATCACCCACCCCAGGCGCTTGTCCCCATCCCTGTCCCCACCATGGGGACAGCTGAGGGAGTGGGCGCGAGGCCCCGAGCCTGTGGACCTCTCCTCCCTGCTGAGCAGAGACGAGATCTGCTCTGACACATCCCGCTCACATCGGCAGAGGCAGGATATGGTGGGGATCTCTGAGGACAAGGCCACCAGCGTGGCATATGGAGGTCGGCAGGGAAAGAGATCAGGCAGCCAGTGCCACGGAACAAGGAGGGGAGTGACGGGGGAACCCCGCTGCCGAGCCAGTGCATGGGATGGGGGGAGAGCCGCCTGCCCCCCACCTTCCTATCCCCCTCCAGCAGCTCAGTGGAGGCTGCACCCCCCACTGCAAGCTCAGCCCCCACCCAGGGGTACCCACAGCCCCCCAAAAGCATCCGCCTGTGCCCTGGTGGGGGGCAGCCCCGGGGGCCAGCAGCACAGCCCTCGCTCCCTCCCCCAGCTGGAAAGCAGCATCTGGGCTTTCAGCGCGATTCCTGCGTTTTAAACCCGATTTTCCAGATGGATGGCAGGCGATGCGCAGGTCAAGTGACATGCCTCAAGGTCACGCGGGGCCAGCGGAGGAGCGGGATTAGCTGCGAGGGGTGGCTCAGCACCTCGTTTGCTGTGAGATGGTGACTTCAAACCCCGTCCCCAGGGACAAGGGGTGTCCTGTGGGACCGCTGACACCATCCTCATATAGGCAGGCAGCTGCCCCAGCACTCCCAAGGGAGTGTGCATGGACAAGGGGCCACCCCACAGCAGCCCCCTGCCTGTCACAGTGGGTCCCCACTCCTTGAGATGACACAGGTGGGATCATGCCTGGCTGGGTGGCAGCTCAGCGAGCACGTGTGTTAGCACAGGTCAGTGCTCAGAGAGGTGCAGAGATGGAGTGTGTAAGAAAATGACTTCCCCATGGTCACCCCAGCATCCCCACTCCCACCTGGGGGTCCCCTCCCTCTAAAGGCCACCAGCCCAGCGTAGAGCATCCCCACGTGCTGCACAGCAGCCGCCTCACGGGAGCCATCATCTCCCAGCAACAACCAGCAGCTACCTGCGCTCTCCCAGTGAGCTCCCTCTGCACACCCCGGGGCCAAGCGAGCAGCTGCGGGAGCCTGGAGCTGAAACTGCTCCCACACCCACAGAGCACTGCTGGGGTGCTGTGCCCCCACAAGCCAACCCAGCGCATCCAGACCCCCATTGCTCTCCCCACAGCGCAGCATGTACCACCCCGGTGCCTTCACAGCCCTCTGACTGGTAACCGGGATGCAGGCAGCACCGCGAGCTGCCCGCCAGCAGCACCGCGAGCTGCCCGCCAGCAGCTCCTGAATCACGCTGTTCCTGGCTCAGGCAGCCCTCCCACCACCGCCAGCCTCTCCATCGGGAAGCGGGAGGAAGGGAGTTGTTTTTCCAAAGGCCAGCTGGTCGTTCAGGGCTCCCAGCCTGGGAGATGCCTACTGCAGGGGAAGGGAGAGGGAAGGACTCCTCCATCGGTACAGTGCGGGGCTGGACCCGCTGCTCGCCCATCTGCAGGGCTTCTCCTCCAGCCTGAAGCCATGACCTCCAAGACAGAGAACTGGAGGTGACTGGGAGCTAACACATCCTGCTGCAGTTCCGTAGGGAAGCTTGGCCACCCATCACCAGTGAAGCTGCATCTTTGAAGTCGAAAGGCAAGCGAAAGCATCACCGCAAAAACCAAGTCAACAACCAAGACGCGCACATCCCTCCCTGCCCCGTGTGCTCCCATCCAACAGGTCCAGAGGAGCAGAAATCCTCCAGGATGGAAATGGGAGCTGGGCCAACCCCCATGGCCAGTCCCAGTGCCAAACCATCCCCTTGCCAAAGCAGAACGGGGCCAAAGCTGCGTGTGCCAAAGCCAGCGGCTGCTGGTCCAAACCCATCCACGGCCGAAGAGGCACCAGCCTTCGCGTGCAACAGCTCTGCACGGGCAGCGAGCAGAGGATGCAGCACCAGCACCGCCACGGCAAGCCGCTCTGAACGGCCAAGGTCAGCACCGCGAGCATCACCTGCCACGGTGTCTGAGGGGACCTCTTCCACGGGAGCCCTCACCCAGGGATGAAGCCGAATCCTCCCTCCGCAACCCGCGCTTGCCGGATCCGCGAGCATCTCTGTGCGGCACTGCGTCACGCTCGTGGGAGAGCGAGGAAAAGCCCCTCGGCGTCACGGCACCACCGGGAACGCCAGGAGGCCAGATCCCTCCTCCGACACCCACTCCCGGCGCGGTCACGTCCCGGCTCTCCTCCCCCACGTCGTAAGAGGGGATAACGCGCCCTCCTTCCCTTGCTGAGCCGATTAATGCCTGGAAAGCCCTGGGAGAGCTGGGCCAGGCGAGAGGGCTGCCTGTGGCCAGCACCGCTGCATCTCAGCCTGGCTCTGCGAGGAGGAGGAGGCAGCATGGGGAGGAAGGCCACGGCCATGGGAAAAGCCCCAGCAAGAGCACTGGCGCAGGGCAAGCCCAAGCCCTGTCCCCAGGCGATGCAGAGTGACAGTTCCCCGTGAGGAGGGGACAATGCTGGGGCGAGTCCCGCGTGCTCCCTGTCCCCACGCAGCCCTCCCACGGGGGGCCACGCCAGCCCGCAGCATCCCCTCACCCGCCACCCACCCACGCATTACTCACAGCACACTCATTCATCACGTACACGCCGCTCCGTACGCGCAACACCCCCGCATCCCGGGGTCCCCGGCACCCACCCATCCACCCACCCAGGCACCAGTTCGGGAGCCCCATCTGAGCGGCTCCGGGGTATTCCCAAGTTCCCAGCTCTGAACTTGCCGCTCTGCTCCTCTCTCCCAGGCAGAGGATCGCTGCTGCAAACCACCGCCTCGCCACGCCGCAGGATGCATTTCAGGCAGGCAGCAGCCGGCTGCGGCTCGGCAGCAAGAGTGTCCCCAGCCCCCCTAAAAAGGACAGCCCCATCCTGACCCCCCAACACACCTCCAAGGAGCCAGCTGCCAGGCAGGGGATGCCAAGGGGTGCAGATGTGACCCCGCGCGCTCAAGGAACGCCGTGACGCGGCGGGGGCTGCGGCGCGTGCCCAGGTTCCCCCCTCCTCCCAGCCCACTCGTGCCCACCGAGGCGGTGTCCCCCACGCTGCGGGGAGGGGAGCAGCGGTGGCTGCCAGCCAGGCATGGCTTGGTGCGGGTGGCCACTGCAACCCCACGGGCAGGGCTCAGTGACACCCAGGGCACAGCTCCCGGGTCCCATCACAGGTAGTGACTGCCGGGATGCAGGGATCACCCTGTGCCCGGTGAGGACCCGGTGTCAGGGATGGGTGACAGTGCCACACCAGCGGCAGGCAGCTCCCCTCCTACCTGCAGGGATGGCTGGGGGGGGAGGAAGGGAGGGGGCTGGCAGCTGAAGGAAAAGGAGCCAGAGCAGGAAAATCAGGGTTATTCCCTGCCGCTGTCTCTCTCCTGACCTTGGACAACCCTGTGCCTCAGTTTACCCCAGCGCAGCAGCCAGCCTGCAGTGGGGGGTGGAAGGAAGGAGAGCTTCCCCGGGGGCAGGGGGGAGCAAAGTCACCCCCAGACCTGCAGCCAGGAGCACAGGGGCAGGGCCGGGCGCTGCAGGGGAGAGCACCGCATCCCTCCGGCATTTCCCTTGCAGGGAAGGGCAAACGCTGCCGGGCTGGGAGAAGAAAAGGGGTGGGGGATGAGAAACGCTCGCCCGCCTCTCCCCGCATCCAGCCCGGTGTGTCCCCCTCACCCAGTCCGGCGTGTCCCCCGCACGGACTCGCCCCCGGCTGTCTTCTCCCGCGAGGAATTTCCCGGGCACAGCCCGCACCTGCCGCACACCGGTACCGGGAGCCCGGCCGGGGTCCACTGCCGCCTCCATCCTCCTCCTCACCCTCCCGAGCCGAGCCGCAGCCGCTGCCCTCCGGGAGGTCACCGACACCACCGCACTCCCCGGCAGCGGGGACACCGAACAGCCGCAGCACCGGGCATTCGGACAGCGCTCAGCTCCCGGCACCGGCGGGAACAAACCCCCTCTGGGAACCGCAGCGCGCCGCATCCCCGCCCGGGGCACCCATCCCCTGCCCGGTACACGGAGCGGGGAGGGAGGGTACATGCAGAAGCGGTCCCCGCTGGGTCACCCCGCAGGATGACAGCTCCCCGCAGCCCCACTCACCTTGGACGGGCAGCCCGCGGGCACCGAGCACACTTGCTACCAAAGCGGCCACATACCAAATCATAGTACTACCGGCCCCCGGTGCGCAGCATCTTCCGCCCGCCGGGCGGCCCGGCCGGGGCGGGGCAGGGCTGGCTGGACCGGGGCAGGGCTCCCCGGGCCCGCCGCGGGGCTGGCCGGGCCGGTGGGGCGGCTCAGGGGCCGCCCGCCGCCGCCGCCGCTGCGCCCATGCCCGGGCCCGCGCCCGTCCGCCGCGCTGCACCTGCCCTCCGCCGCACGGCGCGGGGCGCAGCCTAGCCTGCGCCCTTTAGCGGCTCGGTGCCGCCCCCGCCCGCCGCCCATTGGCCGCGCCCCGGCGGAGTGGGCGGTGATTGGCCGACGGAACGGCCCGGGCCCGTTTCAAGGTGGGTTGGCGCGCGCGCGGGGCCCCTGCGCCGCAGTATCATGCGCATTGCCGGGAGCGGCGGGCGGTGCGGCGGCACGGCACGGCCCGGGGTCACCTCCGCCACCGGCCACCTCCCGAACGGCTCTGACAGCCGCCCCTAGTACCGGCCCCTCCCGGTCCCTAGATTTGCCCCTGCACCGGCAGCGTCACCTCCCTGTCCCCAGATGTGTCCCTGCACCGGCACAGCATCACCTCTCTGTCCCCAGATGTGTCCCTGCACCGGCACAGCATCACCTCTCTGTCCCCAGATGTGTCCCTGCACCGGCAGCATCACCTCTCTGTCCCCAGATGTGTCCCTGCACTGGCACAGCATCACCTCCCTATCCCCAGATATGTCCCCTGCATCAGCTCAGCATCACTTCCCTGTCCCCAGATGTACCCCTGCACCGGCACAGCGTCACCTCCCTATCCCCACATGTGCCACTGCACTGGCTCAACACCACCTCCCTGTCCCCAGATATGTCCCCTGCATCAGCTCAGCGTCACCTCCCTGCTCCCAGATGTGCCCACCTGGCACAGTGTCACCTCCCTGTCCTCAGATCTGCTACCTGCCCCTGCTGACATACACTACCTCTGTGACACCCCAGTGCCACTCTGTGCCCACACAGGGCCACCTCCTCATCATGGGCTGAGCCACCTGCTCCCTGAAACAGCTCCACATCACCCTGACCAACATCAGCTGTGCCATCTGTCCCTGTCACCCAGCACCACCTTAGGGTCACATCCCTGCTACCTGGCTGGTGCCACCGCACCCTTGTACCCCACATCAGCTCAGAGTAACATACCTGCCACCATCTGTGCCCCTGGCAGAGATTCAATGTCATCCCCCCATTACCCTGTGTCAGCTGTGGCACCTGCCCCCTGCACCAGCTCACTGTCACCTCTGCCAGAACCCTGCACCCTGTCACAGTCCCTCCTTGTCACTTGCCACAGCTTGGTGTCACATTCACCTGTCACCTCACATCCAGCACCTGCTTGGTGCCACAGCCACCCCTTGTACCGGCTGTACCACCTCCTCCTGCTCCTGCTCTACGCTGCCCCCATCCCCAAGCCTCTGCACCCTGTGACAGCTCCGTGTCACCCTGTCACCCCTTTGTGCCCTGCTGACCACACCCCTCCATTTAAAAAGAGGTAATTGGGGTCCAATTCAGTGGAGAACAGGTAGAAAATAGCAAGTGCCCCTGTGCTCTCCCATCCCAGCCCACCTCTCCTCCCTGCAAAGACCTCTGGTGATGCCAGATGGGCAAACAGCCGGGCTCGCTCCCGGAGCGTGCCAGCAAGAGAAACGGGCCACTGAACTTCCCCCGAGATGACAGGCAGCCTGCGAGGGGACACGCTGGCAGCAGGGGAGGGCACGCCGCTTTGTCCCCAGCACTCACACCACTGGGAGAGCATCTGGGGAGAGGCTGGAGCAGCTGCTCATCTGCCCACCTCTTCTTCCCATGCATGTCAGGGAAAGAGGCAAAAAACCCACAACCCTGGCAGAGGATGGAGGTGACTGAGGAGCACCCCACACCTTCTGCCCACATTCCTGGGGGTCAGGCATCGGCACAGCCCCGGGCAGGAGGCAAGAGCCTGCAAGCAGCACGAGGCTGGGCAGAGAGCTCACGCGAGCTCCCGGGCAGTTTGCTTCCCTAGCAAAATCCAAGACTTCATAAAAATCTGACTCAGCTCTTAGTCCTGAGGCCTGAAGTGAAAGCTTGCAAATCTGCAAGGTGGGCTGGCGGGGTTGGCGTGACCCTTGCAGTTGTGCACCCCGTGACCCTTGGGGCAGTTGTGCTCTTTAAGCTGATCTCCGGATCGCACGCCGAGCCAGATCAGTGCAACTTATTTCCTGAAAGTCAGGTTTGCAGTGGCCCAGGAGAGCAGAGCCCCTTGGCCAGCACTCTCCCTGCTCCAGTCCTGCTGGCTTCAAAGCACCCCAAAAATCCCAGCCATCATCACCTGCCCACGAGGGAGCAAGCCTAAGGCCAGCAGAGCTCCAGCCCTCCTCACCCAGCCAGCCACGGCTGATATATTCTGGTTCAGCTGGAGTCCGTGTTACCAGCCAGATCATCTCCATGTCTTTCGCTGGGTTTTGCCACAATTTCAAAGAGAAAAAGAAAAACAACAAAGGGCATTGATGACACCTGTGCTAGCACAGCCCAAGCTGGGAGGCACGAGGAGCCCGTGGTAGATGGGGAGGACCCAGCCCTGCTCCCAACACTCACCTCTCCGAGCCGAGCACAGTGCAGGGGCCCCACCAGCATCCTTTAAAAAACTGGAAATATGGGCTTGGATTGGAGCACGGCTGCTGGTTCACACCCTTGTTTCTCTAGACTAATTTGCTGGTTTTATGAAATCCATTCCCCACTGTTTTCACACTTCTCTCCCTCTCTATTTATAGCTGGGTTTATTTACATGAACAGGGCACTCCGTGTACTTTCACGTCAGTCTGTGGTGGCAAAGCTGGGAGCGGGTGAAGGCAGCGAGGCAAGGAGCACCCAGGCCCTCGCCCATGGCCACCTCCTGCCCACCACGTGGGAGGCAGGCAGCCCTCCTGCTGAAACAGGAGCTGCTGGGGAACGAGACGGAGCTGAACAAGCCACACACACCCCAGAGATACAGCACCCATGGATCTCGGGTTGCCCTGGAGCCAGCACCTTCCCACCCCGCAGGCAAATCCCTTCTCTTTCCAAGGAAGAGCGGCTCTGGCAGCCACATTTCGCTGGCCTGAGCTGTATCCATCCTTTGTGCCACTGGCCTGGGGATCCCCATGGTCTCCCCAGCTCGAGAGGCGACGAAAAGGAGAAAAAAGTCATTGCAGATGAGGACTCAGCAAGTCTGCCCTTGCCCTTGGCCCCATCGCTGCCACACAGAGCTGAGTCACTTGACAACTGCCCAGTGATAAATTTACCACTTTGCCTAACAAGGAGAAAAATGTCTTTGTATTTTGGGGAAAAATCTGACAGATGAGGCAGGAGTCTTTAGGCTAGCACAAGGGCAAGAGACTCAGGGGTTGCAGCAATCCCCCTGGCACACGGGATTGTCTAGGAGAGATGCAGCTCTGGCCGAGCCCGGCTGCCAGCTCCCTGGGACTCAGCTCTTGGGAGCAGGGACAGAGGTTTCGGTTTGGGTATCAGCGCAAGAAAAGTGGGAATAAGCAACAAGTCCGGGCTGGAAATTCCGAAATCTCTGAATTTCGAGCCCTCGGAGCCACGAGGTCCTGGTTCAGCCTTCACACAGGGCAGCAAAAGTACTTTGGAGCTTCCCAGGGTGCGGGTCACTGCTGCTCTCCTGGTCCCTCGCTGCCAGTGACCCAGCTGGGAGAGCAGGAGATCCAGGCTTGGCTACCTCCCGCCTGGTCGCGGGATGCTCCAGCCCACGCAGGGCTGAGTCTCCCTTGCACAAGTACATGATTATTCACAGCCTCCAGCATTTGCATGGTGGAGTCACGAGTCTCACAACACCTGATCTCCCGGGAGAGCTGCCTCCTGCACTTCGGGAGGCAACGGCCCACATTCGGAAAGTGGGACTCGGTGTCTCACGGCATCCCACATCACCCAGCTGTCACCTCCTCCCCAACCTGCACGGGGACTGGGAGAAGGGAGCCTGTCCCACCCCTGCGACCACAGCAAGGAAGATGCTTCAGGGCAGGGATGCAGGAACCCTGAAAACACAAGAGCCAAGCATGGAAATGCTGAGCCAGCCTGCAGCATCGCTGCGTGCACAGCAAGCCTGCCACGGGAAAGACCAACAAACCCCCTCGACAGAGTCACTGAAGGACGAGCAGGCAGATGGGCTCGGCTCACGCTGAGCCGGGGTTAGGCTCGTTCCCTCCCCGGTCCCTCTCCCATCACCGGTGGCTCATCGCCGGCGCGTGACTCCAGCTGGCAAGCAAGGAGGAATATCCTGCCATGCCATCCTGGCTCCACATCCAAGTCATGGAATAATCCACCTGTGGTATTTCAGAAAAGACACACTAACTTCTGTGGAGAGGGGTCAATTGAGTCACGTTAACAACTTTTTCCTCTCGTTAGCAGGTCTCCAACGTAGCTGATTACTCATCAGCCCACTAATAGTCTCACTCACACAACACTCCCTGGATCAAGCAGCAGCGATTGTCTGCCTTGTCTTATTAACCTCAAAGAAGGATCCGACTCCAGTAATGCAATACCCCATCCTTATCTTGTCACCTACTTCTCCAGCCAAAATACTTCTCTCCACATTACAAAGCATCCCTGTCCCATCACCTGCCAGGGGAAGCCAATGCTGTTGGGCTCAGCATTGCAGTGCTGCTCCCCAGGATCTTGGCTGGGGCAGACACAGCCCAGGTGGAGTGGGAGACCCCAGACCCACGGCAGCCACCTCCAGGCACTGTGGGATGGGGTTTGCACCCCCAAGAAAGGGGCAGCAAGGCACTGCTGACCTCCCCAAGGACGCTTAGCATGAGGCAGACTGTCCCTAACGCTGGTGCCACAGCCCCCCATCCTACTGCCCCACAGCGAGACACGTCCCCCTGTCACTTCTGGGGCTGGCAGCAGGTCCCCCCAACCCTAAAAGGATACTGGAGCGTGCTCTGCTCTGTGCCACCAACTGCAGCCCCCTCCAGCCTGGCAGCACTGTGCTGCTGCTCCCACCCCCCCACGGCACCCCGGCACTGCCGCCCACCCCATTACTCACTGGGCCTCGCTGGCACTGGGAACACACCTCCCCGTGCGGGGAACATGGGCACAGCACGTGCTCCTGGGGGCTGGGGGACTTGTCATCGGCACTGTCATCGCCATGAGTAACCACACTTTGTCTTGGCTTCCCCTAGCATGTCCCCAAAAAGCTGGGAGCGTGCATCTCTCCTTGTGAGGGGGCAAAACAGTCCCACGGCAGCTGCTCAGCTGCCACCTCCCCTGCACTGTGGGGAAACTGAGGCACGGGGCTTCGGCAGCATGCCTGCCCTGCAGAGAGCTGAGCTCCTGGGGGATAGGGACAGGCTGGGGCACTCTAAGGTGTGATGGCAGGCTGGGGAGGAGAGGTGACTCACTGAAGGTCGGGCAGTGAGGTTGGCTCAGCACTGTCCCGGTGCTCCAGCCTCTCACCCTGGCATCCTTTCCAGCCCCTGCACATGCAGCGTGTCATCAGCTGTGACACACTCTCTGCTGACGTCCCTGAATCATGTGGCATCAGCCTCGCCGGTAATTACCGGCAGCAGCAGCTCCCCTCCCTTCCCCGATCCCCACTGCAGCTGGCTGTGCTGGGGTCCCCGGTCCCCCGGCCAGAGCCCACCCCTGCATGGCTGCATCCCCAGTGCAAGGTGCAGCCAGCCCCACTCCTCAGCACACCCGGAACCGGGGGGCATCGAGGCTCGCTGGGGAGCAGGCACCCTGAATTGGGGGGCTGGCGAGCACACCCCAAACGCACACGGTGCTTGCCCAAGCCCTGCTCCCACAGGACCCTCTCCAGTGCCAGGTGGGGAGCTGCAGGACCCTCTGCCTTGCAAGCATTTGCCCCCTAAAATCTCAGCGGCGAGGGCACGTGCTGGCCCAGCCACAGGAGGGGACAATCCTGCCGGGGTCCCCTCCGCAGCCCGACCCCGGGAAGGGGACAGGCACACAGGTGCCAGGCTGGGGCAGAGGGAAGCCAAGGGGGTTGCAGTGCGCTCGGGGAGAGGGGGGCCAGGCTTGGCAAGGGCTTTTGCTGCCAGAGAGAAGGGCTCTCTTGTATCGTGCCAAGAGCAGGGGAGGCTCAGAGCCGCCTTTGTTCCCAGGGGAGCAGACAGCGGCTGCGGGGGGCCAGAGCCACGCACCCTCCTGCCCTAGCTGCACCAGCCACTGTGCTTCTCCCTCAAACCCAGCATCCCCGGGGGGCTCAGGGCAGCCCCCAAGGACTGGGTACCCAGAGCCCATCCCCATGGCTCTGCCAAGTAGCCCCCAGAAACTGAGCTGTGGGGAGCAAACTGGGGGGCTGCATGGAGGGGGGAAGCAGGCAGAGCCCGACCTGCCAGGGGGACCAGCCATGTCCCTCCAGTCCCAGCCCCACCACACTGCTCCCTGCCCCATGGTGGGTGGGCAAATCCTCATCTCCCACAAACAACCGCCTGATGAGCAAAGAGCTACCTGTAACAGGATTACTGGGGGCCACAGCCCTCCAAGCTGGCTGCTCCTGCACATGGATGTGAGCCCAGAGAGAGAGCAAAGAGGCCATGGCCCTTCCATGAGTCCCCTCCAGCTGCAGCCCAGAGGACACAATGAAGGGCTCAAGGAAACCCAGCGTGCCCATTTCCCACACTGCCCCACAGCACACAGCCCAGGACCTGTGGCTCGATCTCACTGGAGGCTCCCAACTCAGCACCCTGTGCCCCCACGCTCAGAGCATCCCAACAACAGCCCAAAACCTTTCCTGGGCCAGGAGGGACCTGAGGGCTCAGGACGAAGATGACACTGCAGCCATGGGGTGCAAATCCCCAGCCAGAAGTCACAAACACAGTGACACCAGCCTGCAGGTCCAGGGACACCCCAGGTCACCCCTTTCCAGCCCTGCCAGGGCACTCCTAGGGGATACAAGGCAATCGGCTGTCACGGGGAGAGGTGACAGCCCCCCAGGGCTCTGCTGGGGACATGTGGTCCTGCACCAGCAGGACACACAGCTCCCAAGACCATCCCTTCAGCCCAGACTGGTGCAAATTAGTGAGACGAGTTCGCCAGTCCTCAGCTCGCCGCTGAATCCAGCCCAGCCAGGGAGGAGCGCGGCGGTTGCCGGCATCGCTTCCCGCAGCTGGGCTTGGCCCCGAGTCAGCTTCCCCCCGCGCTCCCTCCCCGCCAGGCAGCAATCAGCCCCGCATTCACAGGGCTGCCAGGGAGGATGATTAGACACCGAGTCAGACCACTTTGGGGACAAATGTGCAATCAGCCCCAGGAACGTGCCTTGTTCCCCTGGAAGGGTGGCACAGTCCCAGGGGATGCCCTGAGTCTGGGCAGCACTGCACCCTGCTTTACCAATGCTCCCGCATCCCCAAACGCAAACTCCCTGTGATGCTCACTCACTCCTGCATCACCCTCCTCACCCGTGAGCTCCCAGCTCGGGCAGGGGGACCATGAAAAAGTCCCCCCATATTGGCTGATGAAAGGAGTGAGGATGGTCCTGGGAGTGGAGCAGCTGGAGATCCTCACCTCCAGCCTGCTCTCCTCCCATCCAACACCAGCAGGACAGCTTTTGGGGCTGGAGAGCCTGGACCATGGGGCAGTTTGTGACTGACATGTGCCCAAGCCCCACTCAGCTGCAACAGCATCCCCAATAACAACCTGGGCATCATGACAGCCACACTTTGACCCACTGAGTTAATGGGGAGCCCCCTCCACCGCTGCCCTGGCCCCGATTCCCATGGATTTGATCCCCCAGATAACCACCATCCTCACCCTCCTGTCTGGCGCTGGCTGGTGTGTCGCTACTGCCGCACACTGACATTTCTTTCCCGGATGCCACTTATTTATAGCATGCCTGACCTTTTCCCCAAGTTTACATCCTCCACCCACCCAGCACCAAAAACCACCCCCAGCTTTCTCCTGAGCCTGGCTGTGTACAGACAATCCCCAAGGCCCACCCGGGATGCGGTTATCCAGCATCCCCACAGACAACATGGGAGGACAAAGCTGGGGGTGTCTGTCGGGCACAAGCCCCCTCCTTCCTTCTGCAAGGAACAGCTTCCAATTAAACCAGCTGCTCTTTGAAATCCAGATGGCCCCGTAACTCTTGCTGGGGACGAGCAGAAAGGCCATTTCACCGCAGCCCCCTGCGAAGGCAGAGCTGGGGAAGCAGCAGGCTTGCTCTGCGTGGGTGAGATCCGCCACCGAGGTGCAGAAAGGCTGGAAGGGCAAGGGGGAGCTGGGAAAGCTTCAGCACAAGAACACTGCAGCCTGACTTGGGGCTTTTTGGTGCCATTTCTTTGGGCTGTGGGGAATTTTTACCCTTTTTTCCTCTGCCAGCAGTAAGACCTGACTCCCACCAGGATCCCCCATCATGTGCTATTCAGAGAGTGCAGTGGGGTCCCTTAGGTCACCCTTTTGCAGGCACCTCCCAGCACCCAGATTGGGAAAATCACTTCCTAGGGCTGGAGATATTGCTCCAGTGGCGAGAGGGAGGGGAGGAATGGGAAATGCCTAGCTTCAGGAAGCCAGCTCTTAGCAGTGTAAGCCCCCTTTGGGTGCTGAAGGGCATCCCAGCTGCTGGAGCAGCAGGAACCAGCCCCTCGCCCTCCCTGCTGTCTGTCCATCCCTCCCTCCCTCCCCAGGCGATGGGCTCCAGCAGCTCCCAGCACCCCGACCTCACAGCAGCCAGCCCTGCGCTGCCTCTGCTGCTCTAATTACTCCTCTCGCACACGATGCTGGGCCCTCTGACCAAATTATGATCGATTCTTTGCTCCAGCCCAATCAATGCCATTGACTGAGGCACCAGAAAGACAAACCCGGGCTCCCATCCCAGGAAGACGGCGGCAGCCTCAGGGAGGATGCCACCATGAGGGATGCACGGGGCTGCCTTCATTTGATGCTCTCCATCCCCAGAGCTGTATGGATAGGGCAAACACCTTTGAGGACCTGAAAGCACCAGCTCATTCATTCTCCAGCTGCTGGATACAAGACAACGACCAACAGGGACCAAGCTCCTGGACCACACAGCCCTGACCAGCCAGAAAACCCCAGCACCAAAGGACTTCCTTCCCAAAACCTCCTCCCCCTCTGCCCAGCTCCCACTCCCATTCCTAAGGGAACAGATTTTCCCTTAACCTGCTGAATCAGCAAATCCAGCCCGTAACCAGGACTGCATCCCAGCCACCTGAATTAAGCCACAATGATATTTAGTAGCGTGGGCAGCTGATGAACCAGCAACCCCGAGAGGGGAGAAAGCTCACCCAGGGCAGCAGTCAGCCCTGCGTGGGACAGGGAGGCTGTGGTCCTCCCCTGCCCTGAGATGAGCTGTCCTTCTCCATCACATCACTCGAGGAACCAAAGCCCAGCCCCAGCTCCCCCTTAGCCACAGGGAATAATTGAATCAGAGCCCGACAAGGGATCGCTGGCTAAACCTCTCCCAGCCCAGAGTTACACAGATGGGAAATGGGGGGGCTGCTCCTGCAACCCCCTCCTCCCACAAGCAGATAATAGACCCCACGTGAGGAAATTACAAGGAATTTGCAGCCATCTCATCTAATCCACAGGAGAGACATCTGAATCCTACAAGGAGCATTTGGCTTCTGGGTACAGAAGAGCTTAGAGACATGCAGAGGCATTAAAAACGTGGATGGGGATTAAGCTGGAAACTGGGAAAGGAGAGCACAGCTGGAGACCATGGGAGAAGACCCTCGGGGCTACCCAAGGGCTGTGGGTAAATAGGGTTTAGGCAGCATCTAAGTGTCCCCAGTGCCCTGATCCAGCCTCAGGGTGCTGGGGATGGAGATGGTAACCCACATAATGCTGCAGGACAGGTGGGATTTGGCCACAGTGTGCAAAATTGAGGTGCCACAGGGTTTTGGGCTCTGATGTCCTAGCAGGTACCAAGCACTGCAGTCCATGCCCAAATCCTCAGCCAGGTACAAGCACAGCCTTGGGGCAGGGCAGAGCGAACCTTGAGCATCCCCCATGGCCAGGTCTGTGCTGGTGGGGTCTTCCAAGGATAGACTTTGGCAACGTCCCTTGTCATTTGGGATTTATCCTGATCATCTCTAATCCTCTGCCTTGATTGCTGAGGCTCCCAATCTCATTAGCTGGGCTACACTGGGTTACATTATTTATGTTGAGGGGAGGGTATTTAAAGTTGATATTAATCCCATCTCAATAATCTGGCATTTATTGATTTTTATTTTTAATCTTGTATTTTATTAAGACGAGCCAAGGCAGCTCCCTGCCCTGCCATCCCTCCACCCCTCTGCCCCAAGCAAACCCTCAAAGGTACAGTGTGTGATGTCCTGGAGACAATAAATGCTCCCCAAAACCTGGCAGACCCCAGCCCACGGAGGAGATGTCACCTCTGGCCTTTGCAGGCTGCCAGCATCGCTGGGGGTATGTGAGCTGCCCAGCTCCCAGCAGCACTGACCCCCAGTTTCTCTCCTTTAAACCCATTATTATCATTTTTCTTAATTATCAGAGAAAGAAGCAGCTTCCACTCGGCGCGTTTGGGGACAGCGGCGCTGGCAATTGCCTGATGAAGAAGGAGCCATTAGCACCCCCGTCAAAACAGCTTCTCAGAAACCAGCGTTGACAAAATAGTCACAGGAGAGGCAGGGGGGGCGAGGGAGCCCGGAGCAGTTGTACATCATTTTGACAGCTCGTATTAAGGCAACTTCAGGCACCTTTGGGAAATTACCTCCCCGTTAAACAGAGCTCGCAGCAAGCGTGGCGCCTGGGGGGTGAGCGCGGCAGCCCGGCTCCCTGGGCAGGATTTGTCCTTGCTGGGGTAAATCAGGACAGGAGGGTATCAAAATCAAGGTCCAGTGCCTCAGTTTCCCTGAACACAGAGTCCTCTTGGCTCTGAGAGCAAACGCAGCGGCGATGGCTGCTGATGTCACTGTGAGCTGGATGCTCCCAGGGGGGGATTTCCTCCAGCCCCAAGCTCCCTTCTTCTCACTCACAGGAACAAGCCACCTCTTTGCCACAGCTCAGAGTTAATGGCTGTTTACCCGCCTCCTCTCCAGACCCTTGGCAAAAAGCAAAATGCCAACAAGTTGGGGAACAGCTCGTGTTTAGCTTGGCAGGACAGCTATTGTTCCTATATTGCAAATGCATGTATCACACAGAAATGTTTTCAGCTAAAGCACACTATTGCCCTCAGTCACACTACAGTAACAGCAAGCACCGTCTTACCAAGTCAAAAGTGGGCTTTTCAGGGTGAAGCTCCCCAAATTATGGGGTGGGAGAAAACCAGCTGCAGCATCCCAGCCCAGCCCCATAGTAAACCCATCCCTGTATCCCAACTGAGCTGCTTTGGGCACATTTGAGCCCAAAGCTGATGGAGTTTTTTTGCACGAGACAAGAGAAAACCTGATGGAGCAGAGCCAAGCACCATGGTTGCACAGGGTCCATCAAGTGCCTTGAGATGCTCATGGGGATAAAACCAAGGCAGAGGTGACAGCCCAAGGCAGAGGTGTGGGGAAGGGGAGGGCAGCTTCGTGGCCTTGCTGTATTTTTAGCTCCTGGTTTTATTTAAAAGCCAACGGTTTAACAAGGAGGTTGTTTTAATTGGAACTTGAATCACTAAGGAAAACACAAGCATGGGGAGTAAATATATAAAAATAGTCATGTTTCTAAAGGTTCTGTGGTACCTGCCTAATTAAATGGAGTGTTTTAATTACAAATCAAAGTTAGTGCCATTTAAAAAAAAATAACCCTCAGTCATTTGATTTGATTTGAATAGCAGCTGACACTGACTTGAAAAAACAAGTTTGGACCCACTCAAGTTGGGGTGGCACCAAAGCAGATTTGGAGAGAGCTCGGGACAGACCACAAGCACAGCAGGAACCCAGAGACACAGGCACACATTGGCATGGAGAGGTGATGGGGAAAAGCAGCTCTGCAAAGAAAATGAAGAGCTGAAGGGCAGAAATGATGCCAAGCTCATCTCTTAACCCCTGGTCCTGGGGAAGCTGGGAGGAGAAGCACCACTTGGCAAATAGATGGATGTTTGATGGCAGTGCCTGGTCAGCCTGGTGGGATGGCTTTCAATACTGCCTGTGCCAGGGCTGAAAGAGGGCTGAAAGGTGGAACATGGTGATTCCCAAAGTGCTGGGTGAAAGGCTGCTTCATTCCTCCATCAGCCCCTCTTGTCAGGTGGATGTTCAGAGGAGCTGATGGAAACTGGGAGGTTTGGGGTCAAAACCCACCTGCAGCTCCTGGGGATCCCTCACACATTGTTCCTACCAGGAAAACTCATTGCTGGAGGTCCTGGCTGTCTCCTAGGCCCAAAGCCAAAGGTTGCTATACCCTGGTCAGAGGACAAAGGGAGCTGGTGGTACTGGTTAGATGCTTCTCAAAGCCAGACACTCATTGCCCAGGACCTGGGGCAGAGCTAAGCAGCAGTCAGTAAAATACTAGAGAACTACAGACATCGAGATGCCAACCATCTGGGCACACACAACAAGCAAAAAGCCACTTTCCTGTGTTGTTCCAGACACTGTGATTCCCGCATTGCCTGTGTCACCTCTCCAGGCACCGGGTCCCTGGGGCTGAATCCTTTTTGGGGCTAGAAACACCCAAGAGCTTCTCATCCTTCCTCCCACCATACCAGAGTGATGCACAGCCGTCACCACGGCTGTGTGACTGACAGCTCCATGCCTAGCGCTTTGAAACGTCTCCCCAGCAATTACCTCCACAAAAAGTCATTAAGAAACATCTTTGTCTGGAAGGGATTAGAATGGCACTCATGAAAAAAAAAAAAGAAAAAAAATAAATTGGCATGAAGAACTATGTATATTGCAAAACAAAATGTGTTGCTTTTTAATATGTTTTTATAACCCAAACAAATTTGTTTCTCACATTCCCAGGCTGGAAAAAAGGAGCCGTCCGACACTTTAGGATTGCAGTTTGCAGTCAGCTCCGCCAAAGAATCTGTTGCAAAGCTGTCGCAGCAAATAAACGCCGGTTCCCTGCTGTGCTGCAGCTCCGCCGGCGTTCTGGTCACCGCTCCCCGGCTCGCACAGCTCCCGGCGCCGCGGCAGGGAAGGTGAGCGGGAAAGCGCCGGGGAGCAGCAGCCACGCGTGCCTGCGTCACCTCCAGCTGACAAGGACACGGTGGCCTTGCACAAGGCTGTGTGCAGGCAGCACAGCCTCTGCAGGGACATTGTTCCATCCCCATGCTCTTGCTCCATGGGCTGCACCAAGCTCCTTGTGCCGGGGCAGTTGGGTGCTGTTTGTGGCATGGTTTGGAGGACAGAAACCCTCAGACAAGGTCCCCATCCTCATGTGCTCATTCCTCCACCAGCATTTGCATTGCCTGTCACCACCTGGGCCTGATTCCTCATCAGCAAAGAGGGAGGAAAGCATCACAGAAGATTATTATTATTTATTTTTTTAAATGGAAACAATTATATAGCCCCAGCTCCCTGAACCCTTGCAGAGACACAAAGGCATTTGAATATACAAACATCTCCCGCCGGTGCTGCACAACCAGAAGCAGATCTGGGACACAAAGCACCAAACAAAGCTAGAGCAGACCCACAACCTAAAGCCAAGGCAGGCTGGGCTGCAGGAAAACACCCATGGGGACCCACCAGTGGCCTCCTGATCCCCAGAGTCCCACCAGAGCAAGCCATGGCAGGGAAACAACTCTCTATATCCCAGGGTCAAAGCTAAGCATCCTTTGGGAACAGAGGAAGATGGAGCAATCCCCTCCTGGCAGCAGCACTGCCCTACACACCTTTCCTCCCCCAAAAAGTCCACGTGTGTTACCTGCGCTTTATCATCTACACAGCATGAGACGCTGCTCCCAAATTCCCTGCCCTGGCATCACAACCAGAGGACCTGGAGATTCCCAGCTGGTTGTCTGAGGGGCTCCAAAGAAATTAGTCCCTGACTGAAAATCAGGCAGGGAGCCAGCCCAGCCAGCCCACGGCGGGGACGCGGGGAGCTCGCGCCGCTTTGTGCTCCGAGAAGGGCTGATTCACGCTTTTCCCAGGCATCCCCTGAAAAAACCATGGATGAGGACAAAACTGAAAGCTGAAGGGGTGTCTTCCACATCACACCACGCTGGGCTTCCCTTCAGGGGGGATGTTGTGAGCCAAAAACATGGGGGTTTTTTGGTAAAAAACACAAAAGAAGGCCTTACAAGTTAATTAAGGAGGACTGAGCACCCCAGCAATAAACCAGCCCAGCCCCAGACACCTGCTGCTCCAACCCCCAGAGCCTGCTTATTTTTAGGCAGCACTGAAAAAGTCAAGTCTATTTTAACAATATATTTTTGCACTTAATTTTAAGTCCTTAAACAATACCGAGCGCTGGATCAGGAGCGGTGCAGAAAAGGAGCAGGAATCCCCTCAACACGAGCTGGGTTAGATGCTAGGGGACAGGGACAGGAAAATAAAGGCAGTAAAAACAACACATCCTGAAGAGGGGAAAAAGTCAGGACAGTTTTCAGTCCCCTTTCTGCCTTAGCAGGGCACGCTGGGCACGGAGTGGGCAGAGCAGCCAGGCACTGCTGAGCCATCCTTGGGGACCGTGTGTTCACATGGAGGATGCCAAAATGAGCCAGGGAGGACCCAGACAGATGTCCCCAAGGGACTGGCAGGGCAGGACGGACCAAACCAGAGCAACCAGTGCCTTGTCCTGCCTCTGAACACAGCTGGGTCTGGGAAAACCACCTCCCCGTGCTGCCTGTCCTCTGGCATCACCCCGTGCCAGGAAACCCCTGGGAGCTGGGACACAGACATCAAGACACTTTTCTATTTACCAGCTGTTATTAACTATTAACATGCACTTTGGGAACACGTGGGACCCTTGGAAGGAGCAGCCTGAGCCTCAGCACAGTGCTCCAGGGCTCCTTCCCGGGCTGTGGCAACTGCACCTCGAGGCTGCCGGGTGGGAGCAGGAGCAAGGAGCTGGGGCAGAGCACGCGTGGTTTCAACCCTGTTTGGTAGACATCAAAGAAAAAAATAATTCAAGGCCTCCAAAGCTTTCTGCAAGCTGAGCAACCGAGTGCCAGTGGGGCTACAAATCAGCTCCAGGAACAGCCCATGCTCTTTGCTCCACAACCACATTTCATACTGGGGTGGCACAGCCCCTTCCCCAGCACCTCCACAACCCTATTTCATATTGGGGTGGCACAGCCCCTTCCCCAGCACCTCCACAACCACATTTCATGTTGGGGTGGCACAGCCGCTTCCCCAGCACCTCCACAACCACATTTCATGTTGGGGTGGCACAGCCGCTTCCCCAGCACCTCCACAACCACATTTCATATTGGGGTGGCACAGCCCCTTCCCCAGCACCTCCACAACCCTTCCCAACCCTCTGCTCATCCCTCAGGCCCCCGCAAGTATTCCCAAGCTCCACCTGAAGCCACACACACGCACGTGCAGAGTTAAACAATGGCATCGATGCTTTATTAATTTGCAAGGATAGAAGCAATTAACAGCGCTTTGCTTTGAAAAATCCTAATTGGTTTTCTGCCAAATCTCCTATGGACACGGGTCTCTGCTCGGGTAACTCCTCACACGAGCAGCACCGTGAGGGGATTAGAGCAGTGGGACACGCAGATGCCAGCAGATATTTATGACTGCTGCAAGATAAATAGCAAGGTGACGTGGGTGACGCTTATCCCCCAGCAGCGCTCCATCACCGCAGCCTGGCTGTCCTGAAGGCACGATAATGGCTCCGAAACGTTTGGTGTGATGGATGCTGTGCCAGAGTGACAGTTGCTGTGGCAACCAGCTGCAGAGGTACCCAGCCCTCCCCTTGGATGGGCTCCAAAACAGACGGGGTCCCCCCAACCCCGGGCCAGGCGAGGACAAGCTCATCGGTGAGCGAGCGGTGTGGCACGGCGCGATGAATTTTGATGGGTAGCTGCAGGTTTAATTGCTTCATAAGGGTTTGCTGGTGCCTTAACAGGAGCAGTATTAGGGATGTGCAAAGGGCAGTAAGCAAGGACACCCTCCCACCGTGCTGTGGAAGGTGCTGGGACATGGGTCACCCCAATTCACTGCTTACTTCTCAGCAAAATCACCTCCCCAACTGCTGTAACACAGTTGGGTGCCCAGACATAGCACCTGGCTCTGCCAGGGGGCATCTGGGAACACACCACCATGCCTCTCTGGATAACGAGGTTTCCCTGCCCAGGAGCAGGGAGCAGAGCACAGGTACATTTGTTATCACCTGCAAAGCCACGTGGAGATGCTGCAAGGGCACCGCACGCACCCTGCAGAGAGGCACTAGCCATGCCGAGCCAGCCAGAGCAGGTCTGCTCCAGCCCAAAGTTACCCTTCCTGGCACTTAATGAACAACACAAGCACATTTTTCTGCTCATCACCAAAGCCATGAGCAAACAGGACTCCACTAACAGACCTGAGCAGCCTCTCCATGCCCAGAGCACCCCCAGACACATCCCCCCCAAGCTCAAGGCAGACTCCCCACCCAAACCACTTCACACCACCTCAGACACTGCGGAAAGCCAGGTGGTGCTGGGGGAAAGGACCCCTCTGCCGAATCTGCCTACCCCAAAGCATGAACCAAGGTCTGTTTCCCAGGGGAGGGACAACCCCCTTGCAGCCAGCACCCCACGAACACAGCGAGCACACCCCCCCCCATCAGTGACAGTACCTGTCCAGGAGAGCCACAGGGTCACCAAGCCAAGCAGGAGCCAGAGCAGAGCAGCAAAATGGCTGCTACTGCCCCTGCCCCCCTATTTAAAGCTTCACACTCCACAGCTGCAACCATGCAGGGTTTGGGATGCTCCAGGTGCTCCCCATCAGGGCTGATGTCACTCCTGCGTCCTTCTCCACCCTGCAGCCCTCTCCAGTTCCCTGGCATTCCCTCGGGAATGCTGTCCCCTTTCATCCCCCTCACCCGTGGCAGCACCCACACCCCCCCAGTTAAAATCCCCTTCCCCACTTGAACCCCCATTGATTATTTTGCTCCATTAAGAAGCAGCATCCGTGGCTGTGAGTCTGCCAGCAGCTCATCCCTCCTGGCCCCCGCCTTCCCTTTCCAGGGCCTGTCCATTAGTGCCTCCAGCCAGCCCAGCATCAGCCTTGCTGAAAGCTTTAAGCCAGGAGCAAATCTCGGGGGGATGCATGAATTGGACCCACGGGAATACCCCACACCAGTGTGATGCCAGTGCCTGCGTGGGGGCATGCCTATACCTGCCAGGCTCCAGCAAAACCCACAGCCCCAGCTGTGCTCTAACCACTGTCACACAGTCTCGGGCACATCGTGGGGAGGGGGGCTTGGGGACATCCTTTGGGAGCCACCTGGAGATCCCTGGGGCAGGGGAGAGGCGTGCAGGAGGCTGGGCACCCATCCCCAGAGCAGGGTGCCCGTGGGCAGCAGTGTCTGGCCAGGGCCCCACGGACCCTCAGTGTCACTGAAATCCCTCCTTGCAGGCTCGGGCTGGCTGGGAAAGCGCACGGCAGCAGCGCTGGGAGCTGGCAGGGGTGACAGCTGGGTGACAGCTGTCCCTCGCTGACCTGGGGACAGCAATGCAGAGCAGGGGGCCACAACCCACAGCCACGTGAGCTCCCCCTGACCCTGCTGCATCTCCTCCTTGGATTAATCACCTCCAATTAGCCCTGGTGAAATGGCACGGGGAGAATCAGGCACCAGCATCCCCCCAGGGTGGCAGTGATGCAGTGGGGAGGAGGAGGGGACCGGAGAGGGGAGGTGGGCTGTCACCCCTCCATGGGAATAACAAACCCCCCATTCCCTGCCCTCCTCCTCCTCCTTGGACCCCCAGGTTGGTGTGTGAAGAATAGACCTGTTTGCTGGCAGGGCTGAGTAATGCTCTGAGCTGCTCCTCCCCGGCAGTGAGCAATTGCTTTGGCCTCCTCACCGTGTTAGCTGGGGACACAGTGCTACCAGCATGGGGACATGGTGCTACCAGTATGGGGACACAGTGCTACCAGCATGGGGACACGGCGCTACCAGCACAGCCCCACGGCCACCTCAGCCCCCTGTCCCACACGGGACCCAGCATCCCGGAGGTGACACCTCAGAGGTGACATGTGGTGGTTTCACACCACATGGTGCCACCTCTGCCCGTGGTGTCATGGCAAGCCATGTCCATCCAGGATCATCTGGGTGACATCTGGCAGCATCCTCCACCGGACTCCCTCCAGCTGGCGTGCCCACGGTGGAAGGGCACCCCAGGCTCCCCTCGTCACGCTGCTGGACCCCACGGAGCGGCAGGTCTGTGGAGAAACACCTCCCTGCTGGGTGCCATGGAAACGTGTCTCCTGCAGGAAAAAAAAAAAGTCTCCTTTTCCACCTGTTTTTTACCCCTTCCTCCCAAGGAAACACCGGAGGTGTGAAGGGTTTGACCCCAGCCACGATGGGTTGCCCACAGCTCCTGCCTGCCACCGCCCCCGGGGGGTTTCTCCCTGGTTGTCCCTCCCGGGCCACATCTTGGGGTGTGTGAGGCCACACGCTGAGGGACCCCAGAGCAACCCCCTTCCTGGGTGCTGAGTCACTTGGCACCAGCGGTACCCAGGCTGCGGTGGCAGCGCGGGGCTGGCAGGCAGCTCCTGCTCCAGCACCCACATGGCAGATGGCAAGCCTCTCGCCTTGTGATTTGATTTTGTTATTATTATTTTGGGCTGTTATTTCAGTCCACGGCCCCCTCTCCCTCCCTTCCCTCTGCCGTGTCCCTTGGCCACCTCCTCTGGGGAGGAGAAGAGAGGGTGGCTGTGGCAAACACCAGATTTTTGCGCAAGGGAGCGGAGCTTTCGGTGCCTCCCTGCAGCCCTTGGTGGCTTCCCTGTGGGATGTCACAGGCTGGCAGTGTCCCACATAGGACAGCACTGGCTGATGCACCAGGGTCCAGCCGCTGCTGGCCAGGGCAGGTGATGGTGGTGGCCCCCAGCTGATGTCTATGTGCTCCTCCTCTGCACATCAGTGGCCCTGGCCATGGGGACATCCTGCAGCATTCTGGTGAGGGGAGAGATGGAGCACTGGCAAAGAGACAAACTCCTGCTCTGTTGCTGCCTGGCACCAAGCACCTCCCTAAAGGGTCATCAGTGGCACGAGTTTGCTGGGTCTCAGTCAAGTTCCCAGCAGGCAAGTGACTGGTGCCACCAAACTGATGTGACAGCCAGAGAGACATCCCTCCTGAGGGCCTAGGCTGTCCTTTGCAGGGTCCCCAAGAGCCCAGTGCCACAGCAAGGACCGATGCCCGGCGTGCTGACAGCACATCACGAGGTCCCAAATGTGGGTCATGGCCACGCACAGTGACCTGGTGCCCACCCGCCCTGGCTGCCCACAGGAGGTGATCAGCTCTAATGAAGAGCACGTTGATGAGCTCTTGGCCATTCCTGCTGGGATCCCACGTCTCCTCACGCCGAGGGAGAAGCCTCTCCACAGCATTACGAGTTCAGCAGCTCAGCTGTGCTGGGGAAAGAAAAAGAAAGAAAGAAAAAAAAAACCCCAGTGCGAGCAAGACAGACTATAAATAAAAGCTGGAGAAGTGGGAGGCAGCAGCCACAAGGGCTTTCTGAAGCAGCAAGAAAAGCAGGTGCACGTTGGCTCTGGCACTCGATGCCTTTGTGTTTCCCGAAGAAGCCCGGGTATCCCTAATAGCCGAGCTCAGGGTGGGAGGACTGGGGATGGGGAGCGGGGCCGGGATCCCTCCCACACTGCAGGGCAGGCTCAGCCGGCTGAGGAGCAAACTCTGAACCAAAGGGTCGGGAGCATCACTGAGCCAGGGGAGCAGAGGGCACCCAGGGAGAGGGAGGAAGGGAGGGAATCGAAGGCTGCAAGGGGGCTGCCAGCACCAATGCAGCCCCAGCAGCTCCATGTTTAATAGAGGACGGGGGATCCTCCAGCCAAAATTTGCCACTGGAATTAGTGGTGGATGGAGGGAACTGCCAGAACTCAACGCATCTCAGCCTCCATGCATCCAAACCAGGATCCCCCAAAAAGTGTCCTGGCAAGCATCCAGCCATGCAGGGATCACCTGGAGCCACCAGGGATGGGGACCCAGCGCTCTGCTGGTGCCTGCCAGCACGAAAGGAGGGGAGGGAAGGGAGGAAGAGAAGGAGACAGATGGGCAGCAATGGAAACATAAGTTAACTCGAAGGAAGCGGATAAACAGCAGGCAAGGAGCAGATCCCGGCACATATGCTGTGCTGCAGCCAGCCTGGCGCAGGGATGTTCCTCACCATCCCTGGGCCCCATCCCTGCGAGGGACACAAGCTGTGCAGAGAGGTCAGCACTGGGAGGTGGGCAAAGGCTTGGGGTGAAAACCCCAGCGGGTTTTGAAGCCAAGGTTTGTGGCAGAGAAGGGGGAATGCAGCCCAGAGCAGCTGGGACAAGCAGCTCGGGTGCAGCTCATGGCCGTGGGCTGTTGTGGAAGCCAAAAGGAAAAGCTGGACAAATCCACAGAAGAAACATCCATGAGATGGACATGGCTCCCGGCTTGGGAATCACAGACCAATTCCCTGTGGCAGCTGGGGTGGCTTTGGCCAGGGAGAGACGGTTTGCCCCTTACTGGCAGGAGCAGGGCAGGGTGGGCAGCTGGATTTGGGCCAGGCGAGGTCCCCTGCCTCAGTTTCCCCAACCAGCAGAGGGGAGTGGAGCAGCATCAGTGCGTGTGAATGGCTGGCAGGGCCCTGGCCACATGGACCGAATGCTGTTCCTGGCCTCGGTGCAGCTGCAGGTCACTGCTGATGACTTGAGCAGCTGATGGGAAAGAGAAAAGAGTCAAGCAGAGCTGAAGCAGGGAGGCTGAGACCCTCAAAAGTCCTTGAGCCCTGCAGCACAGTGCTGCTTGCTGATTACCGGGTACCCCAGTGCCAACCCAGCATCGCTGGCTGCTCCGGCCACGCCGCCGTGGCAGGAGGGGGACCGCGGCCACCCTGCATTGCCCCCACTCCCCAGAGTGGTGTCGTGGGGGTCTCTGCTGAGGGGATTCTCCTGCTGCCGCAGCCCCCGACTCGCCCGGAATAACAAGCAGGCAGAGGCGCAGAGCTGCCGGGAGCAGCTCTCCAGTGACGCTCGGCCAGGTGCTAATGAGCCCTGGGCTCTCCGATCTGCTCACCGAATGTCATGACCCAGATTAATTGCTCAAAAAGACACCCCAAGGCTGCTAAGAAAAGAAAAAAACCAACAAAAACCAAAAACCCAAACCACAACAAGCCTCCCCCAGCAGCCAGCACATCCCCCGTTTGCATCCCAGCGCCGGCAGCCCGGAAAAGCCCTGCCCGTGGCAGGAATGCCTGTCGGGGCGCCGGGCCAGCCAGCGCCATGGGCGCACACAGCCGCCCTTGTTCCCTGCTCCTCGGCGGAGGGTCAGAGCCACCGGCCGTCCTCGCCGGGAGCACAAGGGGAAGCCTGTTCGAGGCGCCCGCGCTCCCCGGCGGGATGCTAACGCCTTCCCCGCGGCTGCCAGCACGACCGGATGCTGCTGCGGGTCCCCCACGTCCCGGCACAGCCCCGTGCCTCTCGCTTTCAGGGGCAGCGCTATCCCCTTAGGGGGAAACTGAGGCATCGCGGGGGGCAAGCATGTCCCTGGCACAAGGGGCACGGCTGCTTCACCAACAGCTTTTGCAATGTCACCTGCAGTCCTTGCTGGCACGGGGCTTTGCAAGCAGGTGGCCTTTGCGTCTCCATCCGAGACCTTCCTCCCAGGGCAGCGTTTCTCCTCCAAGCCTGCAGACATAAGCACCCTCCAAGCCTTTGGTTTCCAGGCCCTCCAGCAGCGTGGTGCTGGCCCTCGGGTGATCTCACAGCTGTCACTCAGCCACTTGCCACCTTCACATGGATTCAGCATCCCCCACGCAGCTCCCAGCACTTTGTCTGCAGCATCCTCCTGCTTGTGATGTCCTTCACAGGCCACTGCCTGCATGCTCAGTGGTGTCCCACCAGTCCCTCCAGTACCACATCAGTGCTGGGGTCAGGGAATCTGCACTTGGAAGGGCTGTACCCAAGGGATGCTGGTGCCAGGACAGGATCCCCACAGCCGCTGGCTCAGCTGCACACTCCAACTGGTGCGTCCATAATCCATTTACTGAATGAAAATACTTCCCTGTGTGGAAAGCAGGTCCTGATCATCCTGAGGACATGATGGCTCCTGTATCTCCACAGCCCTGAGGAAGAGGAGGGGGCTGGAGGGTCTCCCAGCCCCACCAGCCAAAAGGGCAGGAGGAAAACGAGAGCAGGGAGTGAAAACAGATGGGAGATGACCACCCGCCGGGCTGCTGCTCTCTGGTCTCCAGGACTCCTGACCTAGTTATTAGCCGAGGAGGTAGAGCACGAAGCAGAGAGGGATGGAGAAAGAGCCCAGGCCCAGAAATAAATGGGTGATGGAGAAGTTAACCCAGGGCCAGGGAGCTTCCGAAATGATCCGTGAGACGGATCCTGGCTCTGAGCCGCCGCAGCTTGTCCTGCCGTCAGCCACACCGAGCCGGCAAAGAGCCACGGAGACATTTCAAGAGCTGGGAGAAAAACACCTTCTGACAAGAGACTTAAACTGCTGCACCCACGCAGGCGAGCGGAGCTGTGGGGGCTGCGATACCCCCGGGAGCAGCGCTGCCCGCTGCGGGTGCTTCCGTCTGCCGGGGAAAGGCAGCGCGAGGAGCCACGGCGGGGAGAGAGAACCAGGCAAGCTCAAATTAGAACTAATAAGACAGAAATCGTTAGCAGCTAGAGGGATTAGCGCTGGGAAGAGGCTGCCAAGGGGCGCAGGGAATGGCAGGCACCTCGGTTTTTCTGCTCAGCTCAGAGCCACGTCTCCCATCCCAGCAGTGAAATGGCAGCCAGTGCTGGCCCCGGTTTAGCCAAGGCACCTTCAGAGGGGAAACCTCTGCAGCAGCATCCCCGGGGGGATGGCTGTGTCCCGGACCCGCTGCAGCCTGCTCATGCCAATCCCAGGATCTGCACCATGCCAAGGCGCGCTTAGCCATGCCAGCAGCCCGATCCTGCCCTATTCAGGGAGCAGCTCGGCGGCAGCAAGCAGCTCTGTCCCCAGCCCCTGTCCCGTGCAGGGCTCGGAAAGCAGCTTGCAGCCTTGCCTGGCATGCAGGAGCCTGATTCCGAGCCCGGGAGCATCACTGCAGACAAGCACCGCAGCTTCCCGCTCCCCGGGATCTCTCCCTGCCCAGCAGCAGCAGCCGCAATCCCCTACGTCCATCTGGGCATCCAGTGCCACGTGCCGGGAAGATGCTCCACAGCGCTGCCCATCTGAGCTGCCCCCCTCCCTGAATCACCAGGCCACCTTTGGGGACCGGGAGGTCTCGGGCAGGAGCCCACCAGCCTCCCTGGCTTCCCCGGCAGCCCCCAGCCCCTGCGCGGAGCTTGGCTGCGGGCGGCTGTGGCTGCGGCGGAGGTGGGAGCGATGACTCAGGAGATAATGAAGCAGATCAGAAGGAGGAGAGGAGCGGTGAGCGGACGTAGCGAGGAGGCAGCTGCGTCCTTCGGGCCTACACCCGCTCCCCCCTGACGCGGCACCGCAGCTGGGGTGCGGGCACACACACCCCCGGCCTCGCTGACTCACCCGGGGGGCATGGCAGCACCGGGGCGGGGGGATAATTTTAGCCCCCTCCGGGTACATCCATCCCTCCTCCTCCTCCTGGGAATGGGAGGGGCTGGCAGGGGCTCCCAGGCCAGGAGGAGAAACCCCAGGAATTGGGGCTGCATTTGGGGCACCATCAGGATGATGCCCTTGGGGGTCCATCCAGCCCTCACCCATTGCCGACCCATGGGCTGGCCACCCCGGCTTTGAGCAGTGCCTTTCATCCACGGGGCTCCTCCTGCTGCCAAACCTGCCTGTTCCCCGGCTCCCAACAGGTAAACAGCCTCTCCTGTCTGGGGAAACTGAGGCAGGGAGACACCAGACTTGCCTGAGGCTGCTGTTTGCAACAGAGCCAGAGAGGGAAGCCAGGAGTCCTGGCTCCTGTGTTCATCTTCGTCCCAAGCTCATTTATAAAGTCGTTTTTCCCTGCAGAGCAGTCCCAGTCACCTGTGGAGTGCCCAGCGTCACTGGCTCACCCTTTGCTGTCCCATCAGTGGCTTCACCCCACACCCAGCCCCAGAAGAAGACAGCTTCTGCAGCTGAGAGCCACTCCTGCCTCACCACATGTCCGCAGGGCATGGCACACCACACTTCCCAGCCTCAGTTTCCCTTCTAGTGCAAAGGCATCCACCCACTGCAGAGGCAGACCTGGTGCTGCCGGGTGCCTCAGCTTCCCCCCTGTCAGAGTTCAGCCTTGAGGGTGCCAGGAGCACCAGGGACCCTCCCCAGCACGGCATGGCTGAGCCCCTCCGGCTCATGGCATCTGACTTCCCTGGGAGCCCAGCCTTGGCAAGGGGAAGGAGCTGCTTATGCAGAACAAATGGAATCAATCAAAACAAAAGGCAGCGGGCCTGCTTCTGTTTATTACCCATCCAAGGGTTTACGATGCATTTGCAGACATCCATAGCCATATGGAGACGGGGAACCCCTCGGGGCCACCCCAGCAGGCAGGGAAAGGCAGGGACAGCCGTGCCCATGGTGCTGGGACATGGGCACACACACACCCCCGGCCGCTCGCCCTGCTCTGCCCCTGGGCTGCTCCACCGAGCCCAAGCCCAGGGTCCTGGGGACACCTCCCAATCTCTTGCTGCTTTCCAGCCCTCTGCATAGCACCCCCAGCTCACTCCTTGGGACCACACCAGTCCCCAGCCACCTGCCTGTTAGGGACGATGCCACCAAGCA
Source organism: Caprimulgus europaeus (assembly GCA_907165065.1). The sequence continues at coordinate 4,337,274 of OU015548.1, read as the reverse complement.
GCCAGGTCACATGGAGCAGAGGGAGGATGAGGAAGGGGGTGCTGGCACCTACCCAAAATAACGGGGTGCTGGGTGCAGCACAGCCCCTGCAGCACCACCTCCATGGACACTGCATGTGCTGGGGATCCACGGTAGAGGATCCAGCACCAGGATCCAGCCCAAGCTGCCGAGTGAATTGAATCCGTGCCCGCTTCCTCAGGGCTGCTGCTCCTGCTAACACACTCCCTGAGTTCCAGGCAGCTTCTCACCTCTCCCTCGGCCCTAGCAGCTCATGGAAGAGCTGATGCTGGAGGTACCTCTCGGCTCCCTCCCCAGCTGGGGCAGTGCTGTGGCTCTGACACTGAAACAGAAGCTGGCAGTGGTGAGGAAGGATGGTGAGAGACGGTTTATTAATGCTCTGATGAGACAGCAGCCGGGCAGCGGCGTGTCAGGGCATGCACACTGGAGGGGCAAGCTGGCTCCTGGCAGATAGGGGAGGTGGATCCAAGAGGATCTGCTGGGGGAAGGCACCTTTATGGCCAGGGGTTGCTGTGAAACACCATGGACTTTTGCCCTGCATGGCTGACATGAGACTGAGACCAACTCACAGCTAACAGCAGACCTGGGCACAGTTGCCTGAAGGTCCTGCTCCTCAGGCAGGCACCTATGGATGAGCTGTGCTGGAGTGCAGCCTGCTCTTCCACCCTATGGATGTCCAGCACACATGCTGGGATGTGCCTCAGTTTCCCCTTGCTGCCTACCCTCCTCTGAAAGCTGGCCCTGGTGCAGCAGCAGGACCCACCGAGCCTGACCCACCTGCAAATCCTGGGCCTGGTTGTGGCAGAGGTGGTAGAGAGCTGCCTCCTGTGGGCTCAGGTCCAGCTCCCCATGAAAATGTTGTGCCCCAGCCCGGCATTCAGCCAGGCTGTGCATCCATAGCGAGGTGACACCACACTGCTGCTCACTGCCAGCACGTGGGGAGCTGCCATGTGCTGCACAGCCATTACCCAGCCAATTAGGAGATGCCAGCTGGGCTGTGTGGCTATCAGAGACCAAACGAAGCTGCACATCTCCCCTTGGGTTCTCCTTGGCCAAAGCTCAGCCCTTCCCACCTACCTGGGCTCCCTGCTGCATCCCTCTGGGTCCCCGCTGCTGGACCTGCCACGTTAGCCATGGTTCTGGGTGAGTTGGGGGGTCACTCAGGGCAGGAAGGCTGGGGCAGGGGGAGACTTTCACACCAGGCTGAGAAACCGCACGGGAACCCCACGGGCACATGTGCCCGTGTCCCTGCCCGGCGGAGGGATGGTACCCAGGGAGGGATGCCCCCCGAGGAGCGATGCCCCCCGAGGAGGGATGGTACCCAGGGAGGGGTGCCCCCCGAGGAGCGATGCTGCCCGGCGAATGCCGCTCCCCGCCGCGGCCGCGGGCTCCCTCTGGCGGCCACGCCCCGCCCTGCCCGGAGCCCGAGCCCTGCGGGGCTCCCCATCCACAGCATCCCCTGGTCCCACCCCGCCACCAGCAGCCCCGCTCCGCCTTGCCCGAAGCTCAGAGCACCCGGCGTGTTTCAGGGAGAGGTTTCATTAAGGCTTTTGCACCTGGGGGGTTCCCAGCATCCTAAGGGGCCGGATGCACCAAGGACAAGGGGCTGGACCCCCATTCTCTGCACTCCGTCTCAGCGTACCCCCTGCTTTGAGCTGGCAAGCCCCATCACCCCCAGCCTGAGCACAGCCCCCTCCGTGGCAGTACCACGATGCTGCGGAGCTGTGGACCATACAGCTCTCATAGCCCTGGAGCTCACCACCATCCCCTGCAGACACCCCCAGACTCATCAAGAGCCCAGCTCAAGCCCTGGCTCAGCACCAGCAGGCTGGGGGGCACCACCAGTTTGCAAAGATCTTTGCCTCCAGAAGACTAAATCCCATAGGAAACAGGAAGGGCAGAGGGGGGAGGGAGAAGAGTTACTGTTTTCATCTTCCAATTTGATCTTATTAAAACTTCATTCAAAGAAATAGACTTTTCATCCCAAATCTCATACAAGTTTCATGGCACTGCAGATGGCGGAGCAGGAAAACATCCACTGGAGAATTTAACAGCAGCACCCAGTCCTTAAATGAGTTCCTCGTGGGAGAGGGCTGTGCCAGCCGGCCAGGGGCCCCACTGCCCACCCAGAGCATCCCCAGTGCTGCCTCCCTCCACTCCCACCCTCCAGTGGCTTTGCTCACGTTCTTCCTAGTGAAATCTGCAGCACTCTGGCTTTAGTAAATCCCACTGGATGCAACAGATGCAGGCAGCAAGCACAGCCTGCAGCATCACCAGCCATTAGGAGATCAGAGTAGCCAGGCTGTGTCCTGCTGTCACCCCTCACCACACACCGTGCCTCAGTTTCCCCATCTCTCAAGCAGAGATTGCCCTGTGGCTCTGCTGGGAGGGGAGGCAGCCAGTAATGCTCCAGGCAGCGTGGCAGGGTCAGGAGGAAGCAGCAGGGGCATTGCCAAGGGACCTGGCTCTAAGTGGTGTGGATGCCTGGGTGACTCAGACATCTCCTGAGGACAGCGGAGGAGCCCCCCGCCCCGTGGCAGGAGGGGAGCTGCCTCCCAGGCTCCGGGAGCCGTGACCGAACAGCATCCCCGATACAGTCATTAATAAACAGTGATGCTGCCCGGGTGCTGCTCGCCTCTGTGCTGTGCACAGCCCTGCTCAGCATCACAGCCAGGTGCTGATTCATCACGGCTCACAAGGAACCAGGGCTCACAAGCCTCTCCCTTCACCAGCCAAGGGGTCCAGGGCTTAGAGAGGCTGCACAGACCCCTGGTCTGGTGCAGGGGAGCCTGCAGAGGCTTCTTTTCATGCCTGGCTGCTGCAGCAGCCACAAATATCATCAGGCAGCTGCAAAGAAGTCTCGTTCCCTACGTAAGAGGGAAGCCCAGTGCATCCTCCAGTTCATCCACCCAGAGATGCCGGGGTCAGCACGGCTGTCCTGCTCTCAGGCCCTGGCCCTGCTGCAGCCCCCGTCACGGCTGTGAGTGTTGGGGTTACATCCCATAAATTGGCTCCCCATAGCTCAGCCATGCTGCAGGGCAGGAATGCACAGACACGGCATCCCTGCTCAGAGCATCCCTGCACAGAGAGACCATCCCTGCTCAGAGCATCCCTGCACAGCCACGGCATTCCTGCACAGAGAGAGCATCCCTGCACAGAACGTCCCTGCACAGACAGAACATCCCTGCACAGAGAGAGCATCCCTGCACAGAACATCCCTGCTCAGAGCATCCCTGCACAGAGAGAGCATCCCTGCACAGAGAGAGCATCCCTGCACAGAACATCCCTGCACAGACAGAACACCCCTGCACAGACACAAGGGAGATGGGAGATGCGGGGTGTTCAGATGGAGCCTGCCCACAGGGATGGGGTGCAGGGGTACCCGTTGCCAGGCACCCGAAGCTGGCTCACCACCCGCTGCGAGGCAGGAGGCAAGCTGGGCTCTGGGCTCTGCTGAGCCGAGCAAACATCCCTGCAGCTACCTGGACAAGAGACCCAGAGCTTCTGCAGCCCGGTGGGTAACTGTACCCCCATTCTTGTCCCATTAGTGCCACAGGCACCCTGTCCCCCCACCCCAGTGCCCAAGGGTGCTGCTCCTTGGCCGGTGGAGCCGAGTTACTGAAGAAAAGCCAGCCCAAGGAAAGGCTGGCTGCCATTCAGGAGTAAGGGACCAGTAGCGCCCCTCCGAGGCTCAGCCGAGCCCCAGCCGGGCTCCCCGGCACCCCCAGCCTGCTCGCTGAGCTTTGGGGAGCAGCTCGGCGAGGGCAGCCCGGCCAGGAGCAGCTTGCCACAAGGGGGAACCCCCGGGCTGGAAAAATTCATCCTAGAGATGCTACAGGGCTTTGCACCCACCGCCCCTGCTTCCAGGGAGGGCTTTTTGCCAGGGAAGGATGCTCTCCTCTCGCTCAGCTGGCTACCAAGGGGCCTTGGACCCCTTCTCTTGCCCCTAACTTCCTGCACTCCACGGTGGTGCAGCCCCACGGATACATGACCTGACTCCAGCTTTGGTTCCTGGGACTCCTGTCCCTTTCCTGCTTTCCCCAGCTGACGGGATCCCAGGGCCAGGCAGGACACAGACTGATGCTCAGGATGCAGGGGAGTGCTTCACAGAACGAGGGAGTGTAGCAGGGCAAGGGCTATTAGGCTGCTGATAGTAGTACAAGTAAAAGCTGTCTGTTCTGCGTGGGTGGATCAGTCAAGCAAGGACAGCTGGGACACTCGTGTCATCACAGTGAAGGAAAGCCAAGAGGATTTCCAGGAAAAACGTGGCTGGCCTGGCCCTGGTTGCCTGCCTGTAGCAGCCACCCTGGTGTATCAGGCTCTGCACCCCCACTCAGGAGGGAGCTTGGGGTCCTTCAGTGGGGCAGAGATAAAAGCCACCAGAGGTGAGCACTGGTCCCCAGTCCTGCCATTCAGCTTTATAGCCCCAAAGGCTCTTGGAAGTCAGGTCAAGCTCTGCAGCCGTTGCTCTCACAGATGGATGTTCACCTTCCTCGCCACCTCCCTGAAGGCTCCAACCCCCCTGCAGAGGAGCACACTATTTAGGTTGGCAATGTGGCTCTCCAAACAACAGGGCAGTTCCAGGCTAAACCTCCCCATGGTGCTGTTAGCAAGAACCCCACGGGAGTGTCTGTTTAGATAAAAGTCTCAGATAAACTCCAGGCTGGGCAGGCTCCAGCGCTGAGCACAGCTGACCAGAACCTGGGCCAGCAGCTCAGCACCTGCAGGGTCCCCTCACTTGTGGGGCTGCTGTCTGAGCTCCCCAACCTCACATCTGGGTCCTGGCATGAGCACCACTGACACATCAGTGATGGGGGGCACCAAGGATGCCTGGAAAGGACCTGAGCAATGCTTCAAGTTGAGCAGCAGCACCAAGGGACCAGACAGGAGAAGGCTCTGCTACAACAGTGACAGGGGCTACAACAGGGCTGGGAAGTTGTCTAACCACAACCCTGGAGTGACAAGAGTTCCCTGTGGCTTTAATCTGCACAGAGACACTGTCAGGAAAAGGAAAAAAAACATTCCCTGGGAGACAAACTAACGGGAAAGTACTGGGAGAAGGGTGGGGGATGCTGGGGAATTTGTCTGCCCCACAAGGACAGAGATGTTAGTACCAGGAGTGAGGGAGAGAAAGGCAAAGCAGGGAAAGGGGAAGGAAGATGCCAGGAGGATGGAGAACAGAGGCCTGGAGCAGCAGGATTAGCAATGATAAACTCGCAGCTAAACTGGGCTTATGTCAGCATGTATTACCCGAGAGTGACAGGAGTGATGGGCTTGCTCATCTGCCATTTATAAGTGGCAAATTCTCCCTCCATCCTGTTTGCTACGAATTAGCTGGCATATGTCTAATCGTCTTTGCAAGCACAACTCAACTGGCAGAGATTAAAGCCCTGCTCCTCCTCTGAACCAGGCACTGCACTTCCCTGCAAGGCAGGAGGAGAGTGCTTTGTACCTGGCTGCTCAAGGACAGCGGGGAGGGATGCTCTGAAGGACAGCACTCAGATACACAAAGCGTGTCCCCCTGTCCTCACAGGCCTGCAGAAACCCAAAGCCCTAACACAGCCAGGCCCCAGACCAAAAAATCCCTGTTCCCACTGTCTGCTGAGGGTGACGAGGCAGCTCATGTCCTCTCTGACTGCTTCAGGTCTCAAGGGATGGGGCACTCGTCCCCTGGTTAACTCATCAGGTAGATGGAGATAAAGAAATAGCACTAACAGGTACCTGAGAGACCAAGAACCAAATTCCTGACTCTCCTCCAAGCAAACTACTGCACTTGAGCCCAGCTGCCAAGCCAGAGCCCAAGGCAGTACCGATTTCCATGGGAGTCATCAAGAGCCATTAAACCTGGCTGTAAGCTGGGGAGCCTGGTGCTGTCTGCAAGGGAGGCACAGAGGAGAGCTGGGATGGAGACACAGAGGAGAGCTGGGATGGAGAGACACAGAGGAGAGCTGGGATGGAGAGACACAGAGGAGAGCTGGGATGGAGAGACACAGAGGAGAGCTGGGATGGAGAAACACAGAGGAGAGCTGGGATGGAGAGACACAGAAGAGAGCTGGGATGGAGAAACCCAAGGTGCTTATTAAACAATAAAGCTGTGCCACAGGCGTGTGCCTGCGTGGGGGCTGTTTGCATGGCTAACTGCTCGCCCCAGGGCATGTGTTGTTTGGCCAGCAAAGTGCTGCTTGGGTGGTGAGAGACCCTTGGCTGACACATCCACAGCTAGTCAAGCATGTCAAAATAACCTGGGAGAGTTTGGAGAACTCAGCTCACAGACAAGACTGCTCCACCACATCAGCATGAGCCCTTGGAGCCAGAATAAACAGTGACTCAGGAAGAGAATGAGCAAAGGTGATTGCAGGGGATAGGTCTGCTGGGAGGCAGTGAGAGGCACTGCAAATGCAGGCTGCTCTTGCCTGTGCAGTGTGGATTTGAAGACCCAAACACTCTCCTGCCATGATGCTGAGGAACCAGCCCAGCTCCTTCAGCCCCAGGGTATCAGCAGCCCCGGTGTAAGATCAGGACTGCAGGAGCCCCAGCTTTGCAGAACACCCTCACGCTCCTTAAGCAAACATCTTTCCCTCTCTATCCCTTGGCTTCTTTCAAGCACAGGGATCAATTTGACAGTGTTGGCTCTAACAGAATGTTTGTGAACCAGCATCTAGGTGGGATCAGGAGAAAGAGGAAGCATCCTCTCCCCACTGACAGTCTAACCTTGCTCCCACACCCCAGGCAGAGGAAAAGGGAGTAGTATCCATCTCCTCCACGCAGCCCCAGCCTGGGGGAAGCGACACTTGCTACTGCCAGTGACACATCCAGTACACTGAGACCTGAGCTGGGTCACCAGCCTGAGTGCCCAACCTGCTGCTCTGTGAGTTGGTGCCATCTCCCGGGCTCGCCTTGGCAAGGGAAGAGCAGTGTAACGTGATAATGACCAGCTGGCCTTGTAATCTGCAGCTCCGGTTTGTGCGGGGATGGGGCAGGGGAGAGAGGACTTGGCTGTGAACAGAGCTGAAGGAAATCTGCAGCACGATGCAGGCAGCCCGAGGGGTGCTCGCTGCCTGATGGCTCGGCCAGATGCTGTTTGTAGTCAAGGAGAGAAGAGAACTGTACGCACCGAACACACGCGGCGGCTCCCTGGTGCCTCTGCGCTGCTCTGGGGCTGCCGGTGGGATCCCAGCTTCCCTCCTGGCTGCAGCTTTGGAGGATGCTGAGAGCCAGGTACACAGTGACACTTGAGCAGCGTGGAGCTGGGAAGCCAGGGAGAGCAGGTTCCTCGTTAGGGAACTTAGTTCAATAATTAGTATCGCTCTCCTCTCCATCCCTGGACCAGCACAGGGTAAGTGAGCCTGACTCGGGATCCCTGGAGATGCAGAGCGCTGCAGGCCATGAGCACTCACTGGAGGCAGCTGCAGGGAGCTCTGAGCAGCCGCAGGCAGTGGGCTGCAGGGTGAGAAGGCAGCTGTGTCCATCTCTGGGGGGGGTTAGCTGGCTCCTCTATATAGCTGTCATCCCACCGTGCTGCTGCAGACAGACCCCTGAGGAATGCAAGCCTCCCCCCAATCCTGGTCTCTCTGGAATCGTGCTGCTGGGAGGTGAAGTGCTAAACCTTATTTAGCAGGAAGGCTGCCTGCCCTGCTGACCACAGACGTGAGAGCCCTTGTGCGCAAAATATCCAGAGAAAACTACCTCTAATTAGAGGGTGGAGTTAAAAATATCCATAGTCCATAAACAGAGGGAGGCAGACAGGGAAAAGGCACATGCCAGTGTGACTGACGCCCTGGGAGGGAGACGAGATTAGGAGCGACTCAGCCTCACACATAGAGATGATTCAAAATAGACAAGCATATGCCTGAGCAATGAACTAGGGAGAAATGATGGGACTGGTGTAGGAGTGGGGTCATGGTCTGTGACACTGAGGAATCAACAACTTGTCTAGACTACAGCAGACAAAAAAAGAGATGCTGGCTTAATCTAGGAGCGAGAGGCACCGCAGCGTGAGTGTGTCCATGGAGAGCTGCCCTAGCAGCAGAAGCAGCACAGAGAGGGAGGGGCACAGGCCAGATGTCCACATCTATTCCCAGAGCTGCTGAGAATGATCTTGGGTAAATGGCATAGCTGCAGAGTGCTTTGAGATCCTCAGATCAAAAGTGACATGGATAAGTAAGAGAGCATCTTTTAACCTGAAGAGCCTAAAGTCACTCTAGAAACTTGCCAAGACAAGGTAGGGCTTTGCTTCCAAAGATCATACCCCATTAGACTGAGAGGTCCTGTCCAGCCCCTCCTAAAAGGCAACAGCCTCATTCAGCCAGTGCTGGAATACAGCTCCATGTGAATCCTGCTCACCTGAGTGCTGCTCTGGGGAGACTTTCCAAACAGGGGAACCCACAGCCCTCCTCTTATGTGTAGAGAAGTTTCTTTTTCATGATGACCAAAGCAGGTTGTGTCCAGAGCTGCTGCCCTCCCCCTGGGGCAGCACAATCAGCTCCCACCTCTGAGACCAACCCAACTCTTGCACTGGCAGAGGTGTCTGCCAGGAGCTCCATCTTCACGAGACAGCAAGCCAGCCTGCCACACTCACAGCTTCAAAGTTAAAGAGGTCTGGAGCGAACCTAAGGGCTAGGACAGGTCCAGATGGACAGCCCTGAGGACAGACAGGCTGCTCCTCTGCCAGGTATGTCACAGCTTGTTGGCAGAGTCCTTGGAGCCCCAGTGCCTCAGATAATAACACACACGCCTGTTTGCCATGTGTATTGCTATCGAAAACTCACCGTGACAGGCACAGCCTGTTATTACAGGTTCCAGCAGCTTCTTCCCAGCAGGGCTTGAACCTCAGTTTGAGCCTCCAGGCACTACAAGCATCAAAAGGAAATCTATTTGCTCTGAGTTGCCTTCAGCCGCTTTCAGATCCCAAACACTTGGTGTATAACACACTCTGTACAACCTTTAGAGATCCCCAAGGTGTTTTTATTCCAAGTTTAGTCCTTGGTCACATTCCCTGCATTCTTACAAGTGCCAGGAGTGAGGCCCCGCTGCCTTATCCTGCACCTCTCTGCTGCCACCGCTGCTGCTAGCGCTTGGGCCGGGTCATGCAGCTCTTTCTTCTCCATCACTCCCCTCCACAGGCTTTTGCTGGAGCTCAGGGGGGCTCCATGGCAGGACACGTGCTCCCTCCCTCTCATCCTGCAGATTCCTCTTCTTGTTTCAAGCACAGATCACTCTTCAGAGAACAAAGAAATCATAGGAAGAGGCAGGTTTATGCTGCCCCTCATCACGCCTGAATACATCCCCACATCACACAGGACTGCTCTTAGTGCATATTTTATTCTAGTTACTTGTTTCAACATTAAATAATGAAATGGGAGCTCCATTTGTGTGTGAAAAATCAATGTTTTGCATGGCAGCGCTTTGCCATCCTGGTTTGATGGGCGCTACAGTTCTTGTATAATATTTATTGTGACTCCTTTGGCTTGTTGAATTTCGTGTTCCAAACGGCCCCTCAGTGGCAATGGCAGATTAAAAGGCAGAACCTTGCTGTAATAAAACCATGGAGGCAGCACAAAGAGAAGAGCTGGCACTAGTCCTGTCTGCCTCAGTCAGGCAGTTGGCACACAGGTCCCCTGTGAGGACGTACATACAAGATGATGTTCCAGGTGTCATGCCCTGGTGTTACCCATTAAGGTCATACCTGCTTTGCCAGTTGACTTCAAACCCAGCCTCTGTCTGCATTGATTATTCACACACATACCCCCAGTGCATGCCCAGGCCAAGCTCCAGCAGCCTGGAGAGCTAAATCAAGGCTTAGAAGAGCCCCTGAGCACTGATCCAGCTCCCCCTCGAGTGGCCCAGATGGCCTGAGGAAGCCAGCACACCCCAGCTTAGTTCACCTGCCGCTCTCCCAGCATGGCTCTTCCCCAGCCCAGCACAGCCAGGCTGAGCCTGCTTTCCAGCCGGGTCTGTGGCCAGCAGAAGGGTGCTGCAGACTGTTTTCAGGTCCACATATCACCTGGACATGTAAACACAACTTAGGAGGCCAGGAGAAGTGAATAAGAAATCCTCCCATCCTTTCTTGTTTCCTCTTTCTCAGTTCTACTCTTCTCCAGTCAAGCTGCTGCGGGAAGTTAAAGAGGAACCTGACAGTGATTACATTTTATCACCCATTATACTCTGTGTCATCATATTTTACATCTCCTGTCATTGCAGCCTGAATGGACTGTGTTAAAATGACTCCTTACCCAACAGGGACCCAACACAACGATTAAAATGAGTCAGGTTTTAAGCCATATAGTCTTATTAGGCGATTCCTTCCCCTTCATCCTCAGTGAATCGTCCCATCTGGCCATTAGAATTGATGAGAATCTCTGTATTAATTTCACCAGGCTCGGATCAGCCCTTTAAATCTACTCATTACTGTCTTGAGTTAGATCTGCTACATTATCAAGTTAAATACATTTTTACATCCCTTAATTTCTAGCAGCTCTGCTGAGCTGGTTTACAGAACAGAGGAGAGCTCTGCTTTCATTCCAGCTGCGTGATCTTCCACAGCATCTTAATTACATCCCCGTCACACGCTACTGACAGTGACGCATGAACCAGCACCAGCCCGGGCTGAATCGCTAAATTTGGGGCCAGAGTCCTGTGCTGGTCATTTTTATCTCTTTTTGTTAATCAAAGAAAACGATTCTGGGACACTTTTGAGGACCACGTTGCAGCTCGGGATGCTCTCTGTGCAAAGCCACTTTTTCAGGGCAGAATCACTAAATTAAGCCTGTGGTCATGTCAGAAAGAACCTGGTACAGCAGGAGGGCTCGGGAAGCTCCTCACCAGCACCACTCTCTCCTCAACTGGTTGGTTGTGTTTCAAGTTGGTCAAAAGTTGATAGTGAAATGTGCAGTTTGAGGTGAGATAGCTTATTAGGGAAAATCCTCACCAAGAAATCTCTCTTTTTACGGGTTCTGATGAAATACAGGGGGGAAGCACCCACTCTAGAGAAACGCTTGGATGGGTTTTGATAACCCAGAGCCTTCAAGCTCATTTCCAGCTTTGGATGGTTCAAGAACACGAGAAGCTCCCCAAGCTCCTTACTGCCGCTGCCTTCCCCGCACGGCTCCGGGCCAGCGCCTCTTCCCACCCGCGGGGGGAAGGAAGAGTCCCCGGGCGGCAGCCGCGGGATGCGCCCGCTTTAGGGGTGCGGGTGTGTCCCCCCGCCGTGTCCCCGCCCCGGTTCCCGCGGTAACGGGAGCGCTGCCCCCCCCCCGCCCCGGGGCCGCCCCCGCCGCCGCCCGGGCAGTGCGCAGGCTCGGCGGGCTCCGCTCCGCACACCCCATCATGGCGCTGCGGCGGCCGGCGGTCCTGCTGCTCCTGCCCCTGCTCGGTGAGTCCCGCACACCGGGGCCGCTCGTCCCGGGGAACGGGGGATGCGCTGCCCCCGGCCCGATGGCGATCGGGGCGATGCGCTGTCCCTGCCGCCATCCCGGGGGAGGGGGAGATGCGCTGCCCCGGCTCTGCACCGGGGTGGGCGCGGGGAAGGATGCGCTGCCCCGAGCCTTGCTCCGGGAACGGGAAGGGAGGGATGCGCTGCCCCAGCCCGGGGGATGCAGGGATGGGGACGGGACGGGGGTCCGGGGCCAGCCCCAGTGGCTGCAGCGAGGACTCGGGGGCTGCCACGCCGCGGGACACAAGGGAAGGGATGAAGTAGCCCAAAGCCGCGCTCAGCAAGGAGCGGGTCCAGGGATGGGGTGGCTGGAATGTGCAGCCTCGGCAGGCAGGCAGGGCGGACACTAGTGCCTATTCAAGAGCAGGCACAGGCGCCTATTGTTCCGGGGGCCCCGCATGAATGTTTGCAGTTTTAATTGCAAAAACATTTGCTAATTCCGCTCAGGAATGAATTTGGGCTCATTTGTTGTCTGGCTATTAATAGTGGGGGGATGAGGAGGGGGGACAGCAGCCGGTGGGCTTGCATTGCCCTCCCCCCAGCTGCCCAGACAGCAGGAGAAAATGGGATGGAGTGGGGTTAGGGTGACAATCAGCAGCCAATTACTAAAACACACGGGGCTGTGCACGCACACACGTGTGTACAGACACACAGATAACTGGTTTGGGTCAACTCAAGACTGAAGTTTATTGAAATATTTCAAACACTTTGTCTAAAGACAACACAATTCTCCAATGACCCCAAATAATTTGCAGAGCCCCAGATAAAGTGGGATTTGGGCATTCTTTACCCAAAAAGCAAGCGCAGAGGTGAGATGACTCTGACACTCATCTGCGATCAGGAGATGGTTGTCACACACTCTGGGGTCTGTTGTCCACTTGCTTGACTGTGGTTTGTAGCAGAAATGGTTTCAGCAGGAGAAATTGGGAGCACCTGATCCTGGAGCATCCCATAGTCTCCCGGTGCTAAATCTGTATTTGGATGCTCCCCTTGAATGAGAAAAACAACAGAATTAACCAACTTTTCCTTACAGTTGGGCAGCAAGGTAGAAAGGTACCTAATTTCCTTCCTCTATTATGTGAGCAGTGCCCAAGGGTGCTCTTGAATCTGGCCTAACAGATAGCAGGACTGGAAATGAACGACAGATGCTTCTGCAGTGCTTTAGACAGACAAAAGTTGCTAACACCAGCCAAACACTACTAGTTTCATACCTCTGCCTAAGAACATTTATCTGGTGAGTAAATCAAGTGGTAATGGGGTTTGCTCTCTGTTTAAATACAATGAGTTCTGGCCAAGTCAAAGTGTCTCATCCTGTACTGATTTCCAGCTGTCTTCAAATTTGGGGTCATAAGCCCAGAAAAATGGGCAGAAGTGAGGCTAAGAATAAAAACCTTTGTTCCACTACGCTTAACTTTATGTACTGGGCAGCATCCCAGGAGTACATAAAATTAAACATATACTGAAGTCTGCAGGGTTGGTGCTGGGACAGGATTGAGACCATAAGGATGGGTTTGATGCCAACTGACTACTTGGTGGGAGGAGGAAAAAAAAAGGGCACAAAGGGAAGCTGACAAAGCTAACAAGATGCTGAGACCCCAAGCTGCAAAGCCCTGACCTGCATGCTTTAGACTGTAAGTGTGGTTTAGACTGTAAGGTGATGCTTAGATAAGTGCTGCAGAGCAGGGATTGCCTCCTCCTGCAGTGTTAGTGCCAACACGGACCCTTCTCTTGCTTCACGGCCTTAAAGCCCTGCCACGAAACAGGAGCCAGTGAAGCATGGAGTGTTCAGTGCCTACCCAGCTCGAGGCACTGTAAGCATCTAAAGATTCTGCACATCAGGGAAATGCCATGGTCAAAATTATACTAGTGGAAGCTGCTGGCATCAGCGATGGAAAGTGGGGCTTACAACTGGCATCAGTGTTACCTCCTACCTTGAGGTCTTGGCCACAAGCTCCCTGATGGAAACAGAGATGGGGATTTTGAGGATTTCACACACTGGGCTGAGGGGTAGAGCTGCAGAGCCCTTCCCAAAACTCTCAAGTATTTCCTGTTGAGAATTAAACACGGTCATACCTTACAGTCCTTGATGGGGAGGTACAGCAAGTCCCTGGCACGTTTAGTTTTAAAGCTCAATGGATTCAAATCTCCCTTTGATTTAATTCTGAAGTTTTGGTAATATATTGGATTTTGCAAAAGGCTTTTCAAAATCTACAGAGTAGAAGTTCTCATTTCATTTTTTTTTTTTCAATATATGAAGTCCATCTGTCCCAGCCACCAGCAACTGTTCAGAGTCAGCTGTCAGTACCAAAAATCACTGGGTGGAAATGTTGTTAGCTCTGTTGCAGTTATGATAAGTTGCTTGTTGGTATTTTCTGATGGGAAGTATTTGCAGTATTGCTTTCTTTTCAACAGGCAGTAAAAAATCAGGACAAACAACTTTGAGAGCCGTGCCAAAATCAGATGCTTAATAACATCTTCAAAAAAATTCTTAGGAAGGGCTTGGTGTTCCTATTTGGGTAAGCAATATCTGGCATCACCACCAGCGAGCAGTTGGATGCACATCCACTTTACAGCTGTTGACAAAGAACGTGACACCAGCACATTCCCCCTCCCTCTGAATACTTCTGAGAATTACTTGGTGACTGAAGCACAAGTAGAGTCAAAGAGTAAAATGTGTTTTGTTTACGGAGGAGAAAGAGCTGTGGACCGAGATGTTGTTCTCATCATGAACTTAGGTTCATTTACTGACCTGTTTATTTTCCTTGTACAAGTTGAATTCTGGGTCTCTTGGCCTGCTGCAGCTGTTTTTCAGTTATCTGTCCACACACTGAGGATTTGCACCAGGAACATGTGTTGAGTTGCCAAAAATCACCTAAACAAGTAAATAAAGTGGAATGAGCTTCTGCATTTAGCTTCACAAACAAGGGCAAAAGCTGCTCTACGTAATGGCCATGGGTGGGCTGGGTTTCTGAGCCTCCTGCCAGTTTGCCCCTAACATTAGCCATCTCCAAAGGGTAGAACATGGGTTAGCCCCCACTTGCTCCTGCTTTCCTTGCAGCTTACTTGGATTATTATTTAAGTTTCTCTTGCAAATTGCCCTCGCTGCTTTATCGTCCTTTGCAATGAGTGTTTGTGTGTTGAAGCAGAACTGGCCTCCCAGTTGTATATTTAGAGCTAATGCTTCACAGTTGATTGCATCAAGCTCTGATGATCCCGAGGAGGTTCGTGAACTCCTTACACAGCAGGCCTGAAGTGATGGGAGGGAGTTAGTGAGGGGAAAGATTTCCACAGACTATCAGGATCCTGAGTCCTTGTCTGCAAGACAAGAGAGTGCATTGCAATCGTGCCCCTCAACAAGATAAAACTGCTCTCTGTGTGAGAGCTGGTGGCCTGCTTTGAAACTGCTGTTTATATAAAAAGAGATGAATCCAAGATATAAAATTAATTAGGATAATTACATTCTCAATCTGGCTTCTCAATCAAGTGGAATATGAACTTTACCATCTTTTTCCAATTGATAAGGGCTGTCTGCCTTCCCTCTGAACCCCTAGGGAGTATTGTGTTTTTATGAGACACAGGATCAAAACCAAATTCAACCACTAAATGCCAGTTCCATGTAGTGGAGGAGTGAGGGCGTGTGCCCATTCCTTTGCTGAGTCAGGACATGGCCTAAGAACCAGTTAATGGCTTTAATTGCACTAATGAATGTTCTGGATGCAGTCTTAATTTTCACCCAAAGGGGCTGGATTACTGTGTGGGTACAGTTCTGTCAATAGCTGTGCTTGGGGCAGGGGAAATACCTGCTGGGTTGCAGTTCTCAAACTCCCATGCTGGAAATGAAAGTTTTCAGTTTCAGAAAAATAAACAGTAACATAAAAACTGGACTTTTTTTTTGGCTGGAAAGCTCAGGTCTCTGTTTTGCTTATGACCATTCAGAGCACTAACACCCTCAGTATTAACTTGAGGTGGTTTGGAGAGTTTAATTCTTTTTCTAGAGACTTACCAGCAAAAGAGTCCATCTGTGGGGAACAGGACAGCAAGGCACTCCATGGACTTCACCAGAAGGATAACCACCTCCTCACAAACTTCTGCTCATTTCAGATAAGCAGAGGTCAAGCAGGCTCCCTGTGGGGATGAATGTTGAGGGAGGTGTATATTAAAGATGTTTCCTGCACAAGAATGACCAGCTGAGGTTCTGTTATCACTTCTTCCTCAGCAGTCACTAACTTTGATTGCCTTGCTGCATTTCATAGTGTAAGAAAGCTTTGTGTGACTCCTGTGCAGAAGTTCAGCTGTCTGACACACAGCTTGGAAGTGCAAAACCAAGACAGCTGCGTAATTGAGCTGGTGCCCAGTTCATATTAGAGCAGCATCCTAAGCCAGGCCTTCAAAGTTGTTAGAAAAAAAACAGTAATATGCAAGAAATGAGGTCTAGAGAGGGTGTTCCTCAGCAGTTCTTAGGTGTCTTGTCAAAGCTCCTTCTCTGCTGCTTTGGTTATTGAAGGAGATTGCTTTTGGTGCATATTCCAAACCAGAGAAGTGTCAGAGAAAAGAACAGCAGATGCAAAAGCAAAATTTATAAATAGGATTTGGCCAATTAAAAAAAAAATAACAAATAAAAATCATCTCTGCAATTTTGCCTGCTCCTGAGAGCACCATTGGGGAGGATTCCCATGAACTAACCTGCAGCCTGCTGAGAGCCATCAAATGGGAGTCCAGTCAACACTGGGCTGGCATTAACTAATTAAAAAGAAAACCAGCCACATACATGCTGTAACCTGACAGCCCACAGGTACTTGAGATAAGCTCAAAAAATTAATGGGAATTGTTCTGTCATGCAAGAATCTCTTGTCAGTATAAATAATATAATGGATTGGGTTATGTAGTGCCCCTCGTGGGATGGAGCACAGGGCTTAATATAGTCAGTTGCAAGGGGAAATGAAGGTTTCAACGCAGCAGTAGATGAAGTAGATGAAATTAAATTGTGTTCAGATAATGCTCAAGGTTTTCCTTTTTTTTTTTTAAAGTCATAAATCCCAGGGATTTCAGAATTAAAGCCAGAATACACTCTAACCTACTCCCATCAATGTACCTGATTATTACAACACAAATGGAAGATCAGCAGGTTTTAAAGAGTCCTCTTAATTCATTTGGGCCCAGCTGGCTCATTTGAAGACACTGAGCTTTTAAACTGCAGTGTGCCAGGGACTTACTATATCTTTGGCATGTGGCTAAGAGGCAGCAGTTGACAATGTGCAGCAGTATTTCAAGATTTTTAATCACACTATTAAAGTTACATTTTGGTGGCCTAGGTAAGATTTTCTGCTGAGCTGGAGAAATCCACTGAAATCTAAGGGGATTTGTGCCCATTACTACTAGGCTGTGTTTCTAACACCCATGGCCTCTTCTGAAAATCTCTGCTTTAATAAACTTTGGGGCAATTCCTTACACAAGGGGCCAACTTTTTACAGGTAGGATGTAAATTGGGGCACTTTGTTTTATAGACTCTGTTTCAGAAGGTGGAAGTACAATACTTCTGAAAATTCCAGTCCACTGAAAGTGTCTGGTTCTCTGCTCACTCCCCCAGAGACACCTAATTCCCTTGCCATTTTTGACAGTCTTGTCCAGTACATCTCAAGGTGTATAACCATGATGTCCTTCAGTGGTTGCTGAAGGTGCCCTAATATTCTACCTATCCAAAGCAAGTCAGAATTTGTGTTTCATTAGCAAGATGGAGTAAGACTGGCAAACAAAGCTGTGAAAGAGCTGTTTTGGGAAAGCAAGCTTACCTTTAACAGGGCCAGCAGTGCTGTGCACAGCAGTCTTGCTTTCCATGCCCAGTGAAAAGGTTCCTGCCACTTTACATCTCTCCAGGGTGGCTGTGCACTCTCTCAGGGCTGCAGGAGTGGAGTCACTTGCACAGCTGAGGAGTTAATGATTTTGTCTGCACAGAAATGTACAAGGCTCTGTTTGATCTTTTAGGCCAAGATCAGCCACAGAGACGATATTTTTGTTTTGTTAGGATGTTGTTCTTGGAAAACAAAGACCTTGATAGATGCTATTGCTTTTACCTGCATTACAGTAGTTTGTATGGCTTCTGTTCACAGATCAGTGTCTGTCTTTGCTAAGTGCTGTCAAAAAAAAAATAGAAAAAGGGTAAGAAAAAACCTCACTATGCCCATTGGTGTCCTCACTCAATTAGTGAGGACACCCAAAAGATTAATTCATCGCGCTATTGGGCTGCCATAAAGATGAGGAACATTCCTTAGAGTATGGGATGATAATGGCTGCATGAGCAATCCTGGAATCACAGCAGCAGAAAGAACCCAGTGTCCACAGGCAAGGCAGCATCTCCCACAGACCCTGAGGATCAATTAAGGAGATGGCTGCCTGCTAATGGACTTCCTCCTGAGGCCCCTGGCTGCTAACACTCTCCTCAATGATTTCCGGGAGCTCACACAGTTAATGGCAAGGAAGGTGTTGCAAAGTCCTGCAGTTCTTGCTGCTTCTGTGAAATAGCTTTTATCCCCTCAAAGGATCTTATCAACAGCTATTTTTAACACACATTTAAATCTCTGCTTTAATCTTTTTCTCCTGCATTGATCTCTGCAAAAGTGCAAAAGATATCTATTTCTTTATACTCACCATCTTGTTTGAAGTTATATTTAGAGCCTGGAAAACCTGCACTCTGTAGCATTGAGGTCCTGTGCATCAGGAACACCTTAGGAGGGGAAGTCCCAGCTTTGTGCACAACTGCAACTTGTACCTCTGGACCAGCCCTGACCTCCCCAGCTGGTGGGAGTCCCCTGTCCTTAGGAGAGTGGGTGGTTTTTGTTCAGGTGTCTAAATGCCAACGACCAAGGTGGAAGGAGTAATATGCAACCCCCTGTTAGCATGAATGATCTGTGCTTCACTGACAGGACTGGACACACCTGCCATGAAACAAGTTAGCTTCAACCATCACAGATCTCCTTGTTGATCTAGTAGCTCCCACAGCAGAGGAGGTGCTGGTTGGTTTCCCTTTTTGGTCTCAGCTACTCTGCTGAGACTGCAGGTGGTGTACATTGATGGGACTGCTCTGCTTTCTCTGGGAGTGAGGTGGCAATGGCTTATCTCATTTCTTGTGCAGGAGCAAATAGCTATTAGTTGGCTACAACTTGGTCAGTGCTGACGGAGTTGCCTTTGAACTGGTGATCTGGAGATGAAAGGCAGAGTGCCTAGTAATCAGCTCCTAAGTCTCATGGGTTCTCCCTCAAGCTGAAATGGCTATTTGAGTTGGTAAGCATCCTTATGTACCTGTTGTTTTCCCTTCGTTTTGGCCGGTTTTCAACATCCCATAAATAACAGGGCAGTGTGGAGCTCTGCCTGCCAAAGCTGCCTGGTGTATGCTGGAGGGGAGGTTAAACCAGGTACAAACTTCTTTCTTCTTCCATCAGAAATCCTCTGCTGGGCCTGGCCAACACACAGCTGTCCTCACCCAGAGGCACTACATGCTCTCCCACACAACAGGGCAAGATAAGCCCTTTGAAGTCTGCCTTTGGGCTGGCAGCAGTTTCTAAGGCACTCGGGTGCCCCCCTCTCCCAGTTGCCAACTGGGCCTTGAGTTCTCCAGGTCAACAGCTGAGCTACGATCAGGGCTGGTCAAGTCTGCAGCGCTGGATCGCTGGGGCTGTGCCAGGGGACAGAGGGGACTCCAGATTCCAGTTCATTTGCAGTGTTCTGTGAGTATGAGAGGATTTGGGGGCTTTTTCCCTGCACCAAGGCGTGCTTGTCACCCACCAGCATCCCGCTGTCGGTCAACAATAGCGATTGTTCTCCTCAAGCTGGGAGGCTCCTGGTGTTCTGCTGCAGGCTCCTCCATCCTCCTCTTTCTGCAAATATTTGGAACAAATCCTGTTTGGCTGTTTTGACAGTTTGACTCAGCTATTAAATAACAAAGGCAAGTTGGACTCGGGTTCACCGTGATAACGAGTAGCTCTTCGAAGAGGGTCAAATCCAGAGATGAGGCAGCACGCTCTGTGGGAGAAGCACAGAGGATGTGCAGTGACCTGGCCTCAACCCTGAGAGCCCAAGCTGGGTTGGGCAGCAGTCCTGCCTGCAGTGTGTAAGGGGATCCCCAACCTTCTTGGCTGTTAACACTGCATGGTCTTGAGGAGAGAGTGTTTTTGGAGCTTCTTGTGCTCTAGCAACAAACACGTCATGATTTTGGCTGCTTAAATAGTTCCCAAGAGCTTTTCAATTCCTGGCTCATCCTTGGTCACTTCTGAGACACACATGCCATACATCTGTCACTCAGCTTCACTTTGTGGACTTGAGACAAAGTCTCTCTTTACTACAAAGGCTTCCCTCTTTCTCCTTCCTCCCCGGTTTCCTTTTTATATCTGTGTCCCTCACTGAGAAGCAGTAGCTCCTTCAAAGAAATGCGATGGAGCCCATTTGCAGAATTTACAGCTGCTTCCCAGGCTTGAGTGTCCTCCTCTTTAACAGCAAGCTGTTAAGCATGTTCTTAAGTGGAAAGATAAGTGGTGTTACGATCCTTTCATCTTCTGGCTCAGAGCAGACTGGAGATAACTGATAAGGGGATGACAGCAAGGAAGATGCATAGGCACCTTTGGATTTAATTCCTGCTTTGCAAGGCAGTCTTTAAAGCACATCTCTGGTGGGAACACAGGCTGGTAAAATAAAGCTGGTCCTTCCTTTCTCAGCATATGTCTTTTCCTCATGTCTCTGAGGCAGATCCTCTGTCTGTGCCAGCAGAGTCAGTGCAGACTGAGCTAGGTTCTCCATTTCAGAGCCCTCCTTCTGGTGCTGACATTCGAGAGACTTGGCTTGAGTTGTCTCTAGACACTGTTTGGGCTGGTGAGTTCATTTCCACATTTCTTTTTTTTTTTACAGCAGTCCTTTGCAGATTTGAGCTGTACTTTAAACAGGGCTGCATTTGCAGTATGGGAGTAGCAGTCTTGCCCATGATGGGCAAAGGTGCATTCCTCTGCACTGAGGCTGTCAGAGAGCACACATCAGCGACAGCTTCACATGGGTGGGAGTCTTCAGGCTACTCTTCTAACAGACTCTGCATTCAGTTCCAGGATTCCTGGTTTAGTCCCTTCTCTGTTGGCTGAAACAGGTGGCAAGCAGATGCCTGAAGGGTTCTTTAATGGGGGTGGTCTTCAAGGTCAGCTGTATCCAGCCCACATTCCAGCTGAGTCCCTCTACCTCATCTTCTGTCCTAGCTGGCTCTGGGCCATCCAGCCCAGAAGTTCTTAACCATGGTACACACATGCTGCTTGTTGGAGACAAACCACTTGAAAGTAGCATGTTTGTGGACTGGGAAAAGTGGAAACAGGAAAAGTGGTTGGGTCAGAACATGTCAAAAGCTCAGTAACACCTCTGGGGCACACACACTGCCAGGTGTGGCAGAGCTGCTGCTCATCCCACCTCCAGCAACTCCAACATGTGGTAGAAGAGGCTGCCTCCGCACTAGGACGTACCACAGTCTGTTGGTGGCAACAGTAGCTGTGAAGATGAAGTGGGTGAAGTGTTCCTAGACTTAGGAACAGAGGTAAAAGTTGAGCTATTTGAGCCAGGGAGTTTTGGCAAGGTTTTGGCACAGTTTGCAAGCAAACATGGTACAGAGGAGACAATGCCTACTGCACTAAGAACACATCCAGGTGCTGCTGTTGAGGGGGCTTCAAAGGAGCCCTAGCTAGTTGCCAGGCCTCATGGAAACCTGTTGTGTTGAACAGATGAGTCTACAAACCTTCCCATAGCAAACTCCTGGCCTGGCAAGCCTCCCCTCTGCCTTATCTGGGGAGCTGCTGCATAGCTGAGCAGTGCTGGTTTTTCCACCCTAGAGCTCTCGCATCACAGCCCAAAGTGCGATCAGAGGCTACAGCCTCTCTCCCAAATGAGCATCCAGTGCCTCTGCACCTCACTGTTACTCAGCACTTTTCACTGGCAGGGAATTAAGTAGGATTTCTAGGTCATTGTGGGCCTGTCAGGAGGAATCTCTCCTCTAGACCTCATTATCAAGGCTCTTTCTGCAGTGCCAGACTTCAGAACAATTGCAGCCTGGTTCCCTAAACACTAACTAATGAGACAGAGCTGTTAGCAGCAGTTTGCTAAATAAAGGCTGTTTCTGCCCGAGACAGAGTAAAGCCAGACTGGATTTTCTTAGCTGTCTCTCACACAGAAGGTATTTCAAAGGACCCTTATTAAAATAATGAGCTAGATGTTGCTCTTGTGGTGGCTGCATAAGGCCAGTGCTTGATGCTAGTACCAGGTGCTTCCCCTAAGCAGTGACTTTAAGTAACTCATGCTCAAGTGACCTAAAAACCTTGCCAGCTCTCTTTTTTTCAAGGTGTCTGGAGCATTTACCTGAGCTCCTGTGGCTTTGTCCTGCCCTGATAGTGACTTGGTACCTCACAGTGGACAAGCTGCTAGTAGCTCTTGGTGACCTTCATTTCCTTGGGTGCCATAGGAAGATACTCTTTAATCTCTCAGCATTCACACACATGGCTTTGGAAAGGTGAGGGATCCAGTATCTGAGCAGGTGGGACAAGTACTGCCTTGTAGGAGAATTGCAGATTCCTGATAGGAGGCAGGTGAGATTTCTGCTTGTGCCCAGATGCTGAGCAGAAAGGACATAGCCCCCACTTCAGTTGTCTAAGGCCAGGTAACTTCTGTTAATGTTCCTGTAATGAGATTTTTTTTCATCCTACCTCTCTTCCTGTTATCAGAGGACCTGGATTAAAGATGAACTCTGAAGCATGATGGGATGGGTCTGACAGCCTCTGGCTGGAGCAGGCACAGGAGAGCTGGAGATGATTACTTGGCCAGTTTGCAGATTTGTTTAAAGTGGTGCTTTGATGTGGCAATGGGAGTCCATGGAAGGTAAACGGTGTCTAGACAGGTTTTTCTCACTCTCTGTTGTTGTCTCTGAAGCAGCAGAAACTGTGCCAAACAGGCTGAACGGCTCCAGGATGTGAGAAGCTGAGCTATTTCTAGAAAGATGGAACAATGGTTCTTCAGGAGAACCCAAGCCAGCTCTTGCTAAACCCTTGTCAAACCTCCTGGAGGTGGAACTGCTCCTCTCTGTGCCCCACACACTGCCTGGATCAGTTAATTGCAGCTAGATGCTATTAAGAGTGAGCCAGGGGAAGTCCAAGAGGTGGCCAGTGTGCTTCCAGGTGAGCTGGCATGGCAGAGAGGTACAGAAGTCCATTACCCAGTGCTCTGGCCAGCAGGTTGGGAATCCAGGAGGTCAGTACACTCTGGCAGCACTCAGGGAGGGATCAGGCTCCAGCAGCAGCGTGCTGGGAAAAGACTGCCTCAGTTTGGCTAGCTGGATGCCGCCGGGACTTGCCCCACAGAGCTGGCCTGTGTGCTCAGTAACAACTGCAGCCAGTAGTTCAGGTACACTGGGAGGGAAAGGAGAGGCAGGGGGTGATCTAGAGAGACTTGTCGCTGGCTGGCAGGCTGTGCTCTCAGCGCTGCCTTGGCTCGGATATGCCGTGTCCCTCAGGCTGTTTGGAAGTGGAGACTGCGTTCAAATGCCCATTGTCTGCCCTTCAGCTGGGAGCAGAGCCAGAAGAGAGAGAAGCTCTGGCAGCGTCTGATGCAGGGGGCAGATGTTAGGGGAAGCATACTCATCCGTAAAACGCTGTCACTGGGATTTTCAGAGGAGCCTCAGAGGTTAAGTGCTCATGTGTTGGAACGTCTACGTGAAGGGCAAGAGAGAAATCCTGGGCTCTTGGGATTCCTGCTGGGCTTGGGGCAGCTTTTTGAGGGTAGCTCTTGCCACTGGGACAAGCTCTTGTGCAGCATCTGTGGGTGGTCCAGGTGACTGCTGTTCTCATCCCCATTTGTTTAAGCCTAGCTGGGGAGAAGGGCAAAGCCACACAGTGCCAGGTTTAATCTCTCTTGGGGGCCTTCAGAGGTGTGCAGTTGAGTTCAGTCTGGCTCCCCTCTCCTGTAGCCAGCTGCCAACTTCTTCAAGCATGGGCTGAAAGCAGAGCATTTCCTGATCCTGCCTGTCCTCTCCCTTCACCCCGTCAAAGCAGGGCTCGGCCACAGGTTTCAAGCAGAACTGGAAACTTGGCACTGAGGCGAGGAGCAGAAAAGAGCCCAGCTTGATCTTCTGTGTCTGGATTGGCTTCTGTACTGCTGTGGGGAGTACAAATATGTTCCCAATCTGTTTGCTCCACTGACGTGACTCCAAGACACACAGGCAACAGATACACTGACCAAGAAGGGGCCATTGTTAGAGGGACCTGCTGTAACCAACCGACCGCTGCTGCTCTCCAGCGCGGGCACTGCAGCCTTCACCCATCCTTCATTCACAGGATCCAGAGTGATTGATCATCCCAGATCCTCCACCTTTTAACTGCACATTAGCATGGACAAGCCAGGGGTTCATTCCTGTTTTGTCCATCCATGTGCCCTGATTTGGCCTTTGGATTTACATGCCCATCTCTGGCAGGCAGGTGTTAAATCAAGGTGTAGATAAAAGAAGTTTGAAGCATTGCTTCCCTGTGAACCACCCCAGACGTTCACTGACACATTGCTAATTGCACATAGGCAGACAGCCCAAGCAGACAGCTTTCTCTGTGCTGGAGGCTGAGCAGTCAGGAGCCAGGGGAAGGGAGTGATGGACAGGTGAGCATTTTGGCTAAAGAGGAATAAGGGCCCCAAGAAAACCAGAGAAGAAGGGAGTTACCTCATTTGTTTCCAGCAGCCAAGGCAGGGTTGTCCTCTGAGAGGTATTTCCTTAAGCTTTATCCAGTCCAATTTTAGTTGCAACTTTTATGAACAATAAAGGCTTCCACAGTTTCCCTTGGAGGAACTGGAATGAATCCAAATAGATTTTAGTGCTGAGAAGCAGATCCTGTTATTAATGTCAGCCCAATCATTTCTTTCTATCTCCTTCCCATCTTTTTTGCCATTCATACTCCTAAAAAACCTGCAGGCAGTTATCAAATCCAGTCCACCCTCTTCTTTAGCTGCTTCTGAAATTGCAGACCAGCCTCCCTTGGCTTTTAGGTTCTGTGAGAGCATTCAATGTGCCAGCACCAGGCTGGTGGGGAGATTGTCCCTCATGCCTCAGGAGAGACCTGGCAGTGCCACATGTAAACCCCAAAGCTGGTAGGACAATGAGAGAGAGCTAAGCTGAACTGGGACCAGCACATGCTGCTGGGCCTGTGTCCCTCTGGGAAAAGGGCCTCTGACCAGGACTCAACTGGGAGCATTTGACTGAGAAAATTCTCTGCTAAAAATAGCAGCAGGAGATGTTTAAGGAGGAAAAACAAGTCAGGGTCTGGGAGAAGTTAGTTCCCAGATATGTGGCTAACTTAACTCCCCCAGGACAAGTAATCTGTTAACCCCTCCATGCCAAGGCTTGCTTCTGCTCTATTAAACAAGCTTGCCTTGGTCAGGAATCCAGGTTGGGACAAGCCAAAATGGCTTTCATCCTCACTCTTCCCTCTGATGTAGCATTACTTTCCTCCCTCTTCCCCTGCTCAATTATGCCAGCGTCTTCCTAATAGCACTCTGTGTCAAGCTTTTCATCTTTATCTGTCTGTGACTTCCTTTGGGCTCCCCTTAATTCCCAATGTACTTCCTAAGAAAACAATCTCTGCTGAAGCCTGCAGCACAACTCTCCCTGCAGGTGTGCAGCCTCTGCTCAGGCTGATGTTAACCAGGTAAGTCTTTTCAGATCTGTTTGTGTGATTCAGGGCTGCCCCTAGAACAATCTTCCCCCAACTCACATGTCTTCAGGCCTGCACATGACTCGCCCAGCTTTCTGCTGAATGCCTTTTTCCCTTGTAGATCTGCATCCTTTGTTCTGACAGATTCATCCAGAAGCTTCAAGGCTGCCTCCCAGAAGACGGCCCCACCTCTCCAGCGTGGAGTGACGGCAGTAGTTTCACAGGCTCTTGGTCACAGGATCACAGGCAGATGTGAATGTTCCCTTGGTGCCTGCAGTCAGTCTCTTTGCAACGTTCATTTGTACATGTTTTGTGCAACACATTAGCTAGACAATTGTGTTTTATACCCGAGGCTAGAATTATACACACACAAAAAGACAAAAATTACACTGTAAAATTGGAGAAAATGTTCTTAAGAAGGGAGCTGTTTTCAGTCTTGTCATAAATGATTTCTCTGTGTGCTTGCTCATGCCCTCTCCTGTTCCCTTCTCTAGCCTACTCTCAGCTCTTGGCTCTGATGACTAATACTCTCTTCCCAACTCCCATTTTCCACAGGAAGATGACATGGTTGGTCTCTGATAAGCAGAACTTCAGATCTCTGTTTTGTTGGTCAAGCTATAGACTGGAGGAGAACGGAGGATCAAGAGATTAGAGTCACAGACAGAGGAATAGAGGATTATAGGCTAAAACCCTGCGAGTCTCTGTATTGATGGTTGGGACACAGCCAGACACTAAAGAGCATTGCAAAGCCTGGTGCTGATAGCATATCCGCTTATTTCCTGTCTCTGCATTTCAGGCAGCTTTTGATAGATGTGTCCTCATCAAAAGCCAGGGTCGGGCAGGTACCGAGCATCCCAGCTCCTGTCGGAGTCAAATACCTGCTGAGATCAGGTCTGTGCCTTGGCTGGCGCTCAGCCTGGAAAGCGTCACTTTGGCTTAGGAGCTTCTCAGCAATGCTTGAGTCAAATTCCCACACAAGACAAAAATAAAGGAACTTGCCCCCTTTTCCTGTTCCCTTTTACAGTTCATTCTGTCTCCTTGCTCCTGGCCATAGACCACTGCCACGTCTCACTGACCTGAGACTCTGCCCTGGAGACTTCCCTTAGCATCTGTCTGCTGCAATGAGAGCCCTGCAGGAGGAAGGGAGAGGACAGGAGGAAGACCACTGCCCCTGGCTCTTATCACAGTTATCTGCTGGTTCCCTCCCACTTTGCACTAATTTGGTATCAGCATCTGCCACTTTGGGGAGGAAAGGGACTTGCTGAAGTGCGAAATAACGTAGGATGTGCCTGTGTGGCAGTTCTTGGGGCTGGCTAGGGAAACAATGGAAGGCAAGTGGGAATAGGTAGAAAGGGTTGGTTTCAAATCTGCCCTGTGCAAATATCCCACTTCTCTTCAGTGCTCACCATTTTTGTTCCCAGCCTTTGCTCTTGCTGTTGTAAGGCACTCTCATCCAGGAGACAGATCTCGGAATGGTATATCCACTGCCAGCTGAGAGAGTGTGCTCCTTACTCTTCCTGTGACTTCCCATTCCTCAGTTTTTTCCTCCAGTGAATTGGAACTGTACATCCTTACTGAATTGCAGGGGACACTAAATTTGAAGGGGCTGAGGTTTGACTGATCAATGTACAGCACTTTTCATGGAGAAGCACTGTGTGTGAGAACCTCGGCAGGCATCCAGGGGCCCAGCCAGTTGTATTCCCTGGGTTTTCATGCCCTCAGGCAGAGGTGGGGATGCTCTGACCTCTTGCCATCCCCTCCTGTCCCAATTTCCTGTGAATGCACTCATTTTCATGGTCTCTATTGGCTGTGAGCCAAACGAGTTGGAAGATGTAATTACACTGTTTGTTAATGAAAGTGGCAAGAACAGTGCTCAGTACAATGTGACTCTTCTCACAGATCTGCTTAGATTGGAAAAGACCTTTAAGATCATCAAGTCCAATCATTATCAATGTATCATTTTGATACATTCCGAGCCAAGGGATGTGTCATTGTTTCCTTGTTGCCTTAGCTCTCTTCTGGCTCTTGCCAAAGGCTGGGTGCAGCTGTAATTAGAAGCTCTGGTGCCTAATGGCCTCCCTGGGAGCCACCTGCCCCTGTTTTTACCTCGTGGAGAGCCAGTGTAACATCGCAAGCCCAAAGCATCTGTGTAAGGAGCTTGACCTCAGAGGCCAGTAGCAAGGCAAAATGAATGATCTAGGCAGGAGTTAATCCCCTGGTTAGTGGTATCCAATGCAACACAGAAGCTGCATGTCCTATTGCCTGTTGCTTATCCAAGGAAAATGAGAGTTTTCAGTTCAGCCTCACGTTTCTGCCTTGGGAAGGGAGGAGCAATGCAGGGCTAGTAATAACAGCCTCTGCTATGCACAGCTTTCCTATTCATGTTTCCTTTCTGTTCCCACTCCATTACCCTTCATCCCAGATTTTCAAGGGCAAATTCCAACTCTTTCCATCTTTTCTTTGAGCTGAAGATGGCTTGAAATACATTACAGAAAGAGATGCAATCTGACATGCTGGAAACTCTCTAGCCCTTGCTGCTTCCATCTCCTTTAACCACTAGGTATTAGTCATCCACCCAAGTATTGCTTCCTTCCCATCTTGCACGTACATTCAGTCCTTTCCAGGAGAAGAGCCAGAAACCAGGGTATGAGCTTGGGAAAACAGGAGAGCTTGGGCCAGATCATGTGCAGATTAAGATGTTGGGCAAGGCACATACAGCCACATCTGCAAAGTATCAAGTGCCCTTGAAGTGAACAGCATTTAGATACCTGTGTGGAGCTGGCTCTTGGTCTCTCGAGCCATGTCTGTTCTGACAGGTGAAAAGCTGTTTCAATAAAATGGGCTCAGTGTGCTGGACCCTTCAACCTGGGAGCTTTCTCCCCAGGTTTCCAGCCATCAGCTCAGCTCTGGCTCTCTCCTTAAGCATCTGTGCTCCCTTAGGGAGAGCAGAGCATGAGAAATTGCTGGTGGACTAGGTCCAAGCTCAACATGTCCAGCCAAGAGCTCAGACTTATGCTAAGACCATGAGTAAGCTTGAACTGTTCCTGTTCAGACAGCTCTGTAGCATGGCTCATGATGCCTCCTCCTAGCACAGGCCTAAGGATTTGCAAAGTGGGTGGTGTGCAAATCTGATCTTGAGAACAGGCTGTCTCATTTTTGTGAGGGTGCAGATATGCAGGGCCTCAATATCTCATCTCTGAACACGCTGCAATGCCACGAGCAAAACAGCAACCAAAGATTGGGAAATCCTTACCTCGAGAAGCCCTTGTCAGAGGGGTATTTGAGGCAGTGTGTCTGCAGCTGCATCCCAACGTGATGAAACCAGGCTTTGGGGAACCATCAGAAAGCACTGTGTGGTCTTCACCAGCAACACCTACACTTCCCTCCCTGCATGGGAGAGAGGAGGAATGTTTGTCTGCAGAAGGAGGCTGTTTTGCAGAGAGGCTTTTGTCTTATGAGGGCTCCATATCTCCTCGATACCAACCTGTTTCACTACTGAGTGTGGGTGTGTGGGCTGTGTGTATACCAATGGCTTTGCTCTCTGATTAGGAGGTAGAACAGTAAATCTTCCTGTGCAAAAGGAGGGGAGAGGTGGGAAAAAAAGAAGGAAAAGAGACTGTGTGCATGGTGTGCATGGTCTGGATGCTAATGGGCCTTCTCTGCAGCAAATACAATCAGGTCTTTAAGGTCCCAGTTTAAATCAGGAGATGTAGACAGGTTAAGATTTCATTCCAGAACTGTACATTCTCTATTCAGACAGGCATCTCCTCGCTTTTTCTAGTGGTGAGCAGGAAGAGAGTGAATTAAGAGCAAAACCAAATTCTTACGTCTTCAGATGAATGCAAATCCTGAATGGTCTTCCACACAACTTTGTCCTGGGAGGTCCTGGTCCTGCTGAGACCCCCAGAGACTCCCTTATTATCAGCATTTCAGAAGAAAGGAGTGCCATCAGCTAGCTACCTAAGAGAGGAGAAAAGCAAAAGCCAGAACCATGTGGAATGCCAAACACTGCTCTGTAACGTTGCATTTGCCTTCTCTAGGTTAATTATGCTTCGTGTTCCCTGTCCAGGCAGACACATCTCTGTTTGTAGGTGTCTATCAGGGGGTTGGCACCCTTTTAACTGAGGGGTACAAGCCATGCATCTAAAATAAGCCATGCTGTTTTATGATAGCTGGTAAAAATAAAGCCTTACTAGCACAAGCAGCTATAACAGCACAGAGGATTTACAACTGAGTGGGTTTTTTCCAGAGTGGGCTGGCCACAGTCTGGTGATGGCCTTTTTATAACTGTTATCAGCTCCCACACAGACCAGGTCCATCTGGTACTTAATTTGGACAGAGACACTCCTAAGCTTTTGTTTGCTAATCTCTCACTGCATATCTACATTGTTCTCTAGCAGGGCAGCCCACCCCTGAGTCAAGCTTGGCTTGCTGGTCTTGGGGAGTCGCCATGGAAAACTGGGATAGAAGAAAGGCATGCAGCTTGCTCTGGTCACTTGACCAGCATGGTCCACCTGCCTGCTCCCTCGTGGCAGCTTGAAGGGGTGTTTAACCTGCAACTTGGATGCCAGAGCAAACAAAGAGCCAGTTCCTTGGAGTGGAGACAAGGGCTGAAAGTCAGGACTGAGCACTGCAAAGCAAAATCCTACTGACTGCATCTAATGGCATCGGCTGGGTTTTTCAAACAGACCTCTCTGAACTGTCACTTAGAAAGGTAGTGAGACACCTAAAAATGTAAATGAGGATCGATAGGATGCCAAATTCCCATTGAAATACAGGAAGAATGATGTATGCCATTCATTCCCTGCCCACACATTTATGCACCCTTTAGATATCCAGTCTTTATGTACCACAAGTACATTGCAGTCCTTCAAGCTATTCCCAAAACCCCAGCCAAAGGACAGTTAGACACAAAAACTTACCAGAGCAGGTTAGGTGCTTTTGATATCTCATTCCTATGCCATTCTATGTTGCCTGTCCTACACCACCTTATCTACACTGGCACAAGTTGCATTGTGAAACTGCAATGAGATGTAGTGGGAGGAGGGAGGATAAAGAGCTCGAAGCAGTGAGAGACAAAAGGATGGACATTTTGAAGTGCAGATGGTTGGATGTTTCTAAAAGTTAGAGCTTATAGTGGTTTCCTCAAAATAATCTGAGGGCAGAAGCCTGGCCTCACTCTTCCTTGTCTTACCCAGTCCAGCTTCCTCCACTTTTCCTCTGGAGGTTTCTCACACATTTAACAGTTAGCTTCCTCCCTACCACACACACACACCACTTACAAGACAAGGACAGTCGTGGGGTCAGCTGTGCTGCCCTTAACAACAATGCTGGTCCCCTGCCTGCTGCTCTGATCCTCTGTGCTGTACTGTCCTTGTCACTGTGTCTTTCACAGCAGCTCACAGTATTGAGGATGGATGCTCTAGGGGCACCTCCAGCCTGGCAGTCAGGAATGTGCTGACGTGCAGAGGGTTCAGCTAACGTGTTTCTAACACCTAACAATATATCACTCTTGCTCAGTAGCACTCCTGCTGCACAGACTAACCATCCAGAAAGCAAAGATGCTTAACAAGGCATGTGGTTTATAGCAGCATTCCCACTTGGCTTAGATGCATTTTGAATTGTAAATCAAGCAACAGCTTAGTGATGATGGACACCTCAAGCAAGGCATATTTTTGTTGCTTTGGTGGGCAGGTGTTTAAATACAGCTGCGTGTTTTTGTGCTGCTTGTGCCTGACAGCACATTAACTAAAATTACTGGATCAGATAACTGCAATATCGGCAGAGAAGCACTGAGAGATACTGCAGCATAGACAGTTGGCAGTGACTTATTTGAAGTGTTTCCTGGTCATCATTTTTACCTTGCCTATGATACTTAAGGAATACTTCACCTCCTCTAAATTTCTGCCTAGAGTTTTTAAACAGAGAAGAGATTGAGATGGAAGGAGGTGGAAGATCAGGCTTTACTTGAAACCTGGTACAGAGAAAGGAGATTTAACACAGTATAGTTGTCTGTAAAGCTGCTAGTTTTTTTTCTGAAACTACAGTTTCAGTGTAGCATTTTAAAATGATGCAGATAACATGAGTCACAGTAACAAGCATGGGCTGGATCTCTTTAGTTGAAAAAAGCGCCATAAGAATATGCTATAGACTTCACTGCCTTGTCCTGGATTCTATTTTGGAGAACTGATGGCATTTGGGATTCAGCCATATGCCTGGCTGAGTCTGTAGCACATACAGATCTGGTAGGTATTCAGAGCTGTAGCACATACAGATCTGGTAGGTATTCAGAGATGATGTAGCACATACAGATCTGGTAGGTATTCAGAGATGATGTAGCACATACAGATCTGGTAGGTATTCAGAGATGGAGCACATACAGATCTGGTGGGTATTCAGAGATGATGTAGCACATACAGATCTGGTAGGTATTCAGAGATGGAGCACATACAGATCTGGTGGGTATTCAGAGATGCAGCACATACAGATCTGGTAGGTATTCAGAGATGATGTAGCACATACAGATCTGGTAGGTATTCAGAGCTGTAGCACATACAGATCTGGTGGGTATTCAGAGATGCAGCACATACAGATCTGGTAGGTATTCAGAGATGCAGCACATACAGATCTGGTAGGTATTCAGAGATGTAGCACATACAGATCTGGTAGGTGTGTCTGTTGTGGCAGGAATGCATGTCTATGCCCAGCTATTCTCCAAATCCTGGGTGCTGAGGCCTTTGAAGTCAGATTTACATAACACAAAACCTTTGCTGCTTATTTGCACTGGGCTGAAAAAAGGCCTAAAGGAACATCTTTGGAATACTTGTTTTTTTTTTCAAAGGTGGCAGTGCCACTAATGATGATGATTTAACACACAAAACAAAGTGACCCATAAGTGTGGTCACCATAGAGACCACCACTTGCCAACAGCAGAGAAATGTGACAGCACAGATGCCCTGGCTCCTTCAACAGGAGCTGCTAACAGCTGGGAAGCACTGGCTTGGTGCAGATTCCTCCAGCCCCAGGGAGAGTGGTGAATAAGGGATGCCCCAAAGTCATGCTAAGAAGACCTGGAAAGGTGTTCTGCTTCTGCTCTACAATCCCTACGGTCACTTGAGGTTGTTTGCTCCCTGCATAGCTGTGGCCTTCTTGTCATTTAGAACATGCTACTTGCAGTATTCTTCTGCCACATGCAGAATAAATCTGTCTTAGCAGTGATTTAAGCAGCCACATTGATCTCTGCCTACAGTCAACACATGTAATAATGTCAGAACCTCTCACAGAGTCTCCAAGGACACAGCTTCTAAAATCTATTGTCATCCTGCTTTGTGCCTGAGAGAAAGACCTAAATCTTTTGTGTTTAGTGGGTGGGAAAAAGCCTGCTGTGAACAATTTCAAGAAATGAAATGGGGCTGGAGTTTGATGGGGTCCCACTGTCTTGGAGTGAATATTTGTAGAGTGGTAACTCCTTCAGAGTAACACAGCATTGTGGTATTACTAACTCAATTTTCAACAGAACTTACATTGTAGCTACAGTAGATGTTCTTCAGGAGGACTGTTACCATAGTATCTACTTCATGAGACACAATCTTTCTGAGAAAAGTTCTTGTGTAAACGAAAAGCAAACTTTGTACATTAGATTTCCTTTCAGGAACCCTTTCCCTCCCCATCTTTCCCAAAAGGAAGATTTAGAGGTTAGTACAGACCAGGTAGACGCTGTGCAAGCTGTCTTCTGCTGCTCTTCAGGTGCAGTGCGGCTCTCTATAGTCATCTGCTGCTTCAGGTCCCAGGAGAAAGCTATTTTTGTGTAGAAGTGTCTCTGCAGCTCCCTGATGAAGGAGAGTGCTGTCTCTGAAGAAAGCAGAACCTACAACCTCCCCCCTTTTGAAAACTAAGCCAAATGCATGATCAGAGCCACCTGTCCCAAGCAGGGAGCCAACCAGGGTCTCCACAATTAACCTGACTGCTCAGGCCTGGGCCCTCAAGAAAAGCTCCCTTGGTTGCAGAAGCAGGAATCTCACAGCAGGAGCAATCAGTCACCTGGTTTGTATGAAGTGCCCTCACTGTTGTTGAAAACATGTCCAAAGATTTCAAAAGGGTTTTCCCCAAGATGGTTTCTTGTTTTCTGGTGACTAGCTACTTCTAGTGCTCTGGGGGTTTGCTGGGATCACTGAAATCTGTTTATGCTCATGAGAGAGCAAAGCAAGGATCACAACCCCAGACAGAACACCTGAGAGGATCAAAGGATGAACAGAGGGAAAGGAACATGTCAGCATCTTGTGGCATGATTACCTTTTTTCAAGGGGTAGGTCTGGAAGCACCAAGCCTGATGGAAATGGACTCTGCTTCACAGCAGACTTGAACAAATTACTCCTGGCTGCTCAGACCACCTCCTGACTGAAACAAACCAAGACCAAAGCACCTGCTTCAGCCTGCTTCCAACCAGCTCTGAAAATGGCCTTCTCCTGGCTCTGCAAAGTAAAGCATAAGCAGGCTGAAAGCACAGCGCTCACTGCACTGCCCTGTTACTCATTTCAGCTCTGAGACACACAAAGCTTCTCCCACATAGCTACATTAGAGTCCAGAGCATTGTCATCTGAGTTCAATATTGGATTTCTCCCAAATGCTGCATGAATGTCTCAAGTGCAGAAGGGGGAAGGGTGGTAAGGTCCTGCTAAGAGCAGTTTTGGCTGGGCCAACTATTAGTTTGCATCAGCCAGTGGCTTTTCTGTGAGTAACAATTATTTTGTACACAAAGGCAGCTCCTAAACCTTGCCAAAATTCAGCTCTCCCCAGTGGTCTTTGGGGTATGAGCACCCAGAGCCAAGGCTCCAAGGAAGGCGTCAGCATTTAACAAACAATGAGGGATAAGCATCAGCAGGGAACATTTCAGCAAGCTGAAAGGATTTCAGGTGTCCAAGGCTCTCGAGCTCTCAGTGGGAAGGACTTTGCAGCTCTTGGGCTGCCTTGCTCTGTCTGTCTGATGCACTCCACCAGAGGAATTTTGCCCCTTTGCTATCAGATTTTCTTTGTCCAAAAGCTTTCCACCCTGGAGGCCAGCACACAGGCATTTCCAGCTGTCTCTTGTGATGCTGAGGATTATTTCTTTCTCCACATCTCCCTTCAGTTACCTTTTCTGCCTTCTGTTCAAGTTTGTTATGACTTCTTTACTCTGAGTAAGACAGTCTTAACCTTTAGATACATCAGTTCTCATGTCACTAAGGCACTGGTTTCCATCATCTTTAATTTGCTGTTTGATCAAATGCCCAGTGAAGTCATTGGGCATCCTCCCCTAAATGTCAACAAACTTCTGACTGGGTTTGTAACAGCCAAGCTGCATATGGGGCCACGGCATGCCCCTCTAGCTAATGATCTGGCACCTATTTTTACAGTGTGCATCTCCCTGCTGTGAGACAGGGCTTTGGAGCAGCCTGTCCTTTGCAGAATACCACAGTCTGACTGAGAGGTGATGGGCTTTGCAAGAACCAGAACACTCTGTTCCCAAATATCCTCTGTGATGAAGGCAGGCATGGTTTGCCTCTGCTGTCTGCCTTGCTTTCTTCCTCCTGCGCCGTGCTGGAAAGTGCCTGCTTCTTTCCTTCTCCCTCAGGAGAGCTCTTTGTGCCTGCAGATATCCAGTAGTACAGGAATGGTGTTGGTACTTGCTCTGGTGAAATGCACAACAGAAGAGATATGGAAGGCAGATTTTTCAAGGACAGTATTAATCATAAACGTTTTGGTGCTCAGAGGAAGAAGGGGAAGAGCTTGTGGTAGGAGGATGCCTTGCAGCATTGCCTGATTGAGCTCTTGTCCCAGTGGCATTCTGGCTGGGACTCCACCCAAAGAGCTGAACTCTGTTTTCTCCTGAATCACAGTCCTTTTGTGATTTACTACCTTGCATTTTACCTTACCACACAGAGTCCTGAAATAATTGAAAATGTAATCAGCATATGTTAAGAGGCCCAGCACATCTCATCTTCTAGGAACTGACTGGAACTCTTGAGGTTGATCTGCTTCCTGTCTCTTCCTGATCATCAGATTAATTTGCAAAATAATAACTTCACTTTTGCACTGTCAGAGTCAGAGTTCCTTTACTGTTTAAATAAGCATAAGGCACAAGGAAATGGCTTGTGCTGGCACTGGTTTTGTGCTATTATGTTAATCTTCCTCTTTAATTGCTACTTCTAACAATTATATTTTCCTGTATTTACACCACAACTCCTAAATAAACTCAGGCCTGTTGGACCAGCCATTAGAAGCCAGGAATAGGTTTTATCTAGGGAAGTTAGTCCCTGTAGCTGGTTGAGACGATCTCTCAGCAGGCAGTGTGTTTCTAGCTGGGTGACTTATGAGCTGTGCTATTTCTTATTACCTTCTGTTTGTTTTTCCAGGCTGCAGAGTCTTGGCTGTGGAACTGACATCCAGCAACACCAAGCCTGTGGTACAGGAATTCCAGAGTGAGTGCTGTGGGGGCTGTTGGCTGCCTCCAGTGATGGGGATTTGCATCAGTCCAAACAATTGAGAAAAATTTTGCTTGTTGCTTGTGGTATCTGGTTTCGTGGTATCTGGTTTCTTGGGGGAGCCAGGACTCCTGAAAGCCTGAGATTCAGAAAAGCGCTTAAGAATATGGCTGTATCTCTCCCTGTTTAGCAAAACACTTGATTGAAATGGTTTATTGAAGTCCTCTGCCAGCCATTGGCATTACAAAGTGCCTGCCTAAGTGCTTTTTTGAACTGCATCCCAAAAGGAGGAAAGGCGGTCGCCTTGCAATTAATATACTGAAAAGGGGGTCGGGAAATTTATGTTTTGCCTTGGCCCTACTTCAGAGGTGCAATGTGATACTGGGTAAGGCACCTCAACCCTGCTGAGATGCCTTCTTTTGTAGAGGAGGTGGAGATGGCAATGCCTGCTTCAAAGGGGAGTGGGTTTGCTGAATTTATCCCCAGGCATCGTGGTCCTCAGTACATTACCCGACACCACCCAGGGAGTTTCTGCATCCCTGAGTCATGTCGTAGGCTCTGATTAGCAGCAAGACAGTGCTGTGGACTCACCCTGCTATAAGGTCTTGTCTGCCATAAGTTAGAGCCTGTAGAGAACAGTGTGTTCATTTCTCTCCATAGTTGATATCTGTTGGGCTATTATTTTTGCTGGCCAAAAGCCATCTTCCCCAATAGCTCCTGGAACCCAGCAGTGTTTCTGTTTGTGAGGCAGATGAAAGAGAAGGCTTTGCTTTGTGGGCAGTATCTCCTAATAAAACACTGTGCAAGACAGCTTAAAGCAGAGCAAAAATACAGCTGCTTCCTATTAATCTGTATTTCCTTTATTTCTCCTGCTAGGTGTTGAGCTGTCCTGCATCATTAAATCCACCGTAACGCGAGATCCCAGAATCGAGTGGAAGAAAATCCGAGATGGCGAAACCTCTTACGTATATTTTGACAATAAAATGCAGGGTATGAAGATTCCTTGTTCTTAGACTTCCAAAACAGCCTCAGAAAGAATACAACTGAGAACAAACAAGTCTGTAAAAGGCAGGACCTCTGGCTGTCTTGCTGCTTTCTTCTGGAACTAGAGTTCAGCCGTCCAAGTGCAAGATGGAGAGAGCAGGATGTTCTTTGCTCTCTGCCCTCATTATTGACAGTTCACAGTAGGGAGCCACAAGGAGCCAGAGTGAGTTCCTAAGTAGGAAATATTTCTTGGCTAAGAAAGCAAATGCTGCAGCTTCCCTTCTCCAGCACTTGTTGGTCCTTGCATGGTCACTGGGTGTCTCTCTCCTGTCTTTCCATATGACATCTGAGGGCTCCACAAGGGATGTCTCTCTTGAGCTGTCAGTGCTTGCTGCTGAGGTAGGAGGGTGATCTGCAGCATCCTGGGAGCACGTGATTAGAAGCAGACTCTTGGACTTGATGGTGAATCTCAAACACAGGACTGCCAGTAAGGCTTGACTCCATCTGGAATTATTCCAACAGTTTAGATGGGACCAACAGCCACAACCAAATGAATTTTCCAAAGCAGATGACCTGAAGCTGTCTTGGAAGTTCCATTTTCCCACAATTTTTGAGATTTGGGGTGGTGCTTTCCACCTTACATGGTTAGCAGCATTGGTTTCCTTTGTGGTCACTGGCAAAAGGAAGGCTCTTAACTTTAGAGCATCACATTCCTTTTAGGTGGCTCTCTTGACTCCAGAAAGAGTCCAAGATCAATCACTTAATTCAGAAGCTTTGTCTGTGTGACTACTCTGAAATTTTTCTCTCTCTTTTCTCTGTATCAGGAGACTTTGTGACTCGTGCAGAAATTCTGGGCCAGACATCGCTGGTGATTAAAAACACCACCCGGATGGACACTGCCACGTACCGCTGCGAAGTGGCAGCACCTTCTGATACCAAAACCATAGATGAGATTAACATCCAGCTCACAGTCCAAGGTACTATTTTAAACCTAGATACCTGTCCAAGCACTGCCAGCTAACAGAAGAGTCTGTGAGTTGAAACAGTGGCACTCCACAGACTCTGGAAGTTGTTTAAAACCAGCTGGAAATAGCAGAAAGTTTGGATACCTTTGTGGTCTTCAAAAGTACATCAAAAATTATTGAGTTTGACTCAGCAGTGCCATTCACATGGTTTGTGTCTTTCCTGCAGTGAAACCTATGACTCCTAGATGCACTGTGCCTAAAGCTGTACCTGTTGGCAAGACAGCCTCTCTTCACTGCCACGAGAATGAAGGTTACCCAAAGTCCACATACAGCTGGTACCGCAACAGTGAACCTTTATCACCAGACACAAAATCAAACGCCAGGTTCCAGAATTCCTCCTACACCTTGAACCCCACCACAGGCACTCTGGTAATGCCCTTACAGACATAATGAAGACTTGTTTCAGTGGACAGGTTATTTTTAAGGTCGTTTATAAAAGAAAAATGGCATAATATGGCTTTCAAGGAAGGCTTAATTTGAAGAAATTTAGGTGTTCTAGGATCTGGGTGACTTGGGAAAGGGAAGATTAATGATGGATGAAGATATTACCTGAGCTGTTTGATCATTGATGATACCACTTGCCTTGTTAGAAAGAGGGAAGGAAGATGTCTCACAGCCCCCTGTGAAGCCTGGGCAATAGCAAGTTGCTTATACCCTCACTGTACCTTGTGTCTCATGTCCTGCTCCCCCCTTTTCTCACCAGGTTTTCCATGCTGTGCACAAGGGTGATACAGGCCGTTACTCCTGCATAGCAACAAATGATGCTGGCTTTGCCAAGTGTGAGGACCAGGAGATGGAAGTTTGTGAGTGGCTCTACATACTTTTTGTCAATGCTGATTAATATATCATCATAAATAAATTGTCATAGCCATAGGGAAAGAAAGGGGACATCCCAGAGCATTAAGTCTTTCCTGTTTTCTCATAGCCCTAAACACAGGAAGAAAATAAAATAAAATAAAATAAAATAAAATAAAATAAAATAAAATAAAATAAAATAAAATAAAATAAAATAAAATAAAATAAAATAAAATAATAAATCAAGGAAACATTAAAACACTGTCCAGATTCATGAATGGTTTTAGTCTTGGAATCAGGAACTCACTAGTTGCCTATGAATTATTGGGATTTTCTTCAGATATTTGAGAGATGTCATTTTAGTGCATGTTAAGCTAGAATATTGCTACTGCCTTAAAGAAATAATGGATGATGGCTTCTCTCTTTGCCAGATGACCTCAATATTGGTGGGATAATTGGTGGAGTCCTTGTGGTCCTAGCAGTTTTGGTGCTCATCACTCTTGGTATCTGCTGTGCCTACAGAAGGGGTTATTTTGCAAACAGCAAAGAGAGTGGGGAAAGGTAAGCTGTGACTCAAAGTTCTTATAGCAGTCCCTGCACCCACAGCCAGCATGGAGTAGTCTGAAGGATGGCAGAAATTGGTGGCTAAAATGTATTTCAGTGCCTAACTTGGACATATTTCTACCTAGCTCCCCACCAAAGACAGCCCAGTTCCTGAAGTATCTGATTCCCCACTGTAAACCCTGCACCACACCAAGGGTTTATTTGCCTAAGGGAGGATTTTGGTATGGCTCCTCTTGTCCTTGCTACCAAGACCAGACAGAGGAGTGATGGCTGTGCTCTAGTAGCCTCATACTTTGCATGGCAAAGGGGGACCAGCACAATTAAATGCCTACAGGTGTCTGTCCAATAGGTTTTGTGCTGTTGGCATAATGAGGTTCTACAATTTAATGAACAGACTCGCTGCACAATTAGTTTAAAGCATCAGGATATGCATAGAAAATATATGCAGAAGAGTAGGCTCTGTGCAGGAAATCTCACTAGTTGTGAGAACCTAAACTTGGGATTAAAACCAACCATTTTAGAGTGCACATTAAAATGTTAAAAACAACAGCATTAGCATCAGAAACAAGCCTTGATGTCCTTACAGAATCTGTAGAAGAGATAATATATGTGAAACCAAGATTCTCACCACATAGATTTGTTCTATGTTAAAAGTTGCTTTTCAGCAGAAGTTCTGTCTTTTTTTTGTGTGTGTGTTTGGTTTGTTTTGCAGAAAAAGCTCCAAATACCCTATTTAAATGCAGCTGAGGGCTGGCACACACTGGACTTGACAGTCATATATAAATTCTGAATTCCTATGGGATTGGAAACAAGTGGTGCTTCCTTATAACTGAGGAAAATGCTGAAGGCATCTGGCAGTGAAGGTTTAAAATGAACTTTATAATTGCCACAGGAAACAATGCAGGAGGCACACAGAAAGCTAGTGCATAGAGACCAGAGCAGGAATGAATCAGTTAAGCTCTTTGCAGGGTTAGTCTCGTGGAAGCATACAGCAATCATTTTACCCTGTGCTGAAGGGGAATTTAGAAAAAATCCCAGTCATGACAAATGATGGAATAAGCCCAGATCTATCGTTTGAGCAGTGAGCTGGGTTTGTTTCTGCTTTCTCTTCTTTTCATTTGGCTGCTCTTCCTCATTTTTGTCTTTGTTAGCACCTCCCCTCCAAAATCCTGCAGTCTTCTTGTCCCAGAAATGAGATCTTTTCCTTTATTTCAGCTACAAGACTCCAGCAAAACCTGATGGCGTTAACTATATCCGGACAGACGATGAGGTAACAAATGATTTGCATTTAACATCTCTCTCTTTAGGAGAGGAAGAGGGTGGGCAGAGGACTACTAGATTTTTTAGGGCTTACAGAGTGGGCACCACTTAGAAGCAAGGATGGAGAAAAGAGAGAAAACAGAAGGGTGAAGGCTGAGTCATTTCCTTAGAAACAATGAACAGTTCAAGTTGCCTGAAGTGACTGATGCCAAGAGCTATCAAATGCAGCTCTGCTCTCAGTTCTTACAGCTTGACCCCCTTAGGATGAGATTCATTGGATTAAGTGGGCAGGCCATGATGCTTTTACAAGAGAATTTGCATTTTGGGATTTGGATAGATCACTAAGCTAAAGATCAGATAAAAGCCTCTCCCTGTGAGCAGAGCTACTGAAGGGGGAAGGAGAAGGTCCCCTGCCATGGTAAGTGAGGACAGTAGGAGAAGGAGCACCCGGCCACTGTGACTGGAGTCTCCCTCTCCTTACCAGCTGGAAGGGGGTGCTACCTAGACAGAATGCTAGAAGTTACACAGATTGGATCTACCTTTCATGGGCACGTTGCAGTTGGGGGCAGCAGGAACAGAGAGGTGCCTGGGAAGCCACTAGATCCTTCCTACATCCAGAACTGTTTTGTTGCAGGGTGACTTCAGACACAAGTCTTCATTTGTCATATAAGACACCAAAAGGATATTGCAAACCAGCAAAAGCAAGTGTGAAAATACCTCCTCCAGGAACTCAAAGCAAGAGCAAAAGATGAATAAGTGCGCTTGGAAGAGTTTGGAACACACAAGAACTTGATAGCTAGCTATCTGTATATCTTTTTTTCTTTGCCAAAGTTTAAAGTAACTCCTCACTGCCCAACTTGCGTCTCCCCTGCCTCCGGAGATACCAACAGGATCATCTAAACCTGTCCTTGGACTAAGGAAGCTTTTTAATACTTCTCAAGAGACTGGGCTGTGGAAGTTTGTGGAATTGCCTTCTATTTGTGCTGCAGGGACACAGCCACAATGT
This sequence comes from Caprimulgus europaeus, assembly GCA_907165065.1. The sequence continues at coordinate 4,296,028 of OU015548.1, read as the reverse complement.
GCAAACCAACCAGGGGAACAGCGTTAGGTACACGTGTAGTAGACATTACTAGTAGACAAAAAAAAGGTGCTGATATGGCAATAGATGGACTTCAAAGAATAAGAATTATCCATGCAAGGGAGGGGGGAGTCCTCCTCCCAGCAGCTGGTTGCCCAGGCCTGGCTGGTGACTTCTACACATTTGTGATTGTCTTGTGCTTTTGACTCTTTGACTGCTCAGGTGCAGAACGGGGAATCTGAATAACCCACAGTGACAGATCCCGACACACTAAACACAACTCCTGTTCTCAGCCCTTGTGGTAAACTTACCCAGTTCTCTTTACTCCATTTAAGGTGAAACATGGGCAGCATCAGGCCAGAAGGATCGCTTCCCTTCACTGCTTTATAGAAAACTCCTTGCACACAATAACCCCTCGTGCTAATCTGTGCAAAGCACGCTTGCCTCTTGTCTTTTGGTGTTTTAAAGAGGCTTACAGCAGAGAACCTAGTGCTGAGACATCCCTTTCAGGAAAATTAAAGCCAAATACTTTCACAGGCTAAGATTGCCATAAAAGGTACTGAGATATCTTGAAGCTTTTCTACCTTCGCCATTTATTTTGTAAAATCCCACCTTCTAAATTTTTTGCAAAGATATATTTTGATTACTTCAGAAAAGGTAACATTTCTATTTAAAGTGTAAATAGGTGATGCCAGCAGTGTTTAAGTAACGTAGCTATTTTTTTACTTTCTAAGCTACAGAGAGGAGCTCAAATGTTGCTACAGTACAGCACTGTCAGAGCATATCAGTATTATTGCAAAGCATAATAACAAACTGCAGGTAGAACAGCATCTCTCCTCTTAAGCTACCTTCAGCAATTTCCTTGTCACAAGAGGTCTTACCAGACACAGAACAGAGTCACTCAGGGATAGTTTTTGTAAATTTATGGCAGGAGCTATCAACTTTTTTATATATAAAACTTACTTTTCTTGCCAGTGACCAACACTTTGTTGTTGGTGGTGTTGTTGTAAGAAATACCCAGGGATGGCTTTTAGATTCAGTTCCACCAAGGTGACAGAGTGACTTCAATGTTTGCTACCCCTCTGCAAGTTCCCTAAGGCACTAACACAGTGTGATGGCAACTTTACAGGTTTACACTGCACAGCCAAGGCAACTGTTTCTGGAGATAGGAAAGCAAAAGCTCAATACAAAAGCACTTTTGTAGTGTCAGTTGCAACTTTTCTCTAGATGGTAAAATTAAAAAAAAAAAGAAAAAAAAAAGAAGAAAGAAAACAAATCAAATTCTCTTGGCTTTAGAGAGAATAATTGGAAACGGGTGTTTCCCAGAAACATCCATGTTGATAGTGTTGAACAGCATTGGGTAATGTAAGACTGCAAGATGTGGATGCAACACTAGAACTGTGCTGTGGTTTAAGAATTTTTTTTTAATGTAGCATAATTTAGTGTTCTTGTATTTCCAATATGAATTGAGTTGTCTTAACTTTTCCTGTATACAGTATTTTTGGATACTTGATGATTTGGACTGTCAGTGTTATTTTTTTTTAGTGTTCTGCATTAATCTACTTTGTTTCCTAGGGGCCTCGCTGGACATGCCATTGCTGCATTTGTTTGACCTAAATTAATTATTATCACTTCTCCTTTTGATCATGGTAGTAAAAATAAGGATGGGGCAGCACTAACCCTATGTTCTCCAGATAACTTGGACATTACCACTGCTATCTTGCAACTACATGATGGTTACCTTCTTAAGACATGCTCTTCAACCCAGTCACACAGTACTGTTCACTGGCTGCAGGCTGCCTCTAATCATTATGCCAGTAGTGAGTGTAACATTCCTTTGCACCTTCTGTATATCCACTACTCCTTTTCTATGCTGCTTTTAGGATATCTATAGTAAAGGGAGAGAAAGATAAGGTTTGAATCAGGGTCGCTCTGGGCACTATGGGAGCACAATCTACAGTCTCATCATGAGCCAAAGGCAGCCTTCATGTGAAAAGCTAAGAATCAAGACTTATTTTTCAGTTCTAAAATGTGACAGTGGCATCTCTAACGAGAGAAGGGGAGACAATCCCCTGACACAGCTCATGAGATCTGATGGATGGAATTTATTGTATCATTGTGAATAATATTCAGGTTTGTACTAATGTATTACGTTTAACTTTGCCAAGAATGTTTTACATAAATACCAAGCTATAAAGCGTTCTTGTAGGGGTTTTTGTTTCCCTTTTTGGTTTTTTTTAAACAGATTATTGGAGGCTTCTGGTTTTAGTTCAGTGAAATAAGTGGAAGTCTCTTTTGTCAGAGCACTCATTGACTTGTATTGGGCTGAAGGTTACAGAAAGTCCAAGGTATGCTGCAATTCATCAGCTTACTCTTGGACATTCACCTATCCCTGGTTCTTCTCCAGACAAGAGACAGATTAATGCTCACAGGGCTCATCTCAATGCTGCTCAAAGACAGAACGAAAACTAGAAAAGCACAAATTAGGAAATAAACTATTCTAATTTACCATTCAAAGTGGTTAAATAATATTTTAAGGCAGAAGAAAAGGTACAAAATAAATGGATGTGGCCATAATTGATCATTACTTAAGCCAAAGCAATTCCACACATCCCCTGTTCCCAGGTTTTGACTTTGATTTTGAGAATAAAGTTTAACCTCACTTAGGGAAAGTGAGGGCAGATTATGGGATTCCAGTGCAGGAGGTAAGTGCCTCTGGAAGGGCTGTGGCAAAAGCATGCTCAGCCTCTTTTGTTTCCACTTGTACACAAAAGCCTACTCTGTTTCTGTTGTTCATGCCTGAATAAGACAAACCAGGATGAATAAAACAGATTCATTTTTCAAGTTTCAATGAAATGCAGGGCAAGAGCTCTGTAATATAAATTAACAATGGAAAAACTTCAATCAGGTTCATGTGGCATCAGAAACACTCAGGAGTGGTCAGATCCCAGCATTTACATGGCACATTTATGATAAACAAGTTATCTGTGCAGAGCACAAAGCTATGCATATGACTTACCAACCTTGATTTTAGTGAGTTACTCATATCCTGCTTGCAGTCAAATAAGAGTCTAAATTTAAAAGCTGCTGGGTCCAACATTAATTGCAGTGAGTGCCTAAGATACCAGCGACGGAGTAGAAGAGACTTAGAGGCTGTAGAAATCTATAGAAAAAAATAATTTCTCTGTCAGATCAAGAAGAAGGGAGAAGCTGTAGGTGGAATTAATTCTGTAACCATTTATTTTCATAAAATGTTAATAGTTGGAAATAACATAGTTCAGGAATAGAAATATTCCATATAAAAGACCATTACAGCTGTTCATACACACAGGAGTTTGCACAACAAATAAGAGGTGATGTAGTGTGCAATTACCAGATTTAGGGGTGTGGCAGTGACAAGCTGTTTCACCTTTGTTCAAATTAAAGCAACTATAGTATATAACCAAGAGGGACAATGAGGGATTGAGGGAATAAGCTGAGCCACTCACTTCCCTGCAAGCTTTAATAAATGCATTTATTGCTAAGCTTGTGGCAACATTATGCTCTTACTTTTCCAAATGGACAAATTACACATCCTGGGAATGAAGAGCAAGCCTCCCTTTATACTGCAGCTTTCTAGCACTCCAGTGAGCTTTGTGAACAGCAGCAGCTTAGAATACATACGTGTGTTAATGCAGGCTTTGCAGGCCCATATTCTAGACAGTTTCACGTAAAAACCAAGTAAGAATAGATAAGGAACCTGTGTGCACAATGATTTATAATTACAGAGGAGAAGGGCTGATTTCAGGCAGTGTGATGATGCTGTACAGAAGGATCAGTTGTCTGGTTTCAGTGGAGTTCTCTGCTGGGACCGTCTCAGAGGGACACGCTGGCTGCTTTTTGTCCTTATTGGGGATTCTATTTTCCACTCCCGTGGCGGGGACGGGCTAGAAGAGGGAAGCAGAATGATTATTTATTTTAAAACACTTCTACCAGTCTTTCTGACTGTGATTGCTGTTTCAGACCTGTGCTGAACTTACGGTTTCTCTGGTGATGTCAAGCAGATAATATCTCTTGGCTCGTCCTCAGCCTCTTTCTTCTCTGCAAATAATGCAAATATTTTCATATCTTAAAAAAAATGCCACAGATTTGTTCATTTGAGGGTTCCCCCCCACCCTCAAGTTAGAATCATAAAGATAACTTGCCTGGAGCTGAACTGGGTGTGTGTGTCAAGCTGATGTAACTGACCCCAGCACCAAAAGTCAAGTCATTAATGGTGCCTGAAAGAAAGAACACATACTAGGAGTCAGCTTGTGACACAGCCAGAGGGTAAGGCTTGCTGTAGTAGAACACTAAGTGTCACAGAGTAAGTATATCCAGTTAATTGCAAGCACATATACATCTCTCCTTACCATCCCAGCATATCTCAGTGTCTCCCATCCAGCCTCAAAACTACATGCTGAATCTGATGGGCCATCTGTGCACATCAGCTTCATACTCCAGCCTTACAGCCTTCCTTTAATGTAGAGGAAATCAATTTAACTATGGGACCTCAGTCATGCACCTCTTTGCCCTACCTACATGGGAGAGCCACACCTTCCACTGCAGCTTTGCCATCTCTTTGTTGTCACAACACCACGTCAGATTCAGACCAGTTGCTCTGCCCAGTCAAGGCAGGATATGGGGCCCCTGAAGAGTGACAAAAAACCTGAACAGCCGTTGCGTGAGGAACTGCCTGCAGCCAGACAAGGGGAATCACTTGACAAGGAAGCTAGGTAGAATTTAGCTTGCCTGAATAGGCCATAGTTGTCAGCTGTCTCTTTCCTGTCATTTATCTCAGGAGAGATGTCACAATATTCAGATTTTACTTTACTCAACGCTCTGTTTTATGCTCATGTTTCCCAGAACCTTTCACAAGGAATTAAGGTAGAAAATACTTTATAGGGCAAGAGTTGGCAACTCTGCTAAGAGGACTTCTCTCTACAGACTAACTGGGTTTGCTCTTTAATTACTTCCCTGTTTTGGAAGGGAATTCCTGAAGCTTGTAGTGCTAATCCAACTTGAGCTATCTGCCCTAACTGGCCTCTGCCTGTCTCAAGACCGACTTGCAAGTGTCCTGACTTGGTGCAGTGTGTGCCTGTCCTGGGTTTGGTTACCAACCCAACACAGTGCCTTAACAAGTTACCTTGGTTAATGAGAAGTTTATGTGAAAGGAAGGAAGGAAGGAAGGAAAAGAACTGTCAAGTGGGGCTTGCCATGCAATCAAAGGTGGTATCTTCACAACATGCATTTATGGACCACAATGAAGCAATTCACGCTTGCCCAGACCCACTTAGCCATTCTCAAAGTAAGAAGCAGGAATTGAGGAGACCCAAAGACAACAGAGGAGAGAGTGAGAGCTAGAACAGTTGAGAAAGGTAAAGAGAAGAGAGAGCTGTTCATAACTTCTCAAATACAAAATAGTTTGCAAAGAACTGCACCTCCAGTAGTTTTAGAGTGATACAGCAGAGAAATAAAAATGTTTCACTTTGATTGTCTGTCAGCCTGCAAGACCCAGTGCCACCATGCAGATGGCTCAACACACACCAACTGAAGTGATGAGACTGCTCTGTACAGTGTGTCTCCTCGCTGAAGGACACATGTTGCCTCGAAGCAAAGTAGGAATTCAGACCTAGTACCGCTGCAGATTAACATTCTTTCTCCTTTTTCACCATATGGTGCTTAAGAGAAACAGCCGTGCAGCTTCCAGACAGAGATATGGCACTAAAAGATTTCTGCTCTCTAAAAACATGCCCCCCATTTTTTTGCACAAAGATCATCGCTTGTTGCTCAGGCAGCAAGGAGAAACATCGAGGCAGACAAATCTAGCCAAACAGTGGAGCATAAAGGGAAGAGAAGGGTCAGATTTTCCAGTGGATGCACATCACTGCTGCTGGTTTGCTCCTGCCTGCTCACAGATGTCAGGTATTTGCAGACTGCCTTACTGGCTACGTGTGGTTTGCCCTCCTGTGTGTGTGCAGGGCAGGTGTGTGTGCAGACACAGGCCAAGAGGGCAGTCAGACACCCACCTATGCTTCTGGAACATCGACCCCTCCCTGCGGCAATTCACAACTGCCTCATGAGAGATGACCTGTCAGACAGTCACCTACACTCCCAGCTTAACTGGAGCTCTCTCCAGAGTGTGAGGGTGTTAATCACACTCACAATTCACACTACAGCAGAGATGGCCTAAAGGAGTTCAGCAGTGAACTGACATAAAGGAAGGAATCTACAGTGAAAGCTCGGCTCCATTTGTGTTTCACTATAACTGCCTCTTGCACTGGCAGAAAGTGACAGCACAAAATGCTGGCAGAAAGCATTCCAGTAAAACCTAACTTCTGAAGGTTAGGTTTTGTGAGATGGCAGTTTGGCTGCAATGAACATGAGCACAGCAGACTCACAACCTGTGTATTTTTAATTTAATTTCCACAGCAGAGTGAAAAAAAAAATAACCCACATCATCCCTTCCCCAATGCTCAGCTCAGTTCTTTGTTAAGGTTGAACTCACACACACACACGGCTCAGAAATAACTGTGCAGGTTATTAATCCCACTTGAGCCTATCTCTGTGTTCTCTTGCAATTGTCACAGCTCACTGCTTGCTCTAGAAGCAGGACATAGCTCACCTGAGATCCTTTGCTTGGACAACAGGAACCCCCTATCTTAGAGCTGTGTCTCAGTGCAACAGAATCTTGCACACTTTATGCTAGTAAGGAACCACAACAACGTGCCTCCTTGGCACCCCAGAGTTGCTGAAGGAAGAAAGGGCAGTAGCTCTCTTACTTCAGCAGCCCAAAATAAATGCTGCCCTGCAATGACTCAATACTGCAATACCCAGTGACACATAAATGGAGACCATACTGGACTGTCCTTTCCTATGTACATGGTTACTCTGATGTACAATTCAGAACCGTTCTTATTTACTACAGTCATTTAGATCAAGAAATAATCTGTAGCTATCAATGACTAATTTTGTCTGCTCTTTAGGGCACCATTGCATTGCTACTTCTCTCAGACAATGAGTGCTCAGCCCAATTTGGAAAGGGTTCCTTTGGGTTTTACTTACGTTCTGGTGTGCTGATCGCGCGGACCGCCACAGAAATACTTTCTCCAGTAGGCTGTTGATTTAGGCTTTGAAAGGAGACTAGAAAGAACAAGGGAACAATTAAGAATAGAAATGTATTCACTCAAACTTCACGAGTCTAACAATCAGGCTGTGTCAATGAGATCTAGTGCGATGCCAGATGGGTTTGCAGCAAGGTTCCTACCTCGCTTGCTGCTAGCTGCGCTTGATGGAAGTGATGCAGCTGATAAACTTCCTCCAACACTCCTGCTGTGTGGCTTGCTTCTGGCTTCCACTGCTTTTCTGGCAGAGTTCAGGATGGCAAGTGTGCTCAAGGATGCTGGCCTACAGGGCAAAAACATGAGAGAAACAGTGATCTTCTGCAAGCCCAGATGAAGTGCATGTAATGAGGAGAAAGACCTGTCCCATTCCAATCTCTTGTGATCTTAAACACCAAACGTAACGGAGAATATTATGCTGCAACCCCGGTGACTTTCATACCACTAAGGAGGGGATAAGCAAAGCAATAGCCCTGTGGAATAGCACAACTGGCAATATAAACAGAAACCCATACCTGGGACTGAGTAATGGCTGTCTCTGAGCATCGGCACTAGGTGTAGTAAACTCAGAAGGCACAGAGGAAGGGCTTAATCTGGCTGGCAAGGACCGTCTCCCTCTTACAGAAGACTGAGCACTATTATTCCAGCCACCAGAAGCTACAGCTGTCTCAGAAGATGGATGTTGCTAGAGAAAAGAGGAGAAAACATGTCTAACAATGGATACAAGTGTAGAAACCCCTACATACATGATGCTTAGACCTACATGCTGTGTGCCTGTATGATTAAGAACTGCCCTTTGCGTGATGGATGTATAGGGGTGCCAGGGAGAAAGAATTTATTGCCCAAAATTTTAACCAGAAGCAAATAGGAAGTCTTTAAAGTCAGTAGAGAGATAAAGGTGCTTCCAGGGTAGAAGTCATCTCCTCTTAAGGTAGGTATCTAAAATAGTTCAGAACAGTTGACCCAAGCACATACTTCTTTCTAAAAGAGGATCTGCATGACTAGAACAGATGTAAGTTTCCATTCTCTGTAAACCTGAAGTCAGACAAAATGAACTCTTTCCTTTTTGACTTGTTTATCATCTTAATCACTCTGGGAACAGAGAGCAGTACAACATGTAAGCACAGCCAGTGGCAAATTAGACTTGTTTTTTCCCTTTAAATTTAATTCTTTTTATGTTGTTTGTTATTCCTCTTCAGCTAACATGTTGTTTGTTGTTGTTCTAAGTGTATTAAATGATTCTGAAACCAAAACTTCTGTCAGAAAATGTGAAGAGGTATGAGAACATTACATAACCATTCTGTTAGAAGTGCTGTAACAAGGCCCACAGACATACAGAGTCTGGGTGTTTCGTGTACACAAACTTTAGAAGAGGAGACAGGATGTATATGTAGTTAAAGTCACCAACAACCTCTGCCTGCGCTGCCAAGACCTGCTCTTGGTCTGACTCCTTCTCCCTGGCCAGCTGCTCTTCATATTTCTTCATATCATACTCCAGCTCGGCTGCCAGCTGCTTGTCCACAGCAAAGAAGTCTTTGATTTCATTTCGGTAATCTTGCATCATTTCCTGGAGCAATAAGGAATGTTTAAACTCTTTCAGAAATCTCTCCTGACTACTGATTCATGTCTCCATTCAGATCACAGCTGCTTAAGTGCAAAAGGAAATACCAGTTGGTAGAGCAGAGGTGTTTTTAACAGACTAGGAGTTTCAATTCCAATTTGTAGTTCAGAACATGAAAAAAAATCTTTCCAGCATTCAAGCTTCCTGCCCACGTTCCACTGAGGAGGCTCACACAGAACACACTGCGAGATCCCTATCTAAAACCCCTCCACCTCCCACATTATTTAACACAGTGGCAGTGTCACAGTACCATAAGCCTTCTAAATTTCCTTCTAAGAAGGCTGTTTGTTCCATTATTGGTTGCATATCTAACACATTAACTCAAGACAGGAGAAAAAAATAACAATAAAAAAAAAAACAACAAGAAAACACTTCCCCTTACCCGTAGGTAGTTCATAAGGTCTCTAAGAGCTGGGATCCTCTTCTGCTCCAGCAAAGACTTCAGTGATGTGATTATTGGGATGATATTTTCTATGAAGTTCTTCTTTTGAACCTTTGAAGAAGGCATGAGCAGTTACACGGTGCAATGAAGGAGAAGCCACTCTATGGTTAGATGAATGGCCTAAGTGAGAGGAGTTATCACTCCACAGCAAGGGAATGACTGCAATTAAGCCTGGTCTTATGCCACATGCATGTACATATGCTTTTAACCTAAGTGGAGTCTTTGAGGATACATCACTAATTCAGTCAGTTCTCACACTGAAGGAAAATTGCCAAAAGGTGCACCAAAAACATTCTTATGCTCAAATGTTGTACCAGTAAGAGATCTATGAAACAAACTGAGCCTGGCATAGCTTCACTGACTTCAGAGGAAATGCATTTCTGATCACTCCAACAGCCCCCTCAAGCACAAGCATCCTTCACAAATTTAGCCTTAAGGTTTTGTTTTTACAACACACAGTGCTTCCACAGGTGTCCTCAGATCAGAGTGAGCCTACAGACAGAGCCTGAGTAACAGCCTACGGGCTGTGCCTAACAGGCACAAGATGTCATTGGCATCACTATGGCACTTGGACCCTTTTTACACAAGTTTCTCCATCACAGAAAGGTAAAATTCCTCCCAGTATGGTGGCCATCCCTCTTCCCACACCAGCTCAAGTGTCATTCACCTGCGAGATGAGCTTCTTTTGTGCCACCTGCATGACAGCATTGGCCATGGCCATTTCATCTTCATCAGGCTGAATGTCTTCATCAGGCTTTGATCTCATAGTTGATAGCTTGATTTCTTTGCAGCTAAGGACTGCAAATGTATCTGAGAGCAGCTCACTGGCTTCCAGGTCCAATGGAAGGACCTTATCCACAAAGCAAGCTGGAACACACAGGGAAGAAATAAGAGGTATTTTACTGGAAAGAGCAGTGCCAGTAAAGACAGGAAGATAACATGGCTGGATTGAGAGCCTTAGGGCTTGACACAGACACTAGTTCTTTGTTTGCCAGGTTTCTCAAGACAGACCCTTACCTAGGATGCTGTGGCTGATCTTTGTTGTAATGTTGAACCTTTGCTCATCTGTAAAGTGGTCTAGCAGGAACTTGTAGATATGCATCCTTTTTTCTTTGTTATCTTTTCCCTTCAGAGAGAAGAGATTCTTCGCCCTGTGACAGAGCAAGAGACATTTTACAAGGGCCAAGTCACATTATGCAAACTCACAGAAAAAATAGGCCTTTACATCAGCGAGGAATATTTTAATGTCACTTTCAAGACCCAGAAGCCTGTTAGGATACCACACACTCCCACAAATTACATGCACAAGTCCTCCCAGAAGTGTCCTGGGGAAGGCAGGCCACTCTTAATTTAACACTGTTTTCCCTAGCTGTCTCCCTGCTACTGCATACATAACTAATAAAGTGTCATGAGTGCTTTGCTGCAACCAAAAGCTGCAGGGCCAGACAGCTCCTCATTTAGCAATGAGGAGATACAAATGTGCTCCACTGACCGCACGCTCTGGGGGAACCTGTTGTACTTCTCGTGTTTCTCATAGCTATTGAAATGGAAGATGCACTCAATGAAGTGTTGGGAGAACATGACAGGATTCCTCTTCAGCAAGAGATGCACCAGGCAGAACTCTCCAAGCCTAGAAAGGAGGAAAAGAAAGAACTTATCATCAGGTAGTGTCTAAAAGCCACCCCTGTAACACAGTGTAGGGTTCACAGGCTGTAAAGCATGAGGATGGTTTTCCTCTGACAAGTTTCCCTCAGTACCACATTTAATTCTTGCCCAGCTGGGCTTGAACAAGGGTGTCAGCTTATTGACTTTAAGCCTTTTTTCATCCAGAAAGAGCCAGACGTTTTCAGCATCCACAATACTACTCCATTCTTTTGCAGCTGAAGTAAACAGAGACAGAAATAATTTGAACTTCAATCCTGGCACAAGACTTTAATTATTTAAATAACTTAAGTTCCATTGTGGCTGAGACACTCACAGTACTCTGTGAAAAGTTAATCACTAAAAGTCCTGCAAGAGCTGCAAGTCAATTCCAGACCTGAAGGACGTGGTTTTGTCTGGATGCACTCTCTGAATGCAGATGCAAACAAAAAGGGTCCCACAGAGCCTTTAGCTAAAGCTCTAGGAACGTGATGTTGCAATGTCACCATCTACTGGAAAGACATTTTTACATATTATAAACTCACTGAAGAGGCAAAAAAAAGTTCACTAGTAAGTAATGGCCCTGGCAACACCAATCTTCAGATGGACTGTTTCAGGCAGAAGCAAGCAGCAAGGTGTCCAAGCCTCCTCTGCATGCAGCATCCCTGTATGACCTACCATACTTGGAGAAACCTGCCCCCCTCTCACTTCTCACTAACAGAGCAGCTTGAGACTTGGAAATCTACAAAAACCTCATAAACATGCACTTAAAGCCAGTGTGCATAATTCCTCTTACAGGTCAAAGTGTTAAAAAATGTGGTAGAAGGCTTAAAAAGACAGGGGCATGCCATATAAGAAAAAAAAGAGAACATTTAATCCTATTCCTAAAACAAACCCAGCACTCAAGACAGAACCTGTAAGAAAAGCACAAGGAAGATTTTGTAAAGGCTTGTTTCAAAAATTCCTTCTTTTTTTCTAGATAACTGAGAGTCAAAAATAGAGCAGAGCTGTGTGTTTTGAAGACACCCAAGAACACACAGCTTGCTACTTCGGGACCTTCAAATGACTTGGAAAGAGGTTCTGCACTCCTTTGCTACCGCTGCAGACCCTAAAGCGTGAACAACTGCATGAGTGAAGAGGTTAATGGGATAATCATCTGTGCTCTGACTGAAATTCTTCTCCACATGCCAAAGGTGCAAGACTGAGTCTGGTTTTGAGTACATCTCTGATCTTCAACTCCTTCATTATTTTACAGATGAATATTTTACCTGGCAATGTCTGGGTTTGGATCCACCAAGACACTGACAAAACGGAAGAAGAGACAGTCTTTCCACTTCACAAACTCCTCCTGTAAGAAATTGGCAGACAATAAATTATCAAACTGAACCAGGAAAAACCCAGAGTCAACTTTCAAACTGTAGCCAGGGCAATAACTGATAGAGCCTAGCAGAATGTACATCAGGCAAATGAGCAAGCCATACAACTTCAGCTGGAGGTACACAAAATAGACCCCAAGAAGACAATGTTTTGGAGGATGCTTTAATCAGCATGAATGCCACAGCAGCAAGCAGCTAGGTTTACCACAGGTAGCAATAAAAAAAAGCAAAATCATGAAAAATCTGTTCTCCCCTGCCAAGGCAGAAATGCTCTTCAACACTGGTGTCAGCCAAATGCATTCCAAGTGTGCCTTGGTTGGCTTCATACAAACATTGGGAGCGTAAACATCTTGAGCCTCTCAACATTTATATCTTTGGAACAATAAGCAAAGACAGTAGGAGAAAAAGGTGCTGTGATGCTTGTTATGTTCATTCATATAGGAGTGAAATAGAAGGGAATTCAAAGAAACAAAAGAGAGGAAAAGAGATAACTCCTGACTAAATATAATCTCATTATCTAACTGTGTTAAGTGTCCTTGATGTGACTTCTGCCTAGCTAACAAACAAACAAACAAACAAAAAAGCAGTAACAAAATACATAGTTTAAAGTCTTCTTGATTTAGTGTAGATTAATCAAAGTAGAAGCAATACACCCACTGGTCAGGTTGCCATTACTCAGCACAACAGAGACACGTGAAGCAGGTTGTCAGAGAAGTGCTCAGGACCTCGATTTACCTGCAGAAGGTTGGTAAGCAGGATCAGCGTCTGCTTACGGATCAAGGGACTTGGGTCCTTGAGACACAAGGAAACGTTGGGGATGTACCTGTCCACCATGGACGTGTAGCGGACACACAGGTCACATATAACAATGACAACGTTATTGCGGACAGCCACGTCGTGGGACACCTCCAGCTCTCGAGCTAAAGCTGCAATCCACTTCTTTGCCAGATCCTCATGCTGTAAACACAATTTACCTGTGAAACAGGGACGAGACTGTCAGTGCTGTGAATATATTCTTCTGCCTAACCACCACAGCCCAGTTTACTGCCTCCTTTGAGTCCAATATGAGCCAAAAAAAGGAATCAGGAAGTAAACAGGAGAATAAACAAGGAACACATGCTGAAACTTGATGAGCAATCTGCATAATCTACGAAAGAAATGATACTTTAAGGAGTTCTTCCAAACTCCTCTTAGACCTATAGTGTGGGTCTGGATGCCAAATTCCCTCCTTCACAGCAAACTATTTCTGTGTACAGGGTATTATTCAAAGCAGCTAAAAAGAACAGCCCCAGCTGTCATAGGCATAGCAGGGAGACACCCACCTCTAAGAGCATTACTAAACCAACTTAAAATAAAATAGCCTGCATTCTAACATGACTTCTCCCTAACTGCTTCTAAGTTCTGTACGAAAGTATTAAGCCTCCCAAAGCAGTTAAGGAAAGAATAATACTGTCTATCTGCAAGAGAAGAGACCTGTTCCTAACCACAGAGGCACTACAAAGACAGAACTTGCACTCAGTACTCTCCATAATACTGGAGATGTAAATTTGACCAGGCTTCTCTCAAAGTTCCTCTTCATTCCTGCTGAGAACAAGTAACTATGTGCACTCATCCTGCTCTAAACTACACCAAAAGCACCAAGTTTTCCTCAACCTCTGTTAAGCACTTTACTATATATAAGATGATCCATCAGCCAGACAGCAACCAACTCCAAGTACTGACAATTCTGAAGGACATTACTAATTACTGACCACTATTAATGCAATAACTACCTTGGGAAGCAGTCACACAGATGGCAGTATTTTTATTTGCACAACTTGTTACCATGGATATTTTCATTGCTAAAAGCTATGCAAACATGGAGCATTTTGGCTATCCACTACAAGTGACACAGCTTTTGAGCAGAACTTTAACCAGAAAGGGTGAGAACTGGATATGCTTCTACTGCAGGATGGCACTTACCAAGAGTAATGAATGCGTGAGCTCTGACCACTGGAGGCATGGCTGATCCTCTGAGCTGGGACAGTGGCTGAGAAGCTGCAATTTCCTCACCATCTGGAGAACTAGACACTAGGAAAGAACAGGTCAAGAATGAAAACATGCTTTTCCAGTAAACAGTGTTGTCTGTAAATGCAAAACTAAAGGCAGTAAGGAGAGAGCCTCACGTTGGTCCTCGTTGACCGAAGAAGCCAGAATGGACTGAATCAAAAGGAAGATGCGTTTCTCCACTTTGGCTGGACACAGCTGTGCAGCATCACCCAAGATGAAGAGGTGTCTCACCTACAGAGAAAAAGCAACACTGTAGTCAAAAGGCAATGGCTGAGCTGCAAATTAAGTCAGCAGGAGTTGGTATGGTACTTCTCCAAAACCAACTTAAAATTCCCTCAGTCCTTTCAAGAAGAGCGTGGCTAGAGAAGAGGTGAAGCTCTGAAACAGAAATGGGGTGAGTTTGTGTTTAACACACTGTAGCCTCCACACATCTACTAATGATAACAAAATACCCCTCAAAGCATTCTATGTGTTTTACAGACTTCTTTCCCAAACAGCTTATCTAAGAAGTATGAGTGGAAAAGCAAAGAAAAAATGTGTAATTTTATTAAAAATACACAGGGCATCACATCCTTAAAGCAAGTGCTGATGTATGAAACTGCTGTAGGCTCCCAGGCCCATCAATACCAGATTTCATTACAAGCTTCTACACAAGGCAGGGTATTTTCCTATGTAACACAGTTATTTGTGTGAACTGTAAGAAACACCAACTTGAAGGACACCTACATGCTCTGACCAATCTGTGAAGGGGAGCCAAACTTACCAAGAGATCTTCTTGCAGCTGCTCTGCTCCATCCTCTTTGAGGACTATATTCGAAATATAGCTTTCACAGGTGGATACTAAATCTCCAAACACCTGGTTGAGCAGCTCCTGTTCCATAATTAAGCAAAATTAATGTAGTAATTTATTAATTAAACAAAACATAGCTGTAATATCTGTTCACATATGAATTTCTAATCTGAAAGTCCTTATATGCTTTTAATAATCTAGGTTCTACTGAAATCAATCAGACAGTGCCTTAGAGTTTTAAAATTCTTCCTGTACATCAAAGGATGTGTGCAAGTGTCAAAACACCTTAGAGGATCTGGTTTTTAATGAGCCACAGGCCTAAGTTTACTTCATTATAGAAATCACATAGATTTAAACAAAAAGGATTTAGGCAACTGTTCCATGTACATCCAACACATTTGAGGTTGTCTGTATGAATTTTTAAATGTTGTTTGGAAAACGCAGTTCCATTTAAAAGAAAAACACAATGTGAATTCCAAGGGGCAGAGGGGAAACAAAAAAAAGCTAATTGTCTATCAGATTGTGAAAAAGCATCATTTCTCTTATTCTACCATCTAAAACTGGTAATATAAGAAACCAAATACGTGTGTGTGTGTGGCAGCTAAGCTGTTAGAACTGCTGAAGTGACCACTGTACAGGAACATCTACATTTGGCTGTAGCCAACATATTGTGATGACTATAGCTACAAGGGAAGATTTTCTGACTGTCAATTTAAAAAAAAAATAGAAACCACCAATCTACCCTGGCTTTTGAAGCACAGAGTGTGCAGTTTTGCAAACTATTTACTGTTATTAAACTTTATTGAGATGCTCATTATAAAATAGCTGTCATCAATATTGAAAGAGAAATACAACACATACATAAAGAGAAATCATTAGCAAGAAAGACTTGCATCAGTTTTAGCTTCTTTGCAACTGTGCTCTGGCTGAGGTCTCTATTTCACCAGCAAAAGATAGCCCACCTTCTCACTACAGAAGCAGATTAAAGCTATGGCATAAAACAAATGGGGGAAGCAAAGAGAACTGTGCAAATAAAGTGTTATTAACTCCTTATTTGGTCCCATGAAAGAGGTCTAGAAAATATGTGTATCTACAGCAGGTCTAGTATAGAGCTTATAGTATAAACCTATAGCTTTTTACTGGACCATGTCTGAGAAGTAGCTGATATCACAAAGGCACAGCAACAGGTCTCCTTTAGGAATTCTGTCAACTTTGACAGAAGGCAAATGCAAGGCATTTCAGGTGTGGGGGGGTGGGACACAAAAAAAGTCCTTCTGAAGAAGGCAGATTTCTAACAAGTCCCTCCTGAGCTATAGGATGTTCCCCAACACAACTGCAGTAAAGCAAGTGAGAGAGCTGAGCAGGACAGACTCAAGTTGCTGTTGGCTCCAGACCCTCTTTGTTTAGAGAGCTAATCAACTGACAGACTGGAGACTGAAGCTGCCTTCAAGACATTGCTCTCCTCACTGTGAAACAAGCCATTTTCAAAGATAGATTTTAAGTCACACCTGTGCCTCCTCTGGCACATCTGCATACGCACGGCAGAGCTTCTGCAGAGTTTCTACAGCTGGGCTGATCACCACCAGGGGACACTGAGACTCCTTCAGCCAGCACTTGATATTATCTGAAAACGAGATCACACACATAAAATGAGCATTTCCTAAGCTTATCAGCTGTTCATGGAGAAGAAATAACTGTTAAGATGGGAGGCATGAACTCTGCCTTCCCCTCTGCAGTTTCTCAGGGCCACTCACCAATCAGCCTCTCACAGGTACTCTTAGGGAGGTGCTTTGCAACATGACCGATGACACACAGTACATGTCCTGTAGTATCAATGTTCATGTTCTGCTGCCTGAGAAACAGTAGAGCAGACAAACTAACATGAACACTAAGGAGCAACACCAAATCACAGCAGAAAAGTCCTTTCATCTGGGATATGCATTATTAAGGCAGACCTGTCAAACCAAATGAAAACTCGAAAAGCTTAAGCTAAAAGTTAGTTACTGCACAAATCCACGGACCATTATTTGCCTCCCAGCTGCAGAACCAACTGCTTGAATAAAGAACTGTGATCTAAACAGCTGCACAGCACTCTGCCTGTGGAAGGACAGAAAGTCCTCACTTGCTGTGTTCCTGCTCTTCACCCCCATCCCTCTCCTGCAGAATGCAGGACAGTGTTCAAAGCACACAGATACCTGCTGACATTGTCCCAGGATTCAATGATCTTTGAATAATCCAGCTTGGGTGAAGAACCTGCTACCTTAGCCAGCAACATCCAAGCTGCTACAGCATGCTCTGTTTCCACATGAGACATGACATTACTGATGAAAGTGGAGGTGAACTTATTCTGTCTGGACCACATATGAAAAGCTTTGTTCAAGTAACGGCTGCAAGGAAGAAATAAAAGAAAAATTAGAGTTAAAGAAGGAGTAAACAAAATGCTTGGTCTTAGATACTGGCAGTAAAATCCAACATCCCTGGCCAGAATACAATGGGCAACACAAGGAAGCTGCTACCCCTTGGCAATCCCACTACTCTGAATACATCAGGATTTCTACTGTGCCTTTTACAGCAATATTTTCAGTCTTTCAGTTCATAATTAATGTACTGCAGACCTAGCACACAAGCATGGATGTAGTGCTCTGTGTCAGGAAGACAGAAGGTCTGACTGTCACCATGACACATCAAGAAATTGTAATTTCAGCAATCTGTAACAAAGACTTTCTATTAGTTGTTATTTAATGCCCATAGTAGGACAAGATACAGTAATGTTAAAGCACAGTAACTTGCTCATTTTTCCATTTAACCCTAGTTACCTACTTCACATTGAAAGACTTCTGAGATTTATCAAGCTGCAAGGTACTCTAAGGCCATGAAGAAGAAGGTGCCATGAATCTGCAAACTATGTGCTAAAATAACCCAAATTAGAACACTGACAGTTTCAGATTGGCAAGGCAGCACAACCAGTATCTCATTTTCTATTTCTGAGCAATTATGCCCTGTTGACTAATAAACATACAGCTGTCTTTAATCAATGTTATGTCCTTGTCATACTGTGTGTCATCCCATTTCTTCTGCTTTTGCCCACAGCATTCTGCAAAAGGCAGAATAATCCTATTTGTCATAAGACAAGTAACACATTATACACCAGAATTAATAAAAGGCGATGTTCTCCTTTCTTTATATATCCTCTCTTACTTCTGGCATCAAAACACCTCCATTTGACTTAAATATTCATGCTGGTAGCAACACATCAAGAACAGCATGCAACACCCCTGTATATGAACACTCAAGTTCAGGGATAGAGCACAGGTAACAAGAAGAGCAAGTGAAAATACTTGACACAAAAGGAAACTGCACTCTCCTCACCAGCTGCCAGCTTGTCCATGCTCCTCTGTCCCACGAGCTGGCAGAGCAACACAAGCACCTCACAACATCTCTAGCAGTAATATGCACTTATATTCAACCAGGGAATTTAAATAGCTTAAAAATATGCACCCAATAAATTTAGTTTCTTGTCCTTGCACAACAGCCAGCACGTGCATTTAAACAATAATGGCACCTAACGGTCTGTGGGCACACAGTGAATGAGAGCACTGAGAGTATAAATTCATACTCTTATCTTAGTCTTCCACTCAATAGGCAATTTCCTTCTGTAAAGGAAAAGCTGTGTATTCTAACAGGATTAAAAGTAAAAAAAAAAATACATCTGGATTTTGTCCCTGAATGCTAATGTAGTAAAGGCAACAAAAACATCTGACAAAGGGTTGTAACAGAAAAACCATCAGAGCCCACAATGAAGGAAAAAATGCACTTACTTCAGCTCCTGGCTTTCTGAAGTCAAAAGGGTAAGGAGGTCCCACGCCAGAGCCTGCTTTCCATCTTCAGTCCTGAATTTATTATAATGTTTTGTATGTTGCAACAAGAGCTGATCAAGGCAATCCAAAGCCTTTTCTTGGACAGAACTTTCAGCATCCATCACAACAGGCACCACTCCATTTAACCAGGCCTTCTGCACTAGAACATTATTGTGCTGAGACTGAGGGAAATAGACATTGTGTTAGAAACATTTTAAAACCATGACAGGATCCTATATGCATGAGTACTATCAGCAAAGGCCTAGAAACCTCCAGATTCAGCTACTAACTTTGAAAATAAATTTTAATAAGCCCCAGCACACTGCTCAACTAGCAGTGCAATGTGGCAGCATATGGGACAAAGGAACTTGTATCTCCTTGACACTGCAAGGTATTTGATCATATCTATGATCAAGCTACCTGGTGCTTCTGCTGAAGTACTGTAATACTTTGTTTTGAAACCCTATAAATAATTATAACAGTATTGCAATAAAAATGTACAGCATATGATTTAACACTGAAAAATAAGAGCTTTGCTTAATATAAACCCTATGCTCCAAGCCTAAGTTACTAACCCTTTGTGAATAAATAGAAAAGAAGGAAAAATATTGCAGTGCTGTCATCTACACATTGCATCTGCCTAAAGTGATTCAGATTTTTTTTTAACTTGAGAAGGCCAGCAACATAAACACTTTCTCCATGACACATAAATCAAAAGCCAGGAAAATAAATGTTTCCAACAGTTGGAAGCATCCTACATAAATCTCAAGTACGTATAAGAATGAGTCATGACTTCCAAGTCAAAAGGTAATAAAAAAAAATTAAAACGCAGTCACAAAATGAAATTCACTGAAAGAACAACTGAGGTGTACCAGACTTGTCTGTTTCCTCCTTCCTGGGTAACAGAGCACTGGGACAGGCTGCCCAGGGAGGGTGTGGAGTCTCCTTCTCTGGAGACATTCAAGACCCACCTGGACACCTTCCTGTGTGATCTCATGTAGGTGTTCCTGCTCTGGCAGGGGGATTGGACTGGATGAGCTTTCGAGGTCCCTTCCAATCCCTAATATTCTGTGATTCTTTTAACCCACAGTTCACTCATCTCTGGTCTGCATAAGAATCATGGAATCATGGTATTTTTTCTCACCTCAAGGAGCTCTGTTATTGACTGCAAGGCCTGCTTCCGTACAGACACAGCAGGGTCCCGGCAACGCTCCTGAAGAGTGGACAAATCCTCTGCAGTACAAGGGATCACTTTGTACTTCAGGATGTTCATAAAAAGCTGGAAGTCAAATACCAGCATAACTTTGTTGGGAACAGCAGCCATGAGCATTGAGTAGTAAATCAAAAATACACTCTACTCCCTACCAACTTTAACTACAGATTTATTTATCTCACCGACAGCGAAACATGGCATTAACAATTTATGAGTACTGGGCACAGCCAGAGACGTAGAATGAAACAGAAAACATCTTTTCAGTCTTTCTGATTTTATACCAGCATTTGGATAGAGTGAATGTCACCACTTCCCCTTGAAAATAATGTTTCTCTTGGATGAATCATGTCTTTTATCTGGTACTAAGGAAGAGGGAATCTTTTCTATTTATTTATTTATTTGTTTTAATCAAAACAAAACAATTGTAAAACCTTAACTTGAGAAGTTCAAATCAGTGTGTGAACTGAGAGGGAAAAACTGGGGTGGAGAGGACTAACAGAGGAAGGCAGACAAAAGCAGATGCTTATTTTTTAATACAATGAAATTTTCATTGAAGCATATCTCTTTAAAAGCTAATGGCTTCATTAAAAACATTGAGCAACAAGCAAAGCGATGCAGACCTCAAAAAAGAGGCTGGATATAACCTAATCTCTTTGTTAACAAGGTCAAAACAAACTAAGCAGCTAATATGCTTCAGTTTATGAGGAAGCTGCTTAATTGAAATGCCTATTGACATTTGGAAAGAGCCTCTCTTTCTAAATGACGGAACAAGAGAATGCCAGCAAGAGTACTAGAAAAATTTTCCATCATCATGCTTGCATTATTTACTTACCAGGAATTAGCAAGCAAGACCTTTTTAAGGCCTGTAGGCACTCTGCAGGAATAGCAGGAAGCTACAAGTGGGCAAAGTTACATACAGTTCACTACAGTACTATGGCCTCATTATTTCCTTTAACAGCATTCTGGGTAATGACTGAGAACAGGGAATCGTGCAAAAACACCACTGTACCTGGAGAGCTGATTTCCTCACATTGGTTTTCTCATCTCTGGCTCTGAGCCTCAGCATGGCCATGACTTCTTTGCCTATCCAAAACCATGATAAAAAGAAATTACCCACACCAGCATTTAGCAGCAGTAACACACTGAACACTGTGCAGCAGCAAGGAGGAACACGGCTCTGAACTCAACTGAGCAGCAATTTGTTGCCCGAGACTTTCAGAGGGCAAGAGAGGAGGACTGAACAAAGCACAACAAAAAAAACAACCAAATTAATTCAGAGTGAGGTATAAACCAAAGGGGAAAAAAAAACCCTAACAAAACACAACCTGTTGTCCAAGTTCTTTCATTTGAAAATATATCTTAGGACATATCACAAAATAAAATGATATACCAAATCATTTGATACACACAGCAAAAAGAAAACAATCTGTCATTTCTGACCTATTTCTTTTTCTACATGAAAGTTGTCAGGCTACCTTCACATTTGGAAAGCTCATCAGATGAATCATGCACAATTCTAACAGAAGTCTGTAGCACAGGTAACCCTGCCATCTGTGGGAAAAGCATGTTCGGGGCAAGCCACAGACAAATGGACCCAAGGCAGACCCAAGACAGCTTAACAGACTTGTATGCCAAGAGCTTAAAATGCTTACAACCTTTTGTGAGTGATGCCTCAGAGCTCCACAAAGTATAAAGTATTAATTTATGAACTGCTGTATTTTACAGAGGGGAAACCACTCCATTTATGAACTGGCTGAATTCCTTGAGGCTGCAGAATGGCCGCTGCAAAGAAAAACCTGAGTCTACAAGGAAACCAGAACACATCTCCCCTCCCTCAATGTCACCTTAGGCCTCTAATTTTAGTTTTCATGGCCATATTCATACTTATTTCTGCATGTTCTCTGGGAAAACACACAACTGAGATGATAGTTTTTTACATGACACACAAATGAATACACAGAGCCACAATCAACTATTTCTCACCTTCTGAATCATTTAGAGGGACTATTGACAAGCTGGCAATACCCATTTCAAGCATTTTACCGTTGCTTTTAAGTTTTCTGTTTATTGCTTTTTGTTAGATTTCTTACAGCATTAAATAAGGTTTCCCAATATATGCCAAATTCAGAGATTTGTTACTTAGAGAGATTCATGTGGAGATTCACTCTATTGCCATTAAGAAATAGGATTAGTCACAGGGAACTAATCAAAAGTAGTTTGAAAATAAATTTTTACCAAAGGAAGCAAAGGGACTTTGATGTGCACTTTCTTAATGGGGGGCTAACTGCAATTGCATCTTCCTCCTGAGAACAGCTTGACAGAAAAAGCACAAAACCTTTTCATTGCAAGATTTCATCCAGCTCTTGTGAAGGTGAAGATGATTGTAAAATACTCTTTATTATTTTAGCAAATTTGGTCAATTTGCCAATTGATATTGATTTTACTCACAGTGACACAGAAGAGAGAAAAAAGAAAAGAAAACCAAATCATCAACAAAACAAAAACCCTGCATTCTAAATGGCTGAAAAGCATCAAGGGAATATAAGGTTTGTACACTGTTTGGCAGTGGCAATTCTGCAGTGCATATTTCACCCTGCAGATTATCCCTACCCTTCTTATCTTTGCCCTTGTGCATTTAGCACGTTCTGACTATCCTCTGCTAAGATTTATTTCACTTCTCAAATATGAGCTGTTTGGTCTTCATAGAAGTGCAAAATTAGCAGAGGCATAAGCCAAACACAAGCGTGTGCCAGACAGCTTTGCTAATGCACCTTGACTGCCTCGGAGAGCCCTGTATTTCAGCTATCCCCTTGAGCTCCAGACAGTCCTTTATCATCCAATTCTTTTCTTAATTTGTTTTGCCAAGTGCCAAGTGTATGCTTAGCTGGGTATCAGATACAAAATCCAGGCATCCTCTGCCACAAGGAGCCTGCAACTAAACAGGGAATACACGACACCTTAAGTGGCCTAGAGGACACCTCTATCTGAGAGAGCAGATTAACAAAATCTATCAGCCAAATGTTTTAAAAGAAAGCTTTCAATGGAGAAGATTGGAGCCTGGCTCATGGAGATAGGGAGAGAGATTCCATGTGAAGAGCAGCATGAGATGTGTAACAAAGACACAAATGCAGGAGGTGAACTAAGCAGCGAATTGAATTGTCAGCAGTTCAAGAGAAGTGAACAGCAAGTACTGAGAGCAAAGATACCAGCAGAGGCCTAAAGGTTAGGAAGAAAAGCTTTAACACTGAAGATGAAAAGAAAGGAAGATATTCAAAGGAGTATTGTGGCCACAAAAGCCAACTTATATGCTTTTCATGCTATCAACAAATTAGAACTAGCTGCTTGCCATTCTGCACCCCTTTAACCTTGCACTTTGCTTCCAACTCCAGCCAATACCTGATGCTGCAGAGAAGTGAATTCCTCCCTACATAACACTGCTAGTCAAAGGTGCTGCATTTCATGTAGGAAAAATATATTAGTTCTTTCTGCACTGGAGCAAGAGATTTAATTACCCTTAAATTTATGGAATTACAAGTATTATATCCCACATCAATTACCTTCCATTTTACCTTCCATAAATTACCTGCTTTTCAACAAGTGTTGCTACCACATTAGTACAAACAAACATCAGTATTTCAAGATTAAATGTAGTTTTCAGACTTGAGTGGGAATAGTATTTCTTTATGACCACCCATAAGTGGTTTTTTTTAACAGCTCTACAGAAAGCACTCTCCACTTTCTTTGGAAAATGAACAACAAATAAATTTCAGAAAGTCCAATTTCAAATCAGGTTTTGAAAAGTTATCTGAAGAGGCTGGTAGAATTTTGACATACCATCAAGCACAGCAGTGTCGCTGCTGCCTGTCAGCTCAACAGTTTTGAAGGTCGGTAAGGTGTTCAGTGGATGGTTGGACATAGCTGAAAGAAAAGTTAAAAAGTTTAAGAATAAAAAAAGGCATACATTCACCCAGCAAGATGATTCACTGTTAAACAGAGAGCCTCATGCATGCCCTAGGTTTTACAGATATGCATATTTTTAGGAAATGGCATGCCAAGAAAAGCCTGAGACTTACTATAAGAGAATGACTCTATACCTTCTGCACTGACTGTCAAACTCCCAGTGTTTGTGTTTGCTTCCAAGACTGCATGGTCAGAGGCTGCCAAAAAGCAATAAAAAAAGAAATTAAATGAAGTACTTTAATTCCAGATATCCTGTCATTCCAATTTTTTTTTCAAGCAAGTAATCTAACCGTAGGATGCTCTGTGCATACTTCTGAATTGTGCCATCTGGCCTTTACCACACCTGAGGGAGTTCAGAATGCCAATCACGAACAAAACAACTTAGCAGAAGCAAAAGGCAACTCAAGATTTAATCAACTGTCAAGCAAGAATAATTTTTTTTATTCAATGAGCAATTTCAGTCATCTGTAAATATCCTTCAAAGGTATCTCGGGGAGGAATCTATTTAGAACTGATGTATGAGAATAAATCCCTTCCAAATATAAGGCTTCATGAGTAACAAGACTCATGTGTTACTTCTCATTATGACACAATACACAAGGACACGATGTGCAGACTTTTAAGTTCTTGACAACTTGATCTCCTATCTCCCAGTAATTATTCTCAAAATGTTCAAGAAATATTTTCACTATTCAATTTATCCATAATACTTACAGCTCTGTAGTAAGTCCTGTATGCTCTCCAAGGTAGTACCAGCTTTCATTTCAAGACAGTGGGCAAGGCTGCTTAAAGCTTTGCTACGGACCACGGGTGCTTTATCTGAACATCGGCCAAACACCATGACCTGTACTAAAAACTTATGCTTGAGAAACTTCTGATGATCCAGGGACAAGGAGCTGTCCAAGCTCTTCTCTGGCATATCCAACAAAGCTAATGCTACATCAAGAGCAAACATTCTGTAGGCAATCTGAAAGAAAAAGCACACAAGGTGCTCTCTTAATGTAAACAAAAACACTCAGTTTACTGGGTTTTAGGTACCAGCAGTAACAAAAATGCTATTCAGTACTGACACCAGACCCTTTATCTTCAAAACACTGCTGTATCTGAGCCCTGGAACATCAGTGAGATGTACTTACCTTAGTATTGAGTGAGAATTTATAAAGCCAAGCGATGAAGTCAGCAAACTCTGTACAAGGGAGTTTATTTAGCAAATTCACCAAGGCCTGTGCAGCATATGTGCGATAATCAGCCTTATCTGGGACCTGAAAAACAAGGGCAATGGCATGGTGATATTTCAACACTCTCCTCTAGAAGCCAGAATGGTGTTTTAGGGCTTAAGATAAATATTTTGTATTTAATGAGGCGATACGGTCACATTCAACAATGGCTGGGAGAAAAATCACAGCTCCCCTGGTCATTACTTCAGCCCTCGCCTGCAGTCACACACAAATTCCCCAAGGTGAAGGTGGAGCTTAGATTAAACCCAGAGGCAGTATTTCTACATGGCAGTCTTCAGATAGTTAGCTAGGCAAAGAGCTCTCATAATCCTCATTTTTCTTCTACCAAAACAGTGGTAAAAGCAACTGCAAATTTTGGACAGCTCAAAAGTAGAGCACAATGAGCTGTGAATGAGGGGGGAAGTGTTCACCCTCAGCATTCTCCCAGAATGTGATACATTTGTAAGATGTCTGGAACTTTGAGAAAGATCAACACAAACATTCCTTACAAAACATTGTAAAAATGGACTTCCTAACTATGACAGATACTGCAATGTATCCACACCTGAGTCCTTCAGCTGAAGGTGCAATAAAGCTTAGCATACCTTGGCACAGATGTGTTGCAGTAATATTCGAAGAACAGGAAAAACAACTTCTTTCAGCTCATCTACTATAGAACTGCACAGAAGAAAAACAAGCAGAAGTTATTAAGGCTGGTTTTATAACAGAGAAAAAAAAAAATCAAGTCAAGGACTTTTCCTTCTGGAAAGCATTTCAAAAGTCAGGAAAAAGTTCATTCTGGAATCAAGAGTGCTAGTGCAACAGGATATGGTCAGACAACAGACCTACTTAACTTTCTACATTAACCTGGCTTTTCAGGCAGGACACATTTCTTTCTACAAGTAGGACAATAGGAAAAGCTTCTTTATTCTCAGTCTACTTACTATATGCTGTCTGTGGATTTACACTTCCCAACAACATGGATTCCCACACAGGGGCAATAATAAACACAGGTAAAAGGTATCTCTAAGCAGGAGAAATCAAACAACTAAGGAGAAATGAGCTCTATATTAATCTTTTATCTTCTTTACAATACTTTGTAGTAAACTGAAAAGCTAACACAAAGCAAAATACAGAAGATAGGTCCCTTCCACTCACTGCCTCTTTTCAGTCAAACAGCCCCTGCATTCCCCTCCACTAGCCAGCTCAGTCAATTCCTATTACAGACATTTTAATTAAACCTAATTTGTGCGAACAACTTCAAAGTCAGTGCCAGTTTGTCTCATCCCTTTATCAGCTAAAGAGTAAAGCAAAGGCATGCCAGAAGAAAGAGCAGACATACCCAGAAGGGTAGTGCCAGAGCTCTGTACTTCACCTGATGAATTTTATAGCCTGATTCCTGGCACTGATCACAGCTGAGGTGATTGCAAGGACTGTGTGTCTGGAGCCCACACCGCTTTCCACCATAAGAATGACACTGAGGATTCGCTGGAAGACACAATGAAGCATCTGGAAAGAAAAGGTTATTTTCAGGGTTCATTTCAGTAGTAACTGGATAAGCATCCTGACCAAGTTTATAAAATAATTCTGAACCAACTAAACTTAGATCCAAATAATAACACCTGTCAAAATATGACTCCAAGCAGAATACTGCAAAGAGGACCCATTAATACACACAACATCTTTCCAAGCCATGATGTTCTCCTGCAAGTCCAGGAAGACCTAAGAAGGGCTCCCTGACAGCATCATCAGATCCCATCCAAAGCAGCAGACTTCAATTCACCAGACATTTGGAATGTGAAGAAATTCCTTGGTTTTTGCATGTAGGACATCTTAAACTAAATGCATGTTTTTACAGCCACTGCAGCTTCCTCCCTGCCACACTTGTGTGACCACAGCATGCCTCGTTATCCTGACAGTCATTGAACAGGAGAGGCAGGGAAGACAGAGCAGGTCTGAGAAGGGGAGCTACTGCATCTTCCTGAGACCACAAATGGCAACAATTCTGGAAAGCCTGTGTTGCACTGAGAAGCCAAGGTGACTGAAACACAGAGGTGTAAGGCTGTCAAAGCTGGGCAGACACCTGGGCATATGTCAGGCTAGCATCTACCATGCTCCAGGCTTTCCTGACTAGACTGCTGCTAATACCCTGGCTTGCTAGCTCAAAACTAGTTCAGATGGGTTTACAGAGACACACACAGTGTGCTTGACAATTTAACAAAATAAAAATGTAAAGTTGCAGACACACTTCTGGTAAAACTGGATGTTTCATGATGAAAGACTATTCTCTGAATGCAAATCAACCCTGCTTACCATCATCTGCTCACAAAGCTTCCCCATCATGCTTCACTGCTGCACGGCCCAGTGCTACAGCACACTGCCAAGCAGTGCTGGAGCTCCATCTAGCAGGAAACAAGAACATTCCAGGCAAAGGCAGTAACCTGGAATTCTCTTTCTTAAGATACAGAGATCTAATGCCACTGTAGCTATCTGCTCTTGTCAATTCATTTGCCACAGGAGTCACTAGAGCACAGAATTCAGAGAAGGAAAGAAACAAGGACTGCTGTTCAACACTGCAGTGTGGGTTTTAAAGATGTTGTCCCAACTTTTACCTTATCTTCTGCACCATGTAGAGGGGAACACAGTAATCGCAGTCCATGATAGGCCAGCTCAGGAATGTACTTGGCTTTGTTAACATTCCTAAGCAAAAGAAGGCAAAGAGATGTCTTCCTCTCTCATCAGAGAGACATTTACTAAAACTATGACAAGTAACAGCACCCATTGACTGGAAAACATTCAATATTTACTAAGTGTTGTTTACTGTTAGCAAGGTGGAACACATCCTAATTATACTTAGTGAAAGAAATCACTGCTTTCATTTTCATATAAGCAGGATAATAACAACACAAGCATCCAGCACGTTACTTGTTCAAAGCACCATATAAACACGAAGAATTATTTGCTCACGTTGCCACTGAAAACTCCAACTCGTACACTGCTGGCTCAAACCTTGTCATTTCAACAAAGATCTGCAAGGAAACAAAACCAAACTTCAGCTAGTTCACAGGAGGGAGAGATGTGTAGCTCTGCTTGGATGCTTG
This sequence comes from Caprimulgus europaeus, assembly GCA_907165065.1. The sequence goes on along the minus strand of OU015548.1, from coordinate 4,267,625 downwards.
GGGTTCAGCCAATAGAGAACTGAAGTCTAACTTTCAAACCACAGTACCTCCCTTGAAACAGGACACAAGCAGACCCCAAAGCCCCCAGGGCACCACCCAAGAGGTGCTAAGCATAAGAGACATCCATGGAGCAAGCACCACACTCCAAGATTTACACTGAGGACAGTCTCATCAGGGGACCAGTTTGTGAAAAGGCAGAGCTGCCATCACTCCTGTGGCTGTGGAGTGTTCTGCAGCCACCAAAACTTAGGGGTTCCTTGAGTTCAGACTTCTCACCTGCAGGCAGTTCCGCAAGCATTCAGGTTTTTCTTTCAGGGAGAACTTGGACAGAAGTCTTAAGAAGTTTTTCAGAAGAAGGAAGATTGAGTTGCGAACTTGAAGAATATCATCCGTTGAAAAGTAAACATTTTCACTATCCTCTTCCTCCTCCTCCTCTTCCAATATCTCTTCCATCTATATTGGTAGAAAAGAGAAAGAGCACCATCCTGTCCCACACCACTGGCTGATCTCTTGCACACTTCAGTGCTCCACAGAGTTCTCAAGCTAGGTTCTGCACAATTTCACATCCAAAATTCTAAATATTTTATTTCAGATTAGTTAATGCACTTAACAGTGGGGAAAAAAAAAACAAAACACCAAAAACCAAACACAGACAGGAAGAGGAAAGCTGGGTATAAAAAAAATAAAACTTCAAACACAGCCTGTTCTCATTTTGAAGGAGAAAGTTCATCAGAACTAAAGACAATTATCTGAACTCTAATCTGACATTTGAAGATTCATCTCAAGTAGTTTCCATTGTGCCTATGACCTTCTTCCCTTGCTTGTCATGACCCTGAGGCACCAGTGTTCTCTCAGGATCTTTGATGCATAATTCTGAGTTCCATTAAAAAAAAAATTCACATATAAGTGTTAGAACAAAGGGCTGAGTACAGCTAACCAAAGCACTCAGCCCTTAACTTCCCCTCAGTAAGATGGCAAGGAAACTCAAACGTCACTTGCAAGCTGGTCACCTTCTAACTCGAAGGTCTCTTGAAGGAACTGATATAAATTAGTTTTTCCCTTTGCTACTGAGCTTTCTAACAATACACCACAGACAAGTAAGTTTTTTCTATTAGTCAGCAGCCAGGAAACTGCAGCTAATGTTGAATCATCTGAAATTCCTAATAATAGGTAGAGGATCAGGAGCATAGCTGAAATACTGAATAAAAGCTTAAGAATTAAAAAAGAAGTGAAAAAGAGTATCACATTGACCTAGAGGTGAAATAGCTTGCCAATGATTTGCTTATTAATAGAGATTTATATCTGAAGACAATATACAAACATCTTACATTGCCATTCCTGCGTGGTTTTCCTTTCTTTCTGTTTCTTCTTGCACTGGCCTGAGAACTTTGAGTGTGCATCTTCTTTCTTTTCCTCATATCTGGTTCTTGAGGCCAACTTTTTGTCAGGGTGTGAAGACATCTATCAAACATCACTTGATGGAACAGCTGGTTAGCTACACTGCCTGCCCAGAAAAGACAACATCAGCCATCTTCTGGACAAAATACATAGAGAGCATCAAGTCATCTGGCTAGCTCTCCATTTGCTTTGACAGCCAAATAGACAACCAGGACACAGGCATTGTCCTGGGAGCCTCAGAGTTCAGGAAAGAAAAAAGAATGGTTTGCACAAAGCCAAACTGTGTCAGGATGACATGTCATCAGTGATGACATTCTCCAGTAGGATCACCAGCTGATTGACACTGTCTAGCTGGTAACGTGCTGCACAACAAAGATCAGACAACCTTAACTAGAGCACGTGTTGGCCTTGAATACCAAAGGACACTGCTGTGAATCCTGCTAGAAAACTCCAGGTAACTGCTTGTTATCTTCAACAAATACTTTTTTTTTTTCCTTTCACAAATGAACCTGTCCAAAAGCACTGCACAGTGCAATGCTCTAATTACAGAGCAGGAACAGGAAGAAGTTTCTGCCTTTGCTTTGTATTATTATCAAACCAGAAGCATATGTGTGATTTCAGCTCTGTGTCCCATTCACACTCCTCTGTCGACCTTGTCACAGAACTACTAGGAAGATGCAAGGTGACACAGACTTGGACTGAGACCATCGAGTCACTTTATGACAGGAGAGCAAGCTCCCATCAGACTGTAACAGCTGTTCAGCACTCCACACCGCAGCTGAGTGTGATCCCCAAGGATTTCAGGGACATCAAGCAAACAGTTCAAAAGCCATTGCTTGTTCCAGCCAGAATTCTTATATACAGGAGAGAAAGCTGATTTTGCCTGACTGATGTTTTATCCAACAATAAGGAGACACAGCCCTTTGCTCACCTGGGATCTCCAGCAGTAAGAAGTACAGCCCAGCCGCCTGAAGAGCGCACACCCTCTGCTGTGCGTTAGCTCTTTTGTGCTGGCCCGCCTGGACAAAGTGGTGCAACACGGCCACCAGAGCGTTCTGAGAGCTGTCTTTAGCAAAGAAGGTCCAGATATTCTGAAGCAAAATACACAAGTAACAGTGAAAAATCCAGTAGTGATGTAGCTCGCTACCAGTGGCTATTATTAACATTTTAACAGTAGCTGCTGTGACAAAATTGCTATATATGTGTGGTGGTTTGGGTGGAATCACCCTTTTTGCTTGCAGCCAAACACAGCCTGCTCTCACCTTCCCCCTCCTGTGCCCAGGGAGTAAGGGAGGGAATTGGAAAGAAAAGGGCAAGGAAACTCACGGGTTGAGATAAAAACTATTACCTAATTAAAATAAAATGATAATAACAGTGATAACAGAATATACAAATGAGTGATACACAGTGAAATTGCTCATCACCCACTGACCAATGCCCAGCCTGTGCCAGCTAACAATCCCAGAGCCAAGACAGTCCCCAAACAGAAACCCTGGAAGAGCGAGCCTGAGTGATCCCCAAGAGAATACCCCGTCTGCCGCTCAGCCCTGCTTAATGCACTGCCATGACGTGATATGATCTGGAATATCTCACTGGCACATCCCAGTGCCAGTTCTGGGGTTTGCTATTCACTACCCTTCTCCCTCCCAGTCCTAATGCAGCTGTGAACCAGTCAAACACAGTGGCCTTGAGCTCCAGCACCAACTAATAACATTGGTGCTTTTATCAATGTTCTTCTCATAACAAGTTCTGCTAAAACAAAAACACAGCTCTTCTAATTACTAAAAAGAAAATTAACTCTATCCCAGCAAAACCAGGACAGTATGTAATACATATAAATAAATCTTTGATAATTATGCTATAGTGTATTTTATATGAGGGTGGTGAGACCCTGGCTCAGGCTGGCCAGAGAGGCTGTAGCTGCTCCTCCCTGGAAGTGTTCTGGGCCAGGTTGGATGAGGCTTTGAGCAACCTGGTCTAGTGGAAGCTGTCCCTGCTGATGGCAGGGGGTTGGACCTGGAGGAGCTTTCAGGTCCCTTCCAACTCAACTCATTCTATGATCTATTATGATTCTATGATTATAAAATTATTAAAATTCTTTTGTGCAGTCTTAGACTCTTTTGTGAGATTCAAGGCGAGACAGAGTTGAACACCAGGAGAGCACAGGACCCATATCTTGGCTAAGCAGAGAGTGGCCCAACCGGATGGGCCTTACCTCTCTGTTCTCATGGTCCTCGGCAGCAAACGGCGACAGAGCCCGGTACAGCCCGGTGAAAGCATCGAGTCCATCTGCCGTGATCTCCTCTGCTATCCTGGGATCCAGCGGTTCGGTGTCGGTGAAATCCAGATCCCAGACCGTGTTCACCCATACTGAAGGGAAACAGAGCTGTTAAGGACCAGGCGCCGCGCTCCTCCGAGCGACGCCCCAGAGCGAAGGCGGGATAACCCGGTTCCAGCAGGGCCCCGGGGCGGCCGCTGAGAGCTCCGCGCGCCCCGCGGAGAGCAGCGGGGAGGACGCTGGTGTATCCCCGTCCCGCCCCACGGGAAGAGACCTGCGACCCCCGCCCCGCACCTGAGCCCACGTCCCGCAGCCGCCACCCCTCCAGGACGCGCGACAGCTCCGCCGCTGCCGCCACCATCCCGCCGCCGCCACCGGGCCCTTCGAACCGGCCAATCGCGCGCGCCCGCGGGCCGCAGCCAATCCCCGCGCCGCGCCCGCCAGCCTCCCGGAAACGGCCGGGCCGCCGCCCGCGGCAGGCGGGGCGCGCACCGGAAGGCGGGGCGGGGGAAGGCGTCCCGGCCCCGGGTCCGGCCGGGCGGCGCATGCGCGGTGTGCGGCCCGGGACGGCGCTAGCGCTCGCCCGGCTCGGCGGCGGCGGCGGGGCAGCGATCGCGCCTCGGAGGGGGGGCTGCGGGGCCGCGCCCGCCCGCCCGGATCGGGCTCCCTCCAGCGGCGGCCGCGGACGCGCCGGGCCGTAGGGCCCCGCCGCCGCCCCCGCCCCGGCATCCCTGCCGCATTGCGGGCCCCCCCTTTGCCCCGGCGCCGAGCGCCCGCCGCGGGGCCGCTGTCACCGGCGGGCCCCTCCCCGCCCTGCGCGGCAGCGCGCTAGCCGCGGGGGCCGGGACTGATCGGCCGCCGCCGGCCGGCTGTCCCCGCTGAGCTCTGTCCGTGGTGCCTGCGGGCAGGCCGGCGGGGCCGCGGCCGCCCTCCCTCCCGGGGCCATGAGCTTCTTCGGGTTCGGGCAGAGGACGGAGCTGGAGCTGGTGCTGAGCGACGCCGAGAGCCGGCGGCGGGTGGAGCACAAGACGGAGGAAGGGAAGAAGGAGAAATACTTCCTCTTCTACGACGGGGAGACCGTCTCCGGGCGGGTGGTCCTCACCCTCAAGCACCCCAACAAGCGGCTGGAGCACCAGGGCATCAAAGTGGAATTCATCGGGCAGATCGGTGAGAGGGGCGCGGGGCACAGGCCTGCCGGTCCCCGGGGATGTCCTGCCGGTCCCCGGTACCCCTGCCCTCTGGGTCGCGTTGCGCGGAGGCCGGCACGTTCCTCTCGCCTCCGTAGCGCTGCTGGTTTGCACGCACGCTGAGGCGAGCCCCGGGAACATCGCTGCGCCCCACGGTACGGAAATCCTCGCCGCTGGGAAGTGGGTTACGCAGAATTCGCTGCACGCAGAATTCACGCGGCCGCCTGAAATTATTCCACCCTCCCTTCGGGCTGGGCAACCCGGTCAGTTCCCTGGGCTGGAGCCCGGCAGAAGGGAGGGAACTCCCGTCCTTTTCCAGGTCATTGTTCTCTCGTCCCATTTTCTCGCTCCTGCTCCGTCCCCGGTTTCAGCCCTACAACGCACACTCTCAGAGGCAGGGTAAAATTTGGTTTCCATCCTGCAGATGCAGGTCTGAGCCCAGACATCCTAGCAACGCCAGTTCTCGAGCAGTATTCTCCAGGCTGTCTTTAGTCACAGCTCTACGAGCTGTCTGTTTGCATTTCTCATGTGCCTATTGATTCGGTGAGGGAAGCAATGGCTCTACCCAGGATGGTGAATTGGGTGGGTTTTGCCCGTACATCTCAAATCACCAACTGCATCGTCCCAGCCTCTACTCCTGGACATGCTTTACCCGAGTAGATCAGCCTCCTTGGGGCCTACAGGCTCAGCCCAGCTCATTCCATCCTTTATTCTGTTATTCCTCGAATGGGTCACCACGCAGTTAGTTAGGTGACTTCAGCTTGTTCAAAACTTGTGGTTATTTGTGCATGCAACCGATTTAGATTTAATATTTCCTGTTTGCTTAGAGGAAAGGTAGCTGCCACACCCACTCTTTGATCAGCAGGCAGATATCCGTGTTCCATGGACGTGCCTGAGTCCCACAAGCCAAAATAAGTTCAAGATGTTCTCGGTGCTGAGACTGTGCCCAGCGTGGAGCTCTCCATACTCCAGTTTAACCCCCAAAATCACTGCACGAGCCGTGGGCCTGCAACCTTTGCATTGCAAATCATGCGGTGTAGGAAAGCCAACTAGAGGTTTTCCCACCCAGCCCTCATACTGCTGTTTGATACTTTTGCTGCCTTTCCTTGTGCATAACACTGCTTTTTGGAAAGAAAAGAGAGGAGGACAGGCAGAGAGCACCTGTGAATGATGGAGTGTAAGTGAGCCCGTTCACTGGGACCTAGCTTATGACCTCCTCCTATTTGATTATCATAATCAGTGGAAATTAAGAGCAAACTTTGCTTCCTGCTCCACTCTGTCTCCTCTCTGCTGATTCACTGTTTTGGAAGACTTTTGAGCCATACATATTTAGACACTGCTTTGAATTCACATTATTGCCCAAGCACGGTGTGTTTGGAGCTGTTGTGACTGCACGTTGGTCTTTTCTCTTTGCCCATCACACCACTTTAATGAAGTGTTGAAGTTTGTACCACTGATGGCACTTCCTTAATGCTTTCAGTCTCAAAACAGCTTGCCTTAACATCCTGACTTCCCACTGCCACGAGATCAGTAGCTATATGAGACAATTTAACAGGTGGGGAGACTGAGATATAGAGGAGTGATGTGTCACAGGGAAGATGGCTGTTCCAGACCGGGTGCCAGAGTCCAGACTGTGAACACGGTGTCCTGCGTGGTCTCCAGTGAGCACAGAACCCATTTAAGATTTGGTTCACCTGCAGTTACTGTGTCCTGAGTGTGCCACCAAAATGTTGGTGGAATGGAAACATTATAGCTCTGAAATTACAGCTTATACCTGTTTGACATGCTCATGTCTTCTAAAGTGGGGGAAACATCAATCATTCCTCTCCTTAAGGCTGCAAAGTGCCAATCTGTGCTGTCCCGAGGTAGCAGAGAACTCAGCACACTGACATTTGCTTCCCCTTGTTTTAAATTCAATCATTGCCTTCTGCATCATGTGGGAAGATGATATATTCCTCTTTTTATGTGGCACGTGGCTTCTCCTTGTCACATCAACAAGCACTTTCCTCTCTGGACATGTATTCAATGCAGAGAGAGTTGGTTTATTTATGTCACCTGCCTGCCCAGCCTAAAGGGCTCGATGGCACCCGCTGTTCTGCGTAAGTGAGGGGTGTTCCAGTGCCAATATTTCCATTATAGAGATAAGGTGAGCAAAGGGGTGTGAGAAATAGGCACTACTTAAAAGCTGAAATCTCATCATGCATCTCAAGGAGCAGAGAACTCAGTCTCACAGCAGTTTCTGGACACTACTAATAGCTCTCAGAAGCCTCCTCTGCACAGTTTAGTGCTGACAGTGAACTTGTGTGTCTATGACTGTCTGAGGACTTAGGTTTTAATTTCCTCATCACACTGTATCAGATGGGCTGAGGCTCTGCCTTTAGAAGGACTGTGTGGGTGTCTTGTAGTCACACAGCTCAGGTGCAGGGTTGGGAAGGGCAGATTTCATTGATGGTTATGTGTAACACAGAGCTGTTCATGCATATTTCAGAGTTTTAAGTTTTTATTGCTGTGACTTAAGGGAGAAAACTTTGTGGAGGTGTAGAGGGGATTGCTTTCATTAAATGAGGAAACCTGCAGCCGTTTCCTGCTGATGCAAGAAAGTTGTGGGCAAAACTGAAGCAATGTGACCATGTTGGTTACTTGAGCTGGTTTGAGCAGTGCTTCCAAAGGTGACTGCTCTTCCCTCCTCGGTGTTCATGTGGCCATTAGGGTGTTATCTGGGGGCTGGTGCAACAGTTGACTCAACTCCCCACACATTTGATAGTCATGCACTGAACACTGGCTTTGTGCAGAACTGGGGAGGATTTCCACTGTTACTTATTCCCTGGTGCTAATCAAGACCACGCAAACTCTTTGTTGTCAAAGGATAAGCAGGAACAGTTCAAAGCCTCCTAGCTCTTTGGTTTTGCTCTGTCACTGTTTATTGTTCCAGAGAAGCAGTGGTGTTTTTTCCTCTCTTTATAGTGGCAATGCCTTTGGCCTGGAATATTGTGTAGAAAATTATTGGAACTGCTGGCTCCTCTTCTCAAACAGTCTGATTATAATTAATATTGATAATAGGTGACCCACATCACTCGAAGGCAAGCTGAGTTTCTGAGTTGTTGTAGTAGGAGAGGCTGTGTGGACTTTTTCCTTCCTGCTTCAGGGAGGACAGTTCTGGCCTGTACCTGGCTCTGATGCAGAGCAGTGAACAAGTGCAGTTATGTTGCAGCCACAGGCTCCCCTGGTAGGTTGCCTCAGCAGTGGTGAAGGAAGTAGTGATCTTGACAAGAGAGCTGCTCATAGCTGTGAAATCTCCTGCTTTTCCTTACTGTGACACCTGGGATTAAGCATCACTGCTGAACCTGGGCTTATGTCTTCCTAGAACTCTACTATGACCGAGGAAACCACCACGAGTTCGTGTCTCTTGTGAAAGACCTGGCCCGTCCTGGTGAATTCACTCAGTCTCAGACATTTGACTTTGAATTCACACATGTGGAGAAACCTTACGAGTCCTACACAGGGCAAAACGTGAAGTTACGGTGAGTCTCCTCCTTTTGCTGGCCCTGGTTCTTGGTTCTGTGCAGTGTGCAAGAGCTGATATTTACTGTGATGGTACTGGAGTTCACCATCCCTTCCCAGACCTCTTTGCAAGCTTATAATGTAACTTCAAATGAGTTTTGGTAGGCTGAGTTGTAAAAGGCTGTCTTTGAGGGCTCTATTTTTATAAGCATGCATCAGGCTTTATGGAACTTGTTTTGCCCCTTTTAAGTGGAGGGCCTAGATGTGAAATACATTTTGCACTTCAGTTGACTTGAAATCCAGTCACTGGCTTCGAAGGGGGGGTTGGAAAATTCTGAGATCTGCAGAAAAGAGGTGTGTCTGTGGGGACTGGTGTGATCTAATCTTGTGGAAAAGGGCAGTGGTTCTAATGTGCAGTCTGTTACTCACATCCCCAGAGTGGTGCTTAGGCAAGTCAGGCTCACAAACACATGGGAGCTTACAGAAAACTGAGAAGTGTCTGCTTTTCCATTTGAAAATTCCCTTCTGTCCTTTCCACCATGGGATACTGGCTGCTCCAGAAGCCAGGGTACCAGTAAGACTGCTTGGATAGTCCAATGCAATCCTTTCAGCCTCATGTCCCTCTCTGCTTTGTCTCTGTGGGTACCTGTACAACCCTAATAGGAGGGGGACCTCTCCTTGCAGGTATTTCCTCCGGGTGACTGTCAGCCGCAGACTGAACGATGTGGTGAAGGAGATGGACATAGTTGTGCACACACTCAGCACTTACCCAGAGCTCAACTCCTCTATTAAGATGGAGGTGGGGATTGAGGATTGCCTGCACATTGAGTTTGAGTATAACAAGTCCAAGTAAGTATCTCAAGAGCAGCCAAAGTCTGTGGGGAACTGTGTGCTGCAGGGGACAGCTTGGTTTGGAAGCCCAAGGCACAGGTCTTGCAAGGGATCCTCAACGGGATTCTTTGTTCATGTGCTCCAGTGAGTCTGGCAGACAGTTTGGATCCTGGTTGAGCATCTTTGGGTTCTTCTTCTTGCCCATAGATGTGCTCTCTGGACCAAGGAGTGGGAAGCAATGGCTGGGCTTCCTGAGCTTGGAGCACAGCGTGAGGCTGTTCCCTGTATCCTCGGCAAGTTCAGTATTTCCAGGTGTCTTCAAAGTATAAAGTCTGCTCTTTACCAGATTATACACCTGAAGTGGGACATTAATTCAGGCAGAGAAGCTGGAAACAACTCTTTTAAACTACTTTTAATCCATCTTTCCCAGATGATGCTAGCAAATCTCCCTGCAGTGTAACATCTGGGTTAGTTTTAATTGACCTAAAAAAATGGGGTTTGGAGGCTTTGCTGTCGCAGATGTTTCTTGCAGATATTCAGCCTGAAATTGTGTTTTTAATGTATCTGATCATGCTGAATGTTCTTGTCGCTTTCCAAAAGAGCAGAGGATGAAAGATGAAGTGCTGTTCACAGCAGCCTAGTGGAGGTGGTTGATATGCCCTCTGAAATTTACAGCTGGGGCTGTGGATAACAGCAAAGTGCCTGACAAGCGAGTTCCCGCTCTTCAGTCCGAGCCCTGGTGTGCTGTGCAGTGTTTGATTGTGGTGCTTTCTTCCTTCACCTGCTAGGTATCATTTAAAAGATGTGATTGTTGGAAAGATCTACTTCCTGCTAGTGCGAATCAAGATCAAACACATGGAGATAGATATCATCAAGAGAGAAACAACAGGGACCGGACCCAACGTGTACCATGAGAATGACACAATAGCTAAATATGAGATCATGGATGGGGCACCTGTGAGAGGTGAGAAGGCAGATGAACCCTTCAGAATTCCTCTTCTGAAGTCTTTTGGGGTGGGAATGTGAGTCCTGCAGTATCTTCAGTTCAATCTGTGTGCTCAGGATCCTGTTTCAGTGGTGGACTCATGTCAGTTTACATAGATGATTAAATATGATCCTCTCCCTTCTCTGGTATCGTGAGGGGGAACTGAGGCAGAAGGAGTTGCAATGACTTAATTCTTTTGATGAAGCAGTGGTAGAACCAGGAATAGATGTAAATTCACTGTTGGCATGAGCTACCAGCTGGCATTGCTGCAACTTGGAGCAGAAAGATGCTGTTCTAGCTCTGTGCCAGTCTCCTGTGCCACTTGTTTTCCAGTTCCATTGCCCAGCAGAGTCACCCGCCAGAGAAAATGTCACCTTACTCACTTTTTCCTGCAGTGCTGTCTTGATGCAGGTCACAAACAAGTCCTGTGCTGTTAAAGCGGAGATGGAATAGCTGACATGCATCCTGATTTTTGAAGGGAGTTGAGGTCTTTTAGCTCACCTTACTCCACTCATGGAAATGGTCACAGAGTTTGTGGCCTAGTGAGATTTTGTTTTGCTGGTGCTCTCCTAGTTCATATCTGTGCATTCTGTCTGTGCTGATGGTTCTCTGCACTTCCTAGGGGAGTCCATTCCCATCAGACTCTTCCTGGCTGGCTACGAGCTGACACCAACGATGAGGGACATCAATAAGAAGTTCTCGGTGCGTTATTACCTCAATCTGGTGCTGATTGATGAGGAGGAGAGACGCTACTTCAAACAGCAGGTGAGAAACTGAACTGTTTGTTCTTCTTGGACCTGTATTGCTTGGGATACTGTTTATAAGGACCTTCTGGGGATCTGGGATTCCCTTGAGGAAGAATCATGTTCTTGACTGAATATCTGTAGGGACTAGACAAATTAGAGTGTGCAAAGAAGGTCTCTAAAGGAATGGTCCATGCAGGTCAGGTGTGTGGTGCTGAGGATCCATGTAGAAGGTGCCTACTTGGCACTTCTTTTCCGCTCTGTTGCCCTGTGGTGGAGCCTTTGAACTTCACCTTATGAATTCCAACGTGGTAGCCAATGGCAATAGGACAGAGCTGCCCTAGATGTCCAGTGGTTGCCTCTGTGTGCTCAGACCCTGGGGAGGAGTGCTCTACCCAAATTTTCTGGAAGGCTGCATTGCAAGGCTTCTGCTTGCCACTTCAAGTGGCCTCGAATGAACATGCCGGCATGGGCTGAGTTCTCACTGGGTGCAAGCTGCTCAGCTGGCAGCTTGGTTCAGCCTCTGGGTCTGGGTGGGGCCAGGAGAAGGTCTCACAAGCCCTGACAAGCCCTGCTGGCTGTGTTACTACAGGAGGTGGTGCTTTGGCGGAAAGGAGACATAGTGAGGAAGAGCATGTCCCACCAAGCAGCCATCGCCTCCCAGCGCTTTGAGGGGACATCCTCACACGCCGAGGCCAAGACCCCCAGCCAGCCTGCAGAGAACAACGGCCGGCAGTGAGAGGCCACGCAGAGGAAGGCTGCTGTGGAGCCAGTGGGGACAGCAGCAAGGAGGAAGAAGAAAACACTTCAGAGACTTCATGAAAATAAATACCCGTTTTTGACTTAATTCCTTTCTTCAAAGGACTCGTAGGGTGGGAAGGGGACGGGAGGGCAAGGCACGCTGGAGCACTGCTGGTGCAGAGCTGAAGGTACCTCGGTGCTTCCCAATCAACTACATTCCTCTGGGGTTGGCTGCTTTGAGGCAGGTGTCTGGAGGCTGCAGAGCTGCCTGATCTCCTCTTTGCCCCAAGACCCTTTCAGTGTGGCAGCGGGGAGGGAGAGAGCAAGTGAAGGCCAAATCTGCTGCTTCTTCCCAGCGGTGTGGAGGTTGCTTTGGGGCTGTGTAGGGTGGATATTTTTCTTGCCTTTCTGAAATCTTCACGAGGGAAAAGGACACAGTGATTAGCTGGAAGGTAGAAGAGGGACTCAGAGACTGAGGTGCAGCCTACTTGGAGTTGTTTAGTGTTATATCCCCTCACTGCCTTCCTTTCCTCTTCGTGCTGGCGTTGGATGCCTTGCCACAGGCAGTTATATAATGTAGCTGAGTCAGCCCTGGGACTGCCACACAGCCGTGCTGGAGCACGGGCATCAGCCGGGCTATTGTGTCCTTGCTGTGGAGCTCCTGACCGCGGGCTGCATCAAGGGGGAGAGCTGTGGCTGGTAGGAGGGAGGCATGCAAATGCAGTAGGAGGTGGCACAGGTTGGGCAGAGCTGTGAAGGTCCCAGTGCTGCTGGGTGGGTAAGAAGTGGGGGCAAGAAGGTTCCTGGCCAAGAGTGCCCTTCTAGTCTTGTCCTGGCAGCTGCCTGAGTGCCCTGGAGATTCAGTCTCTCTGGCTGCTGAACTCATACAGGTCCCAGTTGCTGCTGCAGAGCAGGAGCAGACCAGCCATGAGAGGTCTAGAGAATAGTTTTGGAATGTGAGAAATAACTGGGTGCTTTCTGGGGAGTGGGCTTACGCTGCACACGCTGCCCTCCTCATGTCTGTGGCCTTGTGACAGAGAAGGCTTTGTAGGAAGGACAGATGTAAAGCAGAACAGAAACACGTGTGTATTGTTTTGTTTTCTCCCTCGTGCCTGCAGGATGAGGATTAGTAGGGACAGAAAGTGGATGCAATTGTTTTAAGAAGCTCATGGCCTGTGTGTGCTGCTAGATGAAGCCAAGCAGCAACTGGAAGCATAGCAGAGCTGTCTGATTCCAGAGACATATTCCTGAGGCCTGAGCCTGAAGTCACCAGTGAGGTCTGAGGGTATGCCATGAACTGAGAACCTGAATGTGGTTTTTTTTCTTTTCTAAAATAAGCTTCTTTTAGCCTTCAGCCAAGTAGAGTCATGAGAACATTCCCAGAAGGGAGTCACTCCTCCATTAAAAATTAGATGTGGCTTTATAGGCTTGATTGCCTTGAGTCTGGAGAATATCCATCCTGTTTAGATGCCCTTCAAGGAAACAGGTGGTTAGACCTCCTACCAGATGGAGAGACAAGCCTGCACTTAATGCTGGGATATGAGCTCTGTCAAGTGGGATTTGTCTGGATTTCCCTGTGAGTTTGTGGCTCACTAGGGTTTTGTTCAGCTTCCTTTTGACTCTGGAATGAACGTCCTCTGCCTCTGTCCTACAGCTGACTGTAGAACAGTTGTTTTGCAGCTGGGAAATGGAAGTATCTTCTGCTTGGTTTAGTGGAACAGTGCTGGTGGAGGGAGCGGGGCCTGGGTGGGAAGGGGAGCTTTTTATGTAATAAGACAGCTACCGTATTTCAGTGATAAATGTGTGTTTCTGCTTGCCAAAGTAAGTTATCTTTTACTCACCATGTGTAAGGTTGTGGTTTTTAGTAGAGCTGGACAGTCTCGCTCTGTTGTAGAGGACACTAATGATCTCATCTCTGCTGAGTGCTTGTGTCACATCATATTTCTGCTCTGTAATAGTGAAGACGTGGCTTGCTTTTCTTCACATGAGAAGTCTGTGCCATGGGCTGGAGCCATGTCTTCCTAAGACTGAAGCAAAAGCTTACTTTAGACAACTGCCTTGTTATGCTGGGGCAAGGGGTGGTAACCTGCTGCAGGCCTCACAGGGCAGAGGAATCTGGATGTTATTTTTGACACTCACTCTATTCCCCTCTCCATGAAGGGGGAACCACCTGTGCTGTGGCAATACACAATCTTTTAGAGACAAGGGGAGCTCCCACTGGGAGCCCCTGGGGATAGCAGACTAGCTTTCCATGGCTAAGCTGAGCACAGCAGCACCCTAACCGTCCTCCAGTTTTCCCTCAACTCCCATCTTGCCTATAATTTTTTTCTCCTTGCCTATTCCTCTCGATTGTAGGCCATGTGGTATTAAAGAAACCCCATGGAGGAAGATGTCTCTGCATTCCAGGAGTGGGGTTTTTTTACTGGCCAAACAGCATCGATACTGGATGTAATTGTCTGACAAGACAATGGACTGTAAGGAGATTTCTATTATCTGTTCATCACTTTTGGAGGGTTTCTTGGGAAAAGGTTGCATGAGCCTATATGTTGGGTTGGTTTTTTGGATTTTTTTTTCCTAGTTGTGCCCCTCTCCCCCGTGTCCCTACTTATGGAACCAGAATTTAGCAATGATCCCCATTTTTACTTAATCTAAATGGACCATTCAACCTGTTACCTACCAGGCCCTCTGTTTGTCTGGGGTGCAACAGATGTGCTGAGCATCTTTAAAGAGAAGTTGAAGCATAAAGTCACTCCAGGACAGACAAGGTACTATAGAAGAGCATTTCATTAGCATGGTAAGGGGCAGACACCACCTCTGCAGTCGTGTCCCCCTGAGCTGGGTGGTTCTGTTCAGTACTTGGGTCATTCCCTCTCTCCCAGGCAGAGTTCAGGCAGGGGGGAGTGTGCAAGTACTAAATCAAGCAGTGCAACCTGTAATTAAGCCTCTGCTGTGTTTACATGTTTCTTAATTCGTCGTCTTCTCAATGGTTGTATTTTAAAACTTGGGTTTTTTGTCTCTCCAATTAAAAGAGCCAGCCCTGGCTGTCGAATGCTGTGCATGAGTTTGTCTGATATGGTTTATATTGCCTGGCCTGGGTCTGGTTTTGTTTTTGTTTGTTTTTTTACAGTATTAAGATACTTTTCTTCACTTCCATACTGTGCAGCCCTCCAAACATGCTCGAGGAGTTTGTCCTTTTTTTATCTTTACAATTTCTTGGTCTTTCTTTAAGCTATGTCATTGCTTGGAAGCTGTGCTGATGGAAGACCCATGCAGCTTAAAAATCACCAAGCTAGCTTTAATTTCTTTTATTTCCCTAATGTCAGTTCAGAAATAACATGGCAAGTTTTGCAGGAATTTAACTGTGATCTGCTTTACAGCAGTTGGGTTGGAAGTGTATATTCATCTAAATTTTCCTCTTCTAAAGAGAAGCTTAGTGATACCATCCTGCAGAAAAATGGCCCTCTGCACTACATGGAACTGCCCTGGATCCTGTAGTAAACATCCTCAAGGAGGATGTACCTGTTTTGTCCTTTAAGAGATAAATTGCAAGTTTTTCCACTATTGAAAACTGAGTAGCTGCAATTGATTCAAAAAGGCTTTATTTAAAAATAAGCAAAAAATAACAGTGTGTCAGAACAAGGGACGTGTAGCTGCAGGTCATGTGCGGGCATGTTCTTGTTGCAAGTAAACTTGAGAATTATGCTGGTTTAGGAGGAGGCATCAGCAGGCTGGGCAGAAGCTGTGCTGCTGTCAGTTCCTTAATGTGGCTTTTCCTCTTCCAGGCTCAAGACAAAATCAAATTCCTCTGTGTTGAAAAGGTAAGGAAGAAAAAGCTGTAAGTGGAACTTCCAATTTCTCTGAGCAAGGGCTGCCTCTCAGAGGGAATGGCACCCAGAGTCCAGAGAAGAAGGTTCTTACCTTGTGTCAGTGGTTGGATGGAAAGACGTTGTCTTGTAAAGAGCATCATGTTCTTTAGGGGGCCTCCATCTGCTTTGTGGGCCAGGTGGTGAGCCTTGATTTCAGAAAGGGGGATGAAACGTTTTGTCATCCGCACAAACTGGACATCCACCTGGGAAGCGATGGGCAGCAAAGGAGAAGGATATAGCCTCCAGATGTCACAGAGGATCTTTGTGGGGGATAAAGATTTTAAACTGAAGCAAATGACTGATGTCAACTACCTGATAATGGTATGGAGGCTTTTCCTTTGCTCAAGGCTAAAAGAACTTTCAGATACTTCTAGCAGGTGATTTGTTTACATGAATCTTAGCACGGTGCATTAGCAACACACATTCATGTTGTCAAAGACAATACAAAATGAAGATGTGGGATGTAGCCAGCCTGGGAACAGTCACTTCCCTATAATTTAGTGTGCCTCAAAACTACAGCTTGGTTTGCTGTAGACCCAGAGTGGTATTTATTAACACAGAATTCTGCCATGCATGGAGGTCAGCTCTGCATCCCACTAAGATTTGAAAATTTAGGGAGCTACATTTTGGCAGCCTTCTGGAAGAGATAGGGAAAAAGGTACAGAAAACAATCAGGACTGGATTTTCTCTTGAGAGAGAAAAAGGTAGCCAGGCCAGGACAGAAGCTGATGAAGATATGCAATATGATGCAAAGAGGCTTCTACCTTCACTTGGCTTGCACACAGAGCTTGAAACAGCTGTATTTAGTTTACCACATTACCATGGACCATTTGGGGTTCTCTTTTCTGCTGGAGGAATCATAATGAGGATCCTTCTGATCAAACTGTGTGTGATCAGGGTATGCCTCCTTTACGATCTGAAGCACAAGGGGAGAAGAACGTGAGACAATTTCCTATCAGTTAAAAACTGTTGTCAGCAAAGGGTATGAAATGCTCTTGAGCAAGCTTTGACTAGACATAAGAATAATCCTGGTGCAAAAATCAGCCTTGCTTTCCCTGAACTCCATCCTAATGGTGAGATATTTCCTTCCTTTACATTTCTTGGGTTGAAACACCACAGAACAGTATGGCTGTCAAAGAAACATCACCTCTTTGGAGAGCAATGTGGAAGGAGCACATGCAACAGAGGAGAACTGGGTAGATGATGATAGTCTTTGTGACTAGTTCTCTTAAAGAAAAAGCTTTTCTGTGCCCTAGGTTTTACACTACTGCCTTGCAGGCTCAGCTGACTAGAATTTAGTGAATCAGATTTTAATCAGAGTGTGGAGCAACACTTGGCTGGAAGAGCTCTGAAATGTCAGCAGGAGAACAGCAGTTTGGTTCCATTTCGCTGGGGAAAGATGCCTGAGTCATCCCTGCTGTGACACATAGCGTTGAACCTAGCTGCCCTAGGCTCGTTTGCTGCTCTGATTAGACAGCTTTGGCATTCCTTTGCTGCTGAGACAGAAGTAGGGCTAATAACCCTGTTTGATAACCTATCGATTATTAATTCTCCCCCCTGGCCCCTGAAACACAGAATGAGAAAGAGGCACTGACCTTGACAATGCCAACGATGCCAGGCTCTTTACAGTTACTGTGGTAGAAGAAGGCCTGCTGCCCAAGCTTCATGGCTCTCAGGAAATTCCTTGCCTGTCAAATGTAAACAAGAGACTTTGAGCTCTTTGTATCAAGCCCTCAGGGTTTCATTATAATCAGCTAGAAACACAAACTAACAACAAAAGAGGTATATGTGCTTCAGAGCTACTCAGATAAGGTTCCCTACAGTTGTTGTACAGATGTTTCATGCTGCAACTAAATGAAGTAAAAACCAAAGCTAAAGAGCAAGATCCTGTTGGTTGGAAAGTATGTGGGAATTCAACAGCTCAGCCACCTTCATTCAGAGATAGCAGAAGATTTCAGTTAGCTGTCAGCAAATAAACAGCAGAGCAGATCATATATAGGGGGGCAGCATATATAGTAGGGGAAGCACACATGGATTTCCTTTGCAGAGGCCTGGAACAGAAAGCTGTACACTGACAAGGTATCATATTTGTTCAAGTACAGACTTGCTAAAAGGTTTTAAGGGAAATAAAGGCTGCTCTAAGCTACAGACCAAGCCAAAGAAAAACTGGATGATTTCACAGAACATTACCCAGCCTGATTCTACCTTTCACCTAGAGGCAATTAAGCAAGAGTTTTGACTCCTGACAAAATGCACGGGTAAAAACAGGCAGAGTGCCTCAAAAGGAAATCCTTCAGGCAAAGGAAACAAGTTATCTGTGGGGAAAGCCACCTTTTTTCTCCTGCTATTTCAGTGATTCCATCTTTGACATGTGCTCCTTACCTGGTAGTTTCTTACTCCATCCCAAAAGGTTGTCTGGTTGGGCTGAGCTTTCAAGTCATCAATGCTGAACTGCCAGATGGAATGAAAATACAGGTTAAGCTCAGGAGGCAGTCTTATCTTTATTGTCTCATTGTTTACATTGTGCCTAAGCATGTGTTCCTAGTAGCTCCTTCAATTATAATACAAACTTGACACAGTTTTTTTGGTTCCCACAGGGGCTAAAGAAAAGCCTCCATGAAGGAGGAACACTGCAGCAGTGTAAAAGCAGAGTCTGAAATAGATGCTATCAACAGCTAAGCATCCTGAGAGCCTGATTTCTTCCTTTATTACAAGTATCAAACCCCAGGGTTGTCACCCTGGAAGAGAACAACATTATGTCTTTCTATTTCCAGGAAGACAAATGGTTTTTGAGAAGTAAAGACACAACAGTGTTAACACTGCAAGCAACCTGCATTGTCTGATCCTGTAACTCAGCATTCAGGCACTACAGCTCTGGATAGCAGTGAAACTGCTTCTCTACTTTGCTGAGTAAGGACAAGCATCAGTGCTTACTTTCACATCCACTCCCTTCTCCAGCCTGCTCTCTGGCTCCGACTTCAGCAGCCAGTGACAATACGTTATCTTGCTTTCCTCCCCACCAGCGTCGGATTCTTTTGTCTTCTTCCAGTTCTTCCATCCTGATTTGGAAGTCCCAGCTGGAGCTTTTGTGGACTTCTCTTCTTCCTCCTTATCTGGACTTTCCTCAGTTTTGGCCATTTTAGCATCAGGCTCTTTTTTATCTTAAAAGAAACAATTAAAAAAACCCCAACATTCAGATAAAACACATTTTGTTTCCGATAAGGACCGGTGCTGAAACATTTTTAGTCATCCAAGCTGGTTTCACATACTGGTGTTTGCAGCAGAAGTTTGGTGCCACCCAGTAGCATTATACATCAGTGTTTATGAGTATTTCTAGTTTGCATGTGAAATAAGGATATATTTTTGTGTGTGTGGTATGCACTAATGTAGTTTACTAGTCATAGTTAATCATAAAAAAACCAGGACAGACCATGTTGCTCACATGAAGTGTAGTTTAATTTTTTTTTAATTAATTGCTGTGAAATCAGCTGCAGGCAAAAAAAAAAGTTTGTTTAGGTGAGTCTGGTGAATAACAGGAAAATGCAGCAGCAAAACAAGCTATTTCAATTACTGCAGTAGCTGGAAACCTTAGATTAAGGCTCCACTGTGCTACTTGATCAGACAGGGTTCATATCGCTCTATCCAGGACACAGACAGCAAAAATCAGTTAAGAAGAAGTGATTAAAGGCTCAGGTGGTTACCTGCTGGAGTCACTTAAGCAGATGAGTGGCAAGGATGAAGCTAACTGTGCAATTTTTTTAATCTCACACCTTAAACACCACATAATGTTGCCTTGAGTGCAAGGTTTTTGCTTTTTGGTAGATGGTACCACATCAGCTTTGGCAGCTACTCTGGACATACTCTGACTGACCATCTCTAACACACAGAACCTGAAAGTTCTTCATAAATGGGCATGAGTTACATTTCTTAACCACCTTCTGCTGAGAATACAGCACTGTCCCTATTGTATACCTATCACACTTGTCTCAGTCACACATGGATGCTCAGCCCATTTTTACAGAGGAAATGCTGTCTGTAAGGCACGTGGCTTTGAAAGACAGACAGTTAAGATGACTGTACTTTCACTATAGCCTGGAACCTCAAGTGAGAGATGCTAAATAAGGATGTCAGCACAGACCTGCTACTGCTGCTTTGTCTCTCTTTCTGCTTGGCCAAGGCATCTCTGGTCTCTTTGAATTATCTTCTCTTCACTGAGAAGCACCTGCTGAATGAAAGAAGAAGAAAGAATTACTGCTTATTCAAGCAAGCTGAAAAAAAGTAGAGATATTTGAGACAAAGAACAGTAAAAGCTGTACAGTAAGCGGACAGTAAATAAATTTCCTTTCTTGAGCTCAGCCATTTCCTCTATCAGTGCAAATGCTGGCACTGGTTGAGAACCACACCCTTGGCGTGTTGGAGGCAGCAGGCTCTCCACAGCAGTGCTCTGATGGACATTAGCAGAAGGGCTGCTTTTCCTCACAGTGGCGCAGCTGTTGGAGAGAAGTCCTGAAGGTGCTTGGCCTCTGCTGTGGAAGAGGGGCTGTGCTTTTGGAAAAGGGAGAACAGCTTGCCTCCAGAGCTCAGTCCAGCCTCGCACCAGGGGTGTCTGGCTCAGCTTGCTGCTCGCAGAGATTATGCATGCAAAGTCCCTTCGGGAAAGGGAGCAAGCTGGTCCAACCCCTGCACCCTTCTGCCAGCAGCCTGTTAGAAGTTATTTGGCTCAGAGCTGGTGGCATCAACTTTTCCACCTTCCATGCCAAGCTTCTCCCCTCCCTCTCGCACACCCACCCATCCACCCCAGGCTCCCCCTCACCGGCTCCGGCCGCTGCAGCCCCCCTCGCCTACGACTGGAGAGAAGGATGCTCTCGCCTCAGCGCAGAAGGAGGAAACCCCCGGCCCGCAGTCGGAAGCGGGTGACCGTTATGCAAAACCCGAAGCCCGGCCTGCAGACTCGCCGCCTTCCCCGCAGCCACCGCGCAGGCGGGAGGCGCCCAGGGCCGGACTACAGCTCCCAGCCTGCCCCGGCCGCCGCGGAGCTGTCCGCCCGCCGGGGAGCCGCCCGCCGCCCACGGCTCGCTCCCGGCCCGGCCCGGCCCGGCCATGGCTTGGCGAGGGGCCCCGCGGTTGGCGGCCCGGCTGCTGCTGCGGAGCCCGGCGGCGGCGGGGCGGCGGGGGATCGCCTCCTGCATTGACCGTAAGGATCCCCCCCCGCCCCGCGGCCCCGCATTCGCTGCCGGAGGGAGGGAGGGAGGGAAGGAAGGAGGGAGGCGGGCTCGGGTGCAGCCTGGAAGCAGGTCGGTGACCCGGGGCCTCCTGTCCCCGCCGGGAGGGAGGGACAGTGCCCACCTGCGAGGAAAAGCTGCTTCCCCTTCCCTGTACCTTTGCTTGATCTTCACGGTGTTTCAAGTGTGACTCTGAGTCAAAGAATATCTTAAAAAGACTGCGCAGGGCTCCCCGGGGAGGCAGGCCAGGCTGCCTGCACCCATTTGTAGGTCTGGGTTATCCTGTGGTTGAAGTCATCCTCTGATTGCTGATCTGGTTACCAGGATGACAGCTGTCTGAGCCGGGCTCCTCCTCCAGGATTCCCAAACACTTCCCAGATGATTTGCTTCGATGCTTAAATGTAACCATGGTTAGGACTGAAACAGCATCATCCCTGTGGTTTTTAGGAGAGGAACTGAGCAAACAGTGTTGGATCGATGTGCAAATGAAGCAGGAGGTTTCCAATGCAGGATGAAACCGAAACTTCAGACACTGTTTCCAAAGGGCTTTATCCAGTGCCTGCTTTCTGGTGTCACTTCTGTCAAGTCCCAGGACTGAGTCCTTGTCTTTCTGCAGCACAGACCTAGTGAGATGGAGTGACAGCTGCCACAGACCGTGCTGCCCCTGTCCCAGTCTCACAGCGTGGTTAGTGTTGAGTAGACAGAGATAGCTGGGACCTCGGGTTTGTTTTGTCCTAAGAAAGCCCCCTCCCAAAGCCTGCTGCCCTCTATCAAAACCATTCATGATGGCCCCGAGGAACAGAGAAATGGTCTGTGCAGCAGAGACCCTGAACTGTTAGTGTGAGCTAAGGGACACTTTGAAATTGTTTGGGGTGTAGAAGAGGTAGTACCACTTGCTGTCTCGCAACAGACACTGATCTCTTCCTGCTCTTCCAGCATCCACCGGCCTGACTGAGGAGCAGAAGGAATTCCAAAAAGTTGCCCTTGATTTTGCTGCCAAGGAGATGGCTCCTCACATGGCTGAGTGGGATGAAAAGGTAGGACAGCCTCAGAAAGGTTGTACTGCTCGCTTTTTCCTCCCTTAGGATGTTCTGATCCTTGGGTCTCACCAGAGGGGTTCCTGCAATAGCTCCTTGGTGCTGTAATGCTGCCATCTGTAGAGATTTTCTTTGAAGCTGCTGCTGTAGCTGGGGTGGGAAGCCATCAGAAAGGGCTGGAAGCTTTCCTAGCCAGGCTATTCAATCATCTGAAACCCAGAATTACTCCTGAAGGTGGTGTCTATCTGTCTAGGTAGCCACCTCTTCTTTAACCCACCCAATTAACTTAAACTCTGCAGGAGTTTGGGACAGGACTTGATAGCCCAGGTGTACCAAAAGAGATGGAATATTGAGATGGACTCGATCATGATGGGATTTATAATGAATATTCACTTCTGACGTCTCTGCCTGCCCCGACAGGAAATATTCCCCGTGGAAACAATGCGGAAGGCAGCCCAGCTGGGATTTGGTGGGATCTATGTGAAACCAGACGTCGGTGGCTCTGGATTGTCACGACTTGATACCTCCATAATCTTTGAAGCTTTATCAACAGGATGTACCAGCACCACTGCTTATATGAGCATCCACAAGTGAGTGTGTCTGTGGAGCGGTGGGTGGCGTCAGCCTGGCTGATACCCACATTTTTCTGTGGGCTCTAAATCCAGCTGGAGACAGCTCCTCTGGTGCTGCTTATTATATAAAGTTGGGAGCCCAAGTAGACACATCCCTGTGAGGAATCCCTTGACAGCAGTAAACAAATAGGCTACAAAAACTGAGATGCCACCAAGAAGTAATTTTAGCTTTGTGGCATGCAAGATGGGATTAAGTTCTGGATTTTGTTCCCTGCTCTTCCACTTAAGCTGTCTATAGATAGCAACCTGCCTGGAAAAAGCCTTTGTGCTGTGGTCGTACTGTGACAGAGCCCAGAGGCACCACCTGATACCAGGGCGCTATCCTGCTTGTACAGACACGCTCAGTGACGGGCTCGCTTGGCACAGAAAGGTGGAGCAACGATGGCTCCTTCTTCCAGGTGCACTTTTCCAAAGAGACAGGAGGGCTTAGCACTGAGGGGAACACTGAGGCTGTTAAATAGGAATCTGCTGCTCCACAAGGCAGTGAGCCTGTGGTGAATGGAAGGGGTCTCCTTCCTCCCAGCTTCTGTGGCATGTCACTGTTCTGTTTTGAGGTGGAGAAGTTGGCTTTCAAGCCTTTTGACTGAACCCCACGGAGCTTTGCTCTTCTGTTCTTGTATGACTCGCCTTAGGGCTGTGTGTACTGAAATCCTGTTCCTTCTCTCCTGCTCCAGCATGTGTGTTTGGATGATTGACACCTTTGGCAGTGAGGAACAGAGGCGCAGGTTTTGCCCATCGCTTTGTAGCATGGAAAAATTTGCTTCTTACTGCCTGACTGAGCCAGGTGAGCATCCTCAAGCAAGAAACCTTCTCCCTTCCCTCACTCCCACCATGGTTTAACTGGACAGGAACATTGCACGGAGCTGGAGGTGGGAAGTTTCTTTCCGTGTTCATTTGGGCAATCACTGGGAAGTTGGAAGGGGCAGATGATGATTGCTGAGATGCTTCCTCCCCTATAGGAAGTGGAAGTGATGCAGCTTCCCTGCTGACCTCAGCTCAGAGGAAAGGGGACACCTACGTCCTGAATGGCTCCAAGGTACCTCTTTGCTGCTCCTAAAGCTGCTGGATGGCACTGCATGCACAAGGGGGCCTGGGTCTCACCATCCTTTCCATTTCCTTCTGTCTCATCATCTCTGTGTAACATTCTCCCAAGGTAGGACATGCTCTGCAGAGCACTCACCAGAGCTTAGTACAGTTGGGTCCCTAGATACTGCCTGGCCATGGGGTCTTTGCCCCTCCATCTCTGTATCCCAGCTGCTGCTGCAGGCTCAGGGTTAGCATACAGAAGCCAGCCCTTTCTTCTTGTCCACTTCTGCAGGCCTTCATCAGTGGAGGAGGTGACACTGATGTGTACGTCGTCATGTGTCGCACAGGAGGCCCAGGCCCCAAGGGCATCTCCTGCCTGGTACTGGAGAAGGGAACACCAGGGCTCAGCTTTGGCAAGAAAGAGAAGAAGGTAAGAGGCTTGTTTTTAACTTCCTGCGTGCTTGAGGGAAGTGCAGGACAGAGATGAGCTCGTCTGTGCAAAGCATTAGGGATCTCTTTGTGGATGGGACCAGAGTCCCAGCCCGGTGTGTTTTTTCCAAGCCAAGTCCAGCTTTGGTGAAGTTTGCCCAGTGTCCCTTTGGTAAGTGAAGGATTTTAATCTTGGGAACATCAAGGTTTGTTGGATCTGTGCCTCTTCTCAAACACATGCACTCCAGTTTCCAACTCAGCACTCTGAGGCCAAACCACATAGACCACAGGCACTCTGTGGCAGCTTGGCAGTGAGATCGAGGGGCTGAGCGCAGGCTGTGCTGGGAGCTGGAGGTGTGCTGCTCCTCAGGCCGGCTGGAAGGTGTTCTGGTTTTTTCCCAGGTGGGCTGGAATTCCCAGCCAACTCGGGCTGTGATCTTCGAGGACTGTGTTGTTCCTGTTGGCAACCGGCTGGGAGCTGAAGGGCAGGGCTTCAGCATTGCCATGAAGGGACTGAATGGAGGCAGGATAAACATCGGTAAAAAGCAGAGCTGAGAGCAAAGGGAGGAGGGCAGGATCATCTTGTTGCCCATCTGCATTAGCTTCGTATTCACGCTGTGTCCTTGGCTTCTCCCACCAGCTTCGTGTTCATTAGGAGCTGCTCATGCCTCTGTTCTTCTGGCTCAGGAACACCTCACTGTCCGCAAACAGTTTGGAGAACCCCTAGCAAACAATCAGGTAACCTCTCCACCAGATCTGCACTCCCAGAGCTGGTTCTGATCCTGGCTGAACAAGCAGCCAGCGGTCCCATCACTCACTTCACAGGGCCTTCCCTGGAGAAGTCAGGAACGTGCTTTTCCTGAGTAAGAAAGCGTGTCAGGCCTGAGACCTACC
Organism: Caprimulgus europaeus; assembly: GCA_907165065.1. Next base: position 4,242,855 of record OU015548.1, on the reverse strand, counting down.
TGAAGGTAGTGGAGATGTGGTTGAGGACCCAGGCCCCTCCAAAGATGCTGATGTAGTCTTTCCTCCGGTGCTGTCTGCTGGCAGTACCTGCAGTTCAGGCTGGCGGAGATGGCGACGCGCCTGGTGGCAGCGCGGCTCATGGTTCGCAACGCAGCGCGGGCACTGCAGGAGGGACGGGAGGACGCGGCTGTGCTGTGCTCCATGGCCAAGCTCTTTGCCACTGATGAATGCTTTGCGGTACGTTACTCAGACCTCACGCCTTACCTGGCATGGTAACTGGAAAGCTGGAGACTCCTCTTGGTGCTCAGGATGTCAGAAAGGAGTTTGACAGTGTAGGGAGCCAGACCCAAGCACATTTATTGAGCCAGAGGCCTCATTTCAGGACCAGGATGTTTTACAGGACAGAATTCTGCACCCTGTGGAGGCTGCTTCTCCACAATTCAGGCCTCCTGGCCTCTACTGCTTTCTATGCTACTTTCTAGGAGACCAAGCAGGGAGACAGGATAGGGAGTGTAGAGCATTTTGATTTTCAAGGGATAAAATGTGTGTTACAGGCTGATCACTCCTAGGTAGCAAGTGGTCTTTCCTAGACCACTGAAAAATCCATTATCACAAAATGTCCCTGAAAAGAGGAAGCAAGAAGGGACGAAAAGAAAGGGAAATCTGCCCTTGACACTGCCTAGATCAGTGTCAGATACAGGCTAGCATATTTTCTCATTACTCTGCATTTTTGCTATTGTTGTTTTGTGTGCCAGGCTGGTAGATAATGACACATGGAAACGTGGTTTAGTAGAAACCAGAGCCCTCGAGAGATTCCACGCCTGCCTGACCGCTAGATGGTGATCTGGCCTTTTGCTTTTTGCATCAGTAGCACCATAGAAAATGCAGCAAAAAATCGCCTTAGTGAAGTGTTTCCTGGGTATTTCTATGCTATTATGTTCACATAAATGCACCATGAATGTGAAACAGCCCTCAGGTAACATGACAGTACTGAGAGTAGCACTGATGGGGACTGAGAGCACCTTGCTGTCACACCAGACTTTAAGACATGAGATTAGGTGATCAGAAAAAAAACAAACTAGCCCAGGTTCCTGGGTTCTTACCCAGCTTCTGCTGCTGCCTTGTCCTCAACACCATGCCAGCCACTTTACCAGCAGTGCTGTCTTCTTAGATCTGTAACCAGGCTCTGCAGATGCACGGGGGCTACGGCTACCTGAAGGATTACGCGGTGCAGCAGTTCGTGCGAGACATCAGAGTCCACCAGATCCTAGAAGGTAAGAGACACTCTTACTACCAGTGACTTGGCAGTGAAGCCAGGAGGGAACAGACCCTCCAGAGGCCCCCATCTTCCCATATGACTGACTCCTGAGTTTCAGAATCCCATTTTGCTCTGAGCATGAGGTGTCCCTAGATGACATGTATGAATTCCCTGACCAAGAACTCTTGGTTTATTGGAGCAGCTACTGTGTATTTTAAGGGTCTTACAGCAGGGGGGAGATATCTAGTTGTCATGTTAGTGGTGCTTCTGTCCAGTTTCATTCTGTTACTCCTACTGACACATGCTGACGCTCCCCAAGAATTCCTTTCCCATTATTCCAGTCTGTCTTCATTATTTGACATCGTGTCTCTAACAATATCAGCCCTTTTTATGATCTCAATTCAGCCTCCAAACCATTTTGTTTTCCCTCCTTTGACATCCTTTCACCTACAACCAGGGTGCCTGATAAGGGACATATTCTTTCCAATATTGAGTCTTTCTGTCTGTGTGTGGTGTACATGGTACATAGTAAAGCAGAGAACTTGGATGTTGGCATATATCCAGTTCTGCTCACTGCCTGCAGCTCTATGATAGCCTATGATAGCCCCTCAATACCCAAATAAAAACAAGCACCAGCATCTACCACTTTGAAAGCTTTCCCATGCAATGTGCTGGCACTTGGCAGTTGTATTTTAGCCCAACACCTCCTAAATGCCACTGCAGTTGGTGGAAAACCTTTTCTGTGCTATAGACTGCAGATCAAGGAAGAATTCTCTTTGAGTTTATTGGAGGTAAAAGGGGACCATCTCTTAACTGTCTTTCTTTTGCACCCTTGTCACGCTGCAGGTACCAATGAGGTGATGCGGATGATTGTGGCCAGGAATCTGCTACAGGGCTGAAGCCAGGAGCTAATCTCCAGCCTTAAATGCCTTCCTCTGTTACAGCTTGGTCTGTTTCCCTCCCCTGTTCACCAGCTCTCCCTGGGAGTGGAGAGGGGGATACCCCAGTGGAAACAGTCTTTCTGCCTTATATTGACTGGGAGCACAGCTGGACTCCCCCATGCTGCCACAGCTGCACTCTGTGCCTGGCAGAGCTGCTGTTACTGGGCTGGTGTTGTGCAGCCCGAAGATATAAATCACAGCTGTGAATACGAGCCTCTGTTTCCAAACCTTGATTGTGGGCTGCTTGCCACCCATCCTTCTCAGAAAGAGAAACACTAGACCTGTTGGTCATCTCTGCTGAGTCAGGACTGAAATGGGAACTTCAGGCAGAGATGCAACCTCATCCCATAGGACTCTTCCTCTATCAGCAAAATCTTTAGTATGAAGGAACTAGTTGTTCTGCCTAAAAACCTGTCCTCCTGGGGGCTGATGGCACCACTGGGAACAAGTTAGTCCCAAGTACTGCAGCTCTAACCACTGGCAGAGTACAACAGCTTTTTTAACTGAGGAGCAGGATGCATCTTGTTTGTCTAGAGCACTCCTCTCTTTTCTAAGCACACCTTTTCTAATGTACCAACTGCTTGTCCTCCCTTTTCCCACCACTTTCTGGTGCTTAATCTCAAAGAAGCCTTTGCAGTACAGAGGTACAAATCAGAAACTAAGGTTCTGCACAGAAACATTTAATTGTTGCTTCAGATCAATGCTCCCTGCAGTGTGCAATGCAGAGGGAGTAAAAACATGTAAATTCAACAATCATTTCCCCTCAGATTTGGAATCAATAAAGCAATGATGGCAACTTTACTGGGAGTGTCACAAGTTGTGATAATTTTCTGGTGGTATTTCAGGTATTTAATCAGAGGTCAGAGGAGCTTTTTGAAGTAGGGGTTGTAAAAAAGCTTGTTTATGAGTTTATGAGTGTCTGTTAATCTGTTCAAATGAACCAGCTCCTCCTTCCCCCTCAGCACCTGGCAGGGAAGGGAGATGAGGGGACATGAGGGGCAGACACGGGCGTTCTCCATGGCACAGGCCCTCACGTCTCCTCCCTGGGTTTCCTGTGCAGGGAATCTCTCTGGCGGGGCACAGGGCGGTTCAAAGCGTGAGCACTCAGGCCTCAGACACAGCAGCCGCCTGCCCGCGGCCGCTCCCGGGGCTGCCTTCCCCCTCCCCGCGGTGCCCGACTGAGGGGACAGGCCCGCGGAGGTGGCTGCAGCCGAGCGCCAGGCCATTACCTTCAGCGAGACGGCGGTAACGCCCGCCCGGCGCCGGGAAGGGTCCCTGCGTTGCCCCCGGGCGGGGAAGGGGCCGCTCCGGAGCCCGGGGGACACCCGCGGGGCCCGCCCTGTCCCCGTACCTGCTGCGGGGCGGGCGCGGCCGGCCCCGCCGCCTCAGGCTGGCACGAGCACCGCCCCCAGCAGCGCCGCGCGCCCTCGCCCCACCCTGCGGACGGCGGCCAATCGCAGGCGCCGGCGGGGGGAGAGGGCGGGGCGGGCGGCCAATGGCGGGCGAGCGGCGGGCGGAGCGGCGGGGAGGGGCGGGGCGCGGGGGGGGGGGCGCGGCGGCGGGACCGGCGGGCCGGGGCCGGGGCCGGGGCCGCGGCGATCGGCCGCCATGTGGCCTTGCGGCGGGCGGCGGCAGCGCCGCTTCGGGGGCGTCGCGCTCCTGATCTTCGTGCTGTGGGTGCTGCTGCGCAGGTGAGAACCGGCACGGCCCTGCCGCGCCGCGGGGATGGGATGGCGGGGATCGCGCCCCGGTGGCGGGGGGGACACAGCGGGGCGGCGTGCGGGCCCCTCGGGGCGGCAGGGCAGGGAAGGGCAGGGCGGGCTCGCACGCTGCCCCGCTGCGCTTGGCGCGCAGGCCTGCCGCCGTGACCGGTGTTTGCGGTGGCGAGCGGCTGCGCTCCCCGTGGGAACCGGGGGCTGTTTGTCCCGGGAGAACGAGAATTAACTGCGCGCTTCCCTCTCGCTGCCTGGAAAACTAATTTATAGCGACGCAGGCTCGATACAATCAAAACATCTTATCAGAATGCGGAGGGGAGGAAAGCGCGGGGCTCCCCGTCAGTCACCGGTGGAGAGCGTCGCTCCAGCGGGACGGCAGCGTGGGTAGGACCGGAGAGAGTAATGCTGCCTCTGTGCAGAAATGATTTAAGAGCCTTAAATAAATGATGCACGGAATATACACAACTTCTTGTCTATCATAAAAAGTAATGGATAAGGAAAGACCCTTTGCCAGCGCTATCAATCAGGTTCTACGTTAGGCTGATGCTCTCCCTGCCAACCTTGGCTCTCCCAGGGCTTTACATCATCGCGGCTCTGACGGATGCTGCGTGTTTGCAAATCAATCGCCTCGTCAGATCTAACCCGGCTCTGAAGCTGCCCCGGGTGTCTTGCACCAGAGCGTTGTTTCCCTCTCTCCAGCCTGCTCCCAGCCTGGTTCTTTCCGTACCATGTCCCTGTGTTGTCGGAGGTGGCGTGGATTGAGCGGCAGGGGACTCGGAGACCTGGGCTGCAGCGTGCGGTGGTGCCCACCTCTGTAAACAGTGGGAATTCTCTTCTTCTGGTCCCATTTGTATGCCCCAGGCCAAGAGCTGTTCCTCTATAGCCCACCTGTAGTAACAAGAGGTTATTTAATGTTCTAGCTTAAGTCTGGTGTGGTTTAGATCGCTGTCATGTTGGAGGGGATGCTCTTTCCTGGATGAGCGTGTCTCGAGTTATAGCCAGAGGTGTAGGTCTGCACAGTAGCTTCTCTGTGCCAAGTGACAGAAGCTCTTCAGTCCCTGGCAGCAAAGTGCTGGAGATAATATTCAGGCAAAGGAAGATGTAGTTATTTATTACCACTCAGATCCTTTTTATTACTTGGATATTTTATAATGGGCTCTTAAATTCATGGTAGGAAGTTCCCTGATCCTCAAAGCTATAGAAAAGCCGTGATAAATCTTTGCATAATTAGCAGAAAAATTCCTTTATAGCTGGTCTTGGGTTTGTGCCACATACACTCTTAGCAGAGGATTATTGCAAACTGATACCTGATAAAAGCACACAAGTCTGTCTCCTGTAAGCATGTATCTGTAAAACACCATATCCATCGGGACCCAGTGTTTTTCTCCGTGGCCCAGAGCACCTGAGGATAAACTGCCCTACAAAATGTGGTGATTGTTATCCCAGCCATGTTCAGTGTGCACCTGCAGCTTCTCTGACTGACACAGGACCTCGGTTGCTGCAAGCAGTGAGTGGTGAGTGAAGGCAGCGCAAAGCTTTCACTTTTCCCTGGCCAGAAGAAGTCCAAAATAAACAGCAAAGTCCTATGAGGCAGGTCTAAGTAGGGCTTAGGGATTAAGTGTAAAGTCCCTTGTCCTCTGAAGCACGCCCTTTAGTATTGGCAAAGCAAGGTAATGGTTGCTTTTCCTCCTGTTTTGACTGTCTTTTTCATTTCCATTAGCTTTTTCTCCCAGCTGTATGTGGTGGTAGACCAGTGCCAAAGCTAAAGCTCTTATCTCATGCAGAGAGGAACTTCAGCTAGGGTTTTGTTTTACAGCCTTAGCATAGCTGTCTGGTTTAGCAGTTAACTGCAACTTTCCTATTCTGCTTGGAGTGTTTTGCACTTCAACTAATGTGTTGTAAAAACAGATCATTTTGCTAAGGACTAACTTGTCCAACCCAGTTTTGAAGCTTCTGTTCTGTGAAAACTTTTTAATCTAGTGCTATTATTTTTTTTTTTTCAAAAATAGAGACTTCCCTGAAGCAGTGAGGAAATGGCTACAGTGGGACAAAGCAGGCCAGTAACCTTTAGCAAAGACATAAAAAAGATTCTTTGCAACCTGTGTTGTCATTATAGAAGTGAGAAAAAAAATCTACCGGGAGCTGTACATTGCTCTCAAGAGGAAGCACAGAGCCCAGGTGGACTTTGAGCTGTGGCAATCCAGCTCAGGGTAACAGGATGAAGCTCTGCTGAGTCACAGAAGTGTTTTTCAGAAGTCATTTGAACAGGTCCTAGTGAGAGATGTGGGTTTCAGGTTATCCAGGATAATATGTGTAAAATATTGGGAGCCTGGGAGCTTCCTACCAGTCCTACTTGGTGAGGAGAAAACACTGGAGCTGGGGAGTTTTAAGGTAGGAGACTTGGTGGAAACTTGCCAACTAAGTTATGCCCAGGATTAAGAAGATAAGCTTAAGTGATTTGTTTATTTTTATCTGGCTATGCATGCAGCCTTCATTCTGGCACCAGTGGTAGTTAGCAGTACTGTTGTCTGCAGGGGTAATGTGGGGCTTTATCTAGCTCAGAAACAAACTGGAAACTTAGGTGTTTTCCAACTTAATCTTTAAAAATTGGAGTTTTGTGTGTCCAGACCCTGTTCCTATTCAGGCAGTCACCCTAAAATATGGCACTTAGGTATTTTATGCTAATATCTCCTACTTTGAGCTGCGTTACCTTCACAAAAGCTGTGCTATTACTGCACCACCTTCTCACTGGGATGTTACTATCTCCTTGCTCAGCAGTATGGTTCTTGTAAATGGTTTGCCAACAAGCTCACGTGAGTGCTGACTGACTGCAGACAGTGAATATCTAATGTAGGCTTCCTTTTCCAGGTATTACCCATGCCTGCTGCCGGTTCTCTCAGAGTCCTGTGAGAATGCTGTGCTATACAGGTACCCTCTGTGCTTGTCAGCCAGCCCGTGCAGTATCCTGGAAGCCTTAGATGTAGTTCCTTTGTAGTCTCCTTGTCTTGTGTTGAACAGGTCATGGCTGCAGGCTCCTGGTTAGCAATCCCTGTAAGGCATGAGTTCCGAGAAGTCCTCACCCTCTGCTTCTACCTGCTCTGCACATAGTCTAGAAAACAACCAGCGGCTTAGGTATTTCCCTCTTCTCCAAATGTGACATTTATCTCAAATGTGTGGGTCACTCTTGCTTTCTTGAGATGGGAATTCATCCCTTGCATCTGGCTGCGATAACGTTTCAGAGGAACAAGCTGCTATTGTCTAACTCTTTGTGTATTCAAAGTTGTGGAACTGGGATGGTCTGATGGAGGCAGTGTAACTGCTTTGGATCTGGACTAGTTGATAAAATGTTTTCTTGGTTCAGCCAAAATGAACTGGGGAGGCATGCAAGGCAATAGGAAATAGTTTCTTGCATGCAGGAACCGACCAGAATGGAGCTGTGCTAGCAGGAGTATTGAAAATGGTAAGTGCTTTGGAACCTGGTATCCTTTACTCTGGTTCTTTTGGGAAACAACATATGAAGGAATTGACACCTGCTAAGTGGGGTGAAATGAGCAGCCTCTCTTAGGGGAGCGGATTTCTTTGAGAGGCACAGATTTCTTCACTAGAGACCGGATGCTCACGTGTCTCTTTCTCTTCTAGGTTTAACTGGAGTGAGCTGATCCCTCTGCGGTTGTGGGGGAGGACCCTGGGCTTGCAGACAGCAAGCTCCCAGTTCCTCCTGGAAGGCATGCCTTTCCGCATATTTGGGGGTTCAATGCACTACTTCCGAGTCCCCAGGGAATACTGGGAAGACCGCATGCTTAAGATGAAAGCCTGTGGCTTAAACACCCTCACGACGTGAGTACCCTCCCTCCCCAGGCTCTGTCACATGGACCTTGCAGCCTCTCCCCTCTTCCACAGTAGTTAGTGGGACCTTGTCATTAATTCCAGTGGGCCATAACAATGTCTTTCTGTACTTGTTATTAAGAGAAAAGACACAGAAAAGAGTAGTGAGGACTCGGGTTTTCTTTAACCCTCACACACTGCTGTATCCTCAAATGCCAACTGGAACAGATGTCTGTCAGGCATACTGGGAAAGTGCCTTCTTAATGCTGACCTGATGAGGAAGGGTCAGGCTCTGAAACAGCCATTCAGCATGGCTGTGATTTAGACATTGCTCTGGTTTGGAGAAAGAAAGATGTACTTGGAGAGAGATCACATTTGATGGTCCTGAGAAACTCAGATATTGCAGAGTACAGGAAAAGAATGCAACAGAGTAAGGACTTGTCAGAAAAGTGAAAGAAAGGCACAAATCCCATGTAAACAGCCACTTGTAATGTGCACAAGCAGTAATCTCTGGATCTGTTACTGACTAAGAAAGAGAGTGCCTAGTTTTTTTCTGTTTCACAAATGCAGTGCCCTTTTCAGCCCTCACCTCCGCTGTCTTTCAGGTATGTGCCATGGAACCTTCATGAACAAGAAAGGGGGAAGTTTGACTTCAGTCGAAACCTGGATCTAGAGTATGTGGTACAGACAGCTCTATTATTAAATACTCCTGTTTTGAGGGGAGGAGGTGTGTGTAGGTTCTGGGTGAAGATGTCATTTCCAGCTTCTGAAGCAAAGCCCATGCCTTGATCAGGCAATGCAGACTCTTATTCCTTCCCCTGCCTCCTGGAGTCCTGGGAACTTGTAGGTTTAGTACTAATCCAGTATAGTTGCTTCATCAAGCAATTATCTTCTGGTTTTGGTACCTAAATTTCATGGTGATTGGTGTATTAGGAGTGCATGGAGTAAAGATTCTGCAGTCAGACAATAATTACACTGTCTTGATCTCTAGGGCCTTCCTTTCACTGGCAGCTAAAAATGGACTGTGGGTGATTCTGCGTCCTGGACCGTATATCTGCTCTGAATGGGACCTTGGTGGTCTGCCCAGGTGAGTGTGTAAGTAGTTCAGTTAAGGCAAGTGTTTGGGACTGTGGGGGAAAAAAACACCAAACGAAACCTCTGATCATACAGCTGAGCCTCCTTCAAAGATTTAGAATGGCTGGCTGTTAGATGGGAATATTTAATTCCTGTGTCCCCAGAGCATGTGAAGACCTGTTATATAACTGAGCTGTCCTAAGTAGTACAGATAGTAAGCCTGGAATCAGAATCTTTTTTTGAGCAGTTATTCTTTAAAATAATAATTGTGTTATGCAGAGTGGTTACAGCAAGAAAACAGAATTGGGGAAATCCATCTTCTCTTGCTGTTGTAACTTGACTGTATAATATGAGCAGTAGTGTTTGCAGCTTGATGCAAGAATTTGCTTCATCTCAGGTCTATTTTAAAAGCCCTACCAGAACATATGTGCTATATGGCTGGCAGTAATAAAGACCCATAACTTTTCCAACCACCTACTGCATTTTCTCCTAAAGCACACAGCTTGTTGGCAAGAGGCTTTGAGAGCCGAGTTGAACACGTCAGCATTGAGACTCACCTGGTTACCAGATCCCAGTGGAACCAGTGCCAGGTTACATACTACTTGTTTTATCTTCACAGAGCATAATCCTCAGTGGAGACACTTGACAAAATTTGGGGATTATTTCTTTTAATCTTTTCATTTTTCAGAATGCTCTGCCTTTGGCATCAGAGAGTTCAGGTGCAGAACTGGGAAGGTGTGTCAGGGAGTTACTCACAAGAGCATGGGTACTTGTGACCAGGGGCAGCAGCTAGCTCTGTGTTAGATTATCTTGTCAGTTGTTGCCACATCACCCATGTATTTTTTTATCAGACAGATAAAAGATCCTGATAAAGAGCAACAGTACTAGTCTCATTGTACAGATAAAGAGGCAATGGTTTTGTAAGCCCATCGAGATGCATGTAGCATACAGGAGTTGAGGCTTTCAGACCTCTAGAAGCACCATTAATGCCTCCTTTTGCAGACACAAGGAAGGTACAAGCTCACTCTGCTTAAATTGTTATAGCAGTACATTGTTCTGCTCTTAAACAAATTGCCCTTTTCTGTGTTAACCCCAAACCAGTGAACTAAGTCTTATAAATCAGCAGTAGAAACCATGGGAACCATTACCAGAATCTTTGTTGTGAGCAATGATTGGGGTTTTATGAGGGAGCACTTGGTTGTAAAGTGCCCTCAGGGATGCAGGGAATTCCAGAGTAACCTTTAGAGTGGTAAGTTTAGCCCTTGAAATCTTAATGGGGAAGATAATGAAATAAGCAAATACAAATATAAAAACCAAATACCAAAAACCAAAACACAGACCACAAAGAAGGGAAACAGCTTAGCAATTGCAGTCTGGACTCATTTAAAAGTGTGAGGGGTAGACAGCCTCACATGGTGTCATTCATGGACTCACCTGCACTGTGGGCTTAGCCAGGTGACACAGAAAGATCAATGATTCCTGCCCAGATGTGACCTGATGTTGGTGGGTGGTGTTACCTCTGGCAGCCTTGACTGGACAAGAGACTTTAATAGATCCTGTTTGCTGCTTTTCTCCTAGTTGGCTACTGCAAGACCCAGAGATGCAACTGAGGACAACGTACAAGGGCTTCACAGAAGCTGTGGATGCTTATTTTGATCATCTAATGTCTATTGTTGTCCCTCTTCAGGCAAGTACAGTCCATTCCCCTCTCTGTCCACCAGTGGGGACTGCCTGCACAGTTGAGTCTGAGCTGTGTGTAATGGCAGCAGGTGGAAGCAGTAAGAAGTCTACCAGCTTTGCTTTAGGAAGCAGTATGGACTGTGTCAGCTCTCCAGATCTCGCCGTTGGGTTATACATTGGGGAGGATGAGGAGGTGGAGCTGAGCCTGTCTGAGACACATCTATCCTTCCTGCAGGCCAGTGCCACTATGATATCAGTCTCTCTGATTAGAAATCGTGGTGAACAGCTCCTTCCTTTTGTTCCAAACAGTACAAGAAAGGAGGTCCCATCATTGCAGTCCAGGTGGAGAATGAATATGGATCCTACGCCAAAGACCCGAACTACATGGCCTATGTTAAAATGGTAATGTTGGCACAGTTACTTTTTTCTGTGGTGAATTTCTCTCCTAAACCACCTTCCTTATAGTATTTTCTTTCTTCTGAATAACTTGTGAGCATGGCTTCAGAAACCATTGGAAGTGTCAGTGCATAATCCAGTTGCATTTCCCTTGATGTTTCTTCCTGGAGTGGAAGAGATGGCATATGATCCTCTCAATACTGATAAGCCTGTGTTCTTATGTCTTCCAGAGAAGAGGGTGATAGGGAAATGGGGGAGTATCTGTAATACATAGCTGGCCTTGAAGAAGCTGTGTCCTGCTGGTCCTGTTTTGCTTCTCTTAGGTGACATTAGAGAAAAGGTTTCTCTTTGTCTCTGTTGACTTTCCTGGGAGGAAGGTTTATGTGAACAAGCCACCAGCACACTCCTAAACGTGGTGAGTCTGGTGGATCTAACAGGAGTCTGACTTGGTCATTTGCCCCCAGTACAACTGCAAGGCAGAAAGTTAACTGCAGTATGTCTCACGAGGTTTGCTGTTTAATTTCTTCTCACTGTATACTTAGAAGTGTTGCTGCACGTGACAGGGGTTACCATCCAGTGGTATTGACAGAGGTTACCCATCCAGTGGTCTATGTGCTATAAATTTTATGTTCCCTGCTCTTCTGCTACAGCCTTATCAGATCCTTGTGAAACCCTCTGCATATCCCAGCTTTGCCCTGAGCACCCTGGGGCTAGCTCTGGCTCAAGGTGTCCTATTGCTCAAGGTATAGAGAGGCTCTTCAACTAGATAAATTGTGTGGCAGGAGTCTAATCTGCCCAAACTGGTGCCTGCTCCTGCACTAACTCCATCTTGTGGAGTGATTTCACATTGCTTTCAGGGTTAAATATGAAGTGTAAATACGAACAAGATAAAGAGTTAATTGCCAATCTGAACTGATAATGTCAAAATGGTCTGTTAGATCTACACAGTTTCCTTCCCTATATCCCACCAGTGGCAAGCATATGAGCAAATGGCTTTCAGAGCCCTAAAGGAATGGGGCATAGAGACTCTGTTGTGTCTGAACAGCGTGTGGACTCGGTGTTTGCTTTTCCATATCTCAGTGATGAAAGAGCTTGTGATGTTTCACAGACCTGTCAGAACAAATAATGTTTCCTTGCCAGGCCTGTGGGTGTATTTTTGTAGTGCTGTTTCATCATATGCTGGTATTGTGTGCAAATTATGTCTCAGGAAGTATATTATAATGGTTAAAGATGAAAATGTGGGAAAGCAGGATTTGCAGGGCTTCCTTTTTGGTTGAAGTGGGATGTAATGTGAGGTGCAGTTCTTAGTCTGTTCTGGTTTGGGCCTTGAGCTTGAATGTGGCAAGTTGATTAATTGACATTTAGCATGTATGACAGTGTTGTGATCTTCCTGGATTAATATACCCATTAAAAAAACCCCACAACTCACACAAAACCTGAAATTCCTGTCCTTATCTCACTCTTTTGGGTGCTGTGCCTTTGCCTTCCAAAACGTGAAGGCCATGAAGGGGTGTATTGACACTTCCCTGCATAACACAGTGCATGAGCTGGGATTAGCAGAGCACACACCTGTGTCTGCCTCAGAAGCTGTTTCTATTCCTGGTTTCTCTACTGCACTCCTGAAATCCTGTAAAGCATTTCAATGTGTGGCAGCACTTTCCTATTTCTCCATTTTGCACTTCAAAAGGAGGAGAAGAAACTCAGTATTAATGAAGTGCTCAGAGAATTACCTAAATAAATTTGTTAGCAATTCTGGTTCCCTCAGCAGCTGAATTTTGACAGGTACCAGGACCTGTTCAGGTATTGATTTAGTGATGATAGGATGATAAACTAGCCAGGTTGTTAGAACCTCTGAATTGGGTTTGTCTTTAAACTCTGTGTTGTAATGCTCAAGTCTACTCTTAGTGCCTGGGGTCTGTAGGCATGTGCAATATGCCAAGGTTTCTTTAAACACACAGCAGACATTAACTAGTTGGTGCATGTGACACAGGTAGCTCCTGTGAGGCCTGGTGTGTCTTTATCACCATTTTACAGTTGATAATTTATAATTAAAAGACTGAAGGCTTGTTTTCAAAGCTCCTTGAAGCCAAAGGAGTGCCTTCCAATACAGGTACAGTGAAAAGAAGGCTTAATTTGCAACTAGGCTTTCCTAACCTCTCCTTCAAGCATCAGCCACTGTTCTGTAAAAAAACATCTCTAAGAGAAAAATCCTAATGGGAAGAACCTTGTGTGTGCATGTGCATTTTAAAAACCTTAGAGTGCCAGTTCATAGAGTGCTGTGATATTGAAGAACCAGTAAATTAATTCAGACTTGACTATTTAAGAACATAGGTACCTGAGCTGTCCTGTGATGATATTCACTGGCAAACCAGCTATTTTCTTCTTTCAGTTTCCATTGTTAGTCAGGAAGGGTGAGCTACTTTTCTTTTTCTTCTTCCACCTGAAGCCCTCTTTTGATGGAAAGCAGTGAAGCTATTTATTAAGCTCATCTCCAAAGAAGAAGATCCAAAGAAGAAGATCCAAAATCCTGAAGTTTGATGCATCAGTGAGAAACTGATCCAGCTTTCTAAAACAAAATAAGATTTTTCAGTTGTCTTTAAGCTGGAAAAAGTAGGCAGGGAAGCTTCAGGAAGAATGGGAGATGTCACAGGTATAATATTTCTTACCAAGCCACTACCACTTTCAAGCTATCCCAAGAGAAGGTGATAATGAACCTTAATGCTTTAATAACCTGACAAATACTAAATTCAGGCTGTTAACAGAATGGCTTTTCCTCTTTTTAATTTAGGCCCTGTTAAACAGAGGGATTGTGGAACTGTTAATGACCTCAGACAACAAGAATGGGCTGTCATTTGGCTTAGTGGAAGGAGGTATGTGCTTGTAGGAGAGCAAGGTAAGACTGTGTTCTCTGTCTGGGGCAGCTGGTGAAACGAGGAGAGCAGTAGGCTTCATTGGCCAAGCTGCACCCATTAACTGTGTTCTTTTGGTGGTAGGAGCTCCAGTTACAGAGGAGGGATGGTTTCCACACAGAACAAATCCAGTCTCTTCCCAGAAAGGTTTAGAGTGGTTTTTTTTCAACACAAGGTGTAACACAGTGATAGCAGGATTGCTCCATGGGGAGGTAGCCTCTCTGCTTTCAAGGACATGAAGCGCGTGCAGACTAAATACCTTGCTGCCTTCTGTCTGGTATTGGGCATCTGTACTGCCCACTGAGGTTAGTCATGAGATGGCAGCACCCTGCATTTCCTGACCAGGTTACAAGATTGCAAATACTACTTCTTATTGCTTCATTTGAATAAATATTAAACAATATATAAGCAATTATAAGCAAAAAAAATATGAGTACCTCAGCAATTACTAATAGTAATAACTTAAGATACCTGCTTTGCAATTGAAAAGAAAAAAAATCCATCAAAACCTAGATTCTGAAATCTATCATTCTGGAAGTTTAGCAGTAATTGTAGGGCAGCCCTATCTTCTCAGTCAGCTTGCTCTCAGGTGTACAGCCTTTGGTGGGTGGGTAGAGGAAGGTATCAGATGTGCATAGTCTGATACTATGGATGTCCATTTTCCCTTTCCCTCTTAAAAAGTGTAATTCCATTAAGTGTTTAAAAATGCTGCTTAGCACCCCTCCTGCTTTCCACTGTGAAGAAATGGAGGTACAGCTGTTTTGAGTTAGACTGTGCCCTAAATCTCACTGTTTGGGGCATAGCTTAATACTGATTTCCAGATCCAGTTGAGCTCTGGGATTTACTGTGTATTTGGCCTCTGATCTCTCCTCTGGTCTGCTAGTTGCTTGCCTGAGTAGTAATTGCTTCCCTGAATGAAGTGGTTGCAGGCTGCAGTCTTTGAGTGCTCCTGTCATCACTCAGTTGTAAATACTGTTAATTTTCTAATCTGAGGCATGGAGACCTGAGGCTCCTTTTTTTTCCTCCTCTTGTTTTTATATGACAGCACAAGGAGGACACATTCAGTAACTCTGAAGTCCATGGGCCTTCACTGGTTGTCTTCTAAATGGTATTTTTCTGGTGTACAGCAGTTTCCAGCCTTGACCACACAGAGTCACTCTCTCCCTGGCAGCATGAGGAAGGGCTGGTGTGGAAATGCCTGTCTAGCCCTCACCATCTTCTGTGGCAATGTTTACTGCCTCAGAGCTCGTTCTTGTTTGCAGTTGTCTTTTCTAGCGTGTTGCATGCTGAGAGCTCTTTGATACCAATTTGCCTCTTAGATGTCATAACAATCTGCTCATTAGAGTCAACATGTCAAGTAATCAGATGTGTGGAATAACTAGGGCTCAGAGTGGTATAGCAGCAAAGTGGTTATGAAAGCACTAACAGAGGGAGAACAAAATCCACTGTAGAAATGTGTTAAGAAAATAGAAGATTTCATCCTGGAGCTGAAAACTAATGCAGTGATTCTGTGATTTTGTTTGTTCTGTTCATCAGAAGTGTACCAATTTCTTTCCAAGAAGTGTTTCTAGGTTCCTGTTAATGCCAGGAGCAGTCAGTCTAGTGCTCTGCAGAGAAAACTGTCTGTTCTAGAAGGATCTGAGCTTACAGCGCTGTAGCCCTTGTTCAGTGGTTGCAGCACATTTTCAGGGGATGAGGAGGAAAGCTTTGGTTGTTGTGGGTCCCCTTCATGCTCATAGGTGTAAAGGCATGCCCCATGCTGTAGGGAAAACATCTCAGTCACAGAGTACCTGTGCAGCTCCTGCAATCCTCCTCCCTTCATGGGCACAGTGGCAAGAATCCCAAACTGGGTAGCTCTAATGTGACCTGGTGCAGCACTTCTGGGAGCTGATAGGTGACAAAAACTGGTTTCCCTCCAGGCCAGAGCTGAAGCACCATGGTGGAAAGCTGTGTGTATGTGAAAACTACTCACTGTGTAAAGGATGAATAAGGCTTTGGGGACTGGTTCTCCCCACCTTTACACCATTTTCAACAGCATGCTGTTTGTGTGAAGAGCAGAACTGGGCATGTTCACCTTCAGGATTGCTAACTAATGTATTACATCAGTGCTAAATCCTAGTTTTATTTCATTCTCCCACCATGTCTGCCTGTGCTACATTCTTCAGCTCAGCACACTACATAGGTCAGCCTATTAAAATCAAGGTATAAACAGTGAGAAGTGAGCTTTTGCTTCTGTAAATATTCTCTTTGAAGTGCTCTGTCTGACACAACTGGGGCTGGATTTGATACCAGCTCTCTTGTAAGAAGTCATCATTTTAATACAGAATCATATCATTGCTCCTGCATTGATTAACTAGGAGAAAGATCATCAGTGTGACCAAGGGCTAGAAAAGTATGAAAGTGGTTCAAACATGTAGCAGGGGCTGGGACACTGGTACCAGATTAGTGTCTTTTAATGCAGACAGGTCTTCCCACTCCAGTGCTTGAAGATCATGCAACAACTTCTGCTAAACACACACCACACACAATCTAGCTGCTGGTTCTCCTGTGCTACACAGGGCAGAAGCACAGATAAATCTTCCAATTACAGTTTCTATCTGGTTCATTTGTACTGTGGTTTCTCTCACCCACCCCCACAGACATGACAAGCTGTAAGATATTGCCTGGGTAGCAATCCCTGCAGCTAAAGCCTGGGAGATCAGCATAGCATCCAGATATGACTTTCTAATAATAAGTTTGCCTTTATGTGGTGCCTTTTATCTGAGGATCTCCAGGTACTTTACAGCCTCTAATTAAAGCTTGTGACACCCCGTGAGCTGCTCTGATGCTTTCTCTTTCTAGTATCTCTGAATGTTAGAGCTAAAAGGATGGCCTGCAAGTATTCCACTGTGTGCTGCAGTCCACTTAGATTCTGCATACTAAGTGAAGGCTTTGATGGGAAATTTCCAGGGAGGCTGTATTGGTGGTTCAGAAGATGTTTGAGTTCCCTCTGAGCTTCTGCTGGGCTGATGCCTTAAGGACACCTTCCCTCATGTGTCTAAATTAATAAAAACTTTTTATTTTCCTAATAGCACTGGCCACTGTTAACTTTCAGAAACTGGAACCTGGGCTGCTGAAATATCTGGACACAGTGCAGGTAAGATGCAGAAAACCTTTGTTCATGGAGATTTTCCAGGAGAGCATTAGAAATGAAGCACTGATAGTCTGGTTTGGGGCTTTTGTTGAAGAAATATTTGGGCTTCCTCCTCATTAGGCCAAATCCTTCTGGAATCAGTGAAAATACTTATGTTGATCTTGCTGGAAATTGAAGGAGGTTTTAAGTATGCTGTTATCTGGCACCTTATTAAAGGCTTTGCATTCAACTGTCCCCTGTGTTTTGCTGTTAGGGGTTAGATGTCTTCACCCTTTCAGGTGTTGATACCCAGTAGGATCCTACTTTGCAATTGTCAGATCTCTCTCTTGAAGTTCAGTCGTCTTTGACCCAAAATCTTTTCCCCTGATGCTGTGGATGCCATCAAGATCTACTGCAGTTCTTGCAGGGTACACTGTGATGGGTGTTCCAGTCATCTCCAATAGCTGATGTCCAGTAGAGAGAGGTGAAATTGTATTAATGGCATGCTGTGCAGAAGAGTGTTGGCTCCACTAGGCATCTGGTTCTAGTTCTGCAGAAAAGCTTTCACATTTAGTGTGTCACTTGAGCATCTTTAACCCTCTGTGCTGTCAGAGAAGTGAATCAGGGGTAAGGAATTGCCTAATGAACACTTGATGGAAATGAGGGAGCACAAGGGAATAACAAGGTTTGTCTTTAGTGACAGGTTCTCTCTCTTTGCACCCTCTGCCCTCTTCTTTCCCTGTTGCTTTGCTTGCTCCAAATGTCAGCCTGGATGGGTGTGAACAACTGACATCTGCCCCTGGGTGTGATCAATTCTCTTCTGTCTCTTCCCTTGGCTTTTGCCTGGACTGTGAAAGGAAATCTCTCCGCCGGCACGGTGAACGTCAAATCCTAGTGCTTTAGTTTTTCTTTTCCTGTACAGGCAAAATAGGCTGTGCTACACATGCTCTCACCTTCTTCAGGTCTTAGAAAATTCCCTAAACCCTGCAAATGAACAAAGGCAGCACCTTCCCCACCAACTGAATGCAACATGGCCCAAAAGAGCAGCTCCTCCTTTGCTGCATTTACTAATTACAAGATAGGAAGCCTGTCATTCGTATTTGTAAGGATTATGAAGCTGTGTTGTCTTTTCCTTTATGGTGTTTTATTCCAGAGGGTGATAAAACTCCTTCTTTGACTAGTTTACTGGGGACAGATTGGTTAAACATAATTCCAAGAGCTGGTCTGAACCTGGAACAATTAGATTATTACAGGCATCTGCAGTTGTTTTCTCCTAATGAAACACGAGTTTCTTTAATGCCACTTACCTTGGCCATTTCATGTGGCATCAGATAAAGCCCCTATCAAATAAAGGGCAAAATTGCCTTGACTAGAAATAAATACCATGAGGAGAGAGTGCCAGCCAGACTGAGCACATGTTGTCCTGTCCAGTGTGATGGGGCTGGGTGGAATTCTACAGGAGCTAAGGGAGCTGGCAAGCAGTGACAAATGGGAAGCAATTTCTCTGTGTGCAGAGCCTTTTTAATGAAGACCTAATTCCTACAAAGGCTAATTCTTTCCTGCCAACACCATATGCAGCATTAAAAAGGCATTAAGCTGCTAAGGTCTGCTGTTCCTACCTTGGCAAGCATTGGCTGCAGTGCACCTGCAAACTCTCAGCTGGCAGTGGCGTAGCTGATAAGCAGACATTAATAAATGTGTATTTCTAGCAGAACCTAAACAGTGACAGTCAGTTTGTCTTGTTGCTACAGCTCTACCAAAGAACAATATCCAGAACTCTGGTATTACCTGATTGTGTGCTGCAGCTTTTGCTTTCTGCCTAGCAGAGTATTTCTCTGCTCTGCTCACCTGTTCTGGGCACTGCTGGCCCACAGCATCTTGTTCCTCGGTGTTCAGAGCTCCTTAGCTGCTTTTTTTTATGCCAACTTGAGCAGAAAACATCCTTGCAAACCATGTTGCCAAACTGCATCTGAACAATGCTTCTCTAGAAAATAGGGATGAGTGCAAGACTGCTCTGTCTCCATTTTAACTCTTTGCTTCTGTTTTGATACAGAAAGATCAGCCAAAGATGGTGATGGAGTATTGGACCGGGTGGTTTGATAACTGGGGGGGCCCTCACTATGTCTTTGATGCAGATGGTGAGCACATTTACTGTTCTTGTAGACAAGGGGGTTTGTTGCTCAGCAAAAAAGTCACAGAAAAATGACATTCTGCCCTGCTGTAACCTTTGCTTTGTGAGAATCTTGGTGAATTAATAATCTCTAGTGAGTGGGTCCCATTGCTGTGCCTTGGGTTTTCTTTAGTAGTGTTAGTAAACAGCAGCTCTTTTAAAAAAAAAAAGTATTTTTCTTTGTATTCCTCAAAGAGGGACTCTGGGGGGTGTGCAGAGAGACAAATATCTTCAGATATTGGTGTCAGTGTGTCCTAAGGACTCGTGCTACTCTATGTTGATTTTTAAAGTGCAGCCTGGTGATTTAAATAATCTCTTTGACCTCCTGATCTAAATCCTGCAAAGACTTTATTTGTATTTTGTAAAAATGTCACAAGTTTTGTGAAGCCTCCATCATAATGCCATTACTTGCCTAGTGAATAAACACTCCTCATTACAGGGGATTATTTCACCTTTTGTGGGAACATGGGGAACTGAACTTTTTGCAAGTATAGCACTTTCTGAAAAGCACCAGGGTTTTTTGTAGGTTAAAAGCTCATTAGAAAGGAAGACTAGTACTGAAAAAAAACCCAACAACTCCAGAATCTCCAGAGCATCTAAAGCACAGTGAAAATAGAGCTATAGAAAACTATTTTAATGATTCCCACATCCTCCTTGAGTTGTCTTTGTAACTGAGTCATTGGTGCGTTGAGTTTAGGAGTCTGACTGAGTGGTCCATACAACTCTTCTGCTTAAAAGCCAAATTCCTGCTCAGGTATGGGCTTCACCCTCTTTCACCTGTAGCAGAGGTATGTTTGAATGTATTAATATGTCCCAATATATCAGCAGATGTGCTGCCCTCAGTGAGGGCATAATACAAATCACAGTACACATCACTGTAATCACACAGGCGTGACTGACTGACAAGAACCAGAATGTTGGTGTCTACTTTGAATTGCTGGAGGAGTGTTAGCCTAGCTTCTTGGTCTGTGACCTTCCTGGCACTGCCCTTCCTTTACAGAGATGGTGAATACTGTAGCAAGCATCCTCAAACTAGGAGCATCCATCAATCTCTACATGTTCCACGGAGGCACCAACTTTGGCTTCATGAACGGTGCTCTGGAGGCTGATGAATACAAGTCAGATGTCACCAGTTATGGTGAGTTTTTTTTTTTCACTGCTTTATCCATGCACCTATTGTCAGAGTGCAGCTCAGAATACCCTCTGGGCTAGTTACAGTTGACAGAAGCATCGGGAAATGATCAGAACAACCACTTTGTCATGGACAGATGAGTTGGAACATAGCTCAGAACCAAATGCCTTTCTAAATGGGGGTTTTCATTAGTGCTTCCTATTTCCAGACCCATTCCAGGATGTGAAGGATCCCCTCATTCTGAACTGGGAATAGCAGTTGCAGTTGATGACTTTGCTTCATGTTCCCTCCATGCTGGCTCTTCTTTTTAGGGAAAGATGGTGATCCAAGATACAGTTCTGTTTTTTTAATTTTACCAAGTTAAATTGTACTGTAAAGCTTTTTTCATCCCAACAGCCCTTTGTTAAAATTGTTAATTGTTAACTTTATCCTGTGTGAAATTCTGGATACGTGCAAATTAGGCCTCTAAAAGTGTGTTGCTCCTTGATGAGCTGCTCTTCTCCAAATTAAGCAACTCTATATGCTTGTCTAGCTAAATTCACACAGAAAAAAGCACACAGGTTTCCATTATATAGACAGTGCCAAGAAAATTGTGTCTTGGGCTTTTTTTTTGATGACAGCATACATGAAGGCTGTCCCAGAGCTGCTGTATGTTTTTTAAAACATATGTGCTTCTCTTTCAGATTATGATGCTGTGCTGACAGAGGCTGGAGACTACACATCCAAATTCTTCAAGCTCCGACAACTCTTCAGCATGATCATTGGTAATTATAAATCCAAGACCCAAAATACAGTCCTACCTCCAGTGTTAAATCAGAGACTTGTTTAAACTGGCCCTTCTGCTGGAGCCCTGTGACTCTGGCTGGGTGTTTTTTCCAACAGATGGGAGGGAGGACCAAAGGAGGTCTGGAGGGGCCTTCAATCTGTGTTGGCTTTTTGCATCTGAAATAGTTGTTAAATCTTTCTCTTTCTTTTTCCATGACAGGGCAGCCTCTTCCTCTCCCTCCCATGATTGAAAGCAAGGCATCATATGGTGCAATCCTGTTGCATCAATATATCTCTCTCTGGGATGTGTTACCATCTCTTTTACAGGTAGTACTACCCATTTAATGCATCTCAGTACTTAGGTGGAACAGGCAGTTAGTGCACTGGCTTGTTACCCCATGAGAATAAGGCTGGGAATGTTTTGTCAAAGATATGCAAAGGAGGCAAATCTTTTATCTCACCTTTTTTACTGCTACTTCTGTTCTCTTGGAATTCCAGTTTTGCAAGTCCTTGGCTCCCTTTTCTGGTACCTTGTCTTCATTGCTGTAGCTTTCATAGAGTCATAAGGTAATTCAGGTTGGAACAGACCTCTGGAGGCTTTACAGGGTAAATGTAACCTGTGGCAGAGTGGAACATCTATCTTAAGTGAATTGCCTCTGTGTGGCCTGTCCATGCTGAGAGGCCACTTCTGCCCTGGAATTTGTTTCTCCTTTGCAGCCTGTTAAGTCAGAGTTGCCTGTTAACATGGAGAACCTGCATCTGAATGATAGCAGTGGGCAGTCCTATGGATATGTGCTCTACGAGACTGTCATATTTGGTGGTGGACATCTGCATTCCAGGGACCATGTCCGTGACCGAGCACAGGTAAGGAGCAGAGGGCAACTGTGACTAACTTCAGTCAGATGTAAATGCTTTGGTCTTGCCAGCTGGGCAGGAAATGGGTCAACCATGAAAGAAAATGTGAAGTTTTACATTAGAAGTGTGATTCTCTCTTTTAGTTCTCAGCAAAGCCCCAACCCTTATAATTTGTAAATGAGCTTGAGGTTCCAGTCTCCTGAAACTTACAGTATCTTTAAACATCAGAATATTGAATGTTCTGAGGAATGTTGTGATTTATTTTTCCCCACCTAGACTGGATGAGTGACACAGTTATGGACACTGAGTTCTAGTTTCAAGTAGAGACAATTTCCTCCCCAATACAACTCCAGTACCCTGTGCAACACATGGTTATAATATAATTGATGAGAAGTTCCTCTACTCTCTTGTGCTCTATTCTGCAGGTTTTTGTTAACACCATGTATGTTGGTGAGCTGGACTACAACACAGTGGAGCTCACCCTTCCTGAGGGACAGGTAACTAATTGGAGATTGCTCACAATAACAGTATGTGGTAACAGAAGCAAGACCACTAAAGAGGCACAGGTCTCAGGAGGGTACCTCCCACCTAATCCATTTAACTAGCTGGTACAGTAGCCTGACAGGGAATGGTTGTTATACCCTAATTAGACACTATTTCACTAGTGAAATAGAGTGTGATTTCACTGCCAAGTTACTATTTGTGATTGAGAAGTGGTTTTTGAGTACTTTCCCATGGAGAAAATTCAAGTCAGTGTAGTCCTTGCTGCACAGAATTTGCCAGTCTTCCTGCTACACCCACAACTGTAGACATTGAGTACCTGCACCCTGTTTGTGCAGATGAAGTCCACGTAGGTTTCATCTTCCTTAGCACAGAGCAGGTTTTAAGCAGGTTTGAGAGCTTTTGCACCTTTTGGGTCTCAGATGAAATGAGGGGGAATGTCTCTCTTTAGCTCTGAGAGTAGTCTTACCCTGGCAGAAGTTGGCAATAAGACTAGTATATTGATTGAATGCATGTCAACAGAGCTGTGCATGGCTCTGAGGAGCAGGTGAGTGGGTGGGTGTACTAGTTTGTTCTTATGACTTGTGGGAGAGCTGGATGACATCAGCCTGTACTATGTCAAACTCCATTTCTGGCTCTGTGAGTGATACCAAAATGGTACTTAAAAATTCACCAGAAAACAAAGAAAACTTTTCTGAAAAGGCTGAGAGTTCCTCAGGGGCATAACTATTAGCAGTAGCTGAAAGAGATGAGGACACTGTTCTGTCACATAATCCAGGAATTTAAAGGAAACAGATAATCTGCATCTGACAAAGGTATTGGTGCCACCTCCCCTCTTAAACCCTGGACTGACCTCTCTTAACCGAGCGTTATGGCTGATACAGCACATCTGCACACTGGTCCAGCTGATGCTATTCCTGGTTTTTTTCCTCTTTTATTTTTTTGCTCTTTTATTTTTTTTTAACAGGGATTCAGGCAGCTGAGACTCCTGGTGGAGAACCGCGGTCGCGTCAATTATGGCCTGGCACTGAACGAACAGAGGAAAGGTAAGTTAAGTTCTGTGTTCTCAAACTGTCCTGGATAGTTCTGTGAGTTTAAACACTGTAGAACTGTCTTGTCTTGTGTGCTTTACACAGAACCAAACTGAAGACTCAGTAGCATTGTAGTGCTAGTCAAGACTACCAGTGGGAAATGGTGTGATGTTAAAAACCACAGTTCAGTCCCGCCCTGGAGTGATTGTAGATGAAAAGCAGTGGCTGCTTGATGGCTTCTTATTTTATAGGGGTACAACTAAACCCAAAGCCATCAATGAATCTTATTCTGCTCTAGATTTGCTAGGTGATGTGAGGGCACCCATTCTCTGTGAGCATGTTGCTTCACAGGGAGAGAAGGAAAATACCTTTTTTAATCTGTGTTTTCCCCTGAGGGTTTGATATTGGAGGGTGACAACGTTTAAAAGCTCACACAGTATCAGGAGGAATGAATTGCATTCTGCTGAACAAAATTTACTAAAATGTTCCAGTCAATCACACACAATTGTGGAGCTGGAAGAGGTCAAAATGCCAGGATTCTATTTTAGTGGGGAGCTGTATGCAAAAACTATACAAAATAGACTAATGGAGTTAGGCACGTGGCTGTACTAATTTTATTTTACTGCAGAAGAGGTGCATAGAGCCTCTGTGCTGCTTAGGCAGTCTCAACTGCAGCCCTGTAATTAGGAGGCTGGATTAGAACCCAGGCTTTGCCTGCTACATGGAGAATAACTTTATCTAACAAGAACTTATTAAGGTGTCTTAAGATCCTTGGATGAAAAGCACTGGGTCAGCACTGGACATTAGTGCTTGCCCATGGTATATTTTGCTGGGCCTATTGGAGAAGTAACTGATCTACTGCTTTAAAAAAAACCCTATACATGGACAGCTAACTAAAAAACAACAGTAACAACAAAACCCCATCTGCTGTGTGTGCCAACACTGTTTTCTGCTTGGAGGGTGTTTAATGGCTTGGTGAGTTGAAGCAAAGGAGAGAGTGGAGAGGCCAAAGTATAGTAATGTTCCCCACTCAATCTGGATGAGCAATGGGACCATATGGACTCTAATTCCATTGCAGAATGTGGCTGCTTTCCATCTCCTGCTGTTCCTCGCATTCAAATAGGAAAATCTATCAGCTTTAGCTGTTTTTCAACTCTTCATTACCCCCATTGCTCTTGCAGGCTTAATTGGTGACGTCTTCTTGAATAAAACCCCCTTGAGGAACTTCAAGATTTACAGTTTGGAGATGAAACCTGGCTTCATGAAAAGGTTTGTGGGATTTGAACATTTTTTCTTCCTCATTTGAAACCAACTGTTCACCAGCAGTACAAAATCGAAAAGGGAGCAGTTAAATGTATCAGAAAGGCAACACAAGGTAGAAGTAGGTAGGTGGATTTTTGCACTGATAAATTCTGTGCTGATACCTTTGCCTGAAGTAGTGCAGCAAATGGTGCCACTTTATCCATACTATTATTTAGGGGTGAATCATATTCCCCCTGTGGAGGATTTAAAGACTTCCTCACAGCCTGTACAGCAGGGTTAGGTGGGGAAGGTCAAAGCATGACTTACCCAAAGGGGTGGGTCCCAACACACTCACATGTTGGAGGAGTTTGTGTCTTTCTTGAAATGAGCAATGTGGCTGATATAGTCAGTAATTCAAACTCACAAGGGAGGAATTCATCCTAGGAAGCTACTAATAGTACATTAACATGTCCAGATGGCTTCCTCTCTTTTAAGTTATTTTGCTTTAATTCAAGAAAGAATGAAAAAGAAATCTAGCAGGGGTAAGTCAAGGAGCCTCTGTTAGCAGATATAGGAAACCTTAAGCAAATGTTTGAGGCACCAGATGCCCTATGGACTCTGGCCACGATCCAGAGGGGCTGTTTTCAGTTGTGTTATTAATACCAGGAACTAACACATGTGCATCCCCCAAGATACCATAGCTCCCACACTTTGTGTAGGAAGGAGAGAGAGGCCATGTTAAACTGAAATGGCTTTTAAAAGAAAAAAAGCCTTCATTTTGAAATTCTAAGGATTTTGAATTTCTAAGGACAACCTTAACAGGTGCTAGGGAGCTACTGGAAGGATTCTTATCGATGGGGTAACTTGCATAACCTTTGACTGCAGGGTTTTGGAAGAATATTTCCAGTGAGGAACATTAAAGCAAGTGAACTGCCATGCCCAAATGAAAGCAAGATTAGTCACACTACAGTCAGTTACTGGCAATTGACCAGTAGCAATGAAAAACAATCAGCTTACAGTCACTGCGTGGGAGGATGGAGCACATGGTATTGTGAAAGGAACTGTTGTTGGCTTTTAGTTGAATAATTCAGTAGCAGTCAAGCTGCCCTGGATCAATAACTTCCCTGAATCCAAGAGATGTAGTTCATAAGGGTTGGAAGGAACAT
Source organism: Caprimulgus europaeus (assembly GCA_907165065.1). The sequence goes on along the minus strand of OU015548.1, from coordinate 4,217,083 downwards.
GTCCTGACAGAGGCTCAAGGCTTCTGTGAGACTTCTACACTCCTTATTTTCTCTTCCATTTGTCCCCTGCTCCCAAATTGTTGCCACAGGTAAGAAATAATGCCAGATTGCCACTAACTACTGCAGACTTGCAAGGCTGTGTTCATGCTCCTCCATAGGAACATGGACAGGAATGTCAGTTTTGAATCCTATCAGTTCTCAGGTTTTCCTTTAGCCTGTGCAAGCCCCATGCCTTTAAAGCTTGATGGCACTGACATAACTGAAGGAGGATGGGCACTTCAGCAGCCAACATGAAGCAGAGATTTTTACATTGCTGTAAAGTATTAGAGATGGTGATAATCCCATATATCCTTTTCTTGTACCAGAAACTGCCCTATCAGTGATGTGGCAAGCATAGGATAACGAAGACTGAGACATGTACCACCAGTACATTCATCTTAGGTGGAAGGGAGACATCAGCTAGGTGCTTGTCTCCAATGTTTACAGGAGATGAACACTTCATCCCCTTGCAGCATGAAGAATATTACCCTTAGGCCCTACCACTAGAAAGCAACTGCTCGACATTTCAGGCACGCAAGGCAGTAGCATCCTTGTTGTAACAACATCCATCTGCCGTTGTGAGCAGCGGTTTGAGGTGGTCTTGGGACCAGTGTTGTGTCTCAGTGCTGCCTGGTGCTTCCCTGCTGTGTCTGGTCCTTCTCTTACAGCTTGCGCCACACTGCGGGGTGGAGCGCAGTCCCGGATTACTTTGTCGGCCCGGCTTTTTTCCGTGGCAGGCTGTGGATAGAGCATCAGCCACAGGACACTTTCCTGAAACTACAGGCAAGTCCTGTTTTTCTTTCCCTCTTTATTTTTTTCTTGATCAGGATTTTTAAAAAGCTGGTTAGAGGGACACTTGGGTAATAGCTCTGACTGAGCTCTCTCTTGTGATCTGTAGTTTTGTAGTCTCGCTCTGATGTTGGAGTTATTTTGAGGGTGCAGAAGTCTGCTCAAGCTGGCAGGTAATTCTGTTCCGTCTGTAGTGGTCCTGATGAGAAAACATGTGTAATCCTGACCCTGCAGAGCTGCTAATGAACAGTTAAGTCTTTTTTATTGACATAGGAATGCTATTTATTTTCTAGTTGCAGAGGAGTAATGGGCACACAAAATAAAGCAGGCACTAGTTTTACCCCTGCCTCCTCAGTGTGATATGGAGTCACTTCTTTGTAGACATGGCATGAGAGTCAGCATTCACATCTCTCTTTTGTGGAAGATTCCTGCTCTTGCATAGAACTTAGGATAAGATATTAAGTATTATTAAACTTCCTCCTCTGATTTTACTCCCTTAGAGACAAGGTTTGTGCTCACTTTTCCATTTATGCTTTGTTGTAAATTATGCTAGTCAGTAGCAATACAATATTTCTGTCACCTGGGAAATCGGTGAGGGGAGATATTCTCTGCTTAGGAAGAAATAAAGATATGTCTGTTGAAAAGGATGAAGTTTCTTGTACAAGCATGAATTGCACATTTTTGAAAGCTCTATCCTTTTAATTAGTACATTGAAGATAACTCCAGTTCAACAGGGCTTACTTAAATGTTCATGGCTTCAGGGAGTTGTGCAGGGAAAGCAAGCAGAAAACCTGCGTCAAACAGCCTGAAAGAACACGAGTGTGAAAGCAGACGTGGCTTCCTGTGGGGATGCTAACCAGGCACTACAGCTGCAGCAGTAATTCTGTGTGCTGTCTCGGTTCTAGGGCTGGGAAAAAGGAGTTGTGTTTGTCAATGGTCAGAACCTGGGCCGCTACTGGAAGATTGGACCTCAGGAAACACTCTACCTTCCTGGGCCCTGGTTATGGAAAGGGAACAATGAGGTGAGTGGCTTTGGGGGGATTTCTCTTCGCTTGTTTGTGTTATTAAAGATTCTGCTCTGAGTCATGTCCCAAAGAGCTAGGCATAGACAGTACATTAATTACCTATCTCTAGCTGAAAACCAGTGCAGCAGAGAGGAAGGAGACTGTTATCTCCCAAGATCTGTGAAAACTGGAGAAGGTGCTGCTCTAAAGCTGATTATGTCTCTGACAACCATTAAGACGTGATGAGGATGGCAGCTAAACTTCAAAGCACTGCACCAAGTTCAAAATCAAGACAAACCTGATTTGATGCTAGCTCATTTTCTGCACCATGTGATGCTGAAGAAGAATCCCAGTTACTGTTCAGACTCCTAGTGATTGATCTCTTTCAATGACACTTCCTTCCCCTGCGGTGATTGTATGCCTTGTCCTCCTACAAACATTTAAAGCAGCAGAGCCTTTGTGTGAAGGAACTTTATCTTTGCCTCTCTTCTGCAGATTGTCATTTTTGAGGAGCGCACTGCAGGACGGATCATACAGTCTGTGGACATTCCTTATTTAGGAAGGACCCAGTATGTGGACTGAGGAGAGCTGCTTCTCCCTGTTTGGTTCATCTTGAATACTCCTGGTTGCATGTCTGGGGACACGATGGCCCAAGCACTTGGGCATGTTAATTTCCACTAGACCCAGGTAAAGGATTTGCTCTTTGGCAGTAAGTTCAGAAGAGAGAACGGGCTCTGAAGGAACCAGAGTCTGTTGTTTCACAGAGGGATGTGGAAGCTCATCTCCCTGCACTGCTGAGGACACACAGCTCGGATGGCTGCGCGTGATGTTATGGACCGGCTGGTGAATGTGGGGGAGTAACAAGGTGCCGAAGGCAGGGGAGAGAGAGAGAAAGAAATGAAATCATCTGAACTGAAAGCTGAGCTCAGCTCTCCTGTGACTTTAAAAATGTGTTACTACTGGCCTCCTTGTTTTTATAATTAGATAGGGAGGAAATAGTTGGTGAACATGTGAGTAACCAGGTGTGAAAAACCATTTTGTTGTGCTTCCAGGCAGAATTTAGCAACTCAGTCTGCAAAGAGACCATTACTTGTTCACTTGTTGGAAGCCAAGTTGGTTGTCAAATGACTTGAATTCGAGCTTTTTTTCCACTAAGTTTTACTATGGAGGTTGTCTCTCTCTCAAAGAGGAAAAAAAAAAAAAAAGTTTTAAAAATTGAAATGTGTTTTGTCCTCTATCAAATAGGCCATTCTGTTTCAGATGAGAACTTCCAAGGAGGAGGCACAGGATAAAAGGACAAGTTAATCTTCCAGTCACACCTCCACCCCTAATCTCACAGGGAAGCACCTAAAGATGAAATTCCCCCTTGTAAAATGAGCAGATTTTGGTTGGGGCAAAAGTAAACGGGCTGCATTCATAGTTGCAAGTGGGAGAGCACATCTGTACTTTCTAGTTAAACCTGCTGTGGTATCTTGGGATTGTGGGTCCTGTTTTCTTTTTCCTTTTTGTCCCCCAAAACAGAAACACAGGATTTAGGAAAACATGACATGGTTTTAAACTCACCAGCTCCGCAGTCACTGAGGAGCTGCCATCTCTTTAGGGAGAAGAAGAGATCAAATTCAAGCTGCAAATCTGCTCAGAGTCTCCAAGAAGTCGCTCAGCCCTTGCTTTCTGTTCCAGTAATCAGAGGATTCAGGCTATGAGAGAAACACCAAACATGTGCACTGTCTCTAATAACGGAGTTGCAGGGTATTCTGGCTCTTAGAAACCATAATTTTATTTAACAAATTTAAATACAGTTTGTTTAAAACTGAGAACAGACAGTGCAGCTGTAATACACTCCATCCTGGCCAGAGCTGGTCTTACTGAACATCTCTGCTCCTGAGGACCACGGTGGCCTCTGTGCAAGTTGGAAGGGCCCAGGCTCACACGACCAACTTTGAGGAGAGTGGAGCGTATATGTGCAGGGTTGTGGTCAGGACTTGATCCTTTGCATTTTTCTGGAAGTTATTTCCTTCCAAGGAGGGAAGGTTGTGACCCAGCAGGGACTGGAATTCAGATTAGTGAATCAAAACATGCAGCTAGGAGAGGACATCAGTTGGAAACTATTTAAATGGTATGAAAACTTGGTAGTCCTTTAAAAATGTCTCTTTCCACTCTGGGGTTTGCAGACTGAAGTGAACTTGGAAGGCCAGTATACAATAACAGAATAAATCTGGAGTGCAGAGTTACTGTTTTATACAATATAGCAATACCCCTTCCTGTGGAGCAGCCAGAGCCAGTCGTCTCAAATTCTTTCTATCCAAGTAGAGCTTCAGCCAATGCATCTAAAGGAACATTTTTGTAAAGGCTACGTAGCAAGGCTTCTGTGACTGGGAACTGAAGAATGCAACTTTTCCCCAGTGGTTTTGATATACAGTGGGAGAAAATAACTTACCAAAAAAAAATTATTATTATTTTTTTAAATATTAGAAAATACACAATGTCATTAGTCCCAGGGGAGAGTTCTGCACTGTGAAGCTAACAAATCAAATCTATAGCATTTTAATAGCTCTATGTGTTAGGGCTAAAAATAACCAAGTCTATTTCCAGGATTACATTTTCCCTCAAATTAAGGTGAAATTGTGCTTCAGACCTTTTTGAAAGAATTGGGACAGTGGGGGTTGATCAAAGGTTTGACAAGAGCTATGAAGGGGGAGGTAAGTTTTGGTTTTTTTCAAAGGGGCTGGAGGTAAGGAGAAGGGGGATGTATGTTGTACCTCAATTTCTTGCTCAGCAAGTGTGTCAGTCTCAAATACAGAGTCAACCAAGGTAGTAGCACTCAGGTTCCTCTCCTGCATTGCTCAGTCCTGTGTCTCTCACTGAGAAGTTTCATCAAAGAACTCCCTTTCATCAATGCTACCTCAGGTCCTTTGATGTTACACAACAGGAAAGAGGTGACTTAAGTTCTACATAGATAGTTTTTCAACCTACCTCAAGCCAGGTGCTGAAGAAACAGAGCACTAAGCACGGGGTCCCCTTTACAAGGGTGCTGCTCTATCCATCAGAAGGGAACTCTTGAACTGCTCCAGCGTGGCTTTTCATGCCAGGAGCACTGCAGTAGAATGGCATGGCCCTGAAAAAAGGGGCTAGGGCTGAAGGATACATTCCAGTAGAATGGTAAGTGCACTAAAATCAGCTTTTATCATTCAATCCCTAGTTTTAAGCAGTTCATTTTATTTTTTAAGAGTGGAAATTGGGCTTTATGTAGGAGCACCCTTCAGAGAATCCCACACCTAATGCTCATGGGAACCAGATCAGGGCTAAACAGAGCCCAGACCTGAGCCTGGATGAAGTGCTACGGTGTGTGGCTGTATCAACCTTATTAAAACCCACTTCCAATTATTTTAGCATGGATGAATGGAGAACCACATGCTGTAAACATAAGTCCATCCAGGAACACAGAGGTATGTCAGAGTGCCCTCCAAACCATGAAACTAATGAAGGGAAAGAGAACAGAGATAATGGGTTTGTTCTAACCTGCCTTGCTTTTCACCCTCCCTCAAAACCTCCCTGTCTTGTGCAGCGTAATAAACACTGATTAAAGTAGGTTTAAAATTAAGGGCTAAGGTGCCATCTCAGAAGGCAGCTGTCCCCTCCACGAACAGAGAGCTGCTTAGGCTGTTGCACACATAGCCACAAGGTACGTGTGTCTCAGGAAAAACAAATCCTCAGGGGCCAACACACTCCAGGGGGCATTCTCACCCTTGCTTTCAGGTCCCACAAAACAGCCCCCTCAGTCTAGACAACCATTCCAGCTTCTTCAGCGCAGCGTGCCCTGCATGCACTGCTCCCAAACCCAGCATCTCGTGAGGCAGCTGGTCTTGTACTGAACTTGATGTCAGTCCTTTTATTTTCTGTGCTTTTTCTTCACCTCCAGAGTGTCTGGTTCTGCTCCAAGTCCAGGAGGAAGGGCTGGGGAATCCGGGTAGTTTATGTATGCAGTGTTGCTTGTTTTCAGTACGCTAAAACTCTTGGAAGTCAGCAGAGGTCCTGGCTACTGCATGTCTGGCTGGTTGTATGCTGTGGAGAGGAACCTTGCAGGCTGTGCATGAAGAAATCTTCTGCAACAGAAACACAACCAGCATGTATGTTACCCTTCTGCCTCACTGCAGTTAGCTGCCACCCCTTGGAAGTATCCCAAAGCCCATCTCAGCTTGCAGATCTGGGAGTACTGCTGCTAGGCAACTGGGTGTTGGTGAAAAGCAGTTGTGACAGCACTGAGGAGCTCAGGCCTGTCTGCAAAGCTGCTATATATAGTGCAGATAATATGCTGTGCAGGCTTCTCTCTGCTGTCCAGGGCAGGGCTCCATCCAGTTAGCCCAGAGGAATGTGCTATAGGAGAGCTCATTGCTGTTAAAAATATACCACTGCTGAGCAATTCGACCCCTCTCCTTTGCTGCTCTTACTTCTCTGTATTCAAGAGGAAAGGGAACAAGCAGCAGCCCTCCCTCTCCTCCAGGCCTGGTTCTGCACTCCAGTTAAAGGGAGTTGTGCATTTATTTCTTTCCTCATAATGCTGAAGAGCAGCAGCAAGGTCTGGATGCAGATACAAGCAAATAGCCCATGCAGAGTGCACTCTGGAGATACAGAACACCAAATGTACCAGGATGCTCAGGTAATTAAAGGTGAGAAGCCAGGGTGAGCAGGAATTCAGCATGTTCTCTCCTCCTTTCCACAGAAGAAGACACTATATGCTCACCTTAGGTAAACATATTTCTTTACCTCACATGGGGTTGAATCTACACCCTCCCTTACTTGTCACTGACTTTGTATGGCTTTGATGTGGATATAAATTAAAATCTTCCCTCACTGAAAGCTTCTGCCTGCATAAAAATGCTTTAATTGATATTACCTTATCTTTCCTCAGGTGTGTGGAGGTGGATGAAGCCACATCCTTCACCCTTGTGCTTTAGCTATATTAAAACAGTTAATAAGGCAACATTCTTGTTTAGGCAAGGGGTTGGTTTTTTTAACAACGTAATTTCTGCCTTTTAAAAACTTCTTTCTTTAAAAGAGCTCTTGCCTTTTCCTTATTATCTAGTATTTTCTTTACTGTTGCTTCTCATTACTGGTCAGAAATGTGGGTTCTTACCTGGTGTTGGTCTCTGTTCAGCCATGCACAGTCAGATTTCCACATTGGGATCTGTGAATCCTTTCTTCCCCTCGTTCACCAGCACAGGCTTTTCTGTCCTGGTATGCCAGACTAAAATCTGAAGAAGCCAACAGAAGTCATTAGCTGCATCTCTTCACTGCACTAACAAATATTCTTGCACATTAAATCAATAGTGCAATTTAACCATCTCTCCTGGAGCCTAATGGCGCATTCACAGCTGAAAGGAGGTTTGCATAAAATTTCATTTAGGCAGGCCTGCTCCCATCCAAACTGCACAGTGCACAGAATTTCCCATTTTACAGTGTACTGTCTTGGGACATTAACCTGCTCCTTCCATGTAGTTATCAGCCATCTTCCTCAAAAGGCTCATCAGCCTTTTCAGTGATGTAAGGTGGTGCCTTCATAACCAGAGAACCACATGCATGTTTCCCCACAGACCAAGTTCCTTACTCTGGCTCTGGGTTATCATGTCACTGTGTCCCTGGCCAGTGTGGAGTCACTTGCTAGGCTCAGAGTGGAAATGCAAATTCTTGCCACTTCAGGTCACACTGTGACTCGTGCATCAGAGGGAAGAGGCAGTTACATGAGCACCACCAGTTGCTCCCATTGTCACCATTGCCTTTGGTTGTGTGAGATATTAACACAAATTTTTCAGTGCATCTCTGAAAATCCATTATTGGATGAAAGACATCAGTCTGTTCCCTAACCTCACTATCACATTTTCACTGTGAAGTCCCTAAAAAGATAAGAGAGTGACACTGAACTGAGAAGTACTTACTGCTGCTCCAGCTCTCTCTTGCAACCTCTGCTGTCTCAGAGCTGCAAGATGCAGAAGCTAGTTACAGAATACTCCCTTCCATCCACATGCTCTGGGCTGAACATAGCCCTTTCAAAACCCAGCAAGCATTAGTCTACCCTATCACCTCAAAAGCCCCATACACATTTCCTTTGAAACACTGGCTCCATGCTACCATCCACTGTTCTGTACCAGGTACAATGCCTTGCAGCCCTTTAAAGGCCCTCTCCAACTTGCTTAAAACACAACTGAAGCTTGTACTAAAAGCTTCCCTCAGCAAAGTTTAATATAGATCAACATCTGTGGAGGAGTCCTGGAAAAAAATATAAATTGAATATAAATTGAAGAGGTGATCTAATATTGTTGGAGAGGGACAGTATTATAGGTCAAAAAAGTTTCTGATAGTTGTGCTACTCTGCTGGCACAGACAGTTCTGGAAGCTGCTTAAAACACACTCTCCTCACTAGACTCAATTATACTTATTGCTTTGCTCCTAGAACCTGGATTTCTGGCAGCAGCTTTATCCCTTCTGAGCTCCAGTTTCCTGCTTCCCCTCACCTGTTTGCAGTGCTATTTCCTACCTTGCGGGGGTTTCCCTCTCGTTGCTATGACAATGCTCTGCACACTGAATCCAAGTATCCACAAACCATTTCATACCAGTCCCTGCTTTTCTGAAAAACGAGGGCACCTTCTGTTTCTAAAGGAAGAACAAAGCACTTTTCAAACCCTTCTGGTTAAACAGGAGGACCCCCACTTGCCCAAGAAGCTGTTTGACCAAATTTGTCTCTGATGTGAGCAGTCACCTCCTGTGCTGGGGCTTAAATCTCTTCCTGCTAATGCTAAGGCACTAGAGACCAACTGCTGTCTGGAGTGGGTCCAAAAAAAACGTTTCATGCTCCCCCACAACCACTTCAGAGCCTGCTCATCAAAGTTAGCCTTTATTACAGCCCTGCTCACCCGCTGCAGCAGCACTGCTGCAATTACTGCCTCACTTTCCTAGGAAAAGGCAAATCCAAACAGGTCTGTACAAGTGGCTCTTAGTGCTACACAAGCATCAGTTGTGGGCTTCTCATCCTACAAACAGAATGTAGAAACCTTAGTGCAGTCCAGGTGCTAGAAAAATCTTGTAGCCAATTCTCCTTTCCATTGGGAGCAGGTAAGAGCTCTTTCTGCTTCTGACACATAAACACTCAACCCTGCTGATGGCCAAGTGCTGCATGCTGCCAGGATGGGACTCAACTCTAACCACGTCCTTCATACACAGAAGACCACAACTATACTTTAGCTTTTCTTTAAACTGGATCCCACTATTGCATAGTTAAAGACAAGTGCCAAAAAATACAATTATATTAAATTAACTAAAACAGACCAATTTTCAGCATTTGCAGCTTGATACAGCAGCTTCTACCATTTTTCATGCTGTGTTCTTTAATGTGGGAGGGAGATCACCATTTAGTACAGAAACACCTGCTTTTCCTCTCAGCCAATTGCTTTTTTTTCCCCCCATAAGCAGTGTGTTTGTTTTATGCCTCAAGGAAGGTTTGGCTTGTGCTAAAAGTACAGCTTGCAAGGGAGCAAACAGTGAGGGGGACCAAGTATCTGAGCTCCCCTGACCAGTGGCTTCATTTGGTCACCTGAGGACAGAGTCCCCTTTAAAAATCTCTACTGCTGTGAAACATTTGCAATCATTTACAGCCTTGCCATTCAGAATCACAGGACTCAAAACAGATCTAAGAGATTACAAGGATTCATCTCCATAGCAGACCACTTCATTGCCTTCTAACAGGAAATTAAACAGCAAACAGGCAAGTTGACCTGCAGTTGGAGGGGATCACGGGATTTCAAGCACACAGATTCTCTCTGGAGGGTTTCAGTAATTGTTATTTGAAATGGAGACTACACAACATGAAGAAAAAGAGATGCTAAGCTGAAATGACAGATTTGCTTCCTCCCAGCTTGTGCTAAACCAAATTTCTGCAGACTCTCTTGGGTGTTGTGGAGGCCCTCTTGTCCCAAAAGCACATCCATTGGTAAAACAAATAAAGATTGCTTCTCCCTGTAACTCTTGCTTGTTTCATATGTTGAGAGAATTGTGGCCACTGCTATTAAACAAGCCAGAGCTCAAACAGTCATCTTCAACTGTGCAATTACACCAACCTGAAGATTTGTGCTTTGTGATGGGTATTTTCAGTAAAACACACAAGACCACAAGAGAAGAAAAGGTTACAGCAGCCTGATCTGAGCTACTGCAGCTGCAGCACGGATCTGAAGGTCCACCCTGGAGCAGTGCAGGCAGCTAGGGCTGCATAACCCAAACTACTGTGATGTAAATTACAGCCTTCAGCTGTGGTACAGGGGCTGGCATTGGCACAGCAGTTCTGGTGACTAATCAGGACAAGACAAGGGCAAAAGAACCCTCCAAATTCTGCATGTCTGTTGTAAAAATCAACAGTTCCAGCACTGCTACTGGTGTGTGTGTGTGTGAAGTTTAACCAACAAAGTGCTGTCACATAGCAGCCAGGATACTGAAGGCTCACTGCAAACCACTGGTCACAAGCCCACAGGAAAAGAGGAGCCTGGTCTTGGGAACAATCTAACCCAAAAGAGGACAGGTCTGCTCCATCCACACCCTGCTGCTCAGCCTCTGAAAGGCACAGAAAAGAGCTCGTGAAGCTGATTCCCCTGCCTGCTGTCTGTAGCACCACAGGAGAAAATCAGGAGGAAGCAAAGTACTCCTTTCAAGCCTTTCTAGCCTTAGGCTGACATTTTCCCTCTCTCCTGCCCACTCTGAGCCAGTTTTAGCTGGTTTAGATCTGTGACATCATGAAGCAGCCAGTTCTGGTCTCCTTTTGCTGTGCAATTTCCTGGCTGCTGCTGAGCACAAAGGCTTGGTCTCCTCCATATGCACAAGGATTTATTCCCCTCCCAGAGGCAGTTCCAAGACCCACAGTGTTGGTGTGTGGTTCAGGTACTGCTGGGAGAGTTCCCTGTTCTCTAGTCCATGTGTGACAGCAGCCAGTTCCACTGACTGGCATTGAACAGTGCCCACATGTGCCCTGCATCTGAGCCTGGAGACAGCCGCTCCCGGTCCAGCATGGAGCCGCCACTCGATTCCCTTTCACAACATCCATCTAAACAGGGAGCTGCTAACCCACAGATGTAATCTCAAATCTGTCTCAGCCCAAGAGATAAGGAGAGAGGAGGAATGACAACTTTTAGCCACTGCTTCAATCCTGGTGAGTTGTGACTGAGACCACCCAAGGGCACAAAAGCCTGCTTCACCCAAAGAAATCCACCCAAGCCTACGTCCCTGGAGAAACAAGCAACTCCAGGAGCAGCTGCAATAGGAGATGCCTCATTTCCAATGACCTTGTATTTCGTAGTCAGTCCTCTTGTGCCAGCCCACATTGAGGCTATTTCAATAGCTGAGGCCACTCAAAAGTCTCTCTCCTTTAAGGGCTCCCTGGTTGAGCACACTGCAGCTTGTTTCCTCAGGTGTTCATAGAAAATGGGGAGCAGAATATGTCTCAGCTGCATCAATCTTACAGGAATACAGAATCTCAGCCCCCTATGCTGTGTAAATGGATTGGAGAGAGCAAGGTTTACTTTGGGGGTGCCTGGGGGGAAATGCAGAAGAGGCAGAACACAGAAATACACAGCAAGCTTGCAAAGCCTTGTTTCCTTACAACTCCAGTATAAACCAACCCTTCTGATAAGGAGGGATAACTCTCCTTTCTCCTGAGCAATTAATATTGACTCCCTTAATTTTTGCCTTCATTTTAGGCAGTTCTTGAATCAAAGAAAATAAACAGGATATGTGTCTTTGGCCAAAGCTTAAGTTTTTTGCAGGACTGTGCATTTGTGGGGTGAATACTGATACAAATACAGGCACTGCACTCAGGGAAGGCAGGATTTTTGGACAACAGATGCCTGTACTTATCTTACATACTTCTCTGATCTCTCCTTAATGACTGTATCTGAGCACATCATCGTTTTCAATGTAAATCTCACTGCAAAGCAGAAGTATGGTTATGCTTAACAGAAGCAAACCATGACAACTGCTGGGAGCACACTGGCACCATGAGAAACAAGTCTGTGCTTTGATCTCGGGCCAAGAGGACCCCAGACCATAGCCTACTTTTGTCCTTCTCTGCTGCTTGTCTGGACTCTCCTTCTCATCAAATGGGTGAGCAAAACAGCAATTGGGAAATGGAGGCTGCTGGCATCAGCTAAAAGCAGGAAGGCAAAGCTCAACCTGCAGAGCTGTACTCAGAGTTTGCCAGGAGCAGACAGCATTCAGTTCATAACAAGGATCCTTGTAAGATCCTCACAGCCTAGCCAAAAAAAGAAATGCAGTCTGCTTCAAATCCTTGCCAGCAATTCCTGCTTCCTCTCCATCTCCAACCTGCAGCTCTTTTGTGACAGCACTGACATGGCAGCCTGTCTGACAGCACCATTTTTTCCTCCTGCCTGGAAAAAACCTTTTCCTTCCTCTGTGCTCCTCCACAACCATCATTTCCTAACCCCAGCCTTTTAACACAGCTTCTTTCCAATAGTTATTTACAGCAGAGACAATATACCAAAGATTGCATAACTGGCCACGGAGTAAACATCCCTAATCTGCTGTACATCACACTAAAGCCACCTGTGCATCTCCCTTGGCCTGCTGGAAACACTTCCAGCCAGTGCTTTCTTGTTAGTGCCCTCACAGCTAGTAGGGCACACAGTGCCCAAGAATAGAGATCTAATTTTAACCCAGTCTCTCTACCCTTGGGAGACCATCTGTGTCATTTATCCCAGTGCTGGACATAACCACAGACACATAGATTTAAAAAATGAGGCACAGCAGGTATCAAATAATAAACAAAGCTGCTCCTCCCCTTCATCTCCTCTTCCTTATTCCTAGACTCCTTGCCTGAGCACTGCTCAGCATCAAGATCCTTGTTTTTCTGTGGCTGTGGGCGTTGGAGCAGTGCAGAGGGAAAGCAGAGACAAAGGGTATTATTCAATTTTTTTTTCTTTCCCAGAAAGGGATGGAGTCTTAGGTCCAGCTCTGAGTCTATTGGCAGTAACAGCTCATTTGTAAAAAAACCCCAAATCCTCCTGAAATAATTAAGCACTGAAGACTTCCTAAATCAGACTGGCTGGTGGCTATTACAGCCAAAGGCATGAGAGTGCTACACAGGGCTCTCTGATCTCAGAGGGACCCCCTTCACCCCTGCAGTGCTCAGTGGACCCACTCACAAAGCTTTCAAAAGCACTTGACAGCACCTCTGTTGCTGATGTGCTATGATTGATTCCTGTCACACTAACCAGCATTGTCTCACTGTATCTGGCACACTCCCCTGTCACTCCAGATAGATGTCCATCTGTTAGCTCTCATCTTAGACCGGGAAGTCTTTAGGGCAAGAACCATCATTGTGTTCTGAGTTTCTAAGTTATTTAGCACAGAGGGGTCCTGCTCCATGACCTGGTGGCTCCTAGGCAATGTGTACAGTCAAGTAATTATCAGTCATTTGACAGCAGTAAAATCCCCCCCAAAATGAAGCTTCCTGGAAGCCTCCTAGAGCTCAGAGCAATATCCCAGGCATTAAAACATTTCTACATGATCTCTGACACAGAAAGATCCAGGTTGCTGTGGAGAACTACAGCAATATTGCATCTTCAAAGGCAGAGGACAAGTGACTGAATGGGCTTTCTCCTACCTCTGGGTCCTTACAACCCACACATGAGGAAGAGACCATACCTTAGTGCAGTTGGCAGCTTTTGGCTCAAGGTCATTCAGGGTCACTAGCTCCCGGAGCAGGCTGCTCTCTTGATAGCCTCCCTTCACTCCTCGCAGTTTGAAGTAAGCCTGAGATCGCTGGAGGATCAGCCTGAGGTTCACAGCAAACCCTGCCATGTCTATGGCAAAGGGGCGATGAGGGTCGAACACCGTTTTCCAGCCGTAGACCTTCCCCGCAGCGTTCACCCTGGGGGACTCATAGCGCAAGCCACCGACAAAGGCTACCGGCCACACCGACACCTTTCTGGTGCTGCGCATCTGGGGGCAAGGAGAGAGAAGGGGATGGTGGGTACACACAGCATGGGACTTCCAACACACCAACCAGCACCCCAGCAGAACCATTTCACCTTTCTCACTGTCCTGCAGGAAACAAACACCCCTGAGCTTCAGTGAAACCCTGGAGCTAAGGGCTTGGGGACCAAGCTGCAGAGCTCATTACTCACCTGTGCAGGGATGCACACCCTGGAGCTGGAGAAGCAACGTGCTTTGGAGAGCAGCAATTAACAGTATCAACAGTAATGGGTAGCCACGGAACCCAGCATGAGTTCAGCACCAAAAACAAAGCTGACAATAACAGACATAACTGAGATCTAAGAGTGGGTTTTTTTGTTCAAAGGTCTTTAGTGCTGTGGGTCATCAGTCCTCCACATGGACAGCTGGGGAAATCAGGACACAAAGGAGGAAAGCACCTTGTCCAAGGCCACCTGGAAATGCAGGAATAGCATATCTAGGAAGAAAGCTAAGGGCTTTGAGGTGGAATCTCAGTCTATGAGCCACAGTAAGGCTAAAAGCATCTTTAGAGTGAGGCACTACAGCTGTAGCCCACAACCACAGTCTCTCCAGGAACTCCCAGCATGCAGGACAGTGCTTTGTAGCTGCTGCTGCTGCTTCCCAATGGAACAGTGCTGGATGCCTCTGCTCCCTGGAGAGTCAACAGAAATAAACAGGAGCCATCAGGGGACACTTCAGATGCCTGCACTTGCCAACGCAGATGATTTGAATGCGTGTGCCTGCTCACCCTCCAGCGCCCTGTCCTGCTCTGTTGGCAGACTCAGCCTTGCGTTCTGCTCTCAGCCCGGTCTCTTAGATGAGGGATATCCCAGAGCTAATCTCATCACTGCTAATTACTGCAAACGAGACCAGAAGAGCTCTGGCACTTGCCCTTCTGCATGATACACATGCTAACGGCAGCCCCTCTCCACAGGGAACAATAGTGCAGGTCTTCTGCATTTCATAGCGCATTTCATTGACTCCACGTGGCCTTAACTGCAGCTACAGAGCAGACAGGAGAAGCCTCTATGAGCCAAGCAGACAAGTGAATGAAGGAACCCTTTCTGCTTTATTAATGTGTGGTGTCTGTCTCAAGATGCTGCCAGAACCAGCCTCAAAGGGGACTGTGGAAGCAAGATATTCAGTCTGAATTTGCTTTCAGCTTTAGAAGTGTGTATATTCCTGTGGCTATCCAAGCTAAAGCAAAAGCCATCAAGGAAGGGAAAGGGGGAATGTATAGAGCAAATAAATAGGAGATCCCTGGTATGGAAACTGGCAACTGGTGGGGAAGGAAGCAATCCTCCTTTCTTGTCCCTTGCTGTAAGAGCCTGGCCTCAGGAGAGCAAGGGAACAAGTAATTTCTGAGCTGGAAGCCAGGTGAGGTACAGTGTACCTGGCACTGTCAGACCATTGCGAACCTGCAGACAGGGAAAAGCTCAGGAGTTCATTTAGAGCCCCAGTAGGGGTGGAACATACCCATGGAAAGCACAAGGGAACCTTCCCCTGTTCAAGCCCAACCAGATTGTCAGGACATGCTGAAATTCAGCCTGCCATCACAATCCCTGGAGGTTCAAACTTCCAGGCTGAGATCTCAGCCCCAATGCCTACTTTAAACAGCCCGACTTTAAACAACCCATCCCCTGGTGCTGCAAGAGGAAGAGCTCCAGAGGGGAGTGCTGCCCATGTCTCCCAGCAGAATGACAGCCCTCTCCAAGGCAGTGTGTGAAGGGCTCCACTTCTCTGGGAGGAGACACAAGCACTGACAAATGCATGCTCCTCTCGTGTGTGGCAACCCAGAGACAACTGCACAGAGCATCTCTGAACAAGATGTCCTGCAAGTGCTATGACTGTGCTGACACCATTCAGATGTAGCTCTGAAAGGTCACTGCTGCCTCAGCTGGGGATCTCTGCAGAGCAGGCACCGGGGCTTTGACAGCTACAGAATTTAACCAGTGGATGCTCAGGGATGAGAGCAAGCAAATGCAAACAGCAAGCAAGGAAGAGAAACCCCAGGGACTCCTCAAACAAAATCAAACATGAATTAACAGACAGCCAACTGAAATACATAGGGGTGGTGGAGAAGAAAGGTGGGTAACTTAGATCAGGAATCAGCTGGAAATCTCCTCCAGGGTGGGGCATGGAAGGAGGATGGCTGAGGTTTCTTTTGCTAGGCACGTGTTTCTGCACAGGCACACTGGACAGCGGGCAATGTTCCAGCTCTAACAAGGCTCTCCACGGGGGAAGGCAGCTCCTCATTAGCTTCTTTTACAGTAAAACCTATCTGCCTCCTGATCACATGCCACAGGATAAACTGGGGTTCCTGGTACTTCACACAGGATGCCTTGGACTCTGGGAAATGCACACTTTGCAGTGCAGTAACCAAGCCCCAGTGAAAACTTCAGGAGACCTACAGTGGGACCACTATGCATACAAGACTGATCCAGAGCTCAGGAGAGGATGTGCACAGCATCTCATCAGCTCAGCACACAGAGTCTTTTACACCCCACATGCTAATCTGCTGCATTCAGCCAGCCGGGGGTCCCCCAGCAGGGTCTTACCTCCTCAAAGAGCTCCAGGCTGTAGGTGTTATCATCATCAGCAAAGTAAACAATCCCAGGCTGGCTGTTATTTTTATTAAAGGTCTCTCTCAGCCACCTCAGGGCAAGGTTCCTCTGCATGGTCCCCCGGGGAATGCGAGGATCCCTCATGTCTCCCCGCAGCTTGTAGTTGCGGGGTGTCTCCACGTTGAGGTGGGTGTAGTTAAGCCCCGTGTCCCGCAGCAGCCGGGTGATGAGAGGCGTGCGCCGCTGCGAGTCCTCCACCAGGATCCAGTGCAGGTTGGGCACGTGCAGGAGGGTGTTGGCCAGGCGGGTCAGCTCTGCCTTCTGTACGGGCCGGCTGTAGGTGGGTGTAATGACGTGGATGGTGGGAAGGGTGTCTGACCACGGGGGTGGGCGAGTATAAACATATTCTGTCCTCACCACCTCCACAATGTCCCGGTCCGACAAGCAGTATTCCTTGGAGTCCAAGCCTGCAGCGAGATCACGCCGGGAGTCACCACCATCATCTGAGCAAGGGCATGAGAGAGAAGAAAAAGTCGCATGGACTCAGTCCTCCAACACCCCCCTCCTGCCCCCCGACTGAGCCAGCAGCCTGCTGGCTAATAGCAGGTCACCCTCATAGCTTCAGAGGAAAGGAAACAAGCTTGGATGGAAGCTTTAATAAATAAGTACACAAATAAATAAAGGAATCAGGGAGAAACACACAGGAGAAAAGAAGTTCCTGCTGTTAGAAAACCAGCTCCAAACCAAGCCTTGAGAGCCCAGGACAACGCTGCAGCTGAGGGCTCAGAATAAGCAACTTCAAAAAGCACCCAGAAGAGACAGGCTTGGACAGCAAGTGGATGTAGATACAGAAAACAGCAACGTGGATTGACAGTCTGTCCTTCCTGAAGAGCTCCAGTGCTCCAGGCACCACAGGACTCACAGCTCTGCACCCAGGCACTGGAGCACCTGGACTGGGAGACAGGGCACAAACCAGTGGAAAATACTGAGTCAGAAGACCCCTCAGCAGCATCGTCTGGCCAGAATACGGCAGTACCCTGCTGCTCTCCTGGGCAGTGGGGATGGGGCACAGAGAAGTGGGGAAAGACACACTTCAAATTCAGAGATGGAGAGCAGAAATTAAAGCCTGTAACTGTAGGCTTTTTCCTGCAAAGATTCACCTGCCTCTGACTAACCTCTCCTCAAAAAGCCCCTACCAGTCTCTGAACATAACAGCCCATTCAGTAGTGCAGACATGATCAACAAACAGCAGATATATATAAATATAGAGAGGATACACTGATCCAAACATATAAAATCCTTGCAAATAGAGACTTGTTCACAGTCAGCTCAAGGAAAAACAAATGATCACACACCTGTCGCTTCTCCAGGGTGCAACTTTCATACCACTGCAGACCAGCAGGAATACCAGGGTCTCCAGTGAGGAACTGGCAGAGATGAAGGGGCACCTCCATTCGGGATATAAGCCAGCTGCTCACTAGTGGGCACATAATACTTTCAGCCATAGATTTTACAAAACCAGCTACTACCAGGAACTTCAGATGAGAAAGAACAGGAGCAGACAGATATTAGATCTGACCCAGCAGGGTACTACCTCTGTTTTTTTCATAGCATGCTACTCTTCCAGCAGCACAGACTTTAATACCAGCCCTGAAACGGATGAAGGCCTCGTACTCCATGGCACTGATGGAGGGAGGGTGTATTTCTGGCTGGGAGGGGGTGGACAGGGACCATGTGTCTTTATCAGGCCCTATATAAGGCAAAGCACATCAGCATCACGCAGCAGAGCTCTCTGAGAGCAGAGAACACTGGAATCAGTTCAAAAATAAATCTGCAAAATGCATTGGACACAGACACAAATGTAATTAGCAGGGACGGTGCTTGAGACAGTTTGCAAACCCCTGCAGGTCAAACCCTCAGCTGTAAATCCTGGCATGTGTAAGCACTGCCATGCTGAGCTCACTTGTGTATGTGCACATCTCTTTTTCAGCACCTGCTACCAAAGGATCTCAGAAATGCATTACAAGAACAAAACAATCTCTCCCAGGAGCTTCCACGTTGGTCGCTATCATCACTCATTTTCCACCGGGGGCTCAGAGAAGCAGAGATAGAGCAAGAGTCTTACCAAGGTCACTGGTAAGTTCAGGACTGAGCAGTCTCTGTGCTGTAACCAGTCTGTGGCCATTCACAAAAAACAGCTCCTAGCTTTTAGGACGTTGAATCAAACTGGTATCCTCATCCTCTGAAACCACTTTCCAGAGGGGATCACAGCCATTTTTCCCTTAAGAATTGCCCAAAGTCTCATGGGCGGCTGTCAGTCCTCCAGGAAGAAAGGTAAAGCTGCTCAGGACAGACTCTGAACTTCTGACAATTCAAACTGCACATCAGAGTGCTCAGCAAAAGGATAAGCAACTGTGAAGGATGGGTGTGAACATTAAACTAAAAAGGAGAGAGAATCTCCCAGAGAAAGGCACTGGAGAGGGAAAATAAGATGACCTTCCCCACAGACAAGCCTCCACAAGCTGACCTGCCTGCCCTGGCACTCAGCAGAAGGGCAGAAACAAGAATGAAGACCGCAGCAGGCAGCACGGCTTCTTCCAGCCCCCAAGAGCTCTCACGGCCCTTGGATATTGCTGCTATGCCAAAAACAGGATAAAAACTAGGACACTTCTGGCCAGAGAGGATCCCCCAGAACTTTCTGCATTCATCTGATTTGGACCAGAGCTCTATTTAATGCTTCGTGTGACAGGTAGTGTGGAAGCTGACTCTCTCACAGCAAGCTAACTCTACCAAACAGTCAGGTGAGATGCTGGCTCTTGCTTTCTCCTTTAAGTGTAAGAGCACCAGTTTGCAGTTTTCCTGAGGACACTTAAAAAATGCTCTTTGACTCGTGTCTCCCACAGCAGCTGTCTCAAGTGGCAGCTTTGTTTTCTCTGCTCTCTTTTTTGCAGCCTTCCTGCTGGACTAGATTGTGTGCAGAGAGCTGCAAAGGCCAGCAGGAAGGGGCACCTCTCTCCTAGATCAGGGAACAAAGAAAAGCATCTTCCTTCAGCACTCTGATTCTGGATTTAGGCCACAAAAAGCTCCCCAAGTGCAGTAAGCATATCCCATGGCTTGGAGTTTGATGTCTCTGAAGAACCCCTATGAGCACTGTGCTGTTCCTACAGCAGAAGTGGGGAGGCTTCTGCATGAGCATGGACTGGGAGCTGAGATGAGCATGGCTGCCATGGAGAAATGAAATGAGAGAGGAGATGAGGACGAGGGAGGGATGCACAGACTTGGCATGGGCTGGTTTAATTTCTCTCACCCTTGTGCACTGCAAGCAGTGGAGCAATGGTGCTCTGGTGCCAGACGGTGATTAGTAGCGTCCAGGGCAGAACTATCAGCACGATAGCCAGGATGTCTCGTCTCTTCGGCATCTCCAAGACTGACTGGACCCACAGCTCCTCATTACCTGACAGTGAAAACCCCAGAGACAGAACAGCAGAGCACATGGAGAACAGAAATAAATGAGCAAGAAGGACAGAGAGAGAGGACGCGAGAGAGGGAGAGAGCTGCGAAGGTGACACGACTCATAGGTCTTACCAGTGCTTACAACCCACCCATTGCAGAAGCAGGTTTGGAGAGGCCTCGGCTGCTGGGACCAGGAGCAGGAGGGCACTTCTACAGGACACCGCTGGAGCTGCCAGCAGAAACCTCAGGGATTCATTTGGAAGGAAACCTGTAACACAGAGCAAAGGTGAGCAGGCAGAGAAAAGTACTAGGGAGCTTAGAGTTCACAGTTCCTTAAGCAGAACAAATCAAAGTGGGGCAGTGAGCAACAGAAATGAGTTCCACCCCTCCAGGGAGAGATGCCTCCTGGGTGTCCAGAGCCTTGCTTTCCTTCACATCCACTTGCCAAGCAAGGCCCTTGCTTCAGCCAAACAAAAGTTGCTCAGTGCTGCAGTGTCCGAGCCATCTCCCAGCGGAAAAGGACTCTTCATCCACAAGCCAGCCAAGCCTCACACCACCACCTGCTGGGCCCAAGCCCCTGGGAGGAAGCAGAGACCATCATGACCACATTACTTGCCTGAGACATCAGCAAGTCCCCTGACCCACCAGACCCTCTCCCTCAGCCAGGCAGAGCACTCGGGGTGACGGTGCCTTGGGAACACAGCTCCAGCAAAGCTCGTGACTCTGCGTTTTGCCCGTCCCTGGAGTCCCCCCAGCTCACACCAGCCCGCTGGCATCTCTGCTGCAGCCAGTTTTAACTCAGGCTTCCAACAGCCTGTTCAGGTTCATTCCTTCCATCTCAGAGGTGTTGAGACTGGAGTATATTAAACTGCCACCATGGCTTAGTTTGATTCAATAGCAGCACACACAAGATTTAAGCAGACTGTATTTTATCCCAGCGTCTTGGCAAGCACAGCGCATCGCTTAGCGGGGACAGGCGGGGTGGACACTTTGCAAACACGGGTACCAGTTTAGTGCCACTGTTCCCATGGGGGTGACACACGAGCCTGCTGCTAAAGGGCTGCATTGCAGACAAGGGAGAGCCCAGAGAACACTGCAGAGCCCAGTCTGCTCTGGGGAAAAGAACTGATCTCCCCCTGCACGGTTGCTGGCTGGCTGGTCACTCACTGCCACTCCAGTGCCCCTGGAGAGCAGGGGCAGAGCAGATCCCCTCCTTAAATCAGAGGGCAGCTACTCAAATCTGGGCTGTAGATACGAGGCTACTTCACAAAATGTTTTTCCTGAGACCCTTGGAGCTTGCCTTTTCTTGGTTGCATGGGGCAGTCATGGAGAGATCCAGGTTCAAATTCCTGATTAGCCCAATTTGGACTGATCTGAATTTCCCTCGGCCATGCCTTGACCACTGGGCTGTACAGTCAGCCTCCAGCACTGAGCCCAGTGGAAGACTTAAAATGAAATGGCTCCAAAAACCGAGGGGCTTGTCCTTTTAAAGTGCAAGCCAGTGATATTCAAGTTGCTGGACAGAACCTGGTTCTTCCAAATTAGCACTTCAATCACAGAGGTATTAATTTACCAAGGAAAACAAGGTGTAGGGAAAACATAGGTTGGTCTTTGTCCTTAAAAGGGACATATCAATGTTCCTCAACAAAAGTTTCAGCGAATCAATTTTCTTTTCCACACATGCAAAAACCTACAAAAACCATACAAACAACAACAAACCTCTCAACCAACCATCAAACACATCTGGCTCTAGGGAAAGCAGGATTTCCTGCAGTCAAGTACATTTAACCAGCAGGAAAAAGTCTTTCATAGCCCAAGGATATGCTCTGTGCAGTCGGACACCCTCCAGGCTTTCAAGGAAGCATCCCCCAGCAACGTGGTTTTGTCCCTATTTTTTTTCTTCAGAACTGGAAAAGACAGCCTTATCCAGACAAAATAAACCAGGGAGGAAGAGGAGGAATTATTCCAGCAAAAATCAGCCTTACTACTCCATCCCTGTCCAGCTCTCAGAGCCAAAGAAATCCCACTGGCCTAGCACTGCCAAAGCACACAGTGCCCTCAGGAAGGAGCATCTGGCCTCATCCTTGCTGTCCCTGCGGTTGCTGTCAGCGCCTGAGCAGAGGGCACTGAGCGCCGGCATCCTTTGAATCCTCTAATAAAGCCAGAACATGTCCCCTTGAGCATCCCTGTAGGGCAGAGCCGTAAGGGGCAGCTCTGAACACCTTGCCTGGTGAAGTGCCTCTGCTGCAAACGCACCAAGGAGAGGACACTGCCACTGGAGAGGGGGC
Source organism: Caprimulgus europaeus (assembly GCA_907165065.1). Next base: position 4,194,940 of record OU015548.1, on the reverse strand, counting down.
TGGAGGAAATGACATGCTAAAAGAGCCGTTCTGAGTCAATTCACAGCGCCTGGCAAGCTGCCACAGTGGGCTGGCATGCATCAAATGCCCCTGTGGCAAGGGCAGCTTCCTCCAAATACAGGGCTCTTACCTTAGAGATGCCTTTTCCCTGCCTCCTGCCAGTCCAGACTCAAACTGCCAGCATCCCCCCCAGGACAGGCTGACCCTGGGCTTCGTGTGATGGACAATGGGCACCTCGAGTGCTCCTCTCATTTCCAGCCCTTCAACACAGGGGATAATGAGCAGGCTCCAACGATTCGTGCATTGGTCTCTTCAGGATCGATTCCTTTTAATTTGCTACAGAGCATTTAGCAGCTCCCTGGTCAATCATCTGTCACTTTGGTGCTCCAGCTGCCAAGGGCCAGCACAGCCCACTCGTGCCCCAGCAGAGAGAGCTGTCGGCTTTGCTTTGCAGCTCTGCTCGGGCTGGCAGCGAGAGCTCCTGGGGACAGCACTCTCCATCGTGGGAATGCTTCTTCCCCATGTCCTCCTCAGGGCTGGCTGAATGCTGAGCTCCTTCTGGGCCATCAGCAACCACAGGCTGCAGATGTGAATCAGCTACCCCGTGCACAGGGGCTGTAATTAATGTTCCCTTCCCTACACACAGCGCGCTGTGCATGCCCAAAGGGCTGCAACCCCAGTATGGATCCCAATGGTGATGGTCCAGCAGGGACTCTGCTCTGCAGCAAAGACATTTGCTCACTGTTAATTCCTGAGGCAATTAGATTTTATTGATGACCCTGAGAAGCCTGACTAAAGGACATCATAAGAATTCACTTGGGGCTGCTGTGAGCACTATGAAATCTGGATCCAGACGAGGTATTTCGAGCGTGTTCCCTCCCAACACACTAACACAACTGCGGGCCTCGGTGCGGGGTGACGCCAGTTCTCTGTGTAACAAAGCCACGCTCCCAGCTCACCATCACATGTTAGAGCTGCAAAAGGTGAAATCCATTTTCTCCTGTGAATAACATCAGCTAGGAAACATGTAGTCACCTGTGATTTTACACTGCTGGTGAGAGAAGTCACAGCTTCATAGCCCAAGACAGAGGGCTTGCACCGAATCCCCAAAATCCCTGGCTGCCAAAGCCATACAGTGCTTTTTGTTGCTGTTTATGGCACAAGTGAGGCTAGCCAAAAATTAGTCAGGGGAAAATTACACTCTTCTTCAAGGCATTCACTCTACCCCTGCCCCATCATAATACCACTCTCCTTTTCCAACTTAAAACGTTCCAAACAAAACCTGGCTTTGTTCAGATGGACAATTTCGGGCTCCTGCTCCACAGGGAAAAGAAAGAGGAGGAACAAATTTAAAGATTAATTAATTAAAAAGATCAAACTCTCCTTCTGCTACAGAAAGTACACTTTCTTTTTTCAGTTTTGAAAAATCAGGTGAAACACCTGAAACACTAGGTGAAATCACCAGCTCAAACGTAAGCGATTTTGGGGGTTAAAATACTTCTAAAGCAAAGGTGTTTTGCATAGTTTGGAAAGACTTTCCTTGGCAGAAATACATTTTGACATGCTGCAGGCAGTAGAGCTGTGCCACATGGTGAAAGAGATTTCACATCCTCCGGCAGAGGGCAATGGTGTCAAGGCATGACAAGATTAAAAGGGCATGCATCTAATAAAAAAACCCTTAATAAATCCTAGAGCCACGTGTTAGTAACATGCTGGATTATTAAACACTGAAGGTTCTTTTTTTTAAATCAAGTTAATTGGCATCAGCTCTGACACTTACCGTAGGAAACACTGATTTGATCTGCAATCTGGTTTATAGTCAGTTTTGCCTTCTTTCTTCCTCTGAGGCTGATCAGCCCCAGTGTCATTACTCTTTGGTTTTTCCATATTGAACAGAAGTGATTTAGAACGTGTTGAACTAAAGAATTGCTTGAGTTGAATTTGTATATATACATAAGTCACTAGAGTAAAAATATTGTCTAGATGTAAGAAAAACAAACACAAAAAGCCAAACAAACATACCAAACACTTATTTGTGTTACAAAACAGCCAAGAAATAATAAACACAGAGAGCCAAATCCTGTAACAAAAGCTTTACAAAGAAAATAAACACTCATCCTTCAAGATACAAAGCATATTCCCACTCAATCGCTTTCCTCCTTGCCCAAAGCACCCCTAAACCTGAGCACAGGCTTTCTTTCACCTCTGCAATACCAACTGGTCCTGACCCCAGCTGAAAAATGATGCAGGAGTGGCACAAGCCAGAGCTGGTCCCTCTGCTCAGCCCACGGAGCAGCTGGACCACAAGCCCTGCACCCAACAAACCCTTCTGAATTTACATCCAAATTCACATGTCCAAGTTGTCTTGCACAGAAATCGACTGCAGACCTGTGGGCACAGCACTGCCACGGCCATTTGTGAGATGAGGACACTGAGGCACCGGGTAATTACGGGTCTCCCTTGCAGTCAGACAGCACAGCAGACGCTGGGGACAAGGACTCTGCCACTGGGCTGCCCTGGCCACACGTGGGCACGCCGGTGACCAGCTTCAGGTGGCCCAGACACAGCCCTGTTCCTCTCCACACCGTGTGGCAGGGGACAGGCATGACAAGCCTCTCTCCAAGATTTTGGTATTTGGCAAAAAAGGCTTGTAAAGCACAGGCTAAAAATAAAGGTAGTATTAAAAGCCTCTTGCTCGTTAATTACTCTGTAAGCCATTACTGCCTAAAAACCCCATAACTTTAATGGGGGCTATTATAAGTATAGTAGCAAAACCATGGAGCTAATTACTGTTTAGTTATTAAGCAGAACATAGCCAGAACTGAGTAATGAGCAGGCAGAATTGCTTGTTCTTCGAGGATTTAATCAGGGGTGCCAACTTCAACCTCAGATTCTCCTGACTCACGGGAGAAAAGGACAGAGTTTTGCAGCCCAGCCCTCCCAGGAGGCTGCAGGCTGCTGCAAGGGGCAACACACCCTCCTTGGGCTCGAGCTGGTCTGTACCACACAAAGCTTGAACTGAAAGTCAAGAAAGGGAGTGAGAATGAACCAGGAATGTCTCAGTCCACCGTTACCAATCTGCCAGCTAGAGGAGAACGGGATTCATCCACAGGAATCAAAAATGTTGAGCCAATGCAGCCTGGGTCTGCATCGGAGGGTGAGGGTTTGGATAATCTCTTCATCCAGCATTTGTTTTCTTCTTCTAAAAAATTAAAACAATTCCTGTGGCCAGTAGGAGAGAAATAATGTGTTCTTTTTTGTTTCTTTCTTAAAAAAAAAAAATATTCAGAAATATTGGAACAGCCTGGTTTTGGAGGCTGTTTTTCCACTCAATACTTTTGTCCAGCTTCACCTGCAAACCCTAGTTCTATCGCTACACTTGCCTTGCCTATATACACAGGGGCCACTCCTTGTGTTTTCCAAGCTGTTAGAGAAACTAAAGCACTGAAATTGCAGATTTTCCCCAACCTTGCAACAGTTGAGGTAAAACCTGACCTGCCCTCCCCTTCCCCTCCTGAGCTCCTGAGCCCTGTTGCAACAAATGGGATCAAGAACACAGATTATCTCAGAGACAAAAATAACATTAACCAAGCTTCTCAGAACAACACTTAAAATTTAAAGCAAGCATGAGCAAAGTGGATCAAGGGAGCTCAACACAAGCACAATTAGCTTCTGTAACTTATTGCCACAGGATACTAAGAAGAACAAGAACTTAACAGGATTCTAAAAAGGATTAGTTGTGTATGTGAATAAACTGCATATCCAGAATTAGAATGAACCACCCACAAGTTTGGAAAACATAGAAACCCTTGAGTTTGAGAGCTTCAGCCAAATTTTAACAAGCATCAGAAACTTTCTCTTCTCCAGATTAATCTTCCCCCCGTGCTGCTCCACCTCTGCAGATGCTGGTGGAGGTGGCCAGAGCCAGAAACAGGACAGGAGATGTGATGGCATTGCTCTTATGCTGACTATGCTGCCTAGTCCCAAGAATTCACTGCTTCCAACAGCAAGGTAGATCTTCTGTTAAATCCTTAGAAGATTTAATGCATTGTCCTAAATGTGTTTGCTTTCTTTACAGGTTCTTACACTGCAATCATCACCACAGTGCCCAGGTGCTGTCCAGGATTTCTCAGAGATCCTTAGCTACAGTCACTGCACATCCTCTCCCTGCTGCTCCAAAGACAGATAGGGGAGTGCCTCGGAAGGGGCAGCTATCCTTTTATCACAGTGGTAATACACTTCTTGATAAAACAGCTGCACTTCACCCATGGTTTATAAAAAGCATCTCCATTAAGGTGAAAAGCTGTTTGACTTACAGCCCACTTCCCAAATAGAAAAGACAACGGAGAGTAGTTCTCTTAGGGGAAATGCTGATGACACTAACAAAAAGTTGCTCACCTTCCTTTAAGTTTGTTTGTGGGTGAAGGCTCAATGAGCACTGGGAAAAGAGTGCTCCAACAATTAGCTCATTTAAGGGCTTCTCCATCAAGTCTTCTCAAACTGGAGGTACAATGACACCTTCAGTTATCCTCTTTGCTCATCTAAGACAACATCAACGTTGTCTGGCACAGACAGACTCCCAGGCTCTCTATTTCCACCTCTGTGGTCTGCAGTGCACTGAATGTTTTGTGCACCACTGACTTCCAGAGATTTTTAAAAATGACATTAACAAAGGATGACCCAATTTCAACACGATTGGACTAAATTCTGCAGCTCCATAATAGGCTTTGCATATGCTTTGTCCAAAGGGTTTGAAGACACGTGCTTCAGCGTGATTCCTCATGTAAGAGAGGCAGCAGCAGGCCACAAGGATCAAGCCTCACCTTTCCAACCAGCAGGCTAGCAAAGGCCACTGTTCCAGGAGCTGCAAGGCTGAATCACCGAGCCAAGCACATCAAGCTAACACCAGGTTCCCTGTGGACTTGCCTTTGTCCCTCTACCCAAGGAAGCCCTAACAAGCTGAACACGTGTACCATCGCTGGGTGATGAAAGAACGGACGTGGCTGTCAGAGGAAAGACTGGGACACTTGCTAATGCTGTGGTAAGGGTTACCTCACCACCACACAGCTCCCAGCTTTTGTTGCTAGTGTCTGAGAGAAGCCCCAGGCTTTTATATGCTGTCTCAACCAAGGGTGTAAGGTGCATCTGGAACCCCAGGCTGGTGGGATCCACTGGGTGCTGCCTCCCGTTACACTGGCACCTGGGAAAGTTCACAAATACAGATATCAAATATGAAGAGCTGTGCACAACAAGCCACAAGCCCTGATTTTATCTCCTAGCTGGCTCTGCAGCATGTTCCCAATTCCAGACATGGAGGTGAGCTGCTCACCTCCCACACACTGTGGCCTCTTGACTCGCTGGGGAAACTGGGGACCACAGCAGAGGCCAGTGCCTCGCTCAGCTGCAGGTCAGGGCACACAGCACGGGGCACACACTCCTCAGCATCGGCTGGAAGGCAGCTCACCAGCTCTGTACCTGACACCTGGCTTCACAGCCATCAGCCCTTCCTTTTAATTACTAAGCTCTTCCCTTATTCACCCCTGAAAAAAACGAAATCCTGCTCTATTTTAAAAAGGTTATTAATAACCTGATTTTAATGCATTCAAAAAGGGGAAAAAAGGAAGCTTTGCAGAGCTAGTGAGCAAGCTAGCCCTCTCCTCCTGCAGCAAGCCACTACTGTGCACCCTAAACACCTTAAAAAGGGATTTCCTTTTCAAAAGCATCATTTTTCTTTTTTCAATAGCAAACATCAAGTATCTTAAAAGTGGGGATTTTTTTTGAAAGCTGGGAAAAAAATACACAGGCATCCAAATTCTCCATTACTTTTGAAAACACCAGCTGTTCTAAGCACAAATCCCTGAAGATGTTACTGCTTGATATAGGTGCTCTGGACAGGCAGCAAAGAACTTCCATAGCTGGGGGAGCTCCTCGCTGCTGTTGGGCTGAGGGGAGGCAGAGTGAATTCACACACAGCTTCTCCTCCGCACCAACACGTGCTGCTCACGGGGCAGCTGAGGAAGCCTGGAGTTAGTTGCTTTGTATTTCACAGGCACTAAGAGGAGCCACGTGGGGAATCTGAGCTGAATTGCTTCTGGGCTGTATATTCACATATAAATTTCTGCCTTATTGTGAATCATTTTTTCACTGCAGACAAGCCCACAACAGGGCCAGGGTTCCCAGGTTAGCTGCTGCACCCTACTCAAGCAGCTTGTTCTAGAGGCCTTCTTAGCAGCTGCCTGAGCAACAAACCCTCCAGCATCACAGCACACCCCAAGGCTGCAGAGATGTATTTCTATCACAGCAGCAGTGCTTGGAGGGACAGGGCCGTTCACTGAGTCACAGAAATGTTTCTCTGGGGTTTTCTCTCCTTGCAGGACAGATCTAGCAAAGATGCAGCATGGCACTCAGAGATCTCTCAGCTTCCTGGTGAACACTTGGTCAAAAAATCATAGCCAAGACCATTTCATCAAGCCACAGAGAAAGCTCCTCGCTCCTATCCCTGTTAGATGGCTTCTTTAAGGAGATGAGGTTCAAATCCTAAGCACTGCTCAGTGCTGGGTGGTCAAACAGGGCAGGGAGAGCCCGACAGCCTGTGACCTCTGCAAAAGTCACTCATGGCACTGAGGCATTGGCATCGATTCTTCCGTGCTACAGCGTGGAAAGGGACGCAGGGGGGGATCTGGGATGATAAAGCAAATGCCCAACTGTAACTCAGCAGCTTGCAACACAATCAATTGCTGCTTGCAGCTCTGCAGTCCATTAACACAGCCACAAACCTACACAACCCTCTCCTTGGAAACAGGAAGGGCATTTTAATACTTTCTCCCTTTGATTTCTGGGTGAAATTCGGCAGGGTCTCCTGTCCCTGCTGCTGCAAGGAAGCATGCAGGGCTTCCCGTGATGCACTCACCCTTCTTCCCTCACCTCCTTTCTCTGCAGTCACCACGGAGGTTTTGCCTGCCTGGGAACCTTTGACATGGCAGAATAACACGGCCCATCTTCCATTTGAGAGGTATTTGTATGGAAATGATTTCTTTTCCTCTACTAGCATAAAATTTCCATATCCAATAAACCTAGAGCTATTCCAGCACTGCCCAAGGAGGTGGAATTTGGCTCTTAGTTTGTCTCTTAGTGGGAAAGGCAAGGGCTAAATGGACTCGTTTGTCCAGCTTCCAATCTAAGCCTGGTTCTGACTCTGGCTTCCCCCATGGCTTAGTTATTTTGGCTCACCTGCACCTCAGCTTGCTCTAGAGGTGAGATGAAAATAGCTGCCTACTTTTGGACAGGAATCACAAGGCTCAAGTAGCTCACAGGCTAAATACAGAAATGGCACAAGCACTGATGCCTGAGGTGCTGGCAAGCACAACTCACACCAATCTGACGGGCTGGTGTGCATGCCTGGGGAAGGTCATTTCTCCTAATTTTAGAATCACCCAAGGGCCAAACCCAGCCCAGATCTTCTCCATATGAATGAGAAATGGAGAAGCCAAACAAAAACTGGAGACAGAATTAAGCCAACAGTTTCACAGTCCAACTGAAAAGAGCAGTGAACAAGCAGTCCTCACAGGAAGACAGGTACCTACGAGTGCCTCCCCCTGCTGCCCAGCTCCCCAGGACCACTCACCAGCTCCTGCCGTTTCCAAGAGCACCTTCACCACTTCCAAAAGCTTGACCTGCTCAGCCAAGCACCATCCTGCCACCAAACTAGTCAGGACGTAGGGAAATATTCCCCGTGGTCCACAGAGTGCCTCAGCACCGGGAAACTCTGACCTACAAGCGGCTGAAAGCACGCACAGGTGATCTGACACACAGACAGAGGCAGACACAGCTGACGGACAGACAGACTCCCTTGCAGGGTTTTACTTGCAAGGTGAGGAGCCAGACAAGCCCTTGGGGAGATGTGAGAAACTGGAGGGTTTTGTAATGGCTGCTCTAAGAATGTTGTAATCACACAGCAATTGTGGTGCATCTCAAATCAGCCAGGCAAATTACACCGTTGTTATTACGAGTGTCACCAACCTTGCACGGCAGGGACGGAGCCCTTGCCCAAGGAGGGAACAGGGTTAGGAGAGCACCAACAGAGCAAAGACCCACCACACTCCCTTCAGGCCTGCCTAACCCAAGTGATAACAACCTGGTAGCTTCCTCAAGTGACTAGGACCACATCTGTGCTTTCCTGGGCTGTATCTCAAGGTACAACACTTAATTAGTCAGGTTGATTTTACCTTTTTTTTTTTAAATTAAACAAATATTTTCAAGCACAAGAACAGCTCTCATCGTTTGTTTGGAACTGTCAGTCTTTCAAATGTCATTCCTACAGATGACTAATATTTAAAAACAAGAGCTGCTAAACTCTTTGACTCAGCTGATGATGAGCCAGAGCAGTAACGATGGGGGAAATCAGTGCTCAGAAGGGCTCAGTGCTGCACATGGCCATAAAGCCTTTTTGCAGCTTGAAGGACTGGGGCTTCCTGACAAATGCAGAATGCAGGCTATGAAAATGGGGGACGTGGCACATCTGTGAGGACATCCCAACACGCTGTCGCTGTCATGTCGGCAAATAAAGAGAAGAATTTCCTCTTTCAGGCTCTCTCAGTGTGTCGGTTTTCTCAGTGCAGAGTGAAGACCTTGTTTCATTCTGCCTCCTCCACGGGCTCCCTTTGGAGCAGGTTTCCCTGGACTCCCTGATCCTCCATTTTCCCACATCTACCCAATGGAACACTGCTTTGGGAAGCACCCTAAGATGTACAAGCCAAAAGTGCACCACGGTGTTAGCAGCAGGGGAGTGCACGTGCTGATCCCTGCACCTGAATGCCAACACCCACCTTCTCCACAGCCCCTTTCTCCCCACAGACCGGTGGCTCAGCCCTGGATTGCTGCATAGTTCACAATTTGCTCTGTAACAAGAATGACTCAGGCTGTTGGATAAGTTATTAACTTCAGCAGCCAGAGTCTCTTCCCATTAGAGCCTTATGGTACGAGGTGCCTGGGTGAGACAAAAAGGACTGCCAGGCAGAGCACAGAGTGCACGAGACAGCGATGAGAAATAACGTTGGCAGCATTATTAAAAGATAAATTGGAGGAAGAAAGGAGGTGTGTGTGGGGGGTGACAGCTTCAGAGGATTATAACAAATTCGTTGCCACCAGGGGCTTCATGGCTGTCAAATTTCCCAAAGCCAGGGGACAGGGCAGTGGCAGGGAGACAGATGAGGTCCCCCAGCTCCACAGGTCAAAGCATTCCTTCCACGCAGATTTCCTGCCAGTGTGAAACCCCAGAAGTATTCAGCAGCAATAGGTTTACAGCCTGCAATGTTTTCCTGACCCTAGCACCTCTTCATGTGATTACAGTGACAGCAGAATCCTCACAATGCCGTGGACAGTTACTCCTCCACAAAGGGCAGAAATTGGCAGCTCCCCCCTCCTACTGTCCTTTGGGCTTTATTCATGGAAAAGCACCTTTTATTGCCATTTTTGCTTCTTCCTGAGGCTAGTCTGCCAGGCTGGAGGCAGAGATAGTATCTACACCTCCAGGATCCAGATAGCTCCACCTTGCTGCCAAGGGATTCATCTTAGAGTAATTTTATTCACAGTTATGCCTGCCAGGCCCTCTTTTCAATACTCTTGGCTGAGCAGTGGCTGCTTGCACTTGGAGAATTTCAGAGCTAAAGTAACTAATAACTTAGAGTAACTGTCTAAGGCAGATGTGACTTCAAACTCAGCCACCCCACTGAACTCTCATCACATTGCTTCCCATTCTCTTAACAATCTCCTGCTGCCACACTGGAATCTCACTCCTCAGGCCAAGCTAGCACATCCAAGTCTATCAGCATCCTTCCCCCTGCCCAAAGAGTCCACCACGGTACAGACACCTCAGTGCAGCCAACAGCTTCCCAAGCAGGTAAAGCTGTCCTGGCCCCTACCCTTCCCACTCAGATTCCACTCGATCTTTTCGATGCTCCCAATTTTAGCCCTTCAGAAGCACACCAGAAATGGTGCTCAGGTAACTGGCAAACAGAAACAAATACTTCCAGGCCCTCACAGGAGGTCACTCTCTGAAAATGAGTGTGTTAAAGTCACGCCTTATGGATGTGCCACTGTTGTAAGAAAGACACTGGAAGAATTATTCATTAACAGTGACTTCTGTGGCTCTAATCTCCATAACCAGCTGCCGTTCACCCACGTGGATCACAGCCCATCTGAATAAACCTTTGAATGTCCATACAGCCCCACATCACACAAATCCAGCCTCTCCTGGGGTACTGCATCCCTGCAGCTACTGTGAGAGCTGAGGATGGGAAGGATAGAACATCCCTGTGTCTCACCGAGGCTGTAGGCAGCGTGCAGAAAGAGAGTGCCATAAACTGGCTGGCAGCCTTTCAAGGGTGGCAGGCTTGTGCCAGATGATACTGCTCTCTCTCAAATTAGAAGCAAAACGTGCCACTAGAAAGTCAGGTGAAAGCTGTCTCTCAAGGAAGCAAGAGGCTGCCTCTCTACTGCTGCGTGAGGCAGCATCTTAAAGCATCCTGCTAATCTGAGCACAGCGTTGCCTCCCAAAAAAAGCCACAGCTCTTGCTTTGTTCTGTCCCAGCCCTGCCTGCTTTTCCTGGCAGACACAGGTCAGGGGCTGTGGACCCCCACCATAAGCTGTGCTGGGATTTAATCACAGCACCATTCTCCTCCCATTCCTACAATCACAGCAAGCCCCTCAGAGAGGCAGATGAATGGTATCAGTACAAATATTTATCTTCCTCAGCCCTGGAACCTGGGCTGGGCATTGGTATATGCTGACTGTAGGAGACACTAAAAGATCAAGCAGGCTCCCTCTCTGCCTCAGTCATGCAGGTTCACCATCCAGACATCATCCCTGCACAGTCCTGCCAGGCTTCCAGCATCCAGCGAGCTCCCAGTTCAGAACAGGGCTGCAGCTTACTCCCTCCTTCAGAGACCCAGCCCCCTCACAGATCTGCCTCTCAGCAACCATCATGTGCATCTATTATTCAGGAGAAATATCAACTTATTCATGAGCCAAAATAGGTTCCAGGTACCGCACCCAGTCTCTAACAAAATTCCTCCTGCAAAGCTGCTCTTTTCTCAGCCTGGACTCGGCCAAGTGCAGTGCTGCTCTCGCTTTGATCCCTCCAGAGGGTTTTACAGCTTTGTTACAGTGGGGGACAGGAGTTAACAACCCTCTCAGGCCGCTCCCTCATCATCTGGTTAATGAACCTCCTTAATGGCTACGGCACAGCATCGCTCACCTCCTGTACACTCCACAAACTCCAACCTTTCCCTTGGGCTTGCACTTACAGTTCCCCACAAGGATGGAGGGATGGCAGGGCAAGGAGGGCATGGGAAGTGACGTGGTGCCCACAGGAGGACAGTGACTTATCTAGCACATTGTCACAGGCCCCTGCAGAGTTATTCATGTACCAGGGAGGCATTTAGATGCAGCAGGTACTTGGATGCACTAGCTGTAAGCACTGCAGGGCCATCAGTGTCTCAGCACAGCTCCAGGTTTACTCTCTGTGTCACTGTCTGTGGGATTCAGATGGAATAATCATAGAAGATCACCTAGTCTGGTCTGGTCCTGTGTGGCCAGAGCAATGTTGCTGGATTTCGCTCATTCCCTGAGAAGCTGGAGTCCCCCAAGGACTTTCCCATGCAGCCTCTGGTAGGTATGGCCCTGGCCCTCACTGTGCCACCTGCGTTAGGAGAAATGCATTGGTACACTCTTCTTCTTCAGCTTTAGAAGCTGCTAAACAGATGGAAAAACAAAGCACAAAATCTAAGGAGTTTAGCCAGAACGCTTCAGCACCAAGGTGGTATTTATAGACAAGCCCAGGGAGAGGTAACCCAGGCACCCACTCCCCTGCCACACTGCATTTCTCTGCAGGAGGCCCTGGTGTGCTGCTCCGAGGCAGCGTTACTCATGCAGTTTGCTCAGCACCCACACACATAGGCAACCAGACCCACTCATTCACAGCAGCACACAAAAGCATCTCAGCCCTCCCTCTGTGCCATCAGGACAAGAGAAGAGCATGGGCTATTCAAAACTCCAATTTATCAAAAGTGGGATGCCTCTCCTACTGATGGTGATAAGAGTTATGCTTTTTATTCACTGAGAGCTGGAGTGGGCCCCAAATCATGCTGGCATTAAGTTATGATAATGCTGGAAGTATTATAAATGCTTTGCATGCCAGACAAATCCTGGACCAGGCTTCCAAATCCCCTCAAAATCCCCACTTGCATCTCTACATTCATCCATTCATGAAATCCAGAGCAGAGCCTCAGCATCCATCCTTTTGCTCCTGGTCTCTTTCCAGCTGAACGGAAGGTGAGGCAGAGTCAAGGTATTTCTTCTGGATTAGCCTTCTTTTGTCTTTCAGGTGCTGAATCTAAGGAAGAAACTGTGCAAGGGTATTTAAGAATGACATCCAGCTGAGACAAATCCCATGCCCCTTTCTCCTGTCAGAAAGTGAAGCGTGTCTCATTCTCCATAGCTCTGGCCCCCATAACCCCAGCGAGCTGTGGCACTGGAGAAACTGGGGCTCTGCCACCCACACAACATAAAATGTGGCATCCACGAGGCTGGAGAAGTGAGACCTTGCAATTGGCTGGGAGGAGATCTTTGTGCCACAGCTGCAGTTGTGGACATCTGGCTCCAGATGAATTCCCACTCACAAAAGGTCAGATGAGAGCTGCACTGTCCTCACAGAGCCCATCTGCAGGGGCCTAGGGTGGGAGACACACACCCCTGCTTCCTGCAGTGCCATAGCTGTAGGTCCTCACAGCAGAGCTCACCACATAGATTTGTTTTGCAGTCAGTGGGAATAATCCATTTGGATCATTTTAGAGGAATGTTTTCAGATGAGATGAGCTGTACCCTGGAAGTGCCCATTTCTCTTTACTATACAGCTGAACCTACCCAACCTGACATCCACATCTTCAGTGCACTTAAGCAAAGGGTTTCACACCTTTTTTGGGGGTAAAGAGACTTCATTCTCTCAGCTACAGCCTTCAATTCCCTATTCCCAGATGGCAGACAGTGCAGAAGAGAAAATTCTTCTGACAACCCAGCCCACTGGTCTGGAGTGCACAAGGCAGGAATGGAAGGAGAGATTCTGAACTCTACTTCCCATGTTGCATTAACAGGGCACCAGCTGTTGTTATTTCAGAGAGGATAACCAGACTCCAGCAGACAGTGTGGAAGGAACTCGGGGGGATCAGCAGACATCTCTCTTCTGGAGGCTCTGCAGTGCATGTCTTTGCAACAGCCTGGAGCTGAACGGAAAGAATTCTCAGTTGTGACGTGAAGATGTGGATCCCCTCCCCAGAGGTTTCAGAGATGGGGTTTTTAATGCCTTTCTGAAGATTGCCCATTCTAACTGGCAGAATTTATTCTGTGGGCTCCCATATCTTTGCCAGGGGAATCCCTACATGATCACAGGTCAATCTACCTTTCCCTGGTCAATATTTGGCCAAGTTTCCATCAAAACCAAGCATGCTGTATTTTCTCTGTCCATCCTGTTCACTTACATACTACTCTCCAGTGCAGAGCCTAGATGTTCACAGCACCAAGGACTCTGGAGTATCAAACCACGTCTCAGGAGCTAACAATAAATAGCATTCCAGGGCAGTGTACAGGCTGGAACTGGGCCAGCAGTGACCAACACATTAACACACCCTCTGAGAGCTCATACATCACCTGCTCTTAAAGAACAGCAACAACAAGTGCAGGAAGCCTTGTGCAGAAGCTTAGCTCTTGTCCCATCTTTAGCAAAATAGCTCAGATCCAGGCAGGAGGGGGATGTTGAGCATTTCCTATTTATTCTGCTGTCACTGCCAGGCATGTCACACTGTGTTCCCAGTGGCTTGTATGGATGGGAGAGCTGGAGGGATTTCTGCAAATTGCTTAAAGGCTCTGTGGTACTCGGGCAGGACAGGGCATTTCTCAGACAGAAACAGAGCCTGTGTGCTTCTGCACACAGCTGTACAAGGGGAAGAACACACACATCTACACACAGACCTGGATGAAAAACACAGGTGTGCAAAGCTGCTTGTGCAAGGGTGCTCCAGGCACAGCACAGGTACCCATAAGGTATCCATCCCACATTTTATGAGCCTGTGAACAATATGACATGGAAACTGCCACTTGGTACCGCTAACAGATCCACAGACAGAGAGGGTAAAGAACAGGAGGACTAAACTTGCTAAATTTGTGGGACAAAGCCATCAGCACTACAAGAAACTGGTATCTGCTCCCTAGCATGGTGAATTGTTCTCAGTTGTTTCCTCCATCTCTCGTGGCCTCAGCTCCCTGGAGGCGTGGAGTTCCCATTAGAGAATGTGGGAGGATATATTCAATAGTGACTAATACGCTGTATTACTTAGAGCACTTGGGGGTGGTCCACGTGTCTAGATCAGGATATGAAGATTAACTATGGGCCACACCCTGTGATCTCCACTCAGCAAAGCCCTTATTAGCTTCTGAAGGTGAAGCCAGCCCTGATGTCAACTTGCCAATCCAAACACAAACAGTTGAGGTTCACAGGAGAAAAAGGGAGAATCTACCCTCAGTATTGAGACGTTGTGCTTGGCAAAGATCACTTCTCTTGCCACCAAAGGAGCAAAACACTGGGAGGTAACTGATTCAGGATGTCCATAAACAAAGCATAAAAGACAATAAGTTACAGAGAACAAGGACCCATGGAAAAGACACTGCAGAGGGCCCTTCCAATGACGTTGCCTGCAGAAGATGCTTTGCCTTTGAGTGGGTTGCAGCCACACCACAGGCACTTCCAGCCATATTCCCAACCAAGACTAACAGCTACAGCCCACCTGACTTTTCAAGGCTTCTGCACACAATGGGAGGGCTGCAGAAACAGTGCAGGGTCCCAGAGGGCATCAACCATGGAGAAAGATGCTGACCAAGACTTGCTGCACCCCCAGAAGTCAGAGATGTTGCTGATAAGCCCATATGACAAGCAGCCCTGGAAGCCAGGCAGCCTCTGGCACTGCTCATCCTTGCAAGACAGAATGTACAGTGATGTGAGAAAGGACCATACCCTCTCTTCCTATGGATTCAAATCTGTCCACTGGGTTTTTCTGAAGAAGAAAAAACTGCACAACTTTTTTTTTTTTTTTTTTTTTTGAGCTCGTAGAAATAGAACAAGGGCAAGAGTGAGCAAAGGCATTGCAAAAGGCAAGCCTCCAAGAAACCCTAAAAAATGAATTGCAATATTTGCCCTAATGTCCCTTAAAAGTCAGTTCTTTTCATTTCCCAAGGCTTCTGCTGTTGCAACACGAGGGTGCTGGGGAAGATTGAGAGGGCAGACGCACTGTTTTCCTTTCAGAAAGCATTATTTTGACATTGAGCAGCCAGCTTCGCACAAGGGGAGAGCGTGTGCTCACACTTGTGTTACTGGAAGCAGATTTCTTGCTCAGCTTAGGCCAGATTTCCCAGCTACAGCAATTGTTTGCCAGGAAGAAGCAGCATTTGTGAGTGTGCTAAAAACCAACATGGCCCCACAAACAGAGGGCACTTGCTGCTCTTTTTGCCTCAGAAGGTGCAGAACTGCAGAGCAAAAACCAGAACAACACTGCAGGTCAGGAGAGGAAAGAGAGCAAATCCAGGCACCGCCGTGGTTCGCTGGAGCTCTGTGAGACACTGCCCTGGTGAGGACAAAGCCACAAGAGAACAGAATCACTGACCCTAGTGGCACCCTGTCAGGCCTGTGACACATCCAAGGTGACAGTCTCTGCCGAGGGTTGGGGTACTACCCCCTCACTTTCCACTATGAGCCACCTTGATGGGTCAGGAAACTTTGGGATGCCAATGAACAAGTGGGAAAGCTCTCCCACCCTTTTTTATGGATGCCCTCTCACTTTGCTGTCCTAGAGAACTGAAATGGCATTAAACCTCTTTTGCACCTCCGTCAGGTCAGCCAGCTTGGAGGGAGCCAGCTCTCATACAGGCTGTTACTGCATTGCTAACAACTCCAAGTTCACATTTCTCCCATGGAGAGCTGACAGTGTTTCACTAGGAATGGGGGTGTGCAGGGAGGGATTTATAACTCAGCTGCATGAAATGGGAAAGTGCTCACAGCCAACGTCACCAATTTCATTTTCCTTACTCTGTCTTTCATAAACCCATATATAATCAACCAGGAAAATGAAATTACTGGTCAGCTACCTTCCCATTCTGGTAGCATCTATTGTACTGCTGGCTTTGGCCATTTCCAAAGCTCTTGGCCTCTATCATAGAATTAACTCTCCTGGGAGAAATATCCTTCCCTTTCACTGCCCAATTATTCAGTTCCTTCACCAGAACATCTGCCATATTCCACAATGCTTTGAGGCTGACACAAAACAGAGTAGGCTGCTACGTACAGAAAGAAGATATTTTACTGTCTTTTCCTGAGTGCTTCCACTTTCCCACACCTTTTCAATCCCAACTCTGTCAGATAACCCAAGCAATCCCAACCACATAACCTAGCCAAATCTTGGCCAATTCATTCTCATTGGAGATCTGTGTACAGAGAAGAACTAATGAGACAAACAAGGCGAGCACAATGCATCTCAGGTGAGTTAGGAGAATCTCCTCATACGAGCAAGGATTACTCATGAAACAACAGAATGGCTTGAAGCTCCACTGTGCATTGACACAGTCCTTCTTCCATATTTCTGTGTATGCACAAACACACCCAACCTCACCCATTTACACAAGCTGGTGACACCTCACTGTAGATGTTCAGGGTCACTGACTACTTAGACCAGCACACACAGGCCTATGCCACAGACTGCCTTGAGTCCATAAGGTTGGACCATAAGCTCCTTAGATGTGTGTACAAGCTCTTACGTCAACTGACAGCACACTGGAGCTCATCACTTTCTGCACTGTGTGCACATAAGCAGGGACTTCTGTGACACGTCATTATCTAAGTAACCACGGCAAATGCTTCCTAATCCCATGCCAAGACCCATCACGAAACCCCTGAATGCAAAGGGAGGAGGGGGCATCTGATGGACAGCACAGAACAAACGGATATTGCAGCACAAGATCCTGCCAAAGAGAGGGAGAGATGCCCAGCCAAGACCTGCACTTGCTGGGGTACACTGGATATGGGCTCCACAGCTGTAAACATTAGGTCCCCCTCAGTGCTGTCCCAAAGAACATCTAGGCTGAGCCATATCCCAATACTATTTGAAGTTGTGCTTTCTCATCTAAGAGAAATTAGGACTTTCAGGGTCAGAGACACAGGAATCGAGTCAAAGAGAGGCCCAGCAGGGAAAAGGAAAGCATCAATTTATGGACAGCTTCATTGATCACCATGGTGTTTCTCCTCCATAATCACTATTTTCCATTCCCACTCACTCCCACAACACAACATGACACAGAGATCATGCCTCAGATGGCACAGCACCACTCAGCCATCTCCTATTCCTCCAAAAGATAGCACTCAGAAACCTTTTCCCTTTAAGCAGCCTCAAAGTTGGCTCTCACCACTGCTGGCATGAATGAAAGGGATTTCAGTTCCCCCTCCTCCTAAATCCCATCCCTGTCTTTCAGCACAGATGCACGGGTGGGCTGGAAGGGAGCGGGGCCATTGTAGTCCCCACGCAGCTTCCCCGAGAGCCACACACAAGCTCCCCAGAGCAGGGGCAGGTTTGGGAGGGCAAGGCTGGGAGCACAGTGCTCCTGGAGACGAGACATGGGCATATTTCCCCATAACCCAGTCTGCCTTCCCCAGGCAAGGCGGCTTGGCGTCCCCAGACACCCAGCCTGAGAAAGGGGCAAAGTGATCTCCAGCCCTGCAGCCCCTGGGACCCACTCTGCGTCCTTTAAATACACTGGGAGGGGGAGAAAAATCGCTTTGAGTCCTTTCGTGCTTCCTCCCACTCCCCGCCTGCTGCATACACACATGCACACACACACCCAGCCCTGTGCATAAAGGATCTCTGTCCTGCTCAGCTCAGCCACACAATGCCTGCAAGAGGCAAGAGTTACCTTATTCCCACAGCCTGAACTGCCTTCTCTCTCCATCGTGGCTGGGAAGCTGCTCCCATTCATGCTTTAATCCCTGGGAACAGAGGCACGATTCAAAGCGGCTGTTCACCCACCGGAGTGGGCTCCCCCCAGCAACCTCCTCCTCCTTCTCTCCTCCCTTCTTCCTCGTTTGTTGGGTCCAGATTGTTTTTCCTTTTTTTTTTTTTAATGTATTCTTTCTTAATCCAGGCAGTAACCAAGACACTCCTTCATTGCCTCTCTGCCTTCCCGTTTCACTCGCAAAGAAACAGCATTGGAGAGCTCCTTCTTCCTCCAGTGCCTCTGGACCTCCGGTTCCCCAGGTCTGCTTTTCTGCAGCGTGGCGTTAAGGGAGAGAAAGAGAGTGAAAGAGGGAGGGAGGGAAGGAAGGAGAGAGGGAGGGAGCGTGCAAACAGGGAGGAGGAGGAGGAGGAAGAGGCCAGCGGGGTGCGGGAGGAAGGAGCCAGAGCGTGGCTGGCTGCTTTGTATCCAGAGCCGTGCTGACAGCCCCTTCCCTCCCCCCCAGCAGAGAAGGACCTGCGCTGCTAATGGTCTGTACCAATTTATTCCACTTAGGCAGGGGCACTTCTCCCTGCGACAGGAGGAAAAATCAGGGAAGGCTCTGAGATGGCCCCTTAAGGAATTGGTTCCTGCTCTCCTCACTCCACAGCATCACCCACTGAGTTTGCAGCCACAGGCTAAGGGAGACGCTCTCCCAGCTCAGCAGGCAAATGGGAAGTGTGATGCTGGGAAGGGCTGGGTGTGAGGCAAAGGTCTTGCTGGTGAGGAGGCTCAGGACCTCTCTGAGACAAAGCAGTGATCATATGTTAGGTGGAAAGCAAGGTTTGCCCCCAGCCTCCAGGGAGGCAGGCTGAGCTCTGCTCCGCTGTCTTTAGCGGAACCACCCTCCACTCCTCGTGGTGCGTGCCTCCGTGCCCAGACTGAGGGCTCCCCAGCTGAGTCCACCCGAGCTCTGCAAGCAGTGAGGAACACTTGTTAGATCTCCTGCAACTCCCCTTCTATCTAGCACCATGTCTCTCCATGGCCCCACTCAGCCATCTCTAACCAAACAGCAAGGGACCCCCACATCCACCCAGCAGCTGACCCAGGGCCCCAGCACTGGGCACAGGACAGCAGGAACAAGGAGGCTCTGGGTGTGACTGGGGCTGCCCCCAACCTGGGGACAACTGCACCAAGCCCAGTGGGCAGACAGGACACTTTTGTGATCTCTGACAATGCTCCAGGACCCTAGGATGCTCCCTTCCTTCATCAGGACCACGCAGGGCTTGAAGGGGCTGGGGAGCAAAGTCTCATCTCCTGATACTGCTCTTTAACAGTTAACCCAGGCAGGGCTGACTCATGCTCAGCAGCAGATTCCTCAGAGAGGGCTGAACACCATGGTGCCCATGTTTCTCAATGCCACACTTGCAGCTGGACAGTTTAACATGGGCCAGAAGTCAGTTCTGAGGTTGGGGGTGAGTTACCTTCTACCTGTCCTGCCACTGCTGCCTGCTCACCTGCCTCCAACCAGATCAGCCCCCTCCACATACCACAGTGGACATGCACAGATCCACAGCTACAGCTACTCCCTCGTTACTCCCTCTCTACCAGATCTGGTAAGGTTACAGTGCCATGGTAACCTCCAGGTATAGGGAGATTTACTGATGCTTTACCAAAAAAGGTACAACAAATAAAACCACACAACTTTGCAGTTCCTTTGAAAAGCTCTTCTATGCTCAGGGAGCTGAGGTCCAAATTGTGGAGCAATCTCAGTGATCTTCACCAGTGACTCCCAGCAATTTCACCAGGCTTTTTGTTTTGAACCCATAGAATTCAGGCTCCAGTGGACCTCAAGGGGTACCTGGGAGCAGAGATGGCTGCTCTGTAGTTTGGAAGTCAAAGCATTACCCACAAATTAGCAAGCATCAAGACACACTGGCCAATCCCAGCTGCATCATCACAGGGGAAGCAGCTCCCAGACTCTTTCCCTCTGAAGTGAAGCAAACTGAAGGACTCCACACACGGCCCCAAGCCACTGCTCAGGTGGAAGTGAGCTTTGCTGAGACTGGCAAAGCTGAGACTGGACAAAACAGGGAGGTGATGCCCCCAGGCCAGTGCTGAAGTACTGTCCACAGATGCTGGTGCTTTATAACAGCCTCTCCCCTCACGCCACACCTACCCTGAGGATGCCCAAGGATGAATAAGGACTGCCAATGCAGAATCCTTCACACAGAGCTCAGGAGACCTCACAGCCAGGCTAGCTTCTGCTCAGCCACCTCCTCTGCAAAACAAGGCAGTTCTTACAAAGGGAACATGGCCTTTTTGTGTCCTTGGTCTCATTTTCTGCAAGGTACCGAGGGAGAGATCAGCTCCAAAGACTACTTGCCTGGGAATTTTGTGCCAATTCAGCTAGTACTAAGGGTTTCACTGAACTCTGTGTCTATTAAAAATGCATAATGTCCACTTATATCAAAAGGGTGGATTCAGACCCAGTGCTTTTCCAGCATGTCCCAGGCTACCTGCTGTTATGGCATTCAGGAGATGGATAGGAAGGAACTGTCCCTTGAGGCCTATATCGAGAGGTAAGAAAGGGCACATTCATTCACTATTTCAGGGCTGGGTGAGAGGTGGGAAACCAAGGGAGAAGAGACATAAAAATGCTCCTGCCACAAAACCTAAACACATAAAAACTCAGGGAGGAGGGAAAGGAGATGTGCTACACCTGAGATTTATAAAAATTATGGGTGAGCAGTAACATTTCAGGCTCAGCCCTGCATCAGTGTCTCTGAAGACTCACAAAGGTGTAAGGCATTGGAAAAGTGTCAAAGAAGCCCAGGAGGGACATAGGCACATACAGAGAGCCATTGCTGCATCCCTCCTCTGCCTCCCTGCCTGAAAATTACAGCTTGGCTCACTCAGAGCTCCTTTCTGTGACCAGAGCAGCAGAACAATGGTGCAGAAAAGCTGCTCTGACATTTTCCAAGGTTGTCCCTTCGAACCTTAGCATATCAACTGGTTTGCATGCTGAGTATGGAGCGTGCCACATTCACCAGAGCCAAATTCCAGGAGAGGACAAGCCTGCCAGTAAGAGGGCTATGGCAGGAGAGGCTTAGGCAATCCTCCTGAAGGATCTTGGGATGAAGAGAAGGGTGTTGTTTGCCTGGAATCCAGAGTGCTTCACAGAGGATGCGAATCTGAAACACGCAGCAGCACTGTTGACAGCAGTGGATATAAACAGAGCAGTATTTTCCCGCTCCCTTCCCCTTCTTATTATGGCACAAAATACCCCAAGTAAAATACACACACACAGAAATCCACTAGAAAAGGAAACCAAAGCCCCAAGTGCACACACACTCACACACACACAGATATTCTTCTGGAGAATGTAGCATATATTCAATACCTTAAATGTCATTTTTAAAATATTAATGCTGTGCTTCAGGCTAGGTTTCTGTAAGGTTTATTACCACAGGATTGGAGGCACAAGAAAACCTAAACTAGAGGCTCATGGTCTGACACATTCTGCCTCCCCCAGCTGTCCAGAGGCCCAGTCCTCGACCACGCTCCATCTCCCCCTTCCAGAGTCCAAAGGCACACAGCAACAGCAGCGCTGGGCATACACACTCCCACCAGGCTTCTTCCAAGGAGGGGGTAGAGCTGCAGCTCCCTTTCCCCTCTTCCCTGCGCTCAGAGCTCGCCATCTGGCACTGTCAGGAGGATCTCTGCTTGGAACCGCGCTGCAGCCAGGCACAAACGCGAGCGGATGCCTCTCTGGCTAAACAATAACCTCGTTAGCTGAGGCAGCGCCGGGCAGAGGCAGAAGCGTGAGGGCAAATAGTCAGCAAGCAGCAGGGTATGTTCAGCACAGTGCTGGGGTGCTGGGAGGGAGCAGCATCGCAGCTGGAGTGAGCCAAGGGCTGATGTGATCTACCTTCTACATCTAACCTGGCTGAGAGCCTCCCTCAATCACAGCCTCACTCCCTCCAGCAGCCTGTCTTGTTTTCAGGCCCCAGGCAGCCTGAACATGGGAACTACCTCACCTCAGGCTTTCTGGGAGTTTCCTCAGCCTCTAGCCTGGGCCCTAGGTTATTATCACCTCGTGGTGTCAGACTTAAGATACAGACTATGAACAGAAACAGGATAAGGAAAGAGATGGGACGGTTTTTGAAATGAAATGTCTGAGATCTTCAGAGCTAACCCTGATATTAGGAAGGGAGAATGTCATTTGATAGTCCTACTTACCTTGTCATGCAGATGAGAGGGCCCATAGGCTCTAGGAGTGGCCATGGAGGGAAAAACCCTCAAAGTTTGGCTGCTTTACCAACCTTAGACAATTCCCCTTCTTCCCACAGAAGGGCTGAGCAGTAGCTGCTCATAATCACAAATCAAACTAACCCCTCCTGTTAACTCTCCATGCAACAAAAGCCCTCAACCTGTTTATCGTGCTCCCTTTAAGCACCACTGTCCATCCCACCCTCTGGAACAGATCCTTGCTCCTACTTTGGTTGCCAGGTGCACACAGGGCAAAAAGATCCTTCAGCAAGCACCAGCTAGCCCAGTTATTATTCTCCAAGGGCCAAACAGAGGCCAACAGGTTTTCAAGCAGAGTATAAGCTTCATCTGGAGTGGAGCAACGCATTCTGCTATTTGCACAGACCATTTCCAGCAACTCTTGCCCTTGTTGCTGTGCTACAGAGAGCAATTACCAGCCTTTGAGTCTGTTGGGCTTCAGTGGTAGGGAAACTGGCACATAATTCTGTGACAAGTCTACTTTGAAGCCAAGGTTTCTTTTTCTTCTAGTAAAGGTGCAGCAAGCAATGATAAAAGCTGTCATCCCATCCAAAATCTCCTTATGTTCTACTCAAAAAGTCTGTCATGAACTCCACCTACACAACCTATCAGAGAAGCTTTCTCATCACCCAGCTGGACTTCTGCAACAAACCTTTGAGTGAGCAGCAGACAGGCACAGACTGATCACTCAGCACTTCCCAGCTGGGCAGTGTCCTCAGACAGACACAAGGAACTGGACACCAACATCAGGCTTTGGGAGATGGGCAGGGCACTGATCCCCCTGATACAATCCAAAAGGACCTCTGGAGGAAAACCATTCCTGAGTACAGCCTATCTTTACCTTGAAGCCAAGACAGGGAGAGGCTCTCTTCCCTGGCAGCACTGCCTGTCAGGAGCTGCACCACCCCATCGAGGCTCTGCATGTGCATGGAGGGCATTTATGCAGCCTGATGTGTGGATTCATCATGCCCTCGGGATGCTTCACAGATGCATGCAAAACACATTTAGGAGTGTGCCACAGTGAGTGTTGGGAAGACCAAAAGAAGAGACTTGGTGATGTATCAGCAGGTGGTGCTCTCCCCTTCAAATTAGCAAACAAGTTAAGCCCTAGCCTGGCATTTTACCACTGGGATTTCCTCCAGTAAAGAGACCTCAGCGTAAGGCAAGACCCCTCTTCTCTGCAGTGCTGAGACACACAGAGCCTGCATCAGTCCAGAGCCCAGGGGAGGAGAGTCACACTTTGCACGGAGCTCCCCTTGGACAGTGGTGCTTCTTAACATCTTGGAAGAAACTCTTCATGGGTTAAAGACCATCGTAGGTAAATCTAACTCAGGGGAACATCAAAAAGGAAATTGTTTAGCACATTGCCAGGAGTTAGCAAGAGTGATTCAATAACCCCTAGGCTCCTTGTCCAGCTCCAGCCTTTCTCCGATCGTTATCTTGGCCAGAATCCAAGGCAGAGGATGTTCAGAGACTGGCGCAGCCCAGACGGTGCTAAATCACACACATCCCAACCCTTCTCACGGGGATTTTAATTTATTGGGAAGCACTTTCTCAGCAAACAAACACAAACAGCGACCCAGCTCTCCCCATATTGCTCTGCAATTAAGCACCACCCAACCTGCCACGCACCCAGCCCACAGGTCAGAAATTCTTGTCTTTGCTCTGGATGCTGCAGCTTGAGGCCAGAAGAGAGGAGAGGGAGCATGCATGCAACCCTGGAATTACTGCTGGGTCTCTTGGTGTTTTCAGTGAGACAACCCCAAATGGGGACTTCCAGACAACAGAAGTCACAGGCCCTTTTTGTTTGTAGGGCTCAGGAGATTACCAGCAAATCCAAGCCAAAGGCTTGCACATCTCTCTGCCTTAATACTTGACTTGTGCTATTGACGCATGCTCTGCGCATTTTCCTGCTCTGTTGTCCCCATATTTTCTACCACTGCTTCACCAAGCAGCTTTGGATCTTACTGAGAGAGAAACTCCTTCAGGAGCAGCTTGTGACACTCTGGGATTGCAACACAATGAACTGATAAAGCGAGACATAGAAGCGCATAAATAATCATAATATCTCACATGTCCCAAGATCACACAAGCAATTTAGACTCTTTTTTCATGTCCTGTTTATAAATATTCATTTCAGAGCTGTTTTAAATCAACAGAGCCCGATGCAGAATCACTCCAACAGCTCAAGCAGCCTGCCATTCCCATGCAGCGTGCAGGCAAACCGCACCTCTTCGCAGCCTCACCTCAGCCTGCCAGGGCGAGCATGGCCCTGCCGCCTCTTGCCTACAAATATTCACAGACCATGACAGCAGAGCACAAAAGAACCAGCAGCAAATATCTCAGCATCTCCTACTGCTCCTGTGGCAGTCATGTCCTTGCCACAGGCCCATTCCCTGCTATTAACCTCCATCTCAAAACTATTATGTGACAACATGGGAATCACGGCACTTGGTCTGGGTTTACCCAGCTGCCTCTAAACAGAATCACTTGGATCTACAAAAAAACCCTGTTCTGTTCATGCCTGGGAAAGAAAAATTAGTATGCAAACAGAGTGATAAATCCTCTGATGTGCACATTTATGTTTTTATCATGTAGTTAATCAGGAAAGAGTATGTTCAGTTTAGATACAGCTCCACACTTTGCCTCTATAATCTGAATCCCAGAAGGGCTTTATAAAACCATAATCTGCAATGCAAAATCGCAAAGCATATGGGAGTGTCTATAGATTTTCCAAATCACCTGTGCCCTAATTTAATATGAATAACAATTAGTTTACTCTTATCAGTTAATTGTGCCCCTTGTGGATTCAGCAACATTGCATCTCGTCACCAAACGCCTTTGTCTGAGCAAACTTTCATTAGGCTTCCTCGCTCGGCCCAGCCCCGCTCGCAGCTTTGGCAACAAAAGCGGAATTGCTGTTAAACAAAAAATGCATCACCACTGACAACAAAAAAGGGAGCGAGGCACGCTGCTTTCTGATAGAATCAGAGAACTAAACAAAAGCAGTTCGGGGTTAATAGCAGGGAGTGCTGCTCCAGTCCCTCCAATTCAGCCAGAGCATCCCCACAGCATCCTAGATGAGCAGCACAAGGAGTTTCTCCAGCCCCAGACAGCACTGCCAGCCCTCTATCCGTATCCCTGCTCCAGCAGCTCCAAGAGGGAGGAGATGTGCCTCCCAGCCCTGGGCACTAGCAGTAGGAGACTGAAGAAGGCTTTCATTCCACCTCTAGCGCTGTGATTAGCAGAGGATTGAGAGCCAAGGCGCCAGAAGCCTATTTCCAGCTCTGCTGCTGACTCCAAACGTGCAGGGCACTGAGCCTGCTCCCTCACCCATGCCAACAGCAACAACGCTGTCACTGATGAAGCTGATGGGATGTGCAAACACACTCACACAATGCTCTGGTACCAATCCTGCACTGAAAACACTGCCATTGCACCAGCGAGCGTTGCAACCCTTATCTATTGGCACAGGGTATGTGTTTTCTTTTCAAGGCACAGAAGCCCCCTTGTGAATCATACAAAAAACCAGATTGAGGATGACTGTGTTTCTACTTCCATTTCAAACACTGCAGGGTTTTGCACACACACAGGCCTTAAATCTCAGTTACACCATCACCTTGGCAGTAAAACGTTGCCTTTGCATAGAAGAGGATGCAGGCTACAAACCCTTTGGCAGAGATGAAGGAACAAGCCTGCAGCGTGGCAGATAAAGCCTCTGGTGTTAGGAATGTTCCCAGCCCACTAGATTCAGCCCAGGAATGGAGAGGCATCACAGCAGCAGAGTTAGATGTTGAAGCCACAGAGGATGTGCATCTTCACACTAAGGATGCTGCAAGCTCCAGCACACTGCTGCTGCTCTCTGTGTCCCTAGAGAGCTGGTACCACCGTGGGCATTTGGTGCAGATGCTCGCTTCCCCTCCACAGCACAAAGAAGTCCTGCAGCTTCTTGCCTCACAGCCTTCAGAGCAGGTGTAAGGGAAGTGTAAGGGAAGGCTTCTTCATAATCTACACTGACTCCTGCTCCTGCACCACCCTGAACACAGATAAAAAGGACACTCACCCTGCTCAAGTCAGGGAATCCATCACCTGCCACATCAAATATGCTCATCATCTTTCTGTACCGTGACCTCTGCTCCTCTCTAAAATGGGATATCTCCACCTTTTCAAAGGAATTAGCTACTGTGAATACTTAATTGCTTTTATTACTCTCCTGTAATTGTTATCATGACCTTTCCATGCACTATTTTGGTGTGCCTCTCACCAGGTCATTATTTCTGAGCCATAGGCTCCACTGCAACAGAAACATTAATTTTCTACAGACAGTAGAGACGAAGCTTGTGGTGTTTGATCTCTCCTGGTAAAAACTGATGCCACAAGCCAGACCAGGTTGAGCTCTGGCATTCTGGCAAAGCCATGAAAGATCTCTGACTTTTCCTAGTAGATCTTCCTGCCTTTCTCTTTGATCACCTCATTAGCTTAACAAGCAGCAAAGAAATTAAAAAATTTAAATAAGGCCAAGTGTCACTCACTTGAGTAATTGGAACAATGTGAGTGGGGAGTCCAAGCTGCAGAGGCCAGGATAATCCTGCAGGCAGCATTAGCTACTTGGACAGCAGAGTGAGTCACTCTCCAAACTAATTCCCAGCTAAAGAGAGAAATCAGGCTTTGATTCTCCATGGAGGTTCAATCAACAACACCTTTGCAGCATTCATTTCTGCTCCAAGCCATCCCACACAGCACACTGCCAAACACACACAGCATCAGTCAGGACTAGCTGGCAGGCGAGAACAGGGCCTGTCTTTTGACCATCTAATACTTCTCAGAACAAAGCTTACAGCTCAAGCAGGGCCACGTTGGCTGAAGAAAGAAGCTAGAAATACAAGCCAAACAAAAGCTTATTCTGCAGACCTGCCGTGTTTGGCAGTGTTCATGGAGGTGTCACAGCCTCACCCTATAAATAAATATAAATAAATTGTTTCTCATGAAAGCAGAGGAGAGATCTCGTCCATCTCAGATACTGCAGATCCATCTCAGATACTGCAAATCCATCTCAGATACTGCAAATCCATGTAGAATTGAACTAGCCTTTCTGAGAGACTCTATTTTATTAAGAATGCTGTTTAAATGCCTATCAACTTATCAAACAGCCTTTTCATGAAAAGAAATTTAATATTTACTCATTATTCATGCTCCTTTCCTCTTTCCCCCCTTGTCACCCAGTCGCTCATTCCCACCTAGAAAGAGAGAGACAAATCTCCTCAAGCAGACCAGCCAAAAGTGAGCTCAAGTCTTGCTCCATCTGTGCACAGATCACGCTCCAGGTGAAGGACTGCCCACGTCCTTTCAGGAAGAACACAGCTCAAGCCCTGACTGAAACCTGAAGGACTACAGTGCTTGCAGGAGCACACAGACTTAGAGCAATCGTATTCACAGCATCCACTGATGACATACCCCCAGGCAGGGAAAGGCACAGCACTTGGACTCAAGCACAGACAGACCAACGTGCACTCTTCCTGCAGGAATGCAGAGCTGAGCTTTGCAGGTTGGGCCATCTCCAGCACTCACAGCGTTGGTGTCTGCAGTGTCTGTGGATGTGCTGGCTCTGTGTGGCATTCACAGCCAGCAGCACCCTCTGCCAAGGAGCTGAGCCCATCATTTCAAAGGAACACACTATTATAAAAACAACAAACATCTCCCTTCTAAATAACCACTTTGTTGATGAATCTCAAAGCCCTTTTGCACAGCTGCTGCAATGCTTCTCTCACACAAGCATGAAGGCAGAGACAGGAACGGGATCTGGACTCTTCCCTGGGCCACAGGGCTCCCTTTGCACAGAGGATGTTTTCAAACTGGCCCAAAGTGTCCCTAGAACTAAATAAACTTGGGTCTTCACAGACCCAGTTTAATGCTCTGTTTGATGCTGGTCCAGTTTCTCCTCCCATCTCCATTCCAACAAACATAGCTGTTCAATGCCAGCATAAGACAAAGAACCAAAACACCAGGGCTCAGAGGCTTGGTTGGTCATGATGCTTCACTTCAGACCTGCAAGCTGTAGCACCAAGGCACCATGCTATGTTTTTGTTGCTTGCATCAGTTCAGCAGCTGATATCTGTTCAGGTAAATTAAATATTGCCCTGGTTGGATCTGAGACATGCAAACATTCTCCACCAGCAGCTGAGAAACAAACAAACAGGACAAGAACAACATTTTTCCCTTGCAATGAAAGGAGCAAGTGCAACACTCCACTGGGAAACAGCACTGCAAAGACAATAATGTCTAATCTGTAGGATGTACAGTGCCATTCCCACTGGGGAAACCCCTGCTGTAAACACATCTCGATTCATGGAAGGGGGCTTCTGCCCACAGCCGCTCCTGGGAAGGCTGCTCTTCAGTCCTTATCCTTCCTGAGACTCTGGAGCTACCCACCAAGTTGCACACACAAGCCAGCAAAGCTTTATGAACTGGGCCTGCTTTTTAGGGGACCTACTCACTTCAAGTATGCCACAATAAATCTGTGAGGGAAGGAAAAGATTTGGAAGTATATAAATGCCCAGGATAGAGGGAGGATGCTTTTTCTCTCCTCTCCTCTCCTCTCCTCTCCTCTCCTCTCCTCTCCTCTCCTCTCCTCTCCTCTCCTCTCCTCTCCTCTCCTCTCCTCTCCTCGCCTCTCCTCGCCTCTCCCCTCCTCTCCTTTCCTTTCTGGTTCCTCGCTCTGGGCAGACAGCATTTTCTGTTTTAGAACATAGCCTGTCCAAACACTGAGTGTTTTGCAAAAAATTAATTTAATTGCTCTGTCCTACCTCCAAGAAGCAAAGTGAGAAGTGCAAGCTTTAGCTCTGCAGTGTGCTCACATCCCCAGAGTAGGTTAGTAACAAAACCCAAGCCTCCTGGTTGCCAGGCACTGCTCTAACCTGCTCTTCTGAGACTTGCACAGCCCTGGACAAAGAACATACATAACATATATTTCAGTCTTGCAGCTCAAAAAGCTTTACCATGCTCCTCTTCTAAAACATGAGGGGTAATCTCATCCCTCCTCCAAGCCACATATATAAAGGAGAGGCTGAGTTTTTGGAGATATCAAATCCATACTCAGAGCAAGACATCTCCTAAATGAATAATGGAAAAGTCTGTAGCAGCTCTATGTTTAAGTTTGCACAGACATTTGCACTTAAAGCAGACTAAAATCCCTCTGCTTCACACTTCCCTGATTGAATCCAGCATCCTAACTCCAAGGGCAGTGAAACATCCCATGCAACTAAAGTGAAATATTAACTTATATTTGTAGATGATTTCTTTTTCAATGTCCATGAAACACTACTCCATTGTCCTGCAGCTTTTAGCTCTCCCCTGGCTAAAATGCCAGTCACACACACTATCTCAGCCCAGGCTGCATCTGAAGCAGCAGAAGTCAGCACAAAAGAAGTTTTTTCCTTTATTCTTCCTTTCTAAGATAATAACAGCTCAGGACACTGCTAAAGGCCTGTGTGCCCAACTCATCAGCTCACATGGAAAGAGGAAGGACCACGCTCTACACTATATTGCCACTATTTGCCCCAAGACAGTCTCCTCAAGCACCCTAAAGCCCAGGTTCTATTTCATGTGGAACTCTTCTCTGCTGCTTTGCCAGTCCAGGGCATCTCTGCTTACAGGACCTGGGTTGTACCCTGGTGTCAAGGTTGTCATTCTCTTGCAGCAACTGACAGGCAGCCCTCTCGCTCGGCACAGTTGGGTGAACAGCCCCTTCCAGCATATTTTGTTATTCACATGCTCTGCCTGCTAATTGCTTTCTGAAATGGGGAAGGAACAGATGACAAGCAGAATGCAGCTCCTGACAAATTCCCCAGCACTGTAAATACGACTCACCTTGCTGTAAACAAGGAAATGCTAAGTGGTGGTGCTGGTTTGTACTTCAATTAAAAACAACAACAACAACAACAACAACAAAAACCCCCCAAAAAAACAAAAAAAAAAAGAAAGAAAAGAAAAAGGAAAACACACAGTACAGCAAAAAAAAAAAGCCAAACCAAACTCAAACTCCTATGCTGCCAGACAGCCTGCACAAGGGTAAGAACCCCAATCTATTTTGTGTATCTCACTCAGAAGACACCTGTGAGCCTCTGGAGAGCGCATGCTGATACCAGCGCCACTGCAAGCCATTTCACCAGCGCTGAGCAGTGCTCAGCAACCTCTTTGTCTTGCTGAAGATATCCAGAATCAAGCTCCAGCAGGCAGGCTCTCTGTCTTCAGAACTAAAGAGTGAGAGCAAGGAAAGACTTAAACACAAAGAACAGAACTTGGTTTCATCCAGACTCTAAGCAGCTCTGTATCAGTTATGTTAGGTGAGCAGAAGCCTCCACCACTGAACCAAGGGTCTGCTGGCTCTTTGCAGGTTTTATGTCTCTGCTACTTTAAGGGAAATATAATTTGCTCTTAAAAATAATGGAGATTTTAAATTAATAAGCTTGGGGCTTTCAGGTTTCTGGATTGTGACTCTGTAGGCTACACTTCTAACAGACTTTCAGATTTCTTCTCTATAGCCACAAGGTCTAGAAGCTTATTTAAAAACAAAAGCTCAAGGTTCCTATATTTCCAGAACAGAGGCTCTACAGAGAAACATCAAATATCATTAGATCCACAACTGCACTGCAAAAATTGACCACACTAGTATATAAGCACACAATATTACTACTTACTTCCTGATCTAAACTATTGTGCAGTGATATGGTTCAACAGCGTGAGTCATTCCACCCCAGAGGCAACTGCATTTCAATACTAGATGTAGAAGCAATAAAAAACCCAGGTGCACACTCACAGCTGTCATTCTTTGGAGACAGAAGGTGCTGGAAGCACTAAGATTATATAGGGCTGCAAACAATGGGAAACTCCAAGAGCAAGAGATAAGTAAATGCTTGCTGCAGATACCTTGCAACTCCTTGTAGAAAGACATAAGTAGAAGAAAATTTCCATGTGTGGAAAATGTTACTGTTTGGGGCACAAGGGCATCAGCTCTGATAGAAGATATCAAATAAAGTCAAGCAGATTAGGGAAAATGACCATGGAAATTATAATTCACAGGATCCTTTTTCTGCAGACAGATGGTCACTTCAGCTTTCTATTCTCTAATCCCTTGTTCTGCAAAGCAAACATCCCAAATCCCAGATAATGTAGGTTTTACCATCCCCTACATTTCCCATAGCACTAGGACTGGCCCCAGTGATAGGATACATATGTTCAGCATCTGCATGCTTAAGTAATCCACAGCCCCAAGAATCTCCTACCTGGATTCAGCACAGAGGTGATCTCTGATCCTGGCCTGCAGCCTCAGCAGCCAGCATGAGCCCCTGCTAAAGAAGTCACCTTTTCCAGTGGCCATCATGGGGATTAAAAGGAACCTTTTCCTGGGAATGGCCTTTCTCTGGCCCAGCCAAGATTCCTCAGCCAAAAGTCAGACCTGAACCTGTGCTGGAAAGAAATCAGGTGGTCTGGCTGCCAGACTTTTGCTCTTGGACCCCAGCCAAAGGGTTAGTTTCTGATAGAAGAGGGAGAGGAGAAGGAGACTGAAGAAGGCTTAGTGCTCAGAAATTCATTACCAGTTTCTCAGCTTCCCTGTTTGTTAGCTCCAATGATTCACAAGGAGCAGGAAGCATCTCATAGCCTTACAGACAGCGTTCACAATTAAACAGACATTGAAATGAATTTCATGAAATATGCATATTGTTTGCTTCCTAAAGAGCTGTTTAGATCAGACCATGAAAAGACCAGAAATTAAGGATTAGATCAACAGTCGCTCTCCATTTACCCACTAATGAGCTCTGGATGGATGTGGAATAAAAGGATACCCTGCAAGAGCTCTAAAAGAGGTAGGAGCACCGGACACATTCTCTGCTGAAGTAAATCACTGTATATAGCATTAATCCATAGCTCTGAACCAGCTGAAGATCCAGGCTGTCTTCCACAGAGGGCAAATCACAAAAAATGTATTACTGCCACAGAGAAATCACACTTACACTATTAAAAAAAATTATTATTATTATTTGCATCAGCAAAGTCCCATGGGACTTCAAAAGATGTTGTACAGTGGCACTTTTTACAAGCTCCAGAGGCAGAGCACATCTCTGGGGAGGACAGGAGCTCTGGGGGCCACTCCAGCCACATAGCAAGAGCAGAGCTTAGTGGCAGAGACAGGAAACGATCTCCCTGTCCGAGGCAGTGCCACTCAGAACCCAGCACTGGGTGCTCTTCCCTTGCTGTAGCAGCAGGATTGAGAACTTTCCCTTTACCCTCCTCCTACATCATTTTGGACAGGGGAGTAGGTTTTCATCCCCTATCTAGGAGGAGTTGCCCTCTTCACACATTCAGGGCTCCAGACCCACAGCCTGTGCACATGGAAGGATTTGCTGCACAAAAATCCAGGGCAGGGATGGACCTGGGCGTATCCTCGCTGCTGTTCAAGCACAGCACATCACATCTTGGGACTGTTGTTCCTGACAGGCTCTCTCCTCTCGCCTGGCTAATAGCTCATTGTTTGTATTCATGCACGAGGAGTAAATTCTTCATTATTGGAGAGATCTGACATGTACAAACAATTGGAGTAAATTGATTGTATTTTCCAAATCATCACACAGACTCTAATTCTATCTGCAAGGCGCACTAATTTGCACTAGAATTACCTCCTAAATTAGGAATTAGAGCTTTTGACAGAGAAGAGCAATGACTGTCCTTGTGTTGCAAGGCTAGTGGGGGAGAAGGGTGCAGGTCCCTTCCCAACTCACGCTGCAAGAGGTCTTTTGTCTACCCTCGGACCCTACTGAAATATGGTGAAGGTGATAGCTGATTAAAAAAGGTTCCAGCAGTCTTCAGAGAGGTATCTCACTGGTTTAGATGCACATTTAAAAGGAACACTGAATTTAAATTAAATTGTTTTATACCCAGAGCCTACTTTTTTCTCATGCAGGAAACTGGGACTCTCCCAGTCCCTTGAAAACTGGACATATCAGACTCTGAACATCTTTTTCTTAAATGAAGATGCTCAGTATAGAGCATCACTAAAAATCAAATCTCAAAACATCCAGAAAGTGCATTTGTTCCTGCTGGAAGCAGATGAACAGGGTGCACTGTGCTCTTCCAGACATGAGGTCATCTGTGCTGATCCCAGAGGGTATGCTGTACCAGCTCATTTGGATGTAAAAGAGACTCAATCATTAACTTGAATCATGCACCCAGGAAGCATCTCTGTCTTCAGGAAGGGAAGGGAGCAGAGTGTTCAGCACTTTGCAAGATGCCAGACACAAGGTGTGTTTCTCGGACATTGCCTTCTCTTATCTGCACCACAGCAACTTTTATTCTACTTCCAGTCCTCAGAGGCTCCTTCCTCAGGGTAGGAGAAAACAAATCCGGTGATAGATGTCAGTTATATTGCTTAAACAGTGAAAGGAACACCATGGAAAGATATAAGCTAAATAGATAAATCTATTAACACTCAGGTCACTCTGTGAGCAGTGGAACCAGAGAACATTTCCTATGGAAATGGATCAAGGTTTAGGCACTGTTCACAAAACAGCTTCTCTTGTTCTTGGGACGTTTGCAATGTCTCCCACACAGATCCTGGTTTCTGATAAGGGTGACCTTACAGTGCAGCCCCTAATAGTGGGATTAATTGAATCTTTTCTCTGGCTACCTATTTTTATGAAGCCTAGAGAAAAACAGGATTCGACCAGTTCCTTTGGGTAATAAAAATAACATTCTCTTAGAGTTCTCTTTGGGACTGACACTGTGGAGAAATTTGTTTGAAATTTGCAAGTGGTTCAAAAGCTATCAGAGGCCAAAGACAGCAGGATCTCAGAGGACTGCAAACCATCTCTGAGGAATAAATATAATTATCACCACAGCCCAGAGAATGCTCACAACTTAAGCTGGACCTGACACAAAGGAATAGACAAATAACGGAGAGGGAAGAGGGAAGGCAACACCGCCTCTCTTAGATATGCAAAAATATCCCACTAAACCGCAGGGAGTCACAAAACTGACTTTGTAAAGGCATGATTAAAGACAAAACAAACACTAGGAGTTTTTTTCCTTTGCCTTTCAACTCCAGCAATTATAGAAACTTAACCTGAAGCACACTCCATCTGCAACCAGTTGATCTACATAACTCTTTATGTTCTTAATTTGAACGGAAAGCTGACATATTAATATACTCGTGCAGGGCTAGAAACCGAGGATTTGTGGAGGGAAAAAAGATCCTTCATGACTCTTATAATGTTTGATGAAACAATAAGATCAGGGGTGGGGAGAAGTAAAAGGGTTTGGGTTAGGAGAGATCATGTGTATTCAGCAGTTATTTCCTTGCGCACCTGAGTGTCCTTTCTCTCCTGCACTCATCAGGGAATTGTGTGCAGGGAATTGCCAGACGTGGGTTTTCTGGAGGGTTTGGTTCCAGCTGATTGTGTTGTGGCAGACACATGCACAGTGTTTAGGGGATGTGTGTAACACTGCCCTGGCAGATGTTGCTGGGCTCATGGCAGACAAGAGGCTTTCTGACAGCCCAGGCCCCTTGCACACACTGACTGCAGCAGTGCTGGCTGCTGGAAACTCAGATGATCACAGAAACTCAGTTCCTACGTGGTGTGTATTGTTGGGTGGTGATGTGACAGCACCGATGGTTTCTGTCTCTGCTCAATAACACAAATTTCCTGGGATGAATAACAGAACCATGTACACAACACCTGAGGTCAGTCAGAGGACTAGTAAAGCGTTACCTGACTGGCAACCACTCTTTAGGACATATACCAACCCACTACATCCTCTAAGATGAGCCACGATTGTACTTTAGGAAAGGAGGAATTTCACCTCTGAAAACAAAGTTTAAACCTGTCTTTGGTCCTGTGGCACCCACAGTCTGTCTTCAAGATCATTCTGAGTAAGTATGGCTCTGCATCACAGTTCTGTACGACAGCTACGTAGTTATTTCTATGCTCATAGCTTCATGCAACAAAGTGCACTTAAAAAAAATCCCATTTTCTTGGTGTTTTACTTTTTTTTCATCTTTGGAGTGTGCATTCCCAATGTTTTTCCCTCTACCCACAGCCATGAAGATGTGATACTAACTACAGGGGACAAGAGGTGGGGGAGAGAAAGAAGCACACCGAGATTCTGGGAAAACAATGTAATTCCAGGAACAAGAGCTTTTAATGAGAAAACAAACCACACAGGTGATGCAGATGAGAACCCAGTATTATGAATCACAGTTCAGCAAGCTGGTCTCAAGTGACAGCAATGTAGCTGGGAACAGTGGAGTGCTCTCAGGCAACAGGAGACAGGAGAGAAGTAGTATATGTTCCCCTAACTTTTGTTTTAATAGTTCCAACCCTGTTGCTCCAAGAATGTATAAATGCATTAAACTCAACCAAAAATATATCCATAAACACGCACTTTGATAAATACAAAGGTAACTGATATGGGGTGAGCACATTAGTGCCCTGGCCCTATTGCCTGTTGGCAGCTTGCAGTGAGGATCCTGCATTCTTCTGATTATGCAGATATAATCTATCGTATTGTTCTGGAAACTTGGTTAGAGCTGTGCTGGAGAGAAGGCTGCAGCTGCAGCACGCTCAGAGACACACGTCAGTGCTCTCTTTTGTGAGGAGGAAAATTGGCCGTTGCTGCTCCTGCAGAAAGCAGCTGTTATTTGTTGTTTTCGGGGTGGTTGTTGGTTTTGGGTTTCTTATTTTGAGCTATTATGATGAGTTTGCCTTCTCTTCCCACTTAACCGAATTACACAGTGTTTATGTTTGCAATCCTCTTCTGGAGCTGCACTAAGCTGGCACGCCTGCTGCAGGCCAAGCAGGGGGGATGCTCTCCTCTCCTCAAGCAGAAGCACACCTTTGGCAGGAAGGACGAGTCTGTGGCTGAGATTGGGAGCCTCAGACAACCACCTTCACTGCACCAACCACCTGCTGTGCAGCTTTCTCTTCTGTGCAATAGCAAGAAGAACAAATTACCACGCTTGAATTAAAAGCACGTGGCCTCATGGCTCTTGCAGGAGGAATGCAGTGCTGGCTTCATCGCCAGGTAACTATCAGCAGTGATATCCATCTTTGTGGCTCAGGATTTGGGCCATGGCAAGGCCTGCTTCCCTCTCCAGGGCTGATGCAAAGCCCTTCACTAGCAGAACCACAGACCTGGCAGTGGTCCTTGCAGTGATGACACAGAGCGCTTCCTAGAGAGAGAGGTGCACCCAGACCTTGGTGGTGATACGTTTGACATTGGATTGCTCCCCACTACTGTACTGAGTAGCTTCTATCACAGCATTTTCTACACAGCAGAGGGGAAGGGGAAAAATTTACAACTATCCTAAATGCAAACTTTGCCCAAGTACAGTTTTCCTCATGGTCAGTCTATACTTGGCCAAAGAAACACCTTTCTCTGTCAAGAGCTGCTGCCCTACCCTTCATGTAAAACTGCAGAGTATTTGTGTGAGGAGACAGAGCCTAAACTGTCTCTACAGAAAACTCAAATGATCAGAGCCTAGCCCTTGCTTTTCAAACAAGGGAAAAAGGGGGTAAGGGAAAAATGCAGATTTGTCTTATACTGTAGGACAGAAATACAGCCAGAGTTTTCCCTCCCAAATGGTCTTTTTTAATAAAACCACCTCATACATTTCCTAACAGCAGCTCATTTTAAAATAGCACTATTTTGGTATTACAAATGTTTCCCTTTCATAAAACACCACTGCTATATTTTTAATATAATAGCAGTTCATACTGTCTAGAAATATGCTGTAGCTTATATTTAAAGGGATCTTAAAAATGTTTCCAAGACACACTTGCTATTGAAAGGCACCTTTTTCTCCCCACATATGGGGGAAAAAACCTTTTAAAAAGAATCCACAAAAGCTAACAAAGGATGCTTTCCTTTTATATCACAACTGTTACCCACTTTTCAATTAGGATTATACAAGTCATCTGTGTCCAACCCACAGAAGACAGAGGTGTGGAATCCAAGCACAGAAAGTTTGATTTCCTCTCTGTGTGTTCCTAGTTCAGATCCTGGCATGTCCACCCAGATCACTGATGGTAATCAACACTTTCACACACCTTGATAAAAGGCCAACAGTAAGCTGCAGATTGGAATCCAGATCACACACAAAAAAGGCTAGACAAGTGAAGAGCCTCAGGTCCTGATCCTGCAATCAACTTCCCACGCCCAGATCCATGCACAAACTTTAATGGGGTATTATTGCTGACAGGCACTGGCAAACACATACACATTTGGCTGGAAATCATGGTCTATTCTTTTCTTTCCTAAGAAGCAGGATGTTTCATTAACTAAAAGCAAGTCATTAAGAGAGAGAAAAAAAAAAAAAAGATAAGAAATGGGAAATCCAAAATAATTTTGTTCATTTTCAAATAGTGCTGCAATCATTCAGATGCACTGCAAAACACTGGCACAAAATAAATGTTAAAATAAGAGACTTACCCTCTGCTGCCAGCTGGCTGCAAACCTCAGGTCTGCTGACAGCAATGTCAGGAGCTGGTTGTGTCTTTGTACTTGGTGATGGTCAACCCACGTGTCTGAGACAATTCTGACTATTGTCACAGAACTGCTGTTCCCTGTGAGCCTTAGGCTTCTTAATATAATGTTTCTCATCTGCATATTAGATGCTTCAACTCCTCCAGCCTTCTAAGCAACAGCCCCTTTGCATTCATCTTGCTTATATATACTTTCTAGTTGTGAAAGTTCCTCTCCATGGAACTAAAGCCTCTGTTATTGTCCCCAGCCCACACACCTCTACAGGCATTCATGGCTTTGACTCACATTTCTGCACAACCTGCACCAAACATGAAACTCCATTTCTATTAATACCATTTTAGCCATCTCCAAACATTTTAGCTCAGATTTTTCCTTATGCAAAGTCCATCTAAACCATGAAACACTTTTTTAAGGCACTGTGGAACTCAGTGCTCAAGGCCCAGAGGATGATTGATCTGTGACACTAGGAAAGGGAAGTAGCACGTGTTTTCAGCAGAGCCAGTTTGAAGCAGGTCTGTAGATGGAACTATTCTAAATACACAGCAACAAGGTAAATCTGGCCAATTTGCACCGTAATAGTAGCAAAACATATAATCAGGAAAAAAATGTAGTCAGCAAACTGGCACCTCTTTCCACAGTGAATCTTCTTGCTCAGAAGCTCACTCACCTGCTCATGTTTCTCTTCATCTTTGGGGAGTTTGCACAACTGAGTCCCACCTCATGGCTCACTTGCTGGGGTGTCTCTCTGCAAAAACAAGGAATCAACAGTTAGGCTTTTCCTCATCCTGCCCTGGACAGAAGGGCAGATAGAGATCACCATCACACAATTACATGCCTAGATGCTTCTTCCCAAATCTTCTTTTCTGTTTTTAAAAGGAGTGGGGCAGAGCTGGATATGCTGATGTTTATTTCCCTATGGGTATAACATGAAGCAGAAAGAGGTGATTTGCCTAAGGCAGCAGATCACATCAGCAGCAAAATTAAAAACTGAGTGTGTGACCCTCGATGGTTTGATGATCAGCCTACCTGGCTGTGCCACCTCTTGCCTCATCTGCAGCATGTTTATATCCCAGCATCGTTTGCTGCTTTTACGCAGGCTGAATTTACAAAGCAGTTAAAAAAAAGTATTTAGGGAAAGGGATATAGCATTTGCTATGTGGAGATTCTGTATTAACTAGGCAGGGATATGGAATTTATCAGACACAGATAAGCATTCGAGGAACTAGGGAAGAAGGATTCATTAGCTGGCAATATGTATTCCCATGCAGCAGAATTTTTTTCCTCCTGACCAGCAAATCACACCCTTTGCAGCAGGATTAGTTGATCCCTTTAATGATAATGTAAGAAGATTGTATTTTCCCTTTCTCTTCACTATTCAAAGCTCTTAAATACAGAGAACTAGCTTTCTTGAAATATCACTATGGAATTACCACACTCCTCACACAGAAAGCTACAGCAGCCATTAGAGTGGAGCCAGGGTATTTGCCTTAAACATATTCGCACGACAGCTCAGCAAGAGCAAACAGCAGCAGCAGATGAACGCTTCAGATCACATCTCTGCTCAGGGCCCGTCAATTGCCATATGTCCTGATCCAATGACAGCACTCAGGAGATTAACAGATGCTCCTGGCTTTCTGATGGAGACCTAAGATATGACTCCATCCAAACACTGCTCAAAGCTGCCCTTCTGGATGCTCAGGGGCCACCTGAGCTGTAGCCAAGGCTGAGGAAAATGGCCATCGATCATGGGAATTGGCAAGCAGGGAAAAACTATTCTGTATTACACAAGCTCTGTCCCTAGCAGCTTCTTCTTGTGAAAGCATCTGTAGCTTTAAGCTCTGGTATCCAGGGGATATGTATATGGGAAGATGGAAATGAAAGAAGACTTCTCTAACAAAGAAAAGGCTAATTAGCAAATAGTCCATCTAGGCCCTGTTAACCATTTAGATTGATTGACAGAGCTGAGCAGATCCTGGAAACTGAGCTGCAGCATTTTTAACAGCAGGAGGCCTACTCTGTCAAAGTTCAGATACAGGGGAGTTGAAAGTAAACCAAAGTGAGAAAAGAAGAAACCAAAGGTATAACAGAAAATTGGTGGGGAATGGGAAGGAGAGAGGTTTCTATGAATTATAGTATTCAACTCAGTCACTCTGGTCCTGTTAAACTTCTCCCAGGCTCTAATCCTGTTACTGGATAACAGAGGGCATTGCACCTGGATTAGTTTGGGCACCCACGATTAGGGATTCCTAATCCATCCCCTTTTCCAATTTATTACCTACCTTGCCAGGGAAAGGCTAGGTGGCACAAAGAGTGAGTGTTCTCTTTAGCTGGGTAACTTTAATGAAAACCTTTCTGAAGTGATAAAAGGCTGATTCAATAAAGCTTTCACAGGACTTCTTTCTTAGGAAGAGCCTCAAACACAAAGTGGTGGTGGGACTGTTTATAGCTGGATCAAACATCCAGCCCCTTCCATCACAGGGTGGTAAGTACATCAAAAATACCAAGGAGACAGTTGCTTATGGAAAACCTAAGAGACAGAGACTATTTTTCTCTACATTTTGAACCTACTTTTACACTCCCTTATATGAGACATTATTTTTTACTAAAGTCTAGTTGATGATTTACGGGTATAGAAAGGACCTAATCTCTACAGAACTACATAGTACTTGAGTTATTGCTAAAGAATCCTTTTTAATTCAAAAGGATTCTTTTGGTTTCACCCTTCTGAAATTCCAGAGGCCTCTCTCAGGACATCAGTGTGGATTTGTGAGGCAGACAAACAGCATTTTTTTTAAAAGCAGTAGGACAGAAACAGAGCTGAGTACTGGTACAGTGATTGTGGTCGTTTCCCTACCGAGCAGCAGTGATGAGTCTGCTACATTGCCCCCAGCCCCTGAGCCTGGGAGAGGCTGATGAGCAGTGTTGCTGCTTTTGTATCTGTACCACTCTGTGAGTCAGGGAAAGCCAGTAAAGAGAACCTGAGGAAAGTCTTCCTGGGTAGAAAGTACCTGGACACACTGGAAAACAAAAGGATGGCTGCCCACAGTGTTCAAAGTACTTCACAGACTCTCACAAAGACGGTGCTGCAGTCCTAAAAGACTGTGGCAAATCGGGAGGTAAAGAAAAAAACCAAAGGGCTGCATTTCTTCTTTCATCCATACCTGTGTCAGTCTGAGGGCTTTGATTTCACTGCCTCCCTGGACGCTGGGATTTCAGAAATGTGACTGTCTATTTCCACTGATGAATGCAAGAAATTGATCAGTCTCAGAGTTTTCTTGGAGCACAGGCTAGCTGAGCAAACTGGCAGTGGGTTGTGTATAAATTGAAGAGGGAGCTACCAGGAAAAAAAAAAAGAAAAAAAAAAAAAAAGGATTGTTTCTATCAGAGCATCTGGAATAAACCCAAGTTCAACAAGGAGATATCATCTCTGGGAAGCCAGACTAGTTTATTTGTCTTCCTATCATTCATCTTCCTTGTTGCTGTACCTCCACCCATGTTGTTTCTGCTGCTCCCTGAGCCAAAAGAATAAATAAAAATCCCAGGTTGAACCTTTATTAGCATGTGTAATGCAAGTCAAGCTGCTTTGAATGTCCTCTTGTTGGGTATTAATGCAGCATGCCATTTGTTACACAAGTATTTTGCTGTGGCAGACAGAAAGTGACATTTATGGGTCTATCATGAGAATGAATTTCACCATCCATTAAAATGATGTACAGGTAAACACTCCATTCATTTTAAATCTATGAGCTTTGGTTCTTTCTCTGCTTTGGTAGATGGGTCCATCAATACAGCTACTATTAGCCAAACTATGTGCTGGGAAGCAAGAACTACTGAAAAATGTTACAGGTCTGTAATTAAAGGGATTGTAGCTTGAAGGGGAGTACAGGAATTAAAGTTATTAGTGAACTCTCCTCTTATAGATCTGCATGACTGCAGCAGCTGGGATGCATCTCTAGAGCTCTGGTGCTGGAAAGGTCCCATTCAGTCAGGAGGAAACACCACTCCTGGCTCAATCATCTACAAGAATCAAACCCAGGACCAGGAGATCTATAAAATATACATTTAGGGTTCAAAGTAAAAAAAGGACAACATCTGGAAAAGCTATAAATCTAACAGCACAATGGATTTATAAACCTCTCTGTGGCATACAGCCACTAAAAGAAGATGAGAGAGTGTAAGCTATTGACACAGGTTCCTCAGCTGCTAGCTGAAGTTGTTGCCTAGCAGGGCAGGTTGGTGTTAATCAGTCACCACGTCCCAGGGTAAGTTCTTAACACAACGTGTTACAGTGCTCCAGAATCCTCTGCTAGGGAGGATTTACATTATTGGAGTTTTCTAGAGAATTGCTATGAGAAATGTGCAAGGTAGAAAGAAAAAGTGCTATAAATGTAAGCAACATCACTTGGAAAATGAAGTACAGTTGTTTATCCACTGTTATTATAGAAATTAAGGTAATAACAATTACAATTAAGTGACTCATATGTACTACTGTGCAATTAATTTAGGCTTAGAGGCAATGTTACTGTGTACTAAATAAAAGCCAAATGACGACATGCCAGGTTGCCTCTGTGATTCAGCCAGTTGCATGGCTCATCTGGACCCAGAACCAGGCCATCCGCAGTGCAACGTGATGCTCAAGGATCTGTGCTTATGGAAGAGGTCACACTTCCACTGATTACAACATTAAACCTCATCTCTAACAACCTTCAATGCTTTTTGCAAAGTCAAGTTCTTCATCTGGCTTTTTTGGGCAAATGCCAGCCTGAAAGAGTTGTGTTTGATCTCTTGGAGCTTTGGTTGAATTCATTTGCCATTCCTGTTCTTCTGGAGTGTGTTCCTAACCTCAGTTTTAATAGATTCAAGCAAAATGCTGGAGCTATGTTGGACTTCCTGTGTATGAGTCCAATCTGGAGGTCCTTTGTATGGTATATTACACATTATTATTTAGACAGCCTCCTTCCCCAAGGATCTCACACAATGGTCCAGCATGAGCAGTGTCACTGGTTCAGCCAACACAAAGCCAAGAGTTCTTTATGGGATCACAGTCATGTAAAGACTCCCCCTCCACTCGCAGGCAGACAGAAATGATGCAGAAGCTTCAAAAGAGGAGCCAGTTATCTCAGCTGTTTACTGACAGTGGAACATCACAGTGACAATCATGGGAGCTATATTCTTCAGATAAATTGTCAGAGTTCCACGCACACTTGTTGCATTTATGTGAATGCTTTTCCTGCAGGGAAGCCACAAAGAGGTTTTGTGAATATTTTGAGCCACTGAATCTCTAATAATCTCTGTCAGATTTTAACTGTTAACTTGCTGACCCTCACAATGAAAATATAGTTGTTCATAGCAAAAGGTGTGTCTGGCCCCACAAATCAAAAGAGGAGAAAATGTTCCCATCTCTCTTTTAATTTAAATAGCTACATTTCCACAGTCTAAATATTTCTAACTTGAGTTTATGATTTATCACCTGTGGTCTCCTAAGAAGCAGAGAATTTAGAAGTTATGATAAGAAAACTTTTAAGAAAGAATGATCTTTCTTCTCATGATAAAATTCTTAAAATAAGTGAAAAAAGAGTACAGAAAAATCAATGCAAAAAAATATATTTCTAAGTAGGATGTGTTATAAAATACTCCTAGAGGCATCAGCAGGTCTAGTATCCCCATAAATACATTTTCCATAAGCAGCCAGTATTTAATTAACACCCAGAAACTGCCTGACAGAATCTAAATGGAATCTTTAAGACACTTAATTTAAAAAGTGTGGCTGAAATGTATTGGAAGTAGTTCTCCTGGCCTGGCCATGAAGTTGTTTCTCTCTCACAGATGTAAAAGCTTTATCTCATTGTCAGCTTGTCTGAGTTTGGGAAACCTGAAAAGCTACAACTCACTTTCAGAGTGGATCTATTTAATTCATTCCCCTCTTTCTTTCAATTACAGCCCCTTCCCTGAGGAAAGGAAAGCAAAGAGAACCTGTTAGCTGTGGCTGAAACAAGGAAACAGAAAGCAGGTAGGTAAAAAGAGGGTATGTCCTAAAAACTGCTTTAGGAATAATTAATAAAACTGCACAGCTCTTGTTATAGCAGGTATATAAATTATTTTCAGAGTAGTCCTCACTCTCCTTGCTAATTTCTATTCATAGTCAATTTAACATGTATGTCTTCAGCTGCCTTTGCATCAGCTAAGCTTTTTCTTTGATCTCTTTAATAGCAGGGGTCCTTGGAAAAGTATTTTTGTTAAAAAACATGCCCTGGAGAATGTTCTATTGTAAAATCAGTCCTGGTGTGGCAATCACTGCCTTGCAGCTTTCTGAGCAAGAGTTAAAGCATGATACTTCTGTTGAAGACTGCGAGAGATTTGCTAGCATTTTCAGTGGGAGAAGGAGAAGGGTTCAATTTGTTTGCAGAGCTTCACCAAATCCCACTAAAAATCCACCTGCCAAAGATATTGTCTCTCAGAGTGGGTAAAACCAAACAGGGAGGAAAAAGTGTAACCAGAGGGCAAGCAGACCTCTCCCCAGCACAGCCTCCTGAGATGGGCATTGCAAAGATTTCTTGATCCACAGGTGGCATCTTTATCTTTCACAGCCATGAAGGGTTTATTTT
The DNA here is from genome assembly GCA_907165065.1 of Caprimulgus europaeus. The sequence continues at coordinate 4,150,489 of OU015548.1, read as the reverse complement.
TTTTTCCCCATTAATTTGTGCAGGCATACTTGTGTGTTTTGTTATTTTCAAGTAGGTACAAATTACCTAGAAACATCTTTTATTTTTTCCTGGATTCTCACTGCCTCTTCCCAGTTTTGACCTGAGTGAGACACTTCAGACAACTCAGATCCTTCTTCAGTATACTTTGTAATTTCAACTGCTGTGGAAAGCCCTCATTTCAGATAGGGCAGGGAAGGGAGGAGGGAGTAGAAATGATGAACACTGGAGAAATGCAGCTCCTGTTTTCACATGGAGGCCCCTGCAGCACGGTTAGCAAAGGGAACAGAAATGCCAGCTGACGTGCATGCAGAACGGTCCCTAAATAGAAGGCTTTTCAGAGCTCTCCCCTAGGCTGCAATAGCTCTTTATTAAAAGGCACTGTAAAAACCTTGGTGAACTGAGGAGTCCCAGCATGCCAGGACAGTGGGCTGGATGCCCTGACACACTGACACAGTGCAGCTGGAGTCACCCTCCCCAGAGCAACACGTGTGCTCCGGCATTGGGGTTGACTCAAGTCAGGAGACAATCAGAGCCAGCCTCTTCCAAGCCCCATTTCTCTCATCTATTTTACCCCCATGTTAACACACGTTCTTGGCACTAGAAAAAATCCTTCTCTGGTGGGTATTTGAAATTCTGGATGCTTTTCATATTGAAACTTTGGCTGTTTTCTTTGGCTGATTTCCCATCTCATCTTCTATTTCCATTGCATGCAACCTGTGTATTAAAATGCCTCCAAAACAGACGAGCTACCAAGATCACGTAGGCCAGAACAACGTGACCCCAACAGGTCTCCAGAACATCTTTAACTCTTTGCTAAAGGTCCAGAGCAGCTCCTAAAGGTGCCTGGGCTTTTACACACCATTTCAGCATAGAGGGTATTCTCCTCACATAAAACTGTCTGGATGCCCTGCCACGGTACCTTCACAGATGTCATCTCTCAGGAAAGGAGGCATCACAGAAGCTGCAGCTGTTCACTGGTGGCTGAGCTGTTTCCAGGCAGCTGTGCTCAGCCTATTGTTTCCATTGCAGACAAGGGATGTTTGCAAATGTGTTTGAATTTCCCCAGCTGCAGTGGATATAGCTATGCTAGATTTTTAACTGATTGTAATGGACACAAGGTAATTTACACATTAGAAAGGTTGGTCTACAATGAAGAATGATTGTTTCTAGCCTTTGGAGTAACAGTTTGAGAAACAGCCATTTCTTTTTCTATGAAACAGAGGCATTCAATCCCATTCACAAAATGGCCACAAATAAGAAGAAGCCAGTGTCAGCTGAAAGAAAATTATCTCAGAGAAACTCACACTGGCCACGTGTGCTTTCTCACTTTTTTTTGGCAGCATGGTATGACACACAATGCTGCAAGCTCAGAGCAGCTCCCTGCCACTGGAAGGGAATTCAAGCCTAATCTCAGCCTGTGGGCTCAGTTTGTCTGCAGATCTTGTTCATGTACTTAGCAAAGCATAACATAACACAGGCTAAATGTCCAAACCAAACTGGTCACAAGAAACCTTTCATACCTAGGGACAGAAGGGGAAAGTATTTGCATAGCAGCATTCAGACCAAGGATACAGAGGTGACATGGCAGTTCTGAATATCAGGCTTTTACTACTACTTTGGGAGCTAGGACTTCAACTTTCCCATCCACTTCCTCAGCAGTTTTGCATCCCTTAAACAGGCAGAGACATGAGCAGAAACCATACCCTCACTGTGGTCTAGCTATTCACAAAAAGACATTTCTAGGCAGTGAAAGAACACAGAAAAATGTCTCAGAAAGTGCCCCTAGAAAGATTCTACAAGACAAGGGTCAGTACACTTATGCTGAGATGAAAACAAGGTGTGTCCAAGCCCATGAAAGGGTCCATGAGTTCCTGCATCACTCAGTGATGACGTATCAGCATCTGCCAGGGGTGGGTTCAAATACCCTGTTTGAAGGACAAACAAAAAGCTGTAGTCCCAAAGGTGCCAAGATCACACTTGTATGTTAGAAAATGCAACTTCATCATTAATTAATTCAGCTCTGCAGAGCACTCCAAGATTCTTACATAAAAGGTAGCAAATAAATCCAAAGCATTATTAACAAAATGTTCAGTCTTTTTATAAAATAATTACTTTGTGATATTTCCTTAATGAGAAATATTATCTAATGAAACTAACACACCACATCAAACAGACACATACGATTCAACAGCTAATCCAACAAGAGAAAGTGATAGGAAAATGTCTTCAGGGTTTAACAGGGGAATAACAAACAAACAGGCAATCACATATGTTGAATTTCGTTTAATATCTGGTATCTGTGTGTGAATAAACATTTCATATCGCACCTTTTGATGGCTGCCACAACAATATTTCAAAAAGAGAGCTACTTTTTCACAAGAAAGTGGAAGTTGCACTTCTGGGAGGATAGATGAAAGACAGCTTTGCAGTGTAGTTCCAACACAGCCCCAGACCTTTTGAACCGTTAGGATTTTTGTGTCATTAAATAATTAACTCAACGATGCATGAGAGAAAGTAATGTGACTCTCTGTAAAAGAACTCAATTAATTGCTTTCATTTCAGCAGACACTGAGTCTTCATGATGAGATATAAGTGAGGTGAACCTTATTTCAGAGATTGTCTGGTAAATGCAGTCATAAAAAAGGTGAAAAATTACTTGTTCAGATAAGACTTTTGTTTGCTGGAATGTTTTTTATGTTGCAGTGGCTTTGGCTTAAATTAATTGACATAATCAGATGCCAAAAAAAAAATGCTAGGAGCCTTGCCCTTGTGCTACTCCTTTTGCTTTGTACTGTCATGAATTCCAGGGACAGCACGAGGCGTGTCAAGGCATGTCTGAACCATGGGTTTTTAATTAATCTATCTGCTGCCTTTTATCTTTCAGTGTTCACAAGCTGGTATGAGCAATTTGGTTTAAACTGTCTGCCACACCTCTCTTGGGATTATTCTGTAGTCTAATAGGATGTAATTCTGGAGAGTGTAAACCTCTCTGTGCTTTATTTAATCCCACTAGTTTTATTCAGACTTTACTGCATCACCCTTAAGCCCCTTCCTACCTTGGTACCCACAGCTTTTCACAGGCTGGTCCTGCAGAGACTGGAAAGAGGCACTGGAAGGCTCAAGCCTCAGACTCAGTCCCCAGGGTATCCCACTATAATAAATTAAGTAGTTGGACAAACCATTGAGTAGTAACAGAGAACAGTCCACAGCCAACTGTCTGACCCGACCTCTTACAAGCCCAGGGCCAGCTCTGAGGTTGGGCAAATGGGATTTCAGTTAAATTTAGAGTAAGGCTCTTTTGTGTTCTTCCAGCCTGTTGCAGATTTGGTGAGTGGGGAGAGAACCACTAATGGTAAGAAAAGGCAGCAGTGGAATATCCACTGGTTTAGGTTTCTGGTCAAAGGTCTTCAGCTAGAAGAGAGCGTTTCTAATCCAAGATTTAACTTGGGGGGAAATGATGCTGCTTAACAGAATTGATTTCAGCCATGCAATTTGTGTGCTCATAGTCTTACCTCAGACCATGGGGAGATAACCTGCACTTAACCCTGGGGAAGATTAAGTTTATATGATCCAGATGGGGCAATTTTAGCCAGGTTGCTGCTTCATTATTTAAAAGGTTACCAAAAAAAAAAAAAAAAAAAAAAAAAAAAAGGCTAATCTGATGCCATCTGCTCAGGATGAGGTGAGAAAAATTCTGCCAGCATCTTATGTTCGCCCTGTCTGCTGGGTTCACATGGGTATCCATTCCCACTTAATTACATGCTGTCACATTTACTGCTGTTGCCTTTGAAGTGGCACCCGAAGGCTGGAGAGTGGCTGGAGAGAAATCCTCTTCTCTCTTCAGCAGATGGCACAGCCTTGGCCAGCAGGAGACAAGTTGCAGTGAGTGTTGAATGAATGCTCTCTGCCCTGTTTCCAGCAGTTCCGTGCTGAGAGGATCAAGCTGTCTGGGAAGCTGGAGCTCTCACCACTGGGAAGGTTGTTCTCCAACATGATCTCAAGACAAATAGCTTCCTAATTTGTGTGAGGAAGCACAGCAGGCCACTACCAGGTCTGTACTGTTTCTGCTGGGGATGGTGCAGTAGGAAGAGTGGCAGAGAAAAGCTGATCCTGCAAGTTTTTTCCGCCAGACAGGAAGGAGACACCAGCATCAGCCTACTGCTCCCAGACTGGAGGCAGCTGTCTTCAAGCCATGGTCAGGAGAAGACACATGCCTCAGATCAGAGTGATGATTTCAGAGCTGGATGTCACTGTGTGGGATATCATTCACTTGAGGTGGGAGGATACACACAGTAGCATGAAAAGACAAATGCTCTGTTTTTGCTTCAGAGCAAAGATTTTTCAGCTGTCCCCAACTCTGCCAACAGAGGCAGGTTCTGACCTTCTAGGAAATGGGCATTGCCAAGCATAGTTTATTCTCTCACCTTGGCCACTTTACACCTGCTCTGCTAGTAAGAAGCACTGTCAGGTCAGGAATAATTAAGCCATACTGGGACTACTAGACAGTCATTGCTCACTTTCCACGGTCTCTGTTTCTGTGATAAAGCTAGCTACTTGCAAAGACAAAAATCACCTTGATCATGACAGTGAAAGAAAAGGGTGCATCTTAATGGGCTCTTAATTGGATGGGATTGACAGGTAGTTGAGGTTCTCCCTGCTTGAGGCTTTGGAAACCAAATAGAACGGACTCTCCACGAAGCCAGTGACATCAGCTGTGGTCTTCACACAGGCTGCCTGAAATGAGCTTCATTAATGTTTTCCTTGGTATAATCCATCATCCCTTCAACAATGCATTTCTGACAGTTAATTAGACTCCACAGAGTGGAATAAGTAGTGTCGTGTTTGGAATTGTAATCCATTACAGAAAAACAGATCATATGAGGCATAGCACCAGCCAGGGCTCTTGGACATCTTAAGTAGTTTTTATTCCAAAAGCTTGGTAAAGTGTGTTTAGTTAACAGTTCTGCAGCATATTTGCAAATGGCTTCATTACAAAGAGGAGTCAGGAATCAGGGGCCACCTGTTCATTAGCAAAACCCCAAATAAATAAACAAATACATGAATAAATTCAGCCCCTCTGAATGAAGATGAAACCCAAGTGTCATTAACTGCCCTGGATCGCACTCAGTACATTAGAGATGAAATCCTTGTCCAGCTGATGCCTGTGGCAAAGTTCCTGCTGACTTCAGCTGGGCCAGAACTTGACATGAGAAGTCAGTTACACTACACAGAGTAGACTGCAGGCAAGATGCAAAATGCTGCAGTGGTGACCTGCTTCATCTGGATTACCTGGGACATTTGGTTTTTAGAAAGATGTTTTATTTACTGGGTATACAGAACAAAACCAGGAACTTGGGAGTGGCCCTAAGTACAACTGTGATAAAAATGATCACACTGCATAATACTAATATTAATAATAATGAGATTGGATTAATTATATTAGTGACTTGGCTAGGTTAGGAAATCCTAAGCCAGGAGAGCTCCTGTGCATGCACAGCAAGGAAAGTAACGTTAAAATGGAGGACAGAACTGGCTTTATGATGGATGGTATGAGGCAGGAGAGATGTTCTTCGAGAAGTACTTTGCCTGCTCAGGTGTCCACTTGCTTCAGACATGCAACAGTGCTGCTACCTTGAGGCACCTGAGCACAAGCACACTGTTTTTACAGCCAGCAATCTGGTGAAGTGTGATAGGCAGAGTATCAAATTTAAGCAGACCTAGACCACTGGTTTCCACACCTGGCATAATTTCCCTCTGTATTCACATACTTACCTGGTTTTTAATTTACTGCTTTTCTAGACAGCACTAGAAAGATGTCCCAGACCTCTCTGGATGCAAATAATCAGTTGAACACGACTATGAATCTTCTATTTGGAAAGCTCATACAGCCATATAGAAGTATTCTCATCTCCAGATGTTAAAAGGGGAGCCAGTGCTTTCACCTTCTTACCCAACCAGTCTCTTACAAATCTGCCCACATATAATTCATGCTGAACAGAAAACCCAGGGGAGGCTGCCTCAGGAGCACAGTGCCAGGGCTTACTGCTTAGCATCCTTGGTTTTATCAAACCACATGTGTGGCTCTGCCTAGTAGCTACAGCTGCTGTCAAAGACACACAGCTCCTACTTCCAGTGTTGAATTTAAGTTGTCATGAGACTTTGGGCAAGTCACTTAGAAGAACAAGGGCTCCCAAAGATCAGATGCATGAAGATTGGATGAGTGATCTCTACGTCTTTTCGTGGGCCAAGCCTAAAGTGATTTTAAACTATGGTCATTTTCTTCTTCAAAGATATCTGTTCCCTGAGGCAGAGATGCTCCACCTGCAAATGCAGGCCATATATCACAGAGAGACAATTTTCTGGGCAAAAAGCCTGCTTCTGATGTCCCTCTTTCTAAATGGTCCCTCAGGTGTCAGAGTAAATGAACTGTCATGGAGAACCACAATTTCCCCTCCTGCTGCATAACGAGCTTGTGTTTGTTTAGATGAGCAAGTAGTAGCAGGCACCACCAGCAGCCTTTTTTTTTTTGCAGAGTGCTCCTTGAATCCAAACAGGGAGCAGGATGAAGGCTTTCTGCCTGCACATGGATGGTTTAGCTGATCTGCACACACACAGAGGGAATCTGGCACCGCTGGGATACATCAAATCTTCTCTGTGTGCACAGATCATGTCTGTTGCTTATGCAGCTATGGAGAGCTTTGGTGTACATTCCTCTCCTGCCGTTAAAAGCCGATCTGAGAGCTGACCAGCCAGTTGCCCACTGAGCAGTACTCTGAGAAACTGTGGAGTGTTGGCAGAAGGCTAAAAAACACAGCTTGTTAAAGGGAAACTAACAAAGTAAAAAAAGGGCACATTTTAATATATTTAATACCATTTGTTTGCTGCAACAGATTCAGTGGCTAACTCTCTTTTCTCCTTAATCTGAATGTTTATCACCAGAAAGTCACAAAGAACTTATCTTATTTTTTATGTATTAAAAATTTATTACAAAATATTTTGGTAATAATGGCATGGACCACAGAGGCTGACACTAAGTGTATGAGCTGAGTTATTCTGGAAACCTTAAATGAGACTGAACCTGTAACTTTGAACCTGATTTTTTTTTACTATGCTCAACTTATACACTTATTTATAACAATGCAAGCTGCAGTGCAAGGAGTAGAGAAAAAAAGTTATCATAATTGGAGCAGAAGATTAGATACACAGCTCTCAATAGCCCTGACAGTTATTCATTGATTATTTTGGGTGTAAATTGTATTGATTATGGTAATGAGAAAGCCCAGTGACAAGTGACAGGCAGCTTCCCAGGCCAGCATTTGTATGTCTGAATCCTATTTGCAAAGCACTGCTGGAATTCACACAGTTATGAATTAATGCAGTTTCCAACCCTGAATATCCCAGTACATCTGGATCACTAATGAGAGTGCTTAATGAGATAGAGCTGTGCATTTCACACATGAAAAATCTGAGGCAGAGGAAGACCTGCTTTGTCCAAGAACATACACTAAGGAAGCTTCTGGCAGAGCCAAAACTGAACTCAGATCTTACAACAGATTTTACAACTCCCTAGCCAAGGCCTGTTGCAAAAAGAGCATCTTTCCTCCAATCACATTGTTTTCATGCTGGAGGAAACCAATTTTCCAGTGTAACCTTAGCCAACAGTGACCTGATGAGGGGCTGATATCAGAAAAATGCCAAACAATTTCTTTTGCCAATCTCTATTGTGATTCCTGGGAAAACAGGTCAGCAATTTTTCATAGAGATGTTCTGAGGACAGATACATGAAGGATTGTTAAGATATTTAGATACAACCATATAAGATAGCAAATGAAAGCCAAAGTGTAATTGGAATGCCACAGCAAATATCACCATTATAATATTTCTTGTGTATTTTCCCACCACAACCAGGGATATTTGATATTTCTCTTCAGCCCCAGCTCTTGCATGCATGTCAGTAGGTGTGAATTTTAGCTTTCCACTTCTAACCATTGGCACATTAGAAAAAAAGGGGTTTTAGCATCTGCTATCATATTTTAAGCACAAGAGAAGAAAGACCTGCAGCTTTGGCTTTACAATGCTGGTAAATACTTTGTGCCTGTTTTACTTACCAGAAGGTTACACAACATTAGTGCAGAATGAAAATGTCATGCCAGGCAGAGAGACAACTGTGGCTTCTGTACAAATTCTTTTTGCTCTGTAAATATAGATCTTCCCCTGTAATTGCAACACAATCTTGATCTGCCTGTGGTGATAAAGAAAAAAAAAAAAAGCTGTTTAATTTAATTAGAGTCCATTTGAAAACCTAGTAGCATGAAATAATTTGATATACAGAAATAACTCTCACTGGCTTCAGACACCATTTAATTGTGTCTTATCTCGGGATAACAGTAACACTTACACTTCAGACCTTGAACTGCATAAACAGCGTGACTAGAGATAGCCCTAAGAACATTTTAAATGACGTCAGAATATTACCACTTATTCAGCTCCCTGTTCTCTGTCAAGCAAAGATGCTAAAAATGTTGCTAGAGTAACATTCACCCTTGAGGAAATTTAGAGCTAATTCATGTCCATCCACTCAGCAGCAGTTATCTTCCCTCCCAATGTAAATACAAATGCTATAACCACACATTCTTCTATTGCTTTGGTGTTTTTCCTTCCAGAAGTAAACAGTACAAAAGAAAACACAACCTTTCTTCGAAGGTAAGAGGGAGCCAGCTGATTATGTAGGATGATCTCTTGTATACCACAGATATTACATTTACCATGATATACATGACATTTACCTCTAACTCCAGTAATTGCAGCTAAATTAAAGCATTTCCATCTCCTATGGCTAATCTGTGGTTTGCCACAGCAGAGTTCTGCAGATCTTTTCATCTGACTTCCAGTAATGTAAAGCCAGGCAATCCCCTCCCACAATTCTTACCCTCTTGCCCTCTTTCTGTATGATATCAGAACTAAAGATATAGAAACACGCTTTCATGTGTGAGTGTATGTCAGAGAACTATTTATATATGTGCAAGCTACAGCTATAGGAACCTTCTCAGCTATAAGGCAGACATACATACGAGCTAAATCTGTAAAAACAGCTTGTGTGTGCATTTCTGTGTACAGGTATTTGCACGTGGTAGAAAGACAGAGAACCTAAACCTATGAAACACTGCCTCTGTGTGTGAGAAAAGACAAGGGAACAGGGAGTTAAATGTATAAAAATACCTCATGTGAGTAAGAGAGAGGGATGGAAAGATTCAGCAGTGAAAAGACAGAACCTTTCTTCTGTATGTCATAGGAGAGATCTGGAAATTAGCAGCTTCTGAGACAGGTGAATTGTCCCTTCTTACTTTTTGTTCCCACCATTTTAGCATGTAGATCACTGGTGAAATTGAAGATGTTTTCCCTCTTCAGGATTTTTCCCTCTCAGCTTTATAGAAATTTACTGATTTCCAAACATGGTCTAATCTGCAGGGATGTTGGGAGCATGTAATTTAGAGCTCTACATGGCAGATACACACTGATGAGCACACTGGCAAGGGACTGAGCTTCTCCTTTTGCAAAGGTTTCATGTAACACACATGATCTAAGGTCTGTTCTCACATTTACCCATAACTGCCTTTCTAAATGTACTCTGAACAAGCACAAGGAACCTCCTTCCCTAAAACACACAGACTCTTCCCATGTATTAGCCAACAGTGAATAAAAAGGAGCACACACATGGCTGAACTGAATGTCTGTACAGAGCCTGAACAAAAGCTTGCAAATGCTGTTTATGAAATACTGAGCCATCTCCTGCTGCTGCCTGCCAATGTGGATGGCACTGAGCAAGGGAGAATTTCAGATGGCTACTCATACATTATTATTAATTATTAGTATTTACACTGTGATTAGCATCCAGCAGTCTTAGCCAGGGAACAGAGATTCCATTATGCCATCTCCTGCTACAGGTGTTTTTATACCAGTCACCACATACCTGGGGTAAGCCTCTGAAATAAGGAAGTGGATCCACTGTCTCGCTGGATATTGCTGATTCCTGGTTTAAAAAGAAAAAAAGAAAAAAGCTGTCAGATTCATACAATAGTTTCCCATAAAAAAAAACCACAACCCACAACAAAAACCAAAACCAACAGAAATTGTACCAATATCTGCAGACCAGGCCGGGGGTGACAGGACTGCTCTATTTCTGCTCTTGATTTGCAGTGATTCAGAGCCTCTGCCAAGGAAATGGTTCAGAAGAAGGTTCAGGTGAGGACCCAGATAAGGATGCAGCACAGAGCAGACTGGTGTTATGTATTATTCCTGTTTTGGAAGAGCCCAGAGGCCATAATCAGCATCAACACAATCAGATCACAACCTGGGGGAGCGTAACTGCTTTGCAGCAGTGACGTGGCACAGCTGGCATCAGGGGTGGCACACGGGCTGAAGTTGGACACTGGGTCCAGCTAACTGGCAGTGCTTATCCCACGTCTCCCCTCTCCTTTCCCAGTCTTCTCAGCCAGCTTTCCAGACACCTTGGACCACAGGCTCCTGTGCAACTGCAGTGCCTCCACAATCAGCCTGCAAACGTGACTTATCCCTCCCCGCCTCCTGTCAAGTCGCATCTACATAAACTTGCATTTGTCTCTGACGATAGCCCAGTTTTCTCTCTTTATTTGTCTACCTGTCGACTCATTTTACAATCTCTCTCTGGACAGCCACAGAGCAGGAGACAGAACCAGATGCTCTGGCATGCACTGAATGCCAACTAGCTTAGTGGAGTGTGCAAGCGTCCTCACGCAGTGGAAAGGTCCTTTTGTAAACATGCCTTGTGATCAAAGGGCTGATGCTTGCTGATACTTTCAATATTAATAATCTCCCAGCTGCCTCACTCCATTCTCTGGCTCCCTATTTACCTATCCGTCATAGTTCACAGAGAGGCAGAGCTTAAGACAATAAGCTCGTTGAAGGGAAGGAAGGTTGCTTGAAAACAGGAATTCACATGAAGAATAAACCATACTGACATTGCACAGAAACACATCAAATGTGGATAAAATCACTGTATTGTCATATGCTGTGCCTGGCACAGACTGGGAGGCATCTAAAGATATGTGCATGCATGCATGCATACAGAAATAATGTATATTCACATCCACACTCCTTCAAAATCCTCGTCCTGTGTCTGTTCATGTACCACACCTCCTCTCCCATACCCTGTGCAGATACATATGGAATCAGAGGCTGGAAACATGAGTGTGTTTCATCAATCAAACAGGAAAATAACTGCCAGAAATAAATGCACACGCAAGCTTCTGCCAGAAGAAGATGTGTAGTTGGTGATTTTGTTTGCTGGTCTGTATGTTTGTGAAAGAGTAGCAAGTAGTCAAGAGAGAAGCTATGCAGAGGCAGAATTAGCCGCAGTAGCACAGCTCTAAAAGACAGTGAAGGGAGAATATTTGGGCCAAGAGCTGGCTGAGAGACACCCGAAGAGCCAAGGAAAGGAGATATTTTCTGTTGTTTGACTCCTGCTGTGCTCTGTGAAGCAGGACGTGGTTTGTTCTTAGTCAATCAACAGGACGGCATCAAAGACCCCTGATTCCATTGCCAGTCTCTCCTCCTAATAGATGTCCTTTTGCTCAAGGAGAAAGCTTTAATAAAAGCTGGTTATAAACTATGCAAACACTAGGAAAACGTCATCTGTCACTGAAATACAGCCAGTACTGGCAGGGCAAGCAGCAGACCCTACAGCAGCACACTGCCAGACAACTAAGCAGTTCGTCAGAGAGTGTAAAACACACCACATCTCTCTGGAAGGGCAGGATTGATTTAAAGTGAGCAGAAGGAATCCAGCCAGACCACAGCAAACGCACTGAGGTGAGCCATGTCTCAGCAGAGCCCCCTGGGCTTTTTGCTGTCTGCAGGCTGCAGCCAAGCCAGGTCTTTAACTCACGTGCAGGAGGATCCTTCCAGCAAGCCAGTGGAAAACCATGGTGCTAGTTTGGGTGTCTTTCCACACAGGACTTGCCTGCTGAGTCACTGGGATTTCTGAGTCCAAGTGCTCATGCTTAGGTTGTCCCAGATGCCACTTTGTAGAGCTGCCTAACTGGGAGCTGTTTGGACAAACTGTCTCTACACCATCAGCCACTCAAGCCAGACCTGCAGCGAGGCTCTCTAAATGCCACACAGTCTGTTTACACAGACTCCAACTTAGGATGCTGCTGGCAATTTGGTGCAGTTTTGTGAAAGTACTGTATTCTGAGTCTGTCATTTTTATCCCTTTGAAATGTATAAAACAAAGCACATAAACCAAACATGTAAGGTCTATAAATTTTTCTATCATTTTATTACATTCTGGAGACAAAATGTGGCCTAGTGCACAGGTACCTGCTTGGGCAGTCAAAGCTATTGGAAACAAGGTCCATTTTTGATCCATTACAGCCTGACAATGTCACAAAAATAGGACTAATACTGACTTGCCAGCAAGTGTGAAAATTTATCACTACAAATATTTTGCTTTCCTTCTTTCTGGTACTTAAGGGCTTTCTAAACTCAAAGGTCAGAGAGAAACTGCTGAGAGGAATCACAATCAGAGGAAATGTTTCCAAAGGGGGAGAATCTTTCTGTAGGAAAGACATGCTCAGACTGACAAGAAATCATGCCCATGGCTTTATATCATCCCAGGACCTTGCTATGTGCTAGGTGGAAAAATGCACTCCATTTTCTGATCCCATTTTAGTAGCTGCATTTCCTAGCATAATCCACTGAGAATTTCAGACTATCTAAATGCCTGTTTTATCAGTACATCCCTAATACATGCAAAGCACACTGATTTTATCTGTTGCTAAAAGATTGTGTTGTATTGCTAGAACTGCATTTTGGAAGCCAGCTTATATAGGTTAGGATTTCACTTCCTTCCTTCCCTGCACAAATAAATACCAGCATTTAAATGCAGTAGGTGTTATGTGAGAACATAGGGACCAGGATTTTAATTCCTGATATGTGAGGACGTAGGCACTTCAGAAAGGAACCAAAAACCTTCTTCCTCTTGGCCTCTTGGATGCAAGAAGACAGCAGACAATCAGGCACCAGGACTGTGATTCACATCATCAGTCCCTCAACACTGGAGGCCACAGACTGATAGTTGCTTTAAGTTTCACAGAACTGGCAAAGCTCTGCTCAGTGGTCCTTGATCTACCCCCTCTGCTAAAGACAAGGCTGGAGGAACTCAGAATTGTCTTGTCCAAGCAAGAAACCCCTGCAGCTCCCAGCATCCTGCCCTCAACACCAGCACACATCCATCAGCTGCCCCTGATATTCACAAGACATTTTTTCTGGCTTAGCAGAGGCTGCTCATTAAGAATCCCCATTGCACTTACTGGTGAAAAATCTTCTTCCAGGACTGGCAGATGGGGAGGGAGGAGAGGTGCAGTGTGAAATCCAAACATCTGCTCGCTGTTTTTCACCCGAGCTGTGCTCACAAGACAGACCTCATGGAGGGAGGGAAGGAGAAGATGCCGTTGACAGCAGCTTACTCAAAGATGTTTAAAGCGCAGAAAAGCAGGGGAGCTTCCTTGGGAATGGATGTAGTGTGATTATTTTTTTTCTTCAGATGAGTTTAATCCTGGTGAAAGGCCTCTGACTAACAGCTCAGGGTCTGAAATGCAGTAAATCGACAAAATAGCACAGAAAAGGCAGAGCTAGCACCAACCTGGCCCTCACCGAGCTCCCTCTGCAGGTGACAGAGCAGCCAAGCTCTTTCCACATCGCATTTTTCATGTATGGAAAACCAAATCCCCAGTGACCCAGTGCACAGACACACATTTATCGAGGGGGAAGAAGGAAGCTGCAGCCCTGGGCATACTCATCTCCCACCGTGGCATGTGCTCACTGTGCTGTACACAGCAGGCACCAAAGAAAACCCTCCTAACACACCCACCTTGCAACAGCATCTTCTGATGAAGGTGTGCAAACCTGTGCATGCGTAAAACAAAGTGGTGGGGGAGGTGAGTGAGGAAAGGGCATCACATCTACGATGAATACAGGTCAATTATTACTTTTTTCAAGTGCATAGCTAAGTTGTGGGATTCACAACCAGATAAAATAAAGACCAAGAGGATTTAAAAAAGAACTAATACAAATACTGAGCTTGGCCACAGCTGCTGTAAAAGATAAAGAAAAGCATTAGAGGAGAGATCCCTCTTTGCAGCCCAGCACATGCCAGCCACTTAGATGGGACAGAGGATGAGCCAGACCCTTCAATGGACTCGGGTCGCACTCCTTATGCTTCCGTTTGCTGCTATGCCCACTCCTTTCCCAGCGCCTTCGCTGGGTGATGCTAATAAGGAACCTGATTAGCATTCAAGGACCAGTCGTGTTAATTAGGCCCTGGCACACACTGGGGCTGGGTCCAAGCGCTCACACTGCTTCTCTGGCTGCCAAGTGTCTCGTGGTCATGCCACGGAGCACAGTCACAGTGTCACCTTCTGCTAAGAGGGAGCAGAGGATGTACTCGGGCAGGCAGCTAGGGCAGCAAGGGCAGGGGGACACAGCTCTGCCCCAGTTGGTACAGGCTGGATCCCTGGCAAGCTATCAGGGTGTGACCTGTTCATCAGAGCATGCCTGGCCTCTGATGAGGCACCATGTGCATCTTCACAAAACACAAGAGGTGCCAGTAGATGTGTCTGTGCTATTTTGTGGGCCTTGAGGGCACTGCGGGGTGCTGCCAAGTCCTGGTCAGGCTCTGAGAGGCAAAGCTGTGCAGGAAGATGGAATCCCTGGCAGTTCACAGAGCAGGAGCATAGCAGGAGTTAGAAAAGCAGCTTGGTAACCATATTTTCAGGCCTGCCAAGCTGCTTGTGGCAGAGACATAGACAACTCCTGACCATGAGGGAGCCACCGTCTGCTTAGGACCTGGACAGAACCATGATCCTTGCAGCCAGCTAGAGAGGAAAGTCTTCCTGCCTTGACAGATAGTGCTGGCAGGACCAGGGCACGAAAGGAGGAGGGACAGAGATAGAGAGTTCTCTAAATCAGCTATAAATTACAGCAGACACAAATCTTTGGTGATGTGGAACAGAATTTATCATTTTCAAAGGGAAGGAGGAGACCCCATCCCTCCTGAATGACTGAAGGATGGGCAAGGACAGGCATGGCTGCTGGTAGCAATAGTCTTTTCTTCCCTGCCCTGGCACTCTGCAATCATGGGGATGTGTCAGGGACTGGAAAAGGAGAGGTGCAGTCTTCAGGGGGCAGGTGAGGATATCTTTATACGTGCCAGACCGGTAGACCTGGCTGGATGGAAACACAGCTATTTCCTCACTCTTGAATATCAAATAGAGTGACTCTCAGACAGAGTGGTCATACCACAAAGCAACAGAGAAGGTCTGTAATGGAGCAGAGAAATAGCACAAACAATAGGTATCCTTCCTTGATATTTCATTCTGATTGCAGAAAATGAGTAGGGAAAAAAGTGGACTATGATAATCAGCTTATTTTTCTTTTCAAATCTTCTTTCAGCCAGCAAGCAAACAATTAGACCTTTGCACAGAACTAGTATCAAAAAATGATATATCCCTGTCCTGCTTGGGTGAATAAAATATGTCCTGAAATAGCTACAGTCTCACAGTTATGGCTCATAGCTATCTAGAATGCTGGTCAGGGTTAAATCTCTCTTTCTTTTCAATTATTTTTTCATAAATTAAAACCCAAATGACAATAAATCATGCTATAAAAATTAAAATGTCATTTGCTTTTATCAGAACTAAAATTAAGCCATACATACACTGAAGTTATAAAAAAGGAGAGGGAAAGAACAAGAAAAGGATGATCACTAATTTTTCTTATATTTTGGTGCAGTTGAGATAAGTCACGAGGTCTGCATTTGGAACTGGGTCACAGGACTTTTTCAGACTTAATGTTCTGGTCTAGACAATTAAAAAGAAGCCCAAACTGAGACTCCTTAGCAGACACCAAGCCTGACTGAGAGCAGTTCTCAAGGCACCCTGGTAGAAAGGCTACAAAGCTGCCTCTAAAGTTTCCAGTTCTCCTGTAAGGCTCTGGGAACTTTGCATATAGCTTTACAGAATCTGTTTGCATTTAGGCAATTGATAAAATTTATTGCAACAATAAAAACTGAATTTAAAAGACTGAACTTTTTAGTCCTTCCTTCCTCTCTTCAAATTGAAGTGTGACGCCTGTCTCTGACCTTCTCGCACCGTTCCCTTTCTGTCGTCAAGCAAAGCTGAAGCTGACTGCGTGTGTTTGGCTATAAGTGCCTGTGAAACTTTGACAACCAAAATACACATCTTCTTCTACATAAAACTTAGATGAGTCAGATCATAAAGACCATGAACTTCTGGGCTCAGTCCAGGAGACTAAGCTGTACTTATGACTGCGTTATCAAACCTAAAAGAAAGTCTGGGGTTTAGTCCAAGGCTACACCATTCCAACAGCAGCAAGCTTGACATAGCAGATTTTCTCCTTACAGGTTAATTATTGAAAGATTCTCCTTTCCAAGAGCAGAAAAGAACACAATGTCACACAAGGTTAAGCAATCTTTACTCTGGTCAGTGCTCCACTTCAACTGTTCTATTCAATAATCTTCCCTCCTCTCACTTTCTGAAGTCTAGAGGAGAAAGAGCTATTTCAGCTTTAAAGAGAGCACAAAAAGGTATTTACATTTTCACAAGGCATTAACCTTGAATCGAGGGACATCCCATTGCCTGAAGAGGTGATGTATCCAGTGAGAGGAAAGAGGGAAAACAAATTGCATCTGCTTGTTCAAAGGCCAAAAGTGGCCAGAGATACGGCTGCTCGTTAACTCCAACAAGAGCTAAGGCTTCGAAACAGACCTGAGCTGCTTGAATTCTCTGCCCAGTTCTGCTCTGTACAGTAATACTGGGAGAAAGAATAATGAAAACATAATGGGAAAGCAATGAAATACGACCAAAGTCTTGTAATGATGAAATATAATGACTTGTAATGAAAAACAGGCAGAAGTAAAGAAAAAATAATCAATTTTTATGATACAACAATGAGAGGAGAAGAATAAGGAAGGGGAGAGTGAAGAAGAGAAAGGAAGCAGCAGCTGGAAATTACTTTTAACTTTGCCACTTAGCAGTTTAAAACCAAAAAGCAATTACTGCCGGGCTGGTATTGCCTTTCTGCACATTAATTCCCTATTATGAATAAAATTAATGAGTTTAACAAACTCCTCGTCCTCGTAAAGTTGTGCTCTTCATTATTGGTGTTAATAATCCGCCAGGGACTCTGACTCCAAAGCTCAGTACCATGTCCTTATTTTTTAAAGTTTAAAAAAAGGAAACAGAGATAAGGTGGGGAGGAAGATTTCAAGAAATGGAAAATGATAATGGGACTTGGCCCAGGCTGATGCACTGCAGAGTGAATGTCACTCTTTATTCAGTGACCTACGCCACAAAACAGCAGTCTGACCCAGTGAGGAGGGTACTTCCACGTCTGCCTCAGTGGGAACCATGCAAGAACCAAAACTGAAACCACTCCAAATGTTACATGGCAGATTTTGAGTGCTTGGAAGGTAGGCAGACCAGCAACATCTTGCTGTCTTATCTCTGCCTTTCATGTGGAAACAAAGATATCAGGGAGGGGACACATACATAATTTAAATAGCATACAGGTGGCAGTAGAGAGAAACCCCTGCCAGCTACAGAAAAGCTGACAAGGCTTTGCAGGGAGGCAGATGGTGCTGACTGCTCACTGCTGCCGTGTGGGATCTCTGTCTTGCAATAAGAGATTCAGAGCTCCTTGATTCTACAGCCTGAGACCCAAAGCTCACCAGGCAGAGTGCAGCATCTCATGTCCCAGAGCTGGGACCGTGAGAAGCTGCAGAGGAAAGAATGCTGGTGACTGAGGATGCTGAACTAGGGCTGTGCTGCTTGCTGTACAGCTGTGGGATTTCTTCCTGAAAGGCCAGATGGCTGGAATACAGAAATTTTTGCAATGGCAAGTGAAAAACCCTCACCTATCTACCTGAATTCACGGGGGAAATCTGGTTGAGATGGCAACAATTCACAAAACAAGACCTGCAAAATTTGGTATGAGAGTTATACTTGATACCACACTGGGAGGGCCCTGCATCTGCAGAGGAATCTCAGCTAGCAGGCTGGCATCCGTGCCAGAACGCCTTTTCCTAAAGATGGCCCTTCCACAGACCAGCTGGAGAAGTTTAAGACTTTATCTCCCCACTTCACAGCACTGCTATTGCCCTTCTGTCAGAAGTTACCAACCCTGCAGCTCAGCAGACAGATTGCTTCTTGAGAGCATTCCTTGATCCACTCCAGTTGTAATCGGTCAGCTTAGCTCAAATGGCATAAATGATATGTTTGCACTAACCTGGCTGAGTCTGATGGAAGCAGCTTACAGGGCACTCATGTGAAACATTCCTCCCACAGACAGGCAGAAGTAATCTTTGGTAGAGATACGGGTTACAAATAGCTGGGGCAGGGCTGCAGCATTCAAATCTACAGAGCTTGGCAAAATAAACATGCCCACAGGCTTACCAGCATGAGGCCCTTTGCATCAGACAGCTGAGGAACAACCAACAACTGCAGGTTCCTAAAATACACGTGTTTGAACTTGTAGTCTCCTGTCCAAAACTCAGGCAGGATGCAGATCTGAACGCTCCAAGCTGGTGTAGCTGTGTACACTGAATATGAACTGAGGTTTCTAAACATCCACAGCAAAATTTACCAGAGTTTTAAGCCAGTTTTAATATTAATAGCATGGCATTGTCCTTAAATTTCCTGTCCTCAACACGTAGGTGTTTACTTCTGTGAAGTGAACAAACATAGCACGGATCCTTCACGGATCAGAGCACAGAAACACATTTTCGTTTCAAAGCCTTCTGGGCAGAGGACTCCCTGTATAAAAAGACAGAGTTCACCAGGCAGAGGCAGGTTTAAGTCATCTACTTTGTCCTCTCTGCCCATTAGAATTTAAAACCTACAATAAAAAGGCTCAAAGGGGAACTTTAATAAAAACATTTTTTAAATCTGTTTGAGATTTCAATTGATTCAGCCTCCTGCACAGCAGCTAATGTTTATGCTGCACGTTCTGCACAGATTTAAGCACCACTGATGCCCTCAAACACTTTTTCTGTTTTAGAGAAATTGTCTTCTTTCCTCAGCTCTGTTATTTCTTAATGATATGAAAATTTCACAGCCTCTCTCTTTTACTAAACAACCAGGGCAGGACTGGGATATTCTGAAGCCAACGGTCTTTGCCAGAGGGTGAATACAGAATACAGAGGGATTAGAATTAAATTCAGATGCCAGACTCCCAACTGTCACCTGCCCCAAGCTAGAGATAACCAGGTCCCAATCCTGTATAAATCCAGATTTGCACTGACTGGAGGCGGCTGGGTAACGACATGAACTGAGTTTGGCGAGGCTCAATCCCAGTGTGAACACTCAGGTGTCTATACCGAGAAAAGCCCACTTCAGGTGACACTAACTCTGCTCCACTGGCTTCTGCTGACCAAAACCAAGAGCCATTTCTCAGCTGCAGAGGCCAGAGGGGGAGGTTTGAGGCATCATGATGGTACAAGCTGTGGAATGAGAATTTTCTCATTTTGTTCCTCTCCTGCAGAGGATTCCAACTGCCACCACTGCTGCACTAGCACCTTTCATCAGCTCTGATCTATTTATGAAAGCATTTAAAGCACACAAAGACTAAATTTCCATTCAGTGCAGACATCTCTGCTGGAAAATGTCCTCTCTTTCGCTCTTGGGTAAGGAGAGATCGCAAGGAGCCATCAAACAAGAAGCAAGATGACAGCTGGGTCTCATTCATAGAAAATCACTGTTCAAAATGCAGTGACGAGGTATGCACTGCTATACCTGGGCAAAGGTACACAAGGCAAGTGGAGTCACATCTCAGCTGCTGCAGAGGGTGACTTATGCCAGCAGTTATAGCACCCTGTTGTTTGCTTGTCCTCATTTGTAGTCCCTCTCTACAAGTAACTAAGAGACAGCAAGTATTATTGATCAAAATGCACCAGGTACCAAAGTCTCCACTTAGAGGTTTGGCTGCACAGGAAACATAAAAGTGTTGTAATCCCACAAGCAAAGCACGCAGGAAAAGGAATCAGGAAGCCTGGCACAGGCTGTGTGCTCTTGTTCTTTTCCATTTCCAAAAGTCAAATGCTGCTTTTACTCTTGAAAAAGCCATAAACTGCCAACCACTAGGACACAATGTGCTTTTAGTAAATCCTGGGTTTCAGACAGGATAGCAGTAAGTGGGCTTTTTCTACTACACAGAGATCACCAGTGCTAAAATTAAAAGAACCTATCAGATTGAGAGAGGGGGGAAAAATCCAACCTTAAATAGTACCTTTAATCATCAAGGTCCAAGTTCCTGCATGCAAAGATTCAGAATCAATCTTACCCAGCTGTGTTTAGTTCAGTTCTCTCTGCAGATGCATTTCTGATCAGTTTGCCACTAGAGCATCCTGCTATATCTGTGACCCCATCCTCATCCAAAGCTGATTGTCCAGTAGACACGGTGCCCCACAAATGAGCAGCTATCCCTGGTTTTGTTTTACCTTCAAAGATCTCTGTGTGTCCCTAGGCCTTATTTGCAGCTGGCTTTTCAAGCCCTGCTATGCATGCAGAACTTCCTCCCGGTCTCTTCTGAAGTGCCTATCTATACACACCTACACAAACATGAGTGGATTTCTATGTATAAAACTGAGATAGGAGTTCATGTGGAAGGTTATTATCCCTGTGTCACACTATGTTCAAAAGGGGAGGGAGGGCAAAGTTGAAGTACAAACAATCTAATGTTTAAATTCTCCTTGAATTTTTCAGTCTGCTTTGAGACACTGGGCACTGAGTCCTATGCAGCAAAGTCTTGCCCAAATGTGCTTATGCCCTGTGACTCTGAAATTAATCTAATGGCAATAAGAAATTCAATGAAATTTGCATGTTTGTCTTCCTTAGGTTCAACACAAAACCTCTAATGATGATAAATAAATACAAAAGATTCTGCTGTGCTCATCAGGAGAGGTTTGAAATATTGCAAACCAAAGCAAAATGTAACTCTGTCCCCTTGAAATCATTTCCAAGTCAACTCAAATGCAAATGTTGAAGGAGGTGTAGTCCAAGGTGCTGTCCCTGTGAATGGACCTGCTGCCTTGTCCTGCCTTTTTTTGTGACGTAGTTGACCCATGGATGAGGGACGTTGTAGCTGTCAGTGCACAGCTCTGTGCAGTGCCCAGGGAGCTGAGTACAGCAGGACAAGTTCCTGCACAGCATCTAACCTGGTACCAGAAATGTGGGAACCCCCCTGCCCAGAAATGGGCTGAGGGCTTTCCATCGAGCTGACGACAGCCAGGCAGCTCCTCTGGACCTGGATGGTAAAGCACACTGTGATGCCTTCATCTTTCACTGACTGGATTTCAAACTGGCTGTAAAGAACTGTAATCTACATAGCTATCTCTAAAATGTCTTTGGAGCCCTGATTCTCTTCTGCCCAGTAGCTGCTTTACACTTCAGGGAGCTAAGATTTGGTCTAACAGTAATTTACTGCAGTTTTAAACCCTCCTAGCCCCTCAGCATAATACTGCATAAATTCAGTGCATGGCCTTTAATTTTCTAGACAAAGGTATTATTTAGTTCCTTTCACAGCCTAATTATTACTTAGCAAATATCATGTTGTGATGAGTATTTATGGATAATTCTCAGATAATAACGAATTATATGGTTAATGCTTATAATGATGGGAAAGCCTCAAATATTCAGAGCCCAAATTTTTTAGACTATCACAGAACCCCAGATATTTCCAAGCACTTGTAAATTGGGCTGGGATTTATGGGGTTTTTACTATTTCTAGCTTGTAAAATAGCTCTTGCTACACTATCTCAGACTGCTCACTGGAATTTGGATTCACACGTAGGTATGGACTGCTTTGAACTTCCTTGGGACTTGACATAGCTCTAAACCTGATTAACTCACCAGATAGCCTGAGTCTGTGGATAATTTGTGTGATTACAGGCAGACCTTTCAGGGAATATACTCTTAGGGGAAAATCACAGAATCACAGACTGTCAGGGATTAGAAGGGACCTCAAAAGCTCATCCAGTCCAATCCCCCTGCCAGAGCAGGAATACCTAAATGAGATCACAGGAAGGCGTCCAGGTGGGTCTTGAATGTCTCCAGAGAAGGAGACTCCACACCCTCCCTGGGCAGCCTGTCCCAGGGCTCTGTTACTCTCACGGTAAAGAAGTTCCTTCTCAAGTTTAAGCAGAACCTCCTGTGTTCCAGCTCACACCCATTGCCCCTTGTCCTATCACTGGACACCACTGTGAAGAGCCTGGCCCCATCCCCCTGACACTCACCCTTCAAATATTTATAAACATTAATGAGGTCCCCCCTCAGCCTCCTCTTCTCCAAGCTAAAGAGCCCCAGCTCCCTCAGCCTTTCCTCATCAGGGAGATGCTCCACTCCCTTCATCATCTTGGTGGCTCTGTGCTGGACTCTCTCCAGCAGTTCCCTGTCCTTCTTGAACTGTGGGGCCCAGAACTGGACACAATATTCCAGATGTGGCCTCACCAGGGCAGAGCAGAGGGGAAGAAGAACCTCTCTGGACCTACAACCACAAAAATGGTCTGTGCTAAATGGAGAAAAAGGTTTGACTCAATTGAAACTTCTAATTTTCAAAAACATGTGATGGGACAGATAGGGCATGGAGGAGAGAAAGGATTGTGAGGGAGAAGTTATCTTTCTCTCAGCCCTTGTGAATTCCCAACTGTTCTTTGCTGCCAGCGCTTCCCTGCACTGCTGTGATCTGCAGCATGCCAAACTGCTGCACACACAATAGCACCAATCAGATACACAAACTGTGTTTCCTGTGCACCGGTGCAGAGTTAAATTCCAACCTTCATAGTTCACAAAGTTAGTTCACTAAACTACCTGTGACATCTTGAGCAGCCCCAAATGAAGTTTAGTCTTATCAGGTAACAAATAAGCTCTTGGCCTCCTGGACTTGAATCTGTGAGTCAATACCTCTCCCATCTGAGACTGTAGACATAATGATTAATTCACCACTGGCTGCCTGGGTAAATGGCTCCATAAATACAGCAGAAATGGTGCCTAGACAATCAGATACTGCAATCTGGGAAATGCAGAGATACATGGAGAAAGGGAGACAGACAGGTGTAAGATTGTTAAGAGCTGTTTTGAATGGGTCAGAGCAAAAGCTTTGCTGGAACACAGCGCTGACACAGACCAGTAGCAAGTGTTTAAGGGAGAACAGAATATGTTCCAGATTAGTCCTGTACCCCCCTTCAAATTCTGTCAATCTGACTGCAGTTAGATCATTGTATTTTATTGTTATTAGTGAACCTGTATTTTGTGTAGCATCTTGTGAAGACAAAGAAATGGACAAGGCCAAAGCTTTGGTGACTATTTTTATCATCTCCTGGTGTTGTCTTGTATAAGTGTCAGTGGGGGGTGCCATCCTCCAGCTGGGGCATTGTGGGGAAGGTGGGAGAGATTGAAAACCTCACTTGTGGGGTGGCTGCAACGTGTGATTTGTAGCTGGGAAGCCTGGGTTCCACTGGCAGCATCACCTTCAACTCAAGCAAGTCGCTTCATCTCTCTTAGCCTTGATTTACCCCTGTAAAATGAGTTTAACAGACTACTTCATGAAGTAGTCTCAATTAATTAGCATTTGTAAAACTGCTCTGAGATTCCCAGATGAAAGGCTGGCCTGGAATGGCAAATTGCTAATGATAATTAATAGTTATTCATGATCTCTTTACAGAATTCCAAATTATTTTCTGAGGGGAAGAAAGTAGGGATAGAGGCTCTCAAGACAGAGATCACTAAAAAACCCCCCTGACAGCTATACCTCCCTGCCTGCCCCACCTCCTTCCCGTGCATTAATAGGAAGAACTGACACCTCTTCTGAGCAGAGGAAATGGAAGGTAATAAAGGCCCCAGGTGCTCCTGTATTCACTACACGTTCTTCCTCTGGCACGCAACCGAGCTGGGGAAGGGTAGGAAGGGGGAGTTTGACAGCAGGAGTGGATGAACAGGGGTGTTACATTTCTCTCTCAAATGGATGCAAAGGCAGCCCTAATTAAACAGATGTTCTTAATAATACTCTGACAACTGTCCCTGCTTTAATTTGCTGCAGAGTAAAGATTAATATAACAATGCAACAATACTTTACAAGGGGAGAAAAGGGAGCTGAGCTAATAAAAGGCAGTAGCTTACATGGTATATTATTGCTTTTCTTTCTGCTTGTCTAGCGAATATTTACCTCCTCTGGGAGCAGTTTTCATATTTATTTGATCACTCCTCCAAGCTAAAGATGACTTTGTGCTACATTGCAAAAGGATTAATGCCAGGGCCAAGAGGTGTGCTGGGTGCATAGTCACAGCAGGGGTCTCCATGGTGATTCTCCAGCTGGAGGAAGGATCCCAGTGGCCCTGAAGTTAGCAGTGCTATTAACCACAAGCTGTGGTAGCAGAGAGGGAATTCTGGGCTCATGGAACAGGAAACTTCTGAAGCAGTAGCAGGCAAGCCACAGAAGATAGGAGATTGTTTTTGGGCTGATCCTTGGACCAAAGAAGGAGTTTCTCTGCTGGACAGTCTGACACAAAAAGAGCAGAAACAGAAAGCCCAGGCAGGCAGGCCACAGATAAGACCATTCCTGAACTCTTGGGAAGGAGTCAGGACTTTTGTGTAGCTACTCTTATCTTAGATATCTGTGCTGGGTTAGTTTAAAATGAGAATGGTGGACCTTTGCAGTGACTTTCCTTTATGCAGGAGGCCAACAGCCACAAGATAACCATCACATGGCCTTTTCTACCACCCAGAGTATGAACACCTACCCAGTGGATATGGAGTAACCAAATCTCCAACATCACCTCTTAGCCTTAAGACACAGTGTGACATAATCCCGGAGCATAATATTAAATGTATAGTACCAAATTGCTCTTCACTTTGATTCTAATTCTGGGTAGGATTGTTAAATAATAAAACAATCTTTGGCTGAGCAATATTCACTTTGCCCAGTTTGAATTCCATAGAATTTATCAACCAGAAAGAAATCGAGCTCCCTCAAGTGAGAGAGCTGTCCCTAGTACCCATATGTGAGTCTGTATCTGGTTTTAGTTCAGGTCATTCAAAAAGGGACTTTTCCACAGACAGGCCAGACTACAAACACTCACTTTTGAAAACAAATTCATGCCTGAATATGATGCTTCATATCTAACACGTGTGGGCCAAGAGACTAGCCCTAAGAAAAGAGAGGGAGAGCACCCCTGGATGAACTGCCATCCAGACCCAGGTGCTCCTCAGCACGCCTGGTTATTCTGAGCAGTGTGGTTTCACTACCCTGTGCCTGAACTGAAACAGCCTGCAGAAATGACTTGGCACCTCTGCAAATAACCTGTATCACTGCTGTGTGTGTTCTTCAATGTCAGCTGCCTTCTCAAGCTGCTTTCCTCCGTCTGAGGCACCCTGCTTGCAGAACTCCTCCTGGCAGCTTTATGCTGGGCGTAGCCTGGGGCTGGGCTTTGCTTGAGTTTAGCTGTGACCCTGGGCTACAGCTCTGCATCTCCCAAATCACACATGAACACAAGCAGCTGAGAGCCTGTGTGTGTCACAGACCTTCACTCTGACTCTTTGTCCCTCAGTTTGCCAAGTGGATGTACAAATTATCTTGTTCCAGCAAGAAACAAACACAAATGGGAAACAACTGGCTTATGGATCCCCTCATTAAATTTTCCAGCCCAAATCTCTTCCTTCCCAACAGCTAGGATAATAACTGTGCTAAACACTGGAGGCATTTGGAACACATGCATGCTGTCTGGCAGAGTGAGAAGCTGAGAGAGAAGGAGAAAGACAGAAAGAGAGGCAGAAGCAGAGAGCAAGGAAGACATCAATGGAGCAGAGACACAAGGTGAAGCGGGAGAAAGAGCAAAGGGGAGATCTATGGCAATGGAAAGAAGGAAGGAAGAACAAGACTCACTCCATAAGCTCTAAATATTTTAAAGCTCTAGTTGTTATGCAATTTGTGAAGCTGTTTACAATAACGAAGCCCTTAGACAATAAGGGGGGAAGCTAAAGAAAAGAGCAGAAGCTGGCAGCTACGTTGCCCTTTGTTGGAATTAATGAGGCATGTTTACTTTCTGGCTTTTTACAGCTTTCTGAAATGTCAGATGCCACCCAGACTATCTCGGCAAAAGCACATCATCAACCACCCCCACACATCCACCCCCTACACCTGGGTGCCTTTATCTCTCTCCTGACTTCTCCCTCCAACCCCCTATCCACTGATGGACCTTTGAATGTAGTCTCAAAATATTTTTCACATTGCTGACTGCAATTCTCACGAACGGACTCATTATTAGGGGTAACACATCATTAGAGCTGTAGCATTCCTGGAGTTGGTACATTTAATGGAGTTAGTAGCACACAGACAATCACCAGAGCTGAAATGACTGTGTACGGGAGAAAGCTCTTCAGACCTTTGCAGCTAAGAGGTTCCCTTGTTTCTGCTCTCAAGCAGGGACAAAGTTGTGCATGTCTGCTGGAATTACTGCAGCTCAATTGATGGATGCTCCAGGCTTGGGCTGACCTGGGCTTGTTCTTGGTAATTATCTTATTGATGGATGCTCCAGGCTTGGGCTGACCTGGTCTTGTTCTTGGCAATTATCTTGCGTTGCTCTGGGCTCCCCATTCATCCAAGAACTATTCCCAACACTCCCCCTCCAGCAGCATCTTTTCTCCTGCTACTCCATTCGCCCCTTTCTTCTGTATCCTTCTGTCTCTAGTGTCCTGGGTGCAGTAAGGAAGAGGAGCTGGCTAAGCAACCATCCTAAGCCTGTATTCCCCAGGCACACCTCAGCCCTGGTGCCAGAACAAGAATTAATACAGCATTGTAGGGGTAGGTAGGCTGAATTATTTAGTTGCCCCATAAATCAGTTGGCTGGAGTGGTCTCTGCACAGCAACAACACTGGCCATTGCTCATTATTCTTCTCCTTGCTAGGGCTGCCAAAGAGAGTCTCAAAGGTTAATGACAGAAAGTCAATGCCCCTTCCCATTCACAGATGCTTTGTTTTCTGCTTCCAATCCTCCCTCTCCACTGCTGCAGCTAGGCTGCCTTAGGACAACACAGGCCCTGAGGGTGGCTAAATCACGGCCTCCCACACCCACCACTCGCCCAGACCTCTCAGTCAACTCTGGGAACAGATCTCTGTGCTGAGCCCAGCCTTTCAGCCCTGTGAGCTTACCATAGCCTCAGCGAGTGGGAAGGCCTGAACTAGCTCCTCATCCCTTTTTTTAGCAACCATTTTGACACTCCTCCTTCCCTCCAGATATTTGTCATATTTCTCTATGTGGGCTGACTCATTTAATACATCTTCTCTTGCTTGTGTCCTATCAAAGGTATGGTGGCCCTCAGCACAAATGTGCTCAGCTCCACAGAGACCCCATCCTACCAGCTTCCCCTGTCCCTGTGAACAGAGATGCTCAGAGTGCTCCTTCAGCATCCCCAGCCAGCACAGTGCTGCAGCACCTTACACATGAAATGAGGTTTCACGTTAGATCAGTAACCCAGTACAGCAAACAGCATGCACAAACCTGCTGTGAGTTCCTCCCCTTCCAGGGCACAGGTATGCCTCATCACCTAATGGGAAGCCCTAAAAATACACAGCTATGGTGCTCTAACTCTTCTAAGGGCAATTATCTTATTGATGGATGCTCCAGGCTTGGGCTGACCTGGTCTTGTTCTTGGCAATTATCTTGCATTGCTCTGGGCTCCTCATTCATCCAAGAACTATTCCCAACACTCCCCCTCCAGCAGCATCTTTTCTCCTGGGCAGATCTGTCCCTACCTGTGACTGTTGACTGGTCATGAATAGTTGTGTCTCTAGGTTATTCAAGAGCCTCAAAGAGTTTTATGGGGAAAAATAAATCCAGTTGTTTTAATTCCAGAAAGTTCTCCCCAAATACTCACTGCCGCACTGCGCTGTTTCTCTTCTATTGTCTGTGCTGTCTCCATGCGAGTCCCTTCCAGCATCTCCAGGTGTGGGATCACAATGAGAATGTGAAATTCACTCAACAACTTTAAATTATATTGAGTTACTACAGGGACTAACAGAGTTCTGCAGAGCACTGGTTCTAACTCAACATTATTCAATTAGTCCATTTTGCTGATTACCATCTGGGTCACTGTTGTCAGGGTTACAGCTGGCTCAGTATTCACCCATAGATCATATCTGAAAATACACCTGGGGATATGGGATATTAAAATATAACAGACCTTCAATGTAACATGATTTCAAAACATTCCCACAGCTGCTTTACTGATCCTAGAGTGAAGTTTAGTTAATTAATTTTGTCCATCTTAAGTAAAGTAAAAATAAAAACACGTTTTCATGTGAACTCTGCACTGGCAGTGGATGTGTGATGCAGAAGAGGGTGGCCTGGATAACTTTACCTGTCATGCAGTGTGTGTATCATGTACTAGTGTTCACACAAATCTAATGATTTCAAGGGATTGTGCCTGCTTGTGCAAGACAGGCAAAGTCTGAGGGCTGGTGAAACTTTGTGGAAACACAAGATTTAGAGCACACATGGATGAAAGTGACTGTTTGTGCCATAACTGTGTGTAAACGTGCACAAGAAAGTATGAATATTTGTACTTCAAATGTTACTACTTGTGAACTTGAGATTGTCTATGCACCTACAAGCAAGAAAGCAGGTGACCACAACAGCCTGTGTGTTGGAGAGATTTAACCCACAGGATTCTGTTTGTAAGATTGTAAAAATGCATGAAAGTGCAAAGAGATGGGACAAGAGAGGGAGGGAATTGGCTCGTAGGAATCTGGGACTGTGTGACTGCGTGCCCAGGTGTCATGGTGTGTGTGTGTGACTCTGCATTTGCTAAGCAGCAGTTAAAGGAGGTCAGTTTGGGACAAGGCAGTTGCAAAAATAGGATTATCAGGAGGCCGGAGCTTCAAGTGACAAGAAGACTGACATCACTTGCAGTTCAAGCTCAAATAAGCCCATGATGTAGAAGTACAAAGGGTTTGCAGCTGAGCCCTGGCTTGCACTACTCTCCAGCCTGTGGTCACAGGGACTGCGTGCAGCAGCCGTGTGAGCACCGATTGTGTTATACTCCAGAGAGAGAGTGAACTTCCAGACAAGTCATTTGTTTCCCAAAAAAGCTAAACCCTTATTTTCACTGAGCAGTGCCACTGGCCTGAAGTTCTCAAGGTCTAAGCAAAGCCATCAGTCACAGTCAGCTGGGCTTGGGCTGCAGGAAAGTGGCAGTCTGTATCTTTTAGAGACAAGTAGGTACACAGGGAAGAACTGCTGACCTGGTAGAAAGGCAATTGCTCTAAACAAGAGCATGATGGAAAGATGTAAATTGGCCCCTACTTCACTTTCAAGGAGAGGACAAGCCAGCTATTTACTGCCCTAAGAGAGAACCTCCTCCTTCACTGTAAGAGTCAGTAATTCTGCGAGGAGGGATCTCAAGGATGTGCTGCTGCAAGGCCATGGACAGGGTGATACAGCCAGCTATGCCAGCTGCACGACCTTCTGGGAACCAGTCTGCAAATGGATAATCCACTTTCCCAAATGCTTTGTGCCACAGAAGTAGCAGAAATTGCTAGGGCATGGCCCAGAGCTTAGCCCAGTTTCCATGTGATCTCTCTCCTATACAAAAACTGAAATCACTTTATCCACCACTGAAACGCAGCAAATTCCACTTTGGGTGGAATATGACAGCTATTTAAGGATGATGCTACACAGCCTGAGATAGGAAGTGAAAGGAAGTGTAGCTGGTGCAAATCCAAGGGGAATACAGATAGGAAGAATATTAGCCTGCAAATGGGAAGGCATCCCAGATCACTAGTGCTCAGGCATTCCATTTTATACCCAACCAAATGGCAGTGACTGATACCACCCCCTGTGACCATACTTCTTTGCCAAGGACCTGATTAGAGGCACTTAATACACTGATGTTCTTGGTGAACAAAACCCTTTCTAGCAGCACGGTAGCATTGTTTTTGAGAAGTCTCACCATAAATACTGATCAAACCCAACCTGCTTAGCTTGATAACAGCAGCTCCATGAAAAATCTCTCATGCACCAATTTTGCCTTTTTTCTGTCCCCTGCCATGAGCTCCTCAGTAAATAGCTATGCAGAAACTTGATTAAAAATGTGAAAAAATAAGATTTTCTCCTCTAGAGGATGATTTAATGCAGAGCTGTTTTAAGATCCTTCCCACAACAAGTTTTCACAACTTGTTGCTTGAAATAACTCAGGCAGAAGGCTGTCTATCTAAATGCAAGCTGTGCTGCCCAGTCCAATTTCTGTTCCTCCCAATAATACATCAACTTATCTCAGCATTTCAGGACCTTTTCAATGCTTTTAATACCTGGCAAAGATTTATGCAGAGGTGACTCACAGTCAAATATCAACAAGCAATTTACAAGCAAGGTTTCAAAGAGATTTTTGGAGGAGGCAGAGATCTCAGTTTATGGCATGAATGTCTGATTACCACCCTCTCAACAGAGCCCCTTCAAACCAAAGGGACAATTATCAGATGTAGAACTGAAAGTGGAGTAGCTTGAGTGGTTGGAATCAGCAAAAATCCACTGGTCACAAAAATCTGTACTAACAGAGAGTCAGAGAACTAATCCCTCTCTCTGTGCACACAAACATCCTCTGAGGAGGGCACCTAATGCATTTATTTTGTTTTTATCACTACTGCTGCCAAAGCCTCTTCACTCACTTGCTGTTCTGACCATGTATGACTAAAGTACAGCATCTTTGGGAGCCTTCAGGACTCTCTTTATCAGATCCCTGTACCAAACACGCTCTATCTGACCACTGAATTTAATGAAACTTGCTGGAATGAAATATTTTTGAGACCAACATTCTAAGGGCTGACATTGTCTTGATAATGATAAAAGAAATCATGTACGTATTGGGCTTTCTCTTCTCCTTTGAAATGCAATCCTGGGGCTATGTGTAAAAAAATAATTGTATTTGAAAAAGAGAAATGGGACCATGTAAAGTAAAGCTTTGAGAAGAAGATTTGAATTTAAGTCTGAGGCACAGAAAAGAGAGACAGTGAGACACAGAAGACAAAAGGTGAACTGGAGAAAGAGTCACATATGTCACTGGAATAGCACCATAGATGGAGGGCTGAAAGGACAGAATGAAATTAAAAATGTATTAGAGATGTATGTATTCGTCTATATAAACATATTTCTACATATTTACCTGCCCACACCTCTTGTTTTTATAGGCCCATCTGTCTGTCTGACTGCTTCCCTATTCTTTCTCTTCTAGGCTCCTGCTTCTTTCTCTCTACACCTTCCTCTCCTTCTGAACTTGCTCTTCCAGCGCAGCTCTGCTTCCACTAAGAAGTGTTTCTCCCTCCTCTCATCAAATTCATCACAAGCTACATTTATAGCTATCTGGACACAATGAAATTCCAGATCCCTGGTACATAAATAATAATTTCTTTAATATAATCTCAGAATTATTAATTTCAAAGGGAGGGAAGTAAATTTAATGAATTTTTATAAATGCTGAGATTTTAAAAATAAATGAATGGGGTGCAACAGGACTTTATTAAAATACAAAGAGATTAGCAAGGTCTCATTCCCTTCAATTATTAACAATGTACTTGTTCTCCAGAAAAGTACCCATGAAAATTTAAAACAGATGAAAATGGTTGTTCACTTAAAACTGCTCAGTTAATCTGTGAGAAATGTTTTATTCAAAGGCATTAAATGAATACGGCAAGGTTTGATATGCAATAATCCATCATTCATGTGGCACAAACATGGAGATCGATAAAATGTTGTGTCAACAGGAGAGGTGAACATGGCATCTTTGGAGGATTTCTGCACAGAAGGCTTGTTTCAATTCATGGGATGTCCAAAATCAATATTAAGTCACAGATTTGACAAACTGGATGCCTTTTTGGTTTTTTTTTTTTCCATTTATAACTCTGCAGTCTCAGCTCACATTCAGAAACTTAAATGGCATGAGTTGAAAGGAGAAAATTGTGTCTCAAAAGCTGGGGTATAAATTTTCATGCAAGGAGATAGTTTTTGGCACTGAGTTTGGTAATGGCCACATCACTGGGGTTTTAGGATAGCCACTACAAAGTCAGCCTAGAAGAAATTTGGATCTGAATTATTGGTCATATTGGATTTCTCTCCAAAAACAAGCTCAAAGTAAGATTAAAAGGTCTGGCATACACCACAGTAAGAATGGAAACTCACCTAGGAAACAAGCACCTGGGTCTGTCAGCTGCAGCCAAGCACAGACCTTCGGGTCAGGCGTTTCCCCTCAAGCTTACAAGTAGGATTAGCAGGACTGTGCACTTGCCTGAGCCTAGTTGGTTTAGAGCTCGAACTCCAACTTGAACAACCTTATTTTTATTGCCTTCATTGTTTGCATTAGAGTAAGGTCAAAGGACAGCCATCTGACACTAAGGCCAGCATGCTTTTGTTCTGAGAAAAAACAAAAGGAGGCCAAACCAGGGGAAAGAGAAGAAATCTAGCATAAGGAGAGTGTTTGCACAGGGTACCCATTGTAGCAGTTAAGCTTTGAGTACGAGGGGTTCTCTCACTCAATGAGGTTATTCTCGAGGCCATGCATAAGGTTTATTTCTGGTTTTATTTGAACAAAAGACTCTTTCCTTGTGATGCATAGTGTAAATGCACAAAACTCAGAAAAGATGTGGCTAGGAAGCAGTGCAAGCCCACAGGCTCAGAGGGTAGAATTAGAGGGATGCATTCACTGGGTTTCTCACCCCCTTACTGCCTTTCTATGTTCCTGCAATTACTGTGCTTTCCAAGGTGAGATTAGGAAGAACAAGGCTGCTGATCTAAGCACACAGATTAGTTTTATCTCTTAAGGATAAGGCTACTCAGCTCATGATAGTCTGTTATCTGTATTCATAATGAGCAGAGATGTAATGGAGAATCACCAGACTGCAGTGAGTAGCCAAAGTGAATTGTAAGCAGCGTCTGCGTCTCTGTTTAGCTTTGCTCTGTGCTCTGATAACACCAGACCAGGCAGAGAGACACCAGGTAACTCCCATTACAGCAAGGACACAAAGGCTCATGTTTGAGCCACTGCAGCCAGGGGCAGATGCAGCTGGCCTCAGGGAGTCTAAGTCTAGGAAAAGAAGAGTGAAAGAGTGAGGAGACAATCATTCTTTACTTAAATAACAAGGCTGGTGACAAACAGTACTGAAATATGAACAGGGTGCAAGGTAAGATGCAAGAAATGACCAGGTCTGTTCATGTCTTTATGGAGCTAATGAGGGAAATAATAACTGTTATGTCAAACTGGCTTGAAAGCAGAGGGAACCAAGAAAGAAGGTGATAATAAAAATCATTTTGTTTCTTTCTGGGTTAGCCTGAGCAGATTTGCATTGCAGTGGTTTGCTGGGTGAAACAGGGGTCTTGGTAACCTGACCTTCCACATCCTGCTTAAGCATTGCACAGCTCTTCATACCTCAGTTAAAGGAACAACTCCTTCCTCATGCATAACAGCCAGGATACTTGGTTTAAGTGCTAAAGTAAGCTAGGGAACTATTTGCAGGGAAGATGCAGATTCTTTTGCAGTTTCTCTGATCTAGCATTGAAGCTGCTACCATGGCTCAAAGTTGTTCTGTGCTGGTGTGTAGAGACTGTTTGCTCTCCTACAAATCTGAGCAGAGCACTGATATGGAGAAAAGAACAGCTAGAAGTGCACAGAGCTTTTGAGTGCCTGTAACAGCATCTTTGGTTGATTAAAGAAGTGTTCATGTTAATCATATCTTATGCTTAATGAACTAACTCAAATCACACCAAGCAGTGACTCTTTTATGTAATATGCTTACCCATGATACAAACCTCTGCAAGAAAAATAAAGTGAAATGACCATCTGAGGCATCCCCTTCCTCCACTTGAATGACAAAACTTGGAAGGTTAAACTTCACAAGGTGTTTCAAAGCTACCAGTGAAATACTTAGTGCTATACTTCCTTCTGATGAGGGGAAAGACACAAACATATAGATGAGGAAATTAGAGAAGAGTAGAGACAAGAATAGTGTGAGCAATGTAAGAATAACCATTTTATCAGCTTTTCTTTCATGCACACAGTGAATCCTAGCTCTAGTGAGTGTCTTACCTCGTAAAAAGGCAGCTTCATCTAACTAGTGAGTCCTGGGTTTTGTCCTGACCTTTCAGCATTTCTGGTATGTTCATTGCCAGTCTATTCCTGGCTCTGCTTCTGACTCACAGCATGAATTTGGACACATTTATTTCATTTTCTGCATGCCTCAGCCTCCTTTTCGGTAACATTTAACAAGCTGAAATCATTGATATGTGTGGAGCACTTTGAAATTCCTGGATAAAAGTAAGAGACTAGCTTCTGCTATAAAAGATGACCAGATTTGTGAATGAATAAACCTAGGGTCAGATAACGTATTGGAAAGATATTTGTAAGAGATAATGGAGCATTTATTTATAGAGCCATCAGAAGGCCAGACCTGGTCTTCTTGTAAATGGAAGCAACAGTCCATTTCTTTGGGCTCTGGGCCAGTTTATACAAAGGCTGACACATTATTAAAACCAGAAAAGGTCTATTTTCCATTTCTCAAGGCAGGCTTTGCCTTGAGAATCATTGCTATACAATTCTGCTTGTCTATCTAGCTTTTTCCCCAACAATTTGGTATGGTGCTGCAATCTGTTTTCTTCAGCTAAAGGATCTAA
This sequence comes from Caprimulgus europaeus, assembly GCA_907165065.1. Next base: position 4,115,710 of record OU015548.1, on the reverse strand, counting down.
TCCTAAAAGGATCAGAGATAATTTCTCATGCTTCTTGTTGCCTTTACACCGGCTTTTCTTGTCAGTTTTTGCCCTAGCACCTTGACCACTGGTAGCACACCAGTTTTTTGCTTGCTTGTTTTTCTTGTGGCAAAGAACCATGTAGTTTTCTGAGACCTGAACAACGGGTCCCCTTTTAAAGCCAGTTCAGTGAAACATAAGGATCTCTGACCTGCAAGGTCTGACCTTATTATCCTAAATGAATGCTCAGTGTTCAGAGTAGCTAAGAATCCTTATTCCTCAGAATACTGCTGTGGATCTGCCTAAAAGCAATTGCTTAAGGACATTCAGGCTCTCATGTTTGCTTCAGGATCAAAAGTATCCAGTGGGCAAGTATTATCAAAAACCACCAAGCTGCAGTGCTCTGTTAGCTAACTCTTTATCCATTTTTGCCTACTTTTGCTGATGAAATTACACTGGTAAGTAGCAATAAGTCCATTAGACAAACTTGACACTCCATTATCCCCCATATCTTCTTTGCCTGGGGATGAGAAGTGGCAGGGTGTTATGAGACCTTGCTGTTTTCCCTGGGCTAAGTCACTAGCCTTCTGGAAGTGACTCGATGGTTTGGAAGGAGAATGGGAAGTGCACTGCCTTGTAGAGCACTTGCCTTGCATATCCCTGGTTTATATTTGCTTAGTGATGAGGTGCCATCCCAAATCAGCCATGAACAACAGCCCCAGCACATCAGTTTGGTGACATCAGTGACATGAAGATGCATAGAGCTGATGATCTTTAGATCCAGAGTCCAAAAGTCCCCATAGAGAACCTTTCCTAACTGAGAACCTGGGCACCAGCCTCACAGTCTGAAGACTTCAGCTGCCAAGTAAAAAGTGGACAAGGGGAAGACAAGTGTTCCCATACTGCACAGTTGCAGTGTGGGGCTCAAAGCACACTCGGGGCTGAGCTGCAAAGAAGGAAGGTACATGAGTCCTTCCAGATGGGAATGGAGCAGGCACTCACAAGCAACTTGCTCCCACAGCTTTTGCAGTTTTGCTGAAGTTCTCATCATTTTCCCAGGCATTTCTGCTGCAGTGCAGCTATTTCAACCTGGTCAATGGCTAAAAAACAGCCAGATGGCAACATATTGAGGTCTCTTTGTTCCAGGGAGGATTTTTTTCTTCATTATATTCTTATTGAAAAAAATGATACTGCACAATATTCCTAGATTTAGGGAATCTGTCTGCCAATTCAGTTCAGCCTAAGCCAATCCAATCTACCCATCCATATGCAGAGTTATTCAGGAACCCACTTGAGAGCTGGGAAGTGAGAAAGTATTAATTTTCTGACCTGCAAAGATGTTGCTGTGAACAAGGTTAACTGAAAGAATTCATCTTCATTGAGCAATGTTTTACTCATGCAGTTTTCAAGGCTGGGCACTGGGCTGCGTGGACACTGGATCATTTTGATCATGGCACTTTTTTTTGTTTTACTGTTAGCACTTGCCTCTTTCCCCTCCCTCTCTTTTAATTTTCAACCTTTTTGTAAATGGTGCCGATTTATTTGGCCTCTCCATACCTCCCTCCCTCTCCTCCTCCTCTCCATTTAACTCTCTGTAGGAAGAACATGAGTTTAAAGTAGTGGAACTGCTTCTGCACTGGGCAGGAGGGTTGGGCAGGCAAAATTGGTGAGTGATTGGGAAGAATTCAGGTGCTGTGGTAACACAGGCCACAGAGGTATTCAGACAGGTGTGATAGCTGTCATTTTCTTTTCACTCCCTGTTCCATGCATCTCCTTTGGCAAGAGCTGCCTTTGGATTTTCAGGAAACTCCAATTTTAAGTACACAGGGTTTCATGTTACTCAGGGGTGGGTGTTTGTTTGTTACTATAGATTGTATGTCCAAATTACCAGCCATTGTAAACATCATGAAGTTTAATTTTTTTTTAAACAAACAAAACCAACAATCTGATAAATTTCAGTGACTTCCAAACAAACTGATTTTCTTCAAAAGGAAATCTAATGGGTAAATGCCATGTAGCCTGTGATTCTGCCAGGAGCTCACTGCACAGTTACTGTATGCATGAACACCTTTCATCCTGTACAAAAACCACTCACAGACCTGAAATGTTTTTATTGCTTTTTATGTGCACAGGAAGATTATAAGAATGACTGCAAAGAAACTAAAACTTGGCTAAAAAAGGGGAGCAGATCAGACATGAAACTGAACCACTGGCTGAATAGAAAGTTTGAACATTTAACCTCCTCCTGTTTCATTACTTCCTCAACCAAAAGAGATTCTCTGTTCAGGGATGTAATGGCTTACAGCGCTGTCAATACTATTTTCTATTCCTAGTCCTTATGCCTCACAGAAGTGTTGGTTGTCTGACTGCTACAAGTGCTCAAAGAGCATTTTGTTGAGTGAAATAATAACAAACTGAGTTTTTAAAGTTCAGTTAAATTTCAAAGAGGTTTGCAAGTAGAAGAATAACTTTAAAAAAAAATAACTTACCTTGAATTTCTCAACAAAGAAATCAATCTGCCCACTCACCAAACTTTGCTGGAGACTTTCCCTCAGTTCCCTCAGCCTTTACCTTTGTAAATCCTTTTCATATCAGCTTTGACAATGTTCTCATCCTAGCTGTTACCTGAATCCCTGTGGAAGTTGGATAGCTTTAGAAGGTCAATAGCACCTGAGTTGAAGTCAAATCCCAGTCTCAAAGTCCCCCCAAACCTCTGCAATGGATTAACCAAGCCCAGTGTAAATCCCCAGCACCCTGTGCTAACCCTTCTTCTACGTATTTTGGACAAGAGTGAGTTAAAAAAAAGAGTTGAAATTCCAGTCTTGCATGTCTGCCATTGGAGCAGATTCACTGCTTGGGATAATTCCCCTGAATTGAACAGTGCTAACCCAGGGATGAACCCAGCCTACAAACCATATGATGCTATGCACTGTAAATCCTCCTTCTCATTTCTTGCTCTGGCTGTACAATATTTATTGTCTGGGCTAGTGAAGCAAGGAGCAGTGTCACACGTTCACGACACAAATATGTTGTCAGGCAGCCTTATGTCTGATGGGCTGGTTGACTACAATGTGGACCCAAATATTAGCAGCTTTTATCTAAATGGGGAGGGAAAGCTCCATTTTCAGGATAGAAGGCATAATATTGAAATGATCCATCACAGCTGATGTACCCAGATGGCTTTATGAATGAGAGAGACAGGAAATGGATTGCCCAGTTCACCACATTTAAAGCAACACAGCTGAGAAATAAATCTTCATGCTATTGGATCCCATTTCCTGAACAGGAGATACACCGAATCTGCTGCTTGGAAAGAAAAAAGTAAAACAAAAATAAAAACTGAGGGTTGTAGAAAAGACTTCCTCATATTACTTACAGAGGTACAGTACACCTCTCGTGTGTGTACTGTACAACACAAACACCAAGCAGATAGATGGACAAAGAAAGAAGAGTTAATCTTCAATGCCTGAACTAAAACAGAAACTGAATTGACCTCAGCAGAGAGCAAGCACAGGTCAAGCACGCTGCTGTCTAGGTTACATTTTCATGCATTCTCGTTTTCACAAAGTGAACCTAGGCAGCTGATAAAATGCTTTGGGATCCCTTTAGATGAAAGCTGCTATGGAACCCTGGCAAAATTGTCATTACTGCATTGTCACGCTTCATGTGCTTTTTGAGGTAATTTCCTGCTAAGACTCTGGTATTAAACAAAATTATACTATGCACCATCGCAAGGTCACTCTATACACTTAATTCTTCACATTAAAATTCCTCATCTGCCATGTCTGTTGATTGGTTTGTCTGTTTAATTAGTTACAATGGCGGTATGAGTTGGGATTCTGTTGTCTGTCAGCATGACAAATTAGCATATCCATAATGCAAATTACAACCTCTTGTCTTTTAGGACACCCATCACATATAAATGCTAAGTGACAGACCCCATAATTACATGGCCATTGCTATCTCCCTGCTCCTGGGTTCCTGCTCTACATCCTTCTGTCTTTAACCACGTCAAAGCCATATCTACAAATTGATTTCAGATTTAAATCTACTCTGGCTGATACAACTACAGAAAATTTTCAACTACCTATCAGACTTCATTAAAGTTCAGTGAGTCAGGGGTCACAACCAGGTTATGAACATGGGCACTGCTCTACTAACTGGAGCATGCCTATCTACCTCACATCTTCTGGCTGGCAATAGCCAGGATTCTGAAACAAATATAAGAGGATAAAACCAGGAAATTACTGAGTAATCAGACAATAGGATAAGCATCTTCCTCAGCACTGCCATTTGGATGCTGGCTGATAACCTGAGGCACAATACTGATAAGGTGACAATAAGCTCTGAAAGAAGTCCTGTTCTCTCTGCAGGGAGCAATGAACCCTCTGCCAGGACTCTGGTGTGATAGGGCTGGAGCTGTAGGCTATGTTGATAATATCTGAAAATCACTATTGGCTAACTCTCAGAAAGAGATGCTCTCTAGTGTAGCTGCGAATTGTTAAGCTCGGTATTATTGTCATCATTTATCTAGCAAGGGAAAAGAATGACTCCATTGTATGAGGGAGGCCTACCACAGTGTTCCCTTCTGGCTTTAAATCACACACATTTAATAGCAATGCCTCCTTTTGGTTTGGCACCTCATGGTTAGGGCTTCAGATGGTGAGCTGGGAATTGTAAGATCTATTACAGGAGCTGTGCTTTACCTCTGCATAGCTCTGTGTAAAAATGAGGGCAGTGCCTATCTTGGTCACAGGACCTTGATGAGGATCCTTTATTTAGTTAAATAATTAGGACTAGGTCTTTCCCTGCTGTAGCACAGAGTTAAACAGACAAGTAAGTTTTAGGTTATTATTTTCCTCACTTGAGATCATAAGCCCTCTGGGACCAGAACTCTTGTACTAATTGCGGTAAGGTCGGTGGAGTTACGACGCCGACGGTCTGGTCCTGTGTTCAGCTCTGCTGCTAAGCAGTCCCAGGTCTCTACGTGCACTGCCTGCAAACCACCCAGCTCCTTATGCAGTGAGGTCCTGCACAAAGCACTTGTTCCCCCTGCCTTTGCCTTCATTGCCCCGCTATTTCTGCTCACTTGGCACGCCCTCCTGGCTGGCTGCTCCCTGAGCCTTTTCTACTTTACCACAGAGCAAGCATTAAAGGAAAAAAAGAGATATTTGCAAATCTTCCATGTTTTCTGAGTTGCCTGAATTCCCCCAGCACTAAGGTGTATGTGTGCAGATGCCTGTTTCCCCAGTGTTCCCTTTAGTGAGTACGCTCAGAGCTTTTCTAGCACAGAGCCAAAGATTATTCTACTGGAATTACAAGAGACTAGGCAACTCGGTCTCTGAAGAGAAAACAATTTCACAGAAGACTACACTAGGTTAGGATGGGAAGCAGGGACACAAAGGCAGTGAAAAAGAAGCTGATCTCTCTTTGGCTTGCCAGAATGAAGAGCCAATTAGGGTAAACTGGCATCCAGAGTATTTTTTTTTTAAAGGACAGAAAGGCATGGAAGCGTGAGGTGATTTGATTCCACATAATTTTCTTTGCCAGCTTAATTACCATTGTATCTCCATCCATCCCCTTTCCTGGGTACTTTATTCTTAATGTTGCTTTTCACTGGTCCCACAGAAAGCTTATTCTGCTTAGATAATGAAGAAAAGGGATGTGATTCAAAGAGCATGGTACACAGGTACCTGGGAACTAGGAAGCATGTGCACCTTAGCTACTAATTCCACAGGTAATTTTGGACAAGATACACATTCTTTGTACTTAAGAAGTCTAATGACAGAAGGGATGGGCTTTGCTGTGATTTTGCAGAACTGAGATCAGCAGGAAACCAGACTAAGGTGGGAAGTAAACAGTTGGATAAGAAGTGACAAATATTTGACCAATGCAAAAAAAACCCAAAAACAAAACAAGCCTTATGAAATATCTTGTTTTTATATTGCCTGTAGGACTGCTCAAAGCACAAGTTTGGAAAAGACTGATAAATCCCTTTTTGATGGATTTCCAGCTCAAGACATGTGGGGTACATGTAACTTAAATATAGAGGTATGCATGCAAACCATTTGTTTTGACCTAACCTAGCACCTGTGATTCAGAGGGACAAAGACAGAAGGCTATAGCTCTGTACCATCACCCAAAGCCTGTACTCCAGCTCTGAGCTGTCTATCATTCGTGCTTTGCAAATACAAGTAGCTGGTGAGCTGCAGGCTTTGTTCATTCTCCAGAAAGTTCCTGAAGCAAAACTCAAATCCTAGCACAACATCCAGTACAGCTCCACGCAACCAGGCTGCATCAGCCCAGTCAGGGGCAGTGGCTGACCACAGCTCGGTGATGCTGCGGATGGTAAATGCCTGCTTCACAACTCTCAACCTCCTTAATCCTGATAAGGAGCCACATTTCAACTGGCTGTGCAGCCTTAGCCTGATTTCTTCAAGAAGTTAATGCAGACAACTAGAAACACTCAGAGATTAAATTCATCTAAGAATGGCTTAAAGAAACCTCAAGTGAAAAAATTCCCTTAGTGCTAGAAGGGGAATCAACAGTGTTACAGGGCATAAGAAAGGAACAAACACATCCTTGTCCCCTGTCTCCCTTGCAGACGTTACAGGTGTGATTTAGACATATATTCAGTTTGTATGAATAGCTGCAAAACCAGACCCAGGAGCCTAAGCCTTACCTTTCCATGTAAACTAGGAACAACTCTAGAGAAATCAATGAAGTGTGAAACATACATACAAAACAAATCAGTTATTTTTGTATTTATTTGTTTGTTTGCTTTTTCCTTCCCATGACCTTATGAAGTTAAATACCTTTGAAGAAGCACCTTGCCTCTCTGCAGTTCCCACTGGTTTACACTGCAATAATGTGAAGCTGGAACACATTTCTTATGTGTGTGTGTATATACAGCACAAAATAAAGCTTTGAGATGGAAAACCACATGACAACTGATGACCTACAACAACAGAGAGATTTCAGAAAATAGAAAGAATGCAGGGACCTCTGGGAAATCTGTTTTCTTCCTGTATTGCTTGTACCAGACTCTGCCCAGCGAGACCCTGATCTCAGGTTCACCCTATTCTGTAAAGGCAAGGCAATGCAACCTGGGATACAGAGTTCTATTCTGCATCTCGAGAAAACTGAGCTCCTTTCTTACCTCTGTCAGGGGCCTGTTTGCCTTGTGTGAGTTAAACCTTCCTCAGTTTCTCCATTTGGACAATGAAGATAATGATCCTGACCTTTATAAAGGTGTTTGCAGCAGGTGCACAGACCGTGCTATCCAATCTAACAGCTTGGTAGTACCACTATAATACAAACAATGGTAGCAACAAGACATTTTGTTTTCCTCCCTTCCTGACCTTCCTCCCACACACCATTCATGCCAGACTCTCTCCCGTGGTCTCAGCTCCTGCAGCTTATCAGTTTCTAGCCAGAGACAGTGACAACAAAAATAAAACATTTTAACACATGCAATCTTTCTCTCTCTTCTCCCCTCCCACCATCCTTTCACTGCAGGAGAGAATGATCGATATTTGAAACGTACATCCCCACCTCTCTCTCCGAGCGGTGACGCTTGCTAGCAAAGGAAAGGTTGTGATGAGGCTCCAGCACCATTGCTTATAGATGTGATTGATGATGACTGTGCTGGAGACTGGGAGAAGATTGGTTTCTGAGGCTGATTGATAAAGTCTATCATGCAGCATGAAACAGTTGGGAAGAAAAATAATGGGCTGTAGGATTCTTTCTAACAGTGAATATTTAGTGAGAAAAGCTTACGGAGGGTTTTTTCCTGATGAATTTGTAATTATAGAAACTTGCTTTTAGATATGAGTATCACTAGGTCTTCTCTTTGTTAAGCAAGATTGTCTGTCCAGTTAATTAAGGCAAAGGTACGTTTAAGGGGTATCACCACAAGGCACAAACATTCCTTTCTGCCCGTGTGATGAGCTGGACTGTTCAGGAATTCTTGCTTAGCAAACAGAAGACCCAGTCAAAGAATCCATTTAAGGAGCTCACTTTCCCTGGTAGCAAAACCCCATAAATTAATGATTGGATAGGAGACAGATAATGCTGGGATTGAGGTTTTAGTGTGTTTTCATTTATATTTCATAGACCTGTTTGCTTTTTGATGTTTAAAGCTCTTTGATTATTCTTTTTAATCCTTTTTTCTAGATTTTCTTAAGTGCCAGTTCCAGCTGCCCTGATTTCAACTTGTAGGCTGGAGCAGGTGAGCTGCTCTTCCACAGCTAACAAAGACACACTATGCAGTGTGGGGACAATAAATGATCTTTAGATACTGTTTAAATGTGTGACAGTGGCATCTGAGGTTGTTTGATCTGACAGTGGAGTCAGCTCGACTGGCTGCTGGAAGGGACCAGTCACTTTAGGTAGCTGAGAAATGCAAACCATCACAAAGGAAAACTGCAAATGTTGTTGTCTCTTTTAAATTTACTTTCCTAATGTAAACCTCTGCAGAAAGATCCTAACTGTACACACAAGCATACAATTAATATTCCCTGTAGAGTGGTACAAGTGATTGCTCATCTAACAATGCCACCTAAAAAGTCTTTAATTTATTTACTAATACCCAGTTTGTGGGAGCTGCTTACCACTGAGACATGAACTTGGCAATTACACATGGAAACAAGATTTCCATTTTTCCCCTGGATAGAGTGAACTCTGAGCAAATAGGAACTCAGTAGCTGTGCTGCACTCAGCCTCAGAGATGCAAAAGCAGGAGGAATTACCAAAATCAACAAGAAACTAATCTAGTTAATCCTGGAAATTTTTAAAACAAGTTTAAATAATTGATACACTGTCAGAACCAGCCTGAATCTATGGAGGGTAGATTAATATTAAATGAGAATGCTACTCCCTCCCTGTATGGGAAAGGATGGCAAAGGCGTAACACAAGTCCTTTGCACGCTACAGTTGGCACAAGGTAGCTAAAACGTTGGTGAAATTGCTCCAGTTGCTTCTTCACTCCAGATTTCATACACAATCTGACCAGTGGTGTGGGGAGGAGAGAAAAGGCTTCCCAGCTCTGCCAACTTTGTTCTTATAGGAGATAGGAACCAGGAAATACTGGAAAAAGACGGCAAGAGGAAAGAAACTATTGAAAATCTATATTAATAGTCTGCAACCCTGAGCTTGATGGGTACTAAGGCTTCCAGCATCCTGCTTGCCCTCTCTCCTGCGCTGTTTCCAGCTGACATTTTTGGGCTTCCCTGCTCTCTTCAGCCTTTTGCCATGTTTTGGGCTGAGAAGCAACTGAGACACCCACCACACTGGCATCACCGTGTTGCAAATCTGTTGATCGAGGCATTTGGCCAACCACTAAGAGACAATCGAAGCTGATGGCTCCAGATTGCCATGTGATGGTTTCCCAGTGATGATCCTTCAACAAGATATGTGCAGCTCTCTGAAGCCAGGCAGATCACAGGAAATGCAATTCATTAACCTTGCCTGGGGCAAGACTGGCAACATGTGCAACCCATAATACACAATGGCACTTACAGTGGAAAGTGGAGACACATCGTTCCACTGTGCTAATGCTTCACATTTCCAGTCATGTTAATTCAGATTAAATAAGGCATGCATGTCCATATCTACAAAAGCTGAATTCAGCATCATTTTGTCACCTTTTTGAGTCTTGGTCTTAAGCAATAATTGCAATATTCTTAATACTGAGAAGGTCACTGTTCACATAGAAGTTGCTACATTGCTCACTCTCTTACCAGTGGTGACACCAATCTGTCTTCATATATGGTCCTCATTGCAGTAGTATCTGAAGCTTTTCATGAAAGTCAAAAGCCAGCAGCTGTGTCTTTGTCTCACTCGTATCTCCCGTTCAGAAGCAGGATCATTATCTTCAATATACCTATAAAAATAAGTACTGTGAGATAACTCAGGGAAAAAAGCAGCCTCTCTCTATGGTAGCTAGCAATGCCAGGTCAGACAAGCAGTTACAAAATGCACTGCAAGATAAAGAAAAGAAACATATATCACTGCAGAATCCCAGCTCGACGCTCAGGAGACTTGCTGGAATGGAGCCTTGGGGCCCTGTGCCAAATGCATGAGCCTTGCTAGGACAGTGAGTGGGGCTGTACTGAGGGTATTGCTTCCCTTAGCATTTAATGTAAACAGAAAGAGCTTTATTAACCTGCTCCCTGAGGTACCTAATAAGGATCATGTCAGAGAAGTGAAGGAAATAAATAACAATACAGAAATAAATAACAACTTATTCTATTATATATGCATGAAGATAATCAATACTACTTTGAACTAAAACAGCAGTTGGCATCCAAAAATCTCAAAAAAATTATAGTAAGAAGAATTAATTCATCAATGACCCAGTCTTTAGAGGCACTTTAGTACTATTACATGCTTTGTTCAGCTGGGGGACATTTTGGGCCACAGGGAAAAGACAAGACTTGCCCAAAGACACATAGCTCACAGCTGACAGATAGCCCAAGTTCCTGTGTTCAGAGTCACACAGTGATTAATGCCCAGTGGAGGCCGTTATGCTCATACCGCTTAACAAAGGCCACCAGCTTTAAGTCTGTGATTCCTAGATCGAGTCCAGCAATTGTGCTTTCTTTAGTGCCAGTCTCTTGAACACCTAAGATGAATTAGATGGCAGCACAAGCCACGTATTAGGTCCAATGGTTGTGGCCAATCACTCTGAAAAGTATCCCCCAAAATGGCATTTCTCACGGGCTGGGGGGCACTATCATACAGTGCCTTTAAATCCACAAGAGGCACGCAGCACGGACAGGGCAATAACGGCAGCACGGAGCGAGGCTGTTAGTGAGTGATCTGGCAAACTGTAATTGATACCCAGAGGCAATTTACAAGCACAGACAGCTGCTCTGGTATATCTGATTTAACATAACACCGATGCTGCTGACTGCTGATTGACAGCCTCCTCCGTCATGCATGGCAATTGTTGGGAGACTCTGCAGCCAGGTGGTTCCTGCTGCTTACCACCAGTCTCTACTGCAGGACACTCACCACACACACACAAAATCCTTGTGCTGATGGAGAAAACTGCTCCCAGGTCAGACCAGGAACAACACAGAACCTGCTGCAGGTAACAGAGACTGACAGCACTGGGAAAGTCACCACACTGGCACCGAAATATTGGAGAGAGTCTGAAATTCTCCAGCAGCAGCTGAGCAGCGATGCTGTGGAGGTGTAGCTCTGCGCTGGCTCCCGAGACCATCTCACACACATCCATTAAACGCGCTGTTATCACAGATGGCAGGGAAACGGAGAATGCTTGGCCCTGGGTTGAGAATGTTATTATTTCCTGATCATTAATACATTGAGTGGCTTCTTACCAGCTGAAATATTGCAGAAAAATGTGAAATGCATAAGAAACAGGGCACAAGTTCACTGTAAAAAAATTTTTCACCCAGGGACTGATTCCAGGCCATGTGGTTTATGGGATGTTTTAAAGATCCAAGGGCTCGCTCTATAGACATGTTATCTGCCCAAGTCTCTCTCCTATACACTGACACCAGCGCACACTTCACATAGGAGATGAGCCTAAGTGCAGAAACAGCTCTTCTGGGACACACTATTTGACTGCAGAGTTTCCAGTGCTTACAGATGTACTGTCTCTGGCAATATTCGGTGCTTTTTCTAAACAGCCTTAGCTCCCAGTCATTAGATTACCTGAGAAGTTCAGCTTTCAGGCAGAATAGCTTAGAGACAGAAACTGGAGATTTAAACCTCTGCAGATAAATACCAAAGCCTGGCTGCTTCTTCATCTTCTTTTTAATTCTAGGATTAGTGGGATCGGATAAAAAGCCTGACTCATGATTTTTCAACACTTCAGGTAAGCACCTGCCAAGGTTCTTCTCACATAGACAGGCATGTGCTTGATAAATGCATCAATTTATTGCAGCTCACGGGTGTCATGCAGGGAAAGACATGGGCTTTGAAGCAATCATGGCTCTACCCATTTTCAGCCAAAAATGGATGCCCAGCTGTCCTGAAGTAGCACTGAAGTCATATACACTGAAAATCCTGCAACTCTGATAGGAGAATAATTGTCTGTTCTCTCAGTACTAATATATTTTTGGTTTCTGGTTGGCTGCATTTGCATCTGGCTCTGCAGACTGCCTTTCCCTGAAGCGTCTTTATCGGATTTGCTTGGTCTCATGACTTACTGCATTTTTTAAACTAAGTTCTAAATAACTAAAATAAGCACCAGAATGGCTCAGTTTTCTGGAGCAAACCAAGGTACAGACAGGAGTATGAGGTAGACCCAGGCAGCCCAGGTGTGAAATTAAGAACCTGGATACAGCCCAGGCTGAAGGATATCACTGAAAGCATTCAAGCTGCTCTTCCCTTCCTTGCAGACCAGCAACAGAGCCTTGAGCACAACCAAAGCCCACGGCACAAACACTATAAATAACATTAATGGGGCCACTGCTGGTGACAGCAGAGTAGAAATTAGCAAGACTGGCAATTGCAAAGCAGCAGCAAACTGAAATATTTTCACCCTGCATGCTTTCTGGAAATGATCATTTATCTTAGAGGCTGAGTCAGAGGCAAGTTAGGGGGTAGATGACTTGCACCACCCAGCCTGCTATGTGGGACTGTCACTTCTGTCTTACTGCAGGACAGAAGGAATTTCTGGGAGTCATTTCTGCACCTCAGACTACAGCAATATTCATTTTAGGACAATGTGCATATTCAGATGGCACAGGAAAAGTGGCTTCTGTGGGCATTTTTCACTACACCGTGATTCATACTGTGGGGTGCATGGGAAGGATGCCAGGTCTTTAATAAACCCAGCGTCACGACACTCCCTGCAGTGACTTCTCCTCCATATGGTAGGCACTGCCATGCTGCCACCATTTCTCTGTTTCCCACAGCATCTCCTGGGGAGGGACTAAACTCATTGTTGCTCTGTGCTGCTCCAGTATTAGGACACCTCATCCTGCATCTTCTTGTGTCAAGTGGAGTCAGAGTAACCTGGATTTCTCTCCCTTTCTCAGCAAACACCTCCAACAAAATCTTAGTAGCAAAACTGTTTTACTGACAAGGTGTCATTCTGCTGGGACTAAAACTGCTCCTAGCTTTTGGATCAGTCTTCCTGAATAATAAAGCCTGTGCAATAAAACAGTCTGTTAAATTACAGCTGAAGTATGAATTGTGCAAGAAAGCTCATGGAAGCAAACCAGACTGCACTGAAGTGGCCACGTGTGTCTTCAGTATAGCCATGAAATAGCCAGGAAGCACAGAAAGTGGGAATTGGGCAAGGAATGTCCCAGTGTAGAGTGTGTGCTTCAGCACTGCCAGAGGAACACAGTGACACAGCCTTGCTTAACCTCGGCAGGCTGAAGAGCACAGGAGTTAGGACAACAGCAATTCAGCTCTCAGCTCATTTTCCAGGGTCTCAGGCAGGTTTGTGCTGACTGCACTGAGGGCTGTGCTGCTGCAGTTTTGATTTTGGGTGCCCAAGCTCTCTAGCATAAAGAGAGCTCGAGTGCATCCAGATGTGCTGCATACACAGACCCCAGCTGCAATATCAGCACGGCTTTTCATAGCCCTCTGTGGAAGACAGAAGTGCTGACATGCTCTAGGTGACAGTGACTTGTATCTCCAGAGCCTGATACTGGTCCCTATGTCAGGCCACCAGTAAAGTCCAAGAAGTGCTACTCCCAGTCATAACACACCAGGGTCAACCACGCTGCTCTACATCAGCACAGGAATGCAGACAGTGAAACTCCTTATTGCCAGTCATGCACTGGCTGCCCAAAAAGGACAGAGTGCCAGGCTTGAGGAGATGGCAACCAAGCTCCCAAGAAGATGGCAGAAGCTGCATTCATGCCCTGTGTTCCCCAGCAAAGCTGTTCTGCAATGCCTCCAAAAGAAGCAGGGAAAAAAGTGGGGACCCTGCAGAGCACTGGTTTGAGCAACCCAACAAATCTCAAGACACTTTATAAAAATAAATGGCAAGAGGATAATCAGTGATGTAGCCATTAATCAAAACAGCCATCAATCCTTTCTCTGGAAAGACTTTTAATTGTTTTGAGAGGCAGCCTCAGACTTTTGCAAAGTCTGGCCACAGTTCCAAAATCCAAACTCTCTTTATTGGGCAAACTGATGTTATTTGTGTTCCCTATGCCCGATTCTTCTGTCCCACGGCCCTTTCTGCTGCCTTTCATGTTGCTTGGTCAAACCTTGGCAGTGCAGGAGAGGAAACACTCAGCAGTGGCAGAGGAGGGCTGGCTCTAACCTTTCCTCTCGGCTGTTTACAACAGCTGTCGAGATGTTTGCTGAAGTCTCTGACAAGCCGCCTTGCCCTTTTCTACTGTCTAAGATTGGGTCATCAGGGATGAAGCTCCTGTCTGCAGACGAAAGCTTGTTATATTCTGTTCGGAGACAGAAGGTGACAGCAAGCAGTGCAACAGATAGCATCAGCTGAGTCTGATACACTCCCTAGTCAAGGGCTGCAAGGTGTCAGGATATGCCTGATGGCAGAGGAACCAAGGTCCAAGGCTTGATACCACTGAGACGTCACAGAAAGGTGACAAGGAGGGAGAGCTGTGAGGTCAGTGTGTTAGTAGTAATAAACTAGGAAGCGTTAATTAAAAATTATCAGCCTGCCATCTTATGCTTTCAATGTACTGTCTGGTAAGTTTGGATTAACACTTATACTATGACAGGGGCTCTGCTCTGGGAGTTGCTCCAGCCTACCTGCACTGGAGAAACTCCCATCCCATAGATCTAGGTAGGTAATGTTGGAAAGGGAGAGAGAGACACAGGAAAGGAAATTATTTTCCATCAGGTCAGGAATAAAACTTGCTTGCCTGTCCCCTAGGTCACTACTGCCTTCATACTGCTTTGGCATGTGACTCGGGGCACTGAGAAGAACAAAGGGTTACTCTTCTTTCAGATGATTCTAATTTCTTTGCAGTTCAAAGCAGAGATAGAACACACAGATAAATTCCCTTTTCTAGGCAAGTTCAGATATGGATTTGGACCAAATGTAATCTTACAAATTAATACAGTCCAATGCACTCTTTGCATGTCTCTTAGACTACACAGGTTCTGCAACAAGTAGAAGAGCTCTGTTCACAAGTTAAACAGACTTGCTTTATTTTTTTCTCATAGTTTTATCTGCCCACTGCTGTCCTTAATGCAGGATTAATGGATGCAATGCTTTGTGGTTGGTTTATGTAAATTGCTGGCAGCAAACAACAGTCATAATATACTTTGTTGCAATGAAATGCAGTTTGTAGCGAAATCTATTATAGTTCAAATATAAATTAATTATAATCCCTTCTGCTGCAGTGAACCTTCATGTATAATTAACGTTTACTGTAGGGGGAAAAAGGAAAGGAAAAATCCCCATCTGAGCATTTCAATGTCAGTAATAATTTCCACTTCCCTAATGTCTCTCACAGGAAGGTATATTACAGTTTACCTGTCCCCCTACACAAGGCAAGTCACAGCTGTCTTCAGCTGGAGCCAAAGTAGCTGCTGCAGCATGAAGAAAACATGAGCAATTTCAGATCATGCTGTGTTCTGGTCTCCAGGAAATACAGACAGCAGCTCCTTCTATCTCTGCTGTATCCAGCACAGGACTTGGGAGAAGAGAAGGGCAAGAAGAGGTACCAGTAACCACACACCTCTGGTAAAGAAGTGAGACTGAGGACTGAGTTTCCAGACCCAAGCTGCCAGAGTCCATATGGCACGTAAAGGCTGACCTTGCCTACATCCATAGGCACAGTCAGACACCCATGGCCCAACTTGTCGACCCATCAAGGAGCTCTGCACACAACTGCACTCTGTGACACCCTCGAACAAAGTATTTCTACTGGAGCTGAGTTTGCTCAGCATGGCAAAACGGACTGTTCAAACACTGTAATAACGGCACTGCAATCTACAGGCGCTTCATTCCGCCTGGATCGTGCTTCTACCTGCTTACTGACTGCTTAACAACTTCTACAACCAGACTGAAGGAAGGTGAGAACAGCTCTGGTGAGAACAGGAAAGAAATGTTGATGGCTCTGTGTCTGAATTTGTTCAGGACACAGGTCAGCAGAAATGCTGGGAAACTAAGGCTGGTAAATTAAAATTTGGAGGATCTTTCCCCCTTATGACAAAGCCTCCTGCTCCCAGTCTCTAATGAGTCAATTGCTGCTGATAAATTTTACATAATAGCTTCTTGCTTTTTCTGCAAATTAAGCAGAAAAATTGTCTATTAAAAGGAAAACTGGGGCGATTCTTAAAACTTAGTGTAACCTATTTAGCTGCTTAGGTCAGATGCAGGGCGTAATGCAAAGTCTCCTTATTAATTTTCTGCAGGGAACAGCAGTTTCCACTGCTGAAGCAATGTCTTGCTTCAGAGACCCAGCAAGAGCTGACTTCAGAACCACATCAAAGCTGGCTGGTACCAGTGGGGCTGCATTAGTTCCTCTGCTGATGCTTAGGTAACTGTCCTTCAGCCCAGCACACCACCCTTTATAACTGTTTTCCTGCTGCCTGACTGGTCACCCACACAAGATGTATTTGTTTAAATCAGCAACAAAGATGGGAAATGCCAGGCTTGAGTCTTAGAGCCTCTTTTTAGCCAGGACCTGTCACAGCAGCTCTTTGCTTTCCAGTGCCTTTCTGACCCAATCCTGCCCTTCAGCAGTCATCTCCATAGTGACCCAGACTGCATCAGGCTTATTTAACCCTGAAGCTGAAACCCACAATGCCTAGCAGAACTAATCTTTAGGGGGACATGAGCACCACCTCCTGACTCACTGCACTCTGGGGCATAGGATGGCACCAGCTTTTACTTACTGCTGGGTTTGGCTGCAGTCTGAAAGTAAAAGGATGCAGGCTCATCCCCAGCATGTACAGATCCAGGCTTTGTTAAAATATCCCCCCAAAGCGTTCTTACAGATCACAGTTGTATATTCACTTTCCAGATCACTCTCTCCATGAATGTTTATCTTCATTCTCTGTATAATGCCCCTGTACAATTCCCCCAGCTGCATTTGTCTCCTTATGTTCATCCCTCTGTCCTACTGCTGCCATATAACAAATATTCATCCTTCCCCATATCCCTTCCTCTCTGCACAGGCTCCACTTGCTTTTTATTCCTCTTCCTCTACAGTGCTTCACAAAGCAGTGCTCAGAGCTCACTGGAGACCAACCTGGTGGGACTCTTGATTTTCTCTGCCATGATCCATTCCCTCCTTTCCATTATTCTACCTTTGCCATTGCATGTTTTGGTTTTTTTTTTTAAATTAGCTCTGGACTGCAGTCATTTATTTGCAGTAATACTCAGAGAGCTAAAGCTATCAACAAACCACCAGCAAGAAGCATAAGCAGTTTGCTGGTCAAGCTGGGCTGGAGAGCACATGTCTGTAGGTTAGGAACAGCTAAGAAGCTGCTGGTCACTCTTTTGTTGCCCTTTTTATCTGCAGTTATTAAAGGTGACACTTTTTTTTGTTTGTTTGTTTTGCTTTTAAACCATCTGCTTACTTCATCCTCTCCCCAGCCATTCTACAAGGTAGCAGCAAATTTACGGAAAGCTCCAAATTACAAGCTTGGCCGTGAGTCCTTGTTACTTTCTCCTAACTGGCTCATTTTTCTTTCTCTACCCAGAACATCACAAGACAGCTTCTGCTCACCACATGTTTAAGAGGCCATAAAATGCTAGCATGCCCTGCCAATGATGCACTCTCCTCCAACTCAAGGTGCTGACCAGCAAACAGCATTACCCATCAGTGAAGTCAAAAGCTGATGGCTCCTTACTCTTCCTCCACTGGTTTTGCCAATAATTGGACTTTCTATGTCCTGTCTCTCTGTTGGGCTTCATGCAGGGCACTGCCAGACTTAATCATGAACACACACATTGTTCCATCGTATTCCTGTATTTGCACCCATCCTGTCTGCAGTCTGCTGCCACCTCCCCAACTCCATCTCATCCATATGAATAAGCAAACATGCAGAGATGAAACTGAACTTAATGCAGTTGATTCCATCTGCTTCCCCACTTACTGACTGCAGGACTTAACAGCTCATTTATCTGCTTCTGATACAGTTCCCTTGCATTTTATCATCTGCACGGGTTCCCCACTTAAACCCAAGGTGTGCTTTTCTTCCCAGAGACTTCCTCAGCCCACAATGTGCCTCCAACACAGACCTGATGCAAAAAAAAAAGGAGGAGGAGTGGGCTGGAGAGGGGAAGGGGAAAAAAAAAAAGGAAAAAATATCAGTAAAGGTCAACAGAGCTAACGTTGGTCTGCTTCAAAAGCTACTTGTCCTTTATGAGCAGCATCCAGAAAGCACAAAAAATAAGTGGCAACCGGACCTGCATAACAACATAATAGAGTCCCCTTAGCACTAATAACAATATAGCCATCGTCAGCTCCAGCCGCTATCAGGTCTCGTAGTGATAAACGCAGTGGGGACAGATATTGTTTATATCTCTTGATTCTGGCTGAGATTATTTAGAAATCAACTAAATAATCTCTGCTAGCACTAAATAACCACTGCCCCTTGGAGAAAACGTTCTTAATTGACAAGGAGAGGTGGTTCTAGTAAAGGCTTTATTGATAGACATATGCAGAGGGACTAACACACGTGACACACATTTAGAAATTCTTTCAACCAAAGAAAACAAATCAGAAACCGCAAAACATATTTTTGGCATTTTTCTTTTTTTAAACTAACCCTTCCTTTTTTCCATCACCAAGTTCTTTTATTTTAAAAACATGCCAAATTGTAATAGAATGGATAACCTCCTCCTCCTTCCACCAAAACAAATCAATGTTTCATTCAACCTGAAACACATATTTCCTTCTTCGTTTTCTCTTCAGCCCCTGGGAAAGTAACAAATGCTTATTTCCCCAAAAGTCTGCTTTCTGCTTTTCAGTACATTGCTGAATATAAACACTGATTATATACACAGCTCCATCTATTTTTTTTTCCTAGGGAAACCAATGCACAGCAAGGCAAAGCTGTTGCACAGTTAGAAAAAAGCTGCTCAGCAAGTCCCAGCACCCCTCTCCAGTGGCAGCTCTCTGTCTACCACACCAGCACCGATTCCTGGCCGTACCTCTCCTGCACACCCTATATCTACCTGCCAGAAATCACTGAATCACAGAATATTAGGGATTGGAAGGGACCTCAAAAGCTCATCCAGTCCAATCCCCCTGCTGGAGCATGAACACCTACATGAGATCACACAGGAAGGTGTCCAGGCGGGTCTTGAATGTCTCCAGAGAAGGAGACTCCACACCCTCCCTGGGCAGCCTGTCCCAGGGCTCTGTCACCCTCACAGTAAAGAAGTTCCTTCTCAAATTTAAGCAGAACCTCCTGTGTTCCAGCTCACACCCATTGCCCCTTGTCCTATCATTGGACACCACTGAGAAGAGCCTGGCTCCATCCTCCTGACACTCACCCTTCATATATTTATAAACATTAATGAGGTCCCCCCTCAGCCTCCTCTTCTCCAAGCTCAAGAGCCCCAGCTCCCTCAGCCTTTCCTCATCAGGGAGATGCTCCACTCCCTCCATCATCTTGGTGGCTCTGTGCTGGACTCTCTCAAGCAGTTCCCTGACAATGCTCTAGTTTTGAAGTTCATTTATGGCTCATTTCCAGAGCCTTAGGAGCACAGGGAGAAAATGCTCAGCTTTCTCAAGGCACAAGCTAGATAAGCTGAGCTTTCACAATCAAAAATGGGTAGCTATGCTTAGAACTAAAGGTTAGAACTAAACCCAGAGTATTTTCACTCTGATATTTCTGCCTCTGGCTAAGCAGAGAAGGAAGACTCACTTACAGTCATTCCCTCTTGCCCCGTTCCTCAGTTTTTCTACCTACTGAGCTATACCAATTGATCATTTCCCCTCCTGAACCCACGGCAGAGATCTGCCAAGGCATTTCTAACGCTCTCCTAGCTCCACGCTACCTCACCACACTCCTGTACAATCAGGTAATCAAAATCCCACAATTCATGTTATATTTATGACTACCCCACATGTTAGCCCTAATTGGTGAGAGCAGCAGCATAATTCCTGGCAGCCAGCTCTGCTGATTTCATAGTACGTTACCAGAAGTAGCCTCATATTTGTATTACTCTATGAATTAACTTTATCTGCATCAGTTCCACAGACACAAAACATTGACATAAAATGGGAAGCAGAGCTTTGGAACCATCTATAAGAATAAGATAACTACTTCACGCTGAGTTTTAATTAAAATAGGCTTAACCACTTCATTTTATTTATTTATTTGACAGCCATCCTCCATTTTCTTCCTAAATACAATCTTACTCCCATTTTTCAGTGCCATTGTAGGGTCAGTGACCAAAGTACAGAACTAAAAATCACATGACTGAATTACTGCATTTTCCAAACACTTAGCATTTTATTGCTAGTAGCTAACTGCCTTCAGAGAACATCTGCTTCCAGTTCATAGTGCCATCTCCATCTCAACCTGCAGATACAGCTGCTCCTAAGGAGCCCAGAGAGACAGGCCACAGCGTGAGACTGACCTACTTCCATTAAAGAATTGTTCTCACCTCTTTGCTTTTCTCTTCTTCCATTCACTCTTGCAGCCTTCCCTTCCCAAAGTGGCCTCTGTTCCCAGAAAAAGCTGCTGCCACATGGGCCTGCAAAGGAGGATAAACTGGAGGCTGAAGGGAATGGCAGCCTGGTGGTGAACCTCAACTTCAAATCTACACACGTGTCATTCAGCCCTTCTCTCCTCTGAACTTGCAGAAATGAGCAGCAGCCATCCTTGGCGGTTTCAGAGAAGCCCTTAAGGACAGAGCTCTAACTCTCTCCCTGACTTCATGCTACAGACTCCTGAAATCCTTGTGAATTTCACAGGAAAGAAATAAACTGCCCAACATATCCCAGTGTATTCAGCCAAAACTGTCCCTGTCATCATTTTCTGCATGGATTGGATATCTGTATGATGAAAGCAAAGTATCTCCCAGTGCTGGAAGAGCATTCCAGCTATTATTCTGCGTTATAAACTCTAACACTAACTAGCCAACTGGCAACCACCTTCACAGAGAACACCAAAGCTTTCTCTTGATTTAAAGGTTGTGAATGCAGAAAACAGAACAGCATTTCAATAGTGTAGGATTCCTGATATAATGAGAGAACTGGCAGTAAATAAAAGACAAGACGAGAATCAATAGTTTGTGAAAGAGAAAAGGAACATCAAAGGAAATGCAATAATCTAGAGAGGAAAAAGGTAAAAAAACCCACTTTTTTCTCACAGAAACTAAATTTGTAGGGGTTTGGGTATAATCCAAGGCTGAAAGAAAATGACAGCACATCTGTCATGGGTTTCACTACCCTTTGCATCAGGTCCTCTGTTTTTTTTAATTTTAATTCAAACTTTCTGCCCATACTTGTGAAATAATACACGTGATACCTTTGGAAAGGACCAACAGTAAATCCTCCCTTTCCTCCCAAGTTATTGGCACAGCAAAACCAGGCTGAACAGGCTCAACTATACCACTGAGACAGTCCCTAAACCAGCAGTTCACACATCTCAGCTCTGGGCTCTCTCCTGATACTCACAACCTGTAGCATGAAGCAGGGTCCCTTCTTCGCAGTTCAGTGGTAATTGCAATTAAATGGAAGGTTTGCAATAAAAGCAAACACGGTAATGGAGTTAATTTTAGCAAACCACTAATGAGCAATACACCAGCCTCCTTTTTTACCCTTATGGCCAACCTCCTAATGTGCCTTCTCTTGCTTTATTGAAATCATTAAGAACTAACCCGCTGTCCTCCTTTTGGAAAACACATTTCTTCCAGATTCTGCTCCACAGGGATCTGAAAGAGCTTTTCCAATCAACAATTCATTGAATGAAGTCTCCAGAAATCTGCTGTTGTCCTTTCCACCCTGAGCTGACCTTGAGCTATTTAAGCCTAGATGGATTTCAACTCCATAGTCCCACCAGCTTACAGATCCTCCTCCCTGCTCTCCACCTGGGATAAGAGAGGCTTTTCAGAACATGGTAGAGGAGGTCTGCTAAATGAAGCATTGAAAAGAGCTGGAGGGAAAAACAACTTTATCATCTTGTGGCTGGAGCAGAAGGGGATGGGGTTCCTCAGTGCTTTAAAAGATAATGAAAAAATAAAAAATCCAGGCAGAGAGCAATGCAAAAGGGAGAATTAATACTTTCTGATGGATGAATTAAAATGGGTTCAACAGAGAGGAAGGTCCCAGGAGAGTCCTAGGCACTGTGTGTTCAGATTAATGCCAATTTCATTCTAGTATAATTCTTCCTTGGAAGTCGAGAGGGTAAAGGGATTCAGGAGAAGAGCTCTGTCCAGCTGCTGAGGGGATATACTATGAAGGAGCATGGGAGTGAGACACTGGAGAAGTTATTGTTCAGAGTTTAGATTCAGTAAGTTAAATAGTAGAAATTCTTGTGATGGACAAGGCTGCAGTTCATTCAGTGGTCCCCACACTGAATTAAAGTTTAGCACTTCTGATCTGGATTCTAGTGCAGACGTTTGTAGTAGATGCAAGATGGAACAAATGCAGTATCTCAAGAATGTGGTATATCCTCCCAGCTCCTCATAGTCTCCAAGCAGCAGCAGGAACTTCAGCAGCAGGTCTGGGTATACTGGCAGAGCTCCAAGGGATGGGGCTATATACATTGTTTGAACAGCACACCAGTGAGCAACTTTCACAAACACCACTGCATTCCTCCCAAACTACTGCCTCTGACAAAACACTGCTACAAGAGCAATTTATCCACAAGCCATCAACATCAGCAAACTCACCAAACACCCCACACAAGGTCACAATGCCAGCCGGACTCTATTGCTGAGACAAGAGACCACAGAGGGCAGAAGCCAGAAAAGCTGTTCCATTTGCTTGCATTCAGGATCGTGATTTGCCTATCCCTGTGTGATGGATCACAGGAGGAGGTGCTATTGAAATGAAAGTAGAGAAAAAAGGGGCAAAACAGGACAAACCTTCCTAGTAGCACCCTCCCTCCCTGCTGAGCAGTTATCCCCTCTGCAGCTACATTACCCAAAAAGAGTCAGGTCAGCACCTCTCAGTGGGGCAAAGCCTCCTTAGTTCAGATATTTCTCAAGTGCTCATTTATTCAGATCTTTGCCCTTCTGGATTAATAACTAGCAGAAGAACAGATTCTGCTTCTCTACCACCCTGTGCCTGGAGCTATCCAGTTGCTTTAGAAATCTCAGGAAATAAATGCAAATATTCAAGGAAATCCCAAGATAAAGTGGCACCCTACCTCCAGTCCTCCTCCAGGAGATGCCGATTTCCATCGTTCTGGGTCAGTGTGCTTTTGTATTTGATGAGTATTTATATAATAACATATTAAAAGCCAAAGGTAATAACTGTGTAGGGAATTATAAAAGCACAGTGCTGGGTACAGTAAGCCAAGCCAGCAATGCCATTATATACCTGCTTCCTTATTCCCTTCTTAAAAACCTAAGTATTTTAAATCTTTCTCAGTGGGTGTGAAAATTAAGGAACTAACAAATTTCCAGAGCTTGCACAGGCAGGAGCAGAGTAAACTCCTATCATACAATTCAACACAATTATACTTCAATAGTAGGAAAGGTTATAAATCCCTATACAGCTGTGCCAGTGCCTCTGAATCATATCCTGCCACAGCACGGTTATTCCACAAAGCTTTGCCCACGTACTGCAATTTTGGCCTGCAAGCAGCCTGCTGGCTCTCAGGACCTTTCAGAGCTCTGCCTGCTCAGCCCACACCTTGGCACCAGGGCCACATCCGCCTCGCATTTGTTGCCATATCCCCCCTCACCTTGCTGATGAAGTCACTCTCCACACCTCTTTCCTCCCTTCATGTTTCTGGGTTGCCAACCCTATTCTAGAACAAGGCATCAAAATATCCACTGAATGCCAAGCACCATTTTCCAGGTTTCTGCAGTGTTTTCTTGTGCTGTGTAATTACAGAAGTTCACGAGGCTTTCCTTCGATCACAGACTCTTTAAAAACTGTACAACAACCACGGCCTGACGGGACAATCCTCGCTGCTCACAGGCTGTTTGCTGGTCACTCATGCAGGCAACTCTCCTCCATATATGCATTTCACACAGCATCAGGCAATTTATTCACAAAACCAACAACTCAAAAAGACTGTGACTTTGCTCAGTGCAAGTGAGGAACAATTGTCACCCAGTCACACTGCCACAAACACCCCTGAAGCAGAAAATTCCTGCCTCGCGCTCTTCTGCTCACAGCCTTGTCTGTTTCACACAGGGCCACTGGACAGCGAAGGGCAAGTTAATGAACAATGATATTTCCAGAAACCCATCGCCAGGTCTCCTCTAGCACCACAGCTGCCAGAGGCCCTCGATCAGGGGAAGCCACAGGCCTGGCGTGTGCCCCCCTCAGATCTCCCGCACCCACCGACCCCCGTGTCCCCCAAAGCCCAGCGCCCTCACTGGGGTCCGCGGCAACTCCTCCCGCAACACCTCCGCGCTGTCACCTGGCGGGAAAACGCCCGCGCTCCTTTCCTCAGGGACGACGGCTCCTGACAGACGAGGCTGAGGGGAGCCGCGCTGCGCCGCACCACTGCGCGGAAGAATCACCCCAAAACTGCAGGTGGTTTCGCTTTTTTGGGGGGGGTTTTTTGGGTTTTTCCCCCCTCAAAGGCATCGCCTCACTCTCCCTGAGGGTGCCAGGACAGGGAGTGGCCCGCAGCGATCGCCAATCTGACAGGGCAGCGCCCGGGGCGAGAGGCGACCCCACCAGGGCCCTGCGCACTCCGCCGGCACGCGCTTCCCGCCCACTGCGCGCGCCGCTCGCCCACCTGCTGCCCAGGTGACTGGCACCCTGTGCCCGCCATGTTAACGGGAGGAGGTGGCGGCCGAGGATGGCGGGAGCGCCAGGTGATGGGTGGTCTGGGCCATGCACCGTGAAAGCTGGGCGCTGAGAGGGGAAGGCGCAGGTATGTCAGCCGGCCGGCAGGCAGGAGCTGGGTTTTCCCTCAGCTGAGGGCTCCCCGTCCCGTTGGCCCCGTGGCCTGGCCCACACCGTTGGCTGCTCCTGCAATATGTCTCCCCCTGGTTTTTGGGGAGCCTCTCCCCTGCTATAGGCTGTGCCCCGGGGTGCCCGCCAAGCGCTGGGGGAATAAGGGTGCTGTGGGGATGCCCCCAGAAGCAGGGATGGATGGATGGATGGATGAATCTATCAGTCATGGTGCTCTTTCTAATCAGCCGCACCCCGGCTGGTGAACAAATGGCATCTCATTTGCAAAGCTTTTGCTCTGTTCTCTCATTAGCATAAGTATTGTTTTCCATTATCCGTGGTGATTCACATTAAACTAATGCAAATTCATCTGTCATCTGAATATCCTGAGTAAAGGGCAACTGTGAATTCAATTAGTGACTATTTGCCCCTGTCCTACTTAGAGGCTGAAAGTGCACAGTTCCCTTTGGAAGTTGCCTGTTGGTGTGGTTTGAATCCTGCCTGAGCTGGTTGTTGTGGAAGCAGACGTGTATCTGCTGCATCAAATTTGAACTTGTAGATATCAATACTGAGAACATTAGTAATTCTGGCTCCCCAGGTAACTCGTGCTTTTACTGTGACTCCTTGGCTTATGATCAATGCTGTCTTTTATCCTTACCCTGACTCAATCATTTTAAGCTCCGCAGTTTGTCCACTAGCTTGAAGTTCATTGCTATTTATGGTTAGCTTGGATGATTAGAAGGAAAGATAGGAGTCTTAGGGCTACATCAAACACAAGTAAAGAAGTAGCTGTGAGCTGAGTGCTGTCTTTCACATGCTGCATGGAAATTCAGTTTCATGTAATGTTTTTGTAACTGCAAAAATCTAGTTCTGTGAAAAAACCCCTCTACTTTGGGTCATGCTATTGCACTAATGCTCCTCAGTTTTACACTACAATCCTTTTTGCTTTACCCAGGACAGTTACATTTGCTGGTAAGCTGTTACTGTGGTCCTCTCAGTAGTGTTGGCCTGTCAGTGATGGAGAATAGACTCCTTCTTCCTCCCAAAAGAGGAATTTAAATGCTGTATTTTGTTGACTGCTAGGGCATCCTCCCAGACAATAATTGCTGCTGAAACGCATTATCAGGTCATACTGTGCTGCAGGGAGAAGGTGACAACAGTGGAGTTGCCTTCTGGATGCTCTGAATTGGATGGGGTGGGAGCTGTAAGGATAAGCAAAGAGTCCACACAAAGTGCTTTCCTTCCCTACAACCACCCAGGCTATAATTCTCCAGGGTGCATACTCTATAAATTCCCTTTCACTGCTAGCATGTTAATGGCACTTGGGGAGATGTCACTTCAAAACTAAAATGAGCAATGACACACCAAGCAGCAGAAGGTAAATAGCTTTTAACTGGATAACGTGTCAGTTAAAGGCTAAATTATTTCCCTGCTGTCACTTCCCTTTACTTTGCCGGCTTGTGTTATTGGCCGTTACTGACAGTGGTTGAGAGAAGTGATGCCCTTGGCCCTGGGACATGCTGATTACCTTTGTAGCTATCTGTTTATGGTGGAATAACAGGCAGATGGAGCTGAAATCAAGTTCTGTTCATTTCTCTAGCATACATGGAAGCGGCTTACACAGTGAGATATTCCCTGCTTATGTGGCAATATCTTTCACTGGCAATCAGATATCTGCAGTGTCTCCTAGAGAGATCTACCAGGAAATGAAGCTTTCCTAAGTGTGGTGTTTCTGGTCCAAGGTCACTGTTTGGGCCTTCCAGCTCAAGAAGAAACATATAGGTCTAAATATAGGTCTGCACAGATCTACTAGTCCTGTGGTAGTACTTCAGGGGCAAGATGCATCCTCAGATATTCCTGTAGAACATCAGAATGGGAAAGGACCCTTAACTTCTTGAGACTGGATATTGGGGCTTATAGATAATGGTCACTGCAATCTGTTGTGCTAGGGGCTGTATTAAGATGTCTAAAGTTAAGGTAAATACTGCTGCTTTAGAATTTTACCGAGAGGTTGAGCAGAAATGTACCCATGCAAGAGTGAGTTATATGGGTGAGTCATTACACGAAGGTAGGTGGTAAAAGCTAAAGAAATTCTGAAAATTAATATATTACTTACCCAGTGGCCTCAGTATTGAAGAAGCTGTACTTTCTCAGCAGACTGGTTGTTGTTAAGCAGAGCAGAGTGGAAGAGTTGATCTCTGGGTCACAAAGCAGCAAAACCAGAACTTTCTGCTTCAATGGGTGGGTCTGGTTTGAAAGCTACCTCTGGAGAAATGGCCCTGTGGTTCTGCTGACATCATTGATACCAGGTGGAGACAGTTTGTGGGAGGTGATTTTCTCACTTCCAGGTGTTTTGAGATCTGTAAATCAAACCAGGCCTTTTCTATATCATCATCCTCAGGTTGATGGTAGGTTCTGCAGGGCAAATTAAGGTTTTGTCTAGGCTTGCAAAGTTTTGTTGAGGTTTAGCACATGTCTTGCTGCTCTCCTATATTTGAGCAAACTCTGAAATGGCAATCAGTTAAAAGTACTAAAACCAGTTAGTATTTCCTTCAAGCTTTAGTGGGTCTTAATTGGAGTAAGACTGGGTAATGATGGCTCTGTTTTTACCCAGTTTAGGACCTGAGTCTTCCATCCTTTCTTTTAGATGTCTTTATGGGAGGTGGGTGAGGAAAAGCCCACCTTTGAATGAATATTGTTGTGTAGCAAAGCCACTTAAAATGCTTTCAGTGTGTTTCTTGTGCCATAATTGAGAAACAAAGATCCCTGAGCATCAGGGTCCAGCTTAGGAACCTGAATCAAACAGGAGGCATTCAGAGTTATTTCAAACACTTGGAATGTGGCAGAAGTCTTTGAAGTTCACTAGTAAACACATGGAAAACCAGATGGTTTCTTTGCAACAGAACCCTGAACATGACAGGAAAATAGAATATGTTTCCCTCCCTCTTTTAGCTGGAGAAAAGAATTTTTAAAATGCCTTGCATGTGTGCTAAATAAATAAATTTAAAAATGAACCTTCTGGCCAATCACAGTTTAGCTACCCTGCAATTAAACAAATCCACAAACTGGCAACACATTTACATCTCATTAAGGGGAGGCAAATGCAGCAACTGCATGAAAATTTAGAAATTAGACACAATTACCATGTTGGCTGGAGGCAGGAGGGGGGAACGTTATTGAGGGAGGTTTTTAAGAGAAGTTTGATGGTTCCTTAATTGGCTGCTGCCTCCCCAGTCCCACCCAGCTCTGCTGTTTAAATGAATTTTTCAAAAAAGCCTCATTAATGCTCTGCCTATCTCTGCAGCGCAGCAGCCCTGAGGAGTTAATGAAGCGAGACCTGCAGAGGTTTGCCAGGGAGCTGCAACCCTCTGGGGCCCTCCCTTGGCCTGGCACTGGGCAGGGCACCCAGGGACAAGCCTCTGCTGGCACTTCTCATGGGCTTTGCAGAGAGGTGGCTCACACATGCTGACCGTTTTGCTCTTGCTGTGCTCTGCAGCTGCATCCACTCACAAGATGAGTTGTTTTGAGGGGCTGATACACTTAAAACTGTAGTGCAGCACTTGCTAAAAGGTAGAGGGTGCCTTTCTGTTTGCTTTGATGGCTGGAGCATTTGGCTGACACCAGTGGTGATGTCTGTTAGTACAGGGGTATTTATTGTCTTTGTACAGCATCCTTCCTCTATCCTTGTCTGCAGCAGTTGCCTGGTTCTGCTGTATATCTCTTACTCCAGAGAGTAGGACCTAGACTCTCCTGGGGAGTGTTTAAAACACAAGATTCAAGAGCCTTTCCACAAGAATAGTAGTTAGTTGTAAGACTGGTGTTAGGAATGTCCACCAGAAGGTAGAAACTATTTAGAAAAGAAAACCACATGGATTTGCTAATGAAACAGTGAGACTGGGCATTCTTTTCTTTGTGTTTGTTTTGGTTTTTACCCTTTTGCAGTGTGGCACAGATGGGTCTGTCCATGGGTGTTACTCCACCCTGTGGCTGTGTTTCTGCAGAACTCCAAAAGCACCAGCGATGGTGTTCGGGATCAGCACAAGTGAAAGGCTGCTGTAAATAAGTTCAGCACACTCAGGGGAATCTCAAAGGGGTGAGGAATGAAAAAGTCTGTTACTGCCAGTCACCAGGTCCATTTGGTCCCTGTGTTTAATAGCCCTATTAAATATAGCAAGTGTAAATCTTACAAATTGCCTTGGAAAGGATTCAGCTGCTGCAAAAAATGGAGGTGTATTTTGGATATATGACTTGTGCTTCAGATCCATAAATAGAAATGTCTTGAAGTTACAGGTAAATACTACTTAGGTGTTTCTTTGTATTTTTGGAAGATGTGAGGTCTGTGCCTTCCATTTCTGAAACATACAGGCCTTTAGCACACTTCAGCAGCAAAATCTGAGTTGGCACAACTGAAACAAGTGGGAAATGAATAGAAAGTCCTACAGGTTGGCTCATATCCCACATACCAACTGATACAGTTTGTCTGGTGCAGGGGAAGGCAAAGAAAGAAAGGGTTTTCCACAAGTTAATCCCTTGAAAAACTGGAAGCAGTGAAAATGTAAAAATAATAATTAAAAAAAAAAACTTTGTAACTTTGTTTAACTGGAAGTTTTTAAAAAAGTATGATCTGGGAGGTTCAATTGACTTAAAACACCTTAAAGTTTGTGTTACCAACATTAATATGCAACCTGCACTATGTTTGTATTTTTTCCCCCTCAGGTTTTCTTTGTATTTTTTTCCCCTCAGTTTTTCTTTGGACATCTTGTTGGTTTTGTTTGGTTTTGGTTTGGGTTTTTTTCCCATTGAAAGTGATTTGAAATGTGCAAGCTTTGTGATAGCTCAGGTATCTCTGATCAATGAGATCTGTCATTTTGCTGGGCACTGTGACACTGAGGAGAAGCTTTATCATTAACATAAGCATTGATGAACGGTTTTGAACTGGTGAATTGATATGGAATTAATGACATTGTGTCAAGGACTGCTGATGAAGGGTGTAGAAGTCTGTAGGGAATTTATATGTTCTGCTGTAGATGAGAGGCTGTGTTGTCAGTAATTCAGGAGACTGTATGTGCAGCAGTGGACAAGTCCAGAGTTGAAGACAGTTCCCATGGCATTAATCATCAAACTGTCATTGAGTTCAGTAGTATTTTACTCCTGAAGTATGCATAGCCTTGAGATGAATAACTAATGTAGGTGAGGTGCATGGTCCAAACTGTGCTTTGGCTGGAATGTAGGTGTCACTCAGGGGTTATAAAACCTGTCAGAAACCTGCCTTTTGCTGTCCCTGCCACATTACTCTCTAGCTCTTTTCCAGGCTGCACACAGCAGTATCATACATAGCAGAGGAAAAGTGTACTGCCCAGACACCTGCCCTGGTCTGGTGCCACTGCAGTCTGTGCCCCAGACACCTGCCCTGGCCTGATGCCACTGCAGTCTGTGCCCCAGACACCTGCCCTGGTCTGGTGCCACTGCAGTCTGTGCCCCAGACACCTGCCCTGGCCTGGTGCCACTGCAATCTGTGCCCCAGACACCTGCCCTGGCCTGATGCCACTGCAGTCTGTGCCCCAGACACCTGCCCTGGCCTGATGCCACTGCAGTCTGTGCCCCAGACACCTGCCCTGGCCTGATGCCACTGCAGTCTGTGCCCCAGACACCTGCCCTGGTCTGGTGCCACTGCAGTCTGTGCCCCAGACACCTGCCCTGGTCTGGTGCCACTGCAGTCTGTGCCCCAGACACCTGCCCTGGTCTGGTGCCACTGCAGTCTGTGCCCCAGACACCTGCCCTGGTCTGGTGCCACTGCAGTCTGTGCCCCAGACACCTGCCCTGGTCTGGTGCCACTGCAGTCTGTGCCCTAGACAACTACCCTGGTCTGGTGCCACTGCAATCTGTGCCCTAGACACCTGCCCTGGCCTGATGCCACTGCAGTCTGTGCCCCAGACACCTGCCCTAGTGCCTTTCTGCCTTCTGTGTAAAAACAGCACACTGCTTATTCATAAAGTAACTGTCTAGGAAGGGTTAACACAAGTGATAATTCAGAATGTGGCTTCTGCTTTTGGTTGATGTTGGGTTTTGTTTTTATTTTAATTTTTATGATGAAAAAGTCTTGCTTAGGCAATGAGAAGTGAGCTCCAGCTGTTCCTATCTCACCAATTCATGCCCCTCTTCCTGAACATGGATCACAAGGATCTCAGGAATAATTCATGTGAATGTCTCCTAGCTTAGCCAAGAGAAGCAATTTCAGCTGCAACGGAATAGAATCCATTTCACCCTGGCATTGAGTAAAGGGAAGGGTACCTGCTATTACTCTGATTTTTTTTTTTTAAGTACTCAGACACTATGGTGATGTGTGGAAAGATGAAATCTAAAGATAGATATGAAGAGTACAAATCAAAACCTGAGGTGTAGTCACACGCAGACTCTGTGGAAGCTGTGCTTGCAGTCATCATTTCCTCATGGGGCAAATAAAGAGTTTCAGATAAGCAAATTTGGGCAACTGTAAGAATGAGATCAAGTTTTAATCTTTTGTTTCAGATGTCACAGTATAATTGCATTATAAACCCTGAGATCTTGCTGTTGGCAGCAATGCATATTGCTGAAAATGTGTTGTGTAGCTAAATAAGTTGGAATGGAGCTTTTTCTTAGCTTTTTTTCTCAGCACTCCACTGCTTTGCTCTTAGGAAGAAAGCAGCAATTGTCTCTTTGCCACCTTATTTTTTGTATAGTGAAACAAACGTTATGAAGTGGATCCAAGTAGGTGTAATTCTCTTGTGGCTTCTGTCTTTTACTTATTTGCAATAATTGCCTGACTATGCCAGCATTAGATCTGGAAAGCCCTGGTGAAGATAAATTCCTACTGCGCCAGGTGCAGTTTTATGAAGAGTGGGGGAGAAATTGCGAGAAGAACAAATTAAAACTAATCTCATCTCCTAAAATATTTGATTACACAAACTCAATTGATTATGCAGAGCTGCCCTTTTGAACATGTGCACACTGGTAAGGCAAGCAGGTTTGTACCAAAAGAAAAGAATAAACAGAACAAAAGAACAACCCAAGATTTGTTCTGCAAGAAAACAACCACCTTCTTCTGTAACCTACTGGAGTAATAGCTTGGAGGACAGCCCTAACCTTGCTGTCAGTGTGCTTGGCACACTGGGGGGAATTGGGGTCTTTGCAACGTGCTCTGTCATGTCTTGTGACCCAGGAATCTCTGAAGTTACCTCTTCTCCATACCTCAGATTGGGTGCCAAGCAGCCAAAGTGTTTGGACTGGACTTTAGATGCCTTTCTGCAGCGAGTAACCAAGAGCCTGTAGTTCTGGAGTCGATGAGTTTGTTTTGCTTGTTTGTGTAATTTCTTCCTGAAGAAGTAAAGAACATAGATAATTTGTGCACATGGTGTTAATCTGCTGCTTGTTCACCCCTGATTTGTGTAGCTCAGGATGAAGGAGCTCTTTTGAAGTGTTTCTGTTTTAAAACTACTCATTGCCATATGTCTTGGGTTTTTTTAATTGGAGTTCTGCTCCCTTGGGTAACCCAAAAACAAGGGTTCATTGAAGGCTGTGGTCCCTTTCCTTCCCAAGCACTGCTTTATTCTGTGAGGAAACTAGATTTGTCCCAAGATGGTTTCACATGAGTAGAGGTTATTTATGCTTCCTTTATCTCCCTCCTGGCTTGAGCAGAGGTGAGAGGTTCTGTTTGGTAAGCACTCTGGGAGCTGCTGTGGATCAAAAGGGAAATAATGTTCCATGTTGGAATTCAGCAGCCCCTCCAATCAATGTACTTTCCAATTAATTTCTCTGCATAAGCAGGACTTTTGAAAACAGTGTGCTGCTGTTAGCTCTGGCTTTAATTTATTTTGAAAAATGTTTAATTATCAAGCTGTGAGCAAATTGCCATTCCTTTCACCTGGCTCCTTTCAGAACTTATTCGCATTCAGAGGAGCCACTGATTAACAAGCAGAGCAACAGAGGACAAGGATGATCCAATGCAGCCACGGGCTACAAGCTGCATACAGCAGAAGTGATGCTTCAGGAGAAGGTGTGTTAGGGCCTGCATTGCAAATCAGCAGATGAGGCAATGCTGCCTCTCTGTTGTGGTAAAAAACAAGAATCAGATCTTAGGAGATGAAGTTCTTTCTCATTCCCACTCTTAGGCAGTGAATGAACCAAAATGAGATCTGCTTCTCAGACCCTCTCCATGCTGCATTTGTGTTAAGCTCTTCCTAGTGCACAACCACATTCAAGTGACAAGCCCATGTTAAGTTCATATTTTCTTTAAGGATAAAAATGTTAAAACTAACCAGTTCTTGTGGGGCAAAGGCATTCTGTACTTGGTACAATGCAGCAATGAGTGGGATAGTTGTAGCTTCTGCATTCAAAAGGACCAAAGATTTCTTCCTCAGTCATGCTTCTTTAGAGCCCTTAGTGTCCCCTTTTTCCTTGCCTGTGCCTCTTCCACACTTGTGAGAGGAAGAGGAGCTGGCTGGCAGCCTTCTGTGCTGTTATGTGTAATGATGTTCTGTGCCTTTTTAGGGGACATAGACATACTTGTGTGGCTTATTCTGTATTCCAACTTCTAGAGGTTTATATGTGGCTGTTGTGCAACATCCTTTGATCTCATAACATTAGTTTCAGTGGCAGCATAAGGGACACTGAGCTGGTGGATCTTTTTCCTTTTCAATATGAAGATTACACATCTTTCACTTCCACTGTTTGCATTGACTCTCTCAATCTTTTTTTCCAGCTTCCATCCCTGGCCTTATTAGAATGACAGTCAGAATGCCCTTGGGTGTCATCTGCACATCGTCTAATGGATGTGAATTTGCAGGAGTTGAGATGAACAAGTGTTTCTTCTGCAGTGCAGGTTAGTGTCACTTCAACACTGATACGAAGGTACTGATTGAGTACAAGCAGCAACTGTGTTTTATCCCTTCTGCCTTGTCCTCTTCACCCTTGATCATCTCGAGTGTCACTCACTGTAGGACCCTTTTCTAGCACATAGAAGTTCAGAACTGTGTGTTTATTTGCTGCTATCTGCCCTCCCCAAAGGAGTGGTAGTTGGGATGATGATTTGATGTGAAAACACCTAACTGCTGGAAGACAGACAGTCCTTCAAGTGTTTTTTTTAGAGCTCACTGAACAGCTATATGTTACTGGTAAATTAAAGGCACTACTAAGCCATGAATTGTTTAAAGTGGAGGGGAAAAAGATCATGTGTGCATCTCTATATGGTCTTCCATGCCATATTTTCCTTTGTTTTGGGTTTCTTGAGGTTGTTCATTTGTTTAGCAGGACAGCAGATGTTTTTTGGTTATGTGGGGTAGGTTTTTTTACTTCTTTGGGCTAAACTGCTGAAGCACTGAGCATGCAAAGCTTTTGGTAAGCCTTTGCCAGAATTCAAAGCTTGGCAGGGTTGAACTGTGATCCCTCTTACCTGGAGACTTCATAGCTTCCTGTTTCTGCAAGAGTTAAGAACTGTGTTGATATAATCAAGTTCTAACTTAATAGCCCTCTATGCTGAGCAAGCTGTAAGCTAATACCATGAGAGGTAGGATATCAGCTCCAAAAAGGGGAGGAATACTTTATTCTATTGAGTTTGCAATGAGGAGAAAAAAGAAAAGCCTAGCATCCGAGACCAGCAGTTTCTTAGAACCCTGCTACAATCCATTTAACAAATTGTTTCTCCTCTATCTTCACTGTAGTTGTTCTTATTATAATGCCTGTTATCTGATGGTTATTTAATCTATATTTTGTAATTACTTCCCTTCTGTCTTTCACTCTAACATACATTCATTTTCTTGTTGCACTAATGCAGTGACCTACATTATCCAAGCTGTAAAAGTCAATTATGCTGCCTGTGATTTTTCAAGTGGTGTTTAGCAAATGGGTTTGTATATTATCCACCCATTACCTGGTCCCTGTCAGGAGCCAGTTTTTCTCAGGCACCTCTTAAAAGCATCTCTAGAAATACAACTGCTCTTCCAGATCTGGATGCACATTGCCCTGCTACAGCACTGAGAAGGAATAGAGGATGTCCTGCCCACTCATGTGGACAGTAATGAGCGTGCATTATCCTTTGGAAATGAAGCACTGCATCAGTGATCTGTTTCTCTCTTTGAACTGGGAATATATTGTTCCAAGCTACTGTATCGTGTTCTGTGCAGGTTTCACACTGTACTCGAGCATGTGGATTTTGCATCTCTGACATTTAAATATCAGACTTAAAATTAAAACCAAGTGTGTGGTATTTGATAGGTAAGAGGTATCACTGTTACCAAAGGGATGGCAAAATCATCTGTACTCAACAGACAAACAGTTCCCAAGGGATGGGTGGGTGGGGAGGATTGTTTGTTTTTTAATCAAGCCTCACTCATTAATGCCTGAAGCTTCTCTACATATAGATCTTCACCCTTCATGCCTTTCCCTGGCTTCCTGTTGCAATATTGAGATGTGAGCACATTACAGATGAAGTTTAGAGCCCATGCTGCTATGCTCTCCAGGCTCATGCTAATTTTGTAGTAGAAGAAAAGAGGAGGTATCAGAGGGAATTTGTTAGGCAGAGCTGCAATCATTGTGAAACTCCTGGCTCTTCTAGCGTGAAGGCTGATTCCTTTATGACTCCCAGTCATGAGGTGGCTTACAGCAGTAGCCCTGTAGCATGGCTTTGCAAAAGATGCACCAGCCCTGTGACACATTCATACCTGGGTTTTTGGTTGTAGCAGTTTCTAGAGTGATGTGGAAACCTGGTTATTTTAGAAAGTTACAAATGAATATAAGAATAAGCAGAAGGCCCTTGTGAAATAATGAGAATAGCTGGGGAGTAGAAATAAGTAGGCACGCTTTAGCATAATTTCTGAGCTTGTGTTCTTTCTTGTAACCCTGTCAGTGCATGAATATGTGCCTGAGGCTGGCGAGCTGTAGACAACAAGGAAGAAAGTTTAATAGCTGGGCTGTAAATGTGAGAGCATCTTGTCACTGGATTTCCACAGATTGGTTTGGATGACTGTAAATGTCTGAATTCTAATATGTGCTCACTGGGAGGTGTTTAGCAATCAGTATCCTCAGTGCTGTAAGCCCAGCTGGGGAGATAGACCTGTATAGGAGCTAATGCTACAGAAAAAAAGATCTCTATTTCAAGAAGCATAGCAGCAAATTTGATTTCCACCAGCCTAGTGTTTATAGACTGGTATTCTTCTCCTCTACAGGAAGCCAATCTGAGCTTTCACAGGGCTCCCGCTGGAAGAAATCAAATAGCAAATTCATGTAAGGTTTGCAGTAGCAAAAGGGCAGGTAAGGATGTAACTGGTTGTGCTAGTGGGAGGTGAGAGAAATACCAGATATGGGAGAATGGCTCAGCAGGGGAGGAGGAACAAGTTGCTGTCAGCCTCACTGCACTCTTAAGAACTCAAGGAAAATGCTGAGGACTACTCAGAGTCACCTTACCTAAACCAAGCGATGGAGGGTGAGCTTTTTGTCCCCCGCCTAGGGGGAGATAAGGGAAAGACAGTGCCAGAATGCCTGAAGTTGTTTGTGAAACCATTGTTTCAGCATTCCTCAGTAGAGATGAGCTAATTCTACCCAAAGCAGGAGTTTTTACCAAAATAGTTTAATTCATATATTTATTTTTATTGACTTGAGAATGGGGAAGAGTTGACTTTCAAGTGAGAAATCTGTAGGTCTCATCGTTCAGTGGTGAGGTTGGCAGTGTGCCCTGAAGCCCCCATTGCCATGGGGGCTCTTTGGCCACTCTTGAACTGCAGAACTCTTGTCCTCTGCAACATACCTCATGTTCCTGTTCTCCCTGCTCATTCGTTGGATTTAGCTGCCAAAGGAAGCCAGGATGTGCAGAAGGATGACAGGCAGCCAAGTCTGATATCAGCAATGGCCGGCAGGTTGTTTTCAGAGTGTGTTCTGGAAAAGCAGGACATTATGTCCATTATCCCTGCTGTGGACAAAGCAAATATTCCCACTCCTGTGTTGATTCTTGGTGAGACAAGCTGTTGTTATCGAGAGCAAAGTCCTTTGATGCCCTTGAACAGATGCAGGGACTTTTCCTGTAACAGGACCTGAGTGTGGCCAGAGGCATGTATTCAATTATGAATCTCTTTGCAAGGGCTGCAAGCTGTATTTTGAGCACTAGTTAAATGGACGTTTTCAAACCAAACCTGAGGGAAGCATACTTACAGCAAGATATTTAGTAGTTTAGACTAAGACTTTTTCTTTTTACATAAGATTAATTTCTCAGGGTGGAGATGCCCACTGGCCCAACAGAATAATTACATATTTCCTTCAAATCATCCTCTATAAAAGGAAGGCAAAAATAGGTATGTTGTACCAGGAAAAAAAGATGCATGCTTATAGCAGATGAGGGTTGTACTTTACAGAAAACAGCCCTTTGACAGTATATCTCTGTGAAAATGGAGGCTTGGACTGCAAATCTTTGTGCTTTTGTTCTGAAATTGAACAGACCTTGAAAAAATTTAATCAAAACTTGCTTATTGGGTAAAAGGCATTCAGTGAAAGACACACACAAAAAAAAAAGAAAATCAAGGAAAAAATGAAGTGATTTAGTGTTGGAGGAGGGCATAAGGGTGAATGGATTGGTGTTTCTGTAGGAGTTACTGAATAAATAAATCATTAGGAGTATTAAGACTGTTTCTTCAGAACTACCATGGCCTTTACTAGTCCTGTTGCTGTTACTGATACTAGAGGGAGCAGTTTGTGGTGCAAAGCTGTTTGCCTACAGGATGACTGAGCACCAGGCATTTTCACTCTGCTCTTTTTAGGTAGGCATGCATTTACCTTTTTATGCATACTGTTAACACCAGTATGATACATATAATAGTTCTTAGTAACTGGTGTGTTGTAGTAAGTGCTGCACAGAAAGCATAGGAGATGTGGGACTGAGGCACAGGAAGATTTAACACAATGCCTCTTTTTGTACTGTTCTTGATAAAAATCCAACATTTTGCCCATCTGTCCTGAGTCTGGGGCAGATGCTTCACTACAAGACCATGTTCTTTATGTAATCTTATATTAATACTATATGTCATGGTTGAATTATTAATCTCTTTCTTTGGCAAGCTGTGAATTATTACACTGGCCGTTTTCTTTCCTCTCTGAGACTAGTGTTCCCTGTTTTCTCATGTATTAATCTTATCAGCATGAAAAGCAGCATCCTCAGCTGGCACTTGTGGAAATGAAAGCTGAAAAGCAAGCTCCTGGTGTTCTGCAGTATTCTGTGTGTTCTGATGATAGCTGTCATTCAATTGCTCAAAAATTTAACCAGAATTCTTTGGCCAGTTAATGTAGTGCTGGTACACTTTTGGCTAGTTTGAAAGCTGTTGAGGTGACTTAGCAGAGCAGATTTGTCTTCAGCAAGGTCATCTTTGGAAGGAATAATGAGCAAGTAAGGTCTAGGAATAAGCTGTTAGGAGACATTGAATTGTCTTCTTAGCTGCTTCCTCTCTCTGCACAAAAAAGGAGCTAACAGAGAACTTCCAAAATTAGTATAAATGCTACTCTTAGGTTTTCTGGAGGTAAAAGATCCTCCAGAGAATTCTCTCTCCTCTGTTGTGAGCAGTCACTCCTCTATAAGTTATCACAAGTCTGAATGGCAAGTAAAGTTGATAGAAGATGTGATAGATTTTGGCTTTTAATTCATGTAATGTTCTGAAGTACCCCATGGACCTTTGCACTGGATGGGGAAGGAATTTCAGGTTGCTAAAGGGGACTTGCTCTTGTGTAGCCTGTAATAAAGCCAAAGCCTTGCTTCTGGTTATTAAGATTCTGTTTGGCAAGAGTGAGTATATTTATATAAAAGGTGCCATCAAGATATTGTTAGCATTCAAAATCAATTCAGTTTGGGGCTTGTTTTTTAGTAATAATAAAAAAAGAATAATTACATGGACCTTTTAAAAAAAACCCCAACAAAGCAACAACAAAACCACTCAAAAATAAAAAACAAAACCCAAACAAACTTCCATTACAAAAGCTCAGTGAGATAAATAACCCCTGACAGAGCAAGAAGGCGATCTCACTAAATTGAATCCAGTCAATTTTAACATTCACAGCGCTAGAGGCAATTTTAGACAGAGTGTAAACGTAATGGAAAAAACATATTCCTGAAGCTGGCTTACAGAACTCTGTATTTGGGTCCTTAATGATGATAAATCAATGATCTAGAAAATAAAATCCCTTTCCTATTAACCAGATGGGCACACAAATTCTTCTCAGACTTTGCAACGTAAGCACCCAAAATTTTCAATTAGTGTTTCACATCCCACTACCTTATAATTATAATTAAATTGGAGCATAGTGCAGACACACGTATATAAACTTTATTTTGCTTTCTCTGACTATAAAATAATGTCTGTCTGCTGATTGATACAATTCTTTAACTCATCTGAGAGATCCTCTGCTAACATCATAAGAGATGCACTGAAGCAGAACGCTGAAATTGAATTACAACCTTTGTATTGAGTCAGAGAGCAAAGTTGTGATTATGAGGTCCTGCCTCTGCTATTTCTTTCCTCTGAACTCAACTTTCCCAGGCTTTTATTGTGCCCTGAGGAGACTTCTTCCCTCCAGTACCACCGGGTGCAAGTCTGCTGTTATCTGCCTGCTGTGCTCTGCCTTCATTTGCCTCTGTAGTCACAGACTGAATGGCTGTGCCTAAGCCAGAGTAGAAAAGGGGACAGGGAGGACTGCGGGA
The DNA here is from genome assembly GCA_907165065.1 of Caprimulgus europaeus. The sequence goes on along the minus strand of OU015548.1, from coordinate 4,076,038 downwards.
GCTTGGGCCAAGTGGAAATTCTCCTGAGGGAGTTCACTACTGGAGCATTGAATGAGTTTATAGTAGTCCAGACTTCATGCCAGCTCTGGCAGAAAGAGCTTCCATCTAGTTGTGTACTGGTAGGCTGGGTACAGGGTAGTGGCTGAGAGATGACAATAGGATCCTGGTTTTGCTTCAGAAGAGTCAGATAGTACTCAGCATCTCAGAAAAACAAGTGGCAACTGAGCAGATAAATACTGTGTAGCTACACTTGTCCCCTGGCCCATTAAGAGAGTTAGGAGATTTAAATATTTATTTCTCTCTTAAACATGCTAAAACTCGAGATGTAAATTTAAAGAACGCCAGCATTGTCCCTGGTTGTAAATGCTGGGTGTGCTGCACGTGTGTCACATTGGCTGTCTTAATCTGGCAGTTACAAAGGAGGAGTCTCCTTGTATCTGGAATGGAAAACAATATTGTAATTCCCATTAGTCAAAGATTTGAACTTGGTCAAATTTGTGTAGATTCACAGATTTCAGAGGTGTCATCCCAGCTGCACCACCTAAAGGATTTTGCTCTGCTGAAGTAAAAGATGTAAGTCAATTTCTGTGGAAACATGAGAGTTTTGCAAGTTACATTTGTTTTACATGGCATCTCATGATAGTTTACATAAGGTGCAATGGTTATTCCCTGGGCATTTCACTACTGCTGTGCTTAATGCAGTAGGCAAGATGTTTGCTCATGGAAATTGTTTATTTTGGGCAATCTGTGTGCACAGAACCAGACAACAGAGAACACGCAGAGGAGGCACAGCTTCAGAAACCGTGATTCCAGTAAGCTGGAATTATTGAAGACTTGGTTGAAACCATAGGGGGGGAAATAGCAGGGGAAATGGAAACTGCAGATGATTGAAAAATGTCTAAATTTTCTGGAAATAAGTGGGACAACACTGCCTGATAGACATTCCTCTCTATTTAGCTTTGTAATACGTATAAGCTTCCATGTGTTTCACAATGGGAATGATTAAAGTAGGATATAAAGTCACATTTTATAATAGTGACTGTCATAACTTTACAGTTTCCTGTGTGTAATTACATTCCAGTTTTGTTTTCAGATATGTAAATAACGCTCATCCTTATGACTAGAAGGTTAACTTCATGACAACGTAACAGCCTTGGATATTATTCTTAATGAAGTGCTATTAAACTCTAGATATTTAACTACATCGTATTTATGTTGTAATTACTCCTGCTTGCTGGGTGCATTTCCAGTTGCATAAATTAGTGGCAATTTCAAAAAGGCTCAAACAAATGCATTGTGTCCTGTAATTGTTAGGTAATTACAGTGTAATTGTATGGTTGTGAAATATAGTCCAGTATAACTTTTGTTTTGGCTTTTTTCTTTTTCTTTTTTCCCCACTGCTCACAAGGTTCCTGAATAGACTTCATGACCATGCCTTACACCTCTAAGGCAGCTGGTCTTTGAATACCAGAAGTGTTGAACCATGGCTTTCTGTGGATCAATCATCATGTTTAATTGACTTCAGCACCCAAGAGATCATAGATCTGATGAAAGCTTTTCTGGGCCTGGGGCTTTGGTGGCTTTTGCCTTCTAACAAGAAGCTGTCATCTTCCTTCTGGCAGGACACTTGCTGCATGTCTTTGCTTACATTTATCTGTTTACAAGAATTCTATGGGGATTTTGTTATCTGTGTCTCCTGCCCCTCTGTCACGTTTGACCAAGTTGCCTCAAATTTATTTGGAGACTCAAAGATGCAAATTAAGACATAAAACCACAGTAAAAGCTTAAGTGTTGTTTTCATGGGAAACAAGGCAAAACTCTATGTATTTTCAATAAAGCTGTATGCAAGAGAGTCCATTTATTCTGATTTTTATTACCTGTTCTGAAACCTTATTTTAATGCAATTTCAGGAAAAAAAAAAGTTCTAATCTGACTCTGTACTAATTAGAGTAATGGAATTACTAATGAAGTCAAAATATTTGCTCTAATCCACGTGCTGAGGGGCATGATCACAGGTATATGCTCATTCCCTTTCTTTAAACCGGAATCTGTAGCTGCTTGACAGAATCTCAATATGAAATACTTTCTCTCCCCCAGTTGTTTTTTAACATAAACCAATGTCTTCTGAAACCTTTACAAAGCCTCTTTAAACAGCTCTTTTCTTTCTTCTGTTCATTCATGGACAGAATCCTCCCTTTTGTGTGCCCCACAGTGTTCAGAACCTGCTAGAACACTATTTCTATGCATCTTGCAGACTACAACTGCTGTGAATATGGAAGGAACAGCCTCTGTGCCTCCTAGATATCTTACCTAAGTCTAATAGGACAGGTCTCCTATTATTCTGACAGTCTGTCCTTGGTAGGCAGAGGCATTATGTTTGTGCTGGTGTTTAAGCCCAGAAGATCAGATAGGGCACACGCAGCCTTGGAAGGGCAAAGCCTCTAACATGGTCCAATAAATGTTACTGTGGCTGGAACCATGAAGATAAGCCTGCAGCATTTTTGTGCTCTAATTGAGGCATTATCATCTGGTTAATCATGAGAACTTGCTAGTGGAATTAGATTTTTTTTTTTTTTTTTTTTCCCCAAGTCTAGCCAGGAAGAGTCATAGTCACATTTTTAGAGGGCTGTCAGTCCAAGCTTTGATGTTCTAATTCTGCACATATAGAATCCTGGGGAAAAAAAAATACTATTTTGGAAGCAGTCAGGCATGAAAAGTGAAAGGTTGTTGTATCTGAGCTAATAGAAGAGACCTTACACAGAAAGCTGATAGTTCAGGGTGTTAACTTCTGATACTGTACACAGAAACACATCATGAATTTCTATTCCCCAATATGTTCTCACATATGGTTCTAATTTACATGACATTTTAAAAAATGCCTTCTACACTGCTTCTTCAGATTTCTTCAGATTTCCTCAGATATTTGTTTTACTATCTTCTGACAGGCAAGCATTGAGACGTTTCTTCTGTCAGCCAAGCTGTCTCTCACACGAGGGAGCAGGAAACTTGCCTCTTGGGCCACAGGAGCTCTAGCTGCTGTGTCGAGTAGAAGAGCCTGTGGGCTGCTCTAGTTTACAAACTTCTCCCCTTCCTATAGCTGTAAAGTTCTTAAGCAGGAACTTTGCTGGTTTTAACAGCAGCTGAAAATGTTCACATGCCACCTGCACTTTTTTTTTTTTTAATAAACTTTTTAAACAACATAAAATGCTTCACTACTAGGAAGCACTTCTTCCAGAAATAATCTCTGCTTTCCTACATCTGAACAGGGCAGGTTAATGTTTTTCATTTTCATTTTCCTCACAAGTTTTCTCTGGATGAAATTGTCTGGGACCTTATTCTTTTGGTTTCTAAACATTAGAAACCAAATTAGGGTTTACATGGGAATGGGCAGGATAATAAAATACCTGTGTGTTCTGTGTTCATTGAGCCATATCCCTGTCTCTGACTGGAGTGAATCTGGCAGAAACATTTCCCTCAAAGCCTTATTAATTACTTATCCTCCCTCTGTTAACAGACAAATAAAATTAAAAAATCACTTTGTTCCAATGACCAGCTAACTGTAACTTTTTAGTGGTGATAGTGTGGAGGCATACTTGATTTTCAGGTCTCTACACCTGTAATGTCATTGTGATTATCAGTACAGTTATTTCTCAGAGCTGTTGACCCTTACATCTTGGCTTTGATGTTATCTGGTCTGGCTTTTGGAGAACAGGGCTGACTTCAGAGAGATTGCTTTGCTTGAGCAATGGCTTGAGCAACAAGGAGGTCACACTGCAGTGACTCACAGCCACTGGTGCTTGACCTGGTCTGTACTGAGCATTGAATTAGGTTCCATAAGGGCTTTCCCCTGTCAGTGCATGCTGACATGCTGCTGTACTGGGGCAATTGGGTAGAACCATCTAAAGCATATTTGTACTTTAATCCAGAAATCAAGGGGGCACAGCTAGGAAGCAAGCCCAAGCTAGAGCATTGCCTTCAGACAACTACCCCTTTCCTGGTTTTATGTACAAGCTATGTGCCCACCCAGCTTGCTTGAACAAAAAAAACAACCCCCAAACCTCAATGCAGTGTAGATTCCTGTTCCTGGGAGGAGTTTTTTGTGTGTTAAGAAAGGACACGTCTGTAGTCAGTGCAGCACAAAGGATTAGCAGTTCTTCAGCCCTGTACAATCTCCAGGTAGTTGTGAATAAAGAAACACAAAATGAAAAGCACAAGTACCTTCCAGGGACAGTTCCTGCGGCAATGAGCTGGCCCCCGTCAGGGAAGAGCTAAAGCACCTCTGGTGCAAATAAAAAAATTCTCTCTACTGACGTGATTTGATCCTTGATTTCTGTCCCTGCAACTTTTATGAAAGAAGAGAAAAGCAGAAGCTTCGAAGCAAATTTCAGCAAAGGCAAGAAAATTTCTGCTCCATCTGTAATTCCAAGCCTGCCTGCTGAAACAGCAATTAGAGATATCTTTACAATAAGTTTTTCCCACCGTGTGAATGTCCAGATGGACAGGCTTTTTCTCCTCATGCTTAATGTAAATTAAGAGTAAGGAATTGGCAGGGAAGGCTCCTGGGTTCCATTTCCAACTTTACCACTTATTCCCTGTGTGACCTATGAGTAAGGCAGTTATTTGAGCTTATGCTTTGTAAAATTGAGGTCATTATATTTTTCTTCAGTGGGGAGGGGGGAGCTGTGCTGAGGAATAAATCAGTTGAAAACAGGGTAGGAGAAACATCCCCAAATTCTCAATGCTAGCCTGATTCCCCCAGCCATTTTTAATGCTGTTATGTTATGAACATGGTGTTGCACACAAGCAATATTTCATGTGAGTTTATAATCTAAAGGTTTAATAATGCAAAGATTTAGGCATTTAATAGGAAAACACATAGTTAATGTTAAGATTGTTCCTAAGCTTTTGCAGGGTGGAGTGCAAAAAGGCACAGAGGGTAAGAATGATTAAGTAGTTGATGAGGGTAATAATGGACTGGTGTCTGGCTGGGTTCACTTGCCAAGGTTTGACCACGCTTTGTTGTTTGTTTCTATTTCCCATATGGATGGAGAAGATTCAACCAAAAATGCTACTGTCTACATCGTAAACAACTGGGGAATGTTGAGTAGGAATGTGGTGCCCTGAGCTTTTTCTGAACTTAGTGGAAAGGGAGACGTGCAGAGCACAGCCCATCCCATCTGAAGCCTCTCCTTTGGTTATGGAAGGAGCCTGGAGTAATTAAGATGCTGGTGTGGTCACCTCAGGGAACTGCTGAAACTGAGGAGTGATAAATGCAAGGCAATATCTATAAAATAACAGGCTTTTTTTATTTTTAATCACTCTGATAAAGGCAAGTGGCTGTTGGAAGCCAATGCAAAATGCCAAGGAAGAGAATCTGTGCATGAGGGAGGAGGCAGGCACACGCTGTTAATGGCAGGGTCACGTCATTCAGGGGCTGCCATTCTCCTGCTTGTCACAAGGAGAAAATATTAGAGGAAGATCTTCAATGGCACAAGGGCATTTACATGTGATTTGAATTGCAAGCCTGAGAGAGCTGAGTGGTAGCTAGCCTATCCTTGGTTTATTGAAAGCCTCTTTTAGCCCTTGAATTAGAAACAACAACAACAACAAAAAGCCCTTACAGATGTGTGCACACACACCACACGCTCCCTTCACTGGCATTGGAGGGAATCTTTTACATCCTTTAATGAGTCTTTTAAAATGTGCCTGTGCTTCTTGATTTCCTTGCCCTCATAATCACAGAATCACAGAATATTAGGGATTGGAAGGGACCTCAAAAGATCATCCAGTCCAATCCCCCTGCCGGAGCAGGAACACCTAGATGAGTTCACACAGGAAGGCGTCCAGGTGGGTCTTAAATGGTAGAAGCCAAGAGAGATATTTCATCATTCATGTGCCATGAATAAAACAGCTGTGGAAGTGGAATTCTTTTTCCAAAATAAAATAAAATAAAATAAAATTGTTTAATAATAATCTACACATAAGCAAAGCTGGACAAACTATAAAACTGGGAAGTTATGAGTACAGCAGTAGCACAGGATTGCTGCAAAGATGTGTGATACAGTCCCCAGCTGCTCTTCCCTCCTATCTGATGGATTTTCTCTTCAAAGAAAGTAAAGCTTTGAAAATCCTTTCCTACAAAACTCACCTGCTATGCTCTGGCTTTTAATGAGCTGCAGGACAGATCAGAGGGAGGTCCCTCAGGAGCCTTTTCCCAGTGCTCACTCACACACAGTGGATCAGATTCTGCCTCCTAAGGAAACAGCTATTTTCATACGGGCTGTAGCAGGGCTGCCTTCCCTGAACCTCCCTCTGTCTCGTGCTTTAAATCTGATACGTTCAGCCACAGTGTGTGTATTTATACAGTCAGTGTATAAATATACCCTGACTTCCACACAACCTCTCTTCATCTCCAGAGATTTAGGCCCCTTAAAGAAAATATTATTCTTTGCCAGTGGCACATAAGCATCAATTTACAGAATTTTTCATAAATAGAGCTTTCCCAAGGGCTGCATTATTGATTTACTTTTGACCTAGCACAGCGCTAGCATCATGATCAGAAAAGGCTGCCCTCACATTGGGAAGTTCTGGTTTTCCTTTAACTTCATTATCAAAACATTCTCTCTTTCTGAGGTCTGTAAGAAAGCAGTCTACCTCTGCCAGAGATAAATTTTGTTTATGATCTGAGTTGAGTCTCTGATAGTTGAGACCTGAATGCCAGAAAGCCCTAAAAAGTTCCCTCTGGTCTTGAAGTTCCCTCTAGTTGGCATTTTTTGTACTAATAATCTTCTCTTTCCCACATTTTTCTTCCCGTTAACCACAGCACATTGAATTATCTGGTCCCTGCAAGAAGCTCTAACAGTCCTTCTGTATCTCATGAGTTGTTAGGAGTGCATTTCATTAGCTGTAATAAACCAACATGCAGTGTTTACTGGAATAACAACACATTGTACAGGCAGAGATAGCTCCTGCCAGGAAGTGTCTATAAAGCACAAGCAATTCCAGTGCTTGTTCTTTATGTTTCTGACATTGTTGGTGGAATTTCAATTTTGTATCCTGCAAATGCAAGCAGTGCTCGTGATAGTTATGTGCTCCTGAGATAGCACCCAGCGACTTGTGAGTAGAGAAGCATCCTTTGTGTTTCCTTGTCTGTAACAGCAGTCAGGGAGAGCAGCCCTGCTGTGCAAGGTGCTGTACAAAATGAACCAATGCCACACAGAACTCAGAATTTAAAAAATTAAATAAAATACAGCAAGGTGTGAGAGTGGAATAACAAAAAAATGGGAATAACTCAGAGAAGGGGCTGTAAGAGCTAAACAGCAGGGAATGGTGAACAAATCATACTCTGTAGTGACAGCAGTTCATCTTTTTCAGTAGAGATTCATCCCTCAATGAGCACAAAATTGCTTTTGAGATTTGGAAATAGGCAAACGATTTGGCAGCACCTAAATTCAGGGTACAACATTCTCAGTAGGTTAGTATTCAAAGTAAGTTAATTTGGACTGAGCAGAGACTCGCACAAGTTTCTGTTTCAGTTCACATTGGATGAAGTGGAGCATAATCTTGCTGGATTATGGTCTGGAACAAGTTTCACTTCAAGTGGAGATTCTCATTACTTTTGCTGTTGTCTTTATTACTTGTTATGATAATATGTAAAGTACCTTCAGCACTGAGGAAAGACTGGCTGTGCCAGTGGCTGGGCAGAAAGAGAATGAGAACACAGTTGTTGCCTCAGAGCGTTTTTATGTCAGTTCTTTTGTCCTCTCTCAAGACATAGATGTTTAAATCAGGACATGGGACCATTTTATCAGGTAACACAACTTTTTCAAATCTCAGAAATACCTGGTTTCAGATTAATGTATTGCTACTGCTCCTGTGACTCAGAATATGTTAGGCTTATATTTGAGATTAACATATGTGGGGTAGGGAGGATATTGATTCATTCCTTTATTTGCCACAAAAACAGTGGAGTCAGTCTTACATTTTCCTCAGAGCCTGGAAAATGTTACAAGGTTTAGGAGTTCTTCTGCATATGGTAGGGACAGATGATGCCTTTTCACCTACTGAAATTTTCTAGGTGCTTGTCTTCTCCTACTGGTCTGTCTCAGATGTCATCTGAATCATTGGAACACCGGAAAACTGGTGGAAATCACATGTTGGATCAGGACTAGTTGATGCTTTGTGTAGCACTATTCCATCAAGGGGATGGAAATTTCTCTGAGATTTGCTGTTGCCCTCTCCTTCTGCCTTGCCCCGTGCAGCAATGATTGTTTTCAGCGTTAATGGTATGTTCAGGACAAAACTCATACCATCCCTTGTTAGGTTTTTTGGGGTTTTTTTTCCTTTTTTTTTCTTTTTCTTTTTTTTTTCTTTTTTTTTCTTTTTCTTTTTCTTTTTCTTTTTCTTTTTCTTTTTCTTTTTCTTTTTCTTTTTCTTTTTCTTTTTCTTTTTCTTTTTCTTTTTCTTTTTCTTTTTCTTTTTCTTTTTCTTTTTCTTTTTCTTTTTCTTTTTCTTTTTCTTTTTCTTTTTCTTTTTCTTTTTCTTTTTTTTTCTTTTTCTTTTTCTTTTTCTTTTTTCCTTTTCTTTTTTCCTTTTTCTTTTTTCCTTTTTCTTTTTCTTTCTTTTTTTTTTTTCATTTTCCCTACTTCCAACCATGTAATCAGCTGGAATTCTGCTTCAAAGGAGAAAACCACTGAAGTCACAGCCGGTTTCTTTGCTCTCGGCCCCTCTCTATCAGGATGTTTTTTGCTGTTTGTCAGCATGGTTTCTAAACACCTGTAGCCTTAGGCTTTGAAGGAGGCCAGCCCCTCCCAAAATTGCTGATGTTTCTTGTGGTACAGTTTGCATAATTTGTGCAGTGGGCTTTTCTGTAAGATTGAGGGTCATAGATGATTCAAATGTAAGGGGACCTCCAGTTTTAACCTTCCCTCCTCTCCTCTTCACCAGCGTGCTGTTTATAGACTCAAAGCATATCTCTATCAATCTTCCTCACAACTCCCCTTTGCTTTGCTCTTTGGACCATACCCCAGGGCATAAAATGGTGTGAAGCTTTACATATTTTGTGTGCTAATAAGCAAAAGAAAACCAGAAAAAAAAGCAGCAACAACCTGTGCAATAATTTGTTCCAGCATGTGCTGTAACATTATTAGCTGATTCCTTTGGAAAATTACCACCAGTACAGCTTTGCTGACTTGCACATGTATAATGTATAAATGGAGCCATCAAAGTTTAATGCACCCTTAGCAATGTACTTCCTTACACTGCCTGTGACATAAGTTCCATTTTTTTTGTCTCAACAGTTTGTCACACTCTCTGTGACACCAGTGCAATATAATGAAGTGCAACTCAGCTATGCCATCCACAGAGGTAATTTTTTTTCCTCTTGTTCACTTTTCCACCATGATGTGCAATACTCATTGATGGGTTTTTTACAGCCTTGTATAGTCAGGCAGCCTCTCTGGATTTATCCTTAGTACTACAGTAGTGCCTCCAGGCCCTACCCAAAGTCCAGGTCTCTCCTCTCCTAAGCCTACATAATTATATACACACACACAGTGTAGTCTTTACCCTAAGGATGCTGTGATTTAAACAGACTGAACTAAGAAATGCAAAGATGAAATCATTATACACAACAGCAGTAGGTGAACAAAAATGAGCAGGATCTTCTGTGACCATTAGATAATACTTTGCATTTTTCTTACTATAAAAATAAGGGTGAATGAATCCAAATGCATGATAGGTGGAGAGAAGAAAGAGATTAATAGCAAAATATGAAGCCACCTAGCTGAGAGAAATACAAGGCTGGACTCTGTAAAAAGAAAATGCTGTTGTAACCAATTTAGATTTCTGACAGAGGCATTTGCAGAAACCTGGACACCATGAATTGCTGACATGTTTGCTTTACAATTAGAAGCCACTGTGGCAGGTTAATTCTCAAAGCCACAGTCTTCTCATTTCAGGAATTCATCCATCCATCTCTAGCGAGAGCACAGTTGCTTCTGTACACATGGTGAGGACGTGCAGAGCAAAAGGAAGAGATGCAGAAGGCTCTCTTTTGAGAGTCCCTGGCTGTGTAGTAGAAGTTTTCATTATGATAGGACTTAGCCACAGCCTCAGGAAAACCGGGGTTTGCAGCATAGTTATGAGAAGCCTGTGGTTTTGCACACCTTTTAGCCTGGAATTCAGTAGCTGTATGTTTTTACCTACTGAAACTCTAGGAGGATGAAATCTAAGGAGGAGGAAAAATTAAGTGGGTATGTGAGAAGACATGCCGCAGTTTTGTAGTATCTAGAAGCCTGGACTGCTGAGCTGTGTTGAATAACTGGGCTGTTTCCAGAGGGAGATCATCATTATCTGTGGGCTCTGTTGTTGGTTTCAGAATTATTGCTTTTGGTATAAACATCAGGTATCACCAACAGACCACTGCTTAAGTTTAGGTGTTTATGCTGTTAAATTAAATGCATTGCATTTAACATTTTCCTGAAATATGATGTATGTGTTAACTTCTACTGTTGGGTCAATAATTTCTTCTTTTTAGGCTAAATTGTCCAACAGGAACTCCAGTTACTGTGATAATTATATTGAGATTTTGAGCCATGTATTTTTGGACTAAACTAGTCATTGACTTCATAGATTTTCTTACTTTCTTCCCCCCTGCAAGAATTATGTTCTGCTGCAGCTCAAGAGCTCTTTCCATAATGTCAAGCTCCCTTATATTTTCAGCCCTCAGGAGAGTTCACAGCACTACTAATGTTCTATACAAGACAGCAGGTTTTGATTTAATAAGGAGTAATAGTGTTTTCCCATGTGGATTTATTCCAGGATAATCCAGTGGCTTTTCCAAATGGTAGCGCAGTGTTTCCCTAAGGCTGGGACACAGCGTGGCTTCCTGGCTTCCACTGCTGCCCTCCTGTTGGCTGCAGTCCTGCTGCTTTGTGCCACAGACCTCGCATCGTTTGCCAGCTCCGAGTCAGATTGTGGAAGCAGGAAGAACTGAGTTCTCTTCCCACTGCTGCTGTGAAATTATGAGCACAAGCAGTAGGTAACCTTCATTGCTGATGGGTTTATTTCATGCTGCTCTTCATAAATTTGTGTGAACTATTACATTCTCAGGGGGGTTTTAGCTATTCTTTTAACTTACCCTAATTCCATTTATTTCATTCCTTTAAGTCCACTGATAAAGTGGTAACAGGAGGAATATTTGCACATGACTAAGTGGTGAAACTGCTGTGGATTCATGGGTGCTAGTTTGTGTAGTGTACTTGATAACTAATCTACTGGCAGGAAATAACAAGCCTTGGAGGCAGCAGCAGGAAATAAACTGTTGATCAAGAGGAGTTAAGAGAGGAAAAGAGGAGGATAAAATAATTCCCTTTGTAAGCAGGTCCATCAGTAGGCCTGGTTTGGAGGCCACCACCCAAGAGCAAACAGCTCCATGGGCTGCAAAAGTGCTAGTTGTGCAAGGAACCAGCAATACCTCTGTGCTTTGTGAGCTGAGAGAAAGGCAAGCAGGAAAAACCTTTCTTTCTCCTCTTCCCCACTACCCATTATTCATTTTCAACATTAACCTTTTAGGGAAGTACAAAACAACCACATATACTGGAAAGAAAAATTGGTTTGGTCTTTTCTGTAATGGCTTTCTCAGCTCCAAGAAAACATGGAAGTTAATTTTAAAAACAAAGCTAGAATGAAGAAAAGCTGTGAGTAAGAGCAGCGTGAGATGGATTTTCTTCTTTCCTTCAACACTTCTGATCCTTACAGACTGATCAGAAAAATCAGATCAAACTCAGAAGCACAAAGCACTTGATTAACCTGGGGACAAGAGTAAACTTTTTTCCTGTGGGGAGAAGAGTGACCTAAACCAATAAGGTGACAGAATAAAGTTATTTCTTTTTCAGGTTTCTTTTTACTGATGGACATACTCTGCTCTTAGTGTTGTCAGAGCACCTCTCCAGTCATCTATTGCATATTTAGTAGCAGAAGGAGAAGGAGAAAGGGGTGAAATTTATAGAACATGCCATTAATTACTGCTTACCCTTCTGTTTTGATGCCAGCAAGTGATGTATTTCTAATAGACGTGCACCACAGGCACGGTAAACAGACAAACAAGCCTGAAACAATCTCAGTGCTGCAACTAACATTTTCAGCTGAAAAAAACCACAACAAACCTGTCAGAAGAAGTTTTATCAGAAGTCACATAAATTCAGTTTATGACCTTTATTTATGTCTTTGTTCACTTTCACTGATACGGTCACAGATTTTAGTTTAGTCAGGGGAAGCTGTGGTGTTCAGGTCTTGGGAGATGCACAGCACAAACTGTAGCTGAGTAATGCCTGGAAGAGTTAAATACCATTAGAGAAGTGATCACAGAGGAAAAAAAAAATAGAGGCAGTAGAAATCTGGGCCATGTGTCTCACAAGAGATAGAAGCTTAAATTTAAAATGGGTGGCACGGTTTGAAAATAAATGCTGAAGGCCTTACAATGTTCCTTGAGGTTAGGAGCAGAAATCAGAGCACTTATGTAGAATTTAATTGTAGTGATTTGGGCTTGTTTTCAAAAGTCTTGGCTCTGAGGTACAGGGGGGAAGGTTCACATCCTGTCAGAGGAGAGCCAGTGTCACTGGACAGAGCCAGGTCAGTGTAAAGTAAACAAAGAATAAATGCATTTTCCTCGGAAGGCTCTGAAATTCTCAGGTACTTAACACGACCTTTTTGAAGCAATTTGGTGGCATGTTTTTGGAACGTTATTTGAGTGACTTACACAGCAAACCTGTAAACCTAAAAAAGGTTCCATGTTTGCCTTTTGTGTTTTACTTATCTCCTCTTGTTTCCTCTGTCATAAATTTGAGCTGACAACATCCAGGTGCTCCCCCAGAGAAAAAACAGGCCAGTTTCTTCAGACATTTTCTATCTCTGGGAAATCTGTGAAGAGCTATCCTACTGTAATACACCCAAGCCTTTGGATGGCTAATAAATTGAATGGGTGGCTATGGGAGATGAGTTCTTTTCCACTCAGGAAAATGTTTTATTTGTAGGGTCACCTCTGAGAAGTACCTCCATCCTGCCATGGATCTTCTTGCTATAAGTCTCTCTACAATGTAAGTATTACTATTTTGTTATCATAGGAGTCAGGTACAGGAGACCAGGGCTCCTTGATTTCCTTCTTTGTCTAGCTGTCAGGATATCACACTTTGTGTAAGCATTTGTCCTGTACCTTTGAAAACAATGTATTTTCCCTCCCTGGAGGAAACTGTAAGGTTTAAGTAATTGGGCTCACACTTAAAGCAAGGGATATGGTTTACAGCTGGACTTGATGATGTTAAAGGTCTTTTCCAACCTAAATGATTCTATGTTTCTATGACTGGACAGGATTCAGAAAGCTTGGGATCACAGACCTGCTCTTTGATAGACTGGGCGAGCAGCTCATGCAGAGTACCACTAAATCAGAAGCAGCTTTAGGTTCCTAAGTAGGAGATAGTACTGAACCATCTTGGCACATGTGGCTCTCAGCCTGGTCTCCATTCCATCATCAGCTGCTGCCTGTGCAGTTCATTTAGAAACTTTCCAAGAGCGAGCGTCTGTTTTATAAACTTGGTGCTTCTGACTCCATAAGTACACACATACAGCACCCTGGCTCTTAGCTCAGCTGGGCCTGGTGTGTCCTGCTCAAGCACTTAAAGATCCATAAGGATGACAGCACACCAAGTCAAAAACAATTGTTAAATTGTACATAGTAGGTGAGTGTTGGGCTGCCTTAATCTGACTAAAGGACTGCAGTACCAAAAAGAACTTCAAGCCCTGCTGGTTTATTATCAGATTATAGAAGCTCACCAACATGCTGTTTGGAGTCTATGCTTGCTTGCTTTCATCAAGCCTGCTGCAAAATGGAGATCCTTAACCCTGCCCATGGAAAAAAGATACCACCACACCCCAGTTTGCATATATGTTAGTGACTGGTCTGCTTTTCTCAGACATCTCCGTGAGGAAACACACAGGTCAGTAGGATAAGGAGCAGGCTGCAGGCTGAAGTATGTGCACTATTGTTTCCATTCCCCTACAAAGAGATGCTTATCCTGGGCAGAGATGTTTCATCTGCTGTTTCATACATAGCCAGAGGTTCTCCTGGCACTCTTGATATCTCATGGCATGTTTCATACATGCTTAGATTTCAGAGAGTGGGTAGGAACATTCTTCTATGAGGAAAGCTGAAAGAGTGCAGAAAGTAAAAATTTATACCTTTTCATTTTTTAAATGTTTCACCAGACATTTTCTGTTCCAGTGAGATAAGTGAAGAGAGCCTTCCATTTAGAGTGATGAGCAGCTTCTTCCTTTTGAAGCTAGCTCAGCTCCCACAATTAGTTTGTAGGAAGGGAAGCAGAGAGTTATAAGTCACACATTCAGCCAACAGTATAATTAAACCAGGAAGACTGAAATGAATAACTAAGCTGATAGGGATGAGTAAATGTGAAAAGATTCTTTATATCTAGGTGCTAGACATTATTTACCTCAGCTTTTCAGTGTCCTATCCACTGTAAAAGGTATAACTGATAATTCTCTGTCTTTACTTGGAAACTCCAGATACACAGGAGGCTTCTTCATCTTCTTTTGAAGAATCAATCCTGATTCACTGTCTGTTCTCACAAGTGAAGGAGGACTGTATGAGCTAGAGTTATGCCAAAAGAGGTGACAGCAGCAGTGGCTCGATGGCCTGTGTGACACTGCATACACCCAAGGGAGGGGGCAGTTGGCTAAGGCTCAGTGATGGGATCTGGGTTAAGCTACAGGTACGACTGCCACAGCAGCGGGTACTCAGCAGGCCAGCTCCCCACAGATTCAGTGAGTGCTGGAAATAAATACCTTCTTCAGCAAATGTAACTGGCTCAAGATCACCCTGTCTGTTGTGACAGCATAGTTGGTGCCACTTCTCCAAGGCAGCTAACAGCTATTACAGGCAAATAATACCAGAGCATCTCCAGAGCCTGGTGTCACTGGGATCTTCGGCAGAAGAAGATAAGCCTGTCGGTCGGTGTGTTACTGTCCTGTTAACTGTGTGCAACGTGTAATTAACAACTCCCTCGTTGTCTAGATGAGCATTTCCACTAGCACTTGTTAGTGCTATATGAATATTGTTAAGTATTTAGTAGAGTTACTGCATCCCTTTACACACGTTCTGTAATTACATTTTGACTTCAGTTATGTTCCAGGAGGTGGTGCAGTGACAAATAGGCTGGAATCACAGAGAAATTTAGAGCAAGGCTTGTTTTAGCTGAGACACTTGATTAGTGCCTGTCCTCATTCTTTTATCCTCAATTCCACAAGAACCTGCACCTATAGGCACAAGAAGCTGTTTTGCCAGTACCATTGCAGCAGAGCAAACCTTTGCTGAGGGTGTTTGCCTGTTCTGTTTGCAGTGAGGAGTTGTAAGTGCTGCAGTTGAGAATTTGATGGTTATTTCATGAAGCACAAGAGAAACCAAAGCTTGCCAAAAGCATAGGCAGGAGCATAATGACCCCTGTCTTCTGCCTACATGCTTAATATTAAGAGTCTCAGATAGATGCAGATAGTTTGTAATTTATCTCTAAGTATTCAGTATCTAGGCCATTGCCCAGACACTTACTAAGCTTCCTCTAGAGTGACTTGTTAATATTAAACCAAAACAGCAGTGCAAACTGCTTTACCAGTAATACTCATGTAGGGCCATAGCCTGAAAGCAGAACTTCTCATAAAGGCAAGGGGAATCAATTAAAATACACATTTCAGGAGTCACAAGAAGTTGTTGATGGGTGTAAATGCCAGAGAGTTTATTCACTGAGCTTGTCATGTGGAGCACTGGAGTTCCAGTTTGTGTACTGCAGTCTTAGCTTATTCTTGCATTGTATAAAATCCAGTATTGTTCTTGCACTCTCACAGACATATTTATAAAGGCTCTGTTCTGAGTGTGCCAAAGGTCTCTGATGGACTGGGACCTTGAGCAGAGCCAGGAAAAGACTAAGCATGAGAAGCTAGGTGAAATAAGTGGCCTTTTGTGTTTCCCTGCAGGTTTATTCCTTGCCAATCTGTAGACCTATATAGCCAGTTACTGGGTTTAGTTGGCTCATATAGCTACAAAAACCTGTTAGAGAATGGGAACATGTATTTTGCTTAGTGCTTTAGAAACTCACATTAGCTGTACTCTGGGATAAGCTTCATTGCTTTTTAGTAGTATAAAAACTATCTTTTTCCTAGCAGTTAGCTTTTAGGAGACTTATTAGGTTAGTTTGCCCTGAAATTCTGGATTTTAACAGTGTCCTGTGCCAGATATTTCTGGCAGTGGGTGTCTGTGCTCAGGAAGACCAAAATTGCTTGGGCTTTTCCCTCTTGCTTCTTGTCCCATCATTTCTCACATTGTTGGTTCTGTGCCCTCTGTAGTTGGCTCCCTGTGTTATTCAGCAGAGTCTTTCTGCTCAATGGCTGCTTCAGCCTCCTGCCCTTTAAGTTTCTCAGCAACATTAATTCCTTTCTTCTTGCTAAGATTTCCTCCCATTTTTTGGTTCTCTCAGAAGGGAATGCAAGAAAGCCAGGAAAAGCCTGGTGCTTATTCCTCCAAGTGGCAGAATGTGCTGGCTAATTGAAAAGGGAAAAAAAACCCAAACAAACCTGAGTATTTTGCAGTTGCAGTACAGCAGAGCTCAGTTGAATAGTTATATGGTGTTCATAACTAGTAGCTTTTTGCAGTCACCATCATGCTGATGGTGAAGCAAATGTTATCCTTAAAGAATTATTCTTGCATAAGATGAGGCAGGGCAGCACATGCTGCTTCTGAGTACCTGGTGAAAAACAGCTGCTTTCCTCCTGCTTTACTTCACTGCTTGTACAGCTAACTGCTTTTGATTAAGGTGGAGGTATAGAAAGAGATGTAACTATATTATTTTATCTTTAATTCTGCTGCAAAAGAAGTGCTAAAGTGCACCCTAAGCTTGTTAGACGTGGTGTTAGCAAGAATGTGGCTAGGGCGATTGACAATACTGAAGCAAGTCACTGTCCCTGTGAACCTCATGTAAGCTGAGGATGCAGCTATCAGGAGGAGAACCATTGAGGCAGAATGCTAAACTGTGGCTTCTGTAGAGGAAAGAGCTGAAGGAGGAAGTCAAGAATGACTTTCCATGCATGATGGTCCAGCTGGGAATAGGGTGAAACTTCTCAGCAATGCCTAAAAGCAGTGCCTGCGTTACTGGGCTGCAGTGAGGAGCAGCATCACTACCATAGGCAGCTTGGAGGAAGGTGACAGGGAGTTTCAGGAGCTCAGGCTGTGGGCTCATTAGCTTTCCTGGCAGACCAGCTCACCCTTCCTGCTTCTCAAGGGCAGGCTGGGATTCTCTGATGGGCTGAGATGCTTCTAGCACAGCCTTCTGCAGCCCACTCCTTGTCTTTGCCTGCAAGTCAGCTCCCCATTTTTTCAGCTCCCAGCAGAATTCCTGTTATTGGCTGGTTTCTTTAGCAGGACAAGGTTTAGCATTCTGGGGTGCCTTTCCTGTCCGTGAGTGCAAACATGCTTTGGTCAGTTCTAAGATATGTATGGGAGCCATGTAGACAGCGCACAGCTTCTTAATCAAAATAAAGACCATTCTGCAGTCTCAGTGACTTTTCCTTAGACTGTACTTCGCTGTCTCTCAGGAGGCAGCCCCAGCACAGCCAGAGTGGGCTTCCTGCTTCTCCTGTCCTGCAGGGAGCCCTCCTAGCTCTCAGTAGCATTCTCTGCAGCTGTGGGTAGGTAGAAGCAGCCCATTTCCCTTCCCTCCCTCATCCCCCTCTCAGCTGTAGTCAACACTTCATTTGAGGCAATTAAACCAGCTTTTATTGATTTACAAATTCAAAAATACACACAAAGCAATCCCTTCAAATAGCAAAACAAGAGCCCCTTGTTTACAACCCTCCCACACAACACCCACTATTACCATCATACATTTATAAACATCTAATGTTCTTATGTGTTTATTTAGTTTGATAATACTAATGCACTTATCTTGGTCCATCAGGCAGAGCAAGTTATTAAAAGCAAGGGAAAGGAAGTCACATAATAGTAGGAAGCACTAGGAAGATACAAATTTGTACATTGCACCTTTGCAGAGTTTCAAAAAGGAAGCTATTACAGACAGACCCCTAGTGAGCAGCAGAGAAAGACAAGCCAAACAGAAACCTCACAGCTTGCTTGCTAAGGGAACCAAGACATTTAATTTCCCCTTTCTAGCACTTCCAGAGGGAATGCCCTCTGTACTCCACCCAGAACTATACAATAGACATACAGTTTAAAGATGACAGAAAATATTATCCTCTTATTATATACAAGTCACACTTTCCTTATCAGTTGGTTTGGGGATTTTTTTCTTGTTGAGGGTACCATACTGGGCACCTGATAGTCCTTCTGGTGTCCACAGGAAACCTCACTCTTGGCTGGTAATTGCATTGGGCTTGACTTTAGCTTTTGCTGCTGGGGCCTTGAGTTTCTTCAGCCACCTGCAGAGAGGGCTTGGCTTGCACAGCTTGTAATTTGGTCTCTTGCATACCTCTGAGTTGGTTTTCACTGTTGTCTGGTCAGTCTCCAGCTCTTCTGCACCTCTAGCTCCTGTCTCTGTAGTGGTCTGCAGAGGGAAGTCAGTTGTCACTCTGGTGTCTCCTTCGGCTTGCTGAGCTGTCGCAGGACTTTCCTGAGCTGGAGCACAAGTTTGTCTGTCTGTACTCATCATTGTAGGGGGGTTGTTTTCAGTCTCTTCTGCCTGTTCTGCAGAAGGCTGAGTCTCACCAAGGTCTTGCAGCTCTGTGGTTCTCACCATTATCTGTGCCACAGGTAGAGAAGATGAGACTATTTCAATTTCTTTTCCTTCTTTGGTCTGCATCTCTGTAGCAGTATCTTGTGCTTTCTCCTTTGGAAGATGGTTCACACTGGTCCACAACACATCACCCAGGGCTGTCTGGGCAACAGGGGGGTCAACCATAGTATCTTCTGGCACAGTTACTGGCCTTTCAGACTTTCTCCAGCAGTACCTCTTGTGACTGATTTCATTCCCCATGATCAAGACTTACAGCAATAATCCTCCTGGCAGCCTTCTCCAGGGAACCTTGGCACTTTGGCATGAACAGAGCCTTTTCTTATAAGCACACACAGCTGATCTTAATCCTCATTACTGAGCTGATAGACCACTCCTGGGCTGATCATCACACCTGAAAGATAATAAGAAATTCATTAGGACCCACACCCTATCCCTGCGTAAGAGCAAATCTGCTTTTCAGGTTCAGTTTTCTGAGGAGCATATAAACAGGAAAGAGTTTAAAACTCAATGTGGAAATTTCTTTCAATTTCCCCAGTGTGACATGGGGCTTCAAACTGTGGATTCATTGTTCTCTACATCTGAAGCAGGAACAGGAATATGACTTTGGGTCCTGTTGCTAAGCACTGTTACCATCTCATTTTCTTTTTGACCTGAAAAGTGCCCCCCCCTCCCCCCTCCAAATGAAGATCAGATTCACATTTCATTTTAGAGTGGGTTAGACTTCAGTTGCAGGATTTATTGGTTTTAAGTCAGTCTTAGTTCAAGGGACAGTCTTTTGACATCACTAAGAGCACTTAGGAAGTCAGTTACTCACCATGCCTCTCGGCCAATACTGCACTTTACAGTTATTAGTTTATATTACCAAAGTAAATACTGTTTAGGTCTCCTTTTATTTCCTAGACCATTTATTAGTTGTAGAAAGAATTTCACATTTAGCCAGGGCAACCATTCATAGGCCTGGTAGGATGTGGAAGGGAGGAGAAAAAAAAAAAAGGCAAAATATCTCCTTATTGAGAGCTGAGAAACGTGTGGATTGCAGGCCCTTAGGTCATTATTTTATCAGTCATTTACTCAGTTTTTAGAAACTACAACAATGCCATCACTTCAAACTCAAATAATAATAAGGGACAGTATACTTTGCATGCAGAAGAAAATTTACCTCAAGTTATGTTTATAGACTGACATTTTAAAACCACAGCATCATTAGAAAATAGATTAAGTATATGCCCCAGAAAGAGCAGAAGAAAACTGTTGAAAAGGGAAGGAGGGACCCACAAAGATCTGTCTAATAATTTATGTTGAAATCTATGTCACACAGATTAACTGTCATTGCTAGACACAAACACCATTTAAACTCCTAATATACTTAAAGAGCAATAGAAGTGCCCTGTTTCTGGCAGAGAAACTGCAATGTAAACATTACTTAAACCATTCCCAGCATCACAACTTCTCAACCTTTATTTCTAATTCAGGGTGATAAGGTATTGCTCTTGAGTACAGTAACTGGTGACACCAAACCATTTCCCCACAAGTCCCAGCTCATTAGTTCCCTTCAAGTGTTGTTCCACTCCAGAACCTGGGCCACTTTTTAGAGCTAAATATTTAAAGTAAAATAGAGCTGCCACACAACACGATATGATTACACATGGCTCCGCAGCAAGCTTACCCATTGCAGCGTAGAGTGAGAGGAACTACAGAAAAACAGATCTGTAATTTAGAGATTACAGGTTTTAAAGTGAAGCTAATGGATCCAGAGCAGTTTTGCTGCACTGTTTGAGCTGCTTTTATGGGTAGAATCTGTAAAAATATGTGATTCCATGCCAGTTAGGCACTCACTTACAAGACTGTATGAATTTAATCACTTAAAACTATGTAGTTTTAAGAATGGAAAAGCAGGAAATAGTAACCCAGCCACCTCTACTGTGGGAAAAAAAACAAAACACGGAAAGACAAGAGTGATGCTTTTTTATACCAAAGCTAGAAGGAGGACAGCTTACAAATAAATTAACATTTTGTCAGGTTGACTTTTCAGAGTAAGCAATTGCTGTATCAACAGCAATGATTTTGTGTAAATGGGTATAGCAGGGAAATATTTCATGTGGTTTTGGTAGGGCAGTATAATGCTAGGAGAGGAAAGGAAAATAGTAGTTTATTTTCTGGTATATTTACATTTGTTAGATGTTGTCATCACTACATAAGTGGTTCAAAATATGACAATTGACAGACTACTGCTGTTGTCTCAAGAGAGGTTTTATTTATATAGATAGGCATAAAGATGTAGATATTCATCACTCTCAGTACAAATACACCAGTTATTTTTTTATATGTAGTAGAATTGGTTTCCCTTCCTCATCCTCATTTGGCCATTTCATACTGTTGATGTTTCCTTGCTTTTCTGTTAGCTCCACACTCCTGCCACTAGCAGAATTTTGTTCAAAGCTATCTCAGACAGAAGAAAGCATAACTACAGCTTTGCTGAAACCTAAACAGAGAGCTCTGTCTCACTAGAGAAGTCAAACAGGACACACAAAAAATGGGAAAGTAATATCCCTCCTTCCCAAAAGAAACCTAGCAAACACCCAAACTCGTGTCATACAGTGCCCTCACTCACTTGCAAAGGAAAAGCCCCCAAACACAACTTGTAATAGAGCAGAGGGACCTTAAATAGGGCAGGACAGCCACACTGAATTGCTTCCCACCAAGACCTAATGATGGAATTACTGTTCCCTTACAGCATCTCTGCTGCCTAAAAATAAAAGATGCAGGATTGTTCATGCTCCATTTTTACAGAACACCATAAATTGTTCTTTTGTGATTCACATCACGGGTTTCTGTGCATTTAGATACTATCTGCTTTTTTTTCCCCAAAGTATTTTATATAACTGAAGGGAAATGTGAGAGGGTGTTTCTGTCTGCAAACTGACAATAAAACCCAGTATCACTGACTGAGCAACAGCTTTAGGAAAAATAGCTTGTAGCTTCGATGTTACACGGAGGATGGTGGGCACAGTACATCTTCATATCCAGGAACAGCAGATCTCAGGTGCTTTTCATCTCTTGTGAGGTGTTGCTGGCTGCATGCATTCTGCAGCAAAGGAGGCAGAGCTAGTTGAGACTCTTGTGATGGTATTTTCTCTGGCTGAACAGTGCTTTCTGTTGACTGTTTTGACAGGCTTTTGTTTCAGAACTTTTCCAGCTTTCACACTGTGGTTGGTTTTGGTTGTCAGATCACTGGCAGATTTTGTGGCTTTAAATCTAGGCCTCTTATATTTTACAGAGAGAGAATTGTGTAAGGAAGCAAGGAAAATATTTAGTTTCTGAAAGCCAGGAAGGAATGCAATATCTACAGTGATACAAAAATGTTTTATATTGACCAAAAATATTGACCAACAGTTGCAGCCTTGGATAAGGCACATGTTTATTTTTTGACCAGCTGTTGTCAAAACTTTTTACTAAGTTGTGTAAGCAGTTGAAACAGTTCAGGAGAAACAGACTTACTGTGATTAACATGGTGATAGCTTTTTACAAAGGTGCTTCAAAAGGAAGAGAAGCTTATAGTGGAGTTCCTTACAGCACAAGCAGGTAGCAGATATTAAGCTCCTAAAAATTCCTGGGTTTTTATTTTCTCAAGTTTTCAAGGTTTCCTGCTGAATGACAGAAAGCCTTGTTTATAAAAGTTAAAAGCAAAGATTCTTAGCATCAGGAGCTAAGATTTTCAGAAAGCCAAAAATTACATGACAATCCACACCATGTGCAAGACACTTATGTGAATTGGTAATGCTACTTTCTGCTTATTTGCAGTGATTCATACTCGATTTACTAGTCACAGAATTTGCTGCTTTTCAACTTAAGAGGGCAGCCTAGAGCCTGGGAACAGAGCTGAGTTATACTCACACTGCTGCATCCTTAATAAATTCTATTAGAACTTGCCTAAAAAGATGAGACAAACAGCAGTAAAAGGTAAAACTTGCAGTTCAAAGACAGTTTGGTGCTCATGGAGTCATGGGTGGCTTGTAGATGTGCTGTACTAGATAGTGCAATTGTTCTGCTGTTACAGAATGGTCTTTCCCTGTTCTGAGGGTAGGAATAGGAGTTTAAAAGCATTGAAGTGCTTTCATAACTGAAGTCCTGTTCTTCTCACAGGACCTGCATTTGAAAGTGTAGCCTTGCATCTTTACCTTCAGCAGAGTTTGAATACATTGAGCCCAGTTAGTTTTAAAAGATTTGCAAAGAATCATCAGGAGACAATTAGCTCTCATACTGAGGCCAGTGATATCTATATTCAACATTTTACCCAAATACTTTACAAGATTAAAAGGGCAAAAACATTAGTTTTGACATTGGAGTCAATGCAAGTATCAGAAGTAAGGTAGAGTCTCTTCTGACATACTCAATTAAAGGCATTAGAATTGCCAAAGCAAAAACCTCCTCAGGTGTAACTTCAGAGAGGTTAAAGCAGGACAATGCAAACCAGGATACCTTGAGGGTAAAGCTTGGCTTTACAGCACTTGATGCACATCTAAAAACTCCAGAAGATTATGAATAAGGAAAGCACCAGAATTGAAACAGATACGTTGTAAGAGGAATTACAGCAATTTTTCTTATTTACCAAGGAACATCCTGCATTGCAAATGTTCATCTAGTTCAGCTAGAAGCAGAATGATCCACAGAAGCTTTTGCTGCTCTTTGCCAGCATTGTTTCTCTCTCCACAACTTCCTGGGCCCTCCTAACCTGCCCACCCACTACCTGTTAAAGCGAATTTCCATGTAAGGAGGGCACAGACACTCTTCCAGAATAACAGCAGCACCAGCTTTGTTTGAGGCCACCAAACCCAGGGCAGTTTGTCAACATAATCAACTGATGTAGATACCTTTGAGATTTTGAGTAAGAGCAAGGAATATGTTCTGTGTTATTTAAGGGATGGGGGAATAGACATTTCTAGCAACAGGGTCTCCATTCAGATTTGATCTCAAGGGAAAATATATGAAGGAAGTCTGGCTTAAGTCAACAGGCTTGCAGTGTGGCAAGCAGTTTTGATTCAAAGGAAATCTTTTTAAGGGTATGCTATCTTCCTGATGCAGTTAAGCACATAAAGACAGTAAAACCAATCATCCTTTAAATAGATGCATAGCTATCAAAAACCTCATATCCTAACTTGCCTTTAACTATTATTTTTTCCTTCCTATGAACACTGTTAGTATAGGAAGCATGCAAGAACACAAGAGCTAGAAATTATTTCCTTAGGGAGAATCTTACTCTCCTTTGCATTGTAGTTTTCCAGCTGTCTAGTATAAGTCATTATTTCACTTTTAAATCCCCATGAGCTCCAGCAGAATAATTTGGTGTAAAACCAAATTTCTTGGGCTGAAACAGGGTAAGGTAAGGAATGAGGCTATATTATTTTTCTGGTTCCCTTTAGCACTACCTCATTTGTAACTTCAGTGACAGTTGCTCAACTCAGTCAGGTTTGACAGGAAGACTCCCATCTTTTTAGGAGCTGTTTAATTAGAGACCAGCATTGCATGTGTAGTGGCCTGAAATTAAATTATTCTTTGCAGCAAACGATCACCAGAAGTTTCTCTTGTTGGTTACAGTCTGGAAACAGCTACTTCCATAAGCCTCCTGTCCAACCTAGTTCACCTCCATTCAACAAGCACAAGCCACAAAGCAGGTGACCATTAATAAAACACCATTTCTTAGTAGTCAGTGTTAAAATGCACACTTTTATTGATTCCAATTGCAACACACTGTCCACAGAGCATTACAACACAGTCAGTTCCAAATACTAGTGACAGAGTGGGGTGTACAGCCAATTGTAATTAATTTATCTAGCTTGTTTGTCAGATACTACTTAACCCTGTGCAGTCACACAGAGGGAAATAATTATGAAGTGCATAGCCCTAGCCAGGGTGTATGTGCACATGGAGAGAAAATAAAAGGAAGATTCATCTACATAAATACATTTTTTGTACTGAGATACACTTAACTCATGTCCACACCTCCTCCCCCAGAAGAGAAGGGAGTTGGTGCCACTTGCTGAAGACAATATACCAGCTTTAAGTTTAGCATCACTTTTCTAATCAGGCTTTACCAACACCCTGTTTTCCAGGTTCTTTAGAGTACAAGCACCCATTGGCATCTTCGTCCCTTGCAGGATCAAGACAGCAGATTCATCCCTTGGCTGCAGACAAACCCTCAGTCTGCTCAATGGTTGCTGCATCAGATTTCATGTGCTCTTTCAGTGCTCCTCTGTTTTTTCCCCCCCATTGCTAGCATTGATCTTCTCCTTATCCTGCAGAGCAGCCTGGCTTTCTGCCAGACAGCATGGGATCTCTTTTGATGTGTGCCCATCATCACAGACCTCAGCCATTTCTTCAGCTTGCTCTAGTTCAAAAGCATTTTCTTCCTTATCTTCAGTAACAGGAACCTCTGTTTCTTTTTCCAACTCAAAATCAGGTGGGGCTTTAGCAGCACAGCATTCTTTCTCTGCTTGTTCTTCTGCAGATCTCTGCACATCTGTAATGCCCTCTCTTGTCTCTGTAGTCTTCCAAGGCAGCTCTGACTCCTCCATTGCACATAAAGCAGCTAGGGAGTCAGCTGCCTTCTGCACAGGTACTTCCTGGTGAGTCTTTCCAACACAAGATTCCTCTGAAGCACACACAACTCCAGCTTCTTGCTCAGCACCAGTCAGCAGCTCAGACTCCAGTACAGCAGCCTGAACCTTGCCAGCTCCACCTTGGACATCTGCAGACACATGGACTTCAGCCTTCACTGTAGCCTGTGTAAGAGGTGTCCCTTTGTGATCCTCACAGCTGAGTTGGTCATTGGATATACAGCTGCCAGCAGGATGCAGAACAGCTTCAGTCTTACTATTGTCTTGTGGGCTTCTCCTGGCAGACTCAGCTTCTTGTTGTGTCTGTTCAGCAAGTTCCTGGTGCTGCATCGCCTCTGTGCAAGGTTTGGCTTCAGGGTCCTGTGACACCTCAACTTCTTGTGCATCTCTAGCAGTCACAGAGGGCAGGGCCTCAGGATGTTGTGCACGCAGAGATGCAGCCTGCTCTCGTGAGTCCTGTTTAGCCTGGGCAGCAGACACACTTTCAGGAGCATCCAACACCAATTTTGCAGCAGGAAGTTCAGGGCCTTTTGGAGTCCTTCCTATACGTGCCGAGTGAAAATGGTTCTCCCCAGTCCATGTTGATGCATCACAGCACATATGTGCAGTCCTCGAGGTCTTTTTTCCTTTGGCCTTATAAATAATGACTCTCTTAGGAAGCACACAGGGCCTCTTGTTCTTGCCAAAAATACCTCCCATTGCCAGAGATTAAAGATGCAACTCAACTAACTGCTGCCTTCTGGAGAGGCTGCCACCCTGCTATGAGTTGCACACTGCCTGGAGATGAGAAGGGAGCTCTGTCTCTTAATGGAGAAGTGGTTTCACACCTACAAGACATGGATGTTGATTAGCCCATACCCATTTGAGGGAGTTAGCTGTCCAGTTCCCACCTAGTAGAACCTGCAGAGCATTGTCAGAGAGCACAGAAGTGAGCTAAACACAGATGGAATTGCACATGAGGTGGGGGGAAATCACAGTCTGAGGAAGAGGGGAAGAAGAGCCCACCTGTCAATCCAACCAGACCACTCTGGAAAACAATTACACCTGTGAGAGCCAAGCAGGCACTGCTGTTTGCTGTCTTTCAGCAGCACGGCTGCAGTGCCAACAGGATTCTATTATGCTACAGTCTTGTGAAGCAAAGCTGCCAAGTTTGTTAGACTCTAGTCACTCCAGTCAAGGAAGTGTTTAGACTACTGGGAATAGATGGAGGCAAGAGGGAAGAGAAGCAAGGCAGGCAGCAAGAAATTACATGAATTTAAAATTCACACAACAAAACATGCTTTAGTCCTTAATAAGACTATTAAGAGAAGACTACAAGAGGCACAAAATGAACCTAAAAGTAAGAGAATATCTCTCAGCACAAAATTAACTCTTGAGAAATGAGCAGCAAGGTCTGCCTTAAACACACAAGTTAACAAGAAAAATACTTGTACTCAAAGAGACCCCAGGCTCTAAAAGTGTGCATAAATTAAAACAAAGAACCCATACCATAAAAATCAAACAGCAGGCCAGCTGATGGACCCACAGACTGCACAAAACCACACCTCTCTCCCAGAGACCCACATCCCTGCTTACCAGCACAGCTCCACAATCCTCTCTCCCAGAGACCCACATCCCTTCTTACCAGCACAGCTCCACAATCCTCACTGGACACCCAGCACCTGAGAGGCAAAGCCCCCGGGCTGGTGTTAAATAGGAGGAGGTGGTCACACACAATCTCTTCCCCCTGTGGCTCCCAGTGTTAGTTCCAGCAGGTTCTGAAGTTCCCTTGCACTGTTTTCTATTTTTCTCAGCCATTTCATAGCCTTTGGGAACAGCATATGGTTCTACTGCTTAAGTGCAGTTGATACATGATTAGATTCATTGTGGTCATTTGATAATTGGCATTAACTACTTAAAATAAAGCTAAAGAGTAATACAGTGCAGTCATGGACAAGGAAGACTGACCACTGTTTATAACTTGTGGTGCTGAGCAGCAGAATAACAGCCGTGCTGCAGGCTGTGTCCTTTCATTTACAGATGATGTTACTGAAATTGTAGTCTCTGGTATTATTTTATATAGAACAGTTAGGGGTGAAAAATTATTCCCCTTTCCACTTCTGTGCTGTTTTCAACTGTTTGAGTCGTGCAATTAGCTATTTTACAGTGGTTACAGATTACTTTAATGTTTCCAGCCACAGCTGATCACCCTCTGTGGGCGTTAACATTACTGTATAGCCCTGGTTGTATTTACTGACTGGAAGTGAGTTGTAACGTTAAATAGGTCACATGAGTAAAACACAAAAGCAAATATCCATTAAAAACAAACTAATCCTAGGGACATGAGCATAAAGGCAGATCCTAAATATCCACTGCCAACAGCAATGGATCTGAACAAGACCAAAAAAATCAAAATAGCTGGATTCCAGGCTTTTTTTCTTTCTTTCTTTACATAAAACACCCCCAAACCTACATTTTTTTAATGCCAAATCTGGTCCAGCAACCTATAATCTGCCCAGCCACTATGATTCCCTTAACACAGAAAACACAGAAGGAGATTTTGGCGAGGTAATTCCGTGTGTGCAGCCAATTCTGGGACCACAACATGACAACATCCACGTCTTGCTTTACAACATGGTCCAGCATCTGTTCTTCACAATACTAAGCAGGCTCCACATCCCAGTGGCTACACCGAGCGCATATCTACACCGGCTGTAAGGCTTTCGCTTTGTGGCTGGGGTTTTTTCACCAGCTTTTCAAAAGCCTTTTCTGTCTATTTCCTTATTGACCTTTAGTGGAACCAAAATACATGGACAGTTCATGATTTCTGTGAGTATTGGAAACTTCTCTGAAGTTAACCCATGATTTTGATGTGTAGATGATACACAGATGACAATTCATAGAGGCTGTCACAGAGCAGTGGCTGAAAAGTTCTGGTGCATTTAGGAACATTGGTGCTTTGCAAGACAATGTAACTGGGATTAAATGATGCATCCCCAGCTCACCACTTGCTTCTACGTGGGTGACTGTTGTGCATGGCATCACAGGAAGTTTTGCAAGCGTGTTTCCAAATGAGCAGAAGAAGATTTGTATCTGTTAAGGGACACAGCTAAACTGTAAAAGGCACAGAATGAAAGAATCCAGTCAATCAGTTATAAATTGAGGAGAGATTTTTGAGACTCTAACTATTTTAAAAGTGCATAGCTTTGTTTTGAAAACTTTACAAGAACTTTAGAGTTAATTTATTAAGTGAGGAAAAAAAATACTACTGCAAATCTTGTAGATACTTATTTCAGTATTCTGTACAATGGGAAGATGCTTCGTCATCAGCTCATCACTAGGTGGTTGTAATATTTCTGAGATTCAAAATGTAAAATTTCTTACCCTTATATCATTGTGAAAAATGGAGACATTCTAATAACAAAGTCCAAGTTACACCTATTTAAAACAATCCAGAAAATCTCTTGCGTGGGACACTACAGAAGATGGCAACGTAACACAGAAGTGGAGGAAGGAAAATCTTACTGTCAGAGCCATCACATCTTCCTTCTTGACTCGGTTCAGTATTTGTTCCAAAAGTCATTTCTGATCTCTGCTACTTTGATAAATTTAAAAGGATGTTCCAAAAAATATACAGTTCATTTTTTGACAAATAATAAATAATAAAAATAAAAAAAATCATAGACCTTACAAAGAGCCTGGCTCAGATGTCAGCTCGGAATTGCGCTGCATGATTGAATGCTGTGCAACAGGACCATTACAAAGCCTTTTAGATGGCATCAGTGCTTATAAGGAGCGTGCTGCAGTCAGTTCAGGACATCATTCTTTGTGTTTTGGTTTTTTTATTGCATAGTGTTCAAGCTGCTCCCTCTTACTATAACTGTCTCTTCCTTCCAATGCACATGGCAGGGCCTCTCAGTACATTTACTGTGGCATCTGGATACGTTGGATGATCTGCCCAGGGGCTCCTCTCATTCATCACACCGCTGACATTACAAGAGAATGACAAGCTATATTTGAAACATTTCCTCTTCAAAGAATGAGAAAGGCTTTCTAGCACTGAGCTCTGCTGCATGGTTGGGATGCCAGTGCTTAGCTTTTCCAGATGGTGCATAACATGAACTTTACTGGAGAGTTTCTGCCTTCCCCTTGTTTCCAGGCTGAGGGACCACATGCCTGAGATTTCAAATGGTTAAGAAATATTTTCTGTAGCACAGCTACTTCTTATAACCCTGCTTAACAGAATTAACGTACTAGCCCACAGGCAGGCATAAATGTGGTTGAGTTTGATTGCTCTTAGGCTTGCCAGTCACATGCCTGAAGTGAAATTGTGTTCCTGGAGGAGCCTAGGAGAAAGAATAGCTGTTACCTTGCCCAGTTCCCTGCTAGGCAGCCCTTAGACACCAGTGAGCATTGTGTGACTTCTGACAGAACAAATCATGACAAGGAAGTCTAAATAGATGAGTCTACAGTAAGCTTTGTATGTTTATTTAATAGCTTCCCTCCTTCTTTTAGGCCCAAGAGGCTCATTACTTAATGTCACTGTAGAGACAGCCACCTGAGCAACAAATATGATTTACTGTCTCATAGAAGCCTTTTAAGGAACAGAAAGTATTACAGGCACCTCTCTTTCCAGCTTACAGACTCATAGGTGAAGGAAGATTGAAGATTTGTTTGGCAAGTCTTACCTATGGGATGCTTTGTCAGCCTAAGAGCAGTTGGAAGGATGGAAGTCAAAGTGTTAAAAACCCAAAATAAACCTATCCCTTTACCAAAGCAGTTTCCTCAGAGTATTAAGTTTCATCCCCAATATCACTTGACACACTTAACTCTCAGCTTCATACTTTGTCTCGTAGTCTTTTTTCCCCAGCATCATGTTCCTCAGGTACATGATAACTTCTAACAGAACTCCAGTGTGCCATGCTACCACCCTCCCACATGCACATCCAGGCACTTTATTCTGTGCAGGCACAGGGTTTGTTAGAAGGGCTTTAAAAAGGAGTCAGCCACCATTTCTCCTTTGAAGTGTATAGAGAAGAGCACAGAGTAGTTTCAGTCATATTCTCCACTCTCATTAACGCTTAATAATTACAACATATTCAGCATCAGTTTTTGCCATGACTTTAAAATATTTTATTGGTAGTATAAAGTTAGGAACATTAAAAGTCAGTAGATTTTTAGCTGCAATACACTGACTTATGCATTCAGATCAAGACTACATTTTTTTTGGTAACTTCCATATAAGCAGTACAGATTACATGGATGCTTCCACTATTACAAGAGATACAAAGAACAAACCAGAATTAGTATTTCATCATCTTCCTGTAAAAATACTTGTTCAATATTAACAATAAACCAGGGACTATCAATTGTACAAGAGAAGCTTGCAGGGAGGTAGTTCAAACATTTGATTATTTCGAGGTAGCAAGGGAAGGGGGTATTAGCCTCACAGAAACCATCAGACTGTGTTAAGTTAGAGGAGCATTTGTCTACTCCATTCCCAGACTCTTTAAACTAAGAGATGAAACCTCACATCACCATACCACACTGGGGGAATGCAGTGCCCAACATTACTTCAGTGAAATCAGTTTAAATAAATCAGTTCTCTCCCAGTAAGGCATGAGCTCCTGAAAAAACAGCTACTGAAAATAAAAAGAAACAGAACTGACTAAGCTGTAATTCAGGAGAATATCTGGAAAGGTCTACTGCATAATTGACATATCTGTTTAGTCAGACTGCTCTTTAAAGTCCCTTTTGCAAAATTGAGTTCAACAGCTTGGGTTAGTTGCTTCTTGTAGATGAAATTCCTAAAGGCAGGAACATTGTCCTTGCCACTGAACCCAGTAGTGGACACCGAGGTGTTTGATCCTCAGGTCTCTCAAGCTTCAATATTTTCAGTCTCTATTTCACTGCTACTCCCAAGCACTTTGGACAGTGAGGATGCCACATTTAGGAACGCAGCTTCTTGCTTTACAGGTATTTGAACAGAATTTAGTGGTTCTTCTGGAAGCTCTGTTGTTTGCTGCATGATCCCGTGCTGTGGCTCTGCCTCACTTGCTTCAGTTTCTGCATCACACTCCCTGCTCTCCTCACCTCCCAGTTCACCAAGGGCTCCATCTTCATCACTTGACTGGGGTAAAGCCTTGCTCAGTTCCGCAGGCTCTGCACAGCGTAGGCTTTCCATCTCCTGTGCAGTTGGCATACTAGATTGGGTCTCTTGCTGTAAGAAATCAAGCAGCTGGTTTGCTGGCTCTAGATTTTCCCCTTCTGGATACAGGGACCCCCAGGGCGTTGCAGAAGCAGAGTACATCTCAGCCATACCATTTGCTACGACTTCAAAAGGATCCACTGCCTCCCCAGCCTGCTGTGCAGCCTGCACAGGCAGCAGAGGTGCTGTCTCTACCAGACATGTAAGCTCAGCCCTCTCAGTGGATCGAGGACTTATTTCAACAAGCTGAGTCATGTCTGTCTCCTCCATGTGCTCAGCAGAAAGGTAGGTCTCAGTCTCCTCTGCCATCTGCACAGCACATGGTGGCAAGTTCCTTCCTGCAGTACTCTCTCCAGTCTCTGCAGGAGGCTTGATCTCACAGTCTTGGCTAGCAGCAGCTCTCCTTGTGATTTCAATGAAGTTGAGAAGATTTCTTTCTGTGAGAGTTACTCCAGCACATGGGCTACCCTCACTGGCAGCCTCTGCCTCTTCATCACACTGCTCTTTGACTGCAGGAAGCTTAGGATCCCAAGCTGTGCATGTAACAGGCTGGGCCTCAGCAGCACACAAAGCAGCTTTTATTTCTTCTTCTGCATTACCCACTTGCTCTCTTTCTTGCTGGTTGTTTACTTGAACTTCTTCTTTGATCTCCCCATCTGCAGGGGCCATCAAGAAGTCTGTGCAGTTCCAGGATGCCTCCCATCCCTCAGTCATCCCCATGGGATCTGCAGCAGAGCAGTTCTCCACGTTCACCTCCGCAGCATCAGCTGGTGACCTTTGGTGCTGGCTCAGTGACTGCACCTCTTCAGATCCTCGTTTAGGGACTTCCAGGGCTGGTGTGGAAAACCGAGTATCAATACACATGGACGTTTCTTCCAAGGTCCTCAAAATCGGCTTGGTCTCTTCATTTGTTTCCTCTGCCTCCTGTTTCTTACATCCCCCACAAGTCACACAGCAGATGTGCTTGCTGAAATCACTCCCCATGTTGTCACTCCGCAGAACCTGCAAGAAAGAACATAACTGCTTCACAGCAAGGTTTCCTTGTACACCAAAGGCTTGTTGGCTTAGCTCCTACAGAGGCCTGTACGCTTGCAGACAGACTGCAGGGTCCTGCACAAAGCCACCCTTTCTATCAGAAGCTGAACTGAGTTTCATGCACCAGAGAACACCTTGCAACACCTTGGGTGAGTGTCATTAAGGTAGAAGTGACAAAGGCACCACTGTACAATTTTACCAGCTTAATGGCAAGAGATTTACGACATTAAGGCAGCTCAGAGTTCTGAACTCTGCACTTAATCAGTGCTTCACATCAGGCACATTTATTAATCAGCAGGGTGGCAATCAACACCCAGGAGCAGCAAGTGTTAAATTCTGTCAAGTAACACAGTTCAGGTGCAGCATGCTTACAAGGGCAGTTCCTTCAGCTCGAAGTTTACACTTTCAGCTGGAGTCCCTATAAAATAGTAACAAAACCAACCAAGCAAATAGCCCTTGTTATTTAGGATAAAAAACTTCAGCTGCCCACAGTTGCTCTCCACAGAGAAAAATATTAGTTGAAGCCACATAGGCTTGTTTTCTTTCCAGGCCTAGTATAGGAAAAAGTCAGTTTCAGACTAGGGGCTAATCCAGACAACACAGCCACACTGTAATCCAATTGCTGTGCACCAGGGCCCAAGTATTTTGGAGCACCACATTTTCCAGCTTAAAAGCAGGTAAAAGCAGGCATCCAGCCTCTCCACCAAAACCACAGCATCATATTTATAAGAACTGTTAGAAACATAAAAAAGCTCAAGGTATTAAGTTTAGCAAAGTGCCCTTAAGCACCAAAATATTTCTGAAGTTCAAGCTTATTTTCTGCTTTCCTATTGAATCACAACATAACATTGCTTAAGAACCAGCATTCCCAATATTCACATGGTTTCTTCCAACTTTCAGTGTCTGCACTTTCTTTAAAAAAAGAAAAAAAAAGGAAAAGCAGATTTTATAAGTCTCAACATGTAAGCATACCCCTCGAATACTTAATAGCAATTTAAACCCACAGGTTTACTTTCACTAGAAGGAGCCTTACTTTTCAATAACACTTCCAGCATTTGGAAAAAAACCTCAGAAATCACAATTTTAGGACCCAAAGTGAGCTAAAAACCCCATAAGGTGATCCCAGTCCCTTCAAATTTACACATTTCCCCAATACATTTGATCTAACAGCAAACAGCATAGTTAACTTACTGAAAACTAGAAAGCTGAACTAAAGATCTTAAACTAAAATGGTTACTTACTGGCTTATCACAAATAAAAACAACAGAACACACCAAAAACCTCCCAAGTATCTCTTGAACCTCAAGCTCAACTTAAATAGTCCTGAAGCATCACCCAAAACTACTTCCTCCTGCTCTGTGATTCCCTGAATCTTTAGTTCCCTCCCATCTCGTTCCCGTCTGGGAGCAGCTGTTATGGTCCCATCCTTTATTTTACAGCTGAAGGTATTTTATTGGCCATTTTGTGTTGCTTTTTATCAGATGGTAAAGTAAAACTAAAATGTAGCTTCTGTTTATTGCAAACGAGCCATCACTAGCAATATACCCTGACACAGGTGAGATGGGCAGCGGCAGAGGCTGGAGAGTGGTTTTGAAGGAGCAGGCTGTGTTGGGCAGCTTGGGGTTTCCCTTAGCTCTGTCTGGCATCTGCAGAGGCAGTGCCTTCCAAAGTGTTGGTGGCTTGCCACACTGGAAATGGGCTTGGACATCTTATAAACTGGTTTTCCAGTCTCACTCACATCATTAGTAGGCTCTGAAATATTAGTACAAGGCTGCTGCAGCTATGAAATGGAAGGGGTAACAAAAACAGTCCCAAGAGCAGTGACAGCCCTCGTTAGACTCAAGACCCAGTGGCTGATGCAGGAAGAATAGGTACAATTTTCCTTCTGGATGTTTTGTTACTTCGTAAATAGGTTCCTGCATCTTGTGATTCCCCTCGTTGTGACTGCAGACAAATATAAATTGAGGGCTCTTCTTCACCTCAGTGCTCAGAAAGCCTGAAATCAGGGTTGTGGCTGCATTTTCAGTCCACGTGGAATTTTTCCTGTTGTAACATCTATTGCCTACTAAGAAAAAAAAAAGACCAAATCTGTGTCTTCAGTGTTAGTCATGTCCTTGGAGATCTTACCTGAATTACACATCCTTACTAAGTGAGGAGAGGGCACCCTCAAGGCTTTTATATAACTCTTCCTCACATACTTTTATGCACTTTCATAGTTCTTTTGCTTAGTGAAGAACACAAACACCCCAAGAGTGACCCTGACCAGGCTTGGCAAAGTGCTCAGCTGAGTCTTGCTCCCCCCACCTTGTCTCTCAGGGCAGCCTCTGTCTTTTTACAAGTTCACCTGACTGTGGCTCTTAAATTGTCATGGATTTCTTCTGGGTCAGCAGAAATTCTGCCTTTTCTTGATAATGTGCTTTTTTCTACCTCCACAGCATGTCACTGCTGTTCCCAAAGGAACAGGCATCACCCAGGCCACAGCCACGCAGGGTGCAGACCAGCACTAGCAGTAAGTGCATCACTAGTGCCTGTGAAGTCACTGTGCTGATTTATTAATGCTAAAACTAAACAGGTACCTCCCACTAGCACTAAATAGTTGCTAAAAACAATAAAAGGTGGCTTTTAATTTAAGGTTCACCCTCAATCTTGATTAATAGTGGAGAGACATGATAAATTATATTTTCCAATTGGAACTAAATGTGTGAAAATATAAATGTCTTGATTTTTTTGTTTTTGACAGTTTCTCCCAGCCTATAAAGATGCTCCTAATCTACTTCCCATTTTCTCATTACTTTCACCACGTGGAAGTATGTCTAGTTTGGGCCCAATTCAATGAAACCTGTCTCATCACGAGAGAGGAAAAAAAGGCATTTAGGCAGTTGAATGAGGAGCAATCTATTTTATCAGACCCAGGAAGAAACACAGTTGCCTGTTTTAAGCCTGTTCCCCTCCACTTTCTCTTCAGCCACCCTGTGGATTTTTCGTGGCATTACATCAATTTCCTTGCAAACAAACCCCCGAGCACAGCACGTGTCGGTGACAGCTTGCACCGTGCCCATATGGCCCTCCCCAGTGATGTACGGCCCGCACATTTGATGTACACAGTTGCATATTTAAGCAAATAAGAAATGGAAGCAGAACACTCTTATCCAGTATTATTTTAATAGCAGAGTTGCTGATAGAATTGATGTGATGCAATTATGGTATATAAATAAAAAACAGCGTGAGACAGATTTTCTTTAATATGATTGGAAAAAATCCTGTGCTTTGGGATGGAGACATTGCATTGACACACAAATGAGACTTCCCTGCCTTCAAGGAGAAAGGTTGCAGGTTGGATTTACATAGAAGAGACAAGGATATGGTCATGGCAGACACATTGAGGACTGGTAGATTACAGGGAAGGATAAATAATGCTTTACAGTCAAAAAAATGAAACCTCGTCACTGTAACAGCAAGAGCAGTGCCAGCAGGTAAAGCACTGTCATTATACACCACCTGGAACTGAGAAGCATCAAGAGGACATACATATTGTATAATAGAGGAAAAACACCCATATTTACTTACAAAACATGGTTACATATTTAGTAACTTTGAAAAAATCATATCCTACAATTGTACATGCAAGCAAAAATGCAGTGCTGGCCTAGGGAGAATGAATGAATGCAGATATAGTTACAAGTGTCATTACAGCTGTTTTGTTTCCTTGCTGACTGCTGAAATCCATGACACCTTACACATATACATGTACTCCAACACTGGACTTGTACAGCACATGGAACATGTTTTTAATGACAGTCTGACAAGGTTTATGCTCCAACATCAAGGTTCAAGGCTCTCCCTCTGATCACACAGGACTACTTCCAAGTGTTGTCTTTAGTCTTGCAGCACACCTTGATGATCATCCTCTTCCTCACACTCATTTTCACATTTCTTTGCACCTCCCAGTAGCATCCCAGACTTCTGGAGTCTCCTCCTTGGCCTCCATCACAAGCTCAGCTTCACAACTGCTTTGAATTTGATGTAGTCTCAGGTTCACACAGGACACTGCTTAGTGCAGTGACCAATACAGCAGTTTCACTGGTGTTTGATTTCTCAGAGAAGCAAATATCTTCTTTATACTGTATTTGTTCCCCACACTTTCAGTATCACAGCAGCAATATGCCTAGATGTCAAAACTGAATCAACTATAAAAAATAGCTTAAGTGAATTTAACATAGGAGAGATGAGTCTTAGCTGAAGCAAAGCAGTTTCTAGTTGTCTAAATAAAGAATTATTTCTCACCCACAGACAAACAGAACCTCACGAGCATCCACATACCTGAGCCACTTCATACAACCACAGAATAGTTTGGTTGGAAAAGACCATTAGAATCATCTTGTCCAACTTCTGATAAAGCAGCTGTCTGGTTCCTTTAGGAAAGGTGGAAGGCCAGAACTGGTCACTCATTTTTATTGTGACACTCAAGACACTGATTTGGAGAGGGAAAGATGGGAGAAAGAACATCAAGCTTGTATCTTCTCAGCACCAGGCTGTTCCACAGACTTGTAAAGGAAATGGTGCAAAGCTTCCCCATTGGGATATCTGAGGCATCCAGGATGATCAGAGAAATCCTTACTTTCATGCCTAGAGATTTAGAACCATAGCACAGAGATCAGCAATTTAATAGCAAAGATAATTGACTTGGCATTAATGTTCTGTTACACAAGACTGGATAGTGCAAATATTTTCAAATGGAACATGGGCTTTCCCATTGTGGGGTAAGTAACAGTACAAGAACTCATCTACTCCAACACATCAAAACTGCTTTAACAACATTTTTTGACAGGTGCTTAATTACAGCAGTATTTCACCAGCCATTACATTTCCCCTTTATTGTTTTACTAGCAGGTAGCACAGGAATGTACACCATACCTATCAAATGGAACAGCTCCACTATGTCACCTGCTGAAAGTTAGACCCAAAGCTAAGTCATTTAGTATTACACTTCATGTTTTAGTACACATCCACACAACTTCCAGAACCCCTGCCCAGAGCTCAGCCCTCACACTACAACTCCATGTGTCCCAGAACATTATTCCCATTCAGTTTGTCCTCACACCATTCCCTATTGTAGCATATAAAGATATCATTTAATGCCATTAAAGAATATTTATATCTACATGCTTGTGATTTTTATTTAGATATTGTTACTTCAGTTTATGAGTCTGGAGATGTTAAAATAACAAGTCCCATTTTACACATTTTCTTGGTCTTTATGGATACTTTTGCATTCATAGCACTGGAGAAAGATACCCTGCCCTGCCCAGTCTGGTCTGGTGGAGGTTAAAGCACTTGTCTTGCAAAAGCTTAATTGTCTGACTCAACAATGGAGACACTGCTGCTCCAGAGCATTCATACATGGCCACAGTGCTCAGACATCAGCGGCAAAAATCACACTGCTCCCCAGCCAGCCACAGGCTGCTGGCTGAACAGCATTTTGCCTCTGCTCTGCCAGCTGGCGAGACCTCTGAAAATTCAAGGGAACTGCAGCCAAATTCCCTGCTGGGGCAGTCTACCAGGTTGCCCACAGGCCCTGTAAGGAGGAAGTTTCAGCACAGAATCAGCTCCCAGTTCCCACACTTTCTCACTCAATCTCTTCTTTCAAGTATGTCCATGTGTACCAAATTTAGTGACCATAATCATTATTCCAGAGTTTTCAATACAGAGAGAAAAAGGCCAAAAGCTTGTTCTAACTGCAAATCAAGCCCCATTGCTAACCCTTGCTGTGACATGCCTGCCCAGCATGAACCTGACACTTGAGCTCTGTTCACATTTTAATAGATGAGAACAAGACTCTGCTTTCTGTATCTAATTAGCTGGACTGAGCATAAAACAGGGTTAGCAAATGGATGAAGCAGCTATAAGACAATTTCACAAAGTGAAAGAAGGTATTTTTTTTAAAAAAGTAACTGCTTTCCACATGCTCTCTGAAGTTTCATTTCTGTTTCAAAGAGCTTTGTAGAACCCATGTTGCAAACATCTTTTCAAGTTAGCATGTCAAAGTCAGTTTGACAGTATCAATTAAAAAGCAAGACCTCTTTTCACCATATTAGTTATGATCAAGGACTCTGTTGTTCAGTCACCACAGCAGGTCTACAGTAACTGCAGGAGAGCTACATCAGCTCAGCTTTTCAGACAGGACTTCCCTCTCCATTATCCAATGGGATTCCTTGTGTCTAGTTATAGCATCCCAGGAAAAAAATTACTGTGCTGTAACTGGATGAATGAGACCAGTTGAAAACACTCAAACTGGAGTGACAGCTAGAGGGCTCAGGTCTCCTCAGGTCCTGCACTGGTTCTCATGACACTGAATCTATCCATGGCCTCCACACAACTGCACTGACACTGAAGCTGCAAAGAAGTGTAGAGTATCTAAGTGCCTATAACCAAGGCTTGATGCATTAAGGAACTTCACTGATGGTCTGGAAATATTGCACATAAAGTATTTACTAACTCAGTACCATCTTCAGATTTTAAGATATTTCTAGTATTTAGACAGTTTCCCAGAAGGCGGTTACTCATGTAACAGAGACAGAACAGCATCAGTCCAGTCACAATATATATTTGCTAGGATGTAGCTCCAGTCACTAGAGAGATCATCCAGTAAGCACCACAGTACACAATGTACAGAAGGACAACACATGGCCAAGGGAAAACACAGCCTGCAGTTAGACACAAAGGATTACACACTTGCTGTGAAATCCCTCTTCCAAAAATCAGAAGGTTTCCTGAGCAGGAATAGCAGATCAGGTATTGAGAAACTTAGATGACACCATCATCTTCCAAATGCAGCAATCTGAAGCAGAATAAGCTCATCTTTCCCCCTGCATGGCCTGCAAGAGAAGGAGAGCACAGAAATATCATCTACTTCAGGCCAGAGCAGGCAGTTTGATATAAAATTAAATCTGCCTATTTTATTCCCAAACTTACTGGCACTCCTCTTTTCTGAGGCTGCAACCTACTGCTCAGAAGTTGGCAGCACTTACAAGAAGCATCACTGTCAGCAGATACCTTTTTTCCCCAAGTCTAAACCCAGAGAAAGGTCTCAGTCTGGTAAAGAAGCTGTTACCTTCCAACTACGTGGTGAATAGAGGGCACGATGAGAACACACACACAATGGCTCAGATACTTAATACAACGGGGCATAGTGGACAACATACAAATCTGATGCCTGAGATCTGGTGACATCCTAATAATTATATTGCATATAACTGACTCATTTAATACAGCTGAGATAGTCTCATAATTATTAGAGAAACTGTCTCTGGAGAACAATTGCAGACACCTATCGAGATCATCCTAACGCAAGTGAATGATGTTGGCAGCCGTACAAATCACCACCTACCGATGCAGTTTCTAAATCTGTGAGGGGAGGATACATCCTACTGCTGACAATAAAGGAGCTGCTAAATGCAGTTAGGCTTTTTATTATTTATTTGTGTCTCCCTAATTACACTTATTTCTGTGCAACAGTGATGGCAGGCTATCAGCATTTGTTCATTCACTACAGCATTTCATGATGCCAAGCCAGGCTTCAAAAGAGACTCCTATGTGTTATGGAGCTCAGTTTGGATAGGATTTCTTACATAAAGTGTGAATGGTTATAGAGATGAATTTATCTTGCAGTTATCCAGTTTCCCAACCCACTAAAAATGCATCTGTAATCATGCAGTAGATTGCAGCAGGCTATTAGTTTAGAAAATGATCTGTTTATATAGTTTAGCATCCCAGGCCAACTTCCATGTGCACACAGGAAAAATTACATATCCTGATCAAAACTTACTTAGCTCCTCTACATCCACATGCTTATGGACACCAACAGTCTAGTTTGAACTCTGGCCTTAATGCTCCCAGAGGGGCAAAACTCAAGCTTTCAGCCAGGCAGAATCTCACAGCTGGATTAAAAAACCAAACACATTAAAGTCACTTTGGGGGTTGAGAAGAGGTTAAACTCCTACACAGATATAGCCACAACTGATCAGCTCCACTACCAGTGTGGTCACTGTGCTGTGACCTGAATTTCATTGAGAGCTAGCTCCAGAGGGACAAAGAGGCTCCTGAAGTAATGCACTGTTAAAAGGGCACTGAGACAGAAACTGGCATCAGTTTTATGTCAGATAATAGCCTTACCCCAAATTTTAGACTCATCTCCTCTTAGCAGCTGTCAAATGTCACTTGTACACACAGCACAGCCAGAAGGGCTGCAAAGGAGTTTTCTCCATCAATTAGATGGCAGCTTAAGTAGTTTGTACAAAGACAGCTAAATATAGGATGACAAGCCCCAAACTGGGAGCAGGATGCTGATGACATGACATGTGGATTAATTGTGCACATTTCTGGATCTGTGTTTAAAGCTGTATTTTCTCTTCCACACTAACAAGAAACATAATTTCCTGACTTTCAAAGACAAGGCAAAACATGAGCTCTACTGTTTGTGATGAGGCCAGAATCCTTCCCACTCATTTCTGGACTGCAGACTCAAACTCAGCACACCATGGATAAGGCCAGAGACAGGTGCATGAAATCCATTTTCCAGTGAATCCCACTTGTCCAGATCTTACTCCTGCTTGTCCAAGGACTGCTGTTCCTCTGTTAACTGTCAATTTGCAACTATGGTAGCATGACATTTTAAGATAACTACTGCAAGTGCATTTACGTTGCTCCATTTCGAACTGACATACCTTAACTTCAATCCATGTAAAAAGCTGTCACCTAAAATTAACACAGAGAAAGAGTTAATAAAAATGTTAATATTGCCAACAAAACATCCTGTGCCCTTTTTTCCTGTGGTGATTACTTCTAATTCAGAAAGCTCATTTTTCCTTACTTATCTTAGAATGATTAGGGAAGCATCTTCACCTACATGGTAAATATCAGTTCTAACATGTGTCACACTAAGTTTATAGAGCAAGAAACTAAGCAGTACACCCTTAAGTGTGGTTTAAGGTTGTCACACAGTTACTGCAGAAACTGCACCCTCAAGAACTCTAAACTACATTGAGACCTATGCTGTAATGCTAATGTGAATCACTGCCTAATTAGGCAGCTTCTAACAAGCTGAAGAGACCAGCAGCCTTCTAGTACCATCCCCTCTTGTGTAACACATTCAACTTGCCAGATTGTTGCTCAATGTGCTTGCTGGTCTTCAGAATTTCATCTAAAAAACAGGTTAGTCAAAGCAAATGCTCACAGCAGTACTAAACTGTGCAGCCAGTGGTTTCACAATCAAGTGGTTTTATCTTAAAATCTCCTAGATAAACATAAATGTACTCTGAGCTCCAGCACCAGTAACACATCTAGCACAAAAGTCACAACATCCTACTATTAATTTTTTAAAATGTACCCGAGTTTAGGACTAACTGTATGGCTCAAACCCATGAAATCAAGTTTGAGGCTTTGCCATTTATATCAGGTCAGAGCCTACCACTACTTTCTCACTTTTACCTAAGTGTCAGAACTTGCTAGTACAAGAGATTATACAGATAATAATACACCAAAATCAGGATAGCAGTTGCCTTAGAAAAGCTGCATTAAGTTCTCTGGAGAAAAACTGCACATCCATCAAATATTACCTTTATACAGGCAAATAACACTTGCAGCAATATAAACATCATCTCAGGTAGCCCCTAATCCAACAGGGGATTACATGAACTGGCAACTACTGATGGTTTGCTTTGTTTTGCTTTTCCCCAACTACAGTTATTACCATCAAGTTACTATACAAAATGCATAGCAACTCATAAATGATTGATGGCTATAGTAAGCTTTATAGAGCAAAACAGCAAATTGAATTACCTTGGTGAATTTAATAGAAAGAACAAGGAAAATTCCTACAATACTGTGGATCCCTCTGAATTCACTTTAGCTTTGTAAATTATTTCTCAGGGATGTTCCACTGAATAGCCCAACAAGTCTCAGATATTAACAAACCCCAGTAATTGTTAAATACATACACATCCATAACTTTGTACTGCAAAATTTACCCTGTGTCTTGAGATATCAGCTCTTGTTCTTAAGTGGCACATGTAACTAAATGGATACTGCAGTAACATGTTCTCATATGAGGAGCAGCAGGGAACATGCAGAAGTATTAAGCAATTAAACAGGACTGTGAATATGCCCCATAATGTACACACAGCTTTGGTTCAACACACC
Organism: Caprimulgus europaeus; assembly: GCA_907165065.1. The sequence continues at coordinate 4,033,199 of OU015548.1, read as the reverse complement.
TGGAAGTGACAGCTTCAGGGAAGGGGGCTGAACAAGAGTCACTTTTTGTTGGTGCTGTCACAGGATGATGGAGAAAGTTCATCCCATCTTTTTGAAATCATTTGTTTACTGTACAATAAAAACACCGTAGTGGAAGTATAAACATGAAGATACTGAAGTCTTTGCTGTCGTAGAGAAAGCACATTTATGATAAGAAAAGTATTGAGGTTGGGCTATTCTTCCACAGAAACAAAAACTTGAAGTTAACAAAATAAGTTAAATTGACAGTTTCAGATCAAGACTAAGTTTGCCATCTATTAAAACCAGATCAGAATTTTAATGGTAGAGTATTATTTTAATACAATGAAATCTTCACCCATGTTTTAAAAACGGAAACAAAACCAAAACAAAACCAACAGTTAAGCTGCATGTTTTTAAATGAAAGGTGTGTGGAAGAAGGCCAGAGAACTTTTGTAGATAAAAGAAAGGTTACAGACAGAGTAACCAGAGGCAGCATAGATGAGAAGAACAAAAAGAAGGCAGCAAGGCAGACTTACTGAGAGAACAGAGCAGAGATTAAAACAGTGGTACCTGCACAGTGAACGGCCTCCTGAGGGCAGCACAGTTATCTGCTACTTTCAGTTACAGTCTCACTTCTTTTTAAGGCTTCACCCACCTCATCTGGAACTACTCAGGTCACTGAAATTAAATCTGGAAAAAAAAGAGATTAAAAACTTTAATGAAGAATGGATTTGTGACATTTCCTGGGGCTAACAGGGACACTATACAGAAAAAATCAGATATGAAGAACCCAGAACAGAAAGCCACCCAATTAACTGAATGCAAGAGTAATTGCAAGAACAAAGCCAAAGGAGTCAGGGCCCATGCCTTTTCTCTTTCCTAGCGAGCCAAATGAAAGCTGGCTTAGAAGAAATAATGACAGAACTATCAAGTAATTTCAGAAAAAAGCTTGGTAGAAATGAACTGAATTTCAAAAGGTAAAATAAATTAAAAAGGGATTCTCATCACCATAGCAGAGGAAAAAAACCTCACTTTTAAGTCAGTAAAAGTGCCTAGAATTATACAGAAGCAAGGGGAGAACATAACCATAGAACTTATAAACCTAGCTACACAAGAACTGAATTGCACACTTCAAGCTTGCCTTTCAGTCTTACCTTGTTCACAAGAAAGAGCTTCTTTCCACTGAGCTGCAGCCTTCAACATCATATCTATTAGATCATTATGAGCTCCAAGCTTGGGTCATCAAAGGTTCAGCTGAAAAGATAAAGTCAGTCCCCATGAGACCTACAACCCCTTACACAGAGCACAGGGCAGCCCATTTGTTACACAGCACAGCTGAATACTGCAGTGACTTGACTGAAGCTTATCTCATTTAATTATTGAGCTCACCTGCTACAGATGATGAAATAGCCATACCAGCTGTTTAGTGAAGACACACCCAGACACATTTTTGAAGCTATTGAAGAAATCCCTCTCTGCTATATTTTTTTCTATATTTAATTGAAAGCATTCCAGGCTTTACAGTCAAAAAACCCTAGAATTTCTCACACACTGCTTATAACACTAGGTATACACATTAGGTTCTTAATTCAATTACTCCTCACCCGTAACTACCCTTTAAAAAGCACACAGGTGTATTTAGCTTACATTTCACATATTTTATATTAAATTGTGAAAGAGTAAACCCTGAGAAATTAAAAGATTTACAGATTCCTCACCTCCGGCAGGCGCCACCTTGAGCAGCGTCCCTCGGTGAGAGCCTCACCTCCCGCAGGCGCCACCTTGAGCCCTGTCCCTCGGTGAGAGCCTCACCTCCCGCAGGTGCCACCTTGAGCAGTGTCCCTCGGTGAGAGCCTCACCTCCCGCAGGTGCCATCCCAGTGCGGCGCGCGCTCTGTTGGCGGGAGGGAGGTGGCGCTCGTGCCGCCCTCAGCCTGAGGGGGCGCGAGACCTTAGCGGCGAGAGGAAGACTTAAAGGTGCGTTTTTCCAGAAACTTCCCCAAAAGAGCGGAATTCGAGTGCGTGGTTAAGGAATTTTACTTATTTTATTTTAAAAAATAATAGTTTGGGTGGGTTTTTTTAAAAGTGTTTTTAAATTTTAAAGACTCTTTTTTTTTTTTTTTTTTTTTTTTTTTTTTTTTTTATGAGGGCTTTTTAGTAGTGAAAACGTGAGGGGCTGCCAGAGTTGTTCTGGAAGAGCTAGGCTGGTGCCATGGGCTGTGGTTAAATTCATTTCACCTGGGCTGGTGCCATGGGCCGTGGTTAAATTCATTTCACCTGGGCTGTTTTTTTTCTGTAGAGCATCATAAAGGGAGAGTATCTTCAGAAACATTCCTAAGCTACACCAAACACTTATCTGAGGTAAATATGAATTAGTAACTACTCTGTGTGTGTGTGGTGTGGGTGCTTGTCTATTTCTGGTTTAGGTTTGTTGATTTCTTGAATGTATTTTGTATATTTCCTTTTCAGATGTGAGATAAGGGGGATAAAAAAGCAAGCTCTGGCTGTTTGAAGACTGGTCAGGCTCACAAGCTCCTCAAGTCAGCAAACAGGTAGAGAATGAAATGGCTTGTAAGTGTTTATATAAAGCTGGGAGTATATACCCACTTTGTTACTATAAAAATGTAATAGATTATTTTGTGTAGTGAGAGATGGTGCTTATATAACAATAGATTTAGTAGGTAGAGTGGTTTTAACAGAGGGGAAAAAAGCATCTATTTCAAAATGAGCTGAACCTGACATGAGAGAAGAAAAATACAGAAGAAAAGAAGGTGCTGATGCTAATAAAAGTAAAGTACTGAGTTTAGGTGATGATATTGAAAGTTAATAATGCAAAGTCAGGCAGAGGAGTAGAAGATATGAGACTCTAATTGCCCAGGAAAGAAAGTAAGCAATTTATTGTTGTTTTAGCAGTATCAAATAACAGTTGGGAAATGTTCCTTATCCTCACAGGTGGTTTTTCTCTGTTTCAGTGCACCTGGGGCAAATAAAAAAATCTTATCTTTTAAAAATACATAATAAATGCAGAGAGACAATGCATAACTCTGAGGAAAAATAATAAGTAATTATCACATTCTCACCTCTAGAATTGCTAGAGGTAGAGTTTAATATCAAAACCCAGGAAGAGGAGATGGAGAAAGCAAAAATTTAGTAAGACAAAATCTCCTCAGACTAAGAAAGTTAAGTGATTTATTATCTTGTTTAGAAGATAATCAGTTTGTATGCAGGCATGAAAGCACTGTTCAAAGATTGGGAACTGGAGTGTGACTAATGCTATCTGAGACATGAGGTAAGATATTAAAATTGGCAAATGGCAGGATATGGGTGATGTAAAAAGTATGTTCTAAGTGTTATTAGAATTAGCAGCTATTCAAAACTTGATTCTTGCAATTCACTGAATTTACCATGCCTGTTAAAGCCTGGCTTTGGTTTCTGCTTGTCTTGAGGCTGAGGATTAAAACTTGCAAGGTGACTTTATTTTAGTCCTTCAAGTTACAAGGTCATGGAGTCCCTTTGTGAAATAGCTTATGAAGTGCATTTTCTGTGTGTGTTCTTAAGGTGTAATTAAATAGATAGTCCTGGAACTGAGATCAAATGTTTTGCCAGGACAGTAACTTTCTCTCTTCTCTATGTTGGCCATAATTGAGGCTTATTTGGTAAAAGTTGAAAGTCTCTCTTGTTCTGATATCAAAAGATGCTTTAAAGTAAATAATATATACTTGTCAGGAACTTAATACTCCTATAAGCCTCAAGTATTTGTGCTAAGCAGCTAGCCTCTCTCTAGACTAACAGAGCATTATGCAGTGTAAGCACTTACCCTGGTGGAGAAGAGGCAACTCAAAAATGGACCTTGCATGAAATTAACATATATAAGTCAAGCCATACATTAAGTTAAAAAAAAATCAATACAGATTGTAAAACAGAAAAGCTAGTACCACCATGCAGTTCTAGCCAGCAAGGAAAATCAAGTTTCATCTTAAAGATGTATTTGGGCTAATGTATATAAATCTGCAAAATACTGCTTTTGTTATTAGGCAGAAACTACTTTAATAGGAAGGTGCAGCTTAAGCTGTAAGGAATTGGAAAGTGCACTGAAATAACAGGCTTGAACAGACAAAGCTTTTGTCTAACTGAGAGATGGCTTTCTGCTAAATAAATGTGTTAATAAATGATTTGTACCCCCTTCTTGCAGCTGTTACTAAGGACTGTGAGATTTCTTTGGCTGTTTGCTGAAAATTATATCATAGAGCTTCTTGACCAGCTCTTCATCTGTCCTGGCATGCTGCTTTCAGAGCTGCAAAAGGAGTGACTGTGAAAGAGATTACTTCATTTTCCAGCACACTTGCTATTGAATGAGATATGACAAATGCTAGGGGTGGGTGTTGGTAAGAAATGGGGCATGAGGTGCTTTATTGCAGGTTGTTTTGCTTTCCTGGGCAGTGAATTTGTATTGACCAGCTGAATGCAAAGGGTATGCTATAATGTGTAAGTATGTACAAGAAAACTTTTGGTCTCCTCAGAGGTTTTGTCTTGTTGCTCACATGTAGAGAGTTGATTGAGATGAAGGAAGCACAAAAGAAAGCCCTCTTGCTAATGGAACACATCACCTGGAAGTATTTTGCTCTAATAGCACTGGCAGCTGGAGCTCAGTGAGGAGTGTTCTTACCACCCAGTTAATTACCCTGTGCACACAGGAACCAGGAGGGTATTAGCTCTTCAGGAAGGTGGTAGCTGAAGAGTGGGGTTCCTGTTAATAATATAACTGTATCTTTGGTTCAGAAACACACAGATTAAGTTGCACTAGGGGTCACAGTTGGGATAGCTTTCCTTCAAGGGCTGTGCTATTGAAAGGAAAATGAAGCTGGATGTAAGTATGTGTACTGACTGTTCTGATCCCCAGGAATAACATGAAATTACCTGGCTTTCTGTTAAAAATTGATTAGATAGTGACTGAGAATGTAACAGGACTTCTGACAATCCATAGATGAAAAATTTTGCATATGGTAGATTTATTGTTTGGTTCTTTGTCTTTTTTTAACTTAAAAGCAATTTACCATTTAATCAGCTCTGCTTTCAGCCAGTTGCTCTGGGCTTGGTCTGCTCCAGTGTGGGCAATGCAACAGAGCCCCTTTTCCTAGAACTTGGGAGTCTGAAGTTGGGAGTTGCTTTTCTGTCTTAATTTTTGTTTCCTTATTATGTACTGAGCTGAGTGTTCCATGTAACTCTAGTCAAAAATAAGGAGGCTGTTATTGTAACTCTCCAGACTATCTGCATTGTTTTTGGAAGTTATAAATTGGGAAGTTTCCAAATGCTTGGTTTAACAATGTATTATTGTGTGTGTGATAAGCTTATGCCATTGCTTTTCAGTTGACAGTTTGAATACAGATTAGTCAGTTTTGCAGAGCTTTTTAATGAAATTCTGGTCCTGTAGAGAACTTGAGAGACACCCTGCATGTAATTTTCTGCTCCCTGTGTGACTGAAATGGGAACAAATATGTAAAGGTCTTTACAGAGATCCAGAGAACAGGCTGAAATGACTGATGGAATGGCCCTTTTCCTTTGGACTGCCTTGTTGCAGTGAGGGAATTTAGGTTTTGTCACAAATAAGTGGTTGAAGTGCTTGCTGGATCTATGGCTCTTGCTGGAGAGTTGTGGCCTTTGGTGGGACACAGCTGTTGTGCTTTGCTTTTTGTGCCTCAGGCTGTAGCACAATGACTGAATGCTCAAACCTGCTGCTAGTTCAAGGTGTTTAGATGCATGATTAGTGGGTGGCTGACCACATTTAGTCTTTAGTACTAAATATTTGTAGACCTGGTGAGGTATTGTACAAATAATTTGATGTTTATCTTGCCACACATGATCATTTATTAGGGCAATTACTGGACAAAGTATACATTGGAGAGCAGTTGCAACTATGTAGAAACCTTGTCTTAATAATAATCCTTTTCCTTTACACTTGCAGAGACAAGAACTGGTCTGCTGAGAAAGCTTGCAATGTACTGCCAGCCTAAGTGCTAGGACTGTTGAACTTCAGTTCATGACCATTTTTTCCTCAGTGTTAGTAGCTTTAATTATAAATATCATACTGTGATGGAAGAAGGGCAGCAGTCCCTAGGTTTAGTCTCAGCTAGCTGTAGGCATCATGTCAAACATGAGAAATACTGGCTGTGGTGGTGAAGGACTGTCAAGCTGAAGCTGATGATTTTATTTTTCCTTATCCAGATTGCAGACTTGGAAGGAGAAGGGAAACTTTGGCTTGCCTCTTCTCCCTTTTCACTGTTTGGCATCAGAGTGGTTTCTTGGGATTTTTTTAGTAGGGTGAGCATGTCACTGTGTTAATACATTAAGGTGCAGGTTAGAATGAAGGGTTTGAAGAGTGGGATGCTAGATCACAGGCATGGGTTGGTAGCCCAGAATCATCTGTCACATTGAAAGCATTTAGCACTTTGTGCACACACAACTGAAGGCTCTTGCTGTGAAGGAAAGCCAGCAGAAGATGTCTTCAGAAGGCTCCAAACAAAAGGCTTCAGAGGGAGACAAATTTTTTTCTTGCCCTTTCTGGTGCTCCTTAGGTGTTGGGATTAAGGTGCTTGATTTTTAGAAACCCAATTTTGGTTCAAGTCCTTTTAGGCAACAGTGAAGAATGCTGTTCATATTGCAGAATAGCAGCTGTGAATGCAACTACTTTTTTGTTGCATACAAGTATGGCATTTAGTGACAAAATTTAATTGGCTTTTGAAGGGTGTTATAGTTGTAGACCTACACTTTTTTCTTCAAGGCACTTCATAAGTAAATGCACATAACTGTGGAGCCTCTATATCTTAAGCAGCCATAGTTTTACTAAATGCACTGTATACTTTTTTCATCTGTGAATATAATTGAGTCCTGGACTGCATTTATTGTGCTGAGAGAGTAATACAGCTACCATGATGTATAATAATGCTTAAGAGCTCCAGGGAGGCTCATTTACATGATAGTGAGGGAAATAGTCTTGCCAGGAATAAAAATTAAGAGACTAGTATTGTGTGAATTACAAAATGGTTTTCAGATGGGGAAAGTCTGAGTGAACTAGTTATGGAAAAGGGATGTAAAAAGGCATTTACAGTGACTGACTTGGTATAAGGGGGTTCTCTTCCTCTGTAGATACTTGGAAGAGGTATTAAATTAGCCTTTAGAGAACTTGGTGCTTCTTCTGTTTCTGAAGGTCCTGCCCATCTAGTTTTACTGAAAGGAAACCCAGGTGCATAATTCCAGTGGGAAATGCAGACTGCTTCCAAGACTCTTCATGTGGTCAGCAGGGGGGCAGAACTTTGTGTAGTGAGTTTGCATTGTCTAGGCACAATGTCATCAAAAATTTTGATGTAAGTGCAAAGAGCTGTTTTTTTCCTAAGTAGTCCCAAGCTTCATTTAAAATTGGAAGTCTAAGTGTGAGTATTTACAAATGCCAATTTTCCAAGACTCTGTAGGTGGAGAGACAAGCTCCTATGGGAGATGATTTGCAACAGTCCTGACTTAGCTTCAGTCTCTGACTGCAGAGATTTCAACAATTGGCTTCCTTAGCTGAAGTTAGCCTCTGAATGCTCCCAGAGGTGTGCTGAACATCTGGTCTATCATATTCATACAGCATACTGAGATTCTATGTAAAAGATGCTACTGGAAAGCTAAGCATTACTATTGTCATAAAGCTGATGTTGGCACATCTGTGTGTCCTAGGGGAATGCACTGTGTGAGCATAAAGTGACTTGATTGTTTTCCCACCCTTAAAAGATTGCAGCTTTTACAGTGGCACTATCCTTGTTTATAAAAATATATTGATCCAGCAACATCATCTTGAGATATGACTTGTCTCATTAGGTAGCAACTGGAAGTTGCTGTAGCAATCCAGTAAATTAGTGTAAGTACAGGCAGAGGTAGGAATTGCCCTCTGGCCTGGCAAGATGTTGATTCCAGGGCTTGTGTGGATGTGCCATGATGACAGAATACCATGTGCATTAATTGGGGCCACTTGCTCACATGCATTTACACTTCCATGTGTGCTGAGCACATTTTATGTGTAAGAACCCCCACATTTTTCACTACCAGTATGCATTTGCTACTGAAGAGCAAAAATTTTTTGGAAGGAAGAAAAGCTGTTACCTAAAACATCTTGCAAATGAAAGCCCATTAGGAAAAGGAGACTTGGGTTGACAAGCTGTGGGGTCAAGTAGTAACTGAGAAATACCAGGAAGATATTAAATGTTGAGCTTTTTTGGTGTTTCATTTTGTGCTGTACTTCCATGATGACAGCTTGATTGGTCAGGTGGGGTCTTCTAATACCATGCTGCTTGCCCTTCAAGACAGGTGGGAAGTTAACAATTGCTTCCAGCTGAATCCTTTTGACATAACTGTGTTCTGTTCCTGGTGGCTACTAGCAGAAGTGTAGCAGACCATAATCAAACCCTCCCCTCATCCTTGGTAGCTAAACACTGATGGGACCCTCCTTGAGCTGGTGCTGGAAGAAGAAACAATGAAGATGACTTGCAGTAACTAAGCTTGTTTGGCAGGTTCATGTTTTCATGTGCTTTGGTATTGCCTAAATGACTTGAAACTGTGTAGTAAGCCTTGGGCTCTTCATGGCTACAATAGCACTGTGCCATTCAAACCAGAAAGGTTTCTGGGTTGAACTGGGTACTGCTGCGTTTAAACAAAAAAAAGGAAGGGAGTTGTCCTAGCTAGAGCTGTCAATAGTGATGAAGTCAACAGAGGTTAAAAGCTAACAGGATTGCACAGTGTACTTCTGCAGATTGTACCCTGCAAGAATGGCATTCCTGGCTGCTTGCCAGCTGGGACACTCTGCCAGACAACTTGCATTGCTGGTCCTGGTCCCTGCTATGACACATGCTAATGCCTGTAGTGTTGCCTGTGAAGGGCAGCAAACACTGGCCTCTGTGGGAAAAGGAGATGGGAATGTGAAGGTCTGCCAGAAAGAATGCACTGCTGACAACTCTGAATTGACTGCTGAAATTGAGAATAAAACAAGCCATGTTATGCAGAAATTGCTGATCTTTGTTTTAACCTGGGTTGCCAGGTGTGGAGAGGGACTGTGTAGCTTAAAAACGTGCTCTTTTCCCATCAGCTTTGTACTGCTCTGAATTTGGATGCAAATTTTAGGATGGGGCAGAAATAATGATGCTTGATGCCTTATAGATGAAAAAGCTCAACTATTGCATCTTAACACCTCTCCAGCAGAGAGAGGCTGCCAGCCTCCTGTACCTTTCTTCTTGGGATTTATGGCATATTGTTGAGTTGGCCAGGAGACCTAATACTGCTGGGGCTGCCAGCCCCTGAAAAATAGGTGCCTGGTGTCAGGCTGGCACGGTGCTTATGCCTGTGTTAGATGAGGGGACAGGGCTAAAATGAAATATTTCTCCTAGCTGAGGAATGCCTGCATAAGCCAATCACTTTACAAGTGAACAGCAGAGTCATCAACACTGCCTCCCTACTGTACTTTGTTAATTGGATTGTACAAACATCCCATCATTTGCAAGGTCTATTTTCCTCCTCGGGTTCTTTGTCTTTCAGCTCCCTTTTCTGTGTTGCTCTCTTGTGTAACTGTAATATGCTGTGATAATTTAGATGCCTTCTTTTGACCTCATCTCATAATGGCTAACTTCTTACAAGGGTTTGCATGAGATGAAATTAGAAACTCCATTCTTCTATATTAACACAGCCTTTTCTTAGTTGTAACTCATTCATGGTTAAGGCTATGAGAGAATAATGAATTTCTGAAAATAACATTAAGAGGTAGACAGCTTTGTATGAATGTACTCTGCAATAGTTATGTATGAGCATCATAAAGGCTTTGCACACTTAAAATGGGGTTGGAAAGTAACACCTAATTCTGGAGTCCTTTTCATTTTTTTCCCAGTTTCTTGCATGAAATAGTGTTGATAATGAAAATTGTAGGTGCACTTGCTCACCACTGTAATGTGAATAGTGGAAACTGGATCCTGGTACTCCAGGAATAATACAGTATAAAGGTATAATGTATGACTAGGGTCACAAGTAGTAACAAATGCATTGAATGTGGCTGGTGTGTAAGTCAGATGAGCTGACGCTTGCATATGTGCAGAATCTGCCAGTTAATTTTAAATAGTGGGTGTGTTTATGGAAGTATAGTGGAAGCTGGGCAAAATGAGTGGTTCCTACTCAGAGCAGTTTGTTCAACACCAACAGATGGTGTCAGATGGTACCAGTTCATCTTTACTAGAAGCCAGGAAGGATGCTGCATGAGACAAGGTAAGTTTTGCAGCCGTGTGAGGAGTGCCTGTACCTTGTCTCTATTGTGTTTGTGCACCAAATCTGTAATTTGTGCAAGTCTGAAATCAGATTCTGAACCAGGGATGCATCTGGGTCTGTATCTGTCAGAAATCATGGATGTCATAGCCTGATTTGCTTTGCTGTAAAGCTGTGTAGCTCACAGCACACTCCAGACACTGTTTTGATGATTGTTGGTGGTTTAAAGCTCAAGTCCTCTTAAGTAGGTTCCTAGAGGAGTTTTCTGTAGACTATGTATGGCCTTCACATTTGTGTAGTGCTTTTTATATGGGTTTACATACAAAATTCTGTATAGTGGAGCCACTGTAAGGACTTGGAGCTATCTATAGCACTGTGTTTCTTCTTGAGCTGGTAAAGTAATAATGTCTTTAAATGGAATAGCTCTCAACTAGCAAGCAGATAGTAGCAAAATCAGTTGCTACAGAAGAGGGACTCTTGTTGCTTACCCCTAAGGTAAACTCTGCTAATGTGAGAATGTCTTCCACTTTTCTGGCCTCATTGCTTGTTGTCCAGCTGTTGCACTTAACAAATGAAAAAGCCAATTCATCTTATTGCTGGGCCTTGTTGTTTGCACTGGGAAGTGGAACAGCTGGGAGGAAGCTCACTCTAAGCTTTTCCACAGTTTTTCCACAGTGTTTCTATGGAAACCACCAGCTCTCCAGCAAGTTCTCCGAAGGGCACAAGCTGTGGATGCCTCTGAGTAATTGTTATGTTCACATGCTTCTGAACCTTATCCCTGGACACCAGCAGATCTCTGAAATGGTTTCCTAGGTGACTGCATCTTCCATGCTGTGGACAGTAATAGGCATGTTAGCAATGTTAAGCAGTGATTTCTGCACCTCTTGCTGCTGTTGATGGAGTATCTGCTGAAATCTTGGGGCCATAGGTCCATGTCCTATGGCATTTTCTTTCTAATGGAAGTTTTTAATGTCTCCACAATTCTTTGGAGGCTTGATGTGTTGCAAAAGTTCTTTTCATGAACAAGGACTCAAATTAAGGAATTACTTAATGTCCTGAAAAACAAGAGGCACTTCATAAGGCATCAGTTGTGAGTTAATCAAGTTTCTCTGCTGTGATAAATGGGTCAAATGCTTGTCTGAGTACCTTATGTTGTACTTCACATATCACAAATATTGACAGATATCTGGGGCTTCCATTGGTATGCAACAAATCTTTGATGTAACATTCTGCTTGTAGTCTGTTAGTTTTGCTCTGCTGGAGTTGATGTTGTTCTTGTTGGAGTGCATGGATTTGTGGGGCAATGTAGATGTTGATTCTGAAATACTTGGAGAGATTTTTCTGAACAAAATTAGCTTTGGTGATATTCCCCTGCTGGATGGAACTGCCTGGTTGTTAAATGTGAGCTTGACCATAGAGCAGACTGATAGATGGCCATCAATGCTTGGGCAGAATGAATGCAGCAGTACAAGCTAATACTTGTGCTTTTTTTTACTTCCAAATTGCATTTGCACTTCTGGTGGAGCTGGCTGTGCACAGAAATGCAGGGCAAGATCCTGAAGACATTTACAGAGGTGACTTTAAACTGTGCTAAATGCAAACAAAAATCACCAGCAGGACATTTTAGTTCTCATAGGCTGATAAAATCTCTCCTGTATGGGTAGATTTATATCTTAAAGGCTATTTAGATGTATATTTTATATATTAAAGGATAGTATATATTGTATCCAGTACAATAAAAATGGATGCTTGCAATGAATATAAACTGAAGTGAGGGGGGAAAAAGTGTAAAGACAGCTCTTTCCATTAAAACTGCAGCAATGGTTTAGGGAGGTAGAGTGCCCCTGCTCATGCTATTCTACCCTTAACCTATAATTGCTAAAACAATACAGTCCAAGGAACGTCTTTGAGGGTACTTCTGTTCAGTGTGGGTTGGTCTTCAAAACCTCATTGGGCCCCACCTCTGAAAAGTCTGGTTTTGAGATATCTGGCTTTCTGATGCTAATAAAGAGCCCCAGGGGATACTAGAAGGGCTCCTGTTATTTTTTTTGAAGGATTTTGTCAGCAGAGTTAGACAAGGTGACTAACATTCTGTTAGATCTCACCTCAAAGCCTTCACGAGAGATGCTTGTAAAATGGTCCTGGATTTCATCTGGATGCAGTTGTTAATGATGACCCTTACTGACAAACAGGAGAAATCAGGCACTGACACTGAGTTTTTCTGTGCAGTTCCACAAGAGCTGTATAAATTCAATTAGTCTTGCCCCCTATATCCCTTGACTTCCTTGTGGAGTAGATGCCCATCCTTCCCATGAGTGTAAGTGAATGTGGGTGCACTGTGGCAGGGACTGAATTGGCTGTTAAACCTGAGACAGGGAAAGGTGTTTGGTTTTGTATGAGCAGGATGCTCACATGGAGGAAGGACTGTCCTTCTGCCTGTTACTGGCTCTGAGAAAGGTGAGTACTGGCAGGGCCCATTAATTTTTAATTTAGTCTTCTCTATGCTGCACTGCTGTTGTGTTTTATGAGGACATTTTGTTGAGGTGAAGGCCTGTAAAACAGAATTTTAAAGTTTGAAAAAAGCCCAGTCATTATACATATGTGTGTTGAAGTAGAAATGAATGGGTATTTATAGTACAGGTATTTATATAGTAATATAAATAATTATTAGTAATGTACTAATGATTATTTTTATTGTGATGTCATCCTTACAGGTCAACTGAAAAGTAAGATACAATGGAAGTCAGAAATCCTGAGACATTAATATGAAATGTTAACATGTGCTTAATTTCTACTGATGACTTTGTGTTTAAGGTGGTTTCTTGCATCACATTGTTGAGATGGCTCTATATACTATTGTGAGGAAGGATATCATTCAGTACCACTACTGTGGAAGCCTAGGAGATTTTTGGGTTTGTAACAGATTAAGGATGAGGTTAGGGTTTGTTTTCTCTGCTTGAACATGACAAAGATTGTGTGGAAATAAGGAGCATTGAAAATGCTTTAGAACTGGCTTGTTTGTAGGCAGACTGAAGAACAAGTAATAAGTTGTGGCAAGATTTGGTCTGTCCTGTGCCCTAACTGAAGAGCTCAGCATAAGAACCAGCTCTAGCTGACTTGCTCTTGTTATTGAAAATGTTGCTGCCAAGGAGGATGGCTGATTTGGAAGGCTCCTGCAGCCTGAAAATTGCAGCATCTTAAATCCCTGAAGCTTCTATTCCTCAAAAAACCACAAAGATAATGAAAAGTTGATGATGAAGCACAGGAGGAAGTTTCTAGTCAGCAGACTGCAGTGGTGGTGAATCGGATTTTCACAGCTCACTAACCTCTTAAGTGCTTAATAAATCCACGAGATCTGTTCCAAGGATAAGGTGGCTCTGGTATCTAACCAGACAGACTCTACCTGCTATCATCTTTCTTAAAACTGACCCTGCACAGCAGGACCAATTACCCAGCTAACAAAGTGGAGACAAGTGTCTCCTTTTGTACCATCCTGTCAGCTGAGCTAAAGGTATTGTAGTTGCCATGGCAATATTGCTCCACATGCTGATAGCAGAAGTGGTGGTGATTAAGTGACTGAAGATGGGTATGCAGGCTTTTCTCCTCCTTTTTGTATAGATTTTCTTGGTTAATCATGTGACCTTGCATTGACAGGGTGAGGAACAGGCTTCTCAGAGCAGTCTCTGCTGTGATTACTTGCTGTGGTAAATTTGGCAAGTTGAAAATGTAGTAGATCCTAAAGACACATTGGTAAGTAAGTTGCTGTGCTGGATGAGGTAGCTGTGCATAGATACCTGAAACAAAGGCCCCCCTCTTTTACAGGCTGCAGAGCAGGGGATTAACACCTTGGGCTTTCTTTTAAGCTTGCTTTTTAAGCTGCTTTACCTCCTCTGTGCAGGTGACACTATTGTTCTGTGTTCCAGTGTAAAAATTAATGTCTCTTGCTCCTTCAGCAATTGCTCCTGTCCACACAGCTGTAGATCTAGGCAAATGAAGAGTTATAAAGTTGAGATTCTTACCAGGAAAGGGTAACTGGGGAGCTGATACAACCAGACAGCTGATATCCTAATCAGCTAGCTGGTGGCAGGAGACCCAGTTGGCACCTTAGAAGTGATCTTGAAGATGAGTTGCTTGTTTCTCCAGCTAGGAGATTCCCTATGGAGTGTGTGTGCTTTATTTTTGGAGAAGTTGTCTCCTTGGCCCTTTGGCTAGTGACCAGTATCTAAAGGTCTGTGTCCTGTTTCAGCTTGGTCATTGAAAAACATTGGACTAAAAGGCAAGTCTAAAGTTCACATCTTATTTTCATGGCCTAGTTGTCTACATGTGACTATGAAAAGTCTGTAAACTTATCTTCTGTCAAGTTTGACTTGAATAAATGAACAATTCAGTAAAAGTGACAAGTGGAAACAGCTTAGAGCCGTGGCCTTGATGCAGGAGGTTCAGGATGGGCAGCCAACCTGATTTATCAATACTAACTTGTTTAGGGGTCTTAAGAAAATGATGTTCCAGCTTCTTGCCTTGGTTTGCTTATTCAGTGTTAAAAATACTGGCTGACCTTGAATCACTTAAATCTTTTCAATATACTACAAGCTAGGGAGGATGAAGACCACTGTTTTTTGTAGTGTCCTGATGTTACATGCAACTAGATGGTCCTAAACCAAGATTGTTTCCTCTCCACAGTGTGAGCATATTTTTGGTAGTTGTGTTCTTTGTTTGTCCTGTCATTCAGGTGAGAGATGACCATCTCTGTTCAAGCTGGTTTCCTGTGTCTCAGCAGTTATGGCAGTAGTTACAGGTCAGGACAAAGTTACCTGAATGCCTGTGTTCTGGCCAAGCTCTATCAGAATTCTGAGAGCAGGTTCCAGGTCTGTAGGACTGGATCCAAAGTGATTTATTAACTTCTGTGGGAAATGGCATTTGTGCCCTTCAGTGATGTGGAATGTAGCTGTGGGGACATACAACTTGAATGGCAGCAGGCAAGGTACTGATTTGCATACAGAAAGCAAAAGCCTTTGCACAGTGCAGATAATGCACATTGTAAAACAGGTACAATAACATTCACTGCAGCCATGAAAACAATTTTACAGCAGATTAAACACACTTAGAAAAAGGAAAAAGATGAGTGAGAAAGTAATACCAACCACTAAATTAGGGTTTAGTCAGCAGCAGAAAGAGAACATAAGAGAAAATGGGAAAATGTGCCTTCTGTCCTACTTCTGAGTCTGTTCCCAGGTAACTATTGTGTTAATCTGTTTTATTGGGGTACCATTTGAATTGAGAAGCTTTACTGCTTTCTAAGCTTGTGCCTATTAAAAAAATACTAGAACTGAGATGAGCATTTATTTAGTGCTTAGAGGGCAAGTGGGTTTGGTCTTATTAGACAAAAAGTTGTTTTGTGGATCTGACTGTCTTTGTCATGTCAAATAACCCGAGTGTTTGAGAGTATAGGGCTATGTTAAACAAAGTGCCCAATTTACACATATTTCAGTGGATCATTAAGACTATTGTCACCAGTGCAGTTAACTGATTACAGGTGGCTGCTCTGATCTGTGCAAAGTACATGTGTAGCCCCTTTTTATTAAAAATGAACTGTTTCTTTAGCTCTTGGACCTTTCATGCCTGTTCAGAGAGCTCTGTGCCCCTGTTGCTATGTGGAGCTGGTTTTTGGTAAGGAGTGCTTGAAGAGTTTGGATATGTTAGTGCTGCTAAAAATTCTGAAGTGAGGCTAAGATCTGGGAGAGTACCTATAGAAGAACTTATTTTGGAAAATGGCTTGTGAATGAAGTGAATGCCAAAAGACAGAAGGTGAAAGGTTCTCTGAGACGCAAGAAGGTGCATCCCTTAGAAGTGTAGAAGAGATGTGCTCCTTGCTGTAAACACATTGGCTTGTAATGGCATAGGCTATGACATGTCATTGTTAATCAGCAGATGTGTTCTTCTGTGTCAAGACTGTCTCTGACTTGAGCTGCATGCATTTATTTGAGGATGTCTGTGATGAAGTGTTGCAAAAGTTCTAACTCTTGAAGGATGAGAAGAGGTTAAATGAAAGTCAAGAGGCTGATTCTCTCAGGATCTTCTGGGATTTTCCAGTCTGGCAGATTCATTACATTCAGAAATGACAACTGATTGTATCTGAAGAGGTGAGGGGAAGAGTGATTTGGATGATGTCTATTACCTGTCAGCAAATGCTGCATACAGCTGTGAGGAGTGAAATGAGTGCATCTGAAGCTATTGGTAGCTCTCCTATTTGACTTGTTGATGAGATACTTGTGCTTATTTTTTACATGTATGTGCTTTAGGCAAATTTCAGTTGTCATAACTAGTGTCTTGGTAGGGAGAGCTACTTGTGTAATGTCTATGGGGAGTACTCATGGGTGAGGAAGGCTAGTAGAACAGTTTTTTATAGTTACATAGTAAACCTTACTGCAAACACCTATCCCTGCAGTCATTGAAAAAACTGGTATGATGCAATGTTATGATGCTAATCATATTTCTATATGGTAGTTTTCTGAAGCATCATTTAAACTCTAGCTCAAAGCAAATATTGGGTTTGAAAATAGCTGACAAAATAATTCTGAGTTTAAGTAACTTCTGTTTCCCCGTTAACAAGTCATGTTAATTAGTCATGGGAAGAGATTAAAAACTTATTTGAGGTGATAGTTAATCTAATTTCACTGCTCAGTTTGTGCTTATATAGGTGCTGAGGAGCTGATCCTGGAGGAGAGGTGTAAAAGTTCCAAACTGTTCTTGTATCTTAACCTCCTTCTGCCTTGTCCTCAGGATGCCAAGTATGTTGACAAACCAGCTAAAGTTTGGCTGGAAGAGCCATCAAGAATACATAATTCCTAGTGGAATATGTTTATCAGATTGCCCAGCAATCAAGGTGTAAGTATGCTGCTAGGTCTGGGTAGGCTGTTGTAAACAGTGGGAACAGGAAATTTAGTGCCTCCACTAATTCAGCTGGCTGGTGTCCATGGTGGTGTATGATGTTCTTATAACAGAGGCCATTTAACTTCTCTGCAGTTTACTTTGCTGTTCTAATGTGGTGTTCCTGTCCCCTTCTAGCCTTGCTGGTTGACCTTTTGTAGCTGAGTCTTAGAAATTTAACTTACTGTGTGGGACTGGGCTCTTAATCTCTTAAGCATGAGCTTAGTGCAAGATGTTCAGAAAGCCCTTTCTGGCCTGCCTTTGGCTTAAGTAGTTAGTCAAGAGCTTAAATGCAATCCTGAGAACTGCACTGCCATCCTAAAGGATTTGTGGGACTCACATTGCAGCTGATATGTTTGCTTCTCTCTGAATGTTCTGGCTCCTGTGTATGGAACTTGCCTCTGCACTCTTTTAAAAGTCAGATTTCTACAGTGGTGCTGTGAATCTGATTAATAAGCAGGGCTCAAAGTGTTTTTTTCCAAGTCTCTTTATTGGGAATAGCTCTCAGCAATCAAGAGATGAAGAGATTGTATTTTATTTTTTTATGAAATAAAATGCATAGTATCTTTTGCTCAGTATTTTGAGGGTGTAAAACTTGTTTACAGTGTGTGGGGCTTATGTTGTATGTGCAGTTTTACTTTAGTGGTGTTTATGGACTGAATGCTAATAGAGAAATGGTTTTGAGTAGTAGCTAGCATGGTACAAAACACTCATGTTTTGGAGGGGTATGCATGAGACAATTCACTTGCAGAGGCCAAAAAAAAAGAAATCTTGGAGGGTTCTGGGTGCTGTCAGCCTGTTAAAATGTCTGGAACTGGGGACAGAGACTCTTTCAGTGCAGTTCAGAAAATTCTCTTTAGTCTTAGTCTCCCATGAAAGGAACCCCCTAGCAAACTAGACTGCCCACTGGATTTTGAAGTACCTGGCATCTGTTCATTTAAATGGGATTGCTGGGACCATGGCCCTGGCATGGTAAACTGGAGGTCTGTGTTAAGGGTTGCTTTCTCTTTGGTATAGTATAGCTTTGTAGCTAGTGGGCCTGAGATGTTTGGCAGAGCTGAGGGGGATTTATTTACATGCAATTTTATTTTCAGACTTTTTTACTGTTTTGACACCTCTTGGCAATTTTCCTAAGTGCTTAAGCTACACATTACTGTGAAGAATGATTTTAAGCAGCTACATGTTTAAATTGGGTAAGGCTTATTTACTGTTTGACTTCTGGCTCTGACAGCACTTATTTCTCTAAACTATTTCTGCTAAATGAGTTATTTTTCAGTTAGATTGAGCTGGTTCCCACACTTGCATCTTCTTTTCCATTTGCATTTTCTTTCCTTTCTGTCTGTGTCAATCATGCAGCTCCCTAGGTAAAGGATGCTTTTTCAAGTCAAGTGTTGCTTGACACTGTGTGCAATAGAAGGGGCAGAAAACCAAAGGCAGCTGAGGAGAACCTTGCAGCTTTTAGCTGTTGGCAGACATAGGCAGCTGAATGACAAGAACCAACTGTATTTCATTTTACCCTTTTATTTTCTAGTGACTGAGAAAGTGTTGATGAAGCAGAGGAGATAGGCATGGGCCCAAAGAGTGCTATTTCTAGAGAGAGGCTTTAGGTTGCCTTGATTAATAGTTCTGTGGCAGTGGGCTTCTAGACATCAACAGTGTCCAGGAAAAAAAATGATGAGTCAACAGAGGTGCTTAGACTTCATTTGAGGGGGTGATGTGTGTATCTTTGAGCTGGCTTCTTGTGCATTCTGGTGTGGCATGCCTAGGGTTCTGTAGGACTTAAACTATTTTCATCTCTCCAAAGCCACTAAGAATAATTCTCTTGTCCCCTGCTGGACTTAAGAAAAAAAAACAAACAAACAAACAACCCATCACCAAACAAACAAAAAACCCCAACAAAACCTATTTTGTCTCTGAGATCCCCTTGCTGTAAAGGGGATCAAAGAATTACAACTTGCCTGGATGTGGGTGGAGACACTGTCTGAGCTTTGGCACAGGTGACTGTGGCAGCTGCTGAAGGAAGACCCCATAGGTAAAATTTATCTCCTGTACTTCCATTGTTCCACTTGATCTTGTGTCACTTTGGTTTTGTATAGTAATTAAAATGCTGCTTTTGCTGTTATTTCTATATAGGGCTCTTAAAGCATTTGCACAGGGATAACATTGGTTCTGGTGAGGTAGCTGTGCAAGACTTCAATCAAGTCAGTTGTCCATGAGGACTGTGACTGCCTTCTCAGGATTTATTGCTGTGTTGTTCTTGGCCTGGTCTCTCAGCTGACATCTTCATTTTTACCCCTGTTTTCTTACAGCTGATTCTTTGCAGTGTTCCTGATCTGCAGTCTGGGCATCTTAGCAGTTCTTAACTCTTGCTCACTTCTCCTGACCTACAACCTTGCTTGTCCTTTTCAATATGTGTATGATTCTACTGGGACCTGTTTCACTGAGCTGTGCTGTTCAGTCTGAATTTTGGTCTGCTAAAGAGCCAGTGGAACTTGAACTCCTTGCTTTTTGTGGTCAGTCTGCAGTAATGTAAGTTGAAAGTAAATGTCTTTTTTTAAAATGTCTGGACAGAAAGTGAAGGATTTCCTTGCTTTTTTTCTAGCTGAGAAGCAGCAGTATTGGAGGGGCTGGTAGGGGAGTTGGGTATGTTCATCCTTGAGATTTTTGCTGCTTCTGAGCTAAATGCCCCCATACAAAGCATTCAAGAAAGAGGGAGGGGTAAAAAAAATTGAAGATAATCCACAGTGGCCTTCTGTTTTTTTGCTAACACCCAGTCCAGACTCATCCCACTCTTCCTAGTAAAACACTGTAGACCTCAAGACTTGTATAAAAGCTGCTCTTAGTCTGACTGTGCCAGAGATGCTTGCTCTGCAGTGGGGAGATGCAATATGAAGTAGATCACACTTGTGTGCTGATGCAGTGCAGTCTCTAGGGCATTGGCTTGCCCCTGTGGAGGTAGGTGACTTAGTAGTGACAGTCCTGCAAGACTGTTTCAGAGCTTCTTGCCTGATGTTTTGCCAATCTCTTTGAAATGCTGTGTAATCCATCTGGGGGCTGTCTTGCTAGAGGTGGAATAAGGAAACAAGAAGCTTTTTAACTGTTCAGTATGCTGCCTCTGTTCGCCTGTGACCCCACTACAGTACCTAATGTGGTTGTAAAGAGAGTGCTGACCTGGGGCTTGTTAATTAGTGTCCCTGCTTGATCCAAGTGGCTGGCCTTCTGCTTGTCAGGTCAGATAGGCTGTAAAATCAGGCAGAAAGTGCTGCCTTTCTAATGAACTGCTTGAAATCAGTACCAATTAAAGCATTAAGCAAGTTCTACTCCTGAAATAGACATTGTTTGTGGGTGGCTATTAAATTACAGATGGCAAGGAAAGAGCCATCAGCAAGGACCATTACTAGCATGGTGATGCTGCTCTTGGTTTGTGTGAGCAGAAATGGACAAGAGAAGTAATGGCTTGCAAGAACTGTGTAGAAATGGCATGATTTCACATTTTTATTGTAAGGTTTAATGTTAACTAGACTTGAGTTTATAATCTCTTAAAGAAAGGTTAGTCACAGGTAGTTTTTACTTGGTTTTTGAGTTGGGTGTAGAAAATATAGTTAAAGTGAAAATGTGGCAGTGTTTGAATGCCTCATTAAAACTCAAGCAGATACTTAGCTTGTGAGCTAGATGTATTTAGGTTGATGACATAAATGCTGTCTGATATTAAAATCAACTCAGCAGGCCAGGATCAGCTGAGTATTCTACAGTGATGAAAATTTCCTGGTTGAGTCTTTCTGCTGTCTTATTTATCTCGTAGGTAGCTGGCATTACACTGTATTCATCTATAGCAAATAGCCACAGAAGCAAGAGCAACAGCTAAATTTCCTTTATCCTCAGCTCATGAAACCTCTTCATAGGAGCCATTTTTCTGGCAAGGTTGTATCCAGCTCCTGTTAGCCTTGGGTCAAGCTGTTAACAAATACAGCAGGCTGTGCTAATAAACTACAAATGTTTTCTGATGCCATTTGGTTTAGGTACTTGGGCTACTTTAATTCTTTACTTTCAGTTAGATTAATATTTCAGAGGGAGTGTTTTACAGTGAGAAAGGGAAGAGAATCATAGGAAGATTTGGGTTGGAAGGGACCTTAAAAATAATTTAGTCCAACCCTTCTGCTTGATGGTTTTTTAGTTTGGTTGGACTCAGAATTCTGTGCTATGTAAAAATAAAATGGAAAGCTCATGTAAATACTATACTTTCAGCTTTTCTAGGCACTGTGCATAAATCTTGCTGCATGGTATGTGTGGTTTCTTTCTATGCCTCCATAGGTGTTGAATGAATACGTGACTCCCCTACATACTGCAGTGTTCCTGTGTCTGAAATGGTACAAAAATGTGAAACTTAGTGGAATACTTTGTACTATCTTGGGGAAAAACAGTTGAGACAATACACTCTGTTACCATGAAATGCTATAGAAAATGCTCTTGTAGTGAAACCAAATCCAGTAGTGTGAGTATGGAGTTCTAATGTGTGGTAATTGAGCAGGATTTCCTAATTGTGATGAAAGTCTTTGTGAATGCTCTTGTTTGGAAGCCTTTTGGCAGGAGCAGGAATTGTAATACAGGTAAACAGATTGCTTTGTTTCCTTTTGAACTTGATCATCTGGGAATACACTGCTTGTGTGAGAGATTATTTTTATTATTACTCTTTTCTGGAGCTCCCTCTACCTCAGTGGTTGTAACAGTAGTTAAACAACAGAACTGAGGTTTCCTTTCCTTTGCTGGCACACTATCTCTGAAATAATGGACTGAGTGAATGCTACCAAAGAAAAATGCTTAGCTCAGACCTTTAGTACTAAAGGAATTGATTATTGTAATGTTTTGTTCTTGAGATTGCTCAGTAATTTGCTAATACACAATGGTGTATCTTCAGCAAGGCAATATGATCACATTCTACTCCCTTTAGTTTCTCTTAACTGGTTATCAGTTCATTACTTCAGTTTGTAATGGGGGGTGGCATGTCATTTAAGGCATGGTAGATCTTGACTGCTTCAAAGAAGAGTGTAAGAATGCAGCTTGGCAAATTAAATGTCCTGACAGAGCTTTTGTGTGTGACTATTGGTTTTTAAAAGCTTATTTGAAAAAAGCTTATTTGAATTTTGGGGAAAAGTAATATGATTTTATGCTGATAGGGAAGTATGTTTAAGGACTTAAGTTTCCTTGGACTTAACAGTGATAACTGTTGCCATCCTCTGTTAGATCCTCTATGAACTCTGCTTATATACAGCTATGTGAGGATATGGAATGCAGTGAGACAGTTTACCTCTGGGCTTAGATAGTTGTGATGTGAAGAACAGGAGATATTTCACATTATTTCTCTTAGGGTGAATCAGTTTGCTTTTCCCAACATAAACCAAGATATTCAGTCTCCCTCATCTGTGTGATCCTGTTTAGTTTTCTTTGCATTCGCTTCACTGGTTAGAATGATGCTTCCAACTTCATGGGTTATCAGCTGGGGGCTGGAGGAAGGCAATTCTTTCTCTCCATACCCCCACAGCCACAGGGGTGGCTCTCTGTCTCTCCAGGCTGGTGTTAACAGAAGTTAGCAGGTTGCCTTGCTTTGTGCTTTCTAAGCATGCTAACAAAGAGACAGTATTGGAGAAGGTGGTATGCCTGATCTTTGCAGGGTCTGCATGACTAAACTGAATGGTTGCACACTGCTTAGTAATGAGTTTTATGCCTTTTGTATGTATGAAAGATGCTGGGATGACAGATCTACTTATGGCCTTTCACTGTCTGGTCACTGCATGTATCAGACAATGTATGTTTCAAGTATTCAACTTTAACCTGTAATGAGCATTAGATTTCACTGATTTAGTCCTTGGCATCTCTGCTGTTCTTGCAGATTAAAACTGCTGATTGCCTGTTGTAGGGGAGGCAGTGGAGACTCTCACTGTAAAGTTGTTCCTAACTGTTCCACTGAACATCTATCAGTGACTTCTAGTCACTGTTGTGGGCTGCTTTCATGCTAGTGACCATATACTTGGAGGCAATGTGTCTCTGTGCCACTCTCCTGAGCTCGTGAAGCCTGACCCCAAAAAAACCATGCATGTCACTTCCTGCCTAGTCACTGATGCCAGTGCTGGTGTAGATGGTGTGACATTTCCAGGTACAGGGGCTAGAGAACGAGAGGCAGACATTCTGTGCTTTTTCTGGCTTGGAAAATGTTGGGAGGCAGCGCGGGTTTGGAGTTTTGATAGGGCTGTGAAATGCCAGCTGTAGTCCGCTGTGCATCTGAATGGATCACAAAGGGGAAACTAGGTTCAAAGCCAAACTGATTTCACAACAAAAGCCACAGCAGTTGGTGGCATTACAAAGCAGTTTGGCTGTGGTCTGGCTTCATAGAGCTTTTCAAAATCGATGCTAAATTATTTGTGAAGGCTTAATCAGTTGAAAGACTTGAAGACAGGAATGATAACTACCTTATAATTGTCAGTATCACCTGATCTGTTTCATTTCATTGTGTGCATGTATTGCTATCCTGTTAAATGAGAAGGGAACCTGAAGCTGAGAGGTGAGGTGGCAGATCTTTGGCCTTGCTGCCACTGTACAGAACAGTCTTCAACTGCTGCTAAACAAGCTAGCTCTGATGGTGTTATACAGCCTGCCCTGATCAGAGCGTGCTGTGCCACAGGAACATCACTGGTCTGCTTCTGAGACTTGTGTCTCTAAGTCTGTGCTTCCCTGCTAACTTAGTGAGTGTGTAGGGAACACCTGAGCTCTCCATGGTGCAGGACAGATGTGCCAGCTGTAGCCTAGGTGGCAGCAAGATCAGTCCCAGACCTGGATTTCGGGTTTTGCTTGCTTGGGTGTTGGGTGGGAATGTCTGTGGAGCAAACTGAGGAAAGAACCTATGAGCCTTATCTCTCAGCCAACTGCTCAGCTGGCAAGCTGCAGATGTCCCCTAAGAGAGATGCTCTTGGAAATTCATATGCAAACAATAATTAAAGCAATAAATGTTCTGAATTCAAATTCTGTTTAGAGCTGGCTTTGAAATTATTTTTCTGCTGAAAAGGGGGATGGGGAAGTGAGAACAATGAAAATGAAAACTATCTTTTTACAGAAAATGCTGTCTGAGTAACTTTGTGGCTTTTAAAGGAAATTGAGTACAAAAAAACTCTAAATACAAAATCCTTTGGCTTTTATGTGGAATTGACACTCATTTTTCAAATGTAAACAATATGAGTAAATATCTGGAGAAAACAAGGATGTTTTTCATTCCTTTTTCTCCTACCAAATGCTTTTTTCACTTAGTGAAATTTCAGTAAGTAATATTTTTTATTCAAAGCTCTAGTAAGAGAATCTAGCATGTGATGGGTTTCCTTCTTGAAAGCTGGTCAGTGTTTCTAGGTAAGCTAAGTCCAGCTATTAGAGAGGCTGACACTTCTTCCTGTAAGAGATTGACTACTGTGATGTTGTCTGTGGAATTGTTAATTTGTGAGACTTTCAGGGCTAAGACTTCCAAATGGGTTAGGATCAAGGGGTATGTGGTGAGGGAAAAGTCGCATCTCTAAGTTTTGTGGTTATTTTGACTAGCACTCTCCTAATGTAGGTGACTTTTTAATAAATAAGGGCCCACATTCAGCTGTTCTTTGTGATGAAGAATGGCTAAAAGGGTAAGGAAAAGTGGATTGCTGATCCAGAATAGAGCTTCCAAGTGTTAATGTCCAGGTCCATTTCCATGACTAAAGAACAATTCAGAGTGATCTTGAAGTGTAAGAAAGGAGTTCATTGCTACCTTTGTTCAGCAGAAGTAATGATCAACAAATTGTAAGCTAGCTGCATGATCTCCTAGAGGGAAGATGTGATTCTTGTAAAGTTAATGCTGGGGGAAGGAGCTTCTTCCCTTACTCCAATAAAATCTCCTTGGATTATTCTTGTTGTGCCAACTTAGTAGGAAAATGAGAACAAACTGACAGTGGCTGGAAGGAGCAAGGATCACAGCCAAATTGGTCTCATGAGGAAAGTGGTAGGAAGGGTCTAAATGAAGATTAATGATGAATTGATAAAAAAGAAAACAAGAGTGTGAGGGCAACTGAGGAAAATTAATCAGCCTAAGGCAACTAGTGAGGTGACTAATCTAAACAGGGAGTTAAACACTGTCACAACACTGAAAGTTACAAAGCTAAACACAGCTTTCCCACTATTCAAAAACCCCACACTTAGTTCACTTGATAAGGAAGATGAATTGTTCTGGAAATAAGATGTTTGGTTTTGTTTTTCTAAGGAAAATGCAGCTGAAAAGGGAAGGAATAGACTAGGGAGAAGCAGGCACTTAATTTGCATTCTCCAGTAAACATGAAGCTATAAAGAATACAATTGAAAAGCTTTTACAATAAACCACTTTCTGATAGTTGTGAGGTGACAATCATCCCTTCATGCTATATGCTAGTCTGTCCACTTTGTTTCAGAGGAGCTAACCCTCTACCTCAAAAATACACAGGAACCAGTGAGAGACACTGTGACAGGAGATGTTAAAGGGCTTGTTCAACACAGCTCTTAGGACACTGCTGATAACAGGGAGGCTATGGTTTAGCACAGTCTCCTCAAACATAGCAAATTACCCAACAAGGGGGAAAAGCTGCTGCAGAATTAATTGCTACCTGGAAAACAATTTCATGCTAGGCTACACAGGGATTAAAAGAAAAAATTTCTGTGGTCTGGTTCACAGCCCAGGCCTTGGTTTTAGAAAGAAATAAAAAAGTTACCTCAAGATGTGGCTACAAATCTGTCCTATAAATAAGACACATAGTTTGGTAAAGGTCTGTGGGACAGCTGACTACTGATTATAAATTTATTAATTACTTAGCTTCCTGCAACAGTTTTCTGGGGACATATGCAACTTGAGTGAGCATGGTATAGGAGGGGATAATGGAAGAGAATAAAGAGGGAGTGAATGGGAGGATATGTTAGTACCTTGCAAATAAGGATGTAACATGAAGCCCCAATGTATACACAAACATTTAAAACAAAGTTAACTTATCTACTTGTTTTCTGAAGGGCTGGGCAGAGTGTTTTAGCCTGTCACTGGATATTTCTTCTTAACGTGCACCCTGGCATTTAAAGGAGCACACAGAGGAAAGGCACTTTAAAATGGAGCACTCCTGTGGATTAAATGGTCACTGACAGTGTCCAGTTTGGGGCTATTGCTGGATGGAAATAATTTTTTTAAATTGATTAATAAGTCAATGTGTGTTTGAATCTCATTAATTTAATCAGGTACTATGGTGAAATAAATAACAGATGGAACTGCTTAGATGTAGAAATGTTTTGTTTCATGTTGAACAGGAGATCCTGAAATTAGTGTGTTCTGGGACTCTGAGATAAGTTCCTGCTGTGCTGTATGCTCTCTGTCATCTTGGGCAAGGTACTAAAAGGAAGATCTGTAGAATCTTTTAGAGCTGCATTCTTCAGGTCTGCCACTTTTGGAAGGTAACTGCTCAGCTAATAGAGCAGAAACCACTCAACTCCATGTGGTTTTGTCTACAATTAGAGGCAAATCCTTTGAATCTGGAGAACTTGTCAAACTATGATGGTGTATTGTAAATGCTTGAAAGGTTAGGTGTGTACCTTGGTTAGCATGGGATAGCTCCCCAGAAAACAGTTATTTGGATGTTTATATTGTGTGCCTCAGTGTACAATGCAGTTGGTGCCCTGACTCACAAGGACTTTCATGTGGTGAGTACACTGGGTAACAGGAGGGAGCTTGTAAGCAAATGCAACAGCTCTGAGAATATATTGGAAACACTGTTCTCTGCCATATCATTTTGAACCTTGCTTCTGTTAAAGTGTTCAGTGTGAAGTAGTAGAGTTTAGAAATGGAGATTTTTTATGTCTTGTTTTCCAGAATTTTCTGGACCCAGTTTCTCCATTATAAGTGCCACCAATTAAAGTGGTGTTCCTTGTTTACATTTTGTCCTTTTTAAGCCTCTAAAATGGATCTTTTGGGAAAAACTTCAGTGTACTCTTTAGTGCTGTTTCCTGAATGACAGCGACTCAACAGCACAGAAGAAACACTATATGCAGCATAGTCTGTTCAAAGGAATAGGCTATTTTAACAATAACTTCAGAGCTGTCTAAGGCAAGTGAAGAAGTTTAATCTCTTCAGCTCCATATAACCAGACTGGATGTAGCCCTGGAGACTGTGCTATATTCCCCCAGGAAATAGGTTGAGATTCATAAAATAGGTGGCAAAAGCCAACAGAAGCTATTGCAATGGAGAAGAGGTCTGAATTCCAACACAAAAGAATGGAGTCTGCACACCTGGACCAACCTGAGAGTCTGCAAGTGCTTTTTTCATAATTGCTAAAGCTGTCTGACAGAAAGGAAAAGTGAGATTAAGTGAAGTAGCTATCCAGATGTTTAAGCTTGGAAATGAGAAATAATGGGCTTGGGGAATGTTATTGTGGAGGACAAATCAGTAGCTTATATCTAATGTTCTCTTCCTGTTCTTAAAGACCAATTTTGGTTGATGCAAGGCACCTCTAACTCAAACTATACTTGTACAATGCAGACTGTATAGAGTTTCTAGGGCTAAATAAGCATCCAAGTGTCCTTGTCTAGAGTTGCAAAATGAGTCCAAGCTACAGACTGAAAAGACCCTGAAATCAGGATCCCATAGTAGCTTAAGCAGGCTAAAGGCAGTATTTCCTGACAAGGACTGAGTTTTAATAAATATCCTTTTGTTCCAGTGTCTGGGAAGTGGTACAATGGGGCATGAATGCAGAAAGAAACTGATGGGGTAGCATCAGTTGCCTGAGGTCGTCCTTTTCACTTGGTAAGTGCTTTCTTACTGCTCTACTGTGAGAACCTCTTGTAGGAGACAACTGTACAGCTGGGTTGCATGGAGCTCTCTGTTGAACTAATGTTGTCCAGACCTGTAAATCTGCCTGTATCTTTGGAGGCCAGACTCTGATCTTGGCTCTGTGAATGAGTATATAAATTACACAGCCCTTGGAACTGTTGCAATTTATGTATGGTAAGGAAACCTTCTCAGGCTTACCTGGGAGCTGAATGATGGTAGTACAAATCTGACAAATTAAACCATCTTTGATAAATTCTGTGCTGTCTGGAGGGCTGAAGCATGTTCTGCATCCCTGCACTCAGCCAGTTAGACACTGTGCATATTTAATATCTTTGACTTTCAGTTAAATTCCTGATTGGATATGACTGGCTTGAAGTTTTTCCTCCTGGATGGGAATGTTTGTTTCATCTATCTTGCCCTCTTAAAGCTGTTCATTGCTTTAATCTGAATGAGGATTTCATTAGAAGCATCTAATTTTTCAGTGTGTTAGGATAAAGAGTCTCAGAAATCATTCCAAGTGCCTCCAGGTTATGTGAGGCCCCTTAATATAACACTTGCAACTTCTGATAAATCACTAGCCTAATGTTTTGAAAGGCTTTTTTTTTTTTCTTGTCCAAATTTCTTTTCAGTCACTCTATATTCTGTTGCTAGTACTCACTTCAGTCTTTTTTTTTTCTTTCTAGGGTTTGGCACTTGAGCTGCTAGGTTGGCCTTCAAGACTTCTGACACCATCCAATTTCCCTAGTGAAGAACTTTTGCAAGGTCTTGGCAGGATTTGAAAAGGAAGCTACTTCTGCTGCTTCTGGGTGATACAGTCAATCCTGATTTGAAGAGGATACACTGTGCTTTAAGCTTTTCTGTCCTCTGGAAGAAGAGTCTTGCTTTTTTGAAGGGACAGGTGCCACATTCTTTTTCCATCTTTAAATCTGTGATGGTTATGCCTTTGTGTTTGGGTACTGACTGCAGCATGAAGTATGATTGTATTAAGAGTACAGGCAAAACAATAATGGGAGTGATAGGGAGCACTTTCAAATAAAACTGCAAGTTTATTCATGTCAGCAGCTAGTGCTGCTTTTCTGCTGTAGTAGCATTCTTGTTTTCCAATAAAATGTATGATAATGTCTCAAAAGAAGACCTGGTGCTCATAGGAGACTTTGAAGTTGTGACCCTTTCTGACCAGCATGCCACTCCATACATATACAGAAGTGGAACACATTCCTTCACAACAACTGAAATACTTTCACCAGTGCCTAGAAGCTTCTGTACTAGAGATATTGAATGTACTTTGATACAACAGATCCATGTTTGCTATTACTTTGCCCATGTTTTTATTGCCTTAGCCATGTGTTGAATCCATATGTTGTCTGTAGTATTCTGTCATAGAAGTAAAATGATGTTTGTTGGTTCATTCTGCTGTGAGCAGCTTGCTCTGAAGAATTTCTCAAGGGTCAGGTTTTCTATAGATACTTCAGTCTTCCCTATGAACTTTCCATAGAGTTTTTAGGGCTACTCTTGCTTAAAAACAAAAGTCAACCCATAGTACTTCCCCCATTTAATACAACAGCCCTACACCATCTTTTAAAGGATTTTATTTCTTCAGAGAGTTGCTTCTTTTTTTCTTCAAAAGTAGTGAGCCTCTCCTGGGAAAGGCTACAGGTGTTAGAAGTTCTCATTTGCTTTATTACCAACAGCAATAAATTGTACTAAAAACACAAAGGCTCAAAGCACTTCACTAGCAGATAAATTTAGTTCCTGTGCCTGGGATTCATACTCACTTGAACAGTGTAAGTATTACATCCTGATCCCAACTTGTCCCAGCTTTAAACACTGCCATCAGCACTGCTCCTTTTGCCTTGCTTTCTGTAACTCCCTGATCATATGTCAACCTCTGGGCACCATTTTCTGTCTGTCAGAACTGTGGTGCTTATTAGAAGGAAATGCTAATAAGACAAGCTTCTCTTAGCTTGGACAAGAGGCAGCAAAGAATTTGGGCCCTTACTCTACAGGACTACAAAGTCTGAACAGAATAACTTAGTTTTACAGTGAAGCTGTAGCTCCTCCTGTTGGTTTTCCAAGGTGTATCCCACATTGCTGGTCTCATTCCAGCCTAGGATGGCCCTGGCTTATAAGGGAGCTGCAGTCAACCCTGTTTAATATCCTCTACACTCCAAAATGCTTCCCCTGGTCTCTGGCAAACCCTCTGCACATTCGTCCTGCTTTGTCTAGCTAATTCCAGTGTTAGCTTGGTTTGGTAACTTAAGCACTGGCTCTGTTTCTACAGGTTCTTTTCTGAAGAGTCAGCTTCGATTCATGGAGTTCCCAGTCCCATCATTCTGCTGAAGCAAGATGCAGTAGTGCTCAGTCAACAGCAGTGGGCACATATTTGTGCACTGTTCAGCCCTGTTTAATGGTGCAGCAGTGGAACCTTCAAGGCAGTGCTGTTGGGTGGGATTTCAGATGTCCTTTTTGATGACACATCTCTGTGTGATGTTTATCAGGCTCAGGAACTGGAAGACACCAAGAGTTGTCATTGCTGCTGGGCACAGCTGAAAGTGAAAGGATCCAGACAACAGAGGTCAAAAGTGGCTTAGTCTTTCCTGTCCCCTTCTCATTAAGGACAATACAAAGAAATAAGAGGTTTTCAGAAGTCTCACTAGAGTAAACTTTCATTAATGGCAGTATAATTATATAATTGCTTGAACAAGTGCTGCCTGAATCCTCTCAGGGTGCAGCTATCTAAGAAGACTTCAACAGAAATACATCCCTTTATGAATTTTTGGAAGCATTGTTTGCCCTGTGACAATATCCAGACACAGCCCTGGTTTGTGTTTCATACATACACATTTACCAGAGAAAATCAAAAGCTGGGGGGGAGTACACTGAGACAAGGGTCAGTCTGCTCAGTTGCTTTGGCTCATGTCATCATCTAACCCCTGTCAAAGCCAGGGAGTGCTCTGACCTGGTGTACAACAGTTGATAAAAGTTTGATTTGGGGTGTGACAGAAGACAAAAATTATCTACTCAGTGGGTATAGAGCAGACCAAGCATGTCTTACCTGTTCCAGAGAATGTTTTTCATTTAAGCTGTGAGCATCTGTGGTTCAGACAGCATTTCCTAGCTGAGCCTCTTTAGATGAGTGTCTGTCTCTGCTGCCTCTGCCACTCTGTGTTTGGCTTGAATGCTGTCAGGTTTGCTGATACTACAGGGACTTATTGCTCGTTAGTCCCACCAGTCTCTTTCAAAGCTGGGTTTAACGTGAGTGGGTTTGATATTGGGTGCATGCAGCATTGCATGAAACCTTAGCCCTGTAGAAATCCAGAGCATTCTGCTGTTGATTTCTCTGGACCTAGGATTTCCCCTTGTTTTCTGTCTCCACACCTATTCCTACTGCTGTTTTATACTCCCCTAATCCACTGGCCATCCATGCAGCATCTACTGGAGATGGCTGGGAAAGCTGTACTGCATCTTAATCTACATTCATCTGAAGATCTCTCTGGCTTTCTGTGTCATGCTGTGTAATTTCTTTCTCAGTAGTTTATTGCTTTTTTAAATTCAGCATTTAATTTTGTAAGCTTAGTAGGTATAAAGTTTAGCATGCCAAATAGCACTGCCTCTTTCTCCCAGAAGGGAAAAAAACCTTCCAGTTACCTGGGAAGGGTGGCTCAGTGTTGTGTGTGCGTTGCCACCCTGGCTGTGATGGTGCCTGCATGTATTAATGTGTCACTGAGCTTGGTGAGCTTTGTTGTTCCATATTAAACCTCTATTTTTTGTCATGAGTCCTCAGCTTGCTCTAGGACTGTACAAAAGGAAAATAGCCTCTGTGTCACTGTAGCATCTCTCAGTGTATCTGTAGGTTTTATATTGGTAAATGTTGTTATTTTGTGATTTTCAGCTACATCTTTCTCTTTGAGGTGTTAACAGATCATTGGGATGCAAGTATAGGGAGAACTAAGCAGCCCATAAGCCCGTGCTGAATTATGCATGTGGTTTATGGGTGTCCTTGGAAGCGCCTTGCACAGTTGTTTTTTATGAGCTGTGTGTGCATTTCCATAGATATGCACACAAGAAAGACATAGCCCTGACTTTGCAACTCTAAAAGTAGAAATTTAGTATATTAATCCAGACTTCTGAGTGGCACTATCTGAGTAATAGTAATAAAAAAAGGAAGGAAAGAGAGATGGAAGCAGATGGGAGGAGGCTCTACAGTTACCATCACTGTCATTGCTGCTGTTTTATGAGACAAAGTGGTGGCTTTAAGTTGAAATGTATTTGCTGCCACTGTACAAGAACTAAGAGGTTTTTTTTATTCAAAGTCACAGATCTTTTCCATTGAAGGGAAATCTGTATAAGCTGTACGTGCTGTTAGAGCTTACGTCTATGCAAAGAAGTAACAAAACTATTCCCCATATGATTTCAACTGCTGCCTCTCCTGAGCTTTCTGTGCCTCCTTTCCCCCCTTCCCTCAGAAAGGCTTGCTATGGGTGAAATGACGTGTGAAGTTTGAGTCATTTGCATATTTTTCATTTAGAAAATGGACATTTTATCACGTTTGATGGCTGAGGAAAATCGCCTACATGGAAATGGACACTAGTTTCGGGGTTACTGGCTGCAGCTTTCTGCAAGGATCCGGGTCGTTGCCATCCCTGCCGGAGCCACAAGAGGGCGACATTCCCGCCCCCCGGTATGTAGTGCTGCTGCTTACACACGAGAGTTTATTGCTATTGATGCTGAGCGCGCAGGACGGTTTTTTGGTGTTCAAATCAAGAAAAATGGTCCCTTCCTATTTTGTGAAGGCTCCTAATATTGCAGGGCTGACTGGTTTCTTTAGGACTGACCAAACGGTTCAAGAAAAATAGGAGTCTTTTCAAATACAGTCAGGTCTGCTGAAGCAATAGTCAAGTCATTGGTAGAGAGAAGATGAGTATGTCAGTTCTGGAAGCTGAGCTATTTTGTATCCCAGAAGAACGAATATGCTGATACTTGGTAGGTCTCCAGTGCCTGCCACTGAGAAAAGGACGTGCCTATTTCTTTTTCTTGCTGGAATTTCTGTGCTCTGTGTCTAACAGCCCAGATTTATAATTCAATCCGCGTCTATTTGTTTCTGACAGAAGAGGATTAAATAATAGCACAGCTCTGTTTTCTTTATAGCTGGGAATAGATAGCTGTGGCTTACCATCAGTGTAAACTGTACAGGGTTTTGTGATGTTTCAGATGAATGATGCTACTGCTGTATGAAAGTAAATCGCAGTGTCCTGGAGTGAGTCCCAGGATATTCTGCTGCTGCAGTAGTTCATTTCTGTAGCAGTACTCTTGAAGAGAAGCACATTAGGCTAGACTGTCCTTTCTGCTAACACCAGGAGTCACTGTGGCAAAGACAGTGAAAGTGGGCATGTTCAAAACTGATGCAGATCCAGTGGATATTAGAGCCTATTTTGAGAGGTTTGAGTTCCAGATTGGGAAGCCTCAATGGCTTTGTGCTGTACTAGCGGGGTGCATGACATTAAGCAAGCCACTGACCCCTGGAGCTCCAGTTTGGCTGATCAGAGGAAGGACCATCTGAGCACGAGGTCATCATTTCATCCCTCAAATGAGACTGTATTTAAACAGTAGATCTATCTTTGCCTTACTCTAGTACATGTGACCTGTGAGCTATCTCTGCATAAATGTGAGAGTTCCATAGTTAATTAGGGAACTGGAAACAAGACATAGTGAATCTAACCATTTTCCTTATCTTTTCTGCCTTCCATGACATCTTTTATCTTTTCTGAACTTCCTGAAGTACAAGGGACAAGGAGGTCGAAAACGGGAAGAAAATTAGAAGCACTTGGCCTGGTGCCTGCCTTTACGCTGTGTTGATTAGATTTTAATTGGCAATTCTTGTCTGTGATATAAGATAATTGCAGAGATATCCAGGATGCATTTGTAGAATAGGAAGAAACAGACACATCTGAGTTCTACTGGAGGAGTTTAATTAAAGACTTTATAAAGTGCAACAGATGGTGCTTTGCTAGTTAGGAAGACAGGCGTGAGGCCTCCTTGTAGATGTTCAGCCATGATGGTTAGAGCCTCTGCTCCCCTCTGATGCTAGAGATGCTCTGATACACTCTTCCTTTAGAGAACTTGAACTATTCAAGGTTAACTTGCACTTTATGTTCTGGTCCAAAGATTGTGTTTGAGAAAGTGAAGTCAGGTGGCCATAGGTTGAAATTCCTTGTGTGTGTGGTAGGACTGCCCTTCCCAACAGGAGCTTTGCTTTCACTGACCTCTGCAGTTGGCCTCTGCCTCCTGCAAGGCTTGCAGAAGTGAAAAGACACACCAGTAGCTGTACAGGTTTCTATATAGATGCTCCAGTGGCATGGAAGAAGGAAGATCTATTTGTTTTTCAGACAACAGTGCTCCCTGGTAATTTCATATGAGCCCACAACCAATCTTGGGCTGGCTCCTGGACTGGGATTATGTCAGTGTGAAACTTGGAAACAGATACTTGGAAAATATACATTATCTCACGTTTAAATGATTTGTTTTTTCACTTTTTAGCATCAGTAACAATGCAGGGGAGTTTCCACGGGATTAACTCCTTGGCTGTCTTTTCTTTCTGCAGCTTGGTATTCATTTCACTTCAGACTGTACTGGAAAGTGATTACCTGCAAGGGATTTAGTTACACTGGGCTTCAACAAAGGCAACACCAGATGCTCGAGAAACATTTTGAACATAAGCTCTGAGCTTTTTATAAGCTCTGAGGTTTTTTTTTTTAGGAGCTGTTTACTAGCCTCAATGGCTAATGCTTTGGGTTGGCTGATTTTGTTCTGTAGCCTTAGGATCTTCCTGAGAGGTGAGTGGGTAACTTTCTTATACAGACAGCCTTCTTTTTTGTTTTGTTTTGTTTTTTTTAATTGGTGCTGACACTGTTACCTTCTGAAAGCTATAAGGCATTAGAAATGGCAGTTGTTTAGCTCATTCTGGTTATAAACTGATGAGTGTGACTGCTGTTCTTTCAAAAGCACCATCTCTTTCAGGAATTCAGTCAGGGGAGAGAAGAAAAGTAGAGAAGGTCAGGGGGATGCATTCACCAAGAGATGAATAATAGATAGGGAAATAACATTGATGAACAGAAAATCCAGTAAGTTAAGTTTATTTCCAGCTTTGGTCCTCTCTGTGAGGCTTTGAGAAGTCAGCTAATTCATGTAGGTGTAACAGTAATAATGATAACAAGGAGCTTATTTGACTGTGGAACATGAGTTTTTCTGATTCAGCTTTCTTCTTAACAAGACAGGCTGAGAATATTTCTGTTTTAGTCACTGCACTGGTGGGATGCTCTGTCTCATTGTTCTTAATAGTAAAGAATATTGTATTAGTAGTACTAGTGCCATTGACACCAGAGATAAATTATACAAATATTTCATTATGGTGTAATAATAACTGGTCCTTTAGTCTGGAGTCTCGAATGTTTGTTCACTGTACCTTAAATTTATTTCTTTTGCTTTATTTTAGGGACTTCTTCCCTCTTGCCAAATTGCAGCATAGACTGCCAAACCCAGTGTCTCATAGACTGCGAGCAGGGACATTACTATGTGGCTGGCAACTGCTTGGAGTGTCCAACAGGTTTCTAGTAAGTCTCCCTCCTTCCCTCCCAGCAGCTGTACTCCCACAGTAAGAAAGTTTTACCTGGAGAATATTCTGAGAGCTATCTTGTAATGCAGAGCAGGAGGTGGGCCACAAAGCGTAGTGCCCAGTCCCTTACAGGTGAATAATCAGCTGACCAGGAAAATCACTATTTTTCACTTAAAATGTTGTCTAGGCCTTTCTGCAGCAATTGACAGGCACAGCTCCTGTTGGTGGGAGTGATTGTTCTTCAGCATGATAGTCTCAGGAAAACGTGTGGCAGTCTCTGTGTTTGTGGGGAGTGTGCAAATTCCAGATTCCCTTTTGGATTGCTTAGGACAGATTTTATGTATGGAGTATTTTGTGTAGTATGTGTTTAGGAGGGGCAGGAATGTTATTTGTAGCAGCAGCAAAAT
Organism: Caprimulgus europaeus; assembly: GCA_907165065.1. Next base: position 3,997,133 of record OU015548.1, on the reverse strand, counting down.
CTAGGCTGACTGTCAGATTAAAAGAGGAATACAAGGTGTCTTTGGCCTCAGTGCAGGGAATCCTCCCCTGGAGGATTTATTCTGTGTCCTGGCCACTTACTGATGTACCAGTCAGGAAATGTGACATAAACTGAGCACAGAGCAACAGTCTGAGAACAGAGAAGTCTGGGTACAAAGAACAGCGAGTTGCAAGGAGTTGGTGGTTGCTTCTAGAGGTGCTGAACTCAACAAACAGACTTATCATCCAACCTGGGGCTGTGTTGCAAGCAGGCCCTTAATGAGCCGTTTTCAGTTGGGAAGCTGTCCTAAACTCTGGTGTGTCATTGCCAGCATACTCTCTTCCTCAGAAGCAAATCATTAAGACTGTTTTCTCTGCCACACATAGCTCACTTTTAATGAAAGTGGAAATGGTTATTGCAGAATTTTCAGACACAATCTCAAACCAGATTATGAAAAAAAAGGTTTCATACAGACTGTCTTGAACCCTAAGATCAGGTTGCCCCACCTTCTACTGCAAATTCTGTCCTGTACATGGGTTAGAACATTCTGAGGTTCTGGAGGGATCTGAATTGAATTCATGCTTCTGTGGCTAAAAGAGGATTTGTTTATGCAGTTGGGAGGATGTTCCTCTATCTACACAACACCCATACTGGCTGGTAGGGAATGGAATTCCAGGGAAGTTGAAGAATTTGTTTTTATACCTTCATTATTTTTGATCCAGTTGCCCTGGGGGTCAAGCAGCTCCAAGGAAATGCCCGCTGGGAACAGCTAATGAACTTACTGCTCAAGCAGACATCACAGCCTGCCAGGTAAGCTGAAGGACAGGGGAAGAGAGCAAGCAGGTGAGGTAGTACTTTTTGCCTCTGCTCCCATGTATTTTCAATCATCTGACTTTGGGCTTCTCCCCAGATTTTACAGTCTGCTTTGAAATTTTTCAGGAAATTCTTGCACTGATTTATTTATTAGCTCTTGTTTGGCTCAGTGAAAGCAGGTTATCCCTCCAGGTGGACAGCAAGCAGCACACTCCCTCCTTTCATTGTTCACACCACTGACAGTGAAAAGCACGTTGTGAGCTCTCAAGAGTGCATAGGCCAGATTTTGAAAACAATCCAAGATCCTTTCTTTCTGGTGCTTGAGCTGAGGATGTCTGAAACTGCTGTTTGACATTATTTGTGCAAAGAGTCTGTTTTTGTGGCTCTGACACTCTGTGATCTCACTGCAGGTTTGTCCCAATGGCTATCTCAGCCTAGAGAGTGGAGCTGGGTGCCGTGCCTGTCCAGATGGCTATTCGTGTGATCGACATAGTGGTGTGCAGAGGAGCTGTGGCCCTGGTCAGTACTCACCAGAGGGAGAGTTGGAGTGTCAGGAATGTCCAGAGAGATACATCTGCCCAGATGGACGGAGCAGACAGGTATAGAATGAGCTCGTTACTCTCCAAGGGGAAATGTTCATCCTTCTGGACAGGCAGGGCCTGAACATGAGTGTATTGTCAAGAGAAGACAGGCTTCCATGGTTTAATAGCAGGATAGGGACCTTCCTTCATCCAAGAAAAGCATTCAAAACACTTGTGTGGTACCTAAGACCTTCCACAAATAGACTGTATTAAGAGAAAGAAATATTTCTCATCTAAATTCTGAGAATGTTAGTGCTCAGATTACCTGCCACCACTAAAACCCTCAGCCAAGGATCCAAAAGAAGCTTTGAGTTTGAACTGCCATTTTTGCTTCTAGAAATTGTTCCTGGAGAAGAGAGCTGAAGTAGTGCTGGGAAGCGGGGAGAGGGCAGAGAGGGAAGAAGCATGAGATGGAAGGCAACACTGGGCTTTTTCCTGACTCAGGCCTTCGTGGTGACAGTGTCCATCAGACCTTCTGGTGGTGTGAATTTGTGTTTCTGCCCCTCAGCACTGTTTGGCCGGTGAGCAGCCAGATCCAAGCCGTACTCATTGTGTAACCTGCACTTCTGGTTCCTTCTCAACTGATGACACTCTGCGATGCCAGCCCTGCCCAGCAGGTCAGTACATCTCACGAGCATCTTCTGTAGTTGTTAGAACTTACAGAGACTGAAATTACATCTTGTTCTGCTAAAACTTAGCTGGCACTATTGGAACAGAAAGGCTGCTTGTATCACAATAAAACTGGACATGAAAAAAATAATTCCTCAGATAAGGCAGATGCCAGCATGTTCACAAGAGTTCACGAAAAGCAGAGAATGAAAATGAGAAAATACAGAGAATCACAGCTGGTTTTGGTAGTCAGCCTTCTGGGTTTATGGAGGAGGCCCAGCTGATGTAGCCTTGGGATGTTAAGCCATTCTGGTACTGAATGATCACTTGGCACAGTTTCTCCATAAAGCAAGAGTTTCATGTAGCATTAAAATCCTGGTATGTCTCATACATCCCAGAGAATGAGTATAAGCCTAGTGAGGCTTTGGTAGCCCAATGTTAGCTTTCTGTTGTGCTTGTTTCCTGTGACAGAGTGTGGTGCTCTGGTATCCCTCCAAGTCCTTCCATATAAATTCAGTTCCATTCTTCAAGAAAGTACTTGGTAATGGGAAAAGTTTGGTGCTGCAGGTAACAGCAGTACTGCTGGTACTTCCCTCCACATACCCTCTGGCATTAATCCATATTTCCTAGCCCACCTGAACCCTAGCAAAAAGGCCTTACAGGGGGAGCATGGTGTAGCTGTGGGTTTTGTGAACGGATGTATACTGTCTCTACAGGGATGCAGTTTATGGTCTGCAGTCCTACCGAGCTTTTCTCTCTCCTGTAAGCCCTGTACTGCATATGAGGATGAACTATTGGATGAACAGCTCCAGGTGCCTCCTGCAGAGTCACTAAACCCAGTAACTTGATTCCTTTGTCTGTAATTAGAATCCCTCTTATTAAATAATGAAGAGTTCCTGTACCCTGGGTACATTACGTGTTGTCCAGTAGAAAGAGAAACAGATTAGCTAAAGAGATTGTGCTAGACCAAAATCTGTGTAGTTTAGATCCAGTTATAATACAAAGGTGAGAGAATAGAACAGAGGAATTCTCTTCTTTCCAGTACCTGGGGCTAGGTGTGAACAGCAAATAACTCATCTCGTGGAGGGTCAGCCATACATGGGAAGCAATGGTGGTTTTGTGGATCTGTGTCATATTACACTTACCATTTACTTCTTTAGGCTTAAGGAACTATTCATAAATTGTACTTACCAAACATGTGAACAAGTGAACAGACACAGGCGTGCTAGAGCATGGATTTAAGCGTGACAGATTTGCTACTGTATTATTATTGCTTATAGCACAAGATCAGCCAAAGGCTGTGGTCAGGTTTCACCTCCAGTATAACCACCACAAAACCTGGAGAGAGCAAGTGAAAATCTCTGAGTGGATGATCAGCACATTAAATATACACAACTCTGAAATTCAGTGTTTCAGTATCAAAATCAGTCCCTCTTGTGTCTTAAATCTGAGTAGGTCACCCAGCCCAATTGTAAAGCCCTTAGATGGTAAAGGAGTTTGAATATCATGATGAGCAGGAGAGGCCTGAGGATTTGCAGCCTTCTGTTCTTGGTTTGACTGACTTTAATTATATGTAATCTGTGTACTCAGCACTGCGTACGTGTGAATGAAGTGTTATTGCTGTGCTGATGCATAGCAATATATTTCAATATAGCAGTGGCACTTTCATGCCACAGTTAAATCCTTTTTTATTTCTTTTTTTTCTTTTTTTTTTTCACTCTTCAAATATCCATCTGGAGTTTAGTAAAGCATTTGATAATCAAGTTCTACAAATTCTTACTTGGCAAGAGTAATTAATTCTAGCTGAATATGAGCATTTTATCACTAAGTGCACAACTGGCAGAAGGATTTTAAGTGAAAGATGGTGTATTTGAACTGGGGAGAGGAATGTAGTCCTTTGAGCAGTACTAGGAGCACTTCAGCTGATCTTTAATCCTTGTGATCTTGGAGAAAGCAGAAGAATTGGAGCAGAAAGAGTGAACAATTAACTCTAATGCTATCTAATAAAACTAACTTAGATCTGTAGCTTGAAATTTAATTGTATGTTTTGAATTTAAAAATGTCATGATGTGTTAAACGTTTGAATTTTATTTGCCAGCTCAGTTCTACAAAAGGAAGAAACATTTTTAGACAAGAAGTTAATGAGAACTTATTTTTCAAATCTTGTCAAAATTGCTGAATCATGAAAGATTTGGGCTATCTGTAATGTGCTGCTTTTAAATCAAATAGATGACCTGCTGTTTTCTTTCATTGATTATGCCCATGCATCTCTGCTTATCTTGCAGGAGCAAGCAACTTAGAGTCTTCACAGAAACTTTGCTTTTCTGGATCAGGTTCCCTTGCTTCCTCCCGATGGGCCTTGCCCCCAGTGCAGGACAATTTGGCTGCTGACATATATTTACTTAGTGAGTTGAAGTTGGAGGGACAGACACACTTGAATGAGCAAGGCTTATCCATCTTTGACTTCACCTATTACTCAGTTTTTCTCACTGATGTGAAAGACTTTCTTGAAATGCCACCTATGGCAATGGCCTCCTTTCCATTCCTTCAAGTGAATTTGGCATCTCATTGCCATGAGGAATAAAACCCTTTTAATGTGTCAGGAAAGAAATTGCACTTACCAGCCAGCAGTCCTGTGTGGGTTCTAGGCTGTTTTCATTGATAGTGCCTCAGCTTACCAGGGACCACCCTGGGCTTCACTGCTTAAACAGGCTCTGTGCAACTGTGCAGTGCTGTGCCTCATAACACCTGCTTTATTTCAGGACACTACTGCCACCTTAGCTGTGCCTTGAGCTTGTGCTGACACAATTGGTTCTCCTGTTTTGACATTGGAGGTGGTTTGTATCCTGCCAGATCAGAGCAGGCTCCTGTCTGCCTTCAGGGTGCAGCATTCATACACACTGAGAGGATTTAGCCAGCAAACACTTGTACTTTCCCATTTGTCCTTGCCAGCATGCACACATATCAGCATGCAAGAGACCCATCAGCTCTCTAGTCTGAATTGTCCAGAATGTCATTTCTGAACCACACTCTTCTTCTCTATAGGTCACTTCTGTTCCAATGGCCTTGCAGTCCCTCCGTGCCCAGCAGGGAGTTTCAAGCCCAAGGAGGAACTTCACACACCCAGCAGCAGCAGCAGCTCCTCATGCTTGCCAGGTCTGTGTCATCAGAGTTCTTCATTTTAGACACTGGGTGTAATAATTCTCGTTGTAAATCACACTGGTAAGTACATTCTTATGAGGGGTCTGCAGTTAGAGTACTTATTTACTAGACTCTGGCTCAGGCAATACTAGAGCTGGATGAAAGGAACACTTATGGAATCTCCTATGAGACACCAGATCTGTGGTGAAACATTGAGGAATTACAAAGCTGTTAGATCCAGAGGAGCTTCCAATCCACTTATTTCATTGGAACTGCCTTTATGGATATAGACCCTGATATTTAGATACCTGCCTTATGCAGAGATTTCAAAGAAGTTGCAATGGAGGGAAAAGGCGGTTGTTGTACTTTAGGCAGAAGGGAAGAAAATCAGGGAGCAATCTGAAATGATGTGCTAAGGTCAGTTGTGAAGCCAAAGTCAGCAAGTGATGTTGTTAAAGCTTCATCAACTGTGTTAGCTTTGTGTGTGAGACACTTCTTTTAGCACTATTAGTCAACTTTGAAGAGATGTGTTATCCTGTAATGCAGGCTCATTTTCAAGCTTTTATAAGTGAAATAGAGGAGTAACATAATTAAAGCAAATTAACCATACACTTTCTCTTGGGAAAGGGGTCCCTTATTTGTTTGTCTTTGAATCAATCACAACAGTCCTTGGCCCATTCTTGCAGCAAGAGGAAACTAGGCAAAACTTTTTTTATTATAACATTAAAAAAAACACTGGAATTTATGCCTTCAGAAGCTGTAGAAGCCATGCCCTTAAGAGTTTTTAAAGTGCCAAGTAGGTGAAGCAGTGTGTAATGTTCTGCAATGCATACAAGGAGGTAAGCACAAGGCTTCTACAGATTCCCTGCTTTTTCCTGTGATATTTCCTTCTAGATATTTTTGGTTTGGCTTGGTTTTATTACGTATTGATCTTAATAGTGTTCCCTTAAGTTACAGTGCAGGCATCTTTTGTTTAACATGTGGGATTTTAGAGATGATCACAGCTCAGATTTGTTGTCATTCAAGCAGGTATCCCTGGGTTTGTGCTGAGTGTCTGTGAAACCTGTTCATCTCTCTCTGTATTCAGACTGCAAACATGGAAGCAGCTTTGCTTTCGTGGAAACCCCAGGCTCCCTTACAACTGAGGCCTAAACGTTGTGATTATTAAATATACCTGCATCAGAGTGTGTTTTCAGGCTGATGTTTTTGTTTATTTTTTAATATATCTAATTTCTTGTATTACCAACTCAGAACATAGTCCAGATGGTTTTACTGCTTCCATCAGCCACTCAACTGCAGTAACATTCAGCTAATCCAATACCACCACCTTCTGGCTTTGGTATGAATGAACCTCCATGATACCTTATTGCTGTGGGTGAAAGCAAAGGACTCAAAACCCCTCTGTTTTGTCAGCAGTCATGCTCCCTTTGGGACCTGAAATATCTTCTCCCTCTTTAGGAATTGGATTGTGTTTGAAGTGCCCTGCTGGGTATTTCTGTCCTGCTGGAGCAAGTTATCCAGTCCCATGCCAGCCAGGTACATACAACCCTCTCCAAGGACAGGATGAAGCCACTGACTGCAGAGCCTGCCCAGCGGGGAGAGCTTGTACTCAGGCTGGCTTAGCCCAGCCTGACACAGAGTGCTCACCAGGGTAAGCCTTGGTTGTTGTCTGTGCATATGTTGTGCCTCTGTTGTTTTTGCTTTCTATAGGGAGGTGCAGGTGGCATCCTCTGCTATGTCAAGATTTTATTGCAGCTTCTGGTAAATCAGTGTGGTGTAGACTGTTCTGGTGGAAGGCACTACTGCCTGCTATTGCCTCAGAATGGGTGACAAACAATAGACAAGAATAAAGCCAGACCACAGATCCCATGGTTATGAACAACACAACCTGGCTGAATAACCCACTTTTCTTCTGTTGAAAAATATATGACACAACCAGTCCATTTACAGCGTTTCATTTCCAGTATTTCTGCATTGCTGGTTTTCAGTTACATTGCTGTCAGCCACACTATCAAGTGCTTCAGCTTTTTTCCAGCTGCAGCATTCATCCTAATACTGTGGTAGGGCACAGAGTTTCTCTCCTTGTTGCATCAAAACATTTGTCCCAGCTAACCTACTGTGTTTTGTTAGGTACGTGTGCCCAGTGGGGTCATCCAGCCCTCATCTTCCAAACAATGCCTGTCCTCCAGGGACAGTTGGCAACGACTTCAACCTCTTTGATAAGTCCCAGTGTGAAACATGCCCTGCTGGATTTGCCTGTGTGAGAGGTAGGTGGCTTTATGACAAAGTGAACTGTGCTCTTTGGTAGGCAGTATCACAGAGCCCACCAGTAAGTACTAGAGCAGGTCACTGAGGTATCACAATGGTGGTAAATGGGAAAAAGTTGCCTTTTAGTGCTAGTGCAGAGAGTGCTGTGCCTGCAGGACCAGTTGATTTTAATTTTACTCTGAAGTTTTCTCTTTATGACACCCATGGTTACTGTTTTAACTTCATGACTCGGAAGCAACCAGTTTTTATGGTCTTCAAAGTTTATAGTTTACTGGTGTCCTCTTCACTTTAATGTCTATGCCAGCTTTGGATAGAGGCACCATGCAGGATACTTGAGTTAAAGAATAATTGCTTTAGTAACTGGTTCTGTGATAGAGACTCTCATCAACAGAGGAAGTAACTACTGTTATCCCATTTTAAATAGAGGAAAGGTGCAAAATGAGGAGAAGACTTCACTCAGGGTCATCTGGCAGAGCTGAAAACAGAATAAGGGAGCTGGATAGTGTGAAGCCAGTATGCTACCCACTAGGCTTCTCTTAATTTTATCTGTGTTTACAGGAACTGGGGGGAAACAGAAACCTCCCACTCCATGCCCAGTTGGTCACTACTGCCCACCAGGTACAAAGCACCCAATGCAGCACAAGTGTGCCCCAGGCACCTGGAGCAATAGGACAAGCCTGGCCTCAGAAGAGGAGTGCTTTTTGTGTCCTGCAGGCTGGTTTTGTGTGGGAGGAGCCCGTATCCCTACTGGGATGTGCAGCTCAGGGCACTACTGCCCTCAAGGTAGGCAGCTTTTTGAAGGAATGATGATTTAGTTTATTTCTGTCTTCAGAAATTTTGTGGACTCTGGTGAAGTCATGCACTGACTTTATCAGCATATCTTTTTCACCAGAGTATTTCAGTGTGGAGTTGGATAGCAAACTGTCTATTCTGTATAGTCAACACTTTATACTGTTTGAACTGAGCACATTGGTGTTGTTATTTTCTTTTCCTTAATTTGCAAAGAATTAAGATGCACAGTCAAGTTGTCTGGTACAAGCACAATTCTAAATTTGATACTTCCTGCAAAGATTCTGCAGTATTTGCTAAATGATGATTTTGTTGTTGTTCTCAGAGCTGTGAACAGTAATGTTTATATATATAAATATGTATTTCCATGTAACTTACATAAATATTTAATAACAATGAAAACCAGGGGGCCTTATTGCCTTCTGGCTTCAAGGCTGTATTAAGAATTAGGGTGATTCTCTCCTCCTTTTTTGGAAAGGTACATGGAAGGGCACACAGTACCCCTGCCCTGCAGGAACTTACAGCACCAGGCTGGGAAATGGCAGAGTGGAGGATTGCACTGCCTGCCCTGCAGGAGCTTTCTGCACCAGTGGGACCTCCAAGCCAGTTCTGTGCCCAGTGTAAGTATGCTACAGATGCTGCAGTAGCTGTGGGTCTCTGACCCATGCAGGTACAAAAGAAAATATTTCTATATGGCATTTCAGAACACTTCTGATTTTAAGTAATATCTTTCTGCACCAGTTATGTTGGCAAGATCCTTTCACCTTGCATGTTACCGGGTGGTCCAGGCAAATTTTTTCTGAATCAGGCAGTTTCTTAGCTCCAGAAATGGTAGATTTCCTCTCTATGAAAGACTAAGAATGCAGACCAGAGGTGCACTGTCCTTTTCTTGGTCGCTTTGCTGCTGTTTATGACTCACCTTTCAGCTGTATTTTCTCCTGCAGAGGAACTTACCGCATGGAACATGGTGTAAAAGTGGCTGCAGACTGCATCCCTTGTCCTGGAGGGTATTATTGCCCTGAGCTTGGCACTGTGACTCCTCAGACATGTGGTGCTGGCAACTTCTCAGTAAGTAGCAATAATTTTATCCTGGCATCTGTTCAACATAAGGACTGAATTTTGGCAGAAAAGGGAGATTCATTGGGAGGTTGAGGCTTTGAGTGCCTCAAAAGAGGCACTGGAATGAGCACCTCCCCTTGCATGATGGGCCTGAGCGTTTAGGATGATTGTGTACAGTGCTTTAAACAATATTGACCACCTGTGCTGACCCTGCAAGGAAAGAGTGACAGTGCAGTCTAGAGAAGACACTGGGAATGTTCCTACACCATCAGGTTTGGAGCTGCTCCAGACATGATGCTAAAAGTGTGTGTGCAATGCTGTTCTTGCTGTTGCTCCTGCTCCAGAGGCTTGCATGACAGTACATGCCATGTGTCTGGCAGTGTGTAGTTGGGGACATAGTTTGGGTTTTCATGATGTGTTTTACACTTGTTGTTGTAAGTATTGCAGGGGAGTGGCAGAGAGCAGACACCTGTATTTAGTTCCTGCTCAAAAGGAAATATTTGATTGCAATGGAGTTAAACTGTCAGTTGGCTTTGGAGGGCAAAACAAGATGGAGCCAGAGAAAGGAACAGTGGTGGTACAGCTGTTCTCACGAGCAAGTGCTAAGGTGTACTTCTTATTTATCTGCCCCCATACTGTAATGAATATTTCCAGTGATAATTGCCCTGTTTCCCTGTTGCTGGGAAACAGGCTTGTCACTCCTGTCAGATGACCCCAATATCTCTGTCCAGGCCAATTTTGTGTCACTGCATGAACTCAGTAGTTATCACTGGAACCCTTTATTAAGATTGAAGAGGAGATAAATGATGAACAGAGATTTATGTATGGCAAATAGACCTAGATAATTTCTTGTGTGCACTTTGGAGTTCAGTGTAACAAAGGAAGATGACAGAATGTGTCTGATTTTCTCTGCTTCTGCTGGCAAAGGGCATTGGATTGACTGTTCTGAGGATTAGAACATGGATAATCCACAGGCAGTGGTAGGGCCTGCTTCTTACTTGTGAAGCCCAGGCTTTCCTGCCTGCAGGGTGAATACACTGAATTGCATTCTGTTTGTTGTTCATAGGTTTGGTTAGGTGGAATTTATTTAAAGGAAGGTCTTTGTTTCTGGTAGTATTACTGAGCATAACAGGAAATGTTTTATAAGAGCAGGGTCCTGTCATGGGTTCCCAAGGGCAATGTCTTTGCTCAGTGGCAGTGTTTTTGTGGACTGTTCTGCTCACTGGTAGGATCTGCTGTAGAGAGAGGTGGTTGCATTCATTTCCTTTGTTTTGTGCCTCAACATAGCTTGCCAAATATGCAGGGATTCTTTTGTGTCTAGATGTGGAACCATATACCTTTCATGTTGTAGGACCAAGGTTCAGCATCCTGCTTGCCGTGTCTTGTTGGACACTACTGTGCTAGTGAGCACACCAGCCGGGAGGTGATGCTCCTTACCATGAGGTGCCCAGCGGGTCTCCTGTGCCCAGCAGGACAGGCAGCTGTTCCAGATGCCAGTGCAAATGCCTGCCCAAGAGGATACTACTGTCCCCAGGGAGATAGTGTAAGTGAGTCTGCTTTGGTTCTTGGGATTCACTGTTCTCTCAAGTTGGCTGTACAGTTGCAGTCTGCACTGGAATTAGTCTTGGTATGGAAGCCTTTCCTAATATGGTTGGGTTTTTTTTATGATTTCTGTACTCTTTTGGTGTTCACAGATTTTTAGCAGCATTTGCCCTACATAAAACTGTTCCTAATATTGGCATGACATTTTCTGAGATGCTCTATACCATACAGAGGATTGGATCCCCATTCTATTATCCCAACTTTTCACCATTCACACCAGATTCCTAGTGCCCCTTTTCAGTGCTTCTTCCCACTTACTGGGAAGAATAATTTTCACAGCTTCAGCTGTATGTTTGCCTTGTGGGATGTAGCAGTCATATAGTGTGTTGAAGACCCATTTTTCTGTTTCATTTCAAGGGCTCACTTGCTATGCCTTGCCCCAATGGGACCTATAGTGAGCAGACAGGTCTAAGCAGCGCTGATGAATGCTTAGTGTGCCCCACAGGGAAGTACTGCTACAGGGATGGGATGGAGCCTTCAGGAATTCCCTACCCTGTAAGTATAGCCTAGGTTCTCCCAATTTTTTTTTCCAAAGGCTGCAACTGTTAATGGAGCAGGCTTAATGCATATTTTCTGTCTTGTCTTTACCTTCTGCCTGTCAATGCAGGCTATCAAAGAGAGTTCAAAGGTGAGGAATTGGTACTGCTCTGTCTCTAATGAGTTTTGAGATCTTTCACTGTGATTGTCTTGTCTCTGGAAAGAGTGAACTCTTCAAATATTAATAGCTGTTAAAAAAGAAGCCTCTATAAAGAGTAAAAAATGAATTGAATTCTCTTCAACATGGATGAACCTATGCTTTTGTTTAAGAGCAAGGTGATAACTCTTATCCCAGTTACAGCTCTTTTCCAAGTGCAGAAGAGCAGCATCTTCCCCACAACTGTACAGGTAACATATAGGGCCTGTCTCAATTACAAGATCTTACCTTAAAAAATGTTGCCTAAAATAATTATCCTACATGATCAGAATTTTACTGATCAGGCTGTGAATTCTCTTCCTTCCCTTCTTTTCTGCCCCATTTTCTTGTAGTAAAAAAATTTCAATGTATTCAAATTGTAGATAAAGCTTGGATCTTTCTGTGTTGAATCTTAACAGATTGCTCTTCCCTACTCAGAAGAAGACAACAAAGCCATGCCTGACACTGTGTATCTTGCTTTCCAGACAGGAGATTGTCCACCTGGCTATTACTGCCCTCCAGGGACTGGGTTCCCTTTCTCCTTCCCCTGTATGCCAGGCTTCTTCTGGGATAATTCCAGTGTGCAGGATGAAGACATTTGCAAACCATGTCTACCTGGGTGCTACTGTGACTCTCCTGCCATGTCAGAGCCCAAAACTTGCCCAGCAGTGAGTTCTTCTTTCTTGGTTATTTAATGTGAGAAGCTGGTGTGGAGGAGTCTATTTAATAGAAGAGCCTTAAATGCTGTATTAAGCTGGCTTTTGTTTTGCAGGGCTTTTACTGTGTCAAAGGCAGCTCTAAACCTGAACCCTGCCCAGAGGGCACCTACAGCAACAAGAAGGGACTGTCTGGACCCTCGGAGTGCAGCCCATGTGGCCATGGTTTCTACTGTGCTATTCCAGGACAGACTGGGCCAAGTGGTCCCTGTAAAGCTGGATTCTACTGCCAGGGCAGGGCCCTGACTCCAGTAAGTCACATGGCAAGTTTTTCTTCTCCTTACCTAATTTTGCTCCACTGTGGTGTTTTTTTTTTCCCTACAGCAGTGCTTTTTATTAACCCAGTGACTTCAAGAGTCACAATTTTGTACTGCTCACCCACATATTTATGGCACAAGGACCGTTCGTGCTGCCCTCAAGGGGAGTGTAACCACATCATATTTTTCTCTCTCAACATTAACACTCCCTTAACTAAAAATATGGCCAAGAGAAAAGGCTACAGGTGAAAAGTTCAGTGGATGTGACTCACAGTGGGATTGCTAGTATAAAAAGGTCATCCTTATTTATTCTTTTTGTGTTTGCTACATTTCCCTTAAGCAGGTATTGTCTGTTCCCTTTACAACAGAGCAGGTCTCTGTTTTTCTTTTCTTTATTGCCTTGGGCCCAAGTCAGTTAATATTTTTATATTAATATTAATCAGTATGATGCCTTAAATATAAAAGCAGTAAATGCCCTTTACTCCTTTTTTTGAATGATGCCTTTTCCAATTTCAGTTGCCCACAGATGGTGTGACAGGAGACGTGTGTCCTGCTGGGGCATACTGCCCACCCGGCTCGTCCTTACCTATCCCCTGTCCTCCAGGAACTTACAGCAACATGAGTGGGTTGAGGAGCCTCCATGAATGCTTGGACTGCCCACCTGGGTGAGTGTCATCTTTGGAGAGTATGGCTCAGTTCTGCCCCATTGCAAAGGGATTGTTCAACCCTCAAGGTCGTTGCCACAGCAGCTCATCCTTACCTTCAGCCCCCTTGCAGAGGAGTCCCCTCTTTTCCCAGGGCTTGACTGCAAATGCACTACCTATGTTCTCCATGGCTCTCAGAAATCTGAGAGGTTGTGATCTTTAAAAAGTATGTGTGAGAAATGTTACATATCCTCTGCAAACAAGAACCAGATCCCTAAAGTTCTGGGTAGACTGTAGGGATTTTTTTGTATTGGGACTGTGCTGTCCAGTGACAAAAGGAACTGTTGCTACCCAAAGTTTTTGTTTTTCCCCACCTAGCCTGTATTGTGATGGGACAAATAACCAAGCTCCCTCAGGACCATGTGAACCTGGCTACTTCTGTACAGGAGGTGCCAAAAATGCTCTTCAGCAAGTGGTGATGGAGGGGCATTATTCCTTAACAGGAGCTTTCAGGCCAGAGCCATGTCCTCTTGGCACCTTCCAGCCTGTAAGTATAGTAGCATACACAGTGTAAGATAACTTGTGGGGTTATCAGAGCCCTTGGAAACTGTAAAGTGTGTGAATAGAAATTAATGAAGTGTTTGTAAGTGGTCTGCTTGAAAAAAAGAGAAACTTGTGTTTTCTCCTAAAGTGGGTAATCACCAGCTCCTTTGCTTTTACCCTGCAACAGAAGAACTCGGTGCAGAACTGAAAAGGGTTGGGTCAGGTCATCAGATCCATCAGTCCAACACTGTTGTCTGTAGCTCATTTTGCAGTTTTTTCTTAAGTTTTCTTGCATAGTGCAAATTTAGAAGTGTGCTGAGGAGGCTTTAGCCTAGCATGGGGGAATGAACATGTGCAGGTGTCTTACTACTGTGTTAGACCAGGGCTGTGCATGTCACTGGTTTAGTGGTGCAAGGTGCTGTTCAGATGCCACAAACCTGTGTCATTTGGACTGCAGTGTGGAGTCCCTGGGAGGTGGCAGAACGTACAAAGTTCATTCATTCAGTTCTTCCTATGTTCTCTCTTCAGGGCCGTGGTCAGTCTCTTTGTATGGACTGTCCAGAAGGTACATTCTGCAATGAGACAGGCCTGGCTGCACCCCAGGATTGTCCCAAAGGGCATTTTTGCTTGGCTGGAAGTTCCTTGCCTCTCCCATGTCCAGTGGTAAGAATCAGATATGGACTTGTTTTTCAAGTAGTAATTTTCAGCAGACTTCCAGCCCTCTGGCAACAAGCTTTCACTGAATTCTCTCTCTGTGCAGGGAACTTACACAGATGCAGTCAGGGCAGGTTCATGCAAGCCCTGCCCGGCAGGCATGTACTGCAGTGTGGCTGGTCTGACTGAGCCAGAAGGACGCTGCAAGCCAGGATATTACTGCATTCAAGGTTCCAGCAGCTCCTCACCTGTGAGTACTGAATATCTTGCTTTGCTTCAGAGCTTTTGACACTGCAAGAGCTTTCATAAACCATGTTAATTTTATTTTCCTTGCTTCAGGTGGGGCTTCCATTTGGAGATCTTTGCCCCCAAGGACATTATTGCCCTGCTGGCACAACACACCCGAAAGAGATGCCATGTCCTGCTGGCACCTGGAACGGACAGAGAGGAGCCCAGGATGCCACTTGGTGTCTGCCTTGTGCCCCTGGGTTTTTCTGCAATATGTCTGGCCAAGATGCTCCTGTAGGACTTTGTGCACAGGGTGAGAAAAAGCTGGAACTTCTTGAGCTGCTTGGAAATTCAGTTGGTTTTGAATGGGAGATAGAACTCAAATGCTTTCTGCTTTAAGGCTATTACTGCACAGGAGGAACGAAGACTGCAAAGCCAGCGAATGGTATCACTGGAGATCTCTGCCCTCGAGGACATTTTTGCCCTGCAGGCTCAGCAGCACCTTCTCCCTGCCCCAGTGGAGAATACACTAATGCAGTAGGTCAGGACCTGGATCTTTGCAGCTTCAGTGTGACTTGGGGGAGCTAGGAACACAGGTTGTGTTTTTTATCTGTATCCAAGAATGTCTTGATAACTGCTGGCTGTTATGAGCTTTCAGTATTGGGGTTGAGGTGTTGTTTTTCTCCTAGTGTCATATGGAGAATATATTTCCCCCCTGCAGCAGCTCCTGTATTAGGATTTTAGCACTCAGAGCACAGAAAGCTAGTAAGCAGTTAACCAATTTCCTTGCCGTTCTGCCTGCCACCTAATGGTGAGATGTGGAGGGTACTGGCACTCTGGGCTGGGAAAAGGGAGTTGGGAAGCATGCTGAATCACACATTCCTGGGAGAGGGTGCATGTTTGAAAACCTGTTTTTACATGAGGACTTACAGAATAACTTTATTTGGTTTTCTGCTTCTTTAAGTGCACAACTAGGCAGATGGAAGTTGTGCAGATGGTATTTTTCTTCCACTTCATTACATGGTTTCTTTTAATTCCTGTATTTCCTTCACAGGTCAAGACAAATGCTTTCCTTGTCTTGCTGGGTTTCACTGTTCAAAAGGACTAAGACACCGCTGTCCTCCTGGCTTCTATTGCCCTCAGAAAACTGGAATCAGTTTTTATCCTTGTCCCCCTGGGACTTACAACCCATCCTACGGACTCAGCCAGGCTGAGAGGTGTCAGCAGTGTCCTGCAGGTGAGGAAATGACCGAGCACTCTGTTCATGTAAGACAGTGTCTAAGGGGATGATCTCTCTGCATATCTCTAATCCACTGATGCATGTTTTACCTCTAGGAAATGAAAGCATAAAAACACACAGTCAAGGGAGGTTCCTTGTCCCACTGGCAATGTCCCCCAATGAGCCACAGGTTTTTTTGAGGCTCTGGAGAAGAGTTTGGGGTTTCCCAGAAGAGCATGATCTGAATTGGAATGCACTTTTGTCCCAGTTGTGCTGATGCTGAGGGACTGGCTCTCCCAATGTCTTCCCCTTTGCCTTCCCATCTGTGTGTGCAGCACAACAGCTCTCCTGTTTTTTTCTCACAGTTTATTAATACTCTTTCCCCTCTGTGGTCTTCCAGGAATGTTCTGTGGAGAATGGGGATTATCGTCTCCAAGTGGTCCCTGCTGGCCAGGATTCTTCTGCACAGCAGGTATTGTATTTAGTGTTCACAGAGCAAAAAGAGAAGTGAAAAAGTAGGAAGCTGTGGCCTTTTAGGGATTGTTTTTTGTACATTCTCTGTGCAATCTCTCCCTGTCTTTTATTGCAGAGAGTGCCAGGATAATCCTGAGGAGTGAAGCTATGTGATATGGTTATACTCAGCCATATCAGAAGTCTCCCTAGTCAAATATGGGCTTCCTGAGGCTAGTAGGACTTAGAGTCCCTATATTCTCATATAAATAAAATAGCTTCTGTACATGCTGACCCCTTCAACAAAGAGATGATTCTGGATTTACCATGGGAGATGGACATTTGGGATCACTAACTTTTAATTTTGGTTGCAGCAATGGGAACTCATGTAAGCTCTTCCCTTCTGGGTATCAATTGCCTATGAATAGCAACTCATATCATTCAAGATACTTTTGATCTATCTTTTTTATGTAGGAGCAAGTGTCCCAAACCCTAATGGAGCCACAAACACGAGTGCTGGTGGCCCATGCCCACCTGGACACTTCTGCCCAGCAGGCACAAGTATCCCGCAGCGATGCCCCGTGGGTACTTACTCAGACAGGTAAGCTTCTTGGCACTGCTGATGCTAATTTTTCTTTTCCTTTTCTTTTTGGTTTTTCCCTTAGTTCTTTAAGCAACAAATTACAGCTAAGTAAGGCTCATTAGACACATCTTTGCATTGATCCTAAAATCATCAAGGTTGTTTTCACTTGGCCAGAGGTGTAGGCATCAGTGGTCTACCTGCTGAACTTGCAGACTTGCCAACTGAAATCCTGCTTATGTTCCTCACCAGGCTTCACAACTGGCAGGACTCCAGCTGCACAGTGTGTACCTCTGGCTATTACTGCAGCTCTCCTGGCCTCGTGGCACCCTCAGGACCCTGCTCAGCTGGCTACTACTGCCTCTCTGGAGCTTCCTCACCATCACCACTTGGTGAGCTGTACTGGGTGAATGTTGGTGTCTTCATCTGCCTGTGTCCAATAATCAGGGGTTTTGGCAACAGGTAGCTTTAAAAAATGCCACCTTTTCCCCTAGTATTCCTGCCCCTACCTTCTCTCAGTCACCTAGGCCCCCACAGTCATTTTGTTCGAGGTAGTTTTACCAGTGCATGCATGCCAAGGATGAAGAAGCAGTTGGTCCAGCAGTCTGTGTTTTTGAATGAGATACTTGTGTGAAACACTGGGAAAGTTATGGGTGCCTGCCTGTAATGGACAAAGCCTGATTCCTCCTTGTCATTTTATTGTGTCTTAGAAATAATAATTTCTAGGGAAGAGTTACAAGTCCCCAGCAGAAAATTCCAAATTCTCCGTAATTCCTGGTATATGTGAAGCAGAGTGTTTAGAGAGCTGATCTGTTAAATATGGTTTGTTGTGGCTTTGCCTGTGAAGCAAGGAAGGAAGAAACACAGCACCACAGCATCAAATAATTCCAAAGCTGGGATACAGTGGTCATTCTGGTTACTGTTTTGTGCATCCTCTTCACCTGTCTTCTGGGATCCCAGAGAAGACAAGATCCTCATCAGTGAGGTGTTAGCTCCCTTTGTTGGCATTGTCCCTTCCCCAACATCTCACTTCATTGGCCATGTCTTCTACTTTCTGTGTCCTAGGTATCTGGGAGAATGGAGGCCCTTGTCCTGTGAGCCATTTCTGCCCAGAAGGAACCAGCTTTCCCTTACCCTGCCCTGCAGGGACTTACAACAACCTCACCAGACAAGCTGCATGCTTCCCTTGTGCTGCAGGCTACTACTGCCCAGAAAATACCACCAGCTACAGTATGAATCCTTGCCCAGCTGGCTTTTACTGCCCCAAAGGTAAGATGGGCCCAGGGGACAAGGCAATCTATTGGCCAGGCTGAAACATCCTTCTTAAGGGCAAGAAATGATCTCTGGGAATGAAATATTTAAGTGTTGGTCTGGTTCTTCATGGAAAAAAACCCCAATCTTTAAACCATAGATATGGCTGTTGCTAAATCCCCTCATAGGGAAGCTGAACAGTACCAGAGACTGGCTTGGCCATGAAGGACCAAGGAGATCAGCAATGAGACATGCAGGGATGCAGCAGGCTTAATAGCCGAGATAGTATTTATAGTCCATGAAAGATTCTTGCTCTCTTTATCCCAAAGGAACCAGATTTGCTACTGAGTTTCCCTGTCCCCGGGGCTACTACAACCCTGATCCCATGACACAGAGCTTGGATAGCTGCTTGCCCTGTCCACCTGGGCACTACTGTGGTAAGGAGAACTTGACAGCTGCCTCAGGCAAGTGCGATGCAGGTGAGTCTGGATCTGTTTGGCTGTTGTATTGTGCAGCACTTGGGGACAGTATGTTTGGGAGGCTGATGCTTATGTCCTGCAGCTTTTACTGCAGCCTTTCCTGTCTGAATTGAGCACAGTGCCCATAAGTCAAAAATACTGAACTTAAGGTTGTAAAATCTCTTTATCATCTTTGCTGATGTGGTATTAAATAGAAGCACCATTGCATGTACTATTATTGTGTGGAAAATTATGCCATGGTGGTGTTCAACTTTGGTGGTATTAACCTGCCCCATATTTTGTGTGCCTATGATTGTGCTGTGCAGACATTACGTGCAAAGCCATCCCAACTGGTTTGTTCATGATAATTTCTGGGGCTCTGTCATTGCTAGAGCTTCTCAGTCATGTTTGCTGTTCTCAGGTTGGTTTTGCATCTCAGCTGCTTGGACCTCACAGCCTTTTGATCTGGACAACTACACCAATGCCAACTGCCTCTGTCCAGCCACTGCCACTGGGGGGAAGTGCATAGCTGGTTTCTATTGCCCCAGAGGAAGCCCAGAGCCTCTTCCCTGCCCTCCAGGGTTTTACTGCAATGCATCAGGTTAGTGTTTTTGGAGAACAGGAGTGATCTGTTTTGAGGGGAGTTAAAATAAAGGCATTGTGTGGACAAGTAAATGTTTGCTATTCAAGAAGTCGTTAGAGGACTCTAAAGCTAAGTTCTGCTTCTGGGTGATAAACCTGACTTTGCTCAGAATTTGCTGTGTGACCTTGAGTGAGTCACTTTGTTTCTGTGGCCATGTTCCCGTCTTCAGAGGGCTGGTATGAACACACGTCATTACAGGTTCACAGATGTAGAGAATCAGGGTCTCCTGGCAGACCCCTCTGTATTTACTGCATCTGCAGAGCCCGCAGATGCTGGGATACTGACTGCTGCTTCATTTTCTCCTACTCCTTTTCTGTCCTTTCAGTGTGTAAAACAGGAACTGATACTTCCATAGAGCTGTAATGCTTGCAGGATGCCTTTGCTGTCTCCTTGGACTAGCACAGAATGGAACTCAGGTGTTACCTTGCAGTGTTTGCCCAGAGGGAGGCTGCAAGTGGTATTTTTTCTTCCTTTTCTCCCTTTATCTTAGTGCTTTGAGTGCCATTATCCTCTCTGTCTTCCAGGTCTGTCTGCTCCCAGTGGAGAGTGTACTGCTGGGTTTTACTGTAAAGGTGGAGCAGCTCTCCCTAAACCAACAGATGGTGTGACTGGGAATATCTGCCCTGTGGGAACTTATTGCAGTAAGTATTCAGCATCAATCAGGACTAAAAATCTCATGTCATATAATATCTGAAATACTGATAGGGGATTTTGAAAGTGTGGTGGCCAACTTGCTAGGGTCTGACCAGAGTGCCTGAAGTCCCAGATTCTTCCCCTGGCCTCTTCTTTGAAAGTGGTGATGTGTTTCAGTGCCTAAACTCATCTGTCTTTAGAATGTAGCTTCAACTCTGTTTCCCCTGGTAAAAAGAAGATAATAACATCAGTCCTCTCCCATGCAGCACTGTTTGATCTATGAGTGAAAAATAAGACTTCACTGACACTGTTTGCATGCTGCTGTGCATTCATCCAGCACCTGAATGCAGCAATCTCATTCATTCTTTCATTGTTCATTTCTCCTTATCTTGCTTCTGTTCTTACAGCTGCAGCATCAGCAGTACCCAAGCTCTGCCCAGCTGGCACCTTTTCCAGCCTTCTAGGGAGGAGAACACTTTTGGAGTGCCAGCCTTGTCCCTCTGGCTTCTATTGTGAGGTACCTGGCCTCAGTGCCCCAACTGGAGAGTGCTGGGAAGGTAAGTAAGAACAAACTGCAGTGCACTGCAGGTTGACAAAGTCTCTGGGGACATGGTCAAAGGAGAGTGAGTTTGTGTGTGTCAGACAAGATGAAAATAGATGTTTTTCTGAGAGTTACTCTTTTAGAGTGGAAAACCATTTCCTTACTGGGAGATCTGACAGGAGTCAGAGAGGTGCTGTAGACTGTACAGGCATCCAGAAAATAGTATTTAAATTTTTCACAATATCCAAATGTTATTTAGTGCATTCCTCATGAAAGAGGTGCCTGATTTTTAATTGACTCTTGAGCCTTCCTATGGATTAAAGTTTAGAGACTGCCTTGATGGTTTTCCTTCTCTTGACTGCAGAAGAACAATTTCCGGCTCTGTGTAAAAAGGCCATAAGAGGTTAAAGCAATTCAAATGTGAAAGCAGAAAAGGTAACTTCTGTGTATTCTGAACAATTAACATATTGGTAGGGGAAAACTCTTGATATTTAGTGGAAAAGTTTATTTGAAGGGTTTCAGTAACTGAAAGGAAACAGAGATGAGTGCTGTGTCCCTAAGTATTTTCCTGTGCCACATAAGTTTTGTTCTGGGGACCACTGGGCGGTAAATTGCCTTCTAAAGAGTAGAAAGCTTTGATGTGTCTTTGTCCCAGCAGGAATGTGATTCAGATCAATAGTAATTTAAGGTCAACAGTAGATTTATTTTTTGAGTGGCCAGCAAAGTGCTATGTATGCTTAGGACAACCTGTTAGGAGTCTTTTCTTCTAACATGCAGCACCTCAGTAGCTAGTATCTCCCAGTGACTAAGCTTGCTTTCCTCTGTCTTCACTGCAGGCTATTACTGTGACAGCCAGCAAGGGCCAGTTACTGATTTTACACTTTACCCATGCCCACAAGGCTTTTACTGCCCACCAGGGACAAACAGGAGCACTCAGTACAGCTGCCCTGCAGGAACCTTTGGACCAAGGGAAAAACTGAAAACTATCAAGGAATGTCAAAGATGCCCACCAGGAAAATACTGTGAATTCTCTGGACTTGGTGCCCCAACAGGTAGGTGTGTTGCTCTTCTGAGCATGTTTGCTACTGCTAGAGAGTCATGTCAGTGGCTGATGTCTAGTGCTGGGGACTGGACCTGGCACTCTAGGGTTCTGATCTCAGCTAAGGTGAACTGTCCCATTTTACTTGTCAAAAACTTTCTGAGAAAGAAAAAGATTCTGTTTTCTAAGCCAGAAGTGAGAGAGGGACTGCAGGAACAAGAATTCTATGTATGATACCTCATCAAAAAATCCAGTGGGAAGATTTCCAGGATCAAACCTGTCTGGTATTCTCTTTAGAATTATTTTTTTCAACCTAGTTCCCAAAGAACAAATCCTTTCATGTAACTGATGCACATGTGATCAGGCTTAGCAGAGAAAGAGAGGGCAAAATACCCAGCAATGACATTTCTCCTTTTTTTTTTTTTTTTCCAAGATTGATTTTTCACATTAGCACTGATGACTTTTCATTGCTCCTTGTCCCACATAGATAAAGGCTCTAATTCAGAAAAGCACTTTAATAAAATTCTTAATGTTTCATGCTCCACTTGAGAATGTGTTGAATATGTATGTGATGAGAAATATGTGCTGAAGTTCTTGTCCAAATATGCAGGCATTGTTTAGTGTGAGCTAAGTAAAGTGATTCCCTATCTAGGAACTGTCAGTCTGGCATCTGCTACCAGTTCTGCACTCCTTATGGTTACAAGCAACTCCTCTGCTTGATAACCATTACCTTGCTAATAAATTACTGTATTTTGTATATATTATTCTGTTTTCTAGGAGACTGTGCTGAGGGATTTTGGTGCAAAAGTGGTGCCCGAGTAAGAAACCCCCAAGATGGAGAATCAGGACTTCCTTGTCCTCCTGGTCATTATTGTCCTGAAGGTAGGGTGCTTTGCTAAAGCATAAAGCATAGTTTTTAATAACTTATAGAAAGCCTGAGGTGGCATTTCCTTTCCTCACTCTGGTGCAATTGCTTTTGCCAGGTGCACCACTTCCATTGCAGTGCCCTCCTGGCACATGGTCTGGCACTGAAGGCAGTAGGAGTTTGCAGGAATGCCAGCCTTGCCCTGGGGGATTTTATTGCAATAGCTCTGGCCAGATGGGCCCCTCAGGACACTGCAGTGCAGGGTAGGTAGAGCAGTGAACACGTTTATGTGCTCTGTGTGAGGAGAGGTGTTCTACAAGGGATCTTCTTTACCTTTCTGAAATACAGAAGGTATGTTCCTGTGTTCATGGCTGCAGGTACTACTGCATCACTGGGGCCCGGACACCAACACCCACGGATGGCCTTTCAGGAGCTCCATGTCCAGTCAATCATTTTTGTCCTCTTGGATCCAGGAGTCCAGCACCATGCCCTCCTGGCTCCTACATGCCACACATTGGTGGAGAGCAGTGCCATGCATGCCCAGAGGGTGACTACTGTGACCCTGGTGAGAAGCCACAGCCGTGTCCCCAGGGTGAGTTAGGATCCCATTTAAATCCCTGGTTTGCTTTTGGTTTTCAAAGATTGCTGATTCTGATCTGTTCTTTCTTTTCCAGGGTATTTCTGTCCTGTGGGCACAGCTCTTCCAATTGCTTGTCTGGCAGGGTCCTATAACCCTTCCCAAAGGCAAACCAGCTGCCTCCCCTGTCCCAAAGGGTAAGAGTGAGACTGAGCTTAGCATTGTATCTGTATGAGTAAGGGACTATTGGAAATAATTGTTTATCCAGTCATCATGGAGCAGTGTGTAGTGGGAAAATGAGTTATTTTACCACTGACAAGCACTTGTCTGTGAGGAAGCAGAGCAACTATTGAGCTCTCTTTAGCAGCACTGTGTAATTGATTATGGGACCAGGCAAAGTCCTAAACCCCTAGGTACAACTCCTCTGGAGGAGAATGTACATCAGAAGGCTATGCAGAGCAAGGAAACCATTGGCACCATAAACCTTTTCCATATCTGAAGTAATAGATTGTTCCCCTGGCAACAGCCTGGCAGAGGCCTGTTGAAGGGGAAAAGGATCTTGTATATCACCTGATGCTGAGTCTGGCTTTCCCTTAGGGGATTCATCTCCAATTACTGACTGGATTTGACCTTGATTAACTTTTACAAGTTGATGAATCACAGCCTGGATGTGTTATGACTCAAGTTAAGAAAATTATGTCTCTGTGGCTTTTGCAATTATGCAATCAATTTGGCATATGAGGAAACAACTAAGATTGTAGTAATATGCATAAGCAGGTCTCTTTTGTGGTCAATACAGCACAGTGCAGCAGCCACATTAGACTAGCTAGTCTCACCATTAAGTCATTACTCAGGTACTTGTGGATAGAATATTGCTGGAAATTTTACTCTTTTTTTTTTTCCCTTCCTTTTTTTTAAATCTCTCTTTGGACCAGGTTCTTCTGCCCCAAAAATTCCTCTTCCTTTTTGGAGAATGAATGTTCATCTGGCCATTACTGCCCTACTGGTACTGCTTCTGCAACTCAGTTCCCATGTCCTCAAGGGACTTACAACCCACAGACTGGGAGCAGCCTGATGTCTCACTGCATCCCCTGTGACCCAGGTAAACAGCAAATAAGCATATGTCAGGATGGTGACAGGAGAATGTATGACAATGTATGCTGAATGTTCCTGAGCTTCAGTAGTTCAGTGGATGAATTGTGTAAGGATATAGCTTGTTCTCTGAAGGTTCTTCTAGCTTTCTCTGCCAGTACTAATGGCATTGCCTTGCTTTCTCAGGGCACTACTGTGCACTAGTGGGGCAGTCTCGTGTCACAGGACCCTGTTTGGCTGGGTTCTACTGCAGTGGAGGCGTTTCTAGT
Organism: Caprimulgus europaeus; assembly: GCA_907165065.1. The sequence goes on along the minus strand of OU015548.1, from coordinate 3,972,940 downwards.
CCAACACCTACAGATGGTCTTCTGGGCAGCGCATGCCCAAAGGGAGCTTACTGTCCTAAGGGCTCTGTCTTCCCACAGCCATGTCCTCCTGGTTATTACAGCAACTCCACTGGAAATACTGGGATTGAGGACTGTCTCCTGTGTGATGCAGGTACAATATTGGAAGAAGGGGTCAACTACATTCTAGCCAGACATCAGCATTTCTAGGGCTCCTGAGAAACTGTGGTTCTAGAGCAGGCAATCATTAACAACTTCTTTCTTGAAGAGAGATGTTAGGTAGAGCATAGAGACTAAATCTGCCACTTTTCCTCCCTCATACGAGAATACTCACAGTGAAGTGCAAGCTCCTGCGCTGTGAGCTTCCCTTTCCTCTCTTTCTCTAGGTGCTTTCATACTTAGAGATGATACAGAGAGTGCTGTTTGTTCAGGCATGTAAGCTCTCTACTTGCAGCTGTCCTCAGTGAAAGCACCTGCAGGAAAATAGATGTGGTTGACATCAAACATGGTGCTTCAGTGATTATTTCCTCAACTTGCTGTTGTCTGTCTTGTGTGACCAATATCATTATGGTCTTTCTGTGGTCCCTCTTAAATTCAGGGTATTTCTGCAATGGGACTGGACTTGTGTCTCCAACTGGATTATGTGAGGCTGGATTCTACTGTAGTGGAGGAACTATTTCCCCTAAACCTCCCAGGGTAAGCTGTGCTTGTGATGTAAATAGTGTAAAATGTCATATCTGTGGAACTGAAGACTGTAAGGCGACCTTAGTTCCTTTTCCCCTGATTAAACTCTCCCTTGCTACATTATCTTCTGTATCAGGTACATCTGGTTTATCGATAGCAAAAGGGGCTACAAATGGCAAAATATACCTGGCTGCCTTTCAGATTTTACATCTAAAAACTGACCAAAATTAGTTCTATCTTTGCATATTAATGCTGCAAAGCAGATTGGAATGCCATATCAGATTAAAATTACAGAGGTTAGGAGTGCGTGAGTTTGATTAGAATATTGCATCTGTCAGCCCTCCTCCTAGGCAAAACACAACAAGAATTTTTAAAGATGATAATTCAGCAAGACACTGGTTTTATGCCACAGCTCTCTGCAGGCTGTGAATGAAGAAAGGGTGGCACCATCTTCCAAATGGCCAGCCCAGTGAGATTCCTTTTGAGCAGAATTCTGTTCTCTTACTTTGCAAAAGGATAGGTGTGCAGCCTTAAAGACTGAGGGATTTCATATTACATGTCTAATTCTCTTCACCCTTAGAATCTGACAGAGAGCTTTTGGCAAGGCCACCCTCTGGGTTTACAGACTGTGACTATGGTGTTTTTCTTCACAGACAACAATCAGTGGAGGCCCATGTCCACCTGGACATTACTGTGTGGTGGGGAGCAGCAGGGCCCAGCCTTGCCCTGCAGGAAGTTACAGTCCATCTTGGAGCATGGCACAGTGTTTGGAGTGCCCAGAAGGCTTTTACTGCACAACTGCTTCCACAAACTACACAAATTGCCCTGCAGGTGGGTCTGATTGCACCTACCCACTCGTTCTGGGAAATGTTGGGGTTTTTGCAAGGGATTGGCAGATACCCCTACAGCTATTTGGAGCAGATTAATCATCAGACTGGGTTGCATGAGGCATGAATCTCTTCCACTGGACAGATCAATGACCTTGGTCAAAGCACTCTTTGCAATTCAGTTCCTGCCTGAATGTGGAAAATGATAAATGGAGACAACAGTTTTGCCAGTAGACCTTTACCACCTACTGTGAGATCTTCTCATTACAAAACTGCGTGCTATTAAAACTATTGCTAATCCTCAGCCCTGATCAGCTTCATTTTATGCAGCCAGTGAGATGTAGCTATCACAGGGTAGTGATAAATTGCAGGTTGGGCTCACCATAGCTTGGAATCCATCCTCCTCAGGAAGGAACAAAGAGAATGCTGGTTGGGGATTCTTCCTAGGCTGTTAGCAGCTTGTGTTAACCTTTATGAAACCTGTCTTTTCTTTCCAAGGTCACTATTGCCCCAGGAATACAGCATTTGCCACACAGTATCCTTGTCCCCCTGGAACATACAGTGAAGCTTTAAATATCTGGGATGCTTCCAAGTGCCAGCTGTGTCCTCCTGGAAGGGTCTGTTCCAAGCCAGGCCTAGCAAGACCAGATGGACTGTGCATGCCTGGATGGTTTTGTCCACCTGGATCCATGTCAAGCAAACCAGTGTTTCCTGGAAATTACTCTGGTATGAAGGGGAATGAAAAGTGTGATGATTATTATTATGGAGGAGATGGTATTGCAGAGTCACCTAAAGGACTCGGGCAGGTTCAGGATGGCTTACTTTCTCTTTTTATTTGCCTTAATTCAGTGCTCTAGTTCTGTTCTTCCAGGCTCTTTAAATAAGATAGAGTGCTTGCAATTCTTATGTTTCAACTAATTCTGTGTCTTTTCCATTCACAGGCATGGCAGTTCCAGCTTCTGGATCTGTTGGATTATGCCAAGCAGGAAGCTTTTGTCCTGCTGGTTCATTTCTTCCTCTTCCCTGCACTCCAGGTAGGAGAAGTTTCTCTTTCTTCCTGCACAAGTTCTTTTGTTTTGGTTGGCGTTTTTTATACATTTATACTCTTTTCCCTTTTGCTGAGATCAATAGGCAAACCTCAGTCTTGTGCTGTGACTGTTTGGTTCTGGTGTCTCTTGATGATGGACTTGTGTCTGTCCCCTGCATCAGGTTTGTACTGTGCAACTGCAGAGCTCGCAGCTCCATCAGGTCCTTGTGAGGCTGGCTTCTACTGCACAGGGGGCTCCACACTCCCAAACCCCATGGATGGAGCAATGGGGAACATTTGTCCTCAAGGCCACTTTTGTCCTGCAGGGAGTTCTTCTCCATCTCCATGTCCCCCAGGTAGGTTTGATGGCAACTGCTGCATACTATCATACCTCTTCCCAGTGTGCTGCTGAGCTTTTCTGAGTCTGTGCCACTGTTCTGCTGTCCCTTGTTACTTTCTCATGAAGCATGCCTTTATCTTCCCCAAGGGACAGCTGCTATCAGCATGAGAGCTTGGCCTCTAATCCAGTCTTGTTGTATTGGAAATATCAGCCCTAAATGTGCATTCACACAGTAATTGCAAAGCTGCCCCTGGAGCCTCAGTCTGTGGTCTACGTGCTGCTGTGCATCATTGGGGAAAGCTCTTGCTGAGCCCTCCTGAAGGCAGTGCTCACACAGCTGAGCACTTCTAAGAGCCTCTACCACCCTCCCTGCCCAGTGAGAGCTGGCTTTTAACATCACCATTAATGAAACAAAAGATTAAGATGAATGAGAGAGGCCGTGGGATGTTTGTTTCTTTTCTGTTTTAAATCTATAGTTACATTAAGCAAGTGATGACACTGCTCAGTCCAGACCAGAAATAAAGAGGAATTCACCTTACCCAGTACTGAGGACCAACTTCTCACAGACCCCTCTCATAGGAAGGATGTCATCTACCCTCCTAAGGAAGTGCTGGGGACTGTACTCTGTTTTAATTCCTTCCTAGCCAGCACCCTTTTGGTATCTTCTGCAAGAGGTAGCTGGGGCTAGTGTGGCTAGAAAGTTACTGTGTCAGCAGCTTGTGCTTCTCTTCACAGCCACTTCCATCAGGGTCCAGGATGATGTCAGAATGTGCTTTTGGTGGCTTTTTCTTTTCAGGTTCCTTTTTGGCTCATCGTGGTGGCCAGTCAGCAGAGGATTGCCAGGCCTGCTTCCCAGGGTGGTTCTGTTCTCAGCGTGGTCAGAGCTCCCCAGAGGGCTTGTGTAGAGAAGGATGGTTTTGCCCAGAGGGCTCTGTGTTAGGGCAGCATTCAGGTAGGAAATCTTTGGGATCGTTCTTTACCCACAGAAGTTGCAGTGCCAAGATGATCTTAAAAATCTGCCTTTACTTACATTTTCAAGTTAGGTTTAGAAATGCCTAGCTATTTAGATTAAAAAATATTTTCCCAAAATTATTCTAAGTAACATAGGTTCAGAAGTGGGTAATTGTGTGTAAATATAGTAGGAAAAATAGAGGATCTTGCCAAAGCAAAAAACAAGCTGAAAGAATATTCCAAGAGTTTATTCCTTGTGATATTTTCACCTTTGTTAGAAAGAGCTAGTAAGAGAGAGGTTATATGCAATTGTCTACTCTCCCTTTCGTAAGGGATAAGTGTAACTGAAATCCTGGCTTTTTAGGCACGTGCAGGTGTCAGTGAAGCATGTGACAGTGCAGAGAGGCTGCAGCTCCTTCAGCTTTCTGGAAGCTGTTAAGGGTAACACATGTGCATGGCTGCTCAGTTAAAACCCTAGTTCAGTGGTACATAAAGTTGGTGTTCAGAGTGCAGTGCATGGGCCTCCACTGCTCAGATCTGTGTTTAGCAATTCTTTTAACAAAACCAGGGGAATTTTGTTCTTTATAAAGCTTTTATCTTATTAAATCTTCCAGTTATGTGTTAGTGGTGTTGCTTCCTCTAATGGCACTATAGAGCTGCTCAGGACATAAGCAGAGCAGTGACCTTAGAAGTGTATATATATTTTTTTTCTCCTAGACTATTTGTGTCCTGTGGGTCACTATTGCCCCACTGGCAGCCCAGAGCCCATACCCTGTCCCTCTGGAAAATATCAGGACCAGGCTGGTAAAAGCCAGTGTGAAATATGCCCAGTGGGAATGTAAGTGAAACAGATTTGCTGCTTCTTCTTGATGTTTTCCTTAGGAATTGACATGTGTATTTCCCTCTGCCTTAGGCTGCTCTGTGTTGTATCCTTTGATATACAAGGCTGGTTTTCTTGGTTTAGTTTTCATATCACCTTTCCCTTTATTGTGTCATTTTCTGTACTGCAACCTGGGTATCCTAGGACATAGGTCTGTCTGCTGGGATGGACAAAATGGTCCTGATAGGTTGCATCTCAGCTCTTCATTTGTTTCTTTTCAAGTAATTTGCTTTCCTTTTGTCGTGTAGTCTTAGACTGTCACTGTTGTGCAGAAAGTGTTTCTTCAACAGAACAGAGCATTGGCTGAGGCAAGACTTGTTTTTTTAGGTTTTGTGCCCTAAAAGACCACCCAGGTGATCTCCAAGAGAACTTCTCACATGGCGTGGTCAGACCAATAGAATGTCCAGCAGGATATTTCTGCCTGTCAGGAACAAAAGCTGCCAATCAGTATCCATGCCCAGAGGGCACCTACAGTAACCAGACTGGACTAGGAGATCCCAGGGAATGCAAGCCTTGTCCTGGAGGCACCTTTTGTGCTGGTGCAGGTAGGACTCTTGTGTGGATTAAATACAATCCTGGGCTGGTTTGTATCTAAGAGAGTCAAAAAGTTCCACCAAAGGGTGTTCTTCTGTATGCAGTTCATGTGACTTTTGCATAGCATTTGTAGTGATCTCTGGGACTCCTGGAGTAGATATTCTTTGTGGTAATTTTAAGATTTTACAAACTATCTTTTCTGAGTTTAATTAAAGAGGCAGATTAAGGTGATTTTGTTTTAGCAAAGACTATGAAACCAAAAGCCAAGCAGCTTGGGTTCTAGGACTCATTCATTCTTGGTTGTCTGCTAGTGGAAAGACAGGTACTGATCAGCCCCTTCTGTAAAAGTGATCTAGAAAGCTCTATATGGCCTTTAGCTCCCTGGTAATCAGTTGTGTAATTAATTATGGAGACTGTAGATTGAGCTTTTAAATTACAGAGCTAGTCACAGGCCAGTAGGCTCTGAAATAATTGTGATGACAGGGCTGATCTGGGTTGTCACCTGTCCAGAAGCTGTGATTTATGTAATGCCACTGACTTATTTGACTTTGTGTTCCTTTTCTTTAGGACTCTCATCCCCAAGCGGCCCTTGTTTGCCTGGGTATTACTGCACTTCCAAGGCCCATATACCCAATCCTGTTGATGGTGAGGTGGGCAACCTTTGCCCTGCAGGCCGTTACTGCCCACCAGGCAGCAGCAAGCCCGAGCCATGTCCCACTGGCACGTTCTTACCTCAGTCTGGGATGGTCTACCATAACGCCTGTCTGCCCTGCCCTGCAGGGAAGTTCTGCCGAGGAGAAGGCCTGGCCAGTGTTTCTGGTATGTCCTGCATGCATCTAAAACCTTTTTTGTCTCCCAGTTTGGATTTTTTCCTGGTTCCTTAAGCCTAATGCCAAAGCTTTTCTTTCTTGCAGGAACATGTCACACTGGGTATTTCTGTGATCTTGGATCCACACAGCCAGATCATAAGCTCTGCCCCCCTGGCTTCTACTGTCCTGAAGGCTCTGAAACCCCAATCCCATGCAGCCCTGGAAGCTTCAACTCTGACAGTGGAAAAGGGCTGTCAACAGACTGTCAGCTCTGCCCAGCTGGATATTTCTGCAGTGGTGAGTCTCTGCTGGTGTATTTGGAAGCTGGGAGGTTACACAGTGTGAGTCGAGAGAGCCAGCCAGTACAGCTTCATTTCTTACAAGCTTGTCCTTAGGAGATATAGGAAGAGCAAACTCAGTAAGAGCCATACACCATCTTTGGTTAGGATGGTTTCTGTAGGATGTGCACCCACTATAAATGTCCCAAATAATTTGCCTTCCAAAACTCCTGTGGGGTTCTTGGCAGCAGTCTCAGCTCATCCATAACACTTTTTGCTATTACATCTTCTTTCTTCCTTGGCTTAGCAACCTCTTCTAGATGTCTGATGTGTCTTTGGCCTCTCAGGGAAACGAAATATTCTGGCAAACAGGTGCTTGGTACTGGCTAGCAGCCAGGGTCTCTGCTTTGAGACAGCTGCTCCCTCTCAGAGGTTCTCACCATCTGTCTGTACAAGTTGTTTATTTGTTCCCCCAACACTGAAATATTTACAGTCATGCTGACAGATTCACCCATCACCTTTGTGAGACAAAGAAGCTTTTCCTTCCCCAGGTGAGGAAGTGAAGCAACGAGGAGGAAATGACTGAACTAACAGGAGTTTTTTACAGAGCTGGAATCACAACTGAGAGCCTCAGAATCACAGTTGAGCATTTTAATTGGAAGCCTATGTTTGTCCCAGGCATATAATACAGAACTGACTTTGTGATAAGATTTTTTTTGTCTGAGGCTGAACTTCAGAGAATAGGTGCTTTCTGATGCATGTTGCAGGTGTATGGTGGAGGAGATAATGATTTCAGATGAGGCTTTCCATTGTCTTTGATCTGGAAAAGGAAAAGGAAAGGCTTTGCTTTTGTTGCTGCAGGGCTGGGCAAAACCACTTCAGAAAGACCATGTTCTGCAGGCTACTACTGCCCACCTGGCCAGACTTCAGTTCCTTCCATTCCCTATCACTGTCCACGAGGCTCTTACTGCCCCATGGGATCTGCTGTTCCTATACCCTGTGAGAGTGGGACATATCAGTCACAGGAGAGGAAGGACTTTTGTGACCTCTGCCAGCAGGACTGTTCTGTGAACAGCCTGACAAAAGTGAGGAGACTGGAGGGGGCTGTGTATTGTGATAAAAAGGGATTCCATGTCACCAAAGGCTGAGTCTTCCTGTTAGACCTAGTGGAACAAAAAAGCATTTTGAATGTGGTAGCTTCCTTTCTTCTGTTAAGGTTCTACTAAGTCAATATTATGTGGATTGGACCAGACAGGCAGGTGCATCAGTTTCTGCCAAGAATGGAAGTCAAAACACATTTCAAAGAATATGACTCAGTTGAAGAAATAGGCTGAAGCCAAATCTTTCTCCTATCTGAGGAAAGAAACTCCATGCCCAGAAAAAGAAAAGTAATACAGATATTTCTGTGTGGCAGCTCATGCATGCAACAAAAAACCCCCTCAAGTATGGCTGTGCAGGTGGAATTGAACTAACTCCCTAGCGAGATTACTGTAATAAAACCACAGACAGCTCCTTTGTAGACATCTGTCTGAGCTGGTACTCCCTCTGTAGTCAGTGGAGAGGAAGAGGCACTTCTGAGGTGTATTTTATCTTTCCCATTTTAGATGTCTGCCTTAGGATGAGATGAATTACACTTGAAGTGCAGCTCCTCTGGAAGTGCTGTCTCTCCTATTACTGTGATGGGTTCTGAACAGCTAAGTCAGAAGTACATACAGTGAATCCCATGTCCTGCATCTGGCTGAACTAATAGAGGAGGAAGGCTGACTATGCTGATAGAGAATGATATTGCCTGTCACCTCTTATAATATCCCCTGAGCAAGATATTATTCTTTGTGTCCTAGGTTCTGGAGCACATACTCCTGAGCTGTGCCCTGCTGGGTACTTCTGTCTGCCAGGTACCAACTTCAGTACAGAGCATCCATGTCCAAAGGGTACCTTTGGCCCCAGGGCTGGTGCCACTAGTGAGTCTGACTGTGAGCCCTGCCCAGCAGGTAGGTAGCTAAGGACTTGGCACAAGAAACCCAGGGGGCTTACATGGGAAGGTTAAGGAAAATATGACTTCTTCCTTCAAGTTATTGACACCTCCACTGATCTTCTGCGCAGGCCCTCACACTGAGATTGCTTTTCTATTCCTTTTTAGGCATGTATTGCTCTGCCCCAGGTCTATCACAGCCTTCTGGATTTTGCTATTCAGGTTATCATTGTGCCAAGGGAGCCATCAGCCCAGCCCCCTTCAAACACAGGGTGAGTGAGTGCCAGGCAGCAGCACAGTTAACTTGGTGACCCGGGGACAAGGACTGGACTGTCACAATCTCGTAGCTTCTGGTGTAACATTTTCTAAGCATTACTGCTCTGTATGGGGCTGCTTATGCATTTCATACCTTTTACTGCTGCCCTTGAGAGCTCCTCAGATGGAGTAACGTGCTGCTCTTAATGTCTGCTGGAATATGTTGCTGCCTACTAATAAATTCTGGCCAGATCTCCATTTCTGTAGGGTGCACTGGAGTGTGCTGTCTTGTATCTCCTCCAAAAGATGGCATGGGGGATAGTATAGCCATGCTACAACAGCCAGTACCCTTTTTGTGCCAGAAGTGGCCTTCATTTAGTTTTAGTGGCAGCAGACTTGCAGGACTTCACTCCTATGTGCCCTTTCCAGAACCTGTCTCTGTAGTACATTGTGCTAAATCTTCTTTTCATAAGGCTTTTTCTCTCCTTCTCTGTATTTTTCTGATACAGGTGGAAACTTCCAGCCTTGGTCTGCCTGGTAATGACATCTGTCCTGTAGGGCATTTCTGCCCCAGTGGTACAGGGTATCCTGTGCCCTGTCCTCCTGGGTCCTTCTCTACAATCGTGGGCCTGGAGACAGAGGAGCAGTGCCAGCCCTGCCCAGCCGGACGGTATTGCAGTGGGGTAGGAGTGTGGGACCTGGCCCAGACATCGCTGTGTAACGCAGGGTGCGGTGAGACAGTCACTTGTTAGTGGGAAAACACAGCTGGCAGGGTTGCTACAGGTTATAGTAGAAGGGCATTCAGACTAAAAAATACTGGGCCTGAACATCTCTTGTCGAATGCTTTGTGTGCAAATATTTATACTCAACATTAATTAAACTGCAAGGACTATGTTCGTAGCTCTTCAAGTCAGCTTTGTAGTATCTACTTGGTGACATCAGTAGATGTTTCAAAGCCATTCCTTTTCCATTTATGTTTTCCTGACATTCTTTCCCATAGGTTTAGTGTATTATAAAGCCCTTACTTAGCCTCATAATCACACTAGCTGAGAATTTGATCTGGGCATCCTTTTTCCCTTCTGTATTTTATCTCTTCTCCCACAAGGTGGTGCAATAACCAGAGACGAAACCCTTTTACCAGTCTTCAGGTGGGCACTAAATTACAGATGCAGGGGGGAAGTTGTTGGCAAAACTGCAATAAACTGCATTTCCAGGGGATGTTTTTTAATGTGCTGACCCTTGGTTCTTGATTAGTGCTTCCTTCATCTCTTGCCTCTGAACAAGGTTGTGAGCTCATTGTTTCAGGTCTGAATTCTCTTTTTACAGGTATGTTTGCCTAGAAGGAAACTCTGCTCCCTGCCCTTCTGATGGCATTCATGGATACAGATGTCCCAGTGGCTTCTACTGTCCTGCGGGCACTGGGCTAGAACTGCCCTGTGAGCCTGGCACATTCAGCCCTGTGCCTGGGGCAGGTGTCTGCCTCCCTTGCCCAGCTGGGATGGCCTGCAGCAATGCTGCCACTGTTGAGCCACTCACCTGCCCCAGAGGTGAGCAATACATGTGTGCAGCAAAACCTCTAACACCCAAATGGGAAGAGGTGTGATGGATACCTGCACAACTCTTTCTGGCTGAGCCATAGCAGTGGTTCACTCCAGGGAATGTGGTGTTTGCCATTAGAGCATGCTCAGCATTCCCACCCCTTTCTGCTTTCTTACTTGAGCAGTGTCTTGTTCACCTCTCTCAATACACAGGTTACTACTGTCCACTTCGGACTGCTGTCCCCCTGCCATGCCCCGAGGGGACACTGAACAACTTGGAGGGGGCAGTGGCTGCCACTGCCTGCAAGCTGTGCCCAGTGGGGAGGTACTGCAGAGGAGATGCTAACTGGGAACCTGATGGTGAGTTTAACTCATAACAGACCACTCACAACAGAGGGGTTGGAGACTCAGGGCTGAAGGGTGCAGGGAAGTAGAAAACACAGTTTGGTGAACAGAGGTAGTAAGGACTATTGGAGGGCAGCCTTCTACTCTGTGTCTGTGCCTATCAGTCATTTCTTTCCTCTGTTTCATTCTTTTAACTGAGCATTTGTTTTGGATGTCACTTTTATGCTTATGTTAAATTTATGGCATTACTTATCTTTTCTCCCTTAGTTTTTTCCACTTTCTCTTTCTTTGCTTTTAACCCTTTTATTGCTGTTCTTTCTGTCCTCCTAAATCCTTCCCCTCCCTTTTAAGCACTGAGTAATTGTCACTGGTTGGACATGTGAAAAGGAGAGGCAGAACTCTTTCCTCAGAAAACAAAATCTGGGTAACCAGTTAGAGAACTGAGAAGGTAAACAAATGCCAGATGAGGTCAGTGCAAGTAAAGAAAGGAAGTGATAGAGGCCAGAGATTGATGGGGAGAAGGGAAGGCAAACCAAAGGTGAATGGCACAGGGTATCAGCAGTGATAAAACAGGACAAGGATGGGCTTTGGCTTCTCTTCTCTTGAGTTACCTACCTACTTCTGAGGGTTTGAGGAGGTGCCTCTTCACTGACCACGGTGCCATGGGCTGGCAATTGCCACCCTCTGTGTTCTCCCGTGGCAGGTCTGTGTTCAGCTGGGTACTTCTGTGAAGGAGGAGCCACTGATGCCATTCCACGTGGGACACCTGCGTTCCCGCTCAGCGGGCCCTGCCCGCTCGGGCACTATTGTCCAGAGGGTACTCATTTCCCAGTTGCCTGCCCAGTTGGGACCCTGAACAATGCCACAGGTGAGTGTGACTTCACCCATGGGTTTCTCCTGTGGTCCACAGTGATGGGGGACTTTACTGCTGGCAGCCATGGTGAGGGGGTGCCCCTTGGTCACTGAAGAATATTGATACGCTCAGCCAGGCTGGATGATTGTGATGTGTTATCAATTCAAATAAGTGCTGATGATGCTGTGACTGTACTGGGAGTACTTTTATCTCTCTCTCTCTCTTACTGACTTTTGTTTTCCTCCTCAGGTGGTACCTCCCCAGAGAGCTGTGTGCCATGCTATCCTGGCTCTTTCTGTGCTAGCTTTGGTTTGAGTTCTCCAACAGGACCTTGTACTGAGGGGTTTTACTGCCCAGCAAACTTCAGCTCCATCAGCCCCACAGCATTCCTCTGCCCTAAGGTACTGCTTAGTGACAGCTGGGCAGGGAAAGAGATGGGTGGTAGCTCTGGGCAGGTGTTACTTGTTTTCTACACTCACAAAAGTTACACATGCCTGATTGAAGTGTTGATTACCTCCACACAATATGCTGCCCTAGGCTTGGGTAATTCTAGGATTCATCCTTTACACAGACCCTAAGTTTCTCACCATCTCCAAGTAATCCTCTTCCTTCTCTGTCATTCCCAGGGTCATTTCTGCCAGTCAGGGGCAGCCCACCCAACACCATGCCCTGCTGGGGAATACCAGCCAGCCAGGGGCTCTGCATCCTGCGTTCCGTGCCAGAGAGGATTCTACTGCCAGGAGCTGGTGACAGGAGATGCCAAGCGCTGCCCACCACATTCTTACTGTCCTACAGGTACACTGAAACTTTCATACCAGCTATGCCAAGGATTCAAATGTTGTGTGCCTCACTGTGATGCCAAAGTTGTACAAACCTAACGTGTGTCTTCCTGTAGTCCAGGAGAGGAGGAGGTGGCAATGAGCAAATGTGGCATAGTTGTTGCCTTGCTTTCTGGGAGCCATTTGTTATGCTCTGATACATTCTAGAGTCCTGTCAGATCACAACTCTCTTCCTGGGGTTTTTTATTGTCTCTATGGTCTCTCTTTCAGGCACATGGGTTCCTCTCACATGTCCTGAAGGCACCTTCACTCCTGCAAATATGACTGGCCTCTGGAATGAGAAGGAATGCCTGCCGTGCTTACCTGGTCACTACTGCAAGTTATGATTCATTTCAATCTGTCATTTTTTCACTTTATCTTAAGCAGCTTTGCATCCTTGTTTTTGTGCTGATTAGTTGATGCTAAGTTCCTCCCAGCCTCCTCTACCACATCTCTCTCATTCAAAGAAAAGAAATATAAGCTTAGACATAGCTTTTGGGTACAGAGATGTTGAATCTGTGAATTTTGGGAGGTATCTCAAAGCAGTCTGACATCATTGTCGTGATCTAAGAAGAATCTGAAAGAGATAGTAGGTAGAACTTGTGAAAACATGGAAGTAATTCAGAAATTCCAACCCAGTGGAAAGTCATCCACAGTTACATCTAAAGCAATTTGTCCATATTCGTGGAATTTGAACTCAAAAGTGCCTGGCTCACTCTAGTTACCTGCCTGTTTTTATAAGTGGAAAAAATGTTTTCTCTCTCACATCATTGTAAGAAGTCCCTATTTTTTGTTGCAGACCTCAGAGTTCATTGCATCAATACTTGCTCTGCTTCTGCACCATACCATTGTCAGTATTGTATCATATGATATATCATTTATATGTCTTATCAAATTCTTACTGTCCCCTCTGCTCCAGGCACGGGCGGCTGGAGGGGAAGTGTGCTGCTGGATACTTCTGCCTTGCTGGGAGCTCTCAATCTGCTCCACAGGGCCTCAGCTTTTCCTGGCGCTTCCTCTCTGGGTGCCACTGGGGTCAGGTGTGTGCAGGGCTGTGTCCTGCAGGTAAGTGAGAATCATTTTAGTAGTAGTAGTTAAAGTATAGAATATTGACCTGCTTCTAACCAACTGGAGAGCATCTGTTACCTTGCATAATATACTGGGATCCCTTCTTTGAAGTTGTTGTTGCTCATTGTTTTCCTCTGGTTTTACATCTTTTGAACAAAGAGGTGTGCCTGACCAAAAAGGCTACCTTGAGTTTATGGTGCTAGACTGCTAGTCCAGAAAAGTTTGAAGGCTGTTGGTTTGGCTCTCTATATGTACAGTGACATCCCAACAGCTGTGTAGATGTTCATTCTACAACAACAGGATGCTCTTGCCAAGTCATTTTTGCCATTGAAGGGCTTTCATATTTTACTTTCATCTCTTTCCCATCCATTTTTGTAGGTTTCTACTGCCTGGAGGGATCTGAGGTACCTATACCATGTCCTGCCAATACTATTAGAGATGTTCCAGGGGCTGTGAAGAGAGAAGACTGCCTGCCCTGTCCATCAGGCCACTGGTGCAAAGCAGGTTGGAACTCTGGGGTAAACAATGAGGGGAGGGAATGGGAGTTGCTTTTCAAGAGACTTGTATGTATCCCTGAGTCTGATGAGGGTAGATTTGATACCAGATACTGCATTGTGGAACAGGCCTGGCAGTAGGACACACTGTCTCTAGTGATGAGTTCTGGTGTCTGCAGAGAAAAGAGACATTTAACACTGTTAATATAATGCACTGTTCCAGCAAACATTGAAATGTAGGAGAGCCCAAGATCACAACCAGTCTCCAAATATCCCTGTGTGCCATCTGTCAGAAGAGGGACTTGGATTGTGGAGGTGGATTGAGCACATATGTGCAGTAGTTTAGGAAGACCCAGGGAGAATACAGAAGTTAGGTATTACAATGAAAAGATGGCTCCTTAAAGCCCTGCTTTCTTCTTGTTAGGGGATTCAGAGGCCTATCCATGTCCATCAGGACACTATTGCTTTGGAGGCAATGGAAGTGACCACAGCAGTCTCCTGGCACCTCAGAAATGCCCTCCACAAACTTATCGCAAGCACCCAGGAGCTCAGAGCCTGACAGATTGCCAGCCATGTCCTCCAGGCTATCAGTGCCCTTTATCAGGTAAGCACCAGGTGAAGGCCAGCCCTTTTCCACCTCTAGAGCTGATTACAAAACTCCTAAGATGCCATAGGGAAAGGGGGAGGTAACTCATGTTCACAGCAAGCTAAAAACCCTTCTCTAAAACCCTTCCTGGCCGTTCAGCCTCCCTTTCTTCATCCCTTTATCTTCCTGACAGGTCTGACCAGGTTTGAGGATTATCTGTGCCCACCCGGCTACTGGTGCCCTGGTAGAGGAGATGCTTTCCTTTGTCCAGCAGGCACTTCCAGGATCCAGCCTGGGGCAAAATCATTGGAAGAGTGTGATCCCTGCTCACCTGGATACTATTGCCCAGATCCAGCACAGACAGGGCTACCTAACACCCAAGGAGTACCTTGTAAACCTGGCTATGAATGCCCAGCAGGTGACATGACCATGCTATTTTGTTTTCTTCATTTTCAGGCATTTCTGAGTGTGGATGGCTGAGCAGCACACAGCTGGCACAGCCATGGCATTTGGTAGGGACTATGGTGCCATTCTTGCGGCAGCCCTCTTACAACATGGTCACTGGTGGAGTGACTTTAAAAGTGGATTTATTACCCTGAAGCCTTTTCCTGGCTTTTGGCCTCTGAATTCTCATCTTGTGTTTCTCTGCCTTCCCTTCCTGTTCTCATTTAGCTGAGGTCCCCAAAGGAACTTGTCTAGGCCTGGAAAAGGAGCAGATACCTTTCATCATCCAGGGCTAGACATTCAGGTGTTAAGCATTTCATGCTAAGTAGCAAACTGGTTCCAAAGAGATTTGTGCCCTTTTGTGAGCTATAGGAAAAATGTAGTGTTTATGAACAGTCCCACTTAATAAAGCCTCCTTGCTCACTGTCTCCCCAACACTCTTGTTCTGGGAATGTCACATAATCAATCACTGTTTTCCCCTTTTTTCCACCAGGTTCAGTGAATCCAAAGCCTTGCAGGCCTGGCTTATACTGTGCTGCTGGCACAGCCGTGCCTTCAGCGTGCCCTGCTGGGTATTACTGTCCTGAAGGGTCATCGACATACAACGGCCCTGAGCAGCTGTGAGTATCTAACATGGCTGGTGTAGCCAGCTTCAAGTTTCTAAAAACTCTGAAAATTGTGAAATGTGCCCGAGTTAATGCTTCAACTGTGGTCTCTGTGCATTGTGCAAAAGCAAAGGTATATTTGTAGTTAGAGTTAGGGATTTGGTGGCTGCTAAGACTGAATATGGTGATTTATGATTTCTACAAGTCAGCTTGAACCTGGAACAAGATGAGAATTTTGCCTTCAATTTGCACTGGTTGTTGAATCCAGAAATAGAAACATTTTTTGGAGACTATCCCTCTTTCTGCCTTGTTTTGCCTTCCAGGTGTGTGTTTCCCTACTACTGTCCCCCAGGCAGTGCCCATCCACTGCCTTGTGCAGGAGGATTTATGGCCCTCAGCTTGCCTGGTCTAAGGGATTCATTTGAGAAATTCTGCAGGATCTGTGATGCAGGCACCTACCGTAGTGACTCCCTCATCACAGCACCTTGTCAGCCCTGCCCAGCAGGCTTCATCTGCCCACAAGGTAAATGGAGCTGCCATGGAGGAGTAGGGTAAGAAGTAGCAGCTTAAATTGTAACCAGAAAGTTTTAAGTTCTACGTGGGCAAAGCTCTCAATCCTCTACAGTTATAAATTCCCAGTGTGAACTGTCACTTTAGTGGAGCATTTGCTGTGGTCTGTGGTAGGTTGTTATAAAAGTTTAGAGGTTTAAAAATTAGTGTCCTGTTCCTCAGGGGATGACACATCAGGCCCTTATCAGCCCTGTTTTTTCTAATGTTGTGAGGGACTCATAGCTAATGTATTACCAGGAGTAGAATAGTGAACCTAGGGGTTGCAAGTTTGCTCTGTGACAGCCAGTGCTGCTTGGATCCTGCTGGGTTAGGATGTAGGAGGAATAACTTCACAAGCATTTAAGTCTCTGCTGGCTGAGATCCTGTGTTAAGTTCACTGACGTACACTGATGTGTGTGTTTATATATATTTGTTTGTATGTATGTACATATATAGGGATGTGTGTATATGTATTACTGGAATAAATAAGTGGTCTCTGCCTCTCTCTTAGCACTTGCTTGGGTCCTTAAGCAAGTGGCTATGTCTGAGCTAGCCCACAACTTTCTCTAGGCAGTGAGAGTTACCACAAGAAGCCCTGCCCCAGTGGCTATTACTGCCCTCCTCTGGCATCTGCCCCTCTGCCCTGTCCCCCGGGGACCCATGGGAGCAGCAACTTTGCAAAGCATCTAGAAGATTGCCAGGCCTGTCCTGCTGGCTCCTTCAATCACCTTCCTGCTCAGACTGCCTGTTTTCCCTGTGGCAGCTCTTCTTCCTCTCAGCCTGGTGAGTTGCTGTTTGTGAGTGAAACTTTCGCCTCTGTTATGAGAAAGACTAGAAAGGAAATCACCTAGAAATATGATTCTCCCACATGTTTTCATGATGGACCACAAGCTCTGGGTTTCTCATGATGATGTGTGTGTTCCCAATGCCCAGCTGCTGTTCCTCTGTCCCACCCAGAAGGAGGATTCAATTTTCAAAGCTGTCTTTTGTTCTTTTATACTCTGTTAGCCAAGGGGATTTGATCTCACCTCCTTCAAAGGAAGGAATAGATGAGCAGCCCTACTAATTCTTGCTCTACCATTGCTTTGAAAGCAGTGCAGTTTCACCAAGAGTACTTTTGCCCTAAACTGAGGAGCTTGTGTTAATTGTAGGTGCTCTGTTGAGCCAAAATTGAGCACTATATCCATGTCCAGCTTGGACCATGACAAAATGGGAAAAGGCTAAAAAACTGGAAGATTGGTAGAGAGTGCATATGCCTTAATGCACTGTGCAGTAGTGTACCAGCATTTCAAATCAAATGGATTTGAGAGTGTTGAGGCACAAGAGAGGGGCTTGCCAGCCTTGGCTGACTGGGTCCTTACCCTATCTGTTGGCTTAATGTACAAATTAATGGAGTGCTTGTCAAAATGCCGCTGCTGCAAATAACCAGCTGGGCCTTTCTGCATCTCTTGTTAAATAGATACTTCAGGAAATGGTCTAATGATTGTGTTGGTGGAGCAAAATGCAGGCTGGCTCCAGCTGGCTTTCCTGTTGGCTTAGCTCTGTTGTGCTAGTGAGACAGCAGACTCCAGGAGTGTCACTAAAATGGGCAGTGTGATTTAGTCAAAAAGCGTTCAACACAGGAATGTTCCTTTTCATTGAGCACAGTTTTTGTGGTCTATATTCCCTGCCCTGATTACCACTCTAAATCAGACCTCTTCTCTAAGGTGCTACCAGCTGTACCTGCCATGGGCTGAACCGGGCTTTCCAGCACTCAGATGCCTCCTGTATCTGCCAGGCAGGTTACATTTACTATGATGAAAGAGGCAAGAAGGACCCTGACAGCAACAGTGATCAGGATTGCCGACCTCAGGTAAAATTTGGCTTAAAAAAAAGTCATTGTGTGACATGCAGGAGTGGGAGAGTAGTTCAGTGCTTTAGGTCCTGTTTCAGGGTGGGGCATGTGTGTGTGTGCAATATGAGCTCAGTTCTCTGGGCTACTGCAGACACAAGCGAGTCCTTTAGCTGTTTTCTTCGAGACTCTTGACCCTTCCTTGTAGGATAATGGCACTTGGCTTCTTTACCAGAGTCTTGTGAGGCTAAATTCATAAGAGCTAGAGCTCTTCTATGCTAGAGCAATGGGGAGCAGCACAATGTCTCAGACAGATGACAGATGCAGGAATTTACGCCTCCATTTTGTTACTATGGAGTTCTTCATCAGACCTGCTGGAGGATTTTGGATGGGAATTGAAATTGTTGTGATCTTTCTTCTGTGCTTTCCAAGTTGTCTTTTAACAGCCCTTATTGGATTAAGTTGAATGTTAGCAGTGTGGGTGGAGGAAGAAGAGAATTTTAGGGATGCTGCATCTTGATTGAAGTGCTGGGGCTTGTCTGATTTCACACACTGGGTGAGTGTTGTTTTTTCCAGGTGGATGAGCTCTGTGCTCCTGGAGAGGTCCGTCTCGCATCTACGCGCCAGTGCGTTTTTCCTGAGCGATATGACTGCTCTCCTTCTTGTGGGCCTGCAGGTGGAGAGATTAATGCAGAGCTGGGCATGTAAGTCTCAGCCTAGCCTCTCATTAAGAAGCACTTCACAATTACTTCTGACTGGCTGAGTTACTCATCCCATGAGATCATTCCAGGATAGGACTGTGGGAAGTGTTTTTGAGGAACTTTCCATTGCTGGAGTTCCTTTCTGTGGAGATACTGGCCTTCACTCCTCATTCATTGACCTCATTCCTCTTACCTGGAGAGTATGCCTGTTTGCAACATCACCTAGTGATTTTGTATGCTTGGGTAGAGATACCAGAATGAACACTGGGTGTTCACTGGTTCACCAACACATTTTGGCCTTTCACATGCGTAGAACAGCAGAGGCAGTACTGAATGAGGTGGACTGTGAGTTTGGCCTGTCCTATTTTCCATTAATATAGAGTAGGCCCACTCATTGTGTAGGTTGTAAGATACTGAGGCTAGTGTGACCATCAGCATGTTGTAGCTGTTTTCTCAGGGATCACAAGTAATCAAGACCTTTTGTCTGGTTTATAGATGTCACTGCAAGCAGTATGTCTCTGCTGAGGAGCTCTGTGATCAACTGTGTTTGCTGAGAGCCCCACGGATCTCCTTGGGATTTGACATCAACAGAGAGCTGCTTCTGAGGATGAATGAAGGAGAAGTGAGGGTAAGTGTGGAATTGAGGATTACTTTCTCAGTATACAAGTCTGGAGAGAGCCCTTATAGATTACAGCTAGGTAAAGGGGCTCCTGAGGGCAGAGGTTACAGAAGGTATGAAGCTGTGAGCAGAGAGGAGGAGAGGCTCAGTGTGTCTCATGACCCAGAGTACTGATCAGTCACGAGACTGGTACATCACTGAGCAATGATGGTTCTGAATGGTGGGGGAAAAAATCCTCACTAGAGCAGTCTTGGACAGCTGAAGGCTGATCACAAACCAAGGTCTGAGCCCCGGGTCGATTGTGTTGGTGATCAGTGTTCCCCTCTGCTTTCTAACAGGAAGTGGCAAACGTTCTGGGCCCAGATGAACACGTGCAGAAAAGCCAGCGGGTCCATTTGGTTCTGTTCAGTCCCAGTGGAGTGCTAGGCTTAATTGTCTCCAGCACAGATATTTTGGATGCATTTCTCACAGGTAAGGCTTGAGAGATCCTCAGAGTGAACCTAAGTTCCAGCCAGACTGAGCCATTCATTTTCTTTCAAGTTGGCACAGCAAGTGGACAGCAAGTTGTCACAGAAGGAATTTATTATCAGACACTCCAAACTATTTACAGAGTAGGGAGGGATCTCGTTCTATCTGGGGTAAACAACGTGACCTGCACTGACTGCACAGTTAGCTCCCTGGGAATGGGTCAAAATAAAGATTATAGGATGATTTGGGCCTTGAAGGAACTAGAAGGAAATTCCATTTGGAGGCAAATCTGTTGGCAAGTATGTGCTGGCTTCTGATTCCAGTTGCTCCTCATTTATGGTAGTGTAACTGAGAGCAGAATTTGGCCTTGTGAGCTGTAATTTCCCACAGATACAAAATAAATTGTTCTCCATTGTCAAGGGTTAGGTGTTCTCACATGCTGCTTATTTTGAAGAATTAATTCTGCTTTGTTCTGTTGCCTGTGGCAGGAGATTTTTCATCGGATCAGTTGCTGCAGAGAGGTCGTCGAGTCCAGAGGACTTCCTCCAAAGATATCCATGCCTTGCCCGTCATTCCTAACCCAGTAGTATGTTTGGAAGCAGGAGATGCAATCCTTTTCCAGCTTACCATCGATTCCCACAGTGAGTGTTGTTTGAGTCTGCGTGCTCTTTGCATATATGTGTGTCCAGACCTGCTTAGAGCAATGACTCCACATCTGATAGTGCATGTATGAGCACATCCCATCACCTTCCTGTCTCTCTTGCCTTCAGGGGATTCTGGAACTTTAGTCTAGGCTCTGTCAATGACTTACCTGGTGTTTTTTACTTTTTTGACCAGATATCTGTAGAATAGAGATAAAATTTTTCCTCTGTTAGTGTAAGTCTTTGTTGGGCAGTAGTGCCTACCTCAGTTGAAGGAGTTTACACTGCATGGCACTATTAAAGAAATGCAGTCACATAGTTCTTTGCCAGACCAGTGTCAGCTATCCTAAGTGAAATGGGTCAGAGTTGCTGACATTGTGCTGAACTGTTCCCAGATCGTGCATCCAGTCATTACCCTGTTTATCAGAAGCAGCATCTATATAACAGCAACCCAAGCTGGGATTTTGGACCCTTCCGAAGGCTAGATCACCTCATCCAGGAAACTCACCTCAATATCTCCTGGTAATATCTGCTGTGATTAATAGTGCATGTGTAATGGGCAGGATTGAGAGTGAGTCTTTCACAGAATCAGTAGGTCCTTGGCAGTGAGCAGTGTGTGAAAAGACTAAAGTTTGTTGTGTTCAACCATCATCACAGCTGGAGGCTAAAGGAAGTTTGGATCAACCAGTGCCTCCCTTACTTCTCCCTTTAGGTTTGCCCATGTTTTCCTGGAGTCGGGGATATATGTTTTCAGGGATAGGACCATTCAGGATCACTTCTTGATTGTGACTGTGAATGAAGCAAATGTGGGCTGTGACCCCAGAAATATGTCCTTCCAGCCCTCTTCTCTGTTCCAGCTGGCCAGACATGGGGTTTTGAAACAGCAGGAACTGAACTTAGCTCCTAACTGGGCTGCTATTACAGGTACAGCCAAAACACTATGATGCCTGTTTTGAACCTTGACGGTTAGTCATAACCTTTCTTGTACCTCTTTGGGTGTGTTTAAACAAGCATTTAAAAAAAATATATTGTGAAACAACTGTCTTTGTCAGTTTTAATCCCTTTCTCCTATGGAGCTTCCCTTCCCAAAGTTCACTGCTCTCTAGACAAGGAACCTGCCTGTGTAGGAGCTGAAGTGGGGAGAGAGGGAAGGAGCAGTTATGTTTCTCCCCACACCCTGCTCAAAGAATTCAAGTTAACTGATGGCTTTGTTTTCCTTGGCATGAAAGCAAAAAGTCCCAGTGTGTTTCCGTGATAAACTAAACTGAAATTAAATGGATCATTTAAAGGTTCACTGAAGGCTAAACACAAGGGCAGTTAAGGTCTTTCCTCAGAGCCATACCTCTGTGTAAGTGCTGTGCACTTGCCAGTCCCTTGTCCATCAGTGAGAGGACAGTAAAGCAATAGAAATGAAAGTGTGGCTTGCAAGCATGATCCTTGGTTCTCTCATCTTCAGCTACCAGTGCTAAAATTGTTTTGCCTCCTTGCCTGCATACACCAGATCAGCAAAAGGAGAAGCAGAAGCTCATGTAAAGAATATGAAAGTTGCTAAATGTTGGTTTTGTGTGGGAGGGAGAATGTTTAGTGAAGTGTAAAAAGGAGACTGTGCTATTGATACCCACTGCTACCTGTGTTCCTCACTTTGTGCCATCCTCGTGGCTTTCCAGCAGTCCTCTTTGTTCTGGGCTTCCTAATTGTGGTGCTGACAACCTTGGCTATAGTGCTCCAGCCTGCTGTCCCCATTGTTAGCCCCCTGAAGAGCTGGAAGCCACGATGGAGGAGCCTGGGTGAGCCACACATCCCACCAGAGTACATCCTCCTTAAAGACAGGTAACCCACCTTTGCATGGTAGCTATCAGGAGATCAGACCTTGACAGCACAGAAGCATGTCCTATTGCAGTTACTGACTCTCTCGATCCCTGATGCTGGACTTCTTGCTGGCTTTACAGTACACTGAGTTTCTTGCTGCACAAGGGGTTTCTTGGTATTACCTCAGCAGCGTTCCAGCTCTCTTCCAGTGTAGTGTTTAACAGCTCTGTTGTGTCTTCTGCACAGAGTACTATTGCCTGAATTACCTGGCCTAGGCTTCCCATGCATGTTTTGACTTCAAAATCTAGACAAGAAACTTATTATTCTGCTTGAACTGGGCTGAGGATACTGCAGTATCTGATTTTACTGAGAAGAATGAGGTGCTTTTCACCCTCTTTGGTCATTCCCTCTAGCCTTCAGTTCTATCAGATGGTTGGTCCTCGTGGTTCTGGAGAAGATGCTGCCTGTGGAGAGAAAGGAGCTGTGCATAACGCAGGTGAAGTGCTTTGCCAACCCCAAGTGTTCTCCTGTTGGTTTTTTCCACTTACTCCCCATTCTGTTGTCTTCTGATAACTCTCTAGAATGATATTTTGCTACTCATCACTACTCACCCACACATTTGTGCACACACATGAGGTCACACAGGCACTTTGGCTGTTACACACGCATGTTTGCTCACATTTACACATACACACATATTCCCATTCTAGGTTCATTTGATTTCTTCAGTTGAGGAGTGTAGCCTCCTGTCGTTGGAATGGGTTAGTGTTTTCTTCCTTAGGAGTTAGGAGGGTAAGTGGCCAGCCCTGAAAAGTCCTTTAGAACAACAGCAAGTTCAAATGACTAATGGAGAACATAAGAATCTTTAAAAACGTTTCCAGGGTTCTGCTGGTGGTCATTCTATTCTCTGAAGGCACATGGCTCACAGGGCCATGTTTGCCTTCTGGTGATGACCTCATCTTGGGAATTTCAGGATGTTCACAGGGTATAGCACGTCCAGAACCCAGCAGGTGGCACCATCTAGCGATGCTCAGAACAGCTTACAGAGACACGGCATCCTGACAGCCTACTGGACAAGTCAGGAGTTGATAGTAACGCTCTGTCATCCCCCCTTCACTAAGGAACGAGACCTCTTACATCTCTTGCCTCATCCATCTTCCTTCTTCACAGAGCACAAAATGCTGCTGCTTCCTATGGACAGGCAGTGCCCCTTCTGGGAAAGAGAACAGGCTTTAGTGGTTGGGTCTGATACCTTCTGTTTCAGGAGACTGTTCTGCACTGAGGGTTCTGGAGGATTTCAGTGTTCGCACCCTGTACGATAAGCTGGAAGATCAGAATTTGCACCTGGCATCTCAGCTGGCAAAGCACAGGATGGATGTGTTGATGTTCTACAATGGAATCAGCCAGCAGATTCAAAGTCTCATGGTCAGTGTGAAGAAACAGTTCAGAGAAAGGAATCTTGGAACTGTGAGATTTGTAAGATAAATGATTCCCTTGAAGTGGCAGTTTGCTGAGGGATAGGTCCTACTCCTTCAGTAGCTTATTTTGGCATAAAGTAGTTACTCTGTTGTGATATGAGAGGCAGAATGGGGGAAGGATGAATTGTGAGACCTGCAGAGTGTAATACTGCTGCTTTCTGTAAACAGGACATGGTGCAGGCACTGGACTCTGAAGGCCTGAAAATCTTTGCCAGGCAAAAGATTTCTGAGCATAAACCTGCAGACAGCAGCTGGGAATCAGTGAGTGTTGAACAATGTGATGAACACTGTAGCAGCAACTTCCAAGCAGGTGAGAAAACCAGAGTGCAGAGCAAGAGGGAAGGGGAATGTAAGGGTAGCATCAGTAGATTGAGTCAAAAAAGGCATGGATCACATACATGAGAAGAGATCCCACAAGATCATGTCTCCCAGTGATGTTGTAGTTCTGTAAGAGCTGACAGCCTATCTTCATGTGAGTTCAATGAGAAGAGAGGTGTGTCAGCTTAAGAACAGGTAAGCACAGAGCTATATGGAAATGTTACAGCACGAGGCATCCTCGGATTTCTGCTCTTGGTTCCTGCTCTTGGTTTTGCTCTGGAGAGAATTGCAGTTCTTCAGGAGGTTCTGTAGAAGTTCATTTAAGTTGCTTGTTGGGTTCATTAGGTGCTCCATGGCAAGATGCAATAGAGTTAATGAAAGCTCTGGAAATGCTGCTTGGGCATGCTCAGTACAAGAATGTAGCTGTGAAAGGAGAGATTGAGCAGCGTGTCCAAGGACAGGACACGGTGGCAGTTGTACCCTCATTGGACAGCCTGGCCAGTGAAAGCACAGAAGTAGTGGAAGGGCAGGTGAGTTGCAGGTGTCTGTTGTTGGGCTATCTCCCATCTTGCTGCTAGTTTTTCCACTTGCCCATTTCTTTAACTCTCTGGCCCTTTTTATCCCACAGGATCATGAGCTGCCTCAGCAGTGTGAACTCTTTAGTAGGAAAGATGCATTTTTCAGCTTCCCTGGACATGAAGAAATTGGTAAGGGCAGTGACTCACTCATGGGTGCCATGAATACTTTTCAGAGGTCACAGTAGAAGGCTGATGTGGTGTTTAGGTTAAGAGAGAGTATGTATGTTTGCTAACAGAGCAAATGAGTAATTTCTTTTTTCCCTTTTATGCTGTTTCTTACTTTCACATGATTTTTTTTTCCTTAGGTGGACAACTGAAATTTCTCCAGTTCAGGAAAGCCATTTTTGCCTCCTCTATCCCTCTGTAAGAGGGAAGTCAAGGAGCTTTTGTCCACACAGACACTTACACCTATGTATTAAGTGACAACCTGCAGGGAAGAGATTGGGTGTCATTAGAGTAATTAAATGCTAATATGAGAAGGTCAGGAAAATTCTGTACCATCAGTTCTGTGATCCTCACATCCTCTGTGTTCGCATGCTCTCTGCTCAGTACAGTATTTCCTTGTGGCAGCATGGATGTTGCAGTCATCCAGCCATGAACAGCCTCTTCTTCCTTTAGGCTTACAAGTGCCTCCCTGTTTTATCCAGGTTTAGATCTCCAGTTGACTTACCTGACTGAGTTGGAGGTGGAGGGCCTGATAGCAGCTTCCCCCCTTGCCAAGACTCTGTATGAGATTAAGCAAGCTTTGGTGAACCTACAGCAACCTTCAGACCTTGTTAACCCAGGTAACAGGTCTTAGTCTGTCTTGCAGTTCCTGTTTTCCTGTAGGGGATAGGATATGAGATTACAAAATGGAGGGAGAGAAATTGTTTCTCATCTTTGATGCTGTGGTAAAGCACACACAAATGTCTGCTGTTGAGCTGCAGGTCATTCACATGTGTAGGCTTGTTTCCTTCTTTCTCTTAGCAGGTACTTGCACACAAACAGAGGATTTTTGTTTCTTATAAATTCATTTGTTAGAGCTTTCCTGTTCATCACAAGAGATTTTCTGGGGAAAATGATGTAATACAGCAGTAAATAAAGAAAGAGTTAAAATAAGCTTGATGTCTTCTGAACTGAACTTTTTCCTCGAGCTGTTGCTGAATTTTTAGTCTGTGATGCTTAGAGTTTGAAATTATTAATAGTGTGGTTTTGATGCAGTTAGGGGTGGATGATTTGCATTATTATGAAATTCAGATGCAGTGAGCTTTGTCAAGGCCTGAATATGCTAGCAATGTGCACTATGCAGCTTGCCACACACCAGAGTCACTGAGTCAGGGGATAGTGCTGGCAGTAGGTCCTGTCCTGTTTTTCTGCCCATTGGATTAGACTTCCTTAGTGGTAGCATAGCAGTTCCTTGATGCTATCCACTGAATTTGCACTTTGCTTTTGTTTTGAATTTCTATAACAGAGAGCAAACATCAACCAAGCATGGGGA
Source organism: Caprimulgus europaeus (assembly GCA_907165065.1). The sequence goes on along the minus strand of OU015548.1, from coordinate 3,947,166 downwards.
GCTCAGCCCTCTTCTGAGCTGCTGGATTCTTGGGCCACAAAGAGGGATGAAGCTCTGCTGCTGGAAATAAAGAGGAGCTGCATTGCTCAGAGGATTGAAGAGACAGAAACAGAACTATTTTGTCTTCTGCAAAGTAAAATAGCTGCCAGCTCACTTCCTTGAGGAACCTAGTTTATCCTTAGGAATGGCTAAAGGTGGATTATGGAAGGGTGTGTGTGTCTGTGGACAGAGCTACAGTACCTGAAGTATCAGAATAGATATGTATTTAGTTAGAGATGTGCTTGGTTAAATATATAATGAATATTCTCTTTGCTTAACCTGGTTGAGATACTTTCATGCTTGCCTTGGATTATAAAAAATTTGTAGGCTTGAGAAGGAAGCTGAGGTTCTTGGCATTGTTTACTAATTATGTTGTTTTCATTGTTAAGTCAGTAAAGCAGAAAACATGTGAGGCCACGAGTGTCCTAAGAGCCCCTAATCAACGTGTTCTGTATAGCCTTTGTGATCTCTGAGATGAGGGACATTTGTGAGAGTTTTTCAAATATCTAAGACTAGCACAACATCTCTACATTGCCTGTGCATGTTTTCAATATACTCATGTTGATCTCTGTAAGGTCTGCTGGCAGAGCCCATGAAGGTCTCTAGAGATGTGATTTTTGATCAGAGTACGCTTAAACCCTGTGTAGTGGTGACTACAGGGACCACTGGTGTCCAGTGCTCTGAGATCCTGATCTTCAAACTGAAAATATCCTTCCTACTGCTCTTATTCTTTTGGCCTGTCTGTATGATGCCAAGAGAGCCTGGCTGTGAAGTGGGCTTTGCTTCTGTGGAACAGGAGCAGAATCAGAGCACCTGCTCCATCTCCCTCTGTGCAATATTCCTTTGCCCCAGGTGAAGTGAGGCAACGTAAAATTTCTTGACTGTGAGCCTGCACAGTACCTTGACAAACCAGACAAACCAAACAGTACCAGAATTTAGCCTACAGGTAGGCTTCTGCCAACTATTCCCAACAGCAAAGCCTATTCTCTTCTCATTGTGATATTTACTGAGTTGCTTCTGTGTGAAGAGGTTTGTGAACCCGCTCCTTCCTGGTTCCTAGACATCAATCTGTGTTTACTTCTGCCTTTACATAACCACAGTGGGTACTAAGAGGGTGAGACTTCAGTACCCAGGAGCCAAGACAGAAGCTCTTAGTTTTGGTTCCTCTAACTGGTGTCTGATGGATCCAGAGGAACTGCAAAGTCTTTTGCCCTCACCTACTCATTTTTGTGGTTCCACATTTTCTGAGCTTGCTCCTAAAAACAGAAGGTTTGCTTTGGTTCCTTTGCCACTTCACCTTGGGAGAATTTAGGTGCTTACTGACACATTGAAGGGACTTCCAGAAAATCAGAGGATTTTAGAAAGCAAAACATACCTACAGGCAAATCCTACATAACCACCTGTAGGTCCACTCTCTGTAATTGCCTGTTGTAGAATATAGTAGTGAAAAAAACCTGTCATTGCTCTCCTCACTGCTTTTTTTTTTTTAGGCTATCAGCAGATATGTTCATAACAGTTCTACATGGAGGTAAGCATCTTCAGTGATTGCTGCTTCTGTAATATCCACAGGGAAACATGGTACCCAGACAGGTGATAAAGTTATCTCTGTGACTTGTGGTTCCAGGTTATATTTGTAAAAGGCAGGGTGGAACGCAGTAGTAAATACATTTTGTCACAGTAAAAGTTGTAACAGATTTGCAATGAAAACAGTTCTTAGCTTTAGACCTAAACAAAGATAGGCATATGGAATTTTGGTACAAGTTTTCTTTCTTTCCCCTTGTGGTTTTCTTAACAAGTACACTTCAGTTATAAGTAAACATTTCTGACTTTCAAAATATTTTGGGTCTTTTTTTTTCCCACAAAAGCAAAGAATATAAATGAAAAGACAAGAGTTTCACACAGTGTTTCTTTTCATGCTCTGTTAATAGTTCCTTGGAAAGGAAAGAACAAATAAAAAGAGGAATGGTGCAATCATTGTTTTTGTTCTGCTTCTGAAGTATTTACTATTGATAGCTATTTTTCTAGTGGTCTATGGAATCTCCTGGAAGTTCAGTGCTGTCTGGAGTAGCTGTGGAGTCCCCTCACATTTGGAAGGGTGCTATTTCCCTGAGACTGCTGATAAGAGTGATTGAGTGCAGGGTCACTTAATTTGGAGTTTGGAGAAAGGTCACAGGGATTTTGGTTTTTCTTTGGTTGCTTTGACTTATTCCTCTCTTAACAGAAATGAAAAGGCCCTTTTCAACATCCAGTGTAAAGTTCAGCTTCTCTTGGAGAGCATCAAATGCTACTGTGGCTGGGAGAAGGAAGATATGGTTGAGTTACCTGAAAAGGAAACTGTTTGGTTTCTGGCTGTGTGTGGCTCTGAGTTCTGAAATAAGATAAGTGGTTTCTGCTGATTCTGTCTTCCAGTGTGAAGCCATTGTCAAGCCTCCCTCTGTGTTAACAAAGCTAGATAGTGTTCCTGACAGTGTTTGTTGCACTTAGGCCACCCTTGGCTGTGCTCGTTATCTGGCTAATCCTTGCCTCTTTTACATACACAGCTAGATAAAAGCTAATGCTTTCAAATGCTGGTAGAAGAAAAGGTCCAATGAAAATGTCCATCTGAAGAGAATATCCAATGAGGACTTCATTACTAACTCAACACAATGGAATGTCCAAATAACCCAGATCTGCTGGTGGATTCTTTGCACATTTTTACACTCAGTCCTTGAATACAGTCAGGTTAACTGAGCCTGCAAGTTCTCAGTGGTGAATATAATCAGAATGGCTGTCCATGAAATCCTCCTAGACCATAGCAAGTGCAGTTTATTACGAGCCAGCTTATCCCACAGCCAAAGAGCTTTGCACTGAGTTGTACAACCTGGTTTTTGCCTTGACCTTGACAGAAAGCACCTGCATCGATGTAACTTTTCTGCCTGACCACTAGGATGAGAGGCAGATAATTATTGTGAGCTGGTCCTGAATCATAGTACTCAACTAAGATTCACCCAGGCTTTGGGCTGGTTTTCAGATGTGTATTACCTCTGCATAGCTGAGACAGGTCTTGAGTTTAATTGCCATAGCTTGTAGTAGCTTTCTGCCCTTGAACCCTGACTTAGACTTGTGTTTCTTGCAGGTGAAATTCAGTTGGCAGATGAGAATGGCCAGGTGAAGAATTTGCTCCAGAACCAGGACCACTATGCTTCACATCTCCTAAGTGACAGACAGTTTTGTGTACTGCTCAGAGTCACACATATGTAAATTGCAAATCTGTGTATTGGAGATGCTTTGATTTTCCTTTGTAGCTAAAGAAATACCCACACGCAAGTGAAGGTTGAAACTTAAAGAGGATTTTTGTTCTGGATTCTCAGCTTCAGCCTCTGAGCATCCTTAGCTTCACTCAGAGACTGTAGGACCTGATGATGTTGAACACTTAGTGAAGACAGAGCTAACATACCAGAAATTGGACACTGGTTGCTTTTGAAATGGTCAAGTGGAAGGCAGGATTGCCTCCAAGTGGGACAGATATCTCCTGATAGTCCCAGTTCTACCTCTAGGAAATGTTCTTTCAAAAGTTTCTGCTTTTAATATCGTGCTTTTGTCCCTCACAGGACGTGAAGGTTCCCAAGAAGCTGTTTTTACATCACTGCTGAAAGATCACAGCATTGTCATTCCTCAGTTCCTGGGTAGGTAGCCTGAAGTAGATGTTTCTACAATCCTGTTCTCAAGCATGAGAGGAGACAGTATCATATTAGTTGTACTCCTAAGGGAGGAATAAAGCCTGAAGTAAAGGTGGTGGTTTTTAATTTATGGTCAAAATGGGAAGTCTTTCTTTCCAGAACTAAAAAGCTAAAACTAAATAAAGAAGAAAATGCTTGTTAATATCTTTCCATTGTGCATGAAGAGTCACAGATGACATGGTGCATAGCATGTAAATACAAGAATTACACTTGATCTTCCCTTATCAGCTACTTTTTCTCTTCTCTCTGCAGCTAAACTGGGGAAGTGGGAAGGTTTGAAAGTGGACCTACCAGAGTGAAAGCCAGAAAATATGGCAAACAAGCAATCTCACTTATAGAAGTTCCATCCACAGAAGGTGAGCCCCTGACCTGAATGAAATTAATAAACACTTTCTTTGGGTCCCCAGCACCTACCCATGAGGTTTCTACTGCAAGTAAAAGGAGTCATTAACCACAGACCAACTAGAATAAAACTGTGGCTTACCCTTCCAAAGAAACTAGGAAACTCTTACAATGGCAAATCGAAGGAGTTGCTTGATACTGAGTTTTGGAGGCCATCTTTGTGTTTGTTAGTTTATTCCTTGATGAAACACTTAATTTGTTGAGTTGTTTCCATAAGCCTGAAATAGTAAATTAAATTCTGATTTCTATGAGAAATTCTCATTTCTATGAGAAAAGAATAGTCTCTCAGAGCTAGTGCATCAGTGAATCCATCTGAAGCCAGGTACATGCTTAATAGCTTTGCCAAATGAAGCCCTGATCCTTGCAGACACTGGGCTTGTATGGTGAATCACAGAAACTGGCAGAAGAACAAGCTGCAGCCCCGGGTTGGTTCATCTTTAACTCAGTAGTTTGATTTCTGGAATTGTTGACGTATTCAATTAACAAGTCCTTAGTACTTTTATCTCAACTTTTACCTGACCAGCTTCTAGAAATAACTTTATAACTCCTCAGGTGGGTCATATCTTCATGGGATGGACCCTGTCCCACCTTTCACATACCTGTTGAATCAGCAATCCTGCTGATTTGCTGTGCTAAGTACCTGTATATATGCAGCACAATGAGAAACATATTAAAACTGTGTATAAAATTTTAGATAATCTTGTAAAAGCTATAGATGAACCTTTCTTCTTCAAGGTTCCTCTTAAAAAAAAAAAAAAGGCTGTAAAATCTAATCAGTGAGAGCATAACTTCTCTCTATACAACACCCAGTGGTACATTGATCTCAGGTAAATCCACGGTTTTAAAGTTGCAACACTTGGTTTTATGCAACTCTTCTGCTGCTGAAAATATTTCAAATTAAACAAAAAAATCTCAAAAATGTGGTTTTTAACAGTGGCCCCCAAATAAGAAGAGGGTTGTTGGAACTTTCCAGTAAGATTCCCTACATGCTAGTGATCATACAGTGGAATACACCTGTGTCTGTTTATATGAGAACTGTGTGACAATCTTGGATAAATTTGGCTGTTCATGTCATGGGAAAGTAGTATCCATAATTTCTACAGGTAACTAGTGCTCCAGGGAAGATCTGTCACCTAGCAATTCACATTCCTGCTCCTGGCTTTGGGAGTGAAAGCACCTACTTGTTTCTATTAAATTATAACCAATGTGTGTTGTTTGTTCTGACATATTTTAATACATACTTGAAATCCAGCAGTAGCATCTCTCTTCTGTGAGGTTTGCAGAAGTATGAAGACATGCAGTACTTTGACCAGAGAGGAGCAGTCATCACAGAGCATGTTACTGACTTGCTGCAACGTTGGTTGCAGTTGCAAAAGGCATGAAACAATGGAACTGCAAAATGAGATTGTGCTGGTACTAGGGAAGCGCAAAAGTGGTGTCAGCTTTGGATTTCTGGAGATGGTACCATTTGTTGGGACGCAGCATTTCTGTAAGGTAGCATCAGAAATAACAGTTACTGCAGGGGGAAGTGTGTTTTCTCTTGAATTTATGGAAATTGGTCTTGCAAGAAGTCAGAAAATGAAAATCAGATTAAAGGAGTAGTTACCCCTGCTAGCTTTTTCTAAGAGAGAAAACAGATAACCCCAAAAGACTAGCAGATAGACAAGATGACTTCAGCAATTAATCTTGTCTGAAAGTCAGGTATCCAGTCCAGGCATTAGACGAACTGGAAGAAACTTGAACTGAGGGAGAGGAAACTTGGTTTTCCTTATTACCTTTTTTTGACTGGCAGTCTTAGACACTAAGAAGAGAGACCTGGAAAATCCATTTATATCTACCAAAAGCAACAGGCATTGATTCCCAGTCTCCCCCTCTCCCATCTGTCAGCCAGTGTAAGTTCTGACAAATCAAAGCCCGAAATAGCAGAAAATATGCAGTTCTCTATGAGAAATGTGCTGCAGCCCATCACTCCTACACCTCTGAGTAACAAAGCAAACAACTCTTATTTCATAGTTACAAAACCATACCAAGTGTACACCTGTACTATTCCTACTGGGAGAAAAGCTGCTAACAAGCCTATTACTTGGAGCAGCTTTGCCAAGCCAAACATAGATAAAGTGATGAACATGGCATTGAAAAGTTAGTGGTTTCCAGGTGCCCAGCTCTTGCTAAATTCTCCTGGAGAGCCACTGTACGTAGGTCTGACAGGTTGGCCTTTGTAAACGGTGCCAGGGGAGTCACTAGCTGATAACTGGGTTGTGGTCAACAAGGAAATCAATATGCTGTATAGGTTGAAGGCCTCTTATAATGCTGGATGTTAAGAGCAGTTGCTTTTTGGCAGCTGTAAGAAACAGTGTTTTCCCAAGCAGCTTGCCTGAAGCACCAAGCTCTTCATGTTCCACAGACTGAGCTATATTGCAGCGTTAGAAGGGAGCAATGGTGAATTACCACAGTCCTACGTGTAGCTCCTGGACTACCAGCTTATTGGGAAAGGCCCAGACAAATGATACCAGGGGGAGAGATGAGAGGAAAAAGTGGGTATTCATGATTTGGATTTGCATTTCAACACTGATGCAGAAGTTAGAAATTGCAACTATAAAATGACATGGCCCTCTCTTATTACGTGCTGCTGTGAAGTTGGATTTACTCCACTCACTTGGAATTTTGATATATTTTGCTATGGATGAGGTCAGAACCTGTGAGGTTTTTTTGGTCTTGTCAGAGAAGCCAGAGTTATTTTTTCCTCTTCTAGCAAAAGAAGTGTTGTACACGAGGTAAACAGTCCTTGAACTCTCCCCTGGAGAAATAATTTTAAATTTAAGATGTAAATGTTATTTGATTCATAGTAAGTCCATCAGCAAATGTCCCCCATCAATGATTTACCACCCTGAGGAGTTTTCCTGCAGTGTATTTACCTGTGCTTTGTAAGTCAGCAGTAACTAAGAACAAGGAAGGTTTTACAGTGTTATAAATCCTTTGCTTACCTTGGCTTCTCCTCCCTCTCTTAGCAAACTGCAGTTCCAGAGCTCTTAGTTAAGCTTAGAAAGGAAGTATTGGTGCACCAGAATCACTCCCCTTGGGTTTTATTCTTTTATGGGTTTTTTTTCTTCACAACACATTCACCTTCTGGACCATGAGGAAATTTGAGATTGGGTTGTGTAGACCCTCGACCCAAGGAGAAGCTCACCTTGAGTAGGAGTTTAATCTCAGCAACAACCAAGCTGGATCCAGCTGTGATCTAGCAGGAAACTGTAGTGAAGCAACTCCTTCCCCTTCTGGTTACTACGCATACTTGAAGTGGTGCTGAAGAGGAGTTGAGCAGCCCTGGTGTGTACCCTGTAGAAAACTCAGTTACAGCTGGCTACCTGAGAACTGGGAACAGTCTGTCTGTTCAAGATGTAATGAACTCCAAAGTAGCTCATATTGGCTATCCCAGACAGAAATGTAGAGTAATTTGAACCTAATCCAGCAGATCTGATTTGAGCCCCCTGGGATTGAGAACAAAATGTATTTCAGCCACAATGAAGCCAAGAGACTGGTTTTAGCCAGGGCTGTGGTGCTCCCAGTGTGGCAAAGTAGCAGAAAGAGTTCAGGCAGAGAAGGTCCCATGCACTTCACAGAATGACTGACCTAGCCATCTGAAATGGAATAGCAGTACAGCAGCATTGTGCTACCAACCTCACTTGAGGATTTCCATATGTCATAGGAAGGTTGCTACAAGCAGCTGCTTTCTCCAGCTCTGCTGGGAAATGATTTGGGGTAAGGGAAGCTACTAAATTGCTGCAGTTTAGAAACTGGCATCTTGAGTCTGGAATAATCTGACACAACATCCCTACACTGTCTTTTTTGGGCTTAAAGTAGTAACCTGACTCTCCTGCTAGCATTCCTTGCAACCAAGGGAGTTTGCAAAAGGTTTCACTGTCTCCAAGTTGATTTCTGCAAGGTTTTATTGTGATCTTTGTGATCTGTTGCTGTGTACCTCTTGTCCTAGTTTGCCATGGCTTTGGCTCTTGCCCTTGTGCAGGTCTGCGTAGTCTTAAGTTTCTTGTCTTGATAAGGCAGTACTTACAAGCTGAAGTTCTCCTCTCATAAACCAGCCTTTTATTTTTCCTTATAAAAAAGGAGAAGGCTACAGGGAACAAGTCCTGTAGGCATCTTTAATATTAAAAATAGCTGTGTGTGTATTTTTATTCCTCTTTCTGTCACATAACTGTAGTGCTTCTGCATGGCTGCTCCCTCCTCGCAGCCCTCCCTGCAGGCAGGTAGCAGAAACAAGCTCAAAAACAGATGCAAAGCACTGCTCTGAGTGGTCTCTGAACTTTAACTCTCCCCCTTCCCAACTCTCTGGCACCACTTTTGTCCTCAGGAGAAGTAAAGGTAGCTTCTTCAGTCTGTTGGGCTTTCTGCTTCAGGGGAATTCCCTACACTTTGCCTTTGCCAGGGATTCTGCCAGAATTAGGTTTACTCCCATGATAAATGATAGTGTTCATGGGATTTTCATCAGCACTGGGCCTTTCAGGGAAGTTACAGAAGGAAAACTCAATTCTCTCCTTACTTTCTTTCATTCTCCTCCATCTCCCCGCAGTTCATGTCACTCACTGTATGTTCGTGTCTCCCTCCTTTGTTCTGTACTTTCCTAATTCACTTCCATTTTTCAGCTTGTTATTGTAGTTATCTTAGTTTCTGAGTGATGCTTTCTGGTGTTTCAGATCTGTGAGTCATTAGCATCAGTTTGGTGTGATAAAACTGTTCCATGTTCTCTCCCTAAGCCTCTGATTGCAATATAGGAGGTGGGCAGAGAAGTATCACAGACTTCCCTGGGCCATTTTGCTTCGTTTGCTTTTCCACTTCATGCATGCTTCTTCATGTGTGCCAGCTGGAGCTGGGAAGGATTCTTCTGTGCTGCAGGAACTTCACCTCTGCTGACTCAGCCTGTTTGACAGGGAGAGACCAGAGGGATGTCAGAGCCCGAGGCAGCAGTGGTACATGGAGGTAAGAGGATCTGCTGGTACCAGCAGACGAGAGGGAGCACAATCTATGTGTGCATGTAGTGTGTCCTCCTTCCCTGCTGGTACCACCACATTCTCCCTACTCAGGTTCAGGCTGGTGCCAGCATTTTGTTGTTGTTGTTGTTGTTGTTGTTTCACACAAAATAATTTGTTTTTCTACGCAGTTAAAACAAAGGTCACACCAGCTCCTCCAGTTAAGGGGCACTTGTTAGTGGGAGTCTTTCCAAAGCCATGGCTTTGAGCTGTGTCCTCGTTCTGTCCCTGTCACAGAAAGACCCGAAGGGACAGTTCCAGGGGAGCCTTTCATTATGCTGTTGACCAGTATATTACTGAGACCAGTCTGCCTCACATAATGCAGGCTTAACAGAAGGCAAATATATCTAGGGAAAAGAGGACCTAAGTGAGGGATTCTTGAGGAAAAGAGAGAAGTTTCTTATCTATAAAATTAATTCTTGTTTGGAAGTGTATTTTCCTTTCAGCCAGGGGCTATTCTAGGTGTTCAGATCTTTTCACAAATACAGATACAGGGTATTATTTTTCCTCTTCAATCACTTGTAAATCCTTTGTTCAAGACAGACAAGTAGTTAGTGTATTCATGCAAGATCTTCAAAATTGTGCTGTGCAATTTTTTTTGCCACCAAACTGCAGATCTGTGGCAGATTTTGATGATTTTCAGATATCTTCTTGAATTCACAAAATAGCATATAGTGATGCTTCATGCGAGGCCAAGCAGAGCTGCTAGAGGGGTGTGGCCCTGAAAACATTACTGCTACCTGTGAAAGAAAATTGGAATGGTTTCTGAGCATGTAAAGCAAACTGATGTACTGGCCTAAATAAGGCCAGCAGCAGTGTAGGAAGCAATGTCTGTAGGTATCAGCTGCTCCATTGAAAAGCCTGGTCTGGGAGAGTGAAGCAGTCTTACAGGGCTTCAGACCTGGCAAACTGACAGCATAGGAATTTCTGCTTAAGAGGCTAGGCTTGTACAGAACAATGTGGTTTTTCCTGTAGTTTCTCAGTTGCATAGCCCAAAAAGCTCTCTGTTTTCCAGTTTTATGAGAGCAGTGGCTGGACAAGTATGGAGACTATGTAGGGCTGGAACAGAAGGGCTGAATGGCTGAAGAATTCATAGGTTGGAAGAATAAATAATGCAACCACTTCCAATATTTTTATTGTCAAGATAGTTTCAGGTTAGGACATTTCTGGCCTGCTGACAGTAGTGACTGAGAAAATATGTTTTGCTTTTCCCATTGTGATTGTAGTGAGATTGGGCCAAAAGGTTATTAATCTAACAGTGAGCTTCCACTACAATGTAAAAAAGGGCCACTTAGGTACTCTTTATTGGGGTGAAATTTGGAGGAAGAGAGGCTTAGCAATAATTGAGTTGTGTGTCAGACTTCAAGGCCATGCTATTACAGAATCACAGAATGTTAGGGACTAGAAGGGACCTCAAAAGATCATCTAGTCCAGCCCCATGTACTGAAGGTCACACAGGAACACATCCAGGCGGGTTTTGAATGTCTCCAGAGAAGGAGACTCCACACCCTCCCTGGTAAGCCTGTTCTAGTGGCCTGTCACAATTCACTATTCATATCATAGTTATAAAATCACTATTTTTCTTGGTGTTTTAAAAAGGATCAGTTAAGTTGAACAAACCTCTGGTACCAGGGCAGCACGTGGGTTTGTTGACTTGCAGGGGAGAGATTTCATAGTTGGCAAACTGACTTCTTTGGGCAGAGAAATCTGTTACCATTTTTACTGCTTTTTATAATTTCTCCTTATTTTACACCTAAGTGCGTGCTTCTTCCTGAAGTATTCCTGAAGAATATTTATCACATTCATCATAGAAGCTCTTGGGAACACAGAAAAGCTTCTGTGTTATGGCTGTTAAATCTTGCAGGTGCATGTACTCTGCTTTTGTGCTTGCAGACAGCTTCAGCTGGGCTGAAACACATCCCCCACAGAACTGGAGGCTGCATTTGCTTATTACCCATCTCTGCAGCATTTGCACACCTTGCTGCCCTCTTACTGCTGACTGGCAATGGGTTTTGGTGTGCTGCTCCCTCCTGTCTGAATGTGCTTTATTTGTACTGGATATAAAAGCCTATCTTCCTTCAGTTTATAACCTGGACATTTTAGGAGTGCAAATACTGAAATGTATTTGTTCTAAAGTGAATTTATTTAGCAAAATACATCACTGAGAAACTTGCCTGTGTGGGGGGTGTGCAGGAGTGCACAGGTAGCTGCCCCCCCCGGTCTGGAGTGGCCCAGGCCCACCCTAACGAGCAGCTGTGCACCCTCGTTAGCGGGCATTGGGCGCAGCTGTGCGGGGCTGATGTCCAGGCATGTGCAGTGCCCCTGGACACACTCGCTCCTGCTGTACATCACCGGAGGGAAGGGATATTTGGTCGTGGCGTTGAAGCTGTGCTTTGTGGGCTGTGGTTGCGGTAAGTCCTCAGCTGGCACTTGGGGAGTTTGGGGGGGACCGGTGGCAGGGTCTGCTGTGGTGAGCTGAGCCTGGACTTCACCTCAGGGAGGACTTGGTGAGAGACCGACTGTGTCTGTGGTTCCCGTGAGCCTGGGGACCTTGTTTCTCTGCCTACTCATGAACATAGGGGAAAATGGAGCACTAGTTGTCTTTACCCATGACTAACACCAGCTATGGGCACCTGCCAGCCAGATGGACCTCCTGGAGGCAGGATATTTTCCTGGGGAGAGCTGTGGCTTTGCCAGGCTCCCTGGGGCACAGGTAGCCTCAAGCTCAGCTCCTAGAGTACCTTGCTCTTGTTAAACCTTCAGCAGTTAGGCATTCAAGCTCTCTCTCACAGAGATCTTGGAGGTCTTATTATTGTTCCATTTTTCAAGAAACAGAACAATGCTTTCTTTCATTTGTTTTAGGTTTTTGCTTGAATTTTTTATGAAACACAGAACAGAACGAAATAGTCTTCTAGTCTTTTCAGAAAGAATCATTGCCCGTTGCTATTTGTTTTCCAATTAAAGTGGCATTAGTTGAAAAACACAGTGGTGTTTCAGGGTAGACTGTTAAATAAAAGACAGAGTTCTAAACTGTTTGGGGTTTTTGCTGCTTTGATATATGGATCTGCTAGAAAATTCATGTTTGTCCAACATACTCTGTTGCTCTGACTTTTTCTGCTTGAAATTGCTGGCAAAACACTACAAGGGTTTAGCAGCACCAAACCAGCTAAAGTTGATTCCAATTGAGCTTTTTTTCCTAAATACATGCTTTGGAATGTAAGCATTTAAATTATGCCAAATGAGCTTTGAAGATAGCATCTTGCAGGTAACAAATGGTAGCTCACATTGCTGTGGTGATTACAGTTAGTCCAGACAATCTGCTAGGTAGACAAGTGTTGCAGGTAAAATACCTTTGCATCTAGCATTTCTGTGTTTATTTGATTTTCATTTATGGCCTCAAATTTTGCAGCTTCAAATCAAAACTTTCAGCTTAAAATTAAACTTCACAATGTGGAGTTGAAGGAAACTCAATTACAGTCCGAGCAAGAAATTGACTGTCATTATGAATGCAAACTACATTGTGCTGTTACCTGGAATTAGATGGTAGTGAGTGATTATGGGGTGTGCAGTGCTGCCAGAAAATATCTGCTCCCAGGGGGTCTTTCACACTGGTGGGCCTGGACTGGTTTTTCAGTCATTGCAAAATAACATTTTGGAAAAAGTTCATGAACTGACCTGGTTAAAGCAGCTGTAACAAGGCATGACTTTGGAGAGGGTATTTTCCCTCTGTGACAATCTCCAGTATCAAAAGAAATTAATGCAGTTAGCTTAACAATGTCTGAGAGTTTTTGTTAGAGGATGAGACTGGAATGAATCATTGGGGTCTCTGTAAGTGAGGGTGCCCTGAATCATGTAATGCTAAAGAAATTTCTGAGGCCATGTCAAGGACCAAGAGTGGAACCATAATCCTGCTCCCCAAGTGCAATGTTGTCTCTCTCCTTATGGCTTACATACATGTTACATGAATCCTTTTTGCTACATGACAAATCTGCAGTAAATGCCCTTGAGAATTTGTTACCCTCATGAGCAGCCAGCCCAGGTTCTTCATGTGGTGGTGCACCAGCAGTAATCTCTTGAATTGCTGTAATAAATGGACTGTGGTTGGGTGTGTCTTTCTAGCATCATTGTGATAATTTCTGTTTTCAGTAAATGTTGACACTGTAGTGAGAATAGCAGTTGTCTACAAATATTTGTAGAAGATTAATTTCTGTGTTTTCCTTCTTATTCTAGTGGGATAAACGTGGGCCAGAAGTGTCATGGTGTCTGCTGAAGTGGCTTCTTACACTAGAGGCAGTGCTGCCAGAAAAGGTAATAAGAATGATTTTCACTGCATAATTTGGCTACAGTTTTTGTTTGAAAATGTGAACCCTGCCTATCAGTTAATGACAGCAAAGGTGCTCTCCACCTCATAGGAATACAAGTCTTCACTATATTCCTTCAGTCTTCACTGAAATCTCAACATTGCAAGCTCCCTCCAACAATTCTTCAGCTCTTGCATCATATTATGTGGTTAAAAATGTAATACTGAGAATTCCTAATTGTTATCATTTTGAGAGGGGATGAGTATCCTACATGAGGGGTACAGAACTGATTTACAGGGAAAGGAATGTGCTCTACATATCATCATCACTGAAAATTCTACACAGTACACTTAGGTATTACATGTGTCTCTTCTGTTACTGCCAAAATCGGTTTTGTATTTGAGCACAAGGGAAAATTCAGACCTACCACACATGAGAACTTCAGCTCTTACACAGAGAAGGTAGGTGTTAATATTTGTTACTTTCCTGAAGCTTGACTAACCCCAAGATAAGTTGTTCATAACACTGACTTGTTCAAAACCTGTGTGTATAATATAAAATCCCACTGTCTAACTCTAGTATGAAGTCTTGTTATGAATAAATTTTTGAGCACCATACTACCAGGGCCAAGAGACAGACCTCAGGACACAGAAACTGGTGCAATTTGCCTGTCTACATAGCTTTTCACATTCTGCATTGCACAGCAGTTTTTGCCATCCTTCAGTTCTCCCTTTCTCCCTTGCTCCAGCATAGCACCTTGCCTTAAGCCAGCTCTCCCTTTCCCTCTGGCTTGCCTCTTGACCAGAAGGAATTGTCTAGTACCACAGCAGGTGAAAGGGGAAAGGTGTTCAGGTTTCTTGGTGGTGGGAAGGGGAGATGGTGAGAGCTGGTTTAAACTAGAGAAAACTGTGCAAACTCTTTAACTGTTGTTAAAAGCAGCAAAGGGAGGTAAAGGAAAGCTGGGAAGTTCAGCATAATCAGTAGGGACATCTGACCTGTCTCGTCTGGCTCAGGCTGGAGCAAGAAAGCATGTTTAAGAAAGATTTCTCAGTTTATGAGCAAGTAAATTAACTCTTGGCATGCTTGCAACATAGTTATAGGCAGAAAAAAACCCAGCCTGCTTGAAGGTATATTAACTTACAGTTCAGAATCTGATTCTCTCCATTGTATATCTTTGAGTTGCTGCCACTTGAGTGAGGGAGAGCAATGTTTATTGTTTGAAAATGTGAGGCTGCAGAACTGACTAAAGGAAGGTAAAAGTAAGAACTTACTGGAGGAATTGCATTTTCTTTTTGTTTTAGTATTTAGCACAGATGTATTTCTCATGGTCTGTGGCTATGGTTCATCCATGCTTCCTCACCACTCAAGTGATAAAATAATAATGATGGTATGCAGGGAGTAGTAAGAAGCCTACGTAAGGTTGAAAACTCCTTGTGATAAAGACCATGCAGGGCTAAATGACAAAGCAGTACATAGACCTCACCAGGAAAGTAAATTATCTTCCTTCCCAGCTATAACATAAAGAGCTTGCCAGCTCACTTTTTCAGGTTCTGTATTATAGTGTGTGTATTCTGCCCAGATTTGGAATTTAACTGAATGTTTACGATGGTTTTGACTCAGGAGCCACAAGGACATGAAGATGCAATGCTATGCCATGGCAAATATCTTTAACCTGCTCACAAATGGGATACAAAACAGATTAAATTGAATAAATGATGCAGCACTAAGTGTAAGAATTTATGTATGACACTGCCACTTAAAAACCCATAATGAGGTTGGAGAGAAGGTGCCTGTGTGTGTGTGTGAGTTGCTTCAGTTTGCAACCGGGTTATATAATCTTTGCCCTTTTCCTTGTGAATAGTCTTGATGTTGTTTGATGGGTACAGAAATGTTCTCTGAGTTTATTGGGTTAACCTGTGTTTGAGGACAGTTGCACATTCACTTGCATCAGATCCCATAACCTCATGCCTTAGATGTCAGCGGAGGATGGTTGGACTGGACCGGGAAGCCCGATCTGCTCTTTCCCCGCACTCGCTGTTAAGCAATGACCCATCTTGTCCTGTGCAGTAATTCCCAGACTTACTAGTTCTAACAAACATTATGCATGCCAGTGAGCAAATGTAGGATTCATTCTTTCCACACCTATGGCCTGTTTGTCCTTTTTACCTTAATGGTTTTGAGATCTTTTGTAATACTGGAAAGTCTCTTCGATTTAGAAACAGTGAATCTATCTTTAGGTGTTCATGGGCTTTGCCCTTCTTGGAAATTATCTCAACTTCTGATTTCTTAGCTTATCTTTTCAGCTGCTTTGCAAACCTCTGATTTGGACTTTCTGCTGATACAGTAAAACATTGCAACATACATTTTGTCCTCTCAAACAAACTGTTGGTGTGACCGAGCCACAGGCAGCCAAACTATAGAGCTGTTAGGTTGCATCCTGTTCAGCCTCTGAGAAGAGCTTTAAACTAAATTTTAACTAAAGCAACATTGAAACTGCAGAGGAGCATTTGTTGGCAGCTCTTGTTAAAAGCAAAACTGACCCTACAGGTACAAGAGCAGACTATTGCAGAATCATCTGCTGGTTTTGAGGTTTTTGCTCCAGACCATCAGCTGCTTCCCCCCCACCTCCCACTCCTGTTACTGATCTTCTAGGTGGCTTTTTTTCCCTAAAATGATCATGTGTGCAGGAGGCAGTTCCCCACACTCACTTTTGCACAGAGGGGACATGGAGACATACATTTGCTAGTTTTCCAGGTATTACTATCACAGAATTATTTTACTTGTCTCTCAGGAGCGTATGTTGATGCTAAAATGGGTACATCACATCGATTTTTAAAGTTTTCCTCTCAATACTTTTTTATTTTTGTCTGCTGAGTTTTTCCTAGCTTGCATCACTTTGCTTCATCCTGATTTTTTTGTTTGATTCTTCCTTAAGCCAGGGACATCCATGTGTGAAGGTTCTCTCTGATACTGGGGAAGATGCATTTGTCAGATAAAAAAGGAATGATTTGTGATATGGCAAACTAATGTTCCTAGAAAAATAATGAAGAACCTGGATTAGCTTCCAATTTTCCAGTTGTAACACTATTACCTGGCATTGAAATCCTGGAAAATTCCTCTTCTGTAGCTCTGTGGTTTTGTTAATCTCTTTTGCTGTGTTGCAAGCTTCTGAGCTTCTGTGTATACAGTGTCATGAGGCTGGTTTTGTTTTGCATTAGCAGCAAAATGAATGTTGACTGTGAGTGTAGTCTGAGGTGCTAAGGTACTCCAAGTGACAAAGGGAGGCCAGAAACAGAACTGCAGTTGGGCTGGCAGTGTTTAGAGATAGTACTCCCCTGTTCTTCCAGAGTGATGCATTTATGAGGTGATAACTGCCAGGAATTAGAGCACAGCAAGAGAAATTTCTTTTGTTGTAGAATTTGTTGTAGATTTGGTCTTTGACCAGTGAGAGAAAACAGACTCTTTACTCTTCAGATGGTTTTGCAGAGCAACCACTGCATTTCTCAGTGTTTTTTAGAGTCTTGTATATTCTATGAGTGAGCAAACTGTCCAGTAACCTTTCCCACAAGTTTTTTCAAGAAAATGTATTTTGTTTTTGAAGTAAAGCAAATGTAGCTGTACCCTCTCCTGGTTCTGTGCAGTAACTACCCCCACACTGTGCAAAAACTGCCCTCCCTTTTTCTTTCCTCTTCCTGTCTGTATTTGAATGTCTTTTTGGCCAAGTACTGCAAATCTGTAGATGGTTGAAAGCAGGCTATGTTGCTCACCCATAGAGCTGCTCATATTTTTCCTGTCTCTTGAGCAGAGGACAAAACAAATCAGTCCTGACTACTTACAAATGACAAGGTGTTGAAATGAGTCAGCTTGGCACCTCACATACTTGTTGTTGGTGTGTACAGGGTTGCATTACCAAGTGATAAGCAGGACAGATATCTGGAATTTGGACTCACCCTTTGTTTACCTGCTTATTTTTTGTTGCTCTTCCTTCTTCCTTTGTAATTCCTCTTCTTCATGTCTGTATGTGAAAACCACTGATATCCAGTATAATTGATACTCAGTGTAATACCCAGCCAGGTATTAAGGAGAGGAGTTTTGAGGAGGGAGGCTTACAAAATGCAAAGTAGCTTCTAGCACATAAGGGTGTGGACTTCTGGGAACAGACAGGCTTTAGGCTGCAAAACACTTTTTCTCCTCCCTCAGTTCTAGGTTTCTTTGTTATTGGTAATCCCTCTTGCCCTTTGCTGCACCAGTTCTCCTTCTGCCCCTGTTCCTTCTCTAAAGCTCATCTAGACTTGTATTTAAATATGAAATATCAACATACATTGTTTATTGTTTGGTTTAAAATTGGTAAAGCCATTGTCTACACAAGGTGTGGTACCTCCTAGTTCTTGCTTAAATGACTGATTTAAAGACCTGGTTTCAAGTAGAATTTTAATTGTACCACTCTAATGCATGCTAAGGTCTGTTTTACCATAGAGATTGTAGCCTTTGGAAAGTGAGTATTGAAGTTGGTATCTCAAAGTGTTCAGATCATCTGGTTGTGCCTTGGTGTGTTTGTCAAAACTGAACAGGTATTTGAAGTATGTTAGTCTGTTAGTGGGGGCAAAAAAAGGGGATGTACACTTCTTTTCTCCTTGACCTGGCAGAGGTTAGGCTCTTCCCTGTTCCACTCAGTTTCTCTTACTCTTTATAAGAAAATAAGATGGGAAACTGTTTTCTGGAAAAAGTTTTATTATCAAATTATTCTTACACAGCATTTTTACCCTTGGTAAGGTAATACAGATCTCTGTATGCACTCACTTGGAATTCAGTTCCTCCAAAAAAAGAAAATCAGCAAACACCACCTTTAGTGCAAATTAATGCCTCAGATTGTAGGGGTTTTCTGTCTTTTTTTTTTTTTCCTTTATGTGTGTTTTCCTCTCAGTGCTCTCCAAGTTCATCTTTGAATGAGGGAAAATTGTGCTTGTTACAAAAATAGGTTGCCTATCAATTTCTAGACGAGTGTCAGCTTTACAGTACAGTGGGAGGTAATTTATCAACCTCTAAAGTCTTTATTTCTTCATGAAATTACTGAAATTTCTTCACCCCTTCATGAGGTGAACACATGCTTTTGATATTGCACAGACAGGACATTAAAGCAGCAGAGTCTGTGTCAGGATGGGAAGAAGCTCTCCACAAGGAGGAGGATGACCAGTGATAAGGACTGTTTCAATAATACATGTTCTTGTCCCACCAGCCTGCAGTAGAAGAGAGGAGGGGAAAAAAAAATCAGTTATTTTTTCCTCAGAAAGGAAAAGTAATCACTGGGAACAAATAATCCATTTTAAAGCAATTCACCTGTCAGCAGCAGCTAAGATAGGTGTGTGAGTGAAAGGGTAGGAAAGGACACTTTATATTAAAATACTAAACTAGAAAAATCTACTTACTTCCTGGGTATCTCCTGATAAACAGCTTACGAACTTCATCATAGACCCATATCAAGATGGCAAACGGGACAGCCACAAACCAATACTGAAACCTGGGAGTGGGAGAAGAGATTCTTGTTCAGAACCACCCCAGCTGAATTTCTGGAGTCTCTCTATGCCATTTGATGACCCTAAAAGACAATCTGTGCTTTTTTGGTTTTTGTTTGAGATTTTGGTTTGTTTTCTTTTCCTTAATTTAAGCACTCAAAGAGTTAGAAATAAGATGATGTACATCTAAGCCTCCCAATATTAAGTAGTTACTGAATTAATTTTTTCCAGATACTATTCAGAAGGAAATGTTGTCTGGTGGTGTTACAGTTTCTGAAGATAGCAGAAAAATTGAACATTTCTGACAGTGATGTATTTAAAAGTTGCTTGCACAAAAATTAAGTAAAATGCTATTTAATCCCACCAAAATATTGGAGATCCTGGAAAAAGTTATTAAAAATGTTTGTTCTACACAAGTAGGTTTTTAGATCCTTGGTAGTAAATCTAGTAGAAAAAATAGTGCTTTTTTTTTTTTGTGGAAACTATGAAAATAATGCCCTTTTTGGTGCACCCTGTTCTTCATGATGACATTCTTAAATATTTATCCTTGAATTGTGCTGTGTGGGCATCCTGCTCTTGTTTGTCTGTTTCTGGCAAGTCCATATCTGTTTATATGTGGAGGGCAAGGGAAGTATGCTGCCACCAAAACTCACCTCAGTGGTGTAAAGTTCAGGGCTGTAACATGTCCAAGACCATAGGTGAGAATCAGAGCAATTCCTATCTGGGAAAAGATACCCACCCAGATGACTTTGTTCCTGCAAGAAAACCATAGAGGAAGGGTTACATGCCTGTGTCCGTGCATAAAAACCTGAGGCCACAGCAAAGTGCAAAGGCTGTGCCACTTTCAGGGTTGTGCCTGTCCTCTGGTAGCTTGGGTGATCTGCATCAGCCCATGAGCACTGCAGACACAGGAGCATGAGGTAAGCAGCAGACTCTGTAGCTCTGGCTGACATTGTGTAAGCCCATTTCTTTTCTGGTAGCATTCCTGACCTACCTAGATGAAAGCAAGCCTTAGGCAGACATGCAGTGTGTGTTAGTCATGTCTGCTACTTGCACTGTGAATACACACATTGTGACTCAAACAAAAATGTAGGAAGGAAATATACATAGGTGTAGGCTCTGTACCTGCAGATAAAGAAAGGAAAACAATTTGCTTTCCTATCAGAAATACTCTGACTAAATGCCAGCTTTTCTGTCCAGCCTCTGTCCCAAGAGGTATTTTTCATTCCCTGGCTTCCATGGGATTGCAGGGTGCAGAGTGTTTTGCAGAGGGCAGCCAGCACTATCTAAGGGAGTTTGAGCAGTTATCTCCTCAGAGGCTGAAGTTATCTTGGAGAAGTGCAAATGTGCTGTCTGTTGATAACTTCATAAAGAACTAAAGAAAATAATCTGGAGAGGAAACTTTTTTGGTAGTAAAAATGTTAATGAATGGAGAATTAAGTTTAAGCTGATGCATTTTCAGAGTAACCAATAAAACGTATTTCTTTAAAGAAACTCCCCATCATGAAGTAGGAAAGGATGCAGTTGGAGGTGTAATAAAATGTTTGCTTGAGATTTGCAATTGCTTGGAGCCAGATTGAGTCTTTGTTCAAAAATTGCTTGTGAGTTGGCTAAATCACTGACCTAACTGTCTAAAATTAGCAGTAGGCTAACTTATCCTCTCATGTGCCATGTAAAGAATCTGCAAAACTTACCTGAAAAGACCCTGTTGGAAAATGGAATTTCTTCTTGTTTTCCTGATGATCAAATCAGCAACTTGCTGAATTGTGATGCTGACAAAAAAGGCAGTATAGCCAATCCACTGCAGGTACGTCCTCTGGTATTTAGTCTGCAAAGCAAAGGAAAAATCAAGTTGTGTTATATCAGACACTCACATCTTGTGCAAGGGACTGCAAACCTTGACAGTGGGATTTCAGTTACTAAGGTGTAAGTGCAGAGTTATTCCAGATTTAGATACATAGGATGAGATTTTGGCCAGTTGCTCTAGTCCACTGGTTACTGTGGATGAGTCATGAGGCTGAAGCACGAGCTTGGTGTAAGGAGGTGTTTATATTGATTTATTAATGGCTTCTGTGTCTTGTGATTGCTGCAGAATGAGTGAGGGGGAGTGAAGAGTGAAAGGGGGAGGGAGAGTCTGCGATGTACTTTAAAGTAATGCTGCTCAGAAGCAGGGCTGAGAGATTATGAGGCGTCTAAGCATAAAGTCCAGAGAAGTTGCATCTCCAGAGGCTTTGAATCAGAAGGTGGCAAATTGTAGAACAATGAGTGAAAGAATGGAGTCTGAGTGAGAGAGCCAGGTGGTAGGAACCTCCTAAGAGTCTATTCTGAGGGACCATTCCATGAAAACTTTGGGTTTTTTTCATTTAGATCTCTCTCTCTTTCCCTAATCCTTTATTTTGGAGGAGAGTGTAGAATTTTCATTAAAGTGTTTGTTGAGAGACAGCACAAGGATATTTCAGTGCTTCTTTACCCATTGCTGTCCATATGAATCCTCAAAGTCGTTAATGGCATTGTTTTCCCAGTTGACTCGCACGCCAAGCAGCGTGGAAGGGAGGAAACCTTGCTCAGCATACACGGTAAAATAGGTTACAAAGGCTCCCACCGACTGCATGATACCTGCAAAATCAGAGAGGTAGAAATGAGGAAGCAGCAGAACTTAGGAGCACTAGGGAATGTGCTGGATATCAGTGTTGATCTATCTCCTGTGGCATGAAACTTGCCATGAGTCATTTTAGAGCTCTTATTGCTCTAAGGTTCTTGACCAGTGTAGGTGAAAACCTGTTGTATTGTTGAATCCTGAGCAGCAGAAGGGAGTTAGTAAGTGTTCCTGGGAATGCAGAGGAAGGAGGTGAGTTTCAGCTCCCCCTTTCCTAAGAAATCAACTCAGTCTTGGTTTGCTGATACAAGATAGTGTTTCAGAGAACAGGCCAACCTACCAATCTGCAGATAGGAGTATACAGCGAGCTGCTCGTTCACCAGCCTGTCTTTCCTCTTGTTACGAGGTCTCCTGTTCATAATATCACTTTCAGCTTTTTCATAGGCTAATGCAACAGAGGGGATCTACAACAGAAATAAACCATCAGAGTCTTGGGTGCAACATTTGTTTGCTTCTCAGATGCTTATCAGGAAAGTTGGAGTTCTCAAGTGGGTCTGTTGACGTACCCTGCCTTTTCAGTGTACACAGAGCAAATGAATGAAGGATCCGTGTAGCGTTCTCCTGATGTGTATAGAGGATTGGAGGGAAGTCTGAAACTGTTTCATGGGTCTGATGATCTTATGACAATACACAGAGCTAGAGGTTATTGTAAATATTGAAGGGTCCTTCAGGTCTCTTGGACTGGGCTCTGATGAAATGTTTGTTATTCATTGCCTGTAGTAACTGCAACAGTCTGTATGATCTCTTGATTGAAACACACCATTATTTTGCACACTGCTGAGTTTTGCTTGACAGCATGTGTCAGAAGTCTTTTCTTTTCACTCCCCCTCTGCAGGTTTTTTTTCTACTTTCTCTATACCCAGCAGCTTTTAATCTAGCCCTCTACTCCTTCACTAGCTTACAATTCATCTGCAAGGTAAGGCAACTAAACCTTCCAGTGTTCTGCATGTCCCTTTACCCCCAGCCCCTCTCACTTCTCATGATATTACAGCAGAAAATAACTTAAAAGACACCAACTTACAATGTCTGTGCCCAGGTCAATGAATAGGATGGTGATAGTGCCAATGGGCATTGGAATGCTGGCAATAATGTAGATGAGAAAGGGACAGAGCTCAGCAATATTCTTAGTCAGGGTGTAGGCAATTGTTTTCTTTAGGTTGTCAAAGATCAGTCGGCCTGGAGGAAAAGGAAACACTTCTGTAAAAGCTAATGGTCAACAGTGTTTTAAAAAAAAATATTTCAATTTTTAACTAAATAAAGACATTTAGCACCTATATCTTCTTTCCTCATATGTTTCCTTATACATTTTGGGACTTTTTTAAACAGCTAACCACTGACCTACCTTCCCTTTAAGCCTTCTGAAAATTAGAGTGAAAATAAAAAAACCTCTTTCAATGAGAAGGCTTGAGGAAAAAGTCCCATTCCACAATATCCCATGGTTTTAATGGAAACCTTGGTGAAAGAAGAGCGGAGTGCGTGTTGCTGTCGTAGGTGGAGTGTGGTGAAGGTCATGTGTGATCAAGTAATAGAGTGAAAATGTAAAGAAAACAATTTGTATCGTTGTGAGGCTCAGAACTGCATGGGAACAAGCTGAGAACTGCTTTTGTCTGGAGGTTGAACAAGCAGCAATAAGAGACTGATGCTCTACTTAACAAATGTGTTTGAGACAGAGGGATAATTGCCTTATTGCCTGTTTGCCATGTGTGTGGAAATGGAATAAATTCCCAGTTTTTTCCAAATGTCAAAATCACATTTACAAATCCAGAAAGAAAAAAGGAGGGGTGAGCACAGGAGGGAAGGATCAGAAGGATCTCTCAGTGCTGTGTGGCTGTCAGCAGCTTTCAGCTAAGACAGTGGATAGCAGCTTTATTTTTACCTTCCTCCACTCCTGTGACAATGGAAGCAAAGTTGTCATCCAGCAGTACCATATCAGCTGCATTTTTGGCTGCATCAGAACCAGCAATACCCATAGCAATTCCAATATCTGCTTTCTTAAGAGCAGGGGAGTCGTTGACTCCATCTCCAGTCACGGCAACCACTGCTCCCTGGAACACACAAAAGGATCCAGATGTGGGTTTTTTGAGGAGGTGGTGCTATGTTCCCCTAAGGACAGTCTGCTCTCAGTGCACTCCCCATCTTTAAGTCTCTAGAAGAAAGATGCTGATATGAAGTTCTGAGTCCTCTTTGTACCCCTATAAAAACAGCCAGTGATCAGAAAGATGCTAGGGAGGCTTGATAGAGCAACCTTAGGCTTTTGTGTGATAGTTGGCTGTATCTGAATTTGTCATCTGGACTCTGTTCATAGTAGAGAGAAATGGGAAGTTCAGGGATATTATTTACTTACATCATAAAGTAGACATCTAAATTAAATGCACTTAAAAAGCAATTAATCTGATTATTTATTTCTGTGGACTATAAGGGGGCTTAAAAATCCAGACATCTGTCTATATGTATATGATTTACCCTCGTCTGGACAGACCCAGGCTCATCTCTGGCATCTGTGGGAGATTCAGCTGACACAACATGTTCTTTCCTTTTTTTTGTGTGTGTGTGATGTGCTAATGAACCAGTCAGTTTTCATCTTAATTGTAAATTATGTAACTGTTCAGTTAGAGCTCATTCTCATCCTATCCCTACAAGTTCTGGTCATTACCAGTCTATTGCTAATTCTATACTCAGATTGCACTAGTAATCCAAAAGATGGGAAGCTCTGATTATTCAAGTCAGCTTCTTTGTTATCTTCCAATGAAACCATCTACTGCAACTAAAGGTCCTCTTCTAGTTAATGCAAAAGTCCACAGCTTGATAGCAGTGCAGAGAGTTCCAAGTGAGGAAAAAGCCTGACAAACTGATTAATACAAATACTGAATGTCCTGTCCCTGTGGGGATTTAGTACAGTGTCACTATCTATAAATAATGCCATGTACAGAAGGGCTTATGAGCTCTAAGTACTAAACATAGCATGTAGACTGGCTGGCTTGAGTTGAGGGGGAGGGTGTTCCTCTTCACCCTTTAAAGAGCCAAATCTAGGAGTGTGGGTGTCTGAGCAGTGCAGAACACACCCTCTGTCTGCCAGAGGCCGTTCCAAAAGAAAATTAAAAAAGAGATTAAATTGAATTATTTTTTTTTCCCTGTTCTGAAAGCAGTTCAAGCTCAAACTCCAAGAGCTGATAATGCTGATTGCAAAGCTTAGCTCTGGCATAACTACAAAAATAAAACAAGGTCTTGTGCTGCATCTCCTTCCATGCAAAGTTCAGGCACAGCTTCAGTGTGGCTTTCACTTCGCAGCATGCACTTGGAAGATGTCACATCTGAGGGAAGAATCCTTTGAGGAAAAGTTGCCTCTTTTTCAGAGCTCTATACATGTAATTTCTTTCCCTTCTGCCTCTTGTGCTGGCTGCACTCCATACTCCTTTACATAATATTGCCCATGGATGGGCCAAGCCCTCTTTAAATCCTGCTTTCTGTGGCGTGTTTTACAGTCTTGGAAAGGCTTGGTCCTACATGAGCATGCTGTGACATTCTGTGGGTTTCACACCTTAATTCACTTCTAAACATTCCTGTGGGCAGGAAGCACATAGGCTTAAATGGCCACAGCAGATCAGATGAGAGGATGTGGTAACATGTGGCTTTTATCTGGGTTTTGGGAATTCCTCAGGGAAGGCTCCTTCCCAAACTGTGTGCAGTCTCTGCCCAGGGGGCTTTTTGTGCAGCACAGCAGTGGCTTCTCAGAATTACATGCAGGAGAGAGCGCCTCAGTACAGCTCTAAGCCAATCCAACTTAGGAAAAGCTTGTTTTGTCAGTAGAAGTTCAGAGTCTATAACAGGAATTTGAGTAGCTTGGATTCTGTCCAGACAGTGTTTGTGGTAATCAGTCAGATAATGCTATTGCACAGTGAAAAGTGTACAAACTTAGAGAGCATTGGAAATTGGCTTCCACCCTCTCATGTCAGGGATGATACCTGTGGAAAGGCACTGCCTCATGAATGCCCTGTAGCTGTATCTGTGTATAACCTCTTCCACCTCTTACTCACCTGCCTTTGGCAGCCCTCAACTATGATCAGTTTCTGTTGGGGTGATGTCCGAGCAAAGACTATCTCTGAGTGGTTACACAAGATCTCATCCAGCTGCTGCAAGCTCATATCCTTCAGCTCCATCCCGTTAACTACTGCTGCTGTAGCTTCTCTGTAAGAGACATGGGAAAGCTGGGTACATTTTCAAATCAAAAGGCTTAGATAAAAATAGTGCACTCATAGAATGTCTGTGGCTTGATGGTAAGGAAAGCAGCAAATTGGGTTAATTTCAGAAGCATTAGTTGTTAATCAGCAGGTGTTGAATGAAAGCCACTGTAGAAATCCAGAGTGAATTGCAGTTACCTAGGTACAGAGGGGAGTAATTGAAGCTTCCTCCTGAGCAGCCATAACAACAGAAAATACACTTTAAAGAGGGCTCTGAGCAGGAGGGTGGGACAGTGGAGGAGGAAGACATTTTTTCTGTAAAGAGCTTTTATCTTTTTCTTATGATGTTATTTTTTTTCCACATTTAATGAATGAAAGAGGAATTTGGATTGATGGTCCTCAGGTCATGTGATTCTGAACTTTGCTTTTCATATGCGTGTGTTTTGCCAAATGGGCAGTGACAGCAAAGTCCAACATGATCTGCAAAGTAAAATTTCACACAGAATCACAGAATCACAGAATCAGAGTGTCAGGGATTGGAAGGGACCTCGAAAGCTCATCCAGTCCAATCCCCCTGCCAGAGCAGGAACACCCAGATGAGATCACACAGGAAGGCATCCAGGCGAGTCTTGAATGTCTCCAGAGAAGGAGACTCCACAACCTCCCTGGGCAGCCTGGCCCAGGGCTCTGGCACCCTCAGAGTAAAGAAGTTCCTTCTCAAATTTAAGCAGAACCTCCTGTGTTCCAGCTCACACCCATTGCCCCTTGTCCTACCATTGGACACCACTGTGAAGAGCCTGGCCCCATCCTCCTGACACTCACCCTTCATATATTTATAAACATTAATGAGGTCACCCCTCAGCCTCCTCTTCTCCAAGCTAAAGAGCCCCAGCTCCCTCAGCCTTTCCTCATAGGGAGATGTTCCACTCCCTTAATCATTTTGGTGGCTCTGTGCTGGACTCTCTCCAGCAGTTCCCTGTCCTTCTTGAACTGTGGGGCCCAGAACTGGACACAATATTCCAGATGTGGCCTCACCAGGGCAGAGTAGAGGGGAAGATTCTTTTCAAGGGCCAGTGAAGATGAGGCTCACTGACCTAGACACATAGTCACTTAGATAGAGATGAGGTGTTGGGTGAACACAATGGCTGGGAATGTGTCAAGAAACAGAAAAGCAAAAGCAGCCGTGATGGGCTATGAAAGCGTTGTGGGGGGAGAAGGCAAATGAACCCCCAGGTGTCCCGGTGCTCTCCTCGCTCTTACCGCCTGTTGACTTGCTCAACAGGAACGTTGAGGCGCTTGGCAATATCTTCCACGGTCTCGCTGGTGGCTGAAATGATGCCGACGCTCTTGGCGATGGCCTTGGCTGTGATTGGGTGATCGCCAGTGACCATAATAACCTGAGGAAGGGACAAGCACTCAGCCTGAGTGGCAAATGCACATGCAGTGGCTGGAGAGAGATAAGGTGAAGTGTCTATTGTTGTGGAGCAGGAAGCAGTTTAGAATCTGAACTTGGAAAGCTGTGCTATGTACGTAACAATGACAGATTATGGCTATTACTTAATTAGCTCTATATTGACATCTAGTCTCTACCTCTTGTTATTGGCACTATTTTATCAGGGCTATAAAGGAAGAAATTGTCACAGGCAGCAAGGTTAGAATAATGCAGAATAAAGAAATCTTTTATATAAGAATTTATATTAGGTATACTCAAAGGTGAGAGTTCGTTAGAATGTTGCATCTTAAAATGGATCCTTGTGACTGAGGTGCCCTGGCAGATAAGACACAGTTTTTTCTTGCTTTTCTTGAAGAAAAGTTGCCAGTTGGCACATCTGTCTTCAGACTACAGAAAATGTCATCAGGGTTGGGACCTGGGATTCAGCTCTTCTGAGATCAGTAATTCCAAATACTGATTTTTCCTTTCTTAACCAGTTTGCCTCTCTGCCTAGAGCTGGAAGATTACTTGTGGGTCCCTTGGGAGTGAAATTAGGAAAATTACTGCTTCAGGTTCAACTTGAACAGTTTCAAGATTAGCGATTCCCATGCATGAAAGTTCATAACAGGGGTAGCCCTGTGTTAATTTGTTAGCCCATACTTAATGATAATGTGGTGGAAGATGCAAGGAGTTCTATTATTGCAAGTCTTTCTGTATTTTTCATTGTAAAATCCCTACCTTGATCCCAGCACTGCGGCATTTTGAAACAGCGTCTGGCACTGTGGAACGAGGAGGGTCAATCATAGATAAGAGCCCAACAAAGCACAGGTTGGAGGTTGGGAAGTTCATGGAATCTGTGTCAAATGGGTAGGTGTCTGGAAACTCATTTTCGGGCAGGTACAGATGACAGAAACCTGAAAAGAAACTCAGATTGACGGGATGTATAGAAAATAGTGGGAGAAAGAGGAGAGCTTGCTGCATAGCACCAGGCTTTACTCTTGCCCAGAGAACTCCAGTGCTTTTAACCATTAGCTTTTTTTATGGCAGCTTTTTTTAACCTGCCCTTGTAACAGTCACATCAAAGTTCATACAGCCTCAGTGCTTCATGTGCCAAAGCTGGTGGTGCTGCCAGCAGGGAAGAGTGTTTTCTTTTGTGCATTACTCACGGGGTTGTTTGACTGCTCAGTGTGGCAGATCAACATCAGTATAGAGCAGTAAGAGCATCCCTGCCACAGGGAGCTTACAGCACATCAGTGTGGTTTAAACACTGCTTAAGAGGCTGTACACTTTGCTTTTTTCCCCTCCACTGCAAGAGGAATGAAATCCAGACACACTGGGTTGTACCAAGCTTTAAAAGCCCATTTTACACCACAGTTCTCTGATAGTCCATCTAGTTAGACTCACCCAGCACTCTCTCTCCCATGCCTCCCAGCTCCATGTATGCTGTTTGGAAAGCTTCTGCCTTTTCACTGTCCAGTGGTTCTTCTTTGCCATTGATCATGATGGTGCTACATCTCTCTAAAATCCTCTCTGGGGCACCTTTCATCACCAGCAGAAAGCGTTTGTCGTTGGGATCGTCAGTCTCATGAATGGAAAGCTGTGTGCCACAAATAGGAAATTATTTGAAAGAGCATACATGATCCTCAGTTGTTTCTGGTTTTGGTCACTTTGCCTGGAAGCCATGTTTCTTCTTTTCCTTGAGGATATCATACTTTCCACCAAATTAAACGAACTACATTTATTATAGCTTAGATTTCCTGTGTCACTGAATTACCCCGTTAAGATTCACAGGTCACAAATAGTTCTGATAGACCCAGTGATAGAAACAGTTGAAGTTTGAAAGAGTCTGGAATAATTTCTGTGAATGAGACACACCTGGAATTTGTTAGTAGAGTTGAAGGGAATTTCAGCCACTTTCTTGTTCTGTGCTCTAATATTCATGACGTCACCCAAAATGACTTCTGCGAATTTCAGCAGAGCTGTTTCAGAGGCATCACCAACCACAACTCTCTGTGTGCACAAAGGAAGAAACTGTTTATAGCACAAACACTTCTGCACTTCCACCAGGAGAGCTTGCATGCTTCTATAACGTGTAGTATGCTTGAGCACCAATAAATCTTTATTTTACTACCTTTAGATTGTCCTAGAAAATTATTTCAGCAAAAATCTGGGACATCTGCTTTGCAGCAGATCTGCTACAGCAAAGAGATGAAATTAACGCTTGATTCTGCAAAACTGCAAGATTTGTGATCACTTCCAGGTTTCTGTGGAGGCTTTGTAATGCAGTTCTAGGGTAGCAGCAGGCCTATGCGGGTGAGCGAACTGATGCACAAAATCAAATGATTTGAGGAAGGCAGTGATGGAGCAAACAGTGGAAATCATGGATTTGTTCTGGTGTTCTGGTCACCAGAATTTACTACCTTCAGCAGTCATGTGTGAAGACATTAATTAAGGCATATTTACCTTTTATATCTTGCTGTATTACGTTAATAGTGTAGTAATTACTAGTGTAGAAATTCTTGCTGCCCTTATAGGGACAGTTGCTCTTGGCTTTGTGGTTTGTTTTGGGGTTTTTTCCTGTCTTTTTGCAAGTGTATACCAGTAATACTGCTACAAATAGTAACTTTAAAGACTGGCATGATAAAATGGAGGAGATTAGTGAAGCTAAACAGAACAATTTGTATGTACAGTTCTTTCAGAGGAAGAGAAAAGTTGATATGAAGTAGGCAGTACCTTCATTATTGGGAGATTCTCCTGTCCAGGTCTGAATTCTGCCCGGTTGCAGAGAGTTACAATTTTTGATAATGCTGTCCATGATGGAGAACTTTGATCAAAAGGCTGGGCTGAAATGGAGCAAAATAAATATCATATCCCTTAGCATATTACATGATGGAAGTACAAGCTTAAGTTTGAAACAACAGGATTGAATTGTTTGCAGAAGAAAATTACTCTTTGAGAGGTTCTGTTACAGAAAAATAATTTGACACAAAACATTGCATCCATCAGTTAGCAGTTCTGGCAAGTTGCTTAGATGATGTTTCTCTGTTTATTTCCCTACTAAGTTTACTGTTGACAAAAGGATCTGAATTAGAACCTCCTCCAAACTTACTTTCTCTGAGTGGAGTTCAAATATTAATCCTTTTTTTTTTTTTTTACTTCTCTACATGGCTAAGAAGGGACTTCCCTGTTGCACACTACACTTCTGTGTGGAAGGAAGACATCTGATTCAGCTATTAAATGGCATTCCCATCGACATCAGTTTGACAGCTAGCAGGTGTGAAACACCACAGGTTTGATCCAAGTGGTTGTCCCTTCCCAGATCCCTTGTTGCCATACTTACTTGCTTGATCTTCACTGGTGTCAGCTGAGTAGATCTGATTATCAAACCAGAGGTGAGCAACAGTCATCCTGTTTTGTGTGAGGGTCCCTGTCTTGTCAGAACAAATGATGGAGGTAGAGCCGAGTGTTTCCACAGCTTCCAGGTTCTTCACCAAACAGTTCTTCTTTGCCATCCGCTTGGCTGTCAGTGACAGACTCACCTGGCAGAGGAAGTGCAGCTCACTGTTAGTGTGGCACAGTTACAGAATGATGCAATGAGGTTACATACTTCTGCTAGGTTTTTTGTGGGGTTTTTCTTTTTTTTTAGGAAGAGAACATAAAAAAAAGTTATTCTGGTTTACTGCAGTGCATTTTTTTTTCTTTTTTAATAGCATTATTAAGGCCAGAGGTTTGGCTGTAACTAGCAAAAGTACATTTGCTGCTGATGGAATCTGCTTGCCTGCTGGTAGAAATAAGAATGTCATATCAGTTAGGAGGCTGCTTAAGCTGGAAGAACCTACAATGAGAGGGGAACTCTTAATCACCAACTTAATGAATCCTGAAATTACTCTCTTCTTTATTGCAGTACTGCTGGTTGGTTGTTGGTGGTGTGCTTTAGGGCTAACAGTGCTTAGCAGGTGTGCTGCTTCTCAGCCAGAGATTTAATGATGCTTTATATGTGTTAGCAAGTGGAATTTTTCCTGTGACTTTTAGGGTACAATATCCTCGTTTCCAAACAGGAACAGGTTGTGGGGAAATGAGTCACATCATTCTGCTGGTTAGCAATTGAGGGAGAGTGGTACTTGAAGAACCTTATTTCAAACCGGATTGTTGTGCTGAAGCTTTTCAGATTAATGGCTTGGTTATGCCAGAATTGCCAAATTAAATGTTTGTCCTTTCAGTTTCATGGAAAAAAAACCACCCCTATTTCAAACTCAACTCAGACAAGTCACTTAATAGATAATCTGTATTGCACTGTAATGAATTTAAGAGTGATGAGTTGTGGTAATGAGTGAAGAAATACAGTGGCAACCAGTGAATTCAGACTTACCGTTACTGTGGCTAGCAGTCCCTCTGGCACATTTGCCACAATGATGCCAATTAGAAAGATGATGGAGTCCAGAATCTTGTATTGCATAGAAATAGATATAATGAAGAAGAGAACACCGATGGAAATGGCCACTCCTGCCACCAGGTACACAAAATGTTCGATCTCGATAGCAATGGGTGTTTTCTCGTTTCCTACTCCCGAGGCGAGCGAGGCAATCCGCCCGATGATGGTGCGGTCCCCGGTGTTGATTACAATGCCAGTAGCAGTGCCTGCAAGGAAATAAAAGACTGTCAGCTCCAGGAGAGACTACTCCTGTCTTCTCTACCCAGTGACAAAGACCCTTCTCAGCCTTAGTGTGACTGAGGCTTCACCCCAGAGTTACATTCTTCCCGTTAGAAGTCTCATAGCTCTGTTGGTGAAGAGAAAGACAGATAGAAGCTATTTTCATTAATTAGAGTCTTTTTTGATTGCATTGCAGTAGGAGTGTAGTGTTATCCTGGGCACTGTACAGTTCCATAGCAGATAGTCTGTCAGGTGTGACACGCATACCTTTCAGCACTGAGAATAGGAACAACACCTTTATGTGTGAAAACCCCTACACAGAGGTGTCCACAAGTACTTAGCTGCATCTGCAGCCTGACATTCCTAAAGATAGTGATGGAAAGACCACAAGGAAATGGCAATTCATTGGTTGTTGCACCCATAACCAGGCTATGTGTTAAAACAAATGTCTCACTGGTTGATTCTAAGCATGACCAGCCCCGTGCTTAAGGCTTTATTTTGGTGTGCTTGGGACAATACTTTCTTGTGAGCCATTAAACCTTTCTGGAATTTCTTGAAGCAGAATTGCTTGACATGAATTAGCAGAGTTATGCAGCACCCTGTACAGGTGCTGTTTCTGCAGGCTCTTCTCTCTGCCTGTACACACCTTCCACACAGGTGGTGGAGTAGAACGCAATGTTCCTCGTCTCCAGTGGGTTCTCGTGGGTGAAGTCACAGGAACGAGACTGTGGTTCTGACTCGCCTGTGAGTGAAGAATTGTCCACCTTTAATGAAATGGAGACATGCCAGTATTAAAGTTAGTAACACACAGTTAAGTCTAGCCCAGAAAGCAAGGCAGCAGCACATTTAATTATCAGTGACAAGGCTGTAATCTCTTGGTGCCTTTTCTCTGAGAGAGTTGCTCTTGTCACTGAGAGAACCTTCCTGTGGGAATTCAGTTCAGTCCATGTTGTGTCTGTCAGTGGCATTTTCAGTAGCAGCCTGAAAGAAAACGTGGTTTGAAGTTCTGCCTCTATGGAAACTCTTAATGCTCTATTGGTATTTCTGCCTCTGTCCCACCAAAGAGCATTGCTAGAACATGGTAGAGACCCAATGGCTTCTTTTGACATTCAGGGATTGGAGATGTTAATCCTAAATGAGCTGAGCATCACAGTATAGCTTCTGTACTCTATCATTTAATTAGATTATGTCTAACTAAAGCTCCAATAATTCATTGGGTGCACAGAAATTCTTTATATGTAATAAAAGCCTCTAAACCATGCTTTTCCTTTCTCTGTGCTCTTCAAAGTACTGTTTACCTTACAACCCTGAGCGAAAATCAGACGAATGTCCGCTGGGATCCTATCTCCACCCTTTATTTCCACGACGTCTCCAACCACCAGCTGGTCTGCTGGCAGTTCCTTCTTTTCTGCATCTCTGATGACAAGAGCTTGCTGAAAGACACAAATGCAAACCAAATTAACAGTGTGCCATCTTCTAAACCTCCTACTGAGAGGTACATTCGAATTGGGCTTATTGTGCTTTTGTCATTTTGAGGTGCATTGTTAGAATGAACTTTGATCTCAGATGAAATGCATTGATTATTCTCACCTGTGGAATCATTTTACTGAAGCTGGCCATGATGTTTGTGCTTTTAGCTTCTTGATAGTATGCAAAGATACCAGTGAGGATGACAACCAGTGCCAGGACTATTCCAAGGTAGAGCTAATCAATAAAAGACATAATCCAGTTAATTTAAGACAAGTGTTCAGCAATTCCTCTTCTAGAGTAAATCAGTTCTATATTGTTTCAGGAGACTCTTAAATTGAGGTATTGGCCAAGTTAGAAGACAGCTTAAGAAAAGAACTTTCAAGTGTTTTGCCCTGCTAATGATTAAGTAAAGCTTTTTGAGCATGAAAAGAGCTTTCCATAGCGAGTTTCCCATCTCTCTAAAAGCCTTCTCTAAACTGTACCTAACACAAATCCAACAAATTATATTCCTAGCAGAGTGTAACTCATAAGGGAATTGGAGAGACAGACTCTGGAGTCCTTTGTGGACTTCAGTATTGCTCTTATGGGTACTCAAGTATTATGATTATGGGTAGTGGTTATAAAACCTTTGGATAGGCACTCTTAGACAGGAGCTGTAAGTCAGGTATTCGAGCATTTATCGCATTTATCAGAAATGTTCGGTAGTAGAGGGAGAGTTCCCAAAGAATAAAAGGCTTCCTTGTAGTTACTGAATAACTGTGAAGTAGTATTTAAATTGCTTAGATTGTCAAAGGGTCAAATACTCACTCTGTGGTTATTCAGCTACTCACATTGTCAAAGGCTGATTCAGCTCCCTGGGCAAGCTGAATGCCAAATGAAATCCAGGAGAAGATAGCTCCTATCCATAAGAGAATGGAAAACCCTCCCACCATCTGCTTGAGGAACTTAAGGATTTCAGGAGTGGCTTTGGGAGGAGTGAGTAAGTTGGGACCATCCCGAGCCAAAATCTCTGCTGCTCTTGCACTAGAGAGACCCTGCAAAATAAATGACATTTTTAAATGAAAAACAGAAAAACAGGTTTTTATCTCAACTCAGAATAAAACTTGCTTACTGTTTTTTCCTTAAATATTGTGTCACAGATCAGATGAAGTAACCTGCATCTTTAATTTCCAAACTTTCTGATTTCAAAGTGGCTAATATTAGTTATCTGCTATGAAACAGAATATTTCCATACTGGAGCATTGAATATGTCTGTGTCTATTAGGAGTTTTTATTCTGTTGGTTATCTATCAAGTATATATCTGTACCAAGTGTTTGGAGAGCTAGAGAAAAGCAGGCATCAGATAGCTGATATTTCTGCATTTTCACCAAGACTTTTGTAGTTCATGGGTTTCTTGAGATTCTTGTCTGTACTCTGGACACAGAGTTGCAATGCTTTGATATTCAAATGTTGGGTGTCTAAGGGAATCCCATGTATAGTTTTTCAAATTTAGAGTTTCCTTCAAGATAAAATAATTTCCAGTGTGGTCACTTGCTATAAATAGTTACAGCCACTGATAGTGAAAAATTAACTGTAGTGAAATTGAAATAAAAACTATAGAAAAGCTGAGGTCCTGGTGCAAACTTTGAGGTCACATTTTGTGCAGGGATTTTGATTTCAAAGCAGTAGATCAGACTTCTTCAGACGTGAAAGAGGCTCTAGTTTAAAGCCAGGTCCATGCTGCATGTTGGCATGTTCCAGATTTAGGCTTTCTTGGGAGTCAGTGTATCATACTCATGCACACATGCCTCCACACGTGCATCTATGCATAAATCTGTTGATTTGCTTCCTTTCTGCTGCTTCTAGGAAGCTTTGGGTAAGCCAGAGCCAAAGCAAAGCATCTGATTCAGGCAGGTTTTTGATGATGCTCTATGGACTTACTTTGTTGATGTTTGTACCATACTTCTCCTCCAGTTCCAATGTGCTGAGTTTGTGGTCATCCTGGATTCCAAAAGAAAGAGAAATTGGTAGTGAACAGAATGTCAGATTGCTGAAATTTTTATGTCAGGCTTTTGAGAATGTCCAGACTGCCTGGATCTGGGACCATGGATTCAGTGGCTAGTATGATGTCTCAATTTCACCAATAGACAATATGCAATTTACATATTGATAAGCAAAATATCTTCCCCTAGAAGATGGTATTTTCTTTTGATTTAGAGAGTACTTTTGTAAATAGCTTCCTTCTCCAGCAAATCTGTCACAAGAACAGAATGGTGTTTTCATGTTAATACTGTTTGCCACAAATATCTGTGCTTTTTAGATAAATAGTTCCTCTTTACACACTACAGGACTCAAACATTCCATATCATAGGCAATATTTTGATAGAAGTAAAGGGTGTGGTGTCAGAATATGTGTGACTACAATCTTTGCACATGATTGACAAGGTAGGGTATGTGAAATTATTCACTACAGTCTTGTAGAAAGAAGGAGCAGGTTCTCACCACAGCTAAAAAGGGTGTGGGAGACGGAAAACTTAAAGCTCTTCTTCCTTTCCCTGCAGTGACACCTCTATGGTATCATTGACCTAATTATATCTTGTGCCAAACTGAGATTTAGAAGCCAAGAATTTGAGATCTCACAATTGTTTTCACAGAATGATTCACTGGTACTTGGATGAGTCAATTAACTTGTCTGTGCTTTGGTTTCTCTTTAGAAACATGAAAGTAATGTTGCATCCTTTGGTAGCAAAGGTGAGATACATTGAGAATGATTTAGCTAGTACTGGATAGATCTTGGGAACATCCTGGGTAAGCTGATGGCCCATTTTGGGGTTTCCTTACCTTTGAAATACCATCTAGCCCATAAACAGCCTCTCCTTTGAATTGCCCTCAAAGCAATTCAGAAAAGAGGTCACTGTAATTGGCTTCACTTTGCAGATTGGGAAACTGAAACGTCTAGAAAGGAAACAACTTTTCAGCGATCAGCCAGCAGGTCAGGAGCAAGCCAGAAGTGAAGTACAGGTTTCTTGAGCTTAGTGCACTGTCATTCAAGTACAGTGCTGTTAATCTAGGCAAAAAACCCCCTGTGGTTAAAGCTGAGGCATGCTTTTAGATCTACTAGAAATCTCTGGAGCAAAATGTTGTGCTTCTGCCTTTGCCCCTGTTTCCTGGCTGACTGTGCAAGTGGCAGTTCACAGGAAATACTGATAACAACTATTCCATCTGGAAAATAACTCCTCTTTGGGGAGATGATGTTCTATACCATTGGTGGCTTAATTAAGCCAGAATCATTCTTTCATTATAGATATTAATCCTCCACAACTTTTTTCTAGCATGCTTCAGGAATGTGAGAAAGTGAATCCTTCCCTGTGTTGGGATGTTCAGTGAAGCACATCTTCTGTTAAAATGCTACTGCATCAGCATTTCTCTCCCCTTCACTGGACTTTATTCAGACAGTGGGTAGAGGCTGTCCTGCCAGGTGTAATAAGAGCTTAGCAACACTCACCAGGTCCACTTCTTTCTTAAGATCTTCTGCCTTCTTTTTTTTCTTGTTGCCTTTTAAGTCTTTGTACTTTTCCTCTTCATCTCCAATCTCTGTTTTTTCTAGGTCTTTTGTCCCATAGATCTCAACTGAGTAAACATCAGACTTTTTCTGTAAAAGAAATAAGGTTTTGGCATTGTTTTGAACATCTGCTGGGACTTGAAGGAAGCACTAAAAAAATACTGCAGACAAGTCAAACTCTGACAAATCTACTTTTTTTTTAGTCAAGCTATAAATTGCTACTGTCTCTTTCTCCTGGCAACTTAGAGTGCTAGTTCCTCTTTTATCCCAAGACCTCTCCAGCCTGTGTTGCAGTAATCATGATCAGGTCTTCAGCAGGTGTAAAATTACAGTGATTCCTTCAGAGATGTGCAATGCTTTTAGTAGTTTGTGGTCTAACACAAAGTGTAGGAATGCTGCCTAGGATCTCAACACTGCATTAAGTCATTTACCAGCTCCAAGAAGAGATCAGTGTAAAAGCAAAAGATTTTTAAAAGGAAAGGGGAGGGGAAAAATATTCACTGACAATTTGCCTGTTCCTGGAGCTTTTTAGATAGAAGATTTACTTTTCCTTTTTGGTTAAAATTAACATTTACACGTTTATATTTACACATTTACCCTCAATCACACCATGAGGAGTGGGGGCACACAGCATACTGGTAGCCAAGGAGAAGCAAGGCTGTTTCCTTTCCCATATAGCTCAGACCTGACAGGGAGTTACCAAGCCCATCACTCATTCTTACCAATCTAGTATCAGGTACAGGAAACTGTTAACCTGGGGAAGCTGCTACACCTCTGACAGTGTTTTGCTTTTATTGATAACTTGGGGGTTGTGCTGTTTCCTAACTTTAACACTGCAGTCTGAAGGGCAAACTTCCTGTCTTGCTAATTTACCAGCTTCTATAATCATAACGTTCCAAATCCTAATTATCTTGTAAACTACATGCCATGCCTTGGAAGAACTATTGGTTGACCCCATTTCAGAGGCTTTCTTGCAGATGAACCATCAGAGCTTTGTAAGAGTCATATGGGACCTTATCTGATGGTGTGCTTTCCTGGTGGGACAGATGAGCTCGTAGGCTGCTGCTGTCCATCTAATGAGTGCATCCATACTCTGCAGGGTATATGTCAGTGCTTGGACTCTCACAGAGGTGATATTTCAGATGAGTTGAGAGCAGACATCTTAATTACATGCAGACTAAATCAGAGAGCTCAAGTAATGGAAACAACAAGGAAAAAAAAAGGATTGGGATATCTTATTACTTAACACTATTCTGAACTTATCCTCAGATGCCCTTTAATTAGAGGAATGTTGAAGTCTTGACATTGTATCTTGAGGAAGAGGAGTTAAAAGTTGTATCTTTGAGGAGTTAAAAGTCTGAAATCCTTTTCCTGAAGCACTTGAATTTGCTTGGTGATACTTATCCCAGATAAAGGACATGTCTGTTACAAGAAGTTCTATTTTCCTACCTTGCTGAAGATTCACAGTCTGCTTTTTCTATCTTCCTTCAACTTCCTCCTTCTCCTCCTCCTCTCTTTTGACTATCCTACCCAGAAATCTGTTCAGCTTTTCAAATTCCCATAAAGTAGAGAGATTAGGAGAGAAAGAAAACAGCTATCTATTGTGGAAACTTAGCAGAAGGAGGAGAATCATAAAGAAAATTAATGAAGTTAGTAAAATCTATTGATCACTTCTATGCATGATCTATGTTTAACCTTTAACCTGCAAATTTTCATAAAATCCCAGATTTTGGCATTCACAGAAGGGATAGTGTTCATGAAACAGTTGATTATCAAACTAGCCAGTTCTAGAATTCTTCCCTATCCAGTCTGATCTCTGCTTTTTAGGATTAGAGTTGCATACCCATCTGCAGTGAAAATTTTAGTCATTACACTGTGTCCTGGTTTTGCTAAGACAGAGTTAATTTTCTTTTGGTCAACTCTATCTTAGCAAAACCAGGACACACTGGATGCCCAACAGTATCTAGTATTAGTTCCATTTTTCACTTAGCTCATATTTATAATATACATCTGTATATTAAAATTTAAATTCAGGCTTGTTCTTAAGAAGAAACACATCTGCAGCAACAGCAGTACTGGGAACAGTGTACTCACCTTGACCATCTTGGTGTGTTTATTCCTTTCCTGATGGAGTGAAGATCCAAGCTAAAGTCTCTGGATGAAAAGTAAAAAGCCCAACTAGGGAATGAAATGGCTCAGAGCAGTTTTGGCTATTGGAGTGCAAAAGCTTCCAGAGGTTGTAGTTCCTTCTCAGCTGTGAGCAGATGTTAGCTAAAATGCTGCTTGCACTTTGGCATGCTTCAGGCAGGACGAGTTCATTGTCAGAAGCCTTTGGAGAAGGAGAACTGTTTGCTAGTGCTTTATAAATCAGCATCTTGTGCTGCCGCTCCACCCCTCCCCGTCCAGGTCCAGCCCATCTTCTGTTTCACCTGTAGTAGGTGGAAAAATACCACAGTAATGGCCATGTGGGTTTCAGGTCAGATAGTTTCCAATTAGTCCTTTGTAGTGTTTGCTCACAGCTAAGGAACAGGTGTATTATTCATCTTGCTAGAAGCAAAGTGTTTCCTTCAGAGACTTTCCAGCACTGGACTCCCCTTATGATTTCCAGCTGTCGTGGCAATGTACAGTGGGGTAAAGGAAATCTGTGCACATTTTGTCTTGCTTGTTTACATGATGTTCTCTTTGCCTGCTTAGGGTCCCTAAAAGTCAGATAGCTGTCCTGTTTAGGTACTAGTAGGGATTTAGTGGAATGGTGTTCCTTCAAGACTCTTAGCTTGGACTTCACTTTTAATTCTTGCATTGCATTTGTTGTGGTTTTAAACATCATGCTTAGCTGAAAAGAGCACTTCCCTGAGCATTTGCAGCAAGAGCACTTACTTGAACAGCTTCTTTGAGTTGTTTGTCTTGTGTCAATTACCAGCTTCCATACAGAGTGATAATGAGATATATGACACTTTTGATAAGTGTCTCGTAACTTAGAAGTAAAGTTAACTACTTCTTCGCCTCTGAAATTTACCTGAGAAAAACTAAGTCAAATATTGTGAAAGATTTTCTATATTTTAACATTATTTGGGGGAAGACTGTCAGAACTGCTCTCACTGAACAACATGGCATTTCAGCAGTTGGTCTTTCACATCATTCATGAGCTTTAAATTGCATCATTTGAGATGCTGTGAGGTACCACAGTCACTAGCAGATGACTCAAACTGTGGTGAGAGATAGGTCGTGTTGAGGTAACTAATG